>JAZDUH010000040.1:1367500-2831250 GCA_036419115.1 Scarus forsteni | reverse complement strand
ATTAACGTAACTGGAGCGGAACAAACGCAGCCTGAAGCGCTGTAGCAGCGCCAGTGACGGTGTATTTACGGGGTGTGTCCAGGGGTGTGACAGTCATTTAATCCGATAGCGATCACACCAGCCTCCTCAATCGTGTACAGTCGTGCACAGTCGCTATGAGAAACGGGAATGTGTGACTTAGGCATAAGTACCTGGCATTACATTTTCCCACCTGAAGGGACCCAATCAACATCCTTTGCAGGAAGATGTGGGAGCTATGAGTGAGACAACAGCAGAAAATGACTGCTTGAAAAGAGATTAGCATAGATGCTAACAGCTTCAGTGGCAGTGTTATCAGATCTGGACAACAATTCTTTATGAAAATAAAAAGCAAACAAGAACACTGAAGGCATTTCTCGATAGGCAGAATTGTTTTGTTCCACTTCTGACATGCTTTGCTGGGTCTGTTCTCACGTTTTTAGCGCCACCGATGACATTATCTATTGACCCACAATGAGTGCTATTGACAGAAAGATTGTTCAGTCACCTGCTGGATATGCTACATAAAGGTTCTATGGGCTGTTGCCCAGTTGGACAAGTGAAATATATTGAATAGTCCATTTGGTGTTTCATGTAAGAAGCTTGCAACTTGGGTCTTTAACCTTTAATCTCTTAGCCAACTTGGCACCGTCTGATTGCCCAAAAATGCATATTGTTTTTCAGAGGTAGGCACAACACTTTTTGTGTTTTACGATTGTGCAGTCACACCCAGAGACCTTCAGTAAGTGCCAAAGCATATTACACCAGCATTTCTACAGCTCTCTGTGTTTTGCTGATCAACTGTCACTCCAAGAAAACTCTCAGCTACATCACAAAGCACTGTTTTTCAGATAATCTAATACTGCAGCTGAACTGTTTCTGTAAGAGATGTTTTACTCGCTGATGGTTTCAGATGTCTCGAGAAACAATTTTACAGCACTTGTCATGGCAGGATGAATCATTATCGTTATCCACCTTGATCTAGAATCAAACAGCACAAACGACATACATCACATCCTTTTACATTATTAAGTTTCCCATCAACACAAAGCTTCAGAATTTATATCTTGAATAAAATCAGCTGGATACTTCCTTAGATAAGTTGGCACCTTTTCTTCTTCCTGCTAGCATGTGTCTGAGCTCTTGTATTACCTCTTAGCCATTTTCTCTCCTCCTATATCTTTCTTCCTTTTATCTCACACAGGATTTGCTTTGCTCTGGTTATGGCTTTACATTCGTACACCTTTATTTTAACTTTTATCTGCATGTGCATTTGTGCTGGTGCCTGTAAATTAAGTTCAGATCACCAAGTCTTCTTCCCATCCTCTGTTTAAGACTGACTGAGGATATAATTCTTTGATACTTATCAGTAAGAGCCAGATAAAAGAGAAGCAGAAAAGTTAAAAAAAGAGTCATATTATCAACCAGTCGATCATTAGCACGCTGCAGATCAGTATGCTAATATGCTCAGTGGCACATGAGGAGCTTTAATTAGGCTAATGAGAAACAGCATTCAGCTGATATCAAAGTAATGACACATGCGGACACGCCTGGACATCTAAATAGAATATTTCATCTCCTTAAAAATGAGCTTTTCACATTCAATTACTCTCTATTATGTGCGCGATAAATGTGCCCTGCAGTTGGCTTCTCTGTGAGAGTAAACATCAAAAAGAGTGAGGAGTAAGGGGAACATGGAGATATGTGTGCATGTTAAATCAAAAAGGACGCCAACTAGTCCACAACATGGCCCCTCTTCTATTGGATCCTTCTTCAGTCATTTTGGATTAACATTTTAGAATGTGCAAAATGTCATTAATATTTGCAAAAAATAGGATTTCATACAGTTGTCATAGCAGTTTAAAAGTATATCACAAGTGACCTAAAAACATCTAAAACAAAAGTCTCAAACTGACTTGAGCAGGGGACACTTTCAGTCCTCATCTTGAGGATGGCTGCATCAGCTTTGAGTTTCTTTTCTATTTATCTAAAATACTTATTTCTTAAAACTTGAATTTTAACAGCTGATTTCAAATCTTTGTTCTTAAAGCACCCATAATAAACATTTCTCTGTCAATGGCTGTCTTTTGGTCTGTCAATGGCAGCTCCTCTCACTCATTAAACTATATGAAAGAATATTGATGCAGTCATGGCCTGCTTTGTGATCATAAATCTTAATGATTTACTTCACACTGCTGTGGTTTTATCATAGTTTTTTCAACAATGAATAAACAAAGAAATGCTTACTTGAGAAAATATTTTTTCGTCAACATCTGTGTGACATGTTTACGACATCCAAAATTTCAACATAAACAAAGTCAAAGATGTTTGATCTATGTGGATGCGACAATGTAGCATAGCTGGACCTTTATGTACAGTTCATATGATTGGTTGGTGATTTAATAGATTTTTTGCCATTCCTGAGAGGGGGCTCACTAACAAGGCACAGAGAGAATAGGTATGTAGGAATGTAGTGTATGATGCACAGAGACGCTGAGTGCTGCTTCTGTCATATAGGAGACAACTATGAGTGAAATAAAATATCATAAAATCAGTTGGAGATGTTGCTAACATGATTATCTAAACTACTCCTGTACACTCAGCTCGGTCAGGCCTAATAAAACACGACTTTATACATCAGAATATGTGGCACCCTTCATAAAATGTCTCAGCTACCACCATAATTTAATCACACACCAGACAGGAGCTCTAAGGATAAGATCTTCTTTTCTGGCTTTGCAGGAAAGATTTCACTGGAGCTTTGCTGAAGTTTGGCTCACTTTCCCGTCTCCCCTCCCTGACATCATCCTTGTGTCTAATCCAGTGACAGTTTTTGAGATTATATTCCTTAAAAACAGCAATGTTCTCCTTGGATTTCCACTAAAGTCCAAAAAAATACTGCTTTTTCCATCTTTCATAAATTGTCCACATTCTTTGTCTGCTTCACTTTGCTGGACTGGCCTGCAGACCAGTGTCTCCCTTAAAAAAGGGGGAAGGTGGGCTGTAATTGGCATGTGGGCTGGAAGTTTGAGACCCTTGATATAAAAGGTGTTTGCTTACAACCATTTGATACAAAAGAAGGTAAACTAAGATTATGTGTTGAAGCGCTGTCAGCCTGCCCGTCTCTGCTGTTTACATTTCAGTTTAACCAAAGTGTAACTTGTCAGTTTGGAATTGTTCTGTGTGCCACATATTTTTACGGGTCAGGGCATGAGTAAAAGTTTAGGAGAAGCTGTGAGAACAGGATGCACTGATGATGGCAGATAATTATTATAGCCTATCACATGCAAGCAGCAGTAACAGAGATACAGTAGCAAGCCTTCCTTTCAGAGAATCTTGACCGAAATTTATTGCTCCCAATGTAACAACAACTATATTGTGTCAAGTACCTCTGGCTCAGACCATAACAAATATGAGAATAAAGGATTCATCTGAATTTGAAAGCTATTAGAAATATATGAGATATAATAAATACCTAACTCTTAATATTTGTAATGTATGACCAGTCATTTATGAGTAGTTAAGATCAGTGTTCCCAATCTCCTTGTATGGCTATCAGAGAATCCAACTCCTGGGCACTATCACTAGATCTTACTATTTCTGCATCCTACCTGTGACACTGATAGAGAGCAAATACTGTATGTGTATATTTGCATGGTCATACCACACATACTGATGTACAAGAACCCCATGGTTTGATGTCCTTCATTCTGGTTTTTGGCCTTCAAGTAAAAAAACATGATTTAGACCACAGACAGGAAAAATGCAGGTGAATGTGACATTCTCTCTGATCATTGTGGCATGCAGGATCATTTCAAGTTTCACCTATTTTCAAGTATGAAGAAAATAATTACATCTGCCATGAAATAAAAAAATAAATCACTTCTATAATAAGAAGGGATTCACACTATTTGATTTTTGGCAACATCTGATATGCTGACATTTCCAAACACATTATCGTTGATACCAATTTTGTCAAGAGCACTAAATCTCTACTTTATTAAAACTGACCATTTACTTTCATGGTTAAATTTATCTGTGTAAGGAATGGATATGAAGCAAGAATACAGTATTTTCCTTTCTAAAAAAATATGCTTTTAAATGATAAATTTTGACATGTAGTGTTGATGAGGAAAGCATCATGATACAGTTGTATATTTTGCCAATAGAATTGCTATTATAGGTATATCTTGGTCAATTCTTATGGTCAAAATATTGACTGCAGATGTCAGAAAATATTTTTAGGTCTGTCAATGCAGAAAATAACTTTTTAGGTAAGTGTATGATAATGCCAATATTAGTTCAACTTGGTCTCATAATATCCTGCATCCTTAACAAGTTTTAGTTTTTGAATACATGTGTCTCTTTCAAAAAAATGTAAAGGTGTAACTGACATCTTTGTTTAAATCTTGTGTTATTGTACTAAGTAAATTAAAAATGTTTAATTATGAGCGTCTTGAAGTTTTTTCAAGTAGCCTTCTGACAGTTTGTGTTTTATTAATGTGGCCCCTTTAATCATGGAAAATGCTCTGATTTAGATATTTTTAAAAATATCATTATTTTGTCCTAATTTGGCCTATTTCATTAAATATTTAAACCTACGGTGATCACTTAAATGCTTTTTATACTTAGTATTGTCAAAGAGAATGGGGTTTGTTCCAGTTAGAACTATCATAGTATTTCTTAACTTGTCAACCAACAACTGCAATTTTTTATGTTAGCATTAAGTGAACCATCTCAAATACATATCTTAATCCAAGTCTAACAGTCTTTAGATGATTGTCACTATTTCTTAACTTGTCAACCAACAACTGCAATTTTTTATGTTAGCATTAAGTGAACCATCTCAAATACATATCTTAATCCAAGTCTAACAGTCTTTAGATGATTGTCACCATTTCTGAAGAGTGAATTATCTGTGGAATGTACATCCCTTCTTCCTGTGTTTCCCCCTCAGTCCTTACCTCTTCTTGTCAAACACAACCTCCTAAGCAGAAACTGCAGCCATAAATTATGCAGCGCACACATAAAGAAACTATAAAGTGTGTGCAAAGTAAACATGGGATCTGGGATTTATAGCACAACATGCATTCTGCTCTTGCTCTGTTACTCCTTGCACATCTGCCTCTCTGCTTCATCTGCACTTTTACAACCAACAGTATTATTATATGCTTGCTTTAAAGACTAAGCTGTTCAGTCTTCATGTAGTATGCAAACAGAAAATAGAGAAAAGCCTTATGTTGCCTTCTTCTAATGCCCTACCAAACACTCTCTCCCTCCTTTTCTCTCTCTCTCTCCTACTGTGTTCTGGGCTCTCTCTCTCTCCAACCATCTGTTCAGGGTACTTTTTTTCTGCTTAAAAGGGACTCTCCTAACCACCCATATATGTCCATTTATTATTCTCTGTGGGCTGTTCTATTCTTGTCCTGGTACAGTAGTGAGCAGGATGGACGCTCACCGATGCCTCGCCGATTTGAGCAGGAGTGAAAAAGCTTCAGCAGGTCAGCAGCAGCAGGAAGAAAAAAAAGAAACTCACCTCTGCCAGTTTCTGTGATGAAAATATGTGGAGGAAGCAGAAAAATAGGAGAGCAGAGTGAGATATATCAAAAAGGGAGAACAGATGGTGCTAGAAAGAATTCAAATGGAGAAAATAAAGAGAGATCTGAAGGGAAATAAAGAGCGACGCAGTGAAGGAGACACAAGTTTGCGGCCAGGTCAGGGAATAATGGTGCTGCTGCATTTTTAATAGTCGGCCACTTTGTAGTGACCCTTGTCTAATGGATTCTCAGCCTCTTAAAAGCTCCTGTCAGAGCCCTCTACCTCAAGCAGTTACACCATGGGAAATTGCTGAGGGCTCCACTAGTCGCCAACGCTTCCTGATAGACAATCCAGTGATCTAATGTTGTCTGGCAGCAAACATAATTCCAGTTAGTGCGCAGATGTTTTTGCAAATTATGTTTGGGGCTAAATTTACTCACAGAAAAGAACGAGACCGAAGCACAGAGAGGGTTAGAAAATGGCTGAGACTCGCTCTGAAGTCATGACTCCAAGATGCACAGCTCAGGCTGGTAAGACAAAGACGTTATTGGTGGGATGAAAATGGAAAGACAAAGAGCATCACTTCTGACTGATGGTTATTTTAAGTGTACTTTTGTGTGAGTGCAATGCAGTGCAGATAGTCCAGCCCCAGTTCTGCTAGTTAGAAAAAAGATTTTCCATTTGACTTTATTACACTGGTATCTATTTCTTTTATAATGTTGCCTTCAGCTATTCTGTAAATAAAGGGCTTCGAGACTTAACATCCACTTATTAATATAACAGGTGGGAACATGGTTATGTATTCACTACTTTAGCAGTGTCCTTGAGGCAATGGCTGCATAATGACTCAGTTCTTCTAAGAATGTACTTAAAATAGACATATACAGGTGGCTAGCAGAGTCCCTTTTAAGCAGGATAAAGAATTATGTGTATTATTATATTATATTATACTATTACTTCACTTCACATTTGTTTATCCCCAATGGGGCAATTAGCTGCATAGCTGTAAAGCAGCAGTAGGAGCAGAACATAGAATATACTGTACATAAAACTTCAGTACAAATACATACATTTAAAAAAGTTTAAAGCGAAAGTGTAGCAGGCAATAAATAAATCTAACTATCCTATGTTAACTATCCTATAACTATGTTTTATGCTATCAATAGCATAAAACAGAAACTAAGAAAGATAAATAGCAGAAAAAAGTAATAAAAACAGTACAAAATACTTTGTAGTATTAATATGTGATCAGGAGTAACAAGACTTGCCCTTATGTATTCAAAGCAAGACACACTTTTGATAGTCTTACCAGATTGTGCAGATTGCTGTTTTCTAAATAATCTTTGGGTGTGTGCTGTTAGTACAACTGTCATTCTCCAATTGTTTTACAGATCTTAAGTCGTAAGGACCACTCCTGACTGTGCTGCCCACTGTGTAACTCTTTCAAAAGCCAACCAGAGAGAGAAGACCAGGAAATGCAATCAGCCTGAAGTTCTTCTTTGATTGTCCACTGACTCTGCACTATCAAAAAAGTGAAAAGACAAGAAAAAGATTAAAAAAAGAAAGAGCAAAACATGAACACAATTTTTGCCTCCTTTTCAGCTGAGATCCCTCCCAAAATTGTTGTTCTTGTTTATTTGTTTTTTGTTGAAAAAAACTTGCAAAGGTGCTGGCACGCTGGAGTGGGTTGTTACCATACACTTAACACAAATTGAAGCTCTGTTTTCTAAAGCATGGTGCCTCGGTTTGGCTCTGACCTGACGCCTATTTACCACGTCTCCCCATACTCTCTTCCCCTCTTTCCAAATCTATCAACTGCCCCTCTATTGTCAAAAAAGACAAAAATTCTCTAAGAATGTCTTTAAAAAAAGGTAAGTAACAACTTCAGCCAGTCGGAAACATTTATGGTCAGTGTGTAGTAATAATAAATAGGCAACAGTCTGATATTGAGAAATGAAAATTAAATGCAACTATGAATTCTTTCTTCTTCCTTCCTTCCTTCCTTCCTTCCTTCCTTCCTTCCTTCCGTGGCATTGGGCAAGGCAAGTTTATTTGTATAGCCCCTATCAGCAACAAGACAATTCAGAGTGCTTTGCGCAAAACATTTAAACACAAGGACAAATTATGAAGAAGATTACAACAAAATAAAACACAAAAACATGAGCTGCCCCAAAAGCACAAACCTCTGCCAAGACATTTTCAACAGTGTCAGGCGAGTTATTGTAAAAAGGGTCGGTATCTATCCTACCTCACACTTGTAAAATTTGTGTATCCACATCTGTACCACCAACATCCAGTCTTCTCCCTTGTGCCAGCACCAGCATTCCTTGAAGATGTCATCTAGATCTATTGAGAAGTTATTGAATTATTAGCAAATCATGGAATACTGGCCTATGTCAGATTGTTAACACATTTTTGAAAAAAAATCCTGGATCAACCTCTTGATTCAGATCACCAACAACATCCAATCACTTCATTGTGCCATGACCAACATACCCTGAAAAATCATCCTTAACTTAATCCTGTTGACAATGTATCACCCAAACAAATCAAATCACAAACACTGGTAAAAATACAACCCCCTTTGATGAAGGTAACAAGTTAATTATTACAGCGATAAAAAGAGAAGGTAAAATAGGCGCTGAAATGTAGGTCCCAATGCAGCACCCTCCTTAGCTTCAGAAATGAATAATTCCCTGGCATAAAGAAATCATGATCTGCAGTGAAGACCTCAAGACTTCATAGATTTCCATCATAACCTCCAATTTTTGAAACAAGTTTAATTATTTGGAAGAAATCAGAGGTAAGATATAAGGTACAGTGATCCTCTAACACCCCAGTAGATGCATCAATAAATGTACTCCTCAAAGACATGAAGTTGTAAGCAAGTTGTATCATAAGAATATCCTTATTTTGAATACTAAGTTTAAATGGCTCCAAGTCAGTGTCTTGCTTACCTGTTTACATATTGATGCAAAAAAAAAATGATACAAGCTGTTTTTGTTCCTTTGGTTAAATTAATACATTTTTATGTCTCAAACTTTGGTATGATTGATTTTGTTACATGATCTTCGAAAGTCTAAGTTTGGTTAGAATAAACCAATAGCTATACATTTTTTAAACTGCATAAACAGACTGATTGAGATTTGTACAAATATGTTTGACTTCCACTGTTTGACAGCACCATACTGTCAGCATGAACTGTTAACAAGAAAAAAACACATCATAATTTATAAAATCTGGCACTGAATGGTAGAAGTAATAAATTATAGTGTACTGTAATGGAGAATGTGTTTCATTAGATCAAGGTATGCAGGTTCTGGAAATGACTACAGGTCATGAGAGGTTAAGATGTTGACCATGCAGTGGATACATTTCACATTCTCCACTTTTCCAAAAAAAATTTCAGCAAACCAGAGCATTTATCCACAAAGGTTTAGAGCTGTTCTTTCCCCACATTTATTCACATTCAGTTATGTAAATTACTTTATTTTTAGCTGCAAAAATGTCTTTGGCATCAATTGAGGCAATTAGTTGGTATTCTTGCCCACATTAGTGTCACCTGTCTAACATACTCATTAGCTGATCTATGTGTGTGGGTTTTTATACCAAACCTGTTGCCCTGTGATCATCGACACACTGTTTTCACAGAGAGTGGGTGTGGACACAAGATGTTAGTCCTGCTAACACATGAGCAGCTGTAATACAGTGGTAATTTGTCAAAGAAAAGTACAAAGATGCTAATTGACTGCCTGTTTTCTATGGAAAGGTGACAATCGATCTCAAGAAATAAATAAGCCACATTTTCTGAACATCTGTGCGAGTGGAGGAGGGAAAAGAGTTTTTTTCTCATATTTTAATGTGTATTTTTTAATTAAATATGACCTTTACACTCATGTTTTCCCTCACTTTTGCCCATGTTAATATGTTTTTGTTACCCTTAACATCACTCTCTTTCACAGGGGCACATAATGTACATCTTACTTTACAGAGAAGACAGAGAGGAGTCAGCATCTTTTGCTGTTACACTTGCAGGATTCTACCAAATGATAACCATCATCTATAAAGAGTTGTATGATGACATATCTTTGTAAACTGAAGTGACTCCAAGCCCACTAAAACAGTATTGGATTTTCACTTTTGTTTGTTTATTGATCATTGCTGGAAGTAAACTCTGTCGTGTATTAATACATATAAATATTAAATTATTGGATATTTTGTCCTTTGTGATAAGCTAAACAAACAAACTCTTTTTTGTTTTACGCTTAAAAGTTACCAGTGAGAGAGAAAAGCCATTAGTACACTACTACGGAACTACAACATGGAAGTTCCATAGTAGTTCGAAAGAAGCAACTACAGTATTTCTAATGTAAAGCATCTTACTATCACCTCTTGTTTTGAGTTTCCCCATAATTGAGTGATGTGATCAAGTTGGTCCTCATGGCTGTGGCAACAGTGCATGAATAACTGATTATTAAAAAACAATCAATATTGTTTGCTGTTGGGTCCCTGGCCTTTTTTGTAGTCCTTGTTAGGAATTAGTTAGCAACCATTGCTTTAAATGCACAACAAAGTTTATGATTAAAAAGCAGGCAGCATCCAATGCATTTTATTATTTGCCTTTAAACATTACAGTCTCATGTGCATGAGTTCAAGAATGAATGAATATGAATATATGATTGACTTTTAAAATTGAATACAAAGAAATAAAAATAGAGCAATACCATTCACATACAAAGAAAAATAATTAAAGTACATAAACATCTATATAAATATAAATTGTACCTGTGCACACAAACACATACATGCTTAAACAGATAATGTAAATATCCATATAAATACGATATCTATATCTAATAACTATACACAACATAGCAAATACTAATACATTTTATTATAGTAATTTCCATAATTCATTTATTTCCCCCTTCACTCTGATAGATAACAAAATCTTCCATATACTTGTTTCTAAATAGTTGTTTGTACCTCTTTTTAAACATATTTGGTTGTACTTTGTTTTATCTCCATATCCAAATTGTTTTATGAAGTCACTCCACAGCTTGACAAACCTTTCATTGTTGTTCTAACCTTTTCTTTTTAAAATGTAGGTTATTTTGCAGTAGATTATTGCTTGCTTTATACTTTACTAGTCTTGTTTTAAAGTTGACCAAATCTATAAATTCCAACATGACTGATTTTATAAACAGTGGGTTTGTGTGGGCTCTGTTTCCGGCCTTGTTTATTTATTGCTCTTATTGCTCTTTTCTATGTTGTGCATATTGGCTGTATAGTGCTTTTATAGTTGTTTCCCCAGACCTACACACAGTATGATAAATATGCTTAAACTGTGAACAGTATGGGGTGTGTAACCATTTAGTTCAAGTTCAAGTTCAACTTTATTGTCCCTCGAGGGAAATTTGCTGGGCAAGCAGGTAAAAAGAACATCAACATACAGACACAACAAGTCATTCACCCGTAAAAGCAAAAATACAGGACACATTAACAAGAAGAAGCAAATGTGAGCAGACCAGAGATGGAACCATCCTAAAGACAATTACAATCAGCGTTCAAGCTGATTCATATTTTTCATTCAGCTCTGTTGCAGCTTTAAAGAAAATTGCGTTTTTCATCCTGTTTGATTTGGCTACAGGTAGCCTGTATCTTCTGCCTGAGGAGTAGAGATCAAATTCTGCATTAAGACGATGATCAGGACACTGGATGATGTCCTGAGCCTTGGATCTTGCTCTCTCTTGAAATATGTCGGATAGATTAGGCAGTTTAACACCAGTGATTTTACCAGCTACCTTAATACGTTCAAGTCTTTTTTTTGTCAGCCAAGGCAAGGCTCCCAAACCATGAAATAAAAACAAGGGTGAGAACAGACTCTACCGTAGACTTACAAAAAATTAACATCAGTCAACTACACACTCCGAATCTGTTTAGTTTTCGGAGGAAGTGAAGCCGTTGTTGACCCTTTTTGAAGACTGTGTCTGTGTTGGCACTGAATGTCGGCCTGTTGTCTATGATGACTCCCAGGTATTTATGGCTTTCAGTTCTCTCCACAGTTTCACCTTTTATTGTTAAAAAGGGGGTGACTCTGACTTCTTTCTAAAATCAATATGCATGTCCTTTGTTTTTGAAATATTTAATTTTAAAAAGGAGTCATCATACCAGTCAAAATCATCCACCACTGGGCCCGGACCTGTGTCCTCCCCCTTTAGCAGACTGACTATCACTGTATCATCTGCAAACTTCAGAGTGTGCCTTCCTGGATGGGAACTTCTACAGTCGTTAATGTGCAGGATGTGGAGGATTGGAGAGAGAACACACCCCTGAGGAGAACCAGTGGAAGAGAACAGCAGGTCAGACACCGAGCCATTGACCCTGACAAGCTGGGATCTGCCCACTAGAAAATCTAAAATCCACCCCACTAGACCAGGACAAAGGTTAAAATGAGACAATAATTTATTCACTAAAATATGGGGCTGGATTGTATTAAAGGCAGACGAAAATTCTAAAAACAATATGTGTGCCCTGGACCTTCCAGATGTCTAAAAAGCAGGTTAAAAAGAGTTAAAATAGCATCATCCACCCCTCTTTTGCTCCTGTAAGCAAACTGGAAGGGATCCAGGGAGTTCTCCATTACCATAACCAGCTCTTTCTTAACCAGCCTTTCAAAGACCTTCATGACTAAAGAAGTCAGGGCCACAGGTCTATTTATGAGCCAGAGTGTGTCTTGTTTTACTCAAAATTGCAGGACACTTTGCCGGTTTTGATCATATTCTCACCTAAACAAAAAATACTGATGTGCTCTGCAAATAAAACTTTGAATGAGAGATACTCTACTGATATATAATATAATTAGTTTCAGTCTCAATACTAATCCCTGTGGTATGCTTCATGTAAGGTCCATAATGTCTGATATATGCTCTTCCATTTGCACAAACTGCTGCCTGTCTCTTTGATAACTTTCCAATTCAGCCTAACCCCTTCATACCACGCCTTTCCAGCTTATTTAATAATATGCTGTGATTAATGGCGTCAAATGCTTTTTCGTCTATATATACTCCAATGCTATTTTTATTGTCTAAACAGGTTGTGATTTCTTCAATTAATTCAGTTAATGCTAGACATGTTGATCTGTCCATTCTGAATTGTGGGGGTAAAGAAACAGGTCTGTAGTTTGTAAAATGGTGTCAATCTCCAGTTTTAAATAGGGCCATTTCTTTTGCTCTTTTCATTTTGCTTGGACATGTATGACCTGAAAGTGGTATTCTAAATCCCATTTACTCTGGAGGAAGTGTTAAAATGCTAAGTCACTTCCATATTTTTGGAGTCATTCCTGCAACACTTCATATCGTATTTCATTTAGGCACTGTGGAAGCTGGACCTACCCCAGCCAGCAGTGGGCAAGAGGCAGGTACACAGTGGACATTCGATCTCAGGGCCACCTGGAGAGACAACCATTCACATGCACATTCACACCTGAAGACGATTTAGAGTCACCAAGTACCATACGGGCATGGTTTTTGTCAGTGAAAGGAAACTGGAGTCGTCAGAGAAAACCCACAAAGGCATGGGGAGAACATGCAAACCCCACACAGCGAGGCACTGGGTGAACAGGGAGTTAAAGGCATGCATACTAACCTGTTGCACAACCTTGCTGCCTAATGTACTAAATTGAAGTACCTAAATCTTTATTGTGATTTGGTTCAACTGGTATTGGTATTTCAAAGTCTATGATTTACAATGCATTATGACATTGTTGCTATGAGTTACCACTGATTGTTCACTATTGGCTGCCAAGGTCAAGGCTTTACACAGTGAAGGCAATTTGAATAAATGGCATTTAATTGAAAATATTTCTGAGGTGTCTATTCACATTAAAAGTGACATTTGGTGGTGCATAAATGCTGTGTTTATTAGAAAAAAAATCAATCGACAGATGCCAAACTGAACTCAATATCACTTGACAGTGTAGACTGAATGAGCCCATCTGATTCTGTAATTAAGAAGAGAACCTGCTCCAAGACTAACTGTTCACAGCAGAAGAAATTGACTATACCCTTACCATTGTCATGATGTTATCCTCGTCGGTGTTTTGTAATTAAATTCATTATTGTTGTCATTTTGGTGACTTCAGTCAAACAAAACAAACTTTTATGTTGCTAACACATCAAGAGGGCCACTTTGTTCAATGTTTCAGACTGACTGTACCATATGCATTAACATCGAGTACTCTCATTGGTCAGATGTGGGCTTAAAGGTGCAGTCAGCGATGTGGGAGAAAACGAGTGGAGGGTTTGTTTATATTCGAATTTAGACCCGCCTCCCGAAAGCTGATTGACGTGCATCGTCATGGAAACGGCCGTAGAAACTGCGTAGCTGACGTAGCTAAGGAAACCCCGACTGGTCAGACAACTCGACTGCCGTTATTGAAAACATCACAACAACAGTACATTTTGGCAGATTAGACAATCAGATGAATGCCTGACGGCTGCTACTATGTGAAGCACTACGAAGCTAATGCTGCTTAGCTTACCTATCCAGCAGACGGACGGCGACATCCGCGTCCGTTTTCAGGTCTTTCAATTCGCGGAGTTCCCTCCACCGTCGGACAGCAACACCAATGTTGACCCGGGTCTTTGCTCTTTTGGTCATAGCCCTTCTTTTCCACTTTTCACTCCTCTGACCTCTTTCTTTTGGGCTGTTTCAGCCATTGCTACCGCAACTATTGTATCTTTCTCTTACGCTAACTGCGCACGCTACGCAAACTACGACTCCTCCTCCCCCCTCTAATCTGCGCATGAGTATGATCACCCCCTGGGCGTGGGGGAGGGGGGGGGGTTACTTTGTTTTGGTAACTCGGACCGAGCCACAGTATTTACCTGCTGAAATTCTGAGTCAAGGCTGTGTATTGAGACCAAATTTTTTTTTCAACATGCTGTCAGTGGTGACATCTTGTGGATGGAGAGGAGAATTACGGTGAATTTCGCAAATACTGCATCAGATTAGAAGACTAGAAGATCGCTGAATGCACCTTTAATGGATGAAAAACGTAAAATATCTGCCACACAACAAAATAGTGAAACCTCCTTTTTGCTTAACAACCTTAGATTCGTGGTAGGTAAGCTTGTTTTGACTGCCAATGGATTTGAAAAAATAATTAGATGTGAATTATTCACGAAAAAATCATATCTAGTGTGAATAGTCTCAAGACGTTCATGATTTTAACACCCCTTATAAAATGACATGTACCATTAATCTAAATAACTGCTGAAATCAACACTGGGTCACATACATTTTATCCAAACAGTTCTTACATACATTATAGGAAGTGTTACAGCTTGCTTTGTGGTCACAGTCTGAAAACACTGATTTAATTGACATCCATTTGTTATTTACTTCCATTCTGAGCATTAGTTGCATGATGTCATTATTACTGACAATGGAGGGATTTGCTCTGCACGTTTCTTTTTCTCATTTAGCCCAGGATGTTGTGGTGGTGGAGGGTGGGGGTATGAGCGTTGGTGGGCGAGTGATCCTCACACCAGGGAGCAGAGGGATAATTGAAAGAATGGCCCGAGGGATTTCCCCCTCATATGTTGCTCCTTATCCCACTTTACTTCCCGATATCTCTCTCTTCCCTGGCGTTTTCTTTTTTCCTCCTCCGCTGTATCTTTTCTCTCAGGAAGGAGCAGGACATAAATAAAGGGAAATTCCACCACAGGATTTTTATACCATTACTATAAATGTTTCTGACCTCAAATGCAGCCTAGGAAGTTTTTTCATTTGGCCCTTTTTGACTACTTCAGTCCCCTTACATTGTTCACAAAAGGACTTTGAACATCCTCTATAGAGCTGGACCTATTGAAGTCAGACATTTTGGAGAGCAAAGGAAACAATGAGTATCTGTTGTAGAGGGACCTCTGAAGAGAAAATGTGAACTTTATTCAGTATCTTTTGCTTTAAGAATTCCTAAACTCACCTCATTTCAAACACATGTTTGGTTATCCTTTTCTGGTAATTGTTAAGTCACAGCAAGAAGGGTGCTGGTTAAAGTCCCTGATCTGGCCTTTTGGGTGGAGTTTACATGTTCTCCATGTGCATGTGTGGGTTTTCCCCAGATACTTTGGTTTCATCCCAAAGACCAAAAACATGCTTATGTTAATAAGTGACTCTACATTGCCCTTAGGTGTCAATGTGTTCTTGTGAATGGTTGTCTGTCTCTGTGCGTCGGCTCATTGATTGGCTGGCCCCCAGTGAAGGGTGTACTCCACCTAATATCAGCTGGGTTCCAAGCAGTTACAACCACAATATGGATAATACTGATTTTTCAAAAAAAATCTGCAATCATATTCGGTCTATTCAGTCTATTATTGACCATATTTAAAAGTAGCAATTGGTGTATAACTTGGATTGTTGGACAACCTGGTGAGTCAAGTCTACAACGAGGTACAACAAGTGAGAATAGTGCATTTGTTGAATAAGTAACACACTTTCACCCCCCAAAAATGTGCCAAAATCCCACGCTGCTGGAAGCTGGTGTTGTGCAGGGGAGGAGCAGTATTTGGTGTCAACCCTGGTGCCATTGCCAAACTTAAAACTGCTTTCTGTGAGGCTGGTGAAGTCAATAACAAATACCAAGGAGACAACATTACAAGAAGATCGTTTCCTTACCCTTGCTTTACTAAGAAACAGTAGGCTTTCCTCCAGGGGAACGGGGACAGCATACAGTGTGTGAATGGACATCTGCTCTTAGGGGTCATTGACGCAACTGTTGAAAGTTCATGTTCAGTTTGGAAGAAGGCACAAGTCCAGATTAGATCGGTAAGCTAACCATTTATTGACAATATGTTAGACAATACAAAAATAATAAAGATATTCAGCTGAGGGCTCAGTTCTCCACCTCACCAGGGATGTACAGGCAAAGAGCATCGAACAAAAGCATACACAAGATCTTATACACATCAGGATTTGGGAAGTACCAACTTATCACGTGTTAAGATCATGTCTGGTTTCATAAGCTATGTCTGTCAAGAAAGATAAACATAATGTCTAGATAACGGTCAGACTTAAGGCAGAAGTTCAACCAAGAGTTCAACAAAAATTCTTGCTGTTCCGCAAAACCACAGGACCAACTACAGGATGCGAAATGGGGAAACTGACCCCCAGCCCTTTCCAACTGAAAACACAGTCCTGTCTAACCGCGATTGCACCATTACGATTTATGACACATTTGACCCGTTGAACAAACATGTTTGAACTGATCTGCCCTAACATAATACATTTGAATAACTGTTAGCATAAAATGACATCTTTGGCTAAATGTTAGCATTAGCTTGTATATAATTATAACACATCCTAAAGGCTGAAAACAGAGTTTTTTTTATCTGTTTATGCCTTCAATTTCCATGAGAACAGTGCCCAGAGTGCCTAAATCTGACACTTTTTAAAACAGGGTCCAATGGAAAAGTTTTGAAAACGGTTTTGTAAACAGGAATCAGCGTCAGGGACACAGTGACACTGGAACAACATGAACAGTAACAAGTACCATGTAACACGTGTGCTTCCTACTGTGCTCTGGTTGTTCTTGCTTCAACAAAATGTGAATTTACTGCGACAATACTCTCTCTCAGTGGCGATGCATTTGGTATATCCAGATTTCTGAGTCCTTGGTAATTCTAACTGAAAAGTTTGTCTTTACCTGAGTTAGTGCGCCCATGCGTATTTTGTAACACCGCTGTTTCACAACAAACCTACGTTGTCGACTGCCCTACCATGTTTTCAGTCATACTCATGGAACTGTGTGAACGTGGAGCGCTTTTGAACATGCAAAGTTAAAAACGTTTCCGCTTGTGACATTGTTGTCATGTAAACTGGGCCTTAGGAAACACGATAGGAGAGGATTTCTCAGTGGGAAATGCTTTCATTTTTATCCTCAAGGACAAATAGTGAGATCATTCGCAAAATAACATCACAAAAAGTAAGCACTTCATTAATCTTTTGCAACTGATGTCACATGTTTGTCCTGTTCCCACAATAACCCAAAAACTGACATGCTACTTAAAGACGCCGATGCTGATTCAACTCTTGTCAATAAATTTCCTGTGTTAATCTTTGGTCAACATATTCAGCACAGCTACTTATCTCTTGTTGTGCAATGGAGTCACAAAAGCTTCACAAGCACATTCAAACCACCTGCTCATCATATTATTAAGCATAACTTATTGCAATGTCTCATTTGTGACAGAGGCACTGAATGTGCTCTTGCTTGGACTGAGGAATAGTGTTGTTACCTTTTAACTCATCCCTGCTTACTGATCATTTTTAATCAAGGGAGATGTTCAGAAACATGGTTGGCTATGCATCTATGCAAAGGTCTTTAATTACATATATATTATTATAAGCTTAACATTTTAATGAAAACTGAAATAGGTATTTTGCGGGATGGGTTTATTAGAAACACCTTTTTGTTTGCCCGGTGTTCATGTTTCTTTTGTGGTAACTGGCCTTAAACTCAGTGTCATTTTAATGGCTCATAAATACAGTATACCTCGACCTCGGCTGTGATTGAAAATCTGTTTGGCAAGACCGGGACTTCTGTCTAGCAGTGCAATAAGTAACAGCGTAGTAGTCACATGACTTTAAACAGTCAGTATCAAGGCTGTCAGATTATCCTTTTCTTTAATTGTAATCAACTGCTCAGCTTAAATAGTTAAACAAAAGCCTCACATTCATTTGAAAAAATGCTCCACTACTACATTAGTGTGGCCTTAAACCACATTCACCCTGTAGATTAGATAATACTTGAGCTGTGAATAAGTTTGAAAATCCTTAAGTCTTCTGGCTGTTGTAGTGCATCTGCAATCAGCATTTATTCAAAAACCTGTGAGGCAAAGTCAAAACAAGCTGATGAAATGTTCTTTTGGAGCTTTTTTTTGAGAATTGCAGATAAACTAATTGTTTTGCAGTGCACACAGGGCTTCCTCCATTGTTTATGGTGGATTTGGGTAAAAAATATAAATTAATATCCAAAGCTTTGTTCAAGCATTGAGGCTTAAAATACTGCTCATTTACTGAGCAGTATATTGAAACAAAAAGTATCAAAAATTGGATGCTATTTGCCCATAACTTTGTATGATTTTAAAGTTCTTACCTGAGGTAAAATGAGTGTCAATGTGATAAACTGACCGTCATTACCAATTTAAAATGTATTTATCAACAAAAAAAGTCCCAGCTTTGCAAGTATGTAAGTTTAAGCTGCTTTGTATTGTTGTGTTGCTATCAGTGTATCCTATCTGACCTCAAGCCACAGGTCAAGACCCACAATTCACCTTTTAACCTTTAAGCATAAACCATAAATCTTCCTTAAACCCCTGATGGAAAGATTTTGTGAAATAAACTCTGAAAGCTCTTTATTGCATCTCTGTGTTTATATGATTTTGCTTTCCCATCATTATTTGGAAATCTTTAAGCACATAAACAAATCCCTGGTATTTAGAGGGATTTCTCATGCAAATCCTCTCTGTGCTAAATTATTGCACCGCACTGAAAATAAAGCATAAGATTCTGTTTGATTGCAGATGTGCATCCTTTCCACACCTCTTGACCATTTTAATCTGGTTGTGAGTAAAAAACAAATCGAGATAAAGGTAGTGTAGAGTCTTTAAAAGTAAGAATAAGATCAATTCCAGCATAAAGCAACAGTAATTCAACAATAACCCAGAGTCACTGCATTAAAAGTCAATATACTGCTTTTACTATCACCAAACAAGTGAAGTCCCCTTCTAAATGATCCTCAACCCCAGCATCATTGAGAAATTATTTCATATCAGCAGCAGAAAAAAATCACCAGACTTCCTGGAAGGACAAAACAGATGTGGAAAAATACTGAAATTTGTTGTAAAAGTCTGTTTTTAATGTAAAGTCAGTCTCAATGATGTGATCCTATTTGTTTCTGATGAGGTGCTTTAAAATCCAGTAATACCAGTTGCCATGCTGAAAGAAATTTCTTGCAATTGGCTTGGAGAAAAGGCAGATTTGTGCAGGCTGATTATTCTAGTTTTTGGAACATTCGCTCCTGGCTCATTTGGCTGTTCCTTTTATGTTGTATAAATGAATATATAATATATAAGTCCATTTGTAACGTCTCCAAATGACAGACAAGAAGAAATACCTTAAAGTCTGTTATGGGATTCAGCTAAAATGAATGTTAGTTGTCCTCTACAGTCAGAAAAAAAGAAACGCCTTGATTATGCCTGACCATGCGTAACCTCTGGCTCACAAATATATATACAAATGCTTCTACAACATTAAAATGTTAGAAAACCCTCAGTTTTCACACAGATTAACTGATTTAAAATGCAAAATGTTGATGATTTTGAAAATTTAGAAGCAATCTTTGATTAATTGCAAAAACTATTGATTCTATGTTGTTCATTTATTTACACCGAGTTCTTACCTGATACATTTCTGAAAGTTTTCTGGGAAATTCTTGATTGTTATAATAAACACAGGGCATGTCATAGCATGGCAACCGTTTTGACATTCTGCGAGGTGTATTCATGAACCACTGATCAAACATTTCTGTGATGTTGATCAATAAGTCCCAATAAGAGAAAAAAGTCCTCAACCACCTGATTTGCACTGCAAAGATTCCTGGATGTTTTGCTTGCAGTTTATTGTGTGAACCAGGAAGTAGTTTTAGTTTTTTTTTTTTTTAGGATAACATGAAATGTTATGAATCCAGTTGATGACTTTTTCAGAGAATGTTGGCACTGGCACAAGGAAAAAGGGATAATATTTTGGTGATGATCAGAATCCAGATGTGAATCCAGAAATCATTTCAAGGATTTATTAGCAGTACGAGATAGGGCAGTTTTCCACATTTTTGACATAAACTTACATGATAGTTTTGGATATGCTTTGGCCAAGGGGTTGTGCCTTAGAGACTTTTTTGGTTTTGCATGTTTTCAGAAATTAAAGAATCCTACCTGTAAATGTGTCGCTGCCATGATGGGAAGCACTGTGCTTGAGTATGTTGCACACTTAGCTGTGCACAACATAGATTTGAAAGAGTTTTCATTGCTAAATATAACTAAGGAATAATGGAGAACAAAATAAAAAGATAATCATCTTGATCACTTCATGTGAAGTTTGTTTAACTGAAATCAGACTCTAAACTAATTTAGTGACTAATGAAATGTGATGCCTCAGTTTCAATGGCAACAGAAGGCAGATGTTTTTCTTGGGATTGTGTCTTTTCCTTTTGAAAAAAAGAGTATCAGAAACAATTTTTACAATTCCATTTACTCCTATTACGTAATTAAAATATCACCCCATGCTGTTGTCATTATAAAAGCATAACAAACATGAGTACATGCTGTGCCTTCTTCTCTTTGCAGTGTCTCACCTTACAGGCTCCTGGTATTTGAATCCCTGTCACTTAAGCACACAGGGGGCTTTTATTTTGTGTCAAGCAGCATACAAGAGGCTTTTATTTGGTGTCAAACAGCACAGTAGGACAGCCTCAAGTGTGAACAAACTCCAGAGCTCAACCTCTGCATGCTCTCTCCCTCAGTCTGTTAGGAATACATAAAGAATTGCAGCTAAAGTCTATAAAAGTGCCGCAGTGTTTGCCCTCGCAGACAGTTTAGCTGGGTTACAGACACACTCTTGTCCCTGAGCCAGAGGTGGTCGTCCAGGCCAAACATCTCCTATTCCCCACTAATGAAATCCTGAATAAAACCCTCCCTGCTCAGCTTGATCCGACACACACACAAGTGCACAAGTACAAACACACAAATACAGACACCCACTCTCCAGGGTCCTGGTACACACACACCCTGAACCCCTGCAGTCCTCGTCAGGGATAATCCGAGGAAAACACTCCTTTTGTTGGGCCCCAGTCAAATTACTTTTCAGAGCTCTCGTGCTTTTTTTTTTTTTTTTTTTATCAAAGCTGCAACAGTGTGCCTGCATGACTGTGTGTGTGTTCAGGCACGCATGTTTAAGCAGTCCAAACACAGGCTGTTGCTGGTTGCAGGGAGCATGTCCAAAGTGAATGGTCGCTAATGACACATGAAAATAGCCTGTTTATTTTGCCCCAGTTGTGTGTGCAAGAGAAAGATGTGGTGTGTCTGCATCTGCACATATGCCAGTGATTTTCTAAAGATAGTTTAACACCAGATCACTTTGCTGTTGTGTGCTGGCAGGCTGCTCTGGTGTTTGTGACTTTTCAACTTGGCATCCGTGAATAAACACACTGATCGCCATATAAACAACAACATGGACACAGTTGAACTTCTAGCCCTGCTGCTTCTGCAGCTCCACCCAATCAGCCAGGGAATTTTGAAATATGTTTCCTTTGCAAATGGACACTGATCCCTCCCAATCCTTAAAAATGAGAGTCCTAATGAAATAGAACCAAAATAGTACAGTTGGTCTGAGCAAGTTTTGTTAGATGGTTTAATTTTGGACCAACATTTGAACAAAGTAGCACACCAGAAGTTAAAAGGCATCAAACTGAGAATCAGAATTAAGAAGGAAGGTCATCAAAAGGGTTTTAAGTATGCCATAGCTCTGGGCGGTTAAGCAGGCTGCATGTTGCAAAGCTCAATTTTGGATCTGCTGTTTAAATGCTGCAGCAAAATCATGGCCTATCAGACAAGGGCAGAATTTTTCCAGTCTGTAATTGTTCAATCATGGTGAGCTTGTATTTGTTGTTGCCTCAGTTTATTTCAGTTGTAGTCTTTTAACCTGACACACAAGATGGACCGATACATATACTTTGCCAGTCCATTTGGGCAACAGCCCATAAAAACTTTTTGGAAATAGGCAGAACCTTTCAAAAACATAGCCAACAGTTGATTGGACAATCAATCACATTAATTTCCAGACTTATCAGATGTTGTTGAGGGCGCGCTCTGCTGTTGCTTCATAAATAACAAAATGTTTGAACACTTTATAGAACAATCTTGTCAAACATGTTGGAGTGAGGCAAAATATCCTTTCAATCAAAAAATGCGTGTAGTCATGGGGCCCTAATTTCGTGGCACAGTGCAGGGGGCACAAGCCTGGCGCACCCCGCACAGTGTTAATTTCATCCGGCGCACCGCCGTGCTCTGCCAATTTGACAATTTGGTAGACCGTCTGCGCAGAGATGGGTGTGACGGCACACCAGGGGGAGGTGCCGACAGATTCATGTTGGCGCAGTGACAATTTCGTGCCAAAAAAACGTGCGGAAGGTGCGCTGAAAGCTCGCCAGCTCCTACCTGGTCTATTCTCGGTGCAGGGTGAAGCGCACCCTCCGCAGCTGTAATTTGGTGACAGGCGCACATGTGCGCACACGTCAACAAAGCCTCGGAGGCAGGTTTCTAGAGTGTCAGGCACATTTAAATGCAATAAGCAGTCACATCAATCACTATTTAATGTAACGGTCTGAACCAGCATATACATTTGTATCTATATTAATTTTCCCGTCACATCTGATGTCGGATTAAAGCCGTTTGTCATTATGGAAACTTAACCTGACGGCAGCTGGAAGTTTGATGCACATCTTACGAGTCAACAACAAACACCCTAAACATCTGATACTGAGTATATATCTGACTTCTCTCATTTCATTATATTCAAAGAAAAGAGGGAGAAAAAAGACAAAAAAAAGAGAGAGAAAATAAATGTTTGTCGCTCAGGATTTACCTGTGATTTCCCATATTCCTCTATTTTAGTCTTTATTTTTAACGTGATCTAGAAAGATGGAGTACATTACTGCAAGGAGGATGAGGTGGAGACACCGGGAGAGTATACAGTATATCACTAAAGGCTCTGCTATTTGGCGATGACAAACCAGGAGTGCATTTGAACACAGCATTATGAATGGATAAGCCAGCTGCTGTGTAACTGTCTCTTAATTTTTTACTCCTATTAATGACAAAGGAACAGATTACATCTGTCCCGTGAGCTGGCCCACGGTGACGCGCTTTGTGGCTTCCGATGCGCGCCCCGCTGTCCATTCTCCTGCTGAAGGGACAGCGGCTCTGACCGTCTCCACTGTCGGGTCTTTCCAGCACACTGTTTCCGCAGTGGCGGGGATCATTCAGACCAATCAGACGCTGCGCCTCTGCCGCAGCGCATTTAAAGGCAAGGGGAGGCGGTCATTTGATTGGTGAAGACAGCACTCGGCTGTGTTAAACCCACTCACGCCTTTTGTCCTCCCTCTCTGCCACTTGCGCTGAGGGGCAGGAACGGAGGCGTGGATGCACCTCTCTGCTCCTGGAGTGCACCTCTCTTGGAACTGCAGGAAACTTGCAAAGTGCGCTGGTCACACCCTGTCCGCGAGGTGAAGGCCGGTGCAGGGCAGGTGTGCCTGTGCTTGCGCCTGGTCTACGAAATTAGAGCCCACGGTGTTTACTTTTCATTTAATCCAGAAATGATGTCAAGATCTTACAAAACTGCTTCTGAAGCTGTTAGCATCTATGCTAATCTCTGCACGAGTAGTCAATTCTGCTGTCATCATCCTTGCAGCTCCCGCTTCTTTCTGCTTAATAGGACGCCTTTTAGGCTGTGCCACTTCATGGGCGAGAAAACAAAGTGCCTGGTATTTAGGAAGAGGTGCCGATAAAACTTTCTTGATGTCAGTGCCATTTACCAATAATTTATTGATCCCTGGTGATTTTCTGTGTGGAGAAGAGTTTCTCAGAATAATGTTTCTCCTACTTTAGCACACTGTTGCTGCAATGTGGCATGACATATTTAAATTTTTGAGACCTTACTCTCATATTAACCACACTGGCTGTTGTCCTCTGACCTCTTCCATAGTTTTCTGCAAGAATCTGCTACTCAAAAGATATTTTCTCTGTTTCTAAATATCCACTAACCCTGAAGATTGTTGCATGCCAGTGTCCAAACCCCAGTAGCTCCTGAAACACAGAATTGCTTTTTAAAATAAATAAATGTGTCTTAATCTTAAACTCAGACCAACAACCACAACATGTTCATGGGGCACTGAAATCTCACTTTCCTCCCCAAAATTAGGCTCAGTTTAAACTTCTGCAGATCATTTACATCCATATGTACATACACATATGCATTGTCTGTTGCCATGTGGTTTACTGATTAGATATTTCCAGTATACTATGTATGTCATTTGATGTTTTTATTGATTATGCATCATGAAGTCAAAACATGTGAAGTATTGGTATTTGTACTGGACTAAAGTATGAAAACAGCACCATTGTGATCTTTACCTTAGCAGGACTTTTTCCATAATTTGCCTTTAAGTGGCCAAATTTGGTATTTTCAATTGTACAAAAGGGCAAAATGCACATAAGAAGCTATGCTTTTAAAATATCCACTTATGTATTGACAAGGCCCTATGCCTCTGTTAAGAGCACAAGACAGAAAATAGAGTTTTAAACAGATCTAAGAATATGAAAGATGAAATTCTGTGCAAGCTGTAAGTTAAGAATGAACTTGAGGTACTGGTCATGTCATAGCCTGTATTATGTGTTGCCCTCACACTTCAAGTATTTGACATAAACAGTAAAGCAGATTCTACAAAATAAGCTTAATTTCTGCATTTGATAAAGTATATTATTAAAATTGGTGTGGACATTTTTATTAAGATCATTCAGTACCAATAAATTCTATTTTTGTCCCATGGTTTTGTATCATTTTACCAGTTTTCTCCACCAAGCGATCTCCCCCCATTGGCCACCAGAGAGGAAGCAGGTTTTATGTTCCTTTTGTCCTCCCTTACCAAATGAGAGGCTACATCAGTTTTTTACAGAGCAGTAAGGGCTTCATAATGACTGGAAATGCTTGGTCATATCATTGTGTGGTGGATAATTATTTTCACAGGAACCAACACACAGGCTGGGCTGAAGCCAGCTCAGTTGACTGGGCACAGATTGTTAAGCTACATCCAGCTTCTCTTCATTCACACGACTGCTGGTCCTCAGAGACCACCAGTCTTTTTCAAAGTCCTGTGAGAGTTTGTTTTGGTGTGTGACTGTCTATTAGTGTCTCTGTGCTAGTCTTTGAGTGCTCAGGAGCGTACACGTGCGAGCTGCGAGTCTGTGCTTGTGCCCGAGACGAGGTGAGATGAGGCGAGGGTGCCAGAGTGAGAGATAAACAGAGACTAACAACGAAAGGAGGGGAGGTAAAGCGTGTGGCTGTGTCCTCGCGGGTGTGTGTCGAGGGTGCAAACTAGCTTTGTAGCACTCAGTAAAGTGTTGATTTAAGTGGAAGTGGAGGGAGGGGATGGGATAAAAGGCTGACTAGATTAGCCTGGCACACACTACTGAGGCGTGCTGTACTGCCTGGCCTTTCAGCACACTCTGCTCTGAGCATGAATGTGCGTTTGTGAGTCTAAGGACGCTCGATTGGTTTCTTGTGTGCATGTATCTGTGGGATAAAGTTGCTCTGCTGATGACATTGGTGCAGCTGTGCAATAAAGCTGTAGATTAACAAAGCCACATTAACCACTAAGAACACTCCACTCTTCTTATTTTTTCTTATAGCAATACTCTGTGCATGTTACTGAGTGAAGAGCCATCATGGAGGGAGGCTGTTTTAGGTAAATATGAGTGCTGTAAAGAAAGGAAGAGGAGAGGCCCAGGTGCTGCAGATTTTTTGTCTTGTGCTTAGAATTACTCTGTCATGAAGAGGAGACAGGCCAAACGCACAAAATTTGCACGTAAAAGTTGAAAAAGCACAATATATATATTTTTACTGACTCCAAGAAGTAATGAATAATTGCATCAATGTGTTGTGTTAATGCTCCTCTTTGTAAGCTGAAAATTAGACAGTGTGTCATTGATTCGTGGGATGAAATGACCTCTAGGTGATTTTTTTAAGGACCTGTTTGTATGGCTAAGCAGCAGTAAGAAAACTCGGTATCCTTTCTGTCTTGCGCTGTAACAGCGGCTGACTCAGAGACAACCAGAGTGCACATAAGTACAATCATTGTTATGGTTTCTTAAATTTCTCTAAATGAAATGATATCACAGAATATAGATGTTGAGAACTGTAAACAAGATAACTTCTGATGACTGTTTAAATGGCACTATTTTCATAGACTGGCTGGTCCTGCTACTTATAGTCAGGTGAGACTTATAAATCAAGTTATACATTATTTATCATACTGACTGACATGAACCAAGGAGTAAACATTACCATCTACAGCCACTAGGGAACGCTCCAGGCTATGCTAGACATAAACAAAATGCCCCCAAAATGAAAATCATATTCTAACAAACTTCAGGTAGTAAAATATGCAGCGGTAATCGAGCAGAAACAACATTTGAAGTGAATGAGAAGCCCTGACCAATAGCAGAGGTTACTCTTACTCCAATGCCAAAAATATAGAAAGCTAATCGCATGCTGAAAGCAAGATGGCCAGAGCTGGAAGAACGACTCTACAGATGGGTGCTTGAACAATGTGCTGCTGAGAGAGACTTGTTACAGGCCCATTTATGCTTAACATTAAAGACAGATACAGATACAGATGGAGCCTCCTGTCTGTGCTCTGCGTTCATTCTGCCGTATTTCTGCATGTTTCCAAAAAAGCTTACGGATACGGGCCAAGCAGAGCAGTACCACTGGAACCTGTTGGGCATTGTTTCTGTTACTACCCATGACGCAGCTCCAGTGAGACACAAAGAAGAAATAATAATGGGGGAAATTTTTGAAGAGAAACTCTGAGAGTTAGAAATCACAAACATCTGTATGATGCCTGGACACCAGGACAAACAAATGCAAGAACAAACAGCTGGGAGGAGGCTGGAGAGCAATTAAATATCATTGGCTAGTAGTGAAGGGGAAGTGGAGGTCCGTGTGAGATGGATTTGTTCGAGCCCCTCCGGTGGATCTATTGGCTAACAGCAATGCCAACGGAAAGGATGCAGTGGGCCTTCTTGGTGTTACCACTTCAAAAAGGCTACCACCTCCCTATCAGAGCACCAAATAAATGTGACTTATCGTCCGATGTGACTTGTATGTTTTTTTTCTCTCTTCATGATGCATTTTTGACTGATGCAAGTTTTACGATGGAACAACTTGTAGTCAGGAAAATAAGATTGGGTACTGTTTTGGGATGGTAAATCTAACCACACCAAACAAATCAGTGAGTCACATCAACCCTAATCCTGCTTCCCAGCTTAATTACTAAGCCAGGGGTCCGCAACTTTTCCAATTAAAATAGACATTTTTCCCGCCACACCCACCAAAAAAATCTGTCTGGAGCCAAAACACATTTGAACCTTAAAATGACAAAAGCAGCACATGTACACTCTCCATCATTATAATGGCATCAAGCCTATAAGCAAACTGCTTTACGGCTCGACATGACTGCTCTGTAAATAAGTAATACATTTTCTAGTTTCCTGTCAATCTTGATGTCTTGTAAAATATGCTAGATGAACAAATTACACAGTAACTCACACACTTGAGTGCTATCATACATATCAAACATGGATCTCTTTGTGCAAAAAAATCCCCCCTTCAAAAACACGGTCACAGTTGCGCTGAATTTATCGTCTCTCTGTTTCTCTCGTCTTTTCCGAAGCTTCATCGCTACTCTGTTTTAAAAGTTTGAATTCCTTCACAGCAGCAGTCAATTTTTTTTTTAAAATAAGAAAGTTCATCAAAACATCTGCATGAGAACTTAAAGGCAGCATCACAGGTGAGCTCCCAGCTAAAGATCGTCCTGCTCTTTCTCTCCCTATGATCTCTGTGTGCAGGTCACACAGGGGTCATTGGAGGTGCAAACACGATGCAAAGTTGTCGATGAAAAAAACTAAAAAATAATAATTTAATTTAAATAAAACACATTGTTTGCAGATGGTACTAAAACATGCAGAAATAACAATCAATTTGAGCTTACTAAAAGACAACAAACAAGTGTTTTGCTGTTCTGTCCACAGAGCTGCTAGCTAGAGCCACATGTGGGCAACTACTAGTATACTACTATTCCAAATGAATTTTCCTAAGCAATCAAGTCTATCAAATCATATGATATAAACAACAACAGACTATTTCACTCCAAATTGAGCATATCTGACATTTATCCTATCCCTGCACAGAATGACCTGTGCCCCCCCCCCCCCCCCCCGTCCCGTCCCGTCAAAGTAACCTGTGTTATTTGTATGACCAATTGTATATTAGTTGGACAAAAGCTCACTCACACAATCAAACCCCCAGGTTGAAGATGTTGCCTTGTTTTTTCTACATTTATTTCTTCTAATAGTCTGATATCCATGCATATTTTGCCAGTAGAAGTTCGGAATTATTGCATATTCCAGCTCCCCCGCCCAGACACCCCGGTGTTTTAAGTTGAGCTGGTCTCTCACAATAATAGTTCATTGGCTGGCTCGTTTGTAGAACTGTCTCTCTGCGTTAGCCTCTCAGTGTCTGTAGGAGACTGACAGCCGGGGGTAAAAATAACATTTAAAAGCTTGAGGTGTGCCTGATTTAACTCAAACAGACAACTTAACGGCTTCAGAAGTGGTAACACTGTTTGTAAAACCTGTCAAGGCGTCCACCCTCTTTGCCTTTTCTTTTTTCCCTTGTACTGAATGTTCTGGCTGATGATGTTTAAGTCCAGTTAAAAAGCAGCAGAGAGACTCTTATATTGTTTGTGTGGTAAGGTTTAACAATCATTGAGCTCTGATTATAAGCAAAGCAGTGCTTAAAGCACAGTTGATTGAGTGGGAGTCCAGAGGCTGTCACATTTTGGCAGCACTAAGGTGTTAACTGAAGCCACAGCTAAACAATTGTTCATAATAATAAAACACTGTCTGGCTTTGGCTCTGATCTGCTTGAACTCCACCACTACCCTGTCAATTGTGTCGAACTATCAGATGCGACAGAGGCTTTAGTCTGCTGAATGTGCTACAGCAGCAATCTGCATATTTCATTGATTTCACCTCCAGTGTGAATGACTAAGAGACTGTGAGGCTGTATTTGCATCTGTATCTGCATCCTTGTGTGCACAGTCTAAGGTGTCTACACAGCTTATGTGTGCATTTGTCGGCCTGCTTATTATGTGTACATGTGTTTGCATTCATAAATTCCTCTTTGAAGTTCAATAAAATGCATTTTGAATTGAAAAGATGTTTGTATGCAATATCTGCAGCAGGACATCACTGCAGAAACACAACAGGATATAAATGAGCACTCTCTTTTCATACCTTGACATTGTTCTTGAACTCTCACATATTTGTGGGTGTTTCTGAGGTTTCCTGTTGCTGTTCGAGCTGTTTTTAGTTTGACCTATGACTCAAGGTGACTGACTCACCATTGAAGTTGGCTGGGTTGTGCAGTGTATCCCAAAAGTTAACACTACAAGCAGCCATGTCCTCTGTAAGCTCAGACTTTTTCTTGTGATCTATGATGTGCTATTATTCTCTTACCTTGAATTTAAAAAGTTCTTCCTGTTAATCATTTTTCCTTAAATTACTTTGAAATTCTTAAATTATTTTGAAATTAAGGAGCCCGTATTTTGCCTCAACTCAGGTTCATATGTTTAATTTCAAGGCCTGCTACAGTATTTTGACACGTATTAATTTCAAAGCCCTCAAAGTCAATGGGCTGCAACTGCTGAAAAAACAATGGTAGGTCTATCTGGGGGTGGGGGTGCATCATTACACTTAGGGGCATGTTAACCATAAAAAAGGGCAAATACCCCCCCCCCCCCCCCCCCCCAAAAAAAAAGCAACAACATAAACAAAACAAAAACAAAATGTATCATCTGTCATATCCACAGATTTTTTTTTACATGTCTCAGAAAGATTCATACAAAGAAAATTGCTGTAGCTATGGCACATACAGCATTACCAGCACACACAACTATCAACTGGAGCCCTTTGTATATTTTACTGCTCGCTCATATATCTACCACAGAAAGATCAGATGCTGTCTGACAGTGCCTAAAGAAAAAACAAGTCTGAGAATTTACTTAAAGTTTCGCTCACTGTATGAGTGACTTCCATTCCTCAAACAAAATTTTAAACATGTCAGACATTCACTGTATTTGACAGCTTGTTAGACCATGATCTGCTGTTGTGTCTCTGTTTGGGCTGCCATCCATCCTGACTTCAAAATCAGTCATACATCTCTATAATCAGGTCATGATCAGATTGAAACTACACAATATATGCCTTTAAAAATTTTTGAGTATTGGTGTTATATTGAAGGGTTAGAGGTGATAACAGTGGTGGGTGGGAAGATTTGTAGTTTTTTGAGGGGTTAGGGAAGTGGTTCCTGGTTAAAGGGGTGGGGATGTTGATAATGGTTCGTTGAAGGGTGAGGCTTGTCAATAGTATTTGGTTGAAGAGTTGAGGATGTTAATAGCTTTTGGTTGAAGGATGAGGGGTGTTAATAGTGGCAGTTTGAAGAGTTAGGAATAATGAAAGTAGTTGGCTGAAGAGTTGGGGATGTTGATAGTGGTTGGTTGAAGGGTGAGGGGTGTTGATATTGGTTGGTTGAGGGGGTGGGGATGTTGAAAGTGGTATGTTGAAGGTTGAGGCTTGTCACTAGCGGTTGGCTGAAGAGTTGGGTATGTTGAAAGTGGTTGGTTAATAGTGGTTAGTTGAAGGTTAGGGATGTTGACAGTGTTTGGTTGCAGGGTGAGGTTTTCAATAGTGTTTGGTCTAAGAGTTGAGGATGTTGATAGCTTTTGGTTGAAGGATGACAGGTGTTAATAGTGGCTGTTTGAAGGGTTAGGAATAATGAAAGTAGTTGGCTGAAGAGTTGGGGATGTTGATAATGGATGGTTGAAGGGTGAGGTTGTCAAAAGTGGTTGGCTGAAGAGTTGGGGATGTTGATAGTGGTTTGTTGAAGAGTTGAGGATATAGATAGTAGTAGTATAGTTGACTAAAGGGTGAGAGGTGTTGATCTTAGTTGGTTAAGGGGTTGGGGATGTGATAGTGGTTGGTTAAAGAGTTAGGGGTGACAATAGATGCTGTTGGAAGGTAGATGTGTTAGTAGTTGGCTAAAAAGTCTAGGAATGATGATTATGCTTGATTGGAAAGTTTGATGTTTTTTGTCTTGTGTAGATGATGTATTCTTTTCTGTGGACTTTAGAACTATCTGTCTGCAAATACATTTACTTTATGTAAGCCTTAGAAGCTAGTTTAATTTTGTAACGACCATTCTTCATTCAGCATGTTGTTGCAATTCAAAAGTACAAAATCAAACTACAAAAGAAAAAGACAGGGCACATATATAATGTTGACTGTATTAAAATAAACACACTTGTAGACTGAGGTAAGATGTTTGACAAGTGAATTATACCTGTGTATGAAATCATGTCCACGTGTATGCACAATGTGCAGCTGTCAAGTGCTGGATTTGATGCAGTGCTGGCTCTGAGTGTGGCAGGAGGAGCATTCAGTGCACCCCTGTGACAGAAAATACTAACTGCTGCACTCTTACCAATACCAACCCCAGAATTATCCTCTCAGCAGAGGTCTGTCTCAGTCCTCTCTGTCGCTCCAAAGTACAAATCAATGATGTTGGGGACACTCAGACAGTACAGTGGGAGACACACCTGCACACACAGATCACAATAACTGAAGGTGATTTTTCCATCTGTTGTGAATACACGGAGAATGCAGATGTAATCTGATGACAATGTTGTCATTTTCATGATTTAATAATTTCATAGTGTCCGTTTTTTAAACATCTTTCCTTTCTATATTTAAAGTGTCCATTTGTTGTTGTACTTTTTGTTAATGCAGATACCAAGGTGACTGAATTTAACTTCTCTTAGAAGTACCAAATGGATTAGGTACTTAGAAGATGAAGGTGAAACTGTGACCAATCTTCTTATTGCACTGCAGTGAGTTGATCCAAAGGATTATTTCCAAAAACTCTGTATTCTGCTAATGGATATGTCTTGTTATGGGTAACTGTCACAGAGTATACTGCTCAGAAACAAATCCACTGCCAAGACAAGGGGTTAGGATGAGTCTCAGACAGGTAGGAGTAACAGACAGCTGAGCATAACATAAAATAACTTTATCACTGTTGTGTATGTTTTCTCTTCTGATGTAATAATGAGAGCAAAACAACATGCCTATCAGCTGCAAGCTCAATTCACAATGCTAATTAAGTGGATTCAGAGCTGCACTGCAAGGTAAATTTATGTATGGACATGATCTAGAATAACAACATTGACATTAACTTTTCACACACACAACCCCAAAGATTAATAACCAATCAGGTGATGAAGTAGGTGGGTGTGACTCATTTTGTACAGCTCTCACCAAAACCTGTCGGAAGAGGAGCAAAAATATCTTTCATGTGCTTTACCCCTAAGAATTTACCGAATTGCTCGTGTACACGAGGAGCTGGGGGTGGGATGCTTTGCAGGAAAAGTAATAGTGGTAAAGTCTGTTTTGTAATAAGTCTGATTTGTGTGGTAAATCTTATAAGGGATCATTATTCTATAATTTATTTCATTCATGCCCTTGTTCAGTAAGAACTGAGAGGAATTATCGTGGTCCTCCTGGTAACTAGATTTCCACACACTGCTCTGGACTGTGAAATTGTAAAAATAAATGTGATTTCTATCGTACCATAGGGAGAGAGAAAACGGAGTTAGACAAAAACACAGAGCCACTGTCACACAGACTTCAAAACATACAATCTGGACTTCCCAGCAGTCAGCTTTGGACAGGAAGTCCAGCTGAATTACAGATTGAGTGGTGAACTCCGACAGAAGGAGAACAGGGCTGACAAAAGTGTCGAAGAGGGAAAACAGACACAAGGCAACAGAGGCAGACTCTTGCTTTCTTCCAAAGTACAGCCACAAGCTGTTGGTCTCAGGCTGCCAACCTAACTCAACTTCCAGCACCAGATAAGCTTTGTGTCAGTCTTTGTGTGTGTGTGTTTGTGTGTACATTATTCATCATGAGGCCAAATCAAGATCCAGAGATTATCATGACCAGTGGCACAGAGAGGAAGAGAGGAAACAGAGAAGTGAAGAGAAAGTGACTTTTGGTGAGTAATGTAGTTCAAAAGCCATTTCAGGCTACAGAGCTTGAACTAGTGTATATTCAGCCCACACTTACCTGTACACACCAGTGTGTGTTTACACACACGTTCCCAGCGGCTCTCTGTGTAAAACACTCTCCTCCCTCTGTTTCTCTATCTCCCCCTCGCCTCCCTCCCCCCCTCTTTTTACTTTCAAGGAAGGGTAATCCCTCTTGTAGCTAATGTGCTGTGACATTTCATGGTACAATAGGATTTAGGAGACACTATGTATTCTCATGGTGCCGGGGTCTGCTTGATAACCTTGCTGTCTGGCTGATTTTGGACTGCAGTGACTCTTGGACCAGTTCTTATCTCATTTGGGAAATCTAATTCTCAAGGTGGAGAAGAGTTAACAATGACACAAACTCTGAGGTGACACAGCATGAATTATAGGGAAAACCAAAGCGACTGAATTTTTTTCTTAATATATTTTTAAATATTGAGAAAAATGCAGCTCATGAAATCAGATTTGTTAACTACATTTTAATTAACTGCTGTTGTGTATAATCGATTATCTGGGAGGTCAGAGTAAAATGTTTTCAGAGGCGTGGTGTGTGTATGTATATATATATATATATATATGATCTCAGGTACAATTTCCAGTCATAGCACTCACTTCTTACGCCATCTCATCCTCTGATCAAGGATGTCAGCATTTTTGATTTCTCTTAGTCACAATTAAGGTACTTCTGCACTCAGTAATTTTCTGAGATTTAAGCCAGTTTAAATCAAGTTCTATTTTGGTCTGTTGCAGAAAGTGCTGTGACTAAGTCTAAGTAGTATCCACAAACTGTGTATAAATGTGGACATCAGTGATGTGAACTTCTGTTTTTTAAGAAGGCATGTTAGTGAGCACCATCTTAAAAGTGCTGGCTTACACAGGCTAAATGAATATCTTACCTGCTAAAGCACATGGTTTCAGCTTATTGTTCAGCAAGCACATTCGAGTGAATCAACAACACAAAGCAAGAGGACAGCTTCAGGTCAGAAATTAGATGTAGCCTAAAGCAAACGTTTTCAAACCTTTAATGATACTTTCACAGTTGATGGTAAAATACAGTAACTTATAAGTGAAGCGAAAGCATACTTCCCATTCTTTTGTCCAGTTTTTGGTCTTTCACTCATTTTTCATTGTGAACTCCATCTACTGCCATCCTCGTTTGTGTCATGACTTCAGCTTTTGGTCAAGTAACTCTAATACATCTTAGTCTAGTCTGTGTACTGGTTACATCAAACCACTGCCTGCGAGCAGTTGCACAGCCATCACTAAAGAGGGATGTAGTCTTTGCCTTTTTTAAAGTTATTGTACCTGCTGTCGTCTTAAAAGGTAAACATTATTGATTTAAATTATGTCTAGTACCTATTAAGTTCAAAAAGTGGCATTGAACTACAGTAAGTAATCTTTAAGTATGGTTGTATGCAGCTTATGCTATAAGTCAATAACATAGCTGAAATGACTCTGATAAGCTCTGCCCCTGAGATGAAGAGAGTAGATATTGAAGTTAAGGTGTTGTTCAATGCTGCAGATGAGGCCAAGGGCTCCTTGCAATGTTGATTTTGAGTAAAAACGTTTAAAAAAACAATCAGCATTGGGATGATTGTACACCCAGAACATATTTTCAATCTTTTAGGTTGTTTTCACAAAGCAATCTAGTTCAGTTTGAACTGGCATGCTACAGAATTACAGGTGTATTTACAACTGATACTGCTTACAACCCTGTAACACAGCTACATAATAATGACAAAATATAATCCTGTATACCTACATTTATATGATCATTTGTGAAGCTTAAAAAATCTGCTTAATAGGTTTGGTTTTTGTTTCATTGAACAGTCTTTGAATCAAATAACTGACTGATAAAAGGTAAATGGTATAGCCTGAGAGAGTGTATCAATATTCTATAAAGGCAGAGTCTTGGCTCAGGAGATGGTGATTGAAACAGATAGGAAGGGTTTTCCTTTGGATCAGCCAAGGGCCTTTGCGCTTGTCTCCCTGACAAAGCTGATGTGTGAGGACGGGATGTGGAGGCAGGAAATGTGCTCATCAACCTTCAGGCTTAGATCTAACATCGCCGGAGTGCGATGTTAGATCAGTTTCAGCTGCACAGAGCTAATGCAGAGGGGGATTTGTGTTAAAAAACAAAGCAGGACATTTACCAGGATTTAATTTTGGTTTGTCCAGACAAGGATGTATTTTTTCAGGCTATAAATAAGATAGTGGTGTGAAAATGATTGTCTGTTTTTATGTCCTATGATTTAGCACATGGAGAAAAAGTCTGTAGTTAGCTTTTTTGCAGTGCTTTTTTAGGTGTCAGCACCTCTTACTGGGAGGCATTTTAAAAAGTTTACAAGCCAACAAAACTGTGAGGACGATTCACTGATTTTTGCAGCTTTAAAACATTCAGCCGAACCAGATAAGGGATGTATTTTCACTCAGAAGCATGAGCTTGACACATTTTTTCTCCTGTATTTGAAAAATGCATTCTGCACAGAGAGATTTCATTTGAAACACGTCTGCTTTACTCATTTCTTTGAGAGTTCAATTGTAAAACTGTTTCAAGTGATCTATTTTTCAAAGACTGAAAAAGAACATTCTCAATTCTCCCTCTCTGATACCTGCACAGATTTTAAACCTCAGGAGAACTTTAAATTGCTCTTATCAGCACAAAAAGGAGTGGTTTTAAAATGATTCTTACAGTGGGGATAAAATGGGGTTAAAATATTTTTTCAAGGTGGAGGAATGACAATAATGATTCCTTTTAAAGTGTTCCTTACTGTTCTACAAAGCATATACCTTTGGTAATCAGGAGGTCAACAAAGATGACTCCTAAAGACATGCCATCACCTCCACCTATCTTAACCCTACCCTTGCGACTCCAGACCATTTTCTGCTTTTTTAAATTTATTTTCTTTATTTTGTAAATAAAGCAAGTAAAACCTCAACCTTGTCAAACACAATCGAGGTAACCTGGGCCATCAGGACATTGATGCCTCACTGAAATCAGATTGATGTATTAAGAGTTGTGTAGCCATAGATATAAAACAGCGATTCAAAACAGTATCTAAATCTCAAGCCTTTTTACATCTCAATGTGGTTCCCTCAAGCTATGGCTGCAGGAAAAAATAAAAAGTATGATAGAAAATCACTGTAAATACAATTCACATCTTGTATTTATACTTATTCTTCTTTTTTGCCACATAAAGTTAGCTTTTTCATTTTAGATGCATTTTCTATCTCACGTTTAACGGGCCATGTCACATTAATTACATTTCCTTTTCAGTTCTTCTGGGTAGTGATATGAAGCTGTCTTTTCTCTTGTTGACTTTTGGCTGTTTATGATCAAATGTTAATGTTAAGAAAACAAGATAAGCACAAACTGGGTACATTCAATTGTTCCAAAAGACTGGCAGGGTGTTGTCAATTTTTCTACAGGTCAAAATAGAGCTCTGACAACAACACTGCTGCATTTTTATTTTATACACTGTGGATCCACAAGTAAAACTTTAGAAAAAAACAACAACATAACTTCAGAGCTAAATTAACCTCCCAACCTCCCTTACTGCTATACAGAAAGCCACAGAACAATTTGCTACTGACCTCTCCCTGGAAATCATTCAGTCTTGTCTGCGATGGCCTTTTCTGTGCCTCTGGTGGGAAGACTGCTGAGGAGAACCCTGTTGCAGGGGGCTTAACAGTTGAAAAGTGGACCACTGGATACTTGGATGGAAGGCAAACAAAGGCCACAGCAATCCCCTTTTGGGATTGTTGTGGGTGAGGGGTAAGCCAGCTGCTTCAGCACAAAGTCCAGTCTTTTTGCTCTATGTGAGCACTTTGGGCGTAAGGAAGCCCAAAGCTGCTCTGTCATTGCACAAAGGCTTTAAGAAGGATCCAAAGAAGGGGACAAACTGACACTGTTATTGCAGATTAATTAGTCTATTTGAATGGGAGTTCACTTGTTTTGTTGAAAACTTGTAAAACCATCAAATAAACCATGTTTTATCCAAGCAGTGTTAACAAAACCACCCCTTGTGTCTTCTCAAGATTCATATATTAATAATTCCCATATAAATTTCTCTTTTGTAAATAAACAACTGTAAAATTCAGTACAAATAAAACAGGCAGCATAAACTGTATGATTTTATAGCTGATGGCAAAGGCATAATGGAGTTGCCGTATTCCTTTCGCTCAATTTTCAGCTCTATCTGTGACAACTTAGGAATTTCTCGTAAGAGGAAGGAAGAAGGGAAGACGCTCCTCAGACTAAACTTTGGGTTTAGGTTGCCCTAAAAAAATCTGCAGACAATATTTGAAATATGATACATTTTAGCACTTCCAAAAAAATAGTAAATGGATGAGTAATTTTTGATCATTTAGACATTTTAGCAAAATAAATCTACTTGTGTCTTTTATGCGGCAGCAAAATAAAGCATTCTGGGAAGCTAGTTTAATTCATGACCTGTCATTTCCTGCTAAGTCAAGCCTAAAATCATCAATGAAGCCCTCTAGTCCAAGTCCTCTTAGAGCCCACAATGCTTTTCTGTCTTCTTCAGCTAATTGCAGATTACAACTGAAGAGAGCCAAGTGTTTATGAAGCTAACAACCATGCTAGGGGACCCACGTCTTGTCATCATGATTTGCCGTTAAGATTTGTTTTTTTAAAGCATAACAGCAAGCATGAGATGGTTTGAAGCAGTGAAGTGTCACACCCAGATTCATGAGACGGGGGGTTGGCAGGCCTGTGCATCTTTTTTTCCCTGTTTTGGCTGACTGTGTGATACCTGGAGGAAGCCTAGTGTTGCTGCCGCTGCCATTGCTGCTGCACTGTAGCCAATTTAGAGGGAGCACAGCTGCTGAGAGGCTCCCCGAGGTGTGTGTGTATCTGTGTGTGCTTCAGGATTAAGCCACGGCACCAATTAAAGCCTCAGACTAGTTTTTAAAGGATAAATTATTAACAGCAGAAGTGACCTCTCTGGTGGCCTTTCCTCTGCCATTCTCTTTCACTCCCCTCTGCAGCTCCCATCTTTGTCACTCCTGTCTGTTTTTTTTTTTCCCAGAATTTATTTTTGGTTTCACCATTCACAACTAAATCTTTGTGTCCCTGGTTTAACCTCAAAAACATTATGGTGGGTCATTTGTGCATACATACAAAATATCTCTCTATGTAGATTCTTAGTCATAAATATCTAAAGCAAAATACAAAAGGTCCAAAAATCAACTCCTCCAAGGAATCTGTATCATTAGCCTTGTTGCCCATCAATGCCCTAATCAGTTCCGTTCACTTTGTTCTGCATGCTTTGCAAATCAAGAACCTCACGCTCTCATCAAGAGCAGTCGTCACAGATGATAACAAAGAAATGAAAAGCCATGGCAGACGGGAATGAAGAGGTCAAAATTATGTCTTAACTTTTGAAAAAAAAAATGTTTGATACACAAGAGTGTTATGAGTTTGACATTACTGACAGTGAAAATCTATGTGGTCCAACTCTGTTTTTCTACATAGAAATCCAACAGGAATCAAGAAAAAGAATCATTTCAGAATCAGACTGATAAGCAGAATTGTTAATTGCTTTGATGTCAATAAAATTGTAACAATTCCCTTCTTTACATACATTTTACCATTATTGGTTGTACATTATAGTCATTTGTGTGCAAAAAGGACATCACATAAAGTTATTCATATGATCTGAAGCAAGCCTTGCTGCAACATATGTGATTTAATGCAAAACAAATCTGTAATTTTCAAATGCCTAACAAAGAACACATACTGTATCATGCTTCTTCATATTAATACCGAATGTCCTGTTAGAGTAAATATGACAAAAGGCAAATACACAGGTGTGAGTTGTTACTGATGCCCTCTATGAACCTACTGTAGAATTGTGGGTAATATGATGAACCACTCTGGCAGAGAATGAAGGGGAAGGAAAGAGTCCTTAAATCAACCTGCTGAATGACAACCAGCAAGAAGCACAGTGTGTGAGTTTGAGCAAAGCTTAGAGATTTTCATTTGTTCAAGCCCTGTGTAATCGTGTCCTAAGAGTACAGCTGGATGAGAGTTACTTATTATGTTTAAATATATTTTTGTACATTAGTGATTGTGAACATACTCCAGCAGTCATCAAAATGGAAATATAAATATATGAACCTCTTTTAAATAAAAGAAAATATGACCTCTTTAAGTATGACCATGTTATCCATGGACTTTCAGACAAATTTGTCTTTATTCACTTAACAGTCTGTTAAAATACACACTTGATTTACAATCACCGGGCACTGTCTTAAAGTGCGTTCACACCGAATGCGATTTTGCTTCTATAATCGCTTTGCCCACTGAAGTCGAGTCATGATAATATCATGTAGAGCTTCACTGTGATAATGTCATATATCATGTAATAGGATATAATATATTTATAAGATGACATTTTCCTAACTGTATCCTTTTCACTCATCTGCCAACCACATAACACTGCAGCTGATGGCCCTGCTGCAGCATCGTCTGTGAGGTCCCTGCAGTCTGTCTAGGTAGAACTAATGTACTCACTAAATAATGTTTCCCACACTGATTTAGATAGTTACTCTGTGAACCAGAATAAAAACCCTCTATCACAGGTACCATCACACACCCACACAACACTGATTGGCTGTTACCGCACAGTCCCACACACAACGTCTCATGAAAAGATAAACTTTTTCAACTTCAGTGATGGAGCGATGAAGGACATGGTCACCTTGATCACCGTTAACCCTGAACCATAGTGGCTGCACATTGACTTTACATGGAGCGTGGTCGCTGAGGTCACAAAGTTGCCTTCAGTGTGAACGCACTGTGAAGGCACACCTAGGTAGTATTGGGTGTGGCCCAATTTGCCCTTCCAAATGGCCTAATTTTTTAGTCCCATGATGTGAGCACAGGTGGTTGCTCCTGGAGGACATTTCTGCCTGTCGCGCCTCCGATGGTGCCAGTGAGCCTGCTGCAAGGTCGTCAGCCTGGAGCCATCCCTCACCGATGTTTTGCCCCTTTAATTCCAGCCGACCATTAACCAGCACTCCATTCTACCAGCCAACTAACCAACCAATCAACTCTGACCAACAAACTAGCAACCAGTTAACTTGCTCAGTGACCAACCAATTAGCTACTGATCTGCAAATCACTAAACAAACACAGTCATCCATGCCTGCAACCTATCACCTTACTGAAAAACAATCATCCTACCCAATAACCATCTACATATGGACTGACCAACCTATCAACCAAGCATTAACCAGCAAGCAATTTGACCTGCCAACTAACCAACCAATCAAATATCCTATCAACAAACTAGCAACTAGTTAACTTGCTTATTAACCAAAAAGTTAACTACCAATCCCCAAACAAACCAGCAGGACAGCACAGGTGGTTGCTCCTGCAGGGCCTTTCTGCCTGTCGCACCTCTGATGGTGCCAGTGAGCCTGCTGCAAGGTCGTCAGCCGGGAGCCGCCCCTCACCGATGTTTCTCCCCTTTAATCCCGGAACATCTCAGGGTGGTGGGGCAGTGACAGGGACGTCTCCCTGCCACTCCCTGCAGCTGACGTAGGGATCCTTCCCCCATGTTCTGTCCTAATGTTACTGTGGGTGTGATATGACTATACATGGCAGGGGTGTCTGTTTCCCTGAGTCAGGTGTAGGCCTGACCGCATACCGACAACATGGTACTGGAAATATTACTTAGAGATTTTTGTCCATATTGATTTGATTGCATGACAGAGTCTTTTACACCATATCCCAAAGGTGCTGAACTGGATTGAGATCCAGTTACTTTGGAGGCATCTAGAATACAGTTTATCACTTTCATGGTTAAGAAACCAGTTGGAGATGATTTCAATTTTGTGACCATGCATAATCCTGCTGGAAGTATCGATCAAAAGATGGGGAAGCTGTAGTCATATAGTGATAGACTTGGTCAGCAACAATACTCATGTGATGTTCAGATGATGCTCAGCTGGGACTTACAGGGCTTACAAATGAGCAAAGAAAAAAAACTACATCATGACACCATCACTGACAACCTACATATTGATACTAGATAGGATGGGTTCATGTGATTTACACCTATTCTGAGACTAACACCCAAATTTTGTAACTTTTTCAGGTTTTCTTCTCATCTTGTTCTGATTCATCCTATGGGAATTATAGCTTCAGTTTCCTGTTCTTGGTTGGCAGGATTGGTTCCTGGTGTGTCTCCTGCTGATTTCGCCCATCTGTTCAAGATATGCTTTAAGAAATGGTCTGTATACCTCGGTTGTAATGAGCTGATATTTGAATTACTTTTGCCTTTCTTTTATCTTGAACTATTAGCCATTCTTCTCTGACCTCTGGCATCAACAAAAGATTTTGGCCAGAGAACTGCTGATCACTGGATATTCTATCTATTATAGACCATTCTCTGTGAGCCTGAGAAATGTTTTTTGTGTGAAAATCTCTGTGGATCAGCAGTTTCTATTATACTACGACAAGCCTGTCTGGCACCAACAACCATGCCAAGTCAAAGTAACTTCAATCACAATCCTGCCCAATTATTCTTATGCAAAGTTTGAACTTTCGATGGTTGTTTTGACCATATCTACATGCCTATATGCATTGAGTTGCTACCATGTCATTTGCTACAATTTGCATTAAACAAGCATACATAATAAAGTAACTGGTGAGGATATCAAAATACTGCTCAGCACTGGTTATTTGAAATGCATTCCCTTTTATTTCACAATCTAAATGGGAAAAACAAGTCCAGTGTTTCACTTTGAATGTCCTAAGACTTGCAATTCAAATCCTGAACTCTCATCTCCTCACATGGCAAAAGCAAAGAAATGGCAGTGATGGGGAATGTGTTCCATCAGCGAAACACACTGGAGAAAGATTTCTCTGTTTACCTCATTGCCTCTCCATAACTTCTCTTTCAAGATGTGTTTTCCCTCCGCTGAATACTTTTGTGAATTTATGCCTGCAGGATGCAGCTGATTGTTGCTCTACACAGCTGCATTCCTTTCTTTTTTTTAGTCTCACTGTGCTCAATAACAAAAGCATGTTAGCCAGTAATGGACACTTTTAACCTTTCCCAGGTAATCTGATCAGGCCTTTGAATCAAGCCAGACTGAGTAATGATCGGTGAAGTCATCATTGTTTTTTAAATGGCTGAAGCACGTCTGTCTGTGATTTGATGGCTGGTTCAATACTGAAGGCTGAATTATAAATGTTGCTGTGTAGTATCTCTTGCAGGGACAAATGAAGAAATTTAAATGGTTTGAAGACCTTAATATTTTTAACACCTGAGTGATTTTATTCTGCCAGTCAGTATTTCAGTTAGTGGAATTTCCTGTGGAAATGGAGCTACATTCTTGCAAAATATTACCCTGGTTGAGTGGCTCGCCGTAATCCGTATGCAATTTGCTCGGTATTTGACTCTATTAAATACTGTTGAACACAGTGTGCTGAGTTTAAAAGGTGAGTTCCACAGCTGTCATTGAGCAAATGAATTAATATTAGTATTATTTTTTAAATTCAAGACCCGTTTTGAAAAAACAACTTTCACGGCAGACCAAAGCCATGACCAGTTCTGTACTGACTGGAGCATTTTGAACATTTCCCTTGTACGGCTGGGTCAATAAATGTTTAGCACACATGGAGAATTATTAGAGGCATGTTGCTGAAAGACACGTCTGTTTCGAACATAGTAGTGTATAGGCTGCATACAACTACCTGATGTGTGTTTTGTAAATTTTAAATGCGATGACATCCAAGAAGGTTACTGCTATGATTAGATCAAGACTAACACAATAAAGACCATGCACAATAGAAGCATTATACCAGAATACTATACAATATAACAGAAGAAATAAAACAGATGACTCCAGAACGTAGCATTTAATTGGCAGAGTCTGCAATCCAACATTTATTTCTGTGCACATGTGTAAAGGTCCTGGTGAGGGGTCAGAAATTATTGTGCTTGGCATGGTCGCGACAACAAAGGAGGGAAACAGAGGCCATGGAGCTCATGTCCCCCTCGATTTGTGGCTTTGTGTCACAGTATGGAATCATGTCTTGTTCCAGATATCTTGGAAGCAGTTAAGCAACACATTGTTAAAAGCAGAGAAGTGTTTTGGAAGCCATACAGTATTGTAGGGTAAATAACTGGAGCCATTTCATGCCTTTGTCACCACACCACATTCAAGGGATATGGAAACCTGTGCCAGGTTTGGTCTCTAATAATATCCAAATGGCACATAGTAGAAAAGCCCCAATCTGGTATTTATTTCCTAACATCAGCCCTTTATAAGTTTCTGCCATCATTGGTCTTGATCCACGTGCAACAGCATGGCTGTTCACCAACATATGGCATAGCCAGCAGGTGGATACAGTGGTCCCCCCCATTAAAAAAAAATGGACAAGTTGACGGTACACTAGTTTAGTGGACAGAGCCCCATCATTTGCCAAATGTGCAAATTGAGGATTTGTACTGTTGGGTTGGATCACTTTTGGGCTTCACTTATCAATGTTTTCATCCATTGCCAAATGTTGTAATTTTAACTGAGGGGTATCTTACCAAAACGGCCCTTCATTAGGTAGGTTAATTTATTTTTAAACCATCTTCCTAGTTTTGTGAATGACATTCATTGTAGTCAAGTGGAAAAGCGCTTGGAAAGTTACAATGTCTCCAAGCACCTTTAAGGTGAGTCAAGTTGAGCACTCTCAAACAGTGTTTATCTGTGAAGTTCTGTGGATTATTTGTCAGTCGTCTGCCTTTTTTTCTGCTAAGGCAGCACCTCTGTCTATGTCATGTGACTGTGGAGACCAATCAGACATATCAACAGTACTGCTCCAGCTGTCTCTGCAAGATTCAACACAGAAACATTTTTTTTTGGTAAACTAATGTAAGAATGGCAGAAAGCACAGTTTCATGCATCACTATACTTTTTAAAAAAATAAAAATTGATTATGTTTAGCTGCAAAGATTTATTTATCAGTACAACAGGCCCATATCAGTGATATTTGTATGATTTGTGTTTTCATTCATGGGATATTTCTCATGTTACACCCCAAAATAATGCCATTTAAGTCTTTGATGGTGGAATATCATCTAAGTGTTTTTTCTATGAACTAAGACTTAAAACTTAGCTTGTTTAAGATGTGATGTTCTGAGTAGATTACATGTTTCCTTTGTCTGTGTTTTGGTCAATGAAAAAACATAAAATTCATGAACATTATGTTTGCATTGTAGTAGATGACTGTTATCAGAATAAGAATCAGTACTGAAAAAAAAATCACTTCAAAAAGTATTGGTATTTTTCAGTTTGAAAAAGTATGGTGTCTTCCATCACCACTGAAGGGCACAGCAGACCTTTTTGCCTCGAAATGTGTTCAAAACTTAGTATCATTGCAATTGTAGACACTACCATTTGATTTTTAGCATGTCTTATGATTACAGTAAATCTTAACCTAACCTAGCCAAACTGTTACCTCCCTTAAGGCCTCAAATGAACAGAGCCAGCTGATTAGATTTAACTTGTATCACATGCATCTGATTCTTTGCTTCAACTCTGAAGTCTGGCTTTTATTGCTATGAATCTCTCGCTTCACATTTTTCCTGCATGTTTCCGTCTAATGTCTCACCTAAAATATAAAAAGCATTAATGATCTTAGCGCTGTCTACCTTTGTTACGATGCCCTTTTATGGATTTTCTCTCCAGATATCCCTAGGTCATCATCTGATCTCAGTCAGCAGGCTTGGATTTTGCTCAATATGTTCCTACACTCTGATCTCCTCCTCAACTTCTCCCTCTTACCCTCTCTCTGTCTCTCCACCCCTGAATATTTTCTCTGTTCAGATTTGATGAAGGAATTTAATTAGAGCAGAGACAGAAACAAGAAGGAGCGAGCAGCAGTGAGAGAAGGAAGCAGAAAGAAGCGAAGTAATAATGAATGGTCAGTGACCCTAAGAGCAGGCAAGGTAAAGATAAGTGTGTTTAAGTCAGAGCCGGTCGATGTGAAGGAGAGAGGCGTATTGAATCTCGTTACAGCATTGCATGAGGCTGTATATAGATGTGGAAGAGTATTGACGCCACAATATTGCCCCATTTCCTCCTAAAATTACAGATACTCCCCGAAGTAGCCATCACATGAGTTGAATAACCTAGAGCAGATGCTTCCTGCACCATCACATGTCTGCTAATTTCACATTCTGTCAGCTTAATTCACTGGGATGACCTTAAGCAGGACTATTTGTTTCAATTTTTTCACATGAACCCTACTTAGATTCTCTAGAGCAGCTCATATCAACCTCCGATTTGTCTTTCTGTGCGGCTCATCTGTGTCACATTGCAGAGTGCTACCATTCGCTTACAGTTGCAAGAATAAGTATGTGAAACCTTTGGGATTACTTGGATTTCTGCATAAATTGGTCACAATATGTTCTGATCTTCATCTAAGTCACATTACGAGAGAAACAGTCTGCTTAAATCAATTCCGCACAAAAAAATGATACGTTTTCATATTTTTATTTGACACAATATGTGAACAGTCACAGTGCAGGGTGGAAAAAGTATGTGAACCTTCGGATTTAATAACTGGTTGACCCTCCTTTGGCAACAATAACCTCAACCAAACGTTTCCTGTAGTTGTAGATTAGACCTGCACAATGGTCAGGAGGAATTTTGGGCCATTCTTTTGTACAAAACTGTTTCAGTTCAGCAATATTCCTGGGATGTCTGGTGTGAATCGCTCTTTTGAGGTCATGCCACAGTATCTCAATCGGGTTGAGGCCAGGACTCTGACTGGGCCACACCAGAAGCTGTATTTTCTTCTGTTGAAGCCATTCAGTTGTTGATTTACTACTATGCTTTGGGTTGTTGTCCTATTGCATCACCCATCCTCTGTTGTGCTTCAGTTGGAGGACAGATGGTCATAAGTTTTCCTCCAAAATGTCTTGATAAACTTGGGAATACATTTTTCCGTCAATGACAGCAATCCGTCAAGGCCCTGAGGCAGTAAAGCAGCCCCAAACCATAATGTTCCCTCCACCATATTTCACAGTTGGGATGAGGCTTTAATGTTGGTGTGCTGTGCCCTTTTGTCTCCACACATAGCATTGTGTGTTCCTTCCAAACAACTCACTTTTGCTTCATCTGTCCACAGAATATTTTGCCAGTAGTGCTGTGGAACATCCAGGTGCCCTTTTACAAATTTCAAACATGCAGCAATGTTTTTTTTTTTTTTATTACAGAAATGGCTTCCTTGGTGGTGTTCTCCCATGAAGTCTATACTGTTTAATGTTTTATGTATTATAGATTTGTCAACAATAATGTTAGCATGTGCCAGGGATTTCTGTAAGTCTTCAGCTGACACTCTGGGATTCTTCTTCACCTCATTCAGCATTCTGCGCTGTGCTCTCACAGTTATCTTTACAGGCGACCACACCTTGGCAGAGTAGCAAGAGTGCCAAACGTTCTCCATTTGTTGACAGTCTGTCTTACCGGGGACACGTGGACATCAAGGCTTTAAGAGATACTTTTGTAACCCTTTCCAGCTTCTTTCTGTCCAGTTCCTTAAGTCTGATTTGACTGCCATGGCATTGTTTTTTTTAGAGTGCACACAGTATATACATAAAAAGACATTAGTTTTAATGTGAATAGAAACTTTTTGTCCAACATTTTCAAATTATTTTTGGCACAGAATTTAACAAGGGTTACAGACATTGTTTGTACAATATAGCAGCATTCATGTACTGCCAATCATCCCTCCCACTACATTAATTCATTTTCAGATACCCACCCAAACTTGACTAAACAATCCAAAATAGTCAAACACAACTAGACCAGAATTACAAAAATAAAGGTAAAATAAAATAAACAAATATTTAAGAAGAGAATTAAAATCAGTAGTAATTAAATATAGATATTCTGTAGTACATGATTGAGAGGATATTACAGATATCAAATTAAATAAAAATTGAGCAAGCTAAATGCAGACTTTCACCAAACTACAACATACAGAAAATACTGATATGAATTCTCACTTCTGTGTAATATATAGAGTCTCTGAAGTTACAGATTTCAAGTCTCAGCATTAAAAATGTTTTTTTTTGATGATGATGTTAAAGGATATTATTTATGTCTGCGTGGCTCCCAAGACTCCTGATCGAAACTGTGATCCTCTACTTCAAGTTGTTTATCTTGGTTCACCACATATTTTAAGAGTAATATCATCCGATGTGAGGTAATATAGACGGACAGTGACCCCACTGTGCCGTTTCATAACTTCCACCTCTGCAACAGACTTTCTCTTCATACAATCTATTCCCCTGCACCTGATGTTATTATTGCTTTGCTGCAGGCTCCAGTAATGTGATGCCTTTCCAATTTCTTTTGCCTCCTATGCAGACATAATATACTGTATGTCATGACCCGGGATGTTTCTGCTCTCATACAGACACTTTAATTGATTCACTAATGAGAGTCTCCCCCCCCTCCACACACATACCTGCCAATTGCTATCTTTTCACTTTGCCATTGTTGCAGATAGAAAACAAACCCATCACACGTGCGTGCATCCACACACATGCCATCTCCCATCTTTTCAGCTCCTCATTGTTAACACACAGACACATTATTCTGTCTGCACACTTATTCCATAGTCTCCATTCTTTGACTCGGCACTATATAAGCATCCTGTCTTCTTCTCATGCCCTCTCATTCTGATGGTAATTTGACTGCCTGAAAGGACTGGCGGAGGATTGTTCCAGTCTCATTCAACAAAATACGCTAAAAAGTCATTCCTGGGATTAAAAAAAAAAAAAAAAAAAGGCTCGGCAGAGGATTTCCAGGGTTCTGTTGTCGTCTCCGCTTTTGCCGTCGGCCCCCTGTTCATATGCTAATGAACCAGAGCTTGATTGTTTCCTCATATTTTAATCTCCTGCACAGTGTCGAAGGGGAAGGGAGGGGATGGGGGAGGTGGACGGGAGGCGTGTGAGCCCGAGGAAGAGATGAGACAAGAGATGATAGACCAGAAAAAAAGAGAGGAGGATAAAGGGAACAGAAACGGGCAGTTGCTCAGTGTGGGGTGTACCTTGGTATACAGGCTGAACCTGCTTATTGTTCAGTTTAACATTTTCTTGTATCAGTAGCAGCCAAGGCCAGAGGCATTATATTTTTGAATTGTCCATCTGTTAATGGGTTGATGTCGTTGATCTGATAGTTCAAAAATGACAAGGAATTTTCTTCAAACACTGAACCATTGTCCACTTCGGGCCTGTCCACAGACAAATCCAAGCATATTCCCCCAGGCTTTTAATGGGTGTTTCATCCACATGAACAGGGCATCCTGGGAGCCTCGTAGGGGCTCTCAAGGTGGATAAATCTCCCTTGTGTTTCCATGTGTACAACACATTTCTTGAAACAATGCTGTCATTACAGAGAATTTTTTTAAAAACTAAAATGGTTCCATCTCTGAATCAACAGGGCCTTAAATTCTTGAGGAAAGATCAATCAGAGATGACTGATTCAAGAGGTCATAGGTTTATGTTCAAGCTCATGATCCAGATGTTTATTTCTCATATTGAGTTCAATTTGTTTTTTTTTTTACTTCACTTTTTTTTGCTACTTTACTTTTTTACTTCTGAGCCATGCAGTCATGTTTTGCTTGTGAAAGATTTATCCTAAGAAATGGTTACATCTTAGTCCATTTGTCTTCTCCCTCAAACCTACTTTTTGTAACTTTGTGTCACAACAAATCATATGTGCACTCTGAGGCTTTTTTATTAGGTGCACGTTTGCAAATGGTTGGACCTGCTGTTGCCTTCATGACCGCCTTAATTCTCTCCCAGTCCAAACTGTCTCTTCAGTTTCCGTTTGAAGCAGGTATCAGTTTCCGCTGATACCTGCTTCCAGATCTGATGTGTTCTGCATTCAGAATTCATCTCCTACTTTTGGTTGTGGTGTAGATTTTAGTCATTGTAGTCTTTTCATCATTTCCAACAACTTTGATGTTCTCTGAATTCTGGCATCATCGATGGATTTTTCCACTCACTGAATATTTTCTGTTTTTTTGGACCATCCTCTGTAAAACCTCTAGAGGGCTGTGTGTGACAGCTCCTTTAGATAATTAGTTGCTTGTATGCGATCAAGAGGCCAATGTATGTGCTTATTAAACCCTCTGTGGACTAAAAAACACAACAAGCTTAAGTTCACGCTAAATGACCTGGTGCAGTGGTGATGGTTGAACAAAGTAAGATTGTTGGACTGAAACCAGAATGTAAGGATCATGTGGGTACGTAAATATTTGTAACAAACCTGAAATCAGTCAAATTTCTCTCATTGCTGGGAGGGATAAATTGGTTAAAAATTAAGCATGCAGTCATTGGATAATGGTGACTTGTTTGTACAGAGTCTTTCATTTGTGACAGCAAATGATCTGCAGAGGTAGGCAGCACAACACAAGCTAAATAGATTGCTCATTGGGTTTGAACAGTTGACTGTCAGACTACTTGCCTGTCCTGCTTTATAACCCATTATTCTAACCTCTCTAGGGTTAGAGAGAGTGTTATTGTTTGTGTTTGGCCTGTTAGGCCTTGTGTTTTCCTGTGTGCAACTCAAACAAAAACAAAAGCTGTAATTACACAGTAATATTTTTTCTTTTTTACTTTTTTGATATTGTATTGTGACGTGTCGTATTCTGACCCGGGCATATCGAGTTGCAGCGTATCGTGAGTTTAAGTGTATCATCCCATCCCTAGTACTCAGTGTAGTTGTCCCAGGTTGATAATCATCCATATTCTCGAAAGACAGGTTGCATTAGTGAGCCAACAATATGCAAGTAAATCAGGAACGTTTTAGGTGAACTTCATGTGGCAGACTGCTCTTAAATGTCACTGTTTACAACACTGGGTAGTATCCCCACTTGGAAAGGCATCATAGAAAAGTATTGCCAGCTTTCCAAGTTCCACAATGAGAAAAAGCTTAAGACAAGAAGAAGGAAGAGAGAAAAGCCAACAATTTCATTTGGAGAGGTGTAGATGCATGAGACATGAATATGAAAAGGATATTTATATGCAAGGAGGAGACGATGAGATAAAGAGGGATAGAGGCGCTGCTGGATGGTAAGCCCCAGGAAGGAATGTACAGTTCACCTTATAAAGAGAAATCCAGTCATTTGCTTTGTCAAAGAGCTGCAGTTAAAACTGCAATATTTAACACTCATTCATTTTAAACTCTGAGAACGTCACTAAAAAACAGACACCTTCCCTTCTCATTTGTAACTGTAAAATCCGTCTAAACCCTCATCTGCTGCCTCTCACGCAAGCTGCAGGATGGAAACACTGACCAAAGGGCGATGAGAGGAGGAGCGAGAGAGACTTTCTTGAATACACTAACACTCGATTTGCATAAATATACATAATAAAAGAGCTTTGTGCACTGCTCCTCTTCCTCCTCTTCAATATGCATGCCCCCCCCACCCCCCTAGTAACTTTGCATGCCAGAGGTCATGCAATTAAGAGGGAAAGATTTAGCATAGAATATGATTTTGTTTGTTTTTTTTCTTTTTACTTTGGAAACTATATTCACTAAGGAGGGGGTGGGTTTTTGAAGTGCAGTGATTTTTTTGGATGTCACTCAGGAAAGAAAGTGCAAGGTCAGCTGTTTTACTGTAGTTAGATTTGTTAGTACTGTGATTGTTGCAGACAGAAACACAACAGGGAAAAAGTTTTAACGAGAGTTGAATTTGATCATAAGCAGACTGGATACAGTTTTGTTCCATTTGAGAAATGAGCTTTGACAGATCTAATCATCTTAAAGTGTTAGGGAAAGAAAGCAAAAACCCTGCCTAGCCATAAGCCAGTAAGGACATTTGAACAAAAAAAAAGGAATTTGTGGTTATATTATTGGCAGACATGTCAGATTATGCATGGACATGGTCCATTGTTGCCTTCTCCCCTTGTTTTCGTAGCACTCTCTGCTGGGTTCACATACCTGGAGTACTGGAAAACTCCACAAATTCACAATAAACAGCATATTTTCTTTGACTTGCAAATTCATATCTATAGCAGTGCAAGAGGGAACCATGAAGAAGTGTACCAAAAATTTGGTATAGTACCCAAGTAGGGATGTAATGGTTACCGGTAAAATGGTAAACCGCGGTAAAATTTCCCAAGATAATCATTACTGTGTCCTATTAAAATTACCGTTATACCGTGTTTGATCACCACACTGTGATCACCACACCACACTCTCGGTGATGCTACTCTTGCATGGTAAAGCCTAAACTATGTGTGTCTGCCCCTCGATGAAGCCGTTTCTCAGAGGCGTGCATGCGCAGTTTGCAATGTTTGGCCTCTGAAAGTCCAGCTGTTTCGCTCAGACTTAAAGGTTTTCCCACTTGAAACGGCGAAAGTCTAAAGTCTGATAGAAATTTTGATTTTACAAGGATGTGGAGGGGAAATTGATTGATGACAGTCACCCTGTCTAAAACATGAAGCTGCGGTGAAAGACAGAAATGCGCGGGATTAAAACTGCTGTAACTCCTCAAGTAAACGAGCAGACTGAGAGAGGGAGAGGATTCACTGAGCCATACCTAAGTGAATTATAGGCAGTTCATCAGTATTTTTTGTGGGAACAATGTATGAAGGTTGTAAATAACAGCATTAGTAGCAATCTGGAGTGTGGTCTTGCCATTCTTTCGCCATTTATTCACCGTGTTTCGTCGTAAAAGATCATCTTTTTCTGTCATAGTTCATGTTTTCATGGATTTAGTCAATCGTAATATGGAAATTTTAAAGAGAGAGTTGTCAAGGATCTGCCATGGAAAGGGAGACCATGAGGAGAGTCATGAAGGGGGCTAACTGCTTCAGGAACTGTCGTTAGTAAAACAAAAAATAAATAAATAAAATACCTGGACATGTTCTAATATAACAGCTGTAACATGGACACTGATGCTGTACGCAAAAAAAAAAAAAAATGTTTAAGTGTATGTAAAGTAGGTTACATTTTTTTTTGGCTGTCTCAAAAGTTTCAACATGCTTATTTACAATTGTTTATGAAGAGAATCCTGTTTAAAGTACAAATCTGTTTTTTTCTTTTCTTGTAATTACACAAAGTTTAAGCATTTATAACATAGTATAAATGCTTAAACAAATTTACTTATAGGACATTTCCTGACACAGTTGTTGACAAAGAGACAAAGGAACTGTTCAAATTATAATATTAAAGGGGTTAAATGATTTCAAGACTGTTAAAGTACTTTTTGAACATTTTGAGCACACTGCAACAATACCGCGATAATAATGATAACCGTGATAATTTTGGTCACAATAACCATGATATGAAATTTTCATACCATTACATCCTATACCCAAGACTATATCACAAAAAATGATGAAATTTAGAAATACTTGCACTTTTGCAGCTGTAGGAAACAAAGGAAGGCCATGTTTCAGCCTCGTTGCTTAAAGGGGGTTGCAGAAATACTTTGGTAATCTCAATTCAAGCTACACTGATTAACTAATTACTGTTTTCCTGTGCTTTTCTATGCTGGAACATGATACAACATGATGCAAAATAAGTGGCTCTATGTTATTTAGTTCTATGCCTCTCTACAATGTGACACAATACACCATGTTCTTCATGTCACAGTACAGGGCAGTATGAAACAACACAACACAGGAAGATTCACTCCTAAATGGTACCTGACTCTACGCTTTGCGATCATGTGATATGATGTTCAAATATTGAATATGCCACATTACAAAATCCTATAATAAGCCATGGTGCATTTGACGTAACATCATGCACAGTATGATGAAGTATCTTAATTTATAATTTTCTACAATGCACTACATTCAAACAATATAAGATGGCATGTCACAACACTTAACACAGGCCTATACTAAGATTATCTAAAAATGTAAGATATGCACCTGTTAATAGATTTTATATGATGTCACACGATCGGGTATAGGCTTCCCAGGCCAGGAAAGATCTTGTTTGTTTTACTAAATACTAGGGAGGAGCTAAACATTTTGGTTGCCAACTATATGTTTAACCCAAGTCATTTTTTTAAATTTTTGAATCATAGTTATTTTTGATTGCATGCACAAACCATTGCAAGTGCAAGTCTGAGTTATACAGAGTCCTATCTCAGGGAGAAGATCCAGAGAGGAGCAAATAGCAGATAAATGTATCCAGATGCTTCACTGTGAGTACACGAAAATAGTGCTGTTAATCAGGCCTATACATATTTTTGTTAAGAAAACACTGACTAGAAATGACAACTGACAACACCAGGAAATAATAGGGGGGAGCTAATTTTAGTTTTTTTAGTCAAATAATTTTATTTCCACACCTCTCAAGCAGCCGACATGTTGGGAATTTATAATTTATATACAGTAGATCTATAAATTTTCTACAATACTGCCATTAGGCATACTTCCAGTGATGCTCTGACCAAAATAACGTGGCTGTATCGAGTTCTGTAAGGGTCTATTCTGCCTAAGGATACTAGTTATTGAACATAACTCTCTTTCCTTGAGTATGAGCAAGGCCTCTAGCAGGCTTTACTATTCCTTTTTTGTCTTGAGTTATAAAGGCAGAGCCTTGTAAGGATAACCAGTGGAGAGCCTGTTAAAGTGCTGAGCACATAAGAAACAGGACAGCTTTTTGATAGAAGCTATCCTAGTGATTCAAGTATGACTTTATTTCACTTGCAATGAATTAGGGAGTATCCTGGGCTAATATATTGGTGATACCATTTGAATGTAACATGACACAAAAGATGGACTGTTCATTACGCTTTACTTGTCTATCCAGCCAACAGCCTGTAGACAGAGTTTGGAAATGGGCAGAACCTTTCAGAGGCATAGTGCAAGAGACTAAGCATTGTGCAATCACATTCATTACGAGCCAATCAGAAAATGCAGTAGGTGGGCTCTACTGTTGCAGTTTGAAATAAAATATCTCTGCCACATTGTTAAGCAATCCTTGCCAAAGCATGTTGGAGGTGGAGTGAAAATTCAGTTTGTCTGAAGAGGTGCGTTCATTGTTCAGTGTTATTTGCTTTTCATTTAATGAAAGAAATTCAGTCCGGATCTGATTAAACTGCTACTGAAGCTGGTAGCATCTATGCTAATTTCCTTACAAGCAGTCATGTCCTGCTGTCATTGTACTCACAACTTCCACCTCTTCTTGCTTTAAAAGATTTGTCTGACTGATTGGTCCATGCTGCTTTTGGCGAGCAGAATCGTTGTAGATAGGAGCTCGGTAACATGGATCTCCCTGATTGCAGACATTGCATCAGGAGGATCCATGTGCACTGAAATGTAAGTTAGAATGTTCAGATGTGGGAAATATAACTTTTGAATGTGACCTTTGTGAGCTTTTTGTTAATTGCCTAACATTAGGGTCATTTCTCTGTTTTCAAGAATTGGCAAGATAGGGCCGTTATCCTCATATTTGCTCCTAACTCAAAATGTTCCAGACAAATTTGGATGACATTTTCAGGAAATGTTGTTTATGACTGAAGGCAGAGGTGATTAGACTTTGGTGGTGATCCAAATCTGAATGTGGATCCAGGAATTTTTAAGTGTTTCTGGACAGCGCAAGACAGGGGACTTTTTCCACATTTTTGACAATAACTTAACCGACAATTTTGGGAATGCCTTGACAAAGGTTCGTGCTCTAAGAGCATTTCTTGTGTGTGTTTTTGGCATTGCACCTGCAAACACCTTTTGTGAAAACATAATTTACATTTGGCTCAGATTTTCTGATCATCTTCTATTTCTGGTCTATTGAATTTAATGTGTATTCAAGTTTAGCTTTGACACAGTTTGACACAAACCTGTGTATTCCTTTTGCTTCCTGCTCTGTGGTTTCAGCTCTACCTGCTCTCTGACCTGATAAAGCAAACATGGGTTGAAATCATGCTGCCGTATTTTTATATAGTATTATTCTTGAATGCATAAACCAAACACACGCATACGGAGGTTATCCATTCTATACACAGTTGCTACAAAAGCCTGTGTCTGTATTTTGTTCATTTCCCACAAACACTCACACAGCCTTGACCCCGGGATCAATAGCTGTGCAGTCCAATGCAGATTCAAATCAATCCCAAGTTAAACAGCTTGCCTGTAAACTAACACATTGACTGCACCTCCCCTCTTTCCCTGACCTCCTCCAACACACAACCACAGGAAATCTCTGAGAGTTCAGGGACTCACCGAACAGACTCTCCATCACCTCCTTATCTCCCATGTCGGTCAGTCACGGCAAAACCGAACTCTGTCCTCTCTGGGATGTTTTCACAGCTTGTTTATGACAGCTCGAGAGTTGTTGATGCAGTTGTGTCTAATGTTAACAAGAGAGATAGAGGCAGTAATGACTGGAACGCGGCGTTCCACAGAGAAGTGAACCAGGGGACCTGACGTTTCTGAGGAGACGAGGAGGAAGTTGTTTGGGAGGGAGACTGCGGAGGAATGATAGAGGAGGGAGAATTAGAAGAGGAGTGAAATAAACAAGAAATCTTGAAGAACAGAGAAAGTTGAGGAGCATTACTGCATTGAGGGAGAGAGGATCCATCTAATTTTTTATCTAGTTCTATTAAAGAAAAACATTGAAAGCTGTCTTTGAACTATAGCTGATCAGCTCATGTCTGCACATTGCATCACTGCTTTAAAGTTGAAGTGTGTCGAAGTTGGCAGCATTTCACCAAACAGAAACGGTGAATATAGGTTTTAATGTTACTATTTGTTTGTAAAGTTTGTCAAAGTAGGTGTACAATCATCCTGATAAAACTTTATGAAATTAGAAAAAGCTTTTTATATCTATGTACTAGGGCTGGGACGATTCACTTTTCTCCTGATTCGATTTATTGCGAATTTTTTAGGTGCCGATACGATTTAAATTGCGATTCTACGATATTGCCGATTTTTGCAATCTTTAGTTAGCTTTTTTAAAACCAGTGAAAAAGATGAACAATGATGATGCCTACAGACTATATCAGGAAAAATACACATCACATGTGAGTCTGTTTTTTGGATTTATTCAGCAATATATAATAACCAGCTGTTTATGCTCCCTCTCTTCAAAAGCCTGGATTGCATATAAAAAGTGGCTTATTATCCCTTCAGGCAACCGAGTTTTTTCAGGAAATATTCAATTTCGCTATCAAGATTTAAAAAGGCTATAGTTTCAAAGTGGTTAGTTTTCCCAGCCATCATCATCACTGTAATTTACGGGCCGAGCATGAACGCCTCTGCTGCCTGCACTGTTTACCCCCGGCTTCTCCCTCGTCTGACCAGAGCTCCGCGGTCTCATTCTCCGCTAACACCGTCACTTTTCGCAGTGTTTTGAGCTTCCCTGCATCCCAGACCATGTACCCTCTTCGGTAGTCGCCGGCCAAGGAGAGGTAAAGCTCTCGGTATGTACTGCTCCGGGACTGTAGTGGCGTGCGGAGCCGCTCCCGCTGCGCGCACACACTGCCAGTTTGGTTCTCACTGGACGACTGACCGTCATCCTCAGAGAGTAAATATTCCTCAGATTCAGAGTCAGACAGTACTTGACAAAGTACTCTCGGCATCGTGAGTACTCTTACTCAGTCTCTATCACTCTGTGTCTCTCTCTCTGCTCCGCTCCACAGCCTCTACAGCCACACTCGCGTCCCTCGGTCTGGTGTGTGTGTTTTAAAATAAATATACGCCAAAACTTTGAATAGAAACCTGTCACCTGTCCACTATCTGCTGGTAAAAAGTAGGAACACTATTCAGCACTATTTTAACAGCTATGGCCTGCTTTATCCAGCAATGTCGCTTGCCTCAATTTGGCAACTTTAGCGCCTGTAGTGTGTGTGTGTGTGTGTGTGTGTGGGGGGGGGTATCGATTTTTGAATAAAAAACCTGATTTTAAAATCGGCAGACAGAATATCGCGATACTTAGGTGTATCGATTTTTTCTCCCAATCCTACTATGTACCATGGGTCTCCCCTTTGTGGAGGCTGACATAATGATCCACCATGTTGTCTACTGGTGGGTTTTGGGGCCAATAAGTGATTTTTGAATATGAGTCTACAAAAGTTTACAAAACCTATAGTCATCATCTTAACTGACGTATAATCTCTCAAAATAATAGTTACAAATATAAATGAAAAACCCTCACCTTGTAACTGTTGTAAATGATGCCCTGTTCACGATCCATTTTGGTCTTCACCGACACTCGTCCCCTAGTCATGTGATGCTTTAGTAACGGACAGGGTCTTTCCACATTCTGAACACTAGATGTCACAAAAATGCCAGTTTCTACACACTGCACCTTTAACTTCTTCTGTTGTCAAAAGTTACAGCTCTCTACCACAGAAATAATGCAATTAGTGTGAAAACAATTTGTCGACAGCCTCAAATATTTCAAACCAGAGTTTTCCATTAATGAGTGATGAATATTTACCATATAGCTCCATCTTACCTGAATGGAAGGCTGCATAGAGAGAGCTTCTCTTTGATCAGCTTTGCTAGATTCTGTGAAAGAAATAAGCAATCATTCATCCATGGCCTATAACATTTAGTCCTTTCAGGGTTGGTTGAGCCTATCGAAGCTGTCATTAGGTAGCTTGGGTACACTCTGAACAGCCAACATGGGGAGACAGGCAGCCATTCATGCTCAGACTCACAGAGGGCAATTTAGAGTTGACAATTAGCCTAATGAGTTTTTTTTTCTTTTTGTTTGGCTGGTTGTTTGTTTTTTGAGTAGAAAAAAAATGAGCACTTATAGATAACATACATATGCACAGTGACAATGCAAACTCCACACAGAAATGCCCTGACCAGGCCTCAAGGAGTTAAATCAAAAACCATCCTGCTGTGAGTCATGAGCTCTTACCCGCTGTGCCACTGTGCTGCCTGTGACAAGCAGCCAGGCTTTGGAAAAAAAAAAAAGCCCAGCAGCAGGGACTTGGTTGTTTAAAAAATAAATGGCATAAGCCAAAGACAGGCTACTGAACCAACTACAATGAGAAGAGAGAGGCCACATTATAACTGTTAAGAAAACACTCAAGATACTTGTGCCAAATTTAAAAGATAATTTCTCAGTGAAGATGTACCACTGATAAATCACAGGCTTTCATTAATTAATTCACTCAAGCTTGATTTATACTTTAGAGATCAGTAATGGGAAAATCTTTTTCAGTGACATCAAGTCAATACAGGGTAAGCCAACCATGTGGCTCCATAGGGTAACAACAATGTTACATTCAACAGACCCAGGCTCCATTCCCAAGTAAGCTCCAGGTAGTGACAAAGCCAATCTTCACAGTGGGCACAACCCTCTATCTCCATTTTTATGCCTTTTATGTTTTATTTTTTATACAACAATGCTATTGGAGATGGCATGGTGGCACAGCAGGTAGTGTGTGTGGTCACAGCAAGAAGGTTGCAGACTGGATCCTGTGGTTGGGCAGGGCCTTTCTGTGTGAAGTTGACAGACCATGTTCTTCCCATGCTTATGTGGGTTCTCTCCAGGGACTCTTCCCACAGACCATAAACATGGTCATTAGGTGGAATGATGACTCTAAATTACCCTTAAGTATGAGTATGAGCATGAACGGCTGTCCGTCGTATTGTGTGAACATTGACTATGCTTTAAGCAAAATTCTTGATAAGTTTAGTTTTTTCTTATAAGAAGAAAAAGAGCAAGGATGAGCTTTAAGTGGTTCTACAACTTGAGAGACATAAATTCAGATCCTCAAAGATGGTAGACCTAAGTTCAAATTTAGAACATATGCTTCATTATGTAGCTCGTCTTGTACCTTGAACTGTGCGACTGCTAACATTACCCAAAGTGTATTTACAACAACTGTCAAAATATTTAGGCTGTATCGGTTCTGTAGAATCCGTATTGATACACGTATCCCAAAGGAGTGCGATACGATGTTTTGCCGTATCGATATTTCGAGCACAGGCCTAGTAACTCCCATGCAAGCATCAGCAATAACTTGTAACAAATATTAGACATTTCATTTTTAATTGTGTCCACTCAATTTTTTTGGTTTTAATTTTACGAGTTCAGTGCTTTTAACTTCAAATAAGTGTGTCAACATAATACAGAAAGGTTATTTGGCAGCATTTGGGGTTTTTTGAGTGTCACAAGTTGTCATCATTTTGTCCTCAAGATGTTCCGTAAAATATAATCAAATTTTAGCCTTTACAAATTTCCAACCAACAGCACCAGAAGAGGATTTCACTTTTATGTCAAGCTGTTATCTGTTCCATTTCTAAAATATAAAGGAAAACAATGTGGGAAAACTATTGGTAAATGATAGAGATTAAGGAAAAAAAATAAAACGAATGAGTCATACCATTAGCAAGGCAAGTAAAATAAGCTACTACTCTTAAAAACAAGCCTGGTAACATAACATGATCTGTTCTTTAAGCAACTAAATGGAAATTCAAAAGGTATTAAAATGAGCAAACTTGGCAACACTGGCAGAATCAAATATTTTACTTTGAAATTGACTTTGTGACTTTTTTAAAGAAACGCAGAGAGACTGGGGTGAAAGTCCTACAATCAAATGTTAAATTTTTGTAAAATGCTACAAAAACAGGGAAGCATAACTCTTAAAGTTATGGTCTACGATTTGGAAGCTTTGTACATATTAATAACACCGTTTATAAGGCTGTTATGGTCCTATGGTCCTATCTACACAGTATAAAGACCAAAAAGAATGAAAAAAATCCATTCAGTATATCCGCTAAAAAGCTGCATACTAGCTGACCAATCAAACCTAAGAACCTGCGACTATTAATTGGTCCGTGAGTTGGTCTGTGAGTCCATCCAATCTCGCTCTCGCCACGCAGCGCCATGCGCGTCATGGTCTCGCTCTCTCCCTCTACCTCCGTGAGCAGCTAGCAGCGTTAGCTACTGAACTATCTTGGAGCCGGAGAAGCCTAGCGCCGAGACCGAAGCCGCCTCCCTCTTCCGCGGGTTGAGGCCTGTTAGCGGGCTAACGGCTAACGGCTAACGAATAGCCCCAGCAGGCCGTCAGACCTTCAGCATCGCCGCTTCGCCCTGGTTGATCAGGTAATGGCTTTGTTTACTACAGTGGGAGATGTCTGCTGAATAACTCTGGTTAGTCTGTGCCTGCACGGGCTAATAACTTGCAGCGGAGCGGGATAGCCTGTTAGCCGCTAATCGTTTGCACTGTAAGCTGAGCTGGGGAGGACAGGCTGAGAAAGATAAATCCTCCCCCACACTAGGCTCCGCTGGCGGGCGCCAGACCCGCATTGCCGCCGGTCCAATTGAAATGGCTACTGCTGTGTGTTACAAGGGGGATGTCTGTCGTGTTTGATACTTTCAGTTGAGCTGAGCTGTTTTTGATTGAGTTTGCTGCTGATATATTGTGCTAGTCGCTCGTAGCTCAGTCCGAGGGGGCTATATGAGGCGACACGAGCTGGGGGCGGGATCTTGGAACACGGAGGGGAGAGGTGAGGGAAGGGGGGCAGGCTGCGGTTTCAAATCGTAGACCACAGCTTTAATATATCAGCACAGTGTAAGAATGCCTACAACTCGGGGTTGCTGGTTTGGTGTAGTGGTTAGCACCCCATGTACATGCTTCTGCCGGTCCAGGTTCGAATCCCGCCTGTGACCAGTTTGCAGAATGTCTTCCCCTGCTCTCTCTCCCCCCTTCACAAGCCTATCCACTGTCTCTCTCCTATCAATAAAGGCACAAAATGCCCAAAAATATACATTTAAAAAAAAAAAAAGAATGCCTACAACTCTTCTTTGTGTAATTTATTACTGTTCAGAATATAGTTATATTCTTCATTACATTTCATTTCTAATTAAATTTCTTTGGCTGTGGAAAGATGGCTCCCTGTGTCTCTACCCTATTGATCAAAAATTGAATATGTCATGCTGGTTTTATTCTGAAAGGTTAACTCTCTGAATTTCTCATTCTGAACTGATCCTTTCTTCATGCTGATTGACCTTATAACTCTTCTTTTAGTCAGAGCTGATGAAACTTGCAGACACCCTGGTAAAACATGATATGAAGTTATTTTAGTCTCAAAAACTGCACAGACTGCAGCTCCTGAAAACTTAGACAGCCCTAAATTATTGTAATCATTGCTGTATCCTCTCAGGAGCATAGTTTGATCTAGTTTTACTCTTATAAAACGCAGTGGTTTGTTTTGGTTTGGTCACAAAGTCAGATTTCTGACATGTGTTTTTACAGCATATTTTCAAAGGTACAAAAACATCTTGAAAAGGGCATGGGAAAAGGTCTTAAAAAGTCTTATGCGAAATGTAATTAACGTGCAGATGTTGTTATGACTGTGTTAACTCATAGAAATTCAATTTCTGCTCTACTTTAAGTAAGAAAAAGCTGATTTTGTGAAAGTCTGGCATCCTGATTAAATTTTTCCTGGAATTATTTTATTAAATAGCCTTGCAGTGTAATTTCACCTGGCACAATATTTAAGTTGTAAACTGGTCAGAGGATTATCATGTATCTTCCACAATTCTCAGCTTAAAACAAAAATATGCGACTGTGCTTTTTTAGATATCATAAGGAACATCTTTAGGATGGTAATTTAATACATTTTAATGTCAGTCTGCATGCTCTGCCACACACAAATATTCCTTTTTCCTTGACTTAGATTAATATTTCATTTCAACACTGTATGTTACATCTTCCTATGAAACAAGGTCTTGACATCAGGGGTATTTACTGTAGGTCACTGAAAAAAAATACTTTTTTAGCTTGGATTCTGGATTTTAAGAATGTGTCTTTGCTTTCAAATGCATGAAGGGTATCAGGAGGAAGTAGGGATGGGTACCGAATTAGGTACTTTAAGAGGTACCGACCGAATTCTGTTTGTACTACCGAGTACTGATTCAGGTAAAATCAAAAGGTACCATGTTTAGGTACCTAAACACATCCTTGTGACTGTGAGGGAGTTGAAGAAGCAGGCATACTATTGGGTAGAGAAGGTGAATTTCCATACCGGACTGGAACGCAGCACAGCTACCATAATGACGTCAGCAGCCGCGGGCTCAGTCATGATCTATGACCACAAAGGATTCATTCGTCACTGTTAGCACGCCTGTGTCCAAGGCAACTAGTCGTCTGCAGCCAGAAACACAGGAAAAGAAATGGCTTTAACATTTGGTGATGGCAGCAAATGCGACAAGGAGGATACCTGGTCCAGGTAAATAAGCCTCGTGTTTAAGATGGTATTAGCTTGGCATTTTAATGTGCGCCAGCTATCATTATCAGGTCAGTTCCTCGTACTTTGCAACGTTAATGTAAATGCTTTTTTTATTTACAGTTCTGTCAGACCCATTGTTAAACTGCCTTAAAGTTAAAGTGAGGGCTGCAGTTAATTTATTAAGTTGTGGTTCATTTTAGTTACTGGTTTTCATGTTGAAGAAATTTTTGGAACAACTACAATGTTACAATACAGTTGAATGTCGTTTTGATATACATATCTGTCAAATTTTATATATTGAGAAATAAATTTACATTGAAAAAATTTGAGATCTTAATATTAAGCAAATTAATATTTATTACCCCATAAACACACGCAAAAGTAATTGGTACCATTGAGTACTGATACCAATTCCCAGGTACCGGGCATCGGTATGGTATCGGTTCAAATGTGAAAGGTACCCATCCCTAGGAGGAAGTGTACAGGGTCGCAAGGATTGTTCAAAAGATATATGGAAAGAAAAGCAGCAAAACTAAGTCGTCATGCTGAGATCTATCTATGTCCATGAGAAGGTGGTAGATACTTGAAATATCTTGTCTAATTCTTTAATCTGTCATGGTTGTAATATGGACTTTTGGAAGGTCCCAGATTCTTTTCAGGTTTCAAAATTGGATGCAGTGTATTTACAGTGAGTTTGACAATGGCTTGCCTGTTGCAAAGTTAGGTAGATATCTTAAGAAAAGTCATTACATGCTTTTAGTTGTGTATGTCCTACAGCGGGTTAAGCATGTCTTGTGTTTATCAGAGCACATCTCACACTAAGACAAAAAGTCTGTTACATTAAGGCCCTCCTCACACGAGGATGGCCCCGTATCGTCTTAGCGTCGGCATCAAAACATTTATCGCTGTTTACACATCGTATTGTACATAGGCTTGTGCATTGACATGACAATGCAAAATCCACGCAAAATCCTGTAGTACATACGCCTACCCCATGCTGCGTCTCTGCATGAGCACTTGTTGCTGTTGTTGCCATAGCTGGTGTTGTTGGTTTTCTGTGAGCAAATGTTGGTGTAAAAGTCGTTGCAATTTTTGTAGCTACTGGAACAAGATCGGAATCAGCCCGGCTGCCGCCATTGTTGTTGTTGTTGTTGTGTTTGACAACGTGGGTTGGGGGGCGGGGAGGAGGAGGGGTGCTATGAGGTCACCGTCTTTTCCGGACTTATCTGTTTATACCAACTACGGCATGAAGACGAATACCCAGATATCCACCTGCAGACCTGTTTTCAAAAAAAATGCGGAGTCATGGACAAATACGCGTCTCCGTGTGTCAATATCAGCAGATCGATAGTTCATTTTACCGGAGTCTTATAAATTCGTACTCGTGTAAAGCCCACCGAAGACTCTCTTTACTGTGCTAGCATCTGTCGTCCCCTCAAATTGATCTTCCAGGGAGACATTGTACCATTATTTTATAAGCGTAGACATTATACAGAGTTACAGACAATATGGTGCAGAGCAGTGCTGAGCTGATCAGTTTTATTCACCGAGCCGACCTGTGAAAAAATGTGAGAGGACTGAGCCACCAGAGCATCAGACAGACCAAAATTACACTTCCAGGGAAAATGAGGGAGTTTTTGAACATTAGTGATTGTCAACATACCCTAGCAGTTATAAAAAAAAATGATTATACACTCCTTAAAAGTAAATGGAAATGTTATTTCAGTTGATTATTGCTTTCTTTTCTTAACACTAATGCATGTTGTGTTTATTATGGAGATCAAATTTGTAAGGATCATAATCCCTTCACTGCTGGAAGAAAGCCATCTGTTCATCAGTGAGGCGAGATGAAGCACTCTTCTTTGGGTCTTGTCTTCCAGGGATTTCCACTTTTCAGTCTGTCTTTGATTTCATCAGATTTTCACCAGAACTTGGTCCCGAGTTTGGAAATGGCACCAGGGCTGACACCAAATAATGCTGCCACTCTGCGTGCAGGATCCCAGCAAGTTGTACTTTGTTGTAATGGTGATTAAATTGATAGATTTAGAATACAATACCAACTCGTATTATTAAAGGTGAGAAATTATCGACCAAATAACTTTTTCAAACTCTTTGAGAGGAGTGTATAAACCTGAATTAAGGCAAAATAAGACCTCCTGAAAGTCTCCTCTGTATGCATGACGAGATCAAAGCCTTAGACTAAATCCAAAATAGCTGCTGAAATTAACACTGCTTGTGACGGGTTCAAATCAAGCTATTTTTGTCATTTCCTGACCCAAAATATGCTGTTGTTTGTTTCTTGGAGATTTCCGACAGCAGGCCTATCCAAGGCTTAATTTATCCGTTTGCGTAATCTCTAAACAAGGACAGTATATGAGGAGCTGTTTCCATTCCACTGTGTTCAAAAGCTCTTCCTTAAAGCCCTCCTCTGCTGTGTTTCAAGGCACGCAGAGTAAGACAGAGGATCTCAGCACTGGACCCAAAAATAGATTGCATTCTTTCCATGTTTCTGTGTTTCAGGAAGCATCAGAGGAGGCCGGAACGACCCGCTCCTCCATGTCCTATCCCCTCTTCTCTCCCCGTCTCCTTTCACGCTCATTTCTCCTCATCGTCCATTCTTCTTTCCTCTATTCTCTCCTCCCTCGCCTTCTCCATATCCGTCTCTTTATCCCTTTCTTCCTACCTCTCACCAGAAGTTCACCCCTCTGTGGGACTGTGCAACTTCTTTTCCTCGACTCTCCTTCCTTTATACCTTCACTTAGTTATTGTTTCCCTGTATTTGTAATGGGCTCTGAATACAGCTCTGTAATGTCTCACACCCACACCACTGTGAAATATGTGTTGCATCATATTCAGTTATTCTCTCAGGGGTATATTTGCAGATATGAGCCATGGTAAATGTATAGACCAGCTACAGCACCGGCATTGTTTCTGTTTTACATTTGATGTGCGCCTCTTTGTCTGTCTTTTATCTCTGTGCTGCTCAGACAAAGATCAATGCGTGTGGATACACCAGCAGCACGCTGACGCACACACAGCCTCGGTATGCTGTAACGAAAATCGCTTTAGCTGAAAATAGCAAAGGAAACCTGACCTTAGCAAAGTCACCCCGCTTTTACCGGAACTCTGGAAAGAACTGAGATGGTTGTATATGAGAGTGTTTTTGTGTAAGAGTGTGTATAAAGGGTCATTTTCAAGGCTTTCCAGGAGCGACTCATTGTTAGGAAACTCTGCAGGGACAAAAAGGGCTTTCTATAGACTCAACTCTCAAGTGTGTGTACACTGCAGTACATTCTTTCCTAGACATAGGAGTGTGTGTATAAGTGTAAAAGAATTTTCACATTGACGGTATTTTTCAAAAAACACCTAACACATCCTTTCTCTATTTAATTTATCAGTTCAACAAAGCTGTAGTTATCTTGTTTGAAGCATCACAGAATGTTTTCAGAATGATGATGTTGGGGCATGTCGGCCTGTATTTTGCTTTTATACGGACACGTTCTCGGCACAAAGCCAGGCGTTGGACGCAAAAACGATGGATAATGTGCTTTGATTATATGGGTGTGTTTTAGGTGTAACAGATAAAACCAATCAGAGTGTCAACTCTTAATTACTGTGCAAAAGAGGGCTGGTATTTCTCTATTCATACGGCAGGTTTTGATGTTTAGCCAGAATTTTAAATTGATTGTTAAATTCCTCTCCTGTGATTGTGCCGCTTTGCTCAAATAACACAGAGCACTGAATATGTTGATGCTCAGATTAAAGTTTTTATTTCCATTGAAGCATCCAGAGTGTGAAAACAATCCACAAAATGAGTCAGAAACTTCCCACTGAAGAAATATCATTCTTAATTAAAATCTCCAGTTCAGACTTGAATTGACCTGTTTACTGTACATTAAATACTTGTGGACTTTAAAGGATTTATTTTCTCATTGTCCTGCAGGAAACCTGGGCTCTGTTCTTCATTTCATTTCCCTATTGTACTGGTTGAGTAGCCCTTTAGGTGAAAAGGGCACACTGTCCCCCGGTTATCTTCCCAACTATGAACTTTAAGCTGAAAATTCCAACAAATGCAAATTGAGTTGTGCTACCGTTCATTGAGTTTGAGTGAAAAAAGCTCAGTAAAGTGTGTATTTTGATCTTGCAGGTAAGTCAATCTATAATGTGTCCCCCAAAACTGCAGACACTCTGTGCCACAGACTTTAGATTAAATTAGATAAGATTAGATAGTACTTTGGTAATCCTCTTGGAAAAACTTCCTCAAGGAAATTGTGAATCGATTTAGACTAGATAAGTGGAGATCGAAAGGACAGCCAATTTTTACATTCTCCAGTTAGGAACACGCCAGACCACTACTCATTTTCAGACAAACACAGCCCTAATAATGATGTAAATGATGTGTATACATGAGGACAAATACAAAGATGCAGATTACTGAAAATAAAAGAAGTCTTTAATGTGCCACAAGAATGTGATTTTCTTTCTTTGACCACAACTAGCAGTCATCTAAATGTAATACATTTAAATCTGAGTTAAGTAAAAAAATGGGTCTCTTATAGCACTTAGACTGAACTACAGTGCTCTACATTATCTGGCAGGCTGGTCCAGGCATGTGATTTAAAGGCTCCAGCCAGCGGATTGTACTTTCCATTGGTCCCCTCAGGTCAGTTTAGTTGCTGCCATAAAAGAACACAATAAAAGACAATTCTTAATTTCATATTTATCTTGTGTGTCTGTGTGTGTGTGTTTTATTGATCACTTCAATAATTACTGGTACAGCATCAGCGTTTCATCGACACACAGTTGAAAGCAGCAGCTTCAGTGCTGTCACTTCTGGTGCGCTGGGTTGTACTCAAATACTTTTTAGCACAACTTTTCTCTCATGGAGTAGTGAGGCAGGTGAGCTGCGATAACAGGCCCAGTCTATCTGTAAAAATGTTTTACAAGAGTTTTTAGAGGACTTTCACACAGTTACAGGTCATTAGGCATCGGTATGTTTACCTTGTATGAAACTGCTTTGACCTTGTCTTTGGATGTTTCCCCGTGTCTGTACTTGCAGGTCTGTGACTTTACAGCCTGTTGCTGTCTGCTTTAAACTTTACCAGAGAGGCTCCCATTGAAAGGAAGAAGTCCCTCAGAGAGATACAAATGCAGAACACACATCCACTTTATGAACAGTGTGTTAATCATAAACATAATTAATATATAAACATCCCTTGAGTAAATACAGAATGTTTTTAAAATGTGTTTGCTGATCATGAAAAACTGGTTATTGATAGGACCATTTTTTACTTGTAAAGTGAACATTTCTGGAGCTAACAGAGACTGTAGCTGAAATGTTGTAGTTTTAATATAATAATAATGATATTTTCAATTCCTTTCAATGGGGGTGCCAAAGAGAGCATGTGGGAAATGTTATTCAAGTGTGAATTTAATAAACTTGAGAGGGTTTTTATTATATTAATTTGATGTATTTGTTTTTTGAGTAGCTGGGAGTCATCCTCAATGTCATCTCTTTGATAGCAGACTTATGCAAGCATAAAGCTTCTCCATCACATTATCAAATGTTTCTTTCATGTCTCCACAATCTTATGTTTTGATTGCACTGAAAAAAGCTGGAACAATGAGCTGAACCAAAACTGGCTCTAGGACTGCACCTTCTTTTTCTGCTTTGACCCTCTGAAACTTGCAAGCAGTTGCTGTCAAACTGCAGTCCAGGCAAATGGTTGTAAAAGGTGAAGGGGAACTTTGTATTATGGTGCTGCAAGATACATCACATAATAATACATCACATAATTTTATAACTGGACAGATTCTGAATGTTATCTTCCTGATGAATTGACATTACATGAATATAAATAAATTTGTTGGGACTGTATTGTATTTCAAGCAATACATATATTCAAACAAAAAATTTGAAAAAAAGAAACAAATGCACAGTCTAACCTTTATCTTTAATTCCAAATCAGCTAAAATGTAGTTTCGTTTACACAACACTTTGTTTTGAAGTGCTACACAAACAGAGACGATATACAAACACTAAAGTATGCATGTACAAACCTCAGTAACAATAAAGTTGTGAGCCAACCAAAGAGCCAAAAAAGGGCCAATTTTAGTCCTCATTTTTGCACGCGCTTGTTGAGTGTTGCTAAAAATGAAAAACATTGCAACACAGTGGTAAACATGCCTCTGTCCCATCTTTTCTGGAAGGCATTGCATCCAATTAAAAATGAGTAAATGTTTAAAAAATAAAACAAAATTCAAAAAGACAGTCTATAAGTTTGATCATTAAATATACTGTCTTTGTGGTATATTCAGTTGAATACAGGTCAAAAATGATGTGCAAAGCATTGTAGTCTGTGTTTATTTCATTTTTACACAAAATCCCAACTTCATGGGAAGAATAATTTATAAATTAATCACAGCACAATAAAAGGCAGTACATTTGTGCATAAATATAAATATTTTTGTGATCAGGTTAATTTATCTGGTGTGAATTGTTTGTTTTTTCAGTGCGCCACCATCAATAACAAAGGATGCACACATATTCTGTGTTGTTAGGTGTTAATAAATCTGACTTGTTTCCTTCTGCTCTGAGCCGTCTACCCTTCTATACCTCCTCAGATGTATGCTCATCAGGTCTTCAGCAGCATATATGACACCTCAGAGAAATGTTTTAGGGTTTACTGCCGCTCACGGGCTCAGCCGCGCGTGAAATCCACAAAAACACGTTAACCGTGTTTGTTTTGTGTGACAGTCTGCGCCGCTGCCTCTGAGCCTTTCTCCCACTGTGAGAGCAGCTCCACTGTACCAAGTGTGTCAACAAAACCAGCTGAGAGGCAGCCTTCAGTCCACACTCTGCGACTGCACAGTAATCCTTAAAGGAGATGGGGAGAGAGAAAGTAGAGCAAGAATGTGGGAAGAGGAGGGATGGAGGTGAAAAGAGCGAGAGAGAGATTGAGCGATGGAGGAGTCGACTTTGACAGTGAGTGAGAGGGTGACGAGAGGAGAGGAGGAGCGTCGTTGCCTGAGAGGGAGGCAGAGGTTTTAATGTTTCAAAGGATTTCCCTATCACAGTCTCTGACACGTAACATACACAGCTCACTATCGGCTCGACCCTGACAGCTACACAAATTGGCTGAAAGAGGTTTTCCCGCGCCAGGCCTTTGATCAGGTGTGTGTATGTGACGTCTGTTAGAGAGTGTTTGTGTATTCGGACTTACCTGAGTGTCATTGTGTGTTTGTGTGGGTGTCAGAGGGTGAAGAAAGGATGTTTTCTGCTCACAATCACGCTGGAAAGAGATAAATGCACACAAATAATGTTAACAGAGTGAGCATGAATAAATACTGCCTGCCTGTGTATTTTTGAGTGTGTAAGCACTACATGTGCACACACTGTGTTTGTAAGCTTGCCATGTGTGCAACGTGTCCTGTCCAAATCATGTAAGCTGGTATTACAGGGACATTTCTTTCAAATATGAGGCTGTTTTTCATTTACAGCTCTGACACTCCATTAAGCTGACAACAAACCAGACCATTCTCAAAGCTTACAGACGATATAAAACAAGGTGGACGCTTTCAACCAGTTCTCAAGATTTAAATCTTCAGTATGTACACAAGAGAAACTACAGCCAAAAAATGAGACTACACACCTGCTGTTGGCTGGATGAAAATAAAAATACAAGCTAGAAAACTTTTCTTTCAGTAAGAAAACGAGGGGTGTTTAAAGTGATCTTAAACTGATGCATCATGATGTGAGTGAAGATGAAGATGCAGCAGGAGAGTCAACAATTGTTTACCTGGCAGATACTACTGGACTGCAGTATTAGTTTTGTTTCTGAGGAAGAAAGAACATGATGAGACCTATGAATTGTATTTATTTTGGTTTACAAAGAAAATATACACATAAAAATTTTCACAGTGTATGGAGCTATATTTCTAATAGTTGTGTAAATACTAATTAATCTCACTCATAATAATGCTCACAGATAATATTAAAGGCTGTACAGCGTTTTTCACAAGCATTGGGAATAGAGCCAAGGGTGGAAAATGAACAACTCTGTCAGACACATGATCCTTGAAGAGCCACAGAATTGGCCCATGCCATACCAAAATAAGGACACAGAAGTAGAAACCACAGCATCTCTGTCTCTAAGATGTCTTGTCTAAGTGAGTTATTTTGCCATATATCAGCCCAAAACCGAAAAGTTTGTACTTCAAAAGAGTCATTGCTCAGTAAAAGTCTTAAGTCATTATTGTGATGTTTCTATCTTTTATCTTGATTGCATAATTGAATTATTAATTACTTTTCAGATTAAGTGACTCTGTACCAACAGCAGATATGTTTTTTGTGTTTATTCAATCATCATAACTTATTTCTAAATTTAAGAATGAAGAACTTTTAGGAAATTAAAATCTAACGACAAATGGACATCTCCAGAGAGACACTCTTGATTAGGACTGCATTTGTCATCACAGTTATGAAGTATCACCAACTGTGCTCTTTTTTATTATCCTGTTCTCTGACATGTTTTTACTGTAGTATGGGCTCACTGTTAGTGTTAGACACTCCACTGTAAATGACACTACTCCACAGGAACCATCTCCTTTTATACTGCTCATGTCTGCTGTGCTGAATCCTGTTAGCACCCTCCCTCTCTCAGCTGTCAGCGTGGTTTCATGCGAGTGTGTCTGTGTCAGGGACTGTCTGCCAGTGGAGGGAAGTACAGGTAATGGATTAATATCAGAGCTGGCTGCAGCTCCACATCCCTGTGTGGTGACAACCTGTCATTATCACAAACACACCGGCTCAGACGCACAAGCTCACACATGCTCTGTAGTATTTGTGAACACACAAAGCTAAACACAGTCTTCCTCCTTGCACATACGTGTCGTACGTGTTCCTCTTCAATTAGGAGTGGTCATTTTTAGGATCTGAAGTTTCTCTTGCATAGTATTTACAAAATAAAGAAATTAATGTATATACACTTATAAATAAAGCGTGGGCAGTGTTCAATCACAGATATCTAGTTTCAATAAATGCTAAATAAGAAGTTTCGTGCTTGTAGATTGTATATCTGGTAGGATAAGGAAGGTTTTGCAAAGCTATTAAATATGACAGGATTTATCACAATAGAATAATTATTAACACTGTCCCTTGTGGAAAGAACTGGACATGCGAATGATCAGTCAGTCCTTTGCTTATCAAAGGTGCCTTTGGAGTTTTGTTGAGGCCAATTGGTGGACGACGCTCTACTGCACACACCTTCTCAACTGAACTTCGATTGACCTAATGATGACAGAGAGGCAGTGTTGAGTCAGGACTTTAGGATGTGTGTCTATTTGCTCAGGCTTGCAGCCTTTTCTAGTTTTGTTTTGTACAATTACAATTGGTTACTTACTTTATTGACTGTACATTTTAGCAGTTATCACTTTACAATTATAAGCTTGTTGGTTTAGAAAAAACAAACAAAAAAAGACAGAAAAGCATGTGAGTGTCTGGTGTTTTAAGCATATTGTCAAAGTTTAGCTCACAGTAGTTTAAGAAGAATCACTATATAAAGCACAAATGGGGAGATTTTAGGCCATGATTATATATAACTGTGTTTTGAATAAAAAACCATGCATTTCTGTTCATGTCCTCTTTAAAAGCAGTTTGCACAAGTGTAATTTTTGAGGAAGATTTTAAGGTTTGGTCAGTACAACAGTTTTTTTTATGTCCCCTCTTTTTGCTAAGCCATTAATCACTCTGTGCAGAACACCAAATCTAATGTGTTGGTGCTCAGATTGTAGATATATATTTTGCTATGGCATGCCCACAACATCACAAATAAAAAATAAATAAGCTACACACTTCTGCAGAGTGTTTCATCATAACATCATGATCATGAAAATCTCCAGATAAAATTCTTGGATACAAATCATAGATCATCTAATAGATGGACAAAATATACTGGACAAACTGTTGAAATATTTGTAAGCGTAACTATTGGTGACACATATATGCACAAAGAGCATTTTTTTCATTAGAATCTTTTAATATGTGTTCCCCAGTGCAGCAGAGTGCGCACAGGGGAACAGGATTGAAAAAAAATAATGCATGCTTTCCATTTAAATTTTTTCAGTAGAAATTGGCACATGCTCTACCTTTACAAAGTAAAATTATTGCATATTTGTGCATACTGTGCATTGAAAAACCACTAAGAAAAAGGTGTTGCAATCTCATTAATTAGTGTCCATTTTAATGAATGCGTCCTGTAGATTTATAGATGACAGTAGACATTAGATGTAGGTGGTATAAGGATTTTTTTTTCTGCATCCTCAAGATAGAAACATGCAACCTTTGCACCTGACCCCTCCAAAGACAACCACATCCCTGGCACTAATGGGAGCACAAGTTTATTTGCCTTTTAAAAATTGTGAAAGGTTCATCTCGCCTTGCAGGTAATATCACTGAAGCTCTCTCCCTGTGCAAGGGATTACGTGGGACTTTCTTGCCCCAAGTTCTCAGTCTTTCTCCTCTTGCAAATAAAGACCAAAACCCCTAAATATAACATTTAAAAACTGTGAGATCTGGTGGAAATGACTGTTGGAAAATTGCAAAGACATCTATGCTACACACTGATACGTTGACATACAAATGTGCCAAGAGTGTCTGTCAAATGAAAAAATTCAGAAGGGAGTTATGTGCCATTGTTGTCAACATTTATGGGGGATGAGATGTAAGTTAGAGGCCTTCAGCACACCTGAAAGTGTTCTAAAATCACCTTTGCTCCTCACTATTTTCCAAGTCTCCCACTGGTCACCATGGCTCACAGTGAGACTCCTGTGATCATCTCAACCTGCATCAAGGTCTTGAACTTGTTCCAACAGTTTCCTGCAGCAGAGATGATGCTAAGATCAGCTTTCGGTGTTGCAGTTTTGCTCAAAAATCAAGAAAGCAGACTGTGTTTTGAATGCTGTTTTCATGAGAGCCATCTGGCTTGTTTTCTTCCTCTGAATTTTACCCAATAGTTTGTCAGTTAGGCAGCATGCAGACAGCAGTTGGTTTGCTCTCTTAAACCATCAGCTCCAAGTGCTTATTAATCCGCACACTGACTTTCCTCCCTGCCAGAAATGGTCATCTTATTAAGTCATTAGGTCAGCACTGAGCTGTGTAATTGGACAGCACAGGCTGATAGGAGATGTTTGAGTAAGTTAAAGGCAATAACATTTCACAAACCATGGGATGCTGTTCGGAAGCTCCTACAACTAAAGGAAATGTGACCAACACAGTGTTATTTTGCTTGTGCTTAGAAGACAACATGAAGATCACTGGTATCAAAAAATGACTGAAGCTGAAGTCACCTCAGTCATAAAAAAGCCCTAACTGGGCCAACCATATCTCCACTCACAGATTCTATATAGAATGAGGAAAGCACTCGGAGAGCGCAGACCTCCGCCAGCCCCACAGTCCTCACTTATATTGTGATTTTCACCATGAATATTAGTCCTAACTTTATTTCATGTAAATACTTAGATTCCTTGACCATGAAAACATACATAGCAATTAGATTCATAATGATATCTATTTTAGTTCAATAGTTATTCATGAAATAGCATTTTTCATAATGGTGGATCCAGACGGTGATCTGGATCATTGTCATAATCAAATCATTTGTTCCTTGTCCCAATCTGGACATTTCCTGAAAATTTCATCGTAATACGTCCATAAATTTTTGAGTTATGCTGCTAACAGAGAAACAAACAAACAAACTAACAGACAAACAGAAGCCGGTAATAACATAACCTCCTGGCAGAGGTAAATATTAAATCTGTACTCAGAATCCTGGATTTTAAAGTGATTGGTTCGTAGTTTGTGTAATATTGACTAATTTCGTTAATGCAGGAAAAAAAAATCTGTATAGATTACAACAGCAGACAAAATGTGATCAGCTGTTAGACAGTCTGGCTCCGATCAGCACTTACCTGACTCTATTTCTTGGATAATTTAATGATCTTAATAAACAAATATCTGTATGCAAGTCAAGTGAACTATCTCGTCTGGATTCGAAAAGTAAATCAGCTTGAGCAAACAGTTGGCTGGTTGCTGTGTTGTAATCAGCATCTAGATTTACAGACTTCCAGGACTCCATCAGAAATTACCTCTATTTAATACACAACCACATCAAAAGTAATTTCTTCTTCTCTTGACAACAGACCTGACAAAGTTTGATTTTCAGCCTTTACCAATTTACATCATTATTTTGTTGTATGGTGATTTTAGTAAATAAAGACCTGCTAATGGTAAGAAACTTATTAAAATATCAAGTTCTATATCGGCACATAATGCAATTGTAGGTAAGGACCATTGTTTTCTCTGCAGTTTAAGCCCAGTGCAAAGCATGAGCCACAGACAGAGTGCAGAGCTGCTAAATGCACGGCCCTAAACCAGGCTCATTAACAAATCAGAGTGGACTGGGCTCATGTGGAAGGGTCTTCAAGTGGAAGGATCTTTACCAGAATGTCTCAGACAGAATATGTATCCGGGGTACTCATATGTGAACACTGAAAGATTTTTTTTTTTTTAACTTTAGCAGTTGTGAAAATTCTCTAGAAGTCATCTTTACTGAAAACATGAACCCAAGGTGAGGAAAAACTTTAGCTTTCAAGCTTCTAGGTAGAGCGGGGGACACACCTTAAGATATTTTACAGGAGTTTTGGGTAAAATTTCCCCCTCCAACTAATGTCAGCAAAGGCTTAGATACCTTCAATGAAAAAAATAACTTGAATCTGTGCATTAAAGTGAATCATCCAGATTTCTGTGTGTTTTCACAATAAAAGGAGAGGCACTATAATCCATCTGAATTTCTGACCTAACTCCTAAACCCATCACATAAAGAGCAAAATGCCAGCTGTTGGCACACACTGATCCAGAGGGAATGAGACCTTGGTTTGTCCAATGTTATGCCCAAAACACACCCATTTCTAATCAAGGCGCCTAATCCTTCTTTCTTTGCAGTTTGCACCTGGATTTGTCCCAAGAGCATGCCTCCTCCAAACAGAACAATGTAGACCAATAAGCCCACAATGCACTTCACACCATCAAAATAGGACTAAGTGCCAAAGAACACATTCACATGTGACAGCCAAAGCTGGACTTGAACTCTCTACCTTTCAGTTAGTGGTAGAGTGTATTTCTAAACAAATTCAACATCAACCCCTAAGCGTGTGATTGGCTACTTGATTCCTAATTCCTCCCATACATCACCAACATGCCAATAAGTCACTAAGCTTCCACTGTTTCCACAAAAGGGGCATAAATGATTAGATTAGTTCCACTAAGGCAGTTAGCCTCTGCATTTAGTCCTATGTGTTTGGAAATGTTCATGTATGAGCGTTAGGTGACACTGTCTGCTATGATTGTTAATGCATGCTCCTGTTACAGTACAAAACCTAAATCCAAGATCTACTGAATACATGAACATTTTCTTTATGCTTCAAAGTGCATTTTGTCAAGCTACTAGAGTAGTGTGTGAACTTGAAGCAGGAAGAGGTAACTCTGAGGAAAGTGAGTTTGCAGAAATAGATTACCTCTATTGATGGTTCGGACTGAGGAGTTGGGTATAGAATCAAATATACTCTTATAACATTTTTAAAATAAGGATCTAGAAAAGGGCAAAAAATGTATTTTTCATGAAGTGACCTTAAGTGACCTTTACCTTTCCTTTTCTTTCTCATCTCTGCAGCAGTCATATGCTCCTCCCCCTCCGCCCATGGCTCCACCCAGCCCCGGCACCACTGGAGGAGGAGGAGGAGGAGGAGGAGGAGGAGGAGGTCATGGAGGAGGGTTAGTGGAGCAGCTCAGTAAGACCAATCTGTACATCAGAGGCCTGCCGCCTGCCACAACGGACCAAGACCTCATCAAACTCTGCCAGCCGTGAGTCCTATCAATTTCTATCAATCTGACTCTGCTCCGGCTCTGCGGATTCATCCCTCAGAGTGCAGCAGAGCTCAGTCAACTGCTGCTGCGTTCATCTCAGCTTGTTGTAATTAGTTGAGTGTGAGTCTAACAGCAGCGTGTAATGAGTATCAACAGTTTGCTCTTGACCTCTGTGTTCCTTCCCTGTGTTTCCTCAGAGGAAAAAACACAACCCAGCTGGGCCTAGCCCATCCGCTCCATTCTGGACAGGGTCATATCTGCACACATGCTGCACAAGGACGGACACACACATCCATCTGTGCATCAAACCGTCAAATTTGAACAAACATACAACACTGCCTGAATCTTTTCTTGTTAAATATCTGAAAATATTTACGGTGGGGTCTGTTGCTCCTTTTATTCTTTGATTAAAGTGATGAAATTGAGCTGAAAAGAATTGTAACTAATTGGTTAACCCTATTAAGGGAAACTTTTGAGGAATGTGAGGACATCATTTGACAATCCTCTTAACATATAGGCTAATGCTATGGATTTGTTATCCTTGTTCACTAAAACAGGTTGTTAAACAAGAAAATATACTCCACTCTTTATCTAATAACTGATTTGATGCAGTTTTTCTTATTATCTGGTGTGACAACCTGGCTCATGAGCTGTGACAAAAGATTGGGCAATGACAAAAGAATATTTATTACAAAAAATGACAAAAGTAACAAAAATAAATGTGTAAATATATTGTGATCTGTAAGATCAGTAGTGTGTGCTTGATGGATGTGTGAGAATGGTGTTAAAGAGCAAGACGAGAGATAATCATTATGCTAGCTTCAGTATCTTCTGAGGAGCAATGTACTCAGGTGCTCTGGATTGATGACATCTGATTGACAGACAAATGACATCTGAAGGTCCCTGGGGAAAAAGAGATTCACATTAATATAAAGAAAAGCAAACGACAACTAAGTAGGGGTGGTCACACCAGTGAAACACAAAAACACTGAGTGTGTTTACATTCATTTTTTATTCATGGTGATAGTTTGGATAAAAGTAAATTTTCTATAATATTTTGGGGGGCTTTTGAATGCCTTTTTTATTATAGTAGCCAAATGTGATTGATTTTTCAGGGAAGATATACTTTAAAGAGCACAGGCTGGATTTGGACAATGGATGTATTAGTGGCCTCAGTCTCTGTACAAGGGGTACACAGACCTCACTGCTGAACAAACTTCGCCCCTCAAACCTGACTTTGACAGTGCATTCTTAGCATGATGTCTTAAAGATATTTCTTTACACATATATGATACAACCAGACTGAACTGAGCTAGACGTTCTGCATGTGCTCCGCAGCAGGGATGACACGTTTTGGTTACTGGTAGGGCCAAATTAAAATTACCTTTGTTGCTACAAGGCGAGTGTTCACATTTAGAAGGTACATTTTCATTTATCAACTCAAAAACAATTTGCAATATCTTATTGTGTACTTTTCTATTCTTGACACATGCTGTTGAAGAATACCACCAGAGAGCACATGGGAGAGCTCAGGATGTATACAACAACCTGACATTTGAGCAGTGAACTGAAAACATGGAAACAGCAATGTAAATTGTGGGATGAGCATGAACAAATAAACTACAGTAATCAATGTAAACTACATCCATCCAGCCATCCACAAATAGACTGCTTTTCTCTTTCTGGGTCGTAGGGCTCGAGCCTGTCCCAGCTGATGTTTGTTGGAAGGAGGGGTACACCTTGAACAGGTCACCAGCTGATTGCACATAGAGAGACTCATAGATTCACGGTCAAACTCGTACCTAAGCAGCCTAACCAAGTTACCTAACTTGTACCTTTCACTTTCCCTGATGGAGTTTTTCCAGGGGGATTAATAAAGTACCATCTTATCTAAACCAACCTAAGGGATATTTGGAGTCATCAGTTTACCTAATGAGAATGAGTAAAAAAAAATGGTAACATTTTACTTGGTACAAATGTCAGTAATGCAAGTTACAATGCATTTTTAATTTAACCCGAAAAGAAGAGGTGTTTTCTTTTGTTTATTTGTTTAAATACAAATTCACCAAATACTCAGTGAGATCAGCACAGGAAAAAACTCCTCTACTAGGCCTAAAGTTACCGTATCTCTAACACAGTTGACCAGAATTTTACCTTTTGTCTGTTTTTGCTATGATCAATTCATGTATTGTGCCATGAGCCATCAATGTGGCTATTATAATTAACTTTTTTTTTAGCCTTACGCCAAACTCAGTCAGATAGCCAAATGAGCTTATTGAGCATAATGAGCTACATTTAGAATGCCAAATCCATGTTTCCTGTTACTTTGACGAGAGTAACTTAGAAGTAACGCAACAATAGTGTAATGCCTTACATTTCAAATACAGCACTATTATAATGTAACTAATTACTTTGAAATGACAGTAACAAGTAAAAAATAATGCATTACATTTTTGAAGTTTGCCCATTCGCCCAACACTGGTTTTTGGTCTGTGGGAGGGTCTGGAGTGCTCAGAGAGAACCCACTCTTGCACGGGAGAACATGCAAACTCTGCACAGAGAGGCCTTTACCAACATTGGGATGGAACCAGAAAGCTTCTTGCTGTAAAGAAATTGCATTACTTGCTGCACCACTGTGCTGCCAATGTAAAATACACCTATAAATTATTTGTATTTCATTAAAAACAAAATTAATTCAAACAGCCACACCAAGAACACACTTAATTGGATCACCAATTTAAATGGTCTCTGACTGACCCGATACACCAAAATTCTATCCCTTAGATTTACAGATTTAACACCAATTTTGATGACAAAATCTACCCCATGTCAGCTGATGTGGCAGCCATGTTTGTACCTGACCTGTGGACAGCCAGTAACACATATTTAGATGTAGAGAATAGCAGGCTTTGTTTTGACAGTAGAAACTTTGTATCACTGCTTTTTTTAACTGATGTGTTGCCTAACCCCCCCTGTCTTTTTCAAAAGTATGGTTTCATGTATGCAGCATCTTGCATCTTTGTCTCTCTACAAAACTTGAAGGGCCTATGTGGTAGTCAGCATGCGTCCACTTCTGTGTAGCTAACAACAAGAATACTTTAAGGCCCATCCTGCACATTGCATCCCTAGTCATTCTCGCCTGCACATTATTATACAAATTTAAAGAACCAAGAAGGTCATGTTTTCCTTTAGCTATAACTTGATATCATCAGATGTAACAGGAGAATGATACATTTAGCTAAATATTCTGTAGGATATGACTTAATATGATATCAGCAGCATTTTTAAGTAACATCATTGATTCTGGATTAAAAATAGCTCAAGAATATAAAATGTAAGGACAGAACTAAGCAGTATTAGTACATACACACATACTCCTCCATACTGTCCCCTTCTGTGTGTCAGCTGCAGTTCAGGCCTGTTGTATTTCAGTTTAGCCCTGGAGGCGATCTGGAAAAGCAGGGTGAAAAATGGGGGCCAATAAAAGTTTCATTAGATGCCCCGTCAGTGTGCCAAGTGCCCAGTAACATTTAGGAAAGGTCATGTGGGAAGGGGGCCTGTGTGTGTGTGTGTTTGCTGTTGGGCAGCGGTCTTAGCCTTGAGTTTCCAACTCTCTGTGGCAATCGGAAATAGACTGAGTGGCAGTTTCCTGTCATTCACTGACACGACGCACAAACACACACAAACAGACTCTCCATTCATGCACACAGTTACAATGAATAACGGAAGGACGGTCCCCTGGCACTGGCACACACTCACCCAAACACACACACTTTAAGATCAATGTCATCCCCTTCCTCATTGTTACCAAGCCTGGCTGTTTTTCTCTCTCTCTCTCTCAGTGCCTGGCTGCCCACCAGCCCATCCTCTTCCCTCATTTCCTCCCTCTGTCCCCCTCCTCCTCCTCCCTCTCTCTGTCTGTGTGCCAGTTCTCGGAGTGTCAGTGAAAAGTGCTGTTGTCAGCTGACATTTCCAATCACTCCCCCGGTCGCCCAAACTATGGACACACTTTTAACGTCTGGGGACAGAGACGAACGTGAGCCGAATGTAAAGAGCCATACAAGGGCAATTTTCCCTCCAGCTCACTCTTCGCAATCTCTCACACTTGTTGTCACATCTATCTATCTATCTATCTATCTATCTATCTATCTATCTATCTATCTATCTATCTATCTATCTATCTATCTATCTACTCCCCTGTGGTGAATGATGTGCTAAGACTGCTTAGGGGTAAATTGTTTGCTGCACCAGCTTTAAATCATGTTCAATAATTTTTATCTGACCTCCTGTCGCTCCGAGGATAGTGTAGCCCTCATTTTGTGTATTACCGTGTGTAGTATAACGATAGCCAGTGAGGAAGAGAGCTGAGGGAGGAAGCACTTCAGCCACAGGTAATTAATGACTATTACACCTTTTTCCAAGTCTCTGTGTTTATGCTCATCAACAAGGATTTCCATCTGCTCAGGCACTCTGATACCAAGTTGACTATACTCAAGCGTTTGCAGTCTCATCATCATTACCAGTATATCTTTGGTGGTGAACTCTGTAGTTTAGAAGAGGTGCCAGGCTGGGCTAAGGGAAAATGTCTATGGCCTGTGGTAAGGTTGCGCTGGATTTTTTTGGAGTCTGATTAAACCTTAAGTGTGAGGAGACAGATGGTTTGTCAGTACTTTCTATTTGTAACGTTAAATTGATGTTTTAGTTTCATATTATGTACTTAAAATTGTTGAACAAATCTCAAACATACGCTGCTCTCTCTTTCTCTTTTCTTTTCCATCTTGTCAATCTCTCTCTCAGAACTCTTTTAATACCAGAAAAACTACAACTGACCTAGACTCTTAATTTTGAGAGAAAGTCAGTTTCATCCTGTTATAAATCATTTTCATAAATCAATCCCTTGTTATGCCGTGGCCCACCATTAAGTGACTTAGAAACAATTGTCCTGAGGCCAGACTTGGCCTACACAAGTGTTGATGTTCCTGCTGGTAAAAGTAGTAGCAGTAGTTAGCTGCTTAGCTGATAACTAGCAAATAAGGTCAACAGGATGGAGATTGTGTACAACACTGAGGTAGTCCAAGTGTTTTTGAACTCCTCAGAAATGTTTGGAAACATTATTGAGTTCAATTACCTATGCCTTTTTATACTGCTGGAAAGCCTGAATAGTTATCTTTACACAAACTACACCTCCCTGGGGTGTCTGTGGCTTCAACAGGCTCACAACACTTGGTCCTAAGTATGGAGGTAGTACCAGGGCTTACACCAAAGAATGCTGCCACTTTGCATTCTGGAACATCAACTACCAGGTGCACATTTTTGCTACCGATGTTTAGCTGTGTCGCTCATTCCAAAAATTGCTCAAACCTTACAAGTGCATTGTTGAAACTGACCAATCACGGTTTCCAATGACATAAAATACAATACCAGTCAGTATCATTGAAGGGAAGAAATGTCTCATTCCCACTTAATTTCATTCTTTAAGTGTCATGTCTTGTCATTTCTGTTTTTATTTTGAGGTTTTACCCGTGTCTGGTGTTTCACTTTTGTTTAATGTTCCCCCCTTTCTATGTGTCCCTGATTGTTGATTCCCTTCACCTGTGTTCCCACCTGCATCACCTGTGTCTGACTGTTTAAACCCAGTTTCCCCTCTCGTCCCCTGCCAGATTGTCTTTATACCTTGTGTCATTGCGTTACGACATTATTTCTTGTGTATCCCTCCATGTTTTTGATCTCACAAAGTATATTTTGACCTCTCTTTTGCCTGCCGGTTGTGATACCTCTGATTATTCTTGGATTGATATTTTGGTGTACCAAACATCTGAAAGATAAGAATTTTTGCGACTTTAGACTTGTCAAGTAGTGCTTTTTGCTCCTTTTCCGTTTAGCTTTATTACAAGAAATTAACCAAAAATAATGAAATAATATTATGGATAATTTTTATTTGAATTTCATTTAAAACTGAGCAAAAACTGAAAAAAGAATCCCTTTATAGCTTTGTTTCTTTACATATCACCAAATTATTGATCTTATTGATCTTGTTGAACTTCTATCTAAAATCATACATATTATATCTTAATGAGTTATATGGTCTTACCAGGTCCTCAGGGTCAGCAGTTCCTCAGCCAGTACCCTGCTGTTGTCACTCGTAATTTCACTGTAATTATATTGATAAAATGATCCGTTATTTGGGATCCCAAATGGAGAGGGTATCGAGCTCTCTGAAGAGTTATAGCCCTGGGATGCTGTGGAGATTATTCTCATCTAAACTCAATTTACCCACCATTGTATCTGAAATAGAGTAATTCTGGCCTATTTGGTGTGACATAAATCTTTATGGCAAAAGTTCAAACTCCAGCCTGAAGTGTGATGCTATCAGATGAGAGGAAAATACGAGATACGATGGGAAAAGCTCCACAAAGAGCTGCAAATCTGTGGCCCCATAGAGCGGGATACTTCTGAATGCAGTACCTAAGCAGCTTGATTGACTGTTTGAAGCTTTATGGAAAACCCTCTCAGCGGATGAACTTAACGCTTCAGTAACAGTGAGCCATCTTCTGAATTCACGGCACATTTCCTTTTCATCATGGAGGCACTCCAAGACTTCATTCCTTTATAGAGCCAGAACATCTACATATGGAGAATGAATTCACGCACTTCTGAAGCCCAGCGCTCCTCAGTCCTCCCTCTGTGTTTGTCTGAGTCGAACTGTCAGAGAAGGAGGAAAATGAGGGACAAGACAGCTGCAGTGGATCCCCAATTAGGAGATACCACACACAGAGACCAACCTGCATTTACGCTTACGAATGCACGCCTACACACACTCAGAGAGGACACACATCACTAAGAGAAGTGCACGTATACATAATGTATATACTCTCAGAGATATCCTGCAGAGATGAGTGAGTGTGACATCAATCAGCAAGGATCCGTGAGGAGAAGGTGTTCCTCAAGGAGATGAGAACACCAATCTGAAGATGAGACAGACTGCTGAGAACCATCCTTAACACTTCACACACACAGCAAGGGTGCTCTCATATTTTGTCATATCTGTAAATAAATGATTCATGGAGTAAATGCATTGAAACTTCCCTTTAAATCTTGACAGTTGGAAAATACGTCAGTTATATCTGTATGTGCGTTGCACCTCTTTGCAAAAAAAGAAAAGTCAAGCAAGAGTTCAGTAAGGCTATGGAGTCTCAGAGACTTAAAGGCACGTAGCTCCTCCTTAAAGGACTGTCACAGTGAAAGCCAGTCTGTCAGACAAACCCCTCAACCAGCCTCCAGCTCCAAGCCCAGACTGATGCTGTGGAAAGATCAGCTGTCTCCAGCTTTTTACTGTTTTTTGGAGCTTTGTAGCACTTTTACAAAGCCAAGGAAAGCAAAGAATATGAGGTTAGCCTTATGCTCCTGGCATGGGGCAATAACCTTGAAATGTCATTACAACTTCTGGGTCAGATTGAATGCTGACACAAGAGACATTAATATGATTAGATATGAGTCATTAACCCAGCCCAGGAGAAGATAATGTTTTTACCAGCATTTGTCTGTCTGTATATAACCAAGATAACTCAAAAGATTACAAACTTATTTTAATTACATTCTTTTGTGTAAATATATTTTATTGATTTTTCAGAACTTTTATCCAGCAGGAGTACAATACGTGTATATGTTATTTCAATTCACAATTATCTACAAAAGAAACATAAAAGTGCACATTCATCAGTTACATTGACCCATTGAGTTTACCCTCCCCTTCTTATTCCTGATTCACCCAGCCACATTACCAGACTCTTCCCAAATCCCTACCCACCCTCCCCTCCCACCATCCAGCTCACCCACAGGTTACAGGCGACAGAACACGATTAGGGCATAAGATCTTAGATATACAACCAAATAGTACAGGAAGAGGAAAGAAAAAATAAAATAATAATAATAATAATAATAATAATAATAATAATAATAATAATTATTATTATTATTATTATTATTATCATTATTATTATTATTATTATTGTTATATTTTAAAAAAGGGGTGGGGGGATGGGGGTAGATAAAGTAAATAAATACATCACTAAATAAATACAAATAAGAGGGTAAGTGCCCACCAATGTAATCAGTCATGTATGAGTTCAATCCTTTTCATTATCAAGGGGCCCTTGTAAGGAGTCATAGTAATCAAGAAAGGGCCTCCATATCTTTAGAAATGATTGTGAGGTCCCTTTGAGTGTGTATTTGATTTTTTCTAAGTGTAAAAAGTACATGACATCTTTGACCCAGTGAGAAAAGGACAGTGGTGTGTTTTGCTTCCATTTGAAAAGAATTAAATGTCTGGCACGGAGTGTAGTCAAAGCTATGACAACATGAGCTTTACTTGGTAGGACAGCACGAGACTCCTCAGATGTTACACCAAAAAGGGCAGAGACAGGATCAGGATCTAATCGGGTTCCAAACATATCACTGTAAGCTTTAAAGATAGTTGTCCAGAAAGTAGAAAGACTTGGACATAGCCAGAACATGTGCATTAAGTCTGCTGGCTGGCCTCTTCATCGGGGGCATAGTGGATCAAGGTTTGGGTAAATCTTTGCCAACCTGGCCCTGGTAAAATGAACTCTGTGTACGACTTTCAGTTGGATTAGACTGTGTTTAACAGACGAGGATGATGTGTGTATCAGGTCTAAGACAGAGTTCCGTTGATCATCTCTAAGAACTATACCAAGATCCAAATCCCTTGATTACATTTTTAAGGCAATTCTGGTTATAGCACAACCAAGAAGTCACAAGGTTTTGGTGGTGATCTGAATCCAGATTCAGAGCCAGGATTTTTTTAAGGATTCATTAATGTTGCAATATAAGGTGTTTTCCACATTTTTGCAAATACCTCTGAAATTTTTCAACAGATTTTGATGATATTTTCAGGGAATGTTGATCATGGCACATTGGAAAGCTGATTTGATTTTGGTGGTGATCCCAATGTGGATTTGGATCAAGGAATTTCTTCAAGTTTTCCATATTGTTGACAATAACTCACCTGAAGATGCTGGAAATGTCTTGGCTGAGGCTTGTGCTCTCTGAGCTGAATAATCAAGTTGATGTTTTTTATTTCTAAAAGTGATGAAAACGAAAATACAGCCATGAAGAGTGAGAAATTCTAGTATTCATCCTTCTCGTTACAAGAATGCAATCAATTCATCTCTGCAATATCATAATTAGTAGGGGTATAAGTCACTTACCTGACAGACCAGATGGGCAGTTAAATATATTTTGTTTGTCAAACAGCCCACAGAGAGTGTTTGGACAGAACCTTTCCAAAGTAAATTTGGTTATTAGGCAATTGTTTACAAGCAACTGGATAATTATAGGTGGGCACTACTACAGTGGTGTAAAATGATAATTTAAAAAAACCTTGAGCCACTCTTAGAACAAATTTGCCACAACATGTCCAAAATGGAGCCAAGATATATTTTCTATGGAGGAGTTATATCAGTGTTGTTATTTGTTCTTCATTTACAAAAGAGATGTTCTCCAGGTCTGACAAAACTGCTACTGAAGCTGTTAGCATCTGTGCTAATCTCTGTACAAGCAGTCACTCCTTGCTGTCATTTGACTCCCGCTTCTTCATGCTCTGAATGATGCTGAATGATTTGAACCATGCTGCCTTAGGCTGCTCACTATCATTGTTAGATTGAAACTTAGCAAGATGGATCTGCTTGATTATAGACATTAAATGAGTCAGTTGCAACTGCTGTGCAAGTAAAGTTAGTTACTGGTTTCATCACAATAGAATAGTGTGTCTTAAAAAAAATGATACAATAGGCATGTGACGTTGTGGGTTATGATGCAGCATTTAACAGTCCTGTTTACTCAGGACATGGTGTAAGACATACATACAATTGTGAAAAAATACTAAAATATCTTAATTATGCTATGAATATTTATGTCATTTTCAAATGTTTCGTTTTCCAAGGAAAAATATTGTCCTTGGACAAATCTAGTCGATGACTCCTGCCCTACAAACTCTATTAAATGCTGCTACAGCACTACATGGGTGACAGGTAAAGTGAAGAGAGATCATTTTTATCTTAGGTGACTGAACTGATGTTGGACAAAAACGGTGAACAATACAAACGTGGTTGGCAGATATAGCTAAGCAGTCCTCCCTTTTTACATTTAGAGAAATGACATAGGATTATGTATCTTATTTGTTTTCAAACTTCCAGCAGTGGGAATTTCTTTTTTAAATGTATTTTTTGGGCATTTTTTGCCTTTATTGATAGGAGAGAGACAGTGGATAGGCTTGTGAAAGGGGGTGAGAGAGTAGGGGAAGACACTCTGCAAACTGGTCACAGGCGGGATTCGAACCTGGACCGGCAGAAGCAAGTATATGGGATGCCTGTTTGCTAACCACTCTGCCAAACCAGGACCCTGCAGTGGGAATTTCAAAATAAAGGTGAATTCTATTGCCATCTTTTTAAATTGATGTTTTTATTTTATGTCAATTTGATCTGACAGTTGATATGTTGATATTCATTGATGTATTATCACAGACTTAATAAACACAAGGGTCAATATTGTTGAGGTATTGTATGAGCTCTGCTGTAAGACCCTACTGCAGGCTCAGCGCAGGACTTGTATGTTCCCATAACGCAGTGCAGTTACTATAAATGTCACTACATAATGGTGGATCAAACATCCCTGAACTGTATGTGTTACGATATAAGCATTTGTAATTCTATACAATTACTATTGTTTCTTGGTAGTAAATGTCAAACATTACTTTGTTACTGCAGCAACAAAACAAACCTCCTGGACAGTTTTTGCTAACCTGCATTTTTTGAATTTGTCACAAAACAAATACCAAAATTGACCAAGCAGTAATGATGCGCACTATTTTCCTAAATATAATGTGCACCCCCCTAAAACATGTATTTTCATTAATATTCCACAAAAAGTGCATGCAGTGACGCTGCTCTCCTTTTTTATTTTTTGTGTCATGATGTGAGGCTGTCATCTTAGCGCTATGCCCTAGTTAGCAAGGTGAGCTGCCAGAAGTATGATTCAGGGTTTAAGTTTAAGTAGAGAGGAGGTCAATTACCGCATGAGAATTCTTACAAATGAGCATATTCATCAAATGTTTGACACAAATGATGATATAAAAGTTAACACACAGTGTATGAATAAATGGGGTTTGGCAAGGTTGACAGCATTAATTACAAATGACATCAAAAGTAACATGGTAAATATTACAGTGATAAATGAAAGTACAGCACAGCAGCTTTGTAAAAGGAGAGGTTGACAAAATTCTGAAAACCAAAATAGTTTATAGGCAGAAGAGGATGGCTGCAGGGTCTTATTTGTACAAAAGAGCTACTCTCCTCAGTTGGATTCTCACCCCTATTAAATCACGTCTGGGTGAAAGTACAAGCAAGACCACCAATTCTGGGCAGTCTCAGCTGTTTATTTTTCTTTTCCCTTTACAGGATTCTACAGCTGTGTTCACATACAGTACATTAAATCAAACCAGGAAAAACATGGAACACCCACTTTTTGGACTTTGACATACTGTATCAGATAACTATGCACAGTTAAAAGTCACACTATCTTGATGGGTGAGCATGGACAGGAATGCTTTCTATAGTAATGTGGCAAAAATGGAGTGCATTGTTAATTCTTGCAGGACACAGAGTCAAGATTGCTCACTTACCAGCATTGCATTGTCAAACGGCTGGTCCAATGCCTGCATGCCACTGCTGACAGCCATCTTATTGCCCCTAAACTGCCATTGGCTAAAAGCGCTCAGACTGGTTTATTTAACCTGCTCTAACTTTTTCTGTGCTCCAACTCCAAGCTGCTTTGGGACCCTCCTTTACCCCCCTTTATGCTTCTCTGACTTAATCAGTGCCTTAATTGATGCTTGCTATGAGGGGATTTTCTGCTTCTTTCCCTGCCTCATGCTTACTTTGTGGGCTGCAAAAATGGCAGGAATGTGTGCTGTTCTTGCACAGGGCTTCAACTATCACTGTGGGGAAAGGTAGGGAGAGCCACCCTTAGAATCATACCGCCCAAATTAAGAAAAAAGAGTGGTCTTGACAGAACTGAAAATAGCTTATACTGTATATTCAATTCAGAATGGACAAGCATTGTACAGTCCATCCATCCATCTTCCTCCTCTTCTCTGGAGTTAGGTCACAGAGGCAGAAGCAAGCAGGTCAACTCAGACATCCCAACTCCACGGGAGGACAACCATGTTGCATCCTAACTAGATGCCCCAACCATCTTAACTGACCCCTTTCATTTCAAAAGAGCAGCAGCTCTGCATAGAGTTCCCACCACATGTCTAAGCTCCTCACAACATCTCTAAGAATGAGCCCAGTCAGTCATCTGAAGAATACTGCTATGATCACTTGTTTGTGATCTCATTCTTTCATTACCCACAGCTCATGACCATAGGCCAGGCTGCCCATAAGTGGAGACAAAGGACAAAGATTTCTTGGGCCTGGAGTGATAATAGGGTCAGTGAGGGTTAGTAAAGACTAAGCCCTTCTTAAGTTTAGACCATGATTTTCTATTTTTTTTTTTACCTAAATACTTTGAGTTTCTTACAGTATTAAAACATTTTTTTCAAAGTGTAAACCTCCTCCTGCTAATATAGTACAGTCCTTATTTCTATGATATTAATTCTGTGGATGTGGCTATACAATCTGGCAGCCTTTACAATAATAGGTCAGTTCAGCCATAGAAAGACCTTTTTATCATCTCTAAAGTAGCCAAAACATGAATGTTTCCAGCACGTATCCAGTATAAACATGTTTATATTATTAGAGCCTTTTTTCAGAGGATATTCTTTTTTTTTTTTTTGTACTTTTTTTGCCTGTGTGATGAGACAATGGATAAAGTCAACAGCTGTGTAAAGAGTGACACATGACATGGTTTAAATGTGGCCTGTGGTCACATTTAAACCAGGCCGGGCAGCTCCAAGACTACAGCCTACATGGGTTTTACAAATTATCTGTATGCATTTCATATATTATTTAATGAAAACTCAAGGGGCCAATTTACCAGTCTTGAGAGCAAAACCTTTTCTGTGGGCGGGCTTGACCATTAGTGAGGGTTAGAAGAAAGAAAAGACTTGTTAATTGAAAGATTTGCCATCCACGCTAGCTCCTTCTTTACCACAACAGTTTGGTTAAGTCCTCAGCACCGACCTGTTTGTCAGTCTCTTTCTATTTTACTGTCACTCGTGGACAATACCCCAAGATGCATGAACTCTTACGTGTGAGGCAAGACCTTTCACAAGTAGAAAGAAAACTATTACACAAGTTGATGAAATCAATTTAAATAACTGGAAAATTCACTTGCAAACGTTTGCTTGTTGCTCAACAAGAGTGTTTGGGGTGGGGGGTTGTAAAGGAGGGGGGTGATACATTGGAGGGGCATGTGTGTTTTGGTTCCATGAGGTACTTTAGAAAGACTCCTCTAAATAGTTGCTGCTGGTGTAGCAGTGAGGTTGTACTTATCATTCCTCACCCTCTCTCCTGATTTCAAACACTGTCCACCATCCTATCCAGATAAAAAGCCAAAAGATTCAGCTTAGAATAAAACGTCAGAGCAGAGAAAAATGAAGATGTCATAAAACATATCATTGGCTGTGCTTCACCCCACTTTGTCAGGCTTGTGGAAATTCATTCACTCTTCCTTCACACCTCACTCCCATTATGGATGCTTCAGTTACGCTGAACATCCAATAGAAACAAATGACACACTCTGATCCTTTTCAGTGACTGCTATTTTGGACAAAGGAATACTTACCTTAGCTGTCTGGCTCTTTGTAGTCCTTTGTGAGTTTGTTTTAAGTATCAGAATCATTTTTTATGAGCATCTCATGTGTCGCTGCTGTCAGGTCAAGTGCAGGTCGTCTTTATTTCAAATCAGAGTCGGCTACTCGAATCAATGAGGAAGGCTCCAGATGGGACAGAACAGGACATTCTGCACTTATTTCAACCTCCTTACTTCATCATCTGATCTATTATCAATACTTTCTTCCATTTCTGCAGCGCAATGGCAGATTGTTGTGTCTGTCTGGATGAAATGGGATTTTGGAGCTTTGACTAAAGTCCAGAGTGAGGCAAGACTTTGGATCGCCTTCTTTTTTTTTATCTGACATTCTCTCAAGGCTTTGCGTCATCTGTCCGAGCTTTCTTCCTGGTCTACAGGGTATGAGGAAAATATGCAGTAAACTGTTACCCTGTTGACTGCATTACTTACTGCAAACAAATGTGAAGTGTGTGAAGGAAAAGATAAATATAAAGAATCTCACGGTAGCCCATTGTCAAGCCACAGCAGTGTTTTTAGTAGTTTTAAACACTAAGTGGAGCCGTAATGAGGCTTTTCAGTGGCACCTGAGGTGTCACACTAAAAAAAGAAGGATGATCATGAAGATTTTTGTGGTAAAACCTATGCTGTTGCCAGGGAAGGTTTAAAAATCTTTACTCTGTGTCACAACTCTATATTTAAACACAAGTTAACTCTTTGTTTCAGAGCTTTGTTTGATTCAATTATATTCATACTTATAAAAAAGATGAACCCATTTCTTTTGTTTCTTTTCTTTGTAATTTGAACTGCTTTCCCCAAGGTAAATAAAGAGAGTGAAACTGTGCAGCCGTCTCTCTGAAAGTCAAATGGTCTTAAACGTACCATTCCTTAAGTCTTTCAATCTTAGATGTAATTGGTTTGGGGGTAGCTCATCTGGTACACACACCTTCACCCAGGTCATAACAGTTTCACACTGGTTTTACAGACACTGACTTTAAACTTTATACAGGAATATTATGATCAAACTGCCATTTTATGTGGTCATGTTTGTTCATTCCTTCATATCAGCTCCATGTGCTTATTCCAAAGGTTTCTAAATCATTCATTTCTCAAGATGATTGTGCAGAAGGGTGTAGGACAACCACTCTGCTTGTTGTGCCTCCTCTGTCCTCGTTTCTCTTCTTTGCATTTATTTTGATTTCTTGCTGGAAGGAGCTAAAATTTGCGGAAACAAAGAAAGCAGGATGGACAAAGCATTGTTAAGGTTGTGTTAAAAAAAATGAAATGAAAGCGGAATTTGGGACCAACTGCACTAGGGCTGGGTATTTCCAGCAACTTCACGATACGATACGTATCCCGATACTAAGGCCACGATACGATACGTATCCCAACACACGTAAATTGTGAACATTGACTACGCTTTAAGCAAAATTCTTGACAAGTTTAGTTTTTTCTTATAAGAAGGAAAAGAACAAGGATGAGTTTTAAGTGGCTCTACAACTTGAGAGACATAAATTCAGATCCTCAAAGATGGTAGACCTCAGTTCAAATTTAGAACATATGCTTCATTATGTAGCTCGTCTTCTACCTTGAACTGTGCCACTGTTAACATTACCCAAAGTGTATTTACAACAACTGTCACAATATTTAGGCTGTATCGATTCTGTAGAATCCGTGTCGATACACGTATCTCAAAGGAGTGCGATACGATATCTTGCCGTATCGATATTTTGAGCACAGGCCTAAACTGCACATTATTTTAGTCTTTCACAACATGTTTTACATGTCACATGAACCTATATTCTTTAGAAGTCTACTATAAAATTTACCAAAGATATTTGTAAAGCACAACAACAGCACTTTATTCAACCACTGACAGCACATTTGTCTACTTTAAGTAACATGAGGAGTGCATGCTGAGTTTAAACAATAATTCTCATGTTTGGTATGGATGCTCAGACACATGCTTTCCCTTTTTAGAGCACTGTTTTTTGGGAAAAGATTCTTGATTTCCCACTGATTTGTATGAATTCTTATTCACTGATAGAGAGTGAGGAGAGGCAGGCCAATAGTGAAGCTACACAGAGATGTAGTGCTGGCTGAAAGTGAAGGAAAGATGTGCAAACATTGATTCGAAGCAGTTCACAAGCACTGCACTTGTGAACGGAGTTGTAGGGGTACCTGGGGCCAGGGCTGGCTCTTGGTGTCGACAACAAAGGCGGTCGCCTCGGGCACCATATGCTGGAGGGGTGCACTGCCAGCGCTCTCACCCTCGGGAATAAAGTGAAATTGAATAATAATTAGAACTTGTGACGATCACTAACACCCTCCATTTCTTCTTCTTCTTGAAACTAACAAATAATTGTACAAAATAAAGTATTCAATACATTTAATATTCATCACTTGCTTTGGGGGTGCATATCAAGCAAGTCAAAGAGGGGTCAGGAGTCATGCTGTTCTGATGACAGGCAGCTCCTGGGAGGGAGCTCAACGTGGACAACGATGATGACCAGACAGGAAAGAGGCTCATGATTGAGGATGTGGCTGCAGATGGGAATGTGAGCTCGTGGAGGAAGTGGCAGCCGGTGGTCTTGAATCTATTTTGAAGATCCGTACTCTTCCAGGGTGGCATGGGTAAGGGCACAGTACTGTGTCAGGAGCTCTCCAAACATAACAACCCCACTTTACTGATCACACCCCACACGTTCATTCACAATAACACACTTACTTCTTGGGGTGGGCCACTTTGGTAAGTAGGAGGGCAAGTCTGTCCCCACTGTCAAAGGGCCAGATATTTTGTAATTAAAGAGCACTGACCTCCTTACTTAAAGTTTAAAAAATAGGAAACATGTTTTTTTTTAACCACAATATTTCTGAATATTAATTAAAGAAATTAATATTCATTCTACTCTCTCACCCCCTTTCACAAGCCTATCCACTGTCTCTCTCCTATTAATAAAAGCATAAAATGACCAAAAATATACATTAAAAAAAATAGATGATACTGTCTTTGACACACAAAAATGTTTTTGATGAATTTAAGATTTAATATTAATAAATCATCATATTAGTAAGTGGTTCGCTTATCCAGTGGGGACCCCACATCTTAGGCATTTTGTCCAATTAGCCCCCACATCCACCCAGCCTGTGAACTCTGAAGTCCCAGAGCCATCCACATCTGTGCGAACATGGCCTTAAGAGCTAAAACTGCAAAGTCGCCTTTATCTGATACAGGCTCTGTACATGCAAGTTCCTGGTAGTGAAATTGCTAAGGCGATCTACTGTACCATAAGGACTCATTCTGGACTTCCAACTCCACTAAACAGACTGATGTGCAGCAATGGGGGGAACATCACTGAGGCCATCAGGTGGACCATGACCACAGCTTTACCGACTTGGGGTAATATAAGGATGTCACTACCTGGCCAGTGAACTCAGGCTCTGTACATGAAAGTTCCAGGTAGTGACATAGTACTACCCTAATAAGTAAAATTGTGGTTACAACCTGAAGTCTACGCTCGTTATAAACAGTGTTGGGAGTAACGGCGCTAGAAAAAACGGTTTTACCGACACCATTATGTTTTCACAGTAACGGGTAATCTAATGAATTACTTTTTCATGCGTTACAACGCCTTTACTGTTACTGACAGTGAAATGTGGCGCGTAACTTTGCACTGATGTCAAGCAGCTTTTGCCCGACCTGCCTCACCCCAAATTCCACGGCACACGTAAGCACCGCGCCGCGGCCTTGCTCTGACAGACAAACCCCACTGAAAGCGGCGCGCCGAGGAGGGCTGATCCCCGGAGAGCCACAGGCTCTCATGAGACTAGCAAAGTAACACGCTCATAAAGCATGTTATGGACTGAGAAAAGAAATAAACAACACCTCACTTTGCTTCTCTAAGGTTCTTTTGCTGGTCTGACATGGTGTCATGTAGACAATGTTCTGTATTTCTGTACCTCTACGATTGTCCTGTACCTTTACGTTCGAGAGTCCGTGCATTGTGTTTTATTTTGAAACTACCGGATACTCCACACGTTGACTTCCTGTGTGGTGCTTTCTTAACGACAGTGAATTTATGAGGTTTGGAAGCAGCCGCGCAGAAAATCTTCAGCGCCTTGGCGCGCCGCGCTTTCACCAACGCAGCAAAAACTTTTTTCAAAAGGTAACGCATCAGTTACTTTACCTGGTAACTAATTACATTTATGAAGGATTAATTCCGTTAGAAATTCAATTACTTTTTTGGGAAAGTAACTAGTAACTATAACTAATTACTTTTTTAAAATAACATGCCCAACACTGGTTATAAATACCTGTCCCTATCTACAAAATCACAAACCAGTGAAGTTGGCACGTTGTGTAAATCATCAATAAAAACAGAATACTATGATTTGCAAGTCCTTTTCAACCTATATTCAATTTAATACGCTGGAAAGACAAGATATTTAATGTTTGAACTGAGAAACTTTATTTTCTTTTGCAAATAATCATCAACTTAGAATTTAATGACAGCAACACGTTGCAAAAAAGTTGGCACAGGGTCATTTTTACCACTGTGTTATATCGCCTTTCCTTTTAACAACACTCAGTAAACGTTTGGGAGCTGAGGAAACTAATTTTTGAAGGTTTTCAGGTGGAATTCTTTCCCATTCTTACTTGACGTACAGCTTAAGTTGTTCAACAGTCCGGGGTTTCCACTGTTGTATTTTATGCTTCATAATGCGCCACACATTTTCAATGGGGGACAGGTCTGGACTACAGGCAGGCCAGTCTAGTACCTGCACTCTTTTACGACGAAGCCGCGCTGTTGTAACACGTGCAGAATGTGGCTTGGCATTGTCTTGCTGAAATAAGCAGGGGCGTCCATGAAAAAGAGGTTGCTTGGATGGCAACATATGTTGCTCCAAAACCTGTATGTACCTTTCAGCATTAATGGTGCCTTCACAGATGTGTAAGTTACCCATGCCTTGGGCACTAATACACCCCCATACCATCACAGATGCTGGCTTTTGAACTTTGCACCTATAACAGTCCGGATGGTTCTTTTCCTCTTTGATCCAGAGGACATGACGACCACAGTTTCCAAAAACAATTTGAAATGTGGACTCGTCAGACCACAGAACACTTTTCCACTCTGCATCAGTCCATCTTAGATGAGCTCGGGCCCAGTAAAGCCGGCAGCGTTTCTGGGTGTTGTTGATAAATGGCTGTGGCTGTGCATAGTAGAGTTTTAACTTGCACTTACAGATGACGAACTGTAGTTACTAACAGTGGTTTTCTGAAGTGTTCCTGAGCCCATGTGGTGATATCCTTTACACAGTGATGCCGGTTTTTGATGCAGTACCGCCTGAGGGATCGAAGGTCACGGGCAGTCAATGTTGGTTTTGGGCCTTGCCGCTTACGTGCAGTAATTTCTCCAGATTCTCTGAACTTTTTGATGATATTACGGACCGTAGATGATGAAATCCCTAAATTCCTTGCAATAGCTGGTTGAGAAATGTTGTTCTTAAACTGTTGGACAATTTGCTCACGCATTTGTTCACAAAGTGGTGACCCTCGCCCCATCCTTGTTTGTGAATGACTGAGCATTTCAGGGAAGCTGCTTTTATACCCAATCATGGCACCCCCCTGTTCCCAATTAGCCTGTTCACCTGTGGGATGTTCCAAATAAGTGTTTGATGAGCATTCCTCAACTTTCTCAGTCTTTTTTGCTACTTGTGCCAGCTTTTTTGAAAGATGTTGCAGGCATCTAATCCCAAATGAGCTAATATTTACAAAAAAATGACAAAGTTTACCCGTTCGATCGTTAAGTATTTTGTCTTTGCAGTGTATTCAGTTGAATGTAAGTTGAAAGGGATTTGCAAATCATTGTATTCTGTTTTTATTTACGATTTACACAACATGCCAACTTCACTGGTTTTGGGTTTTTTAATCGTGCCGAGTTATTCCCAGGTGTATAATCACTAGCTGGAGCTTTATCAGATTGACTCATAGATTGGTCACGTAATGCTGAAAGGCTGCAGAACTGGTTTAATTATTACTTTAATTCATTTGTTGCCATTAAGGTACCCTTTGCACAGAAAGTGGTTATTTTTCTGTTCCTCTCTTGCCTCTTGTCCTTCTGGCCAGACAAATAGTGCAGCCAGGAGAAACGAGCTGAATCTCACTTAAACTTCACAAACATTGATCTGAAGATGACACAACATGCAGTTTCACATCGAACAAACTCCATATTTGTTTACCACTTCACAGAAACAGGCAGCTGTGAACATATTTTCTCACAGATCCTGATGTGTCACCCAGGAAGAAGTTGCTTTCTCTCTTTCTCTCTCTCTCTCACACTTTCTTTTCCACTGAATGAACAAACAGTCTGGAAATGTTTCACTTTTCTTGCCGGGAAAAACAACCTGCCAAAACATCTATGGTGCATGAGATCTTTGTCATGCATTTGTACTCATGCAGCAAACAACCACACAGAGTCACACTCGCGCACGCACTTAAGTATTTGAATGTTCAGATACGTCCAGAAACATTTACACACATACACATGCCCGCTGTAGGTGTTTATGCTCAAACACACACCAGGCTTGACACACACAGAGGCAGAAGTCAACAAAGAGCCAGATGGTGTGTGTAATGTGTGTGTGATTACTGCTTTGGTGTTTTTTTGATCTGAGATGTTGCCTTGCATGTGTGTTGTCTTTGTGTGTGGGCGATTAGTCCTGCCTTGTTGTTGTTTTTTTCTGTTTTCTATGTTTGCGATGGGTGGATTCTTCCTCAAACCACAGGCCAAAGACCTTGTTTATCACTTTGGAAAAAGAGAAAGAAAAGTAAAAACACCCACCAAGCATTTGGTTTGATGTTTGATTCCATGCTGTCACAGTTAGGGCTGAACAATATTGTGGCAAAATTATTTTGTGATCATTTTCATCTTTCACACGAATCCATGCTGGTACATTGGGTAGTGCACATACCGTAGGGGAAGAAAGTTGCCGGTTCAAACCCTTGGTTGGTCAGGGCCTTGCTGTATGGAGTTTGCATTTTCACCGAATGGCTGTGTAGGTTCTGTCTATGCATTTAGCCTTCCGAAATACATGCTCATTTGGTTAATTGATTGATTCAAAGTGCCCTAAAGTATGGGTGTGAGCATGAATGCTTGTGTGTCTGTCTATGTGGTCCTGGGATCCACCGGCAACAAGTCCAGGGTGTGACTGGCCTCTTGCCCAATGTCATATTGAATGTGCTCCAGCCATAAATGACCCCAAACCGGGATAAGTGCTTGAATTTCTGCTTAAATTGGTCATAAAATATGTTCTGATCTTCATCCAAGTCACATCACCAGACAACACAGTCGACTTAAACCAACACCGCATAAAAAATTATACGTTTTCATGTTTTTATTTAACACAATATGAAGAGCTTTCTTCCAAAGCGCTATAAATACATTTTCGTTTAGAAAAATGACATTATTTACCCAGACCCACCACTGGGTTGGCTGGGGAACTGAACTTTGAAATACAGTTTAAACAGGGATATATAGCTTTCTGGCTTTCTTGAATACTGGTAGGGCAAGTAGTACAATCGGTCTACCAAAGAATAGCACTGAGTAATATATATTTTAAAATTCTGGCTTTTGTAGCACTTTGGAAAACGACTCTTCATATGTAAACAGTCACAGTGCAGGGTGGAGAGAACCTTCTCAAAAACAGGGCAGATACTCACTAAGAGAAGTAATCAGATCAGCCCATCCAAGCGAAGGCATCTGATTTTTCTGATTGCCAACCTGCTCTGAGGACATTAATACTGTTTGCTTGAGTTTGGTTTTGATTCCGTGGATTTGTTTGCATTTTTTTTTTAATTAATTTGCTCAACAAAAAATTTTGGAATGGTTTTGTCACAGAATCAGCGCACCAAATTAGGCTTTTCATAAAATACTGAACTCAAAAGGGTTTTGAACACACAAACCATTCATTTTCTTGTGGAGTCAAGATAAATATAAGGCTACAAAAGATCCTAAATAAGAGCCTTTTTGGCAGTCCAAAGAGTCGTTTTTCTTTGAGAGCTGAGTCAAAAGAGTCAGCTTTCTGAAAAGAGTCAAATTTCCCATCAATATCACTGAATCCCATACAAAGTACACACTCATCCATCAATGATTTGCAAACCTTTTCATATCACAATATTTCTCCCTCTATCGTTGACTATAAAAAGAGAAAGAAATGAAAACATGCAAAAAAATAACACACATTATGTACAAATGTACACTGTTTGTTTTTCAAAGCTTTTCTCTGCCTTATACAGTCAGTTGTGCCACTAATTGATGCATTTCTGTCTTAAATTCTACAGAGGGTCACAACAGGTTAACCTTGCACAGCGGCTGGATCTGCCTAATTCAATGTCCTTAATCAGGCAGATCCATCTTGCCAAGCTCCAATCTACAACAATTGCGAATGGCCCAAAGAGGCGTAGCCCAATCAGAGTCCTTAAGAGCAGGATGGGGAATCAGCAGAGATGACGACTGGAAATGACAATTCTTACAGGGATTGACACAGATGCTAATAGCTTTAGTAGCAGTTTTTTTCAGATGATGACTGCATTTCTCTATAAAGGAAAAACAAATGTCAACACTACTAAGTACATTTTTGCTCTACTTCCAGCATGTTATGATGAGAGTTTGTTTTACAAAGTGGCTCACATTCTATAGCATAGAAGCTCTAGGCTACAACATTATCTTATTGGCCCATAATAAATACTGATTACTGGAACCATCATCCAATCACCTGTCAGATATGCTTTAGGAAAGGTCCAGCCCTCCACAAACACTTCCTATGGGCTCTTTCCTAGATGGATTAGTAAAATATATTGAACTGTCCATGTTAACATCGGATTGCTTTGGGAACTGAAAGGTAACTGTCATGTCTGTTGTTGGCCTTTGTCTGCTCCTGGTTGGAGGATTATGTCAAGAAAACAGAAGTAGACTAGAAAAGCACTCGGAGAGCGCAGACCTCCGCCAGCGCCACAGTCCTCAGCCATATTGTCATTTTGACCATAAATATTAGTCCTACCTTTATTTCATCGAAATATTTGGATCCTTGACCATGAAAACATACCACTAGCAAATGGATTTATAATATCTATTTTAGTTCAGTAGTTATTTACAGAAATCACTTTTTTCGCCATGACGGCCAGACGCTGATCCGGATCTACACCAAAATCAAATCAGTTCTTCCTTTTCCCATGCTGAACATTTCCTGAAAATTTCATCCAAATCCGTCCATGACTTTTTGAGTTATTTTGTTCACAGATGGACAGACAGACAGATGGACAGACAGACAGACAGACAGACAGACAAACAAACTCTCCCGAAAACATAACCTCCTTGGCGGAGGTAAAAATTGGTGCATGTGGTTGGTCAATAGACTATCAGGAAGCTGTCTTTATCTCTCGGTGTCAAAATTGAAGTCTACTAACTATTCTGATTCATGTTTTATTAAAAAAATCTGGTGAAGAATCACCAATTTTGGCTTTGATTGGTCAGTTTAACATGTGAAACCTGTGATGTGACCACTGCACCCATCCCAAATGCAATGGTGAAATGAGATTGTTCAGCTTTTGGCACAATCAATTCAGCTCTACATACCACTTGAAATTTTTAAATGCAGGGAAATGTGTGAAAATTGAGCTTTACCCCAAAGTGCTGATTTTCTCTTGCTGCTAATTTGGAGATCACAGACTGCTTGGCTGTCGTGTTATGTGTGATAGCGGGCCTCTTTTAGAGCCTTTTATAACGTCTTTCTTTCTAAAGTCTTCTGTCCCAGTAGAGTTTGATGTGAGGCTGTCAGGCGGGCGAGTCTCTCTTCTTCTCTTCTCTTTTCGGCGCTGACAGAAGCAGTTGGCTGACAGAGACTCTCCTGATGGTGACAGCTAAATGATCTCTTCTTTATTAAACACCTCTTACTATCTCGCCATCGCTCCCCGACTACCACGCTTCCTCCTCGCCTTCGGTGTCTCTTTTTATCTTTTGACTGACTGCTCTCCCTCTCCTCGTCTATTCCTCATTCTTCCGAGTCTCTCTCTCTCCCCCTCCTCCCTCACGTTTTTCACCCTGACTCCCACACTGTATCCTCCACATCTATCAATCCTGTCCCCCTCCTTGTTGTCTCCTGTTTCTTTTTTTTAAAGAGAGTAAATACATGTCCATCTTTCACCTGTGACCAGCCAGTCCGCTTGCCATCTCGTCCGTCTGTCAATCTGTTTGATAGTCACTCAGATGCAGTCAGTTATTGTGCAGCAGTGTTAAAACAGTAATTAAAAAGTCTCATCCATAGATCCAGGCAGAGATCCAGGCAGATCTCAGCCGTCCAACATTTCAATCTGAGTCTGTTTCTTCTTCCTCCTCCTCCTTCCTCTCTGTCCTTGTTTTCTCGTCTCAGCCTCTCTCTCAGTTTTCTGTCTGTTTCTGGCAGCTCTCGTCTCTGACCGGGCTGATAAGAAACATTATTTACTTCTTTTCTGATAGCTGTAGTAAAGAAATGGGATGGGAGTAAAAAATAAGGGGGGAAAGACAGAGATAAAGGCAGAAGTGTCAAACGTAACAAAGAGGGAAAGGCAATAAAAAGTTGGCAGAGAGAAGGATGGAGGTTGTCCTTCTCTTTTATGGCACCTTTAAGCTGACTGGGTGCTGCGGTGTGGTTATAACCATCATTTACAGGACAGTACTGACTGTGGTCTGAGACCTTCAGGCAGGATCTCAGATGTTTAAAGACCAGTGTTTGGCAGTAACTACATATTATAGACAAGTAGCCAAGCAGGCAATCACATGGCAGCAGCTTTGTAATACTGAGCATGTCTACATTTTCAAATGCACTAACTTCAGTTCAAACTAAGCACCAGAATGGTAAAGAAAGGTAATTCAATGCGATTGTTTGGGCTTTTCATTGTCTCTATGACAGATTCACCTAACAAACCAGGTGGAACATTCAATAGATTTAATAAGTTAATCTGGGAAAGAACTCATAGAAAGTGTTTGGGAATGGGTAATACCTTGCATAGCAAATGATGAGATGATTGGATAATCATTCCATCAATCAAACTCATTGTGGGCCAATCAGATGATGCAGTAGGTGGGTGCTACTGCCACTATTGAAAGGACAGAACATGAACCACTTCATAGAACAAACTCATGGCAAAATCTTGGAGGTTGGAAGTGGAGGGAAAATATCCTTTCAATGGACATGTTTGTTGTTTTTGTTATTTGCTGTCCATGTGTTTATCTGCTCACACTCACTGTGGACTGGTGTTTGGATGGATCTGTCTAATTGTAGATTTTAAACCAGGCTGGTTCATCTGCACTGCAAGTTTAATGTCAGATAAGGTGAACAGAGTCATTAAATAGCTCTGTGACTTGTCCATCAAGCATGGCAGGCTGCATGATAAAAACCAGATGCACATAATTACTGACATGGTGACCCTGGTAGGAGGGGTGACACCGAAGACAGCACACAAAAATGCTGTGTAATGCTTTATCTTTCCAAACTTCACAATGAATGATAAGTTAGTTTAGTAAATGCAAACAGTCACACACCAGGGTGCTTAGGAAAATAAAAGCTGATCACATGTTAGTAATGACCTGAATATGGATTCAGAATTTTCTATTAAAGGATTTGTTAACGTTGCAGGAGGGACAATTTTCCACTTTTAACTTAGAACTCCAAAAACTCTCATTGGATTTTGAAGAAATATTGGCTCCAGAGAGATGTGATCACATCTTGGTGTTGACCTAAATCTAGAAGAGAATCCAGAATGATTTCTTAACATTGCAGAGGGCATTTTTTAATATATTTGATAGTAACTCAACAAGCAATTTTAGAAATGCATTGGAGGAGGTCTGTAGCTTCTCCACAACATACAGTATCTTCAAGGCAGGGGTTTTGTTGTTAGTGCTTAATACATTTTGTAATCTGTCTTGTAGTGCTTCAGGTATCAACTTCCATTTATCTACACCTATGATGTAGAGTTTACAGACCTTCCATTGCTCTCATTGGCTGATTGTTCTGAAGTGAAGCAACGAATCATAGGAGGCAGGAAAATCAAACGTGAATGAGTTGTAAAGCGTCCCAGATGGGTTCTGATTTTTGTAGAAGACTGGTCCTGAGTATTTAAAACAACCTACTTGGATTTTCACTCACAACCTTCTCTTGAGTTTTTAAAGAATGGTCTGAAAAGAGATGATATCCTCTTGGTTCTCTGTGCAAAAAGGCCTTGTTGATACCAGAGGTCAGAGGAGAATGGCCAGACTGGTTCAAGATGATAGAGGTGCAACAGAAACTCAAATAACCACTGATTACAAACAATGTAGACAGAAGACCATCTGTATATTCACAACTTGTTGAATCATGAAACACATGGGCCACCGTAACAGAGGACCACACTGGGTGTCACTCTGTTCATCTGTGAACAGAAAACTGAGGCTACAGGTCTTATGAGCTTACCAAATTTGAATAACTGAAGATTTGAAAACTATTATCTGGTCTGATGAGTTTCAATTTCTGCTTGGACACTTAAATGATAGGGTCAGGTTTCAGCATAGATGTGAAATGCCACATACCACAACTATGCCATACTTTACATTTTTTATTTGTACAAGAAAACCTCAATAACAATTGACCTTGGTACAATAATGGCTATACTTGCTGTAAATAGATGCTACTGTGCAGCTCCTTTAAGTACAGGTCCACCAGCTTAATTTTTATACTGTCTGGTTTCTTGAAGGGTAAGTGTTAATTTAATTCTGTTTATGGTGTGTTTATCATGTTGAGTGCACTGTGAACTGCTATTGGACACCTTTAGTTCCCTCAGGTTGAATGAAATATCTTTCCATCTATGGTATCCGTACTTATCAACAGTTTGGGCTGGTGGTGGGGTAAAGGTGTGGAGGATATTTTTTCAGCATCATTGAAATGTCACAGCCTACCTGAGTCTTGTTGCTGACCATCTCCATCCCCAGCCCAAAAGCTGCGTCAAAAATCGCAGTCCACCTGGATGGTTACACAGGTGGATTCACCTCACATCTTACCCTCTACACACCCACATTTTTCAATGAATGGTCGATGCAAAGTACCACATGATTTTTTTTACGGGGTGTCTCCAGGGCATTTTGCAATTTTCGTGCACGGTGCACTCTTGATCAAGAGATGGATGTGTTGGAGAGATTCACATCAAGTTGTGTAACAGATAAATTTGCTCTAACATTGTAATGCTACTGTGTTTATAAAGACCAAAATCTCGGAGGATTCTCTATCATGTTGTTTTGTTCTTTGTCAAAAACAATGTATGTTCTGAGGAATTGAGGTACTTTGAGGGTGAAAAAGGGTTCAACTCAGTACTTGCAAAGTGTACTTATAAAGTGCTTATACGTTTCCAAACGTCATATTTTATTCCTGGTCAATATCCAGGAGCATGCAAAGCCAAACCTAAATTTGAACTTAAAGTACCAGCGCTGCTTTGAAGATGGTTATTCTAATCTAATACTTGTCAGAAAGTCTAACTTTTGTTTCATTATTTTTCCTTTTTTAACAGATATGGGAAGATAGTCTCAACAAAGGCCATTCTGGACAAGAACACTAATCAATGTAAAGGTAAGTTACCATCCTGTTGAACCTATTCCTTGAGAACATACTAAATTCTTCACATACTTTTATATTATATTTAATGTGGAAACGTTTGGTTTTGATTAAATTTGGCAGCCTACATGCAAACCAATCATCATACAATGGACAAGGCTTTGGTTTTAGTTCAGTTCCTCTTGTACTTTTCTGTATTTCCAATTAATCACTGCAGAAATATTTTTACTGTGTGCTGAAGTGTGTCAACAGATCGTATGAAGACTTACACTTGTGGAAGCCATCTGATGAGCTCTTGCGTAAAAGTCCATGTGTTTGTCCTCGAAACAGCGCAGAGTCTTGAGTGATATATAATGATGAGCTGAAATTCTTTGATCTTCGTGAATGATGGACTGCTAAAACCTCCTCCTTTGTAAAGATGATTTTAAGGATTGCACAATAATGGCACTTAAAGTCAAGCAGCTTTTGAAAGAAAAATATTCACATTGTTGTCATCAGTCAAATCAAACCAGCAAGCACCATCTGATCTACACAATGTGTTTCAGATAGACTCTGTGGTGAATGAGGCCCACTCGAGTGCCTCCTGATGAGGGTCTGCTCTGATTGTTGGAGTGGTGGGAACAAAGCTCTAATCAATATGATTGTAGTCGTCTGGACCTAAAGAGGCATGTTAGAGCGTGCGTTCACAGTGATTGCAGCTCTTCTGCTCTCAAAGGTACGCTGACATGCTTATGGACAACAGCTCAACTGCCCTGTAATCAGCCAATCAGATTCAATCGTTTGAGGGCAGAAAAAGTTAGGCAGATTGATAACAGAGGCAGGGATCTTAATGCAGATTTTAAGACTCCATCTGCTGTGATTACCCCAGGGAGAGAAAAATTGAGTCAATGAGTCCTACCTGTCAGATCATTTATGTTTTAAAGAGTAAACCTCCAGAGCCTGGTTTAGTTAACTGTGGCTTTTTGCATGTCTAAGTTATGATGCATTGATTGAAGTTCTAAAGATTAGATAGACACAATATCAGAGTTGGTAGATTATAGCTCAAATTGTTTGTCTGAAGTATTGACAGATATGGACATTTGGGTATATAAAAAAGCCAGAACATTGCCATTGCCTATCAGCAGAATGTAGGATTGCATCTTAATTCCTCACATTATAATCAGGGGTTAATATTAATATTAAACTGCTATATTGTATTTCCCTACAGCCCAGTACTTAATGATCCGTGACCCAGAGGAGCCACAGATCATTATTACTAAAACCAAAGCCATCTAGGTGGAGCTGTCTTTGTCAGAATGTTTGATATTTTTTTACTTTGATAAACTTAAAGGTGCTCTATTGTATCTGCACCAATCAGCAGTCCATTAAGTCCAACTTATTAATCCAGTGTCTTTCTTCATTAAAATGTAAACATGCCTAATGTTTCATTCTTTTATTCATTCATTCATTCATTTTCTGTACCCGGCTATGCCTTTCAGGGTTGCGGGGGGCTGGAGCCTATCCCAGCTATCCTCAGGCGTGAGGCGGGTACACCCTGAACCGGTCCCCAGTCGATCGCAGGGCCGCATAGAGAGACAGACAACCATTCACACTCACACTCATACCTAAGGGCAATTTAGAGTCACCAATTCTTTTAGTGTAAGTCAAATTAAGGAAACTCAGATTCAATCTAATGTTTCATAAAAGCAAAAAATATGAAACTAATATCAGGATATAAAGTATTGTGATTTAAGTTTCTTATGGTACATTTTTCATTCATATCTGGTCAAGGTGACTCCAAAACGACTAATTTTGCAAAGCATGTAAAAATTGTTTTAGTCAAAACTGCATGATATTCTTTGACGTTTGACAGAGGGTCGGCAATCAAGAATTTAAACAAAACAAAACAATTAACAACAACAAAAAAAATGCCCGCTGCATTGTGAATATTGATAAAGAGCCTAAAAGAAAAAACAGAAAATAACTTCGGACTGACTTTTCTTTGATAATGTCATGCATGTCATGTCACAATGATGTGCTTCCCCCACTTCTCAACATACAACACTAAATATGCACCTCCAAAGCCTCCTGAAAACATCATGTGTCTACCTCTGAAAATTGATTCAATCACTCAGACGTTATTTATATAACACTTTTCCTGCAACATATAGAACTCAGAGTGCTTGCAGCAAAGAAAACAAGAGGAAGGGGAGGGGTTAAAAAAACAATTCCAAACTAGGCTGTTGTCAGCGGATCACAGTGTGGGATTGGAAAAAAAACACCTCTTTCATTCAAAGGGAGATTTGGGATTGAATCTGGGTTGTGCAAAATTTAAACTTGAATAAAAGTGATTTCGGCACATTTTAATTTAATTTTCACATTTTAAAATTATTGTGGTGTCATTCCCTTACCTCAGTTTTATGGTATCCTTTTGAGATTGTAGGAGGTTTTAGGTTGAAACTGAGTTTCTTTTCCCAACTCAAACAGCAAATGTAAAAACAATCAAAATGTGTTCCTTTAACAGTAATTTATGATATATTGTTATTGTTAATTTGAGACACATAAGACTTTTTCATTTGTTATATGTTTTTGCATACAATTTGAATATTTCTCTGTTACCTAAAGATGTGGGCTTATCAGAGAAATACTCAATAATTTAAAATCCCTATTGTTTTATTTAAATTAAAAAAATAGATCTCACAGGGACTGTTTGAAAATGCAATCTACACACAGACGTCTGCTTTCAGATATGCTCATTATTTAATGCACAGAATGCAGCAGCTGCAGCTGTTGCAGCACAGTTATTTTTTCCCTACAGGCTGCAGCTGTGTCAGCAGGTTTTTACTGCAGTTGATGCAGACTTCATCCACCTCTCAGCCAGTTGTTAACTCACAATGAAGGCGTTTCATTATCAGCCGACCGTTAGAATGCCTTACAACCAAATAAGTGTTGGTTTGATTGCAGAGGCAGTCAGTAGGGACAAGATAAGTGCTTGGCGTGACTAAGAGAGTACAAATTGGCACCAATAGTTCTCCTGGAAAAGGGGAGGCATGGATGAAAGGTAAAAGAGGAGCTATGGACGAGTGAAGAGATGTGGTAAAAATAACCTGGGGCTGACAGAGAGGGGAAGGAGACTCTTTGAAAGTGATGACTTAGCAGACAGCTTCATCTTTTCAGAGGAGTTTGAAGGAAAGAAAGAGAGCGAGAGATGAAAACAAAGAGACGGGTGGTTAAATGAATCTGTCTTTGTTGTTGCCATCTACAAGGAAAGTGTTCAATAAGTTTGTTGAAAATGTTTTTTATACCACAGCTGTGTGCCACATCCTGAGTTCACAATGGCTCCTTATGTTGTTTTGATTTTCTACAAGTAATTCTTCAGTGTCCTTTTGTTTGGGCTGTCAGCATTAACACATAAGTGGTTACGAGACAGAGGTCAAATATTGTTAAAAAACTGACAGACCTTTAATTGCAAGAATTGCAAGAGGTTTCTTCTTAGCTGGCAACTGGACTTCTTAGGTTTCTTGAAGACACTAGAGTGCAAAATTGAAGACAGCCCAACAGTTTAGTACATCAGATCATGATCTCAGACAACTTTGACAACTTGATAATTTGCATATAAATGGCCATCCCAGGCTTTATATGCCTGCTCTGGACCAGGTCACCTCTTAGAACTGAAGAAACCTTTTGGTAAAGAAGTAAAACATCTTTAGGAAACCTAAAATGTCCAATTACCAGCATGGAAGAAACCTTTTATAACCATGTCTTGAATGACTATTAGCTAGCACACTGCTCTTGTGGATTTTGCTGTTTTAAAGTACAGCTGTGAGCATCTCAATGGTTCTGTCCTTGGCTGAGCTGACAGAAGGACAGAACCAAGCTTTAAACCATATCAAATCACTTTAAAAACTTGCAGGAAAATTTAGTTTTCTGTCAGCCAGTGCATACCTTTGTGAGACAATTTCCTTTTTCACAGTGCCCTTTAAAATATCTGCTACTACTATCTTGCTGTACTCTGCTGGACATGATAAAAGACTTAATTATCTGTCTATAGATCATTTTCATAATTCAAAAAAATGATAGTGAATGTATAAATAATCCCAACTAGCCATATATCTGCAACTTTTAATCACCATTTAAAAGATACATTGATTAATAGTTATGTTTGTTATGTATTACCATGAAAATCTTCTCTCTGGTAAAATGCTGTATTGTGCATGATTGTAAAATAACACTCCCTTCCCTAAAAACGTTGTAATTCTGCGATTTCATTGGACTTGAAAGCAAACATTTAATTCTGATTTCCTGGAAAACATCATGATTTTCTTTATGAAGTCCTGGCCTCTGCAGCAGGCTCCATGTTAAACACACTGACAGTTTTCTAGTTAGTGTTGTGGGAGCTCCGGGGTAGGCAGAGGGCACAGAGCACAGGATTGAGGAAGGAAACGAGAGGAAACCACTTTAGATTGTAAAGGATTTCCATTTCCCAAAGACAAGCACCCTCCCTCTCCCCGTCTCGATGTCTCCTGCCTTTTTCTCCACCTCCTTCCTTCTCTGCCTGTTCATCTCATTCTCAGTCGCTCTCTTTCTTTTCCTGCCTGCCACTCTGCCCCTCTCCCCCGGCCTCCCCTCTTTCTTTGCTCTGTCTCTCTGCTTTTCCTCCTCGACTCTGTTAGCCAATTCTGATGGCCTAAGGCCAGGAACTCTGGGAGCTCAGGAGATTAGATGGCAGCTAGGGATGTGTGTGTGTGTGTATATAAATGTGTGTCAGTGCTTGTGTTTATCTGCACCTCCATCTGTGTCCATGGGCCGATATGAGTGTGTATTCACGTGTGTCTGTGTATGCGCTTTGTAATAAATGTTTTTTTTTTTTCTGTTGGCGACTGGAATATTTGTCAGGCCTGACTGAGCGAGATGAAATTTCATCTGTGTGTCATCATAAGGCCGCAGATGTGAGGGACAGGGCACAAATGAGAGGGATTATAACATTCACAGATATTATTTCCACCATTCTGCTCCCTGAAAATATCCATATCCATGAGCTGAGAGGAGCTATCACTTACACCCACAGGAGATTAAAGTGTCATCGGCTAAACATGGGTCAGGTGTCACTTTAAGGTTATATAAAGATTTACAAATTACATTTGGGCAATGTAAATGTCATCCAGCAGTGTGAGTGGCAGGCTTCTCTCCCAGCCTCAACAAACATTTTTAAGACTGAGAGTAAACCCAAACTGGCCCTGCTGAGTATACAGGTAAAGCACGGACAATATCTGAAGTCCCTTTCACACCTAAGGTTCGGCAGACTTTGTTCAGTGCAGGATTGAAGCTGTGATATTGTTTTATTTTTAACTTGATTTGTTTTTTTTTCACTCCGCACTTGTCAGATGGATCAAAGTCTGTCAAATGATGAATCATGTTGCCACTGTGATGCCAGGAGTTCTTTCCAACTGGCCCATTGTTGTGCCATGACCTGGAAATAAACAACCGGCTTCGAGTAATAACATTGTTTAGCTCAAGGCTGCTCGGCAATATTTTGAGTGATGAAATAAGGATAAAGTTATTTTTATGAAACTGGAATATCTACTACATGTAGCATTATTCTGCACAATTTGGAACCATTATCCACACAGACTTGTCACTGTTAACCTGTTAAGAGAGCTGGAGGCTGGTAATGCCAACAATGAAAACATTAGCCATACTCTGCTTGATCTTGTCAACGAATGCCAGTGTTAGCCATGTTACTGTGGTTGTATTTAGCAAAATTTAAGTTACAAATCACAGCTTTTTGGTTTGCTTGTTTGATCCTTGTTAGGTAGGGATGGCCTTTACACCCACCACAAATTGATCTTTCAAATCAAGCAAAGTTTTCAAAAAGGCAAAACACTGGTGCAGTATCAGAACCCACAAGCACACTAAATTGGAAATTGTGAAACAGGTTATAACGAAATAGCAACAACTAAAATTTGCAGTGAAAAACACAAACTTTTTTACACGTGTACAGCTACTTCTTTCACCAAACATATACAACATCAGTTTCTGACTTCTTATTTGTCAGTTTTTCCATTGTCTGTTTGTCTGTTAGGAAGATCACGCAAAAACTACTGGATGGATTTACATGAAGATTTTACCAGAGGTGTGGTTTGGTCGAACGAGGAAGCCAATAAATGTTCCAATCCAGATTGACGTCGTAAATAAACATTTTGGGCTCTAATTTTGTAGACAAGGCACAGGCGCTGCACATCTGCCCTGTGCACAGTCTGGCGCAGGCACGGCGCACCCACGCTCCGTCCCTCCCCTTGGCGCAGGTGGCAGAGAGGGAGGAGAGAAGCCATGAGTTGGTTAAACACAGCAGAGTGTAATCTTCACCAATCAAATGAACGCCTCTCATTGCCTTTAAATTGGCTGTGGACGAGGCACAGCGACTGATCGGTCTGACTGATCCCCGCCATGTGTATAAATACTAATGAGAATAAAAAGTCATAAATATGAGATAAAAAAGTCAAAATTATGAGATAAAAAGTCATAAATATGAGATGGACATCATCAGCCCAGTATGCATCAAGCAGTAAAACAATGGCTGCACTCATAGGTTAGAATAAATTGTGATTTTTAAAGAAATAACAATTGTTTGTGCTTTTTTAATGACACATTCCAGTATGAGATAAATATTAAAGCACATTACAGTCTATTTGTCCACACAGTTGAGGTTTATTTTAACACTGTAAAGACGGTGTGTAGCTGAATGTCTTTGGATGTGGAGCACATTTGCAAATGGTGTCTCATAATTTCAGCTTTTTATCTTGGAATTTTGACTTTTAAATTTAATAGTTCTGACTTTTTTATCTCATAATTATGACTTTTTATCTCAGCTGAGTTCCCTAAATTCCATTTTTTTTAACTGGGCTTTTTAAAATGGGCTCTCTGATCATTTCAAGTTGAAGTTATTTACTGCATCCTTCTTTTGTACAGGTATGGTTAGAGATGCTACTCATCTCCCTGTGAATCCTTAAAAAGTATCCCGCCAAAGACCAGAAGAAAAATGAAGCTGAAGGCTAATCTCATTTTAAAATTGTTTTTATCAGTCAGTCTGTTTGAGAAAAGATTTTTAATTCAGATAAACCTCATTCCTTAGTTGCCATCATAGTTGTATTGTTTACTTCTCAATCTGCTGATAATATTACATTATTGCCTCTGCACAAATTTTGTTGTGATTTAAGAATACAATGTGAAGTTTATATAGGCTACTGTTGTTTACACTAATTATACCCACAATCTATTGTTTACAAACACTAATTTATAGAAGTGTTGGACAAGAAAAATGAAACATTTTCAATGTCTTTGTAAAAATGTGAGTGTCCTGCTAAGCTGCTGATGAATTCTGTTGGATTGTTTGTTCACAGTTAGTCTGACTGTGTCAGAGTGACAAAGATTATATAATATTGATAAAAAAGTGAATTTATTTATTGATGTCTTCATTTTCTCTGCATGCTTTTCAGTTGTGCACATTATTTGTGTACATGCTCGAGCAAAAACATGTTTGTAAGTGTGTGTGTGTGCTTGTGGCATCCAACTTTGGCTAAATTACAACTTCCTCATTAGCTGCAATATAAATATTTGTGTGTGCAGTACATATCTTGCTGTGAAAGCAGCGTGCTCCTTTGAACAAAGAAAAACTGAAGTGCTTATCAGGAAAACAGCGAGGCTCCAAATCCTGAAAATACAGACAGACATGAACAGATGTTAGCTATGAAGAGAGAGAGAGAGAGAGAGGGAGCTGTGTATTTTCTCTGCTAACATGTTTACACTTATTATTGAAATGAGCTCGGCTTTTGAAATGTGGATCGTTTAATTGTGTTAACACGCAGCCCACTCCAAACTACAGCTGGAGTCTCAAAGCTGCTGCGCTGTGAGGACATTTTTCTCTTCTGCTTTTTTCACGCCTGCTAATTTCACTTTTTGTTTGTCTCTGAGTCCAAACAGTTCTCAGTTTTATTCCCTAAACACCAAACAAAGTTGCATGTAAACTGTGACACATAAACAGTGTGTCTCTCTGTGGGAAGACACATCTGTACCTCCCATCTGTAAGACAGACAGACAGACAGACAGACAGACAGACAGACAGACAGACAGACAGACAGATAGATAGATAGATAGATAGATAGATAGATAGATAGATAGATAGATAGATAGATAGATAGATAGATAGATAGATGACACCTGCATATCATGTCACTCCGCTGTGTTCCTTCTTCTAGTGTTTCAAAAAAAATGTTAGGGTTTGAAACAATGGTTCTCCACACTTTTTAGTGTGAAAAAAGTCTCTGTCTCCTGCATGAGCAGGGATGGAAGGAACTTTGTAAAAACTAGGCAAACCACAGATAATGCTTTACAGAGGAAAAGAATCAGGAGAAGGTATGCCATTGTGCTGTTTCAATCAGAATGACAAAACATTAACATTAGGCCAAAAATAAAACTGGATAAAAAGAACAAGGACGTTCACATGCTGCTTTGTTTATGTGTTCACTGTAGTGCAAGGAGTCCCTGAATAAAAACATTTATAATAAGACCATAATCATCAATAAATCAATCGATCCATATTCAATTATATTTTGCCAAATCATACCAAGTGTTATCTCAGGACTCTTTACAAAAGAGTAGGCTAATGCTTTAATCTTTTTTCTACATAATACATTTCTTACTTATTTATCTTCATTTTTGTTTCATGTCAGTAATCCAGACTCAACATGAGTACTGCTCAAGACCAAAATCAGCAAAAGTCAGAAAGCAAGAAAAAATCTTCTTTTTAGCAGCAGGAAAACCTTGGCAGAGCCAAAGCTGTGTTGTGTGGCAGAGAGATGCATCAAAGCGTATGAAAAAAAGCCTAATGTGGTCTTTGTAAAACGACAGCTTATGAATATCACACTGAACAGAGGCAGAGTGGGCTCTACATCTTTGGCTTTAAAATCAAGCCTCTTTCACACCTTACATGTTTGGTTCAGACCAAACAAACTCTGGTGTTGACCAAAAAATCAGCTTTGGCCCACCTATATTTTGGTTGGACGTGAGTTTGATTTGTTTTGGGTTTGAAAGCCATCTAAACTAATCCAGGACCAAACAAGGGAAGCAAACCAAAAAAAAAGGGAATTGTGGCTTAAATTTGATCAAATATCCCAACACCAAGCAGACTAGCATACATACACTGACAATCAAGTGTGTGAGTCTTTGCAGTCTGTGCTTATTATGGTTTCACTTTAGTACTGTCAAGATGCAAGTGCCTCTTGATGCAGCCTGAAAGCAGCTTTATCTTTTTTGAACAATGTTATTGCCCAAAGCTGGTTGTCTATTTCCTGGTCCAAGTGCAGGAGCTGGTTAGTTGACAGGAACAAACCCTACAGCTACAGACCAAACTTGTGGTGGACAGCTATATTACACGGTACTTGACAAGTTTCAGTGTGAAAAAACCCCAAATCAAAGGAACAGATGTTAACAGAAACAATGTGTCCACATAAATGGTAAATGTGGAATCATTTCAATCAGACTGAAGAAAAACTGCACATGTAAACAGTGCTAGTGTTGCAACTTCATCCCTGAGCCTAATCCAGTCTGCCAAACTTCATATGTGAGAGTGACCTTTTGTGAATGTAACCTGAATAAAGAGCCCAAATCTGTTGTAATGTAGTTTGGCAGGTGTTTGGTGTTTGGTACTAGCACATGATCAATACCAGGTTTTGATACTCATCTCAAGATGCCAGAGGGTTGTTTCCAACCCAGCTGTGTGACCCTGTAACACAGGGCATATTTGTGAAGCAGTGTGTGTATGTGTGTGTGTGTTTTCAGACCTTTTGTCCTCCAGTGTGTCTGATAGGACTCGACCATGATTGACCACTGCAGTTTGACACATACACACACAGACACATGAAATGGCTCGTACCTTATTGCCATAAAATCGATTGATGCCTTTTCTCTTAGCGTCTTTATTTCTTTAAACAAGACCCTCTATCACTTTAATAGCTACATTAAATGCAGGACATTTTTCTTTGTGTCACTGGTGCAGAGGCAGGGACATGTAATATTGACCACTTCTTAAGAAAGTGTACATGTACTGACAGATTTAGTGCAGTGTGAGGACAGATCAAGCTCACATGCATTATGGAGGGAAATTAATAGCCAGACTGTTTAAATTCAGGAGATTCGAGTCGCATGATGCTGAATATGATCCTGTCTTATGAGTAGATATTAACCCACTGACGCACATTAGACTTATCGCAGATTATAGACATGATTTCATTAAGGAGAGCTGCAGTGGAGAAACTCTCTCAGTCATTTAAGGATCTTCTGGATCATAAACACGATGGCATGAGTTACTGCCATCACACCATCTCTGTTGATGTTCTGCGCTAAAACACATTTAATGGGGGAAGTAGCAGCTTTCATTAGATACGTGACCTGACTTCATTTTGACATATTTAGAGGATTTATGCAGCAGTGGAAACAAAACACAGGCGGTTTTTGCTCAGGAATATTCAGGAAAAGTCATTATTTCCTCTCACCTTCTTCCTCCATCTTATCATCTTCCTCCTCATTGTGTTTGTGTGTTTGCAGGCTATGGCTTTGTGGACTTTGACAGCCCTGCAGCAGCACAGAAGGCTGTGGCCTCGCTCAAAGCCAGTGGAGTCCAGGCACAGATGGCAAAGGTAAGCCTCACCTCGACCCTCCTCTTTCTGAGGTTCTTCACTTGTTAATGGTGTGATTCTGTGGTGCTTGAGTCCAGAGTCCTGGGCCATAAAAAGAGGCTGTTAAAGTCAAATTATTTTTTGTTTGTTTACTGCATCATTGACCCTCACTTTTGCTGAATTGTCAGCTTGATAAAGAGTTTGCAGAGTACAAACATTTTAAATGTGATCTTCCTGCTCATGGAGCATCTTAGGAGAAAGCAAAATACACCACTGAAGCTGCAGTTTATAGATTATTGTTTGGGTCATTGGCTAAAAAAAACATGATTTTTTAGGATGATGTTTTTTGAGCTGCCTGAGAGACTTTTAGAGGTCTGTACTTCCTCCTGGCTTGGTAGCAAGGGATGCATATTTTTAACCAATAACAGCCCAGATTAGAGAGAGCACCTCTATTGGCTGCTAAACTAAGGTTTTGGCCTGTCAGAGGGGGCAGTCCTACTGTGGCTGCTCCACTGATGAGTTATGTAGGTGCTGAGAAGTGTGAACAATGGCAAAGGCACTTGGTGAGCTGCAAACATATTTTCCTTGTTATATCTAAACCCAATCTGTGCTTTGGTTGTTGATTATGAAATGGTAGTTTATGAGAGGATGCCATTTGTGACGTTTTCTGGGCATTTTGTGCCCTTAATGTTAGGGGAGAGAGAGATTAGACAGGCTTGTGAAGGGGGAGTGGGAGGGGGCAGGATAAGACACTCCGCAAACTGACTACAGGCTGGATTTGAGCACGGGCCAGCTGAAGTGTGTATATGGATTGTGCCTGGTTGCTTACCACTTCGCCAAATCAGCACCCCAGTTTGTGGCTCTCTTGAGGCTGATGGCAGCTAAAGGCATGCTGCCTTTAGTCTAAAGTTTGTTGAAGCTGCACATTTTCTGCTGCCACGTGGCTGTGCTGATTGCTTGGTTAGCCCACTAAAGTTGTTGAAACAGGTGCTGTCAGCATAGAGCTTTTCATAGCCTCCAGTTGCCTGCCTACTTTCTCAGATCAGTGCGTTTCCAAAGGGGAGAGAAAAAGAGCTGCATCTGATCATCTACAGAGACCTTTTATTTTAAGTCAGGTTTAATGAAATCCTTACCTAATCGACACCTAAGACATGATGTTATGGTCAATAACATCAGGACATGGGACCTTTAAAAAGGGCATCTTTTCCATTTTTGTTTACTTGATTTGGTTAACAAACAAAACAAACAAACAAAAGCCTAACACAGAAAACAATGTCACTGTGATGTCTAGATAAATGTAAATATTGGATTGGTACATGGCATAAGTAGAAACTCATTTATATATTGCTTTGGGAACGGGGCCTGAAGGAGCTGATCTGGACACACCCATTTGTCATATTGATTGATGACAGACTGATAAATTCAGACTTGATTATGTCAACTATCAGGTTATCGACTCAGAGTGTAAAGAGATATTGATAAACAACTGGTCATGGTGGAGTAATTGATCAAACCCTGAAATTGAGTGGGAAAAATGAAGCAGAGGATCAGCCAAGCTTTTTTCTCTTTCCTTTCAGGGCTTTTCTTTCATCTTTTCTTTGTGTTTTTGCCATCTACTTCCTCTCAAAAGCCCTATAATCATCCGTGTCTGTGTGAAGTTGTTAATGTTTGTGTGTTAGTGTAGCTGGCAACAATGCTGTGCCAAAACATGTGGGCCCGACCAGCACAATGACATTAGTCTACAATGCTTGTGAGAGAAAGAAACTGAATAGCCTGCCTTTCCTTTCACATTCATTAAAGCTGTATCGCCTCATACTTCCTTTTTTATAAACGAGCGACGAGTGCAATTAAAATGGGCCAGTCTGCAGGCAACAGGAGCATCCCGTTGAATTAAACAGCAGCAAGCCTTAGAGCCACCTTTGCCTCTCCCTTCTATTAAAGCTCTTTTCATTAAACTTCCATCTTTTAGTTTGTTCCTCGCTGCTGGAGGGGCATTGTGAGGAGCACTGTTGATGTGTTTAGCTGTTATTAAAGAGAGAAGAAGCCCTCGACTCCTCAGAGATTGAGTTTTCTGGAGGGATAGAGCGAAGGGCAAAGAGTCAATTCTAAATGAAATTACACACACTTCTTACTGTCTCATGAGCTAATTATGCGCCTAGCTGCAGACGACCCGGGTAAGTTTCCCCTGATTCAGGGTGCAACCAGGATGTCATGAAAAAAAATATACACTTATGTTAGATTTCAGCGTGTTGTAAAATGAGCGGTGTAATTGCGTTTTGATGAAATCTTGTTTTTTTTGCTCACCCTTTACCAATTACACCAACCAAGACACGTTTCACGCTGGGATATTTTGTTTCATCCTTTCAGAGTACGTTGGGGTTTGTAGGTTAGACAGGACCAAAACTTTTCTTCCCTTTACCACTCAGAAAGCTAGATGAAAGCTTCAATCAAAGAGACGGAGGTGGCAGAAGATGGAAAAAAGACATGATTCTTGGACGAGAAATTAGACATGTAAGAAATGCAAATTTCGGATGCTTGTGATTGGAGGAAGATTTGGAGATTTTAGGTCTGGCAGTGAACATTCCTGCTGAGTATGTGCTGAACTAATATCCAAGGTCAGTCCAAGTAAATGTCCTGATGACATCTAATGTGAGTACTGGGTTGGATCCTCTTTTGCATTCAGAACTGCCTGAATTATTTTTGACTAAAGATCCAACAAATTGCTCTGAACATTCTTTAGAGATCTGGTCCATATTGATGTGGAGGTTGTAGCAGATTTCTTGGCTGCACATTCTTGATGCCAGTCTTCTGTTCCTTTACATCTTGAAAATGCTCTGTTGGACTTACTGTCATGTTAAAAAAAACAGTTTGAGATTTTTTGGAGGGATGCATAATATAAGGTTCTTGCCATTATTGGGTATGCTGATATTTCCAAACTTGTTATCCCCAATATTGATATCATTATCAATATTGTTCCAAGACAATAGAGCCTCCTCTTGACTAAAATCAATCTGTTCCTTTCTTTGTGACACTCTATTGTGTTGGAAACAGATGTGAATCAAGACAGACTACAGATTCTTTCATGATATTTTTTGTGTCGATGAGGCAAACTATTATACTACATTTGTACATTCTGCCTGAATTATAGCCTATAAATGGGATATGGCCATTATGTTGGGTCAAAATTTTTATTGGCTGTTTGTTGTTGGTGGAAACACAGCTAAAGGGGCCTAAAGAGTGCCAAGAAATGATCTCCCACACCTTACACCAATACTACCAAAAGCCTGACCTGTTGATGCAAGAATGAATCCATGCTTTCATGTTGTCATGGACAATTCTAAACCTTATCAGACCATGCAACACTTTAACAAAGTTCTATTATCCAGTTTTAGTGAGCTCATATGGTGAACCTGTGTGATTGTAGCCTCAGTTTCTGTCCTCAGCTGTCAGGAGAGGCACCCAATGTGGTCCTCTGCAGCAGTGTCCCATCTGTTTCAATATTTTATGAGTCATTCAAAAATGTTCTTCTCTATACCTTGGTTGTAAATAGTTGTTCAGTTACTGTTGTCTTTCTGTCATCTTGGCCCACTCAGGTCATTCTTCCTTGATCTCTACCATCAACAAGGGTTTAGCCCAGAGGTCTGACACTAAGGTTGGAAATCAAAAATAACTACATGAGCCAGCCATGTTCTGTAGCAGTGGTATAAAACTGGTGTCTTAATATTTGTGTGTATTTTAGAAGTATCATACTTAATTTCTAAATGTGGCATCTATAATGATGGAAAATTGTGTGCAAAGTTGACTTTTTCACCTGGAGGTTATTGTGAACATCTGAATTTAGTTTTGCTTCCTCACCAACATAAACATTTGAACAGATCAATGCTACAGCAAAAGAGGCAACTGCGTGATTGAAAAAGATTTTTGTGTCATCCATGTAAAGATTGAAACCCTAGAAGCTACAAATAAGACATCAAATATAAATGATAGATTTCCTGGAGTCATGAAGCAACCAAAAAAAGAAACTTGGCCTTCAAAGGAGGAAAAATCCAGTAATGTCAGAGCAGTAAAATAAGACAAAGTGCTGGTTCAGTTCTTAACCTTGACACCACGTACCCTCAGGGTGCAGATTAAACTGATGCTTGGCTCTGTCCTCTGCTCTCTGATTTGGCTGCTCTGCTCTGCCTTTTGCCAAATTTCAGTTAAAACCATGGCACCTTTCTTTGTGAGAAAAAAGTTAATCAACTTGAAGAACTTATTTTTCCTGTCAGGCCTCAGGCAGCATTTGCAGAATTAAAGCTTTCTATCCACAGAGCTCTGCAGCTCTGCAGCATCAGATGGATGTGATCATCATGTCGGATATTTCATTATGAAACGGCTGACAGCTGAGAGGCTGAAAAGTTCCCTTTAGGAAGACAAGAAAGGTAGAAAACTGCAGAATAAATGTACAGTGTGTCTGATGCAGTACAGTGTCAGGCCTCTGCCAAGTCTCCAGAGCTGCATTAATGCTTCAGGTTTTACTTTTTAATTAGACTTCAGACATACCTGTGCAGGAACTCTTTCCTTCACTCCTCCTCTTGTAAATAGACCATGGGGAGAGGATAGTCCCAAAGACCTCAGTGTTTTTAACATGTTTCAATGAAACTTTGCATCTCCCAACCAAAGATCAGAGCTGTTCTCTATGCATCAAGCTAAAGTTTGTATTAATCCAGATAGACTGCACCTACACCATGAGCCTTTCTGTTTTATGATGTTTAGCCATTTCTGGATCATTTCTGTTAGCATATTGATTTTGTGGGTTTAAGCTTTATCTTAGTTGTTTTGCTTTCTTGCCCTGTTTTAGCCATTTTAGCAGGCTTGTTTTATGCCCTATAATGGTGCTCATTGTTGTTGTTGTTTTTTTTTAATTTTGTCTCTTTGTGAGGCAACAGCACTTTTATGTTTTTAAGTGTGCTAAGAAAATATATTTTTGCTTGGAATTTACCTCAAACTGGTTTGTCATGTGCATGTTGGCTGTGTTTTTTGTGTGGTTTGTCATGTTTTTTTTATTATTATTATTTCTGCTGCAATTTAAGGCACTTTTGGTCTGGGAATCATTAGTGAAGTTAAAATTGATTGTTAAAATATACACACAGAACACAGAAATGATCAATAATAGTCTTGTACTGCATATCATATGAAGGGATATGTGCTGCCATAGAAGTTGAACCAGGGAAAAAAGTGAAAAATAACTTCAGTCCCCAAAAGCAGCCCACTTTAAAAAGCTGTTCATATCAAAGGATAAGATGTGACTTCACCATGATCAGAGCAACTTCCTGACTTTACACATGATATAATTAAAGTTCAGTTGTAGCAGAGTCAGACTGTTTTTTGTTTAGAATTGTATTCACTGAGAGAAACTATTTATTTATTAAAGCCTGCAGCTCAATCTGACATCAGTTTGTGCTTGTTTTGGTTTGGATATGAAAGAAACGTGAAGAAAATAGAGCAAGAAGTGAAAAGAGGAGACAGTGTGCTCCTCCTCTGTCTGCTTAGTAATTACTGCTGACCTGAGAGATGTTTTCTGCTGCAGATTTAATCTTCTCTCCTGAGCATATTAAGCTTTTCTGTCACATTTGTACCTTATGTTAAATCCTTGTTACAGACTAAAAACATCATCAAATTTTGACTCCTAGGTTATACATATTGAATCAGCACATTTCATTTTTTTATGATGTGAAAGAGTGTAGCCATGTGCAAAACCACTTTCTACATACTATCACCAAAGTATGCAGTAGCCTATGTACTGCATCCAGGTACAGCTGCTTCAATTTTCCCCTCTCATTCAAAATCCTGTCAACTAAATGCCAAGTCCTTTAATGACCAGTCGACTTCCAGCTACTGGGAGCCCCCCTTCTTCCATGGGGAACACCCATTCATGCAGATGTAAAGTATCATGTTAGGCTGGGGCTTCTCTAGAAATAGCACATCAGCTTCAATCTTTGACCTTATAAGTGCAGGATGAAGCATAGACCAGTTACTATGCATTGGTCACATCATGAATGTACTATTGTAGATCTCATCACAGCCACATCTGTGAGTAGGTCCACGTCCATTACAGCAATGGACCAGTCTCCGGGAAGGAAAGTCGGGGAAATTAGGAGCATGCTATACTGGGCTGAAGCTTGGATCAGGGCAACCATTCTGCTGTACAGCACTTTGCATTGTGGGTAACAGTAAGTGAGGGAGACTGGTCCAATTCATAATATAGCATCAACTTTCATCTGACATCTAGGTGTTTTGGCATAGGCCTACTGCAGATTGCAAAAATGTTGTTATACTACAGTATGGAGATACCAGTAGGACAAAGTACAGCCTGTGTCTTTTTCCTTGGCTGTTTTTGAAACCACTTACTAAGCACTACAACCACAGTATTCAGTATACAGCAAACTGTGTTTAGTAGTAGGGTAACAGCTGTTATTCGGTCACGGGCTGCACACAGCCAAGCTGATTCTTCTTCTCCTTTTTTGTCTGGCTGATGGCAACACTCGAACAAAGTGCATTATTGCCACCTACTGGGCTGAAGTTTGGATGAGATCAAAGTATTCTACAATACAAAATCTTGTAAATAATCAAAATTATTCAAATTATGTAAACAAATCTATGTATTTTCCCTCCCCAACCCTGTAGTTACGCTGATGTCTGTTTATGTTCATGAAAACAAAAAAAAATGGTATCCAGTGCAACTGAATAAATGTAAATTACTGGACTAAAAAGTCTTAGAAGTAAATTCTTTAGATTTTCATCATTTTCGCCACTGACCACTCATTAATTATGTGTAGCATCTATGTAACAACAATTCACAAACTCTACATTCAGTAAGTTTGATTCACTAAACTGTTATATAAATGTAATAGAATCAACGTTGGTGCTAACATTGCTAAGGGTACAACAACGAATATACACTGTGGCTGTCAGTTGTCCGTTGCATTGTGGGAAATGGTACACAAGTTAGACAGTTCTAATGCATATCTTTAATTTTTCCAAGGTAGTATAGGATATGGGTATTTTTGGCACAGAGCAGATTTCACAAATTTACTACATACCATTTACTATCTTTTCTTTTTTTTTTTAAATGTATTTTTTGGGCATTTTGCCTTTATTGATGGAGAGAGACATTGGATAGGCTTGTGAAGGGGGGTGAGAGAGTAGGGGAAGACATTCTGCAAACTGGTCACAGGCAGGATTCGAACCTAGACCGGCAGAAGCATGTACATGGGGTGCCTGGTTGCTAACCACTCCACCAAACCAGCACCCCACCACTTACTATCTTTTGGTAACATAAGTAGGTAGAAACTTGGCTTGAGTCTTTTTCTTTGTTTTTGCACTACCCGTGTATACTCTTGAGTCCTGGTGTATGCAAATTTCCTGTTGGACTTTATGTTAAATAAAACCCTGTGCATGTGTGAGTGTGTTAAATGTATTGGATCTTTTAATTACAAAAGACTTATAGCTTCGGGGTTAAAACAATTAGAAAATATTAGTTTTCACATGAGGCATCACTTTAATTCTTGTAAATTTAAAACTCTTTTTTTCTCTTTTGCACATGGGCTACAGCGAGTGATAGTGTATGTGTATATGTGTTTGTTTGTGTGCATATGTGTGTATTTATGTGCATATCTTCGTGCACAATAACAGTTACAGAGCACCAAGGTCACTATGCTAATTAGAGAGATGCTACCACCGGCGGTGACACTTCACACCTCCCTTTCTTCCTTTCTCCCTCTCTCCTCCACTTTGTCCTTGCTTCTTCCCTTCTCTCCCTTGTTTTCTCTCCTTTCCTCTCTCTCTTTTTTTTTAACTCCCACTCATTCCCTCTTTTGGACTTACTTTGTACTCTTCACATGACCCCCAACCTCTATCCCTCTTTTCTCTCTCTCCTCCCTCTGTAGGTGCTCGTGTGTTTCTCTGCAGCAGGTGCAGCTCTGTCTCCTTCAGTGTCATTAGATACAGGGCGAGTGAGGACAGGAAGTAAAGGCGAGATAGAGAGTGAGAGAGAGGGAGGAGCGGTCTGTGTGGGTTGAAGAGGAAGGCTCGCTGTGAAATGAGAGAAAAACAAACAAACAAAAATAATGATTCAGTGAACTTTGCTTTGTGACAAATATCTATCAGTCCTGACTAACCCCCTCGGATAGTCTAAGTATCTTTATTTCTTCCTACTTCCTTTTTTTAATCTTTCTTTCTTATTTAAATGTGAAAACATTATTTTGATAATGTCCAGACCTTCGTACCAATCACAAAGTCACCACATGCAAAACCCGGAAAGGGGCATGTACCATAACGTTTGCCTTGACAAACAAGGTAGGAGACCAAATGTTACATTTAAATTTGGCCTGAAAACTTTATAAAGGCCAACTCAAAAAAGACTCATAAGAATGCATTAATTTAACAGTTTTTTTTTAGAGAGGATGAAATGGCTGGGATATGCTGTCTGTCTTTTCTCCCTACACAGTAAGGTTGTGGGTGCAGGACCCTATGCAGCTTTTTCCTCCTTTTCTGTGCAATAAAGTTTCTGAATATCAAGAACACTCATACTGCAGAATCAGATTACTCTATTGTGTTGCTCCTGTAGTTGTTGCAGCTTGTAGTTCCAACAAAGCACCTTTAGTATTATTATGGTGCCAACAGCATGAATCTTCTCATCCATCTTGTATGTAAACACAAAAATATCTACACACTCATTCACAACATACTTGTGTTAGATGCCTGCCAACACACCAATCAATGTAAAGTATGGAGACATGCAACCTACCTTGCTGATCACCCTCTGATGTCAATCTGTCCTGTTAGTCTGCTCGTCAAATCAAAATGTGAAACAATACAAACCAGGCCAAAATGTATGCAGAGTAGCACAAATACATGCCATGGTGCAAACCCTGCTCCACATCCAAAAAGCCAATGGCACAGTTTTGTTTGTTTTGTGTCCTGTAGTGTCTCATTATGTATTTTATTTTGTATTCAAACTGCATCCCTTTCACTCACCTACTGACCTCAGAACATTACAGCTGATGGCCCTGCAGCAGCATCGTCTGTGTGTTTTCTGCAGTCCATCAAGGCAGAAGTAATGCCCACAGGGACAAAGATTGTTAGTCTGTAGTCAGGAAGAAAAACTGTCACATTTATCACTGTCACCGCTGATTGGCTGTTGCCACACAGAAACACATGACATCACCTGAGAAGATCAACTTTTTCAACTTTGGCAAAATGCGACGAACAAAGTGATTGCCTTGAAAGCGGCCAACACGTCACTGAAGGGTTAACCCTGCCCCATCAAGGCTGTACATTGACTTTGCATGGAGAGTGATTGCGGAAGACGCTCACGTCGCGGTCAGTGTGTAGGCACCTTTAATGACTACATGCAGAGAAAATATACATTTTTAGAACCTTAATACACATTTACAATCTTTCAAAAAAACATATTCATTCTTAAACCGTAACACAATGATGGGCTGAAAGAATGAACATAGCATTGGGCTGTTAAGATTGGACGATGAATTGAGAGGATGAGTTTGTCACAAAGATGCACTTTAGGCACCAAATCAGTACAGCTCAAGAGTTTATGTATCCTTTGGAAAAAATGATTTTGAAATAATCATTAGAAAGCATAAACAAACAAACAATTCTGCACTTAAAGAGACTGTGAGAAATTTCTAAATAATTACAAAAAAGTCTCACTTTTAGATATATGCCTGATCGAAATACACACTTATCGATGAGTTTTATAGCATCTAAATAGGTTATCTATAAATGCTATTCCTTAGCCTCCTGGTCGGGTCGTACAGGGCTGGACTGGCCTGGATACTCAACTTCTGGGAACCAGACAATTAAAACTAGAGCAAATTTATATTATTTTATTATTTATATTACACGTCTGAGAGCGCCGGGCTGTAAGTAGCGATATAGCCGGCTACAACTACGATAATAACTTTTCCCCGCATTGCTTGTCGTGACACATCAAAAACTACTGCTACGTAACTAGAAAGAGATACATTACCTCGTCGCTTTGCATCCTGTAAGTTGTTGAAAAAGAACTTGTAAAGCAATGCAGAGATCCAACAAAGATCCATGCTGCATTTACCGCAACAAACAAACACATTTGGCTTCACGTCTCCGGTGCGTTCAAGTTGTAGTCAGAAATAGGAATTTTTGACTTCTGAGTGGAAAACTAAAACTGGAACGTCCCCCGAAGTCAGAATTTCCTACTGGGAACTCGGTGAAACCTCGCCACCCCGAGGTGTCAATCGAAGATGGATGCCCCAGTGTGAACAGTTATTTAGCTCCTGTAATAATCAATTTATTTGCACTTCTGACTGGGGTGTGTCGCTCTAGATCAGCTGTATACATAGTATTGCTAGATTTATATTTACAAAAATGCTGCCATCATGATAATCACATTCTTCATACAACAACGCAGGGCGTGCTAACAACAGCTAACAATAGCCTGGTAGATCGGCATGTTTTTTTCCGACTTCAACTGGAACGCTGATAAGTGGGAGATGATGTCACTCCCATTTCCAAGGTTACAGAAACGCAGCATTACGCCGGCGATAAATTCTCCTCATAGCAGCTTTAAATATTATCAGCAACAGTTCTCAACTATCAACAACAACTTTCTCTACTAACTTTATTTTTCTATCAGACAAATGAAGACAAGACAACAGGGTAAAAATCTCAAATGTCTTTTTATTTGTTTTATTTTGCTAGTGGTTGTCATTAATGGGGAATGAGCAAGTGGATGGTGCAGTATGGGATAAAAAAATCTCAGAATGTAGCTGCTCTGACACAATTGTGACTAAGGATGGGAAATGATAAGATTTACTGATGACAGAAACATTACCATATCTGCTTATTGATATGATTCTTTAGTAATTTCCTTGTTGATTTGTGGGATTTCCCTGTGTGAGCAACGGCTACATGTTTTCAGTCAGAACAGTGTTAACCATAAGACAATCTAGATACTAAATACCATCCAGCTTGGATGAATTCTTCTCAAATTTGCTGCTCTTGATGTTGTGCAGTAGCATCATTTTGTAAAAAATCAAGCCACAGTTTTGATCACCTCTGTCCCCTGCCTGCCAATATGCTAACTCTCACTTCTTTATCATTTTTTCCTCTGGTCTCTGATTAGAGTGTGACATCCTTGATTCGAAAGGCACACGGAACAACGTAAAAGGAATTGAATATAGAATTGTAAAGCAAAAAGACACAGTATCGATACCTTGAGGGAATTGTTATTGGTTCTCAACTGCAATTGGTTTTCAACGCCAATCCAGAATGACAGCAATCATACACGTAAAACAATATGTCATGTACAGAAATGATAAAATAGTGTGCCTGGTAGAGATAGACATAACCACAAAGAAAAATAACAGCAGATCTCATGTAAAAAAAATCAAACATTCAATGTGTCAGAAGTTCATCTCATTGTTTTCTGGCATTGCATTTGAAGCTAGTCACAAGTTGTCCACCTGAAGAAGCATGCAGCCATCATTTAATAAAACAAAATTAAGCTGGAATGTTATGAGACTGTCCTGCCAGAGTTCATCATCAGTTTCTGTCCGTTTCACTTTCTGCCCCTCTGTCCCTGTCCTTAGCTCACTTGGTCTTGTTTCTGACTTCACTATCATCCACACTTTAGTTCCTGACACTCTGCAGCACCCATTGTTCCTTCTTCATATTCTAAAAATCTATTTAAAAATCTCCAGATGAGACATGTGATTAATTAAAATGTTCTTTTCTCCTCCGTGTGCCTCATCCTCATGTCAGGTTCAAGGCAGAGTTGACTTTGTAAAATCCAGATAATGAATCACATTCAGTTTAGAGCGGAGGACAGCTCAGCGGCCAAGGACGAGCGTCTGTACATTTATTCACTGCCACGTTATTAAAGCTGAATTTATGCTGGTGTGTGTATGTCCCTGTGTTTGATCCTGTGACTTTTTGTGAGGCCAGACCACCTCCGGCCTGACAAAAGCAGGAGGCGAACAATGAGGAGAGGAGAGAAGAAAAGGAGAGTGAAACCCAATCGAATTACATGTAATCTGGCCTGAATGTGCACGACCATCAGCTGCTCTCCAATCTTATTAACCCTGCATTACCAACCCCACCATGTGCGTACAAGTGTGTGAGGAGGTGGTGGAGAGATAGAGGAGTTAAGTGGATAAGTGAGGAGAGAAAAAGGGGAATGAGGGAGTGAGAGGGGCAGAGAAACGGAGGAGAAAATGAGGATGAATATTTGTGTTTGGGTGATTAATGCTCCTCTGTGGCTTTGCTAATGGAAGAAAAAAACATCTCATCAAAACAGTAATCACCATAATTTCTAGTGACACTTAACAGTTGCTTTATTTTGCTGCAATAACCCGTGAATTAAACCATCAAAAGGAATTATGTCTGAATACAAATACACAGATCAAGCATCAAATTAGATCCGAGCAAATTATCTTCCAGAGAGGTGTGGAAAAAAACATGCTGCACACGAAGTACACACAAAGGAACATTTTGTACCATAATTAACAGCTTCATGCTCCTAGTTGGTCAAATCTGTTTACTAAACATGCACAGCACATGTAAACATCTCTATAAAGCAATGAGCCAAAATTACAACCAGAGACAATGACGTGCACACCCTGTGCTTATACACTCTGTCACCTGTGCTCTGGACACAGTTGTAAAAATATTTGACTGCACAATGTGTCATGTGACAATGAGGACAGCCGATCCTCATGAGAGCACTTTACTTTCTGATTCAATTCAGAGGTCAGAATTTGTAAAATAAAATGTCCTTTATTAAACACTAGAAATATTGGATCAGCTCAGACTGATGTTTGATAAGTAAAACAAGGACCGTTGGAACAGCACATAAGTTGACTGTTTTAAACAATATGTTTGTCTCTGCACAGAAAGTGCAGCAGTTTAAATAGTCAATATGTCAACTGGTGGCTCTCAGCTGACTTGGTCATCATTGTTCATCAGCTGATGAAAACAAAGTGAGTCCTTGTGAATTTCTCTTTATTGGGGTTTCGAAACAAGATTGTTTTCCAGAAAATGTTGGGGACTGAAGTTGTAAGGAAAAACACGAGTCTCCTGTTCTTGAACATTTCTCTTTCTTATATTCCAAATGTCAATTTGGTTTTTGAAATATAGGCTATATAAAAGAAAACCAAAAGAATGATACTTCTTTAAATGTATGCCATATTATTTTTCAAGCACTCAAAACAAATAAATTACTTTCAACAGAATCAAATTTTTGAGCAAAAGTTGACACTTAGAGTTGCCATTAGATGGCGCTAGAAGTTGTTGGGAAAAATAAAATCAAATGTGTAGAGCAAGTTCTGAATTTTTTTTAGTTCATAAAGAGTGTACCCTGACTCTTGTTCAATGTTCAGCTTGGATAGACTCCAGTCCCACGCAACTCTAAAAAAGGGTTAAGTGGTCTAGATAATGGATGGCAGGTGGAAGGATAAGTAACAGGTAATCTATATCCACTTCAAAGGCTGATGAGGTACAAAGTACCTCCCACCTCTGAGGATGCATAGTAGCAGTGACCTTTGACCTTTAAAATCTGGTCCCTTCCCCTCCCCAAGTCTGGGTTTGAGCTTAAATCTGAATAAAATTAACTTTGTAGGCTTAAAATACTGTGCTGCTGGCCTTCTGTCATCACAGGGCTCTTGGCCTTTGACTTATAAAACAAAGCTTTGTGTTTATCCCTGTGAGAGGTGTGAAGGTATTGTGTTAATAAAATAGTTAAGGCTGTGTGAAGAGATAGATCGGCTACACCGTCAATCCTGCAAGTCAGGAGGCCTACTTCTGATAATGGTCATGATGTGTGACTGCACCAAAATACACAATGTAGTTTTAGTGAAGATGGAAAGAGGATGTTGAATGTGACAGAGAGACTTATTTTTTTTAGTTTTGTGTAGTTTAGTGTACATAAATTAGTACTTCCTGTAAGCATTGTATTATATTAGTGTTTCAAAACTCTACAATCACAATAATATTGGTCAAATAATGCGACCTAACATTAGATTAGACTCAAAGGAAACCTTATGAATACACCTTAATCTTTTCCACAATCTTCCTCAACTTCCATGTAAAGTTTTTTGTTGTGCGAAGAAACTTGTTGTGTTAAGCCAGCCTGGAGCAGCGGACTGTCACTGAAGTGATATTCTGCCAGCAGCCATCCATCCAGAGGTCCCAGTCTCATAAATGCTGTATTCATTGTGTTCATTAAAAGTGCTTATTTTTGTACTTGCGGCAGGAGTGGGGCCTTGTTTTGAAATGGTGTTTCCTTGAATGACAAATACAGTGGCAGACGAAGTGATGGATGAAAAACAGGACATCAAAAACTTAGGAAAGTTTTGTGATGAGGTTTGACAAGCGTGGTTCTGACAACTAAGACAATGTGTTTTTTATTTAATTTTTGTTTTGTTTTGTATGCATCGCATCATTTGTTTTTTCCATTTGTAATTGGGTTTTGCTAATTTCTTGTTGTGACTTTGTATGTGTTATTTTTGTTGTTGTTATTTCTGATTTCTTGCTGTATTCTCTGATTTGGAATTGTTTTTATTTTTTGTCTTTTTTTATTTTTTGTTTTTCAGTGTCTTGATTTCTTTGTTGTACTGCATGTATTTGTTTTTGTTTTGTTTTTATTTTTTTGTTGTTTGCTCTTTAGTAATGACTTTCTTTTATTTTATTGTTTATTCATGGAGACCACTTGCCATCTTGTTTCTGATGTCTGTTGTAATTTATGCATTTTAAAATGTATTACTATGTTTGTGTTGCATTATTTGTTGTTGTGTTCTTGGGGGGGGGGGGGTGTTCAGGTTTGTTTTTTGTTGGGGTTTTTTTTGTTGTTATTTTTATTTCATTTAATTATCTCATTCATTGTTTAGTATGTTAATACATCCTTGTATTTTGCACAGTATGAATTTGTTCCTTAATTACAGTCACTAATTTTCAGCTTTTATTAGTAGTATTTGTATTCTTTCGTAAAAAGCAGCCTCAGAAAATCTTCACATACCCTCTTTATTCCTGACAGCAGAAACAGACCAAGAACAAAAACTGTGTGGTTGTAAATGTTCATGGCTGTACTCTGGAAGAAAATGTCCCAAAAGCTTCAGACAAGAAATAAAATCTCTGTGGGGACCCTCGTCTCCATGTGGAAACCTCCTCTTATTTTATAGCCTATGAAAATGTGGTCTCAGCCTATAGAATAAATAGTACAGCAGTAAAGAGCAAGCATCTGGTCCATGAAGTAATGACATGAGGTCATACACAAATAAAACATTAGAACATACTGTACAGTCAACACTCTTGATTAAAAGCCAGAATTACTGTTGTTTAATGCAAGCCAGTCATTATGTTTCCTTAAAGATATCATTAATTAAATCAAATAAAAATTATGACCATGAAATAAAATGTGCTTGTGTTTGATATCGGGCCTTTTTTCTCCAAATAATAAAGGGCTGCAAACTACAAAGGAGGTATGAATATGGTGTTCTTGTATTTAAAAAAGACAATAGTGAGGTATAACTTCGGTTAGAAGTAATTTTTTGTTGTTTTTAAGACCTGTTCATCGCTCATTCAATAATGTAACCCATCAGATTCAGTTTAGCACTAGTAGCTGGTGCAATATTGTGCAGAAAGGTGCAACTTTTCTCGGCCCGATCCACACGGAGACAAAAATGTTTTCATTTTTAAAACATCTCTGTAAACACAGCATTGTTTAAAGAAGCATGTTTGTCTACATAAAAAGACTGAAAATGCTGTAGTACATATGCCAGTTCTGAAAGAAGTGATGTAATGCTGCTACAGATAAACACCCACACCAGAGAAGAAGATATGGAGAATGTGCATAAAATATGAACAGTGCAAACAAACAAAACAAGATGTGGGGTATACCGCTCTCCATGCCCATTAATCTCTGTACTAAGAACTTGACAGTGTGCTCTGCTATTGTTTCTAGTGTTGTTCAGGTTAGCGCATGCTGAAAACAATGTCTACATTCATGAATACGTTCTCATTTGTGTCAAATTTCCTCTGCCAACACTATGACTTGTCCTCCTGGGCGAAAAATAAATTACTAATCTCTATTTACATTGAATGGGTAAGTCCTATAGAGGCTTCAATGTCCTTTCGGCTTATAAAATCGATGAACAGTCAAAAGAGACATGAAGCACTCTGTACTACTGGCTAAGGCTTAACATGTTTTTGCCAGCATGACTGAAACAGAAAAGGAGCAGAGCGCTTGTCACTGCCCCGGCATATTTCAAAGCCTAACACTAATGATTCAATGCAGTTGGCAGCTTGTTTAAAATAAAGTACCTCTTCTCCAGAAAGAAAACTCAAAATGTTGAACGACATGTTGACATAATTTCCAGGCACATACCGGCTATTGTAGAGTTCAGCGAAAAACTCAAGAGTACCATTCATTTAAATGTAAAATGTAGTTTAGCATTAGATGGTAGAACAAACTTCATAGTATGTGTGAAAATGTGTGTATTTGTTGCTAAAACATAAATGCAAGGACAGGATTTTAGTTGTATTCACTCTGGAACTCCCAAGATAGTGCAGCTGTGTAGACGAAATGCCCATACCATTAAAAACTTTTGCAGAACCTAAACTCGTCTCTGTGTGGACAGCCTCTAAGACATATATGTCCTAGTTGTGAGCTTATCACTACAACATAAGTAGCTGGCTTCACTGGCCTAACTTTTTATTATTGGGGGTTCAAAAATACTTGGAGAGCTCGGTCTGATTTGAGACTGTCAAAGTCAAATTTTCTTACTTTTACCATGTTTTTTGTGTGTGCCAGAAATTTTTGCAAACAATACACAGATTAGGCACAACAATATGACCACCTGACACCCTGACGGATCTGTGGCTGTACAGCCCTATATATAACAAACTATGATACACTGTGAATGTATGCTTACACCTTTCTTTTAGAATTAGCATTAATTTCTTTAGCAGTTTGAGCAACAGTAGGCTATTTGATAAAACCACATGGACCAAACTTTGTCCCCCACATGCATCTATTACAGACTAACTCGAATCCTTACAATTGCCCATTTTTCCTGCTTCTAACACATCAACTTTGAGGATAAAATGTTCACTTGCAACCTAATAAATTCCACCCCCTAGAGGTGCCATGATAGAGAGATAATCAGAGCTCTTCACTTCTCGTTAGTGCTCAAATGTTATGCCTGATCAATGTACAGTATATTCTGATTAATATTTTACTGAACAGTTTCTAGAAACAGTTCTTCGAGTGAACAGAGGAAAGAAGATGCAAACTTTCCTCTACCACTATCCATATTTGTTGATTATAAATGGTCTGAGAAATTATTTTTGTTCAGTTTGTTGTTAGCTGCATTTTCAGGAAATGTTGGCTTAGGTTCCAGTTTGCTAGCTGTATTAGCTAATGGTTTACCTTCATATGTATGAAGATAGGTAGATAGATAGATAGATAGATAGATAGATAGATAGATAGATAGATAGATAGATAGATAGATAGATAGATAGATAGATAGATAGATAGATAGATAAGAGACAAACAAATCAGAACTTGGCTAATTTTGGTCAGTAGCGGGAATCCAGGCTGAAACTCATGCTGGTTATCTTGTAGTGTGTACTCCCACTAAATAAGTTGATACTTTAATACCTCCCACTTACATCCAGAGAAGATGATGTTACAGTACTTTGGCTGTAAAAATTCAGAACATTCAAGATACATTTTTCATAAGACTATCAGGTTTGTTACTTCTCCATGTTATTTTTTAAATAAAAAAAAGCTAATGATATTCTCTGAATATATGTCAGCCATCCTTGGTTGCTACCCCTATAGCACAAACCCCCTGAAGAAAGGGCTCAACAGACATGAGGGGAATATTTTCATGAACAGTGGCAGACAAGGGTAGGTTTAGCTGTGGGGGTGGGGGTGGTGCTTGGATTCTGATAAAGCTGGTTTCTGAACAGCTCTATAAGGACGAAGATAACTGGAAAACACTATAAAAACCGCCTCTCCTCGCAGTCTCTCCCTCTGTGGAATCAGCCTTGAGTGGGCTGCTGGAGCAAGGGAGAGCATGCAGAGAGAGATTGATGGAGGGAGGGAGTGGGAAGCCCAAGCTGTGGCTGAGGGAGGACGAAGAGAAAAAAAAGAGAGATGAAGTGAATGTAGAGTGGGACGCCTGAGCTTGAGAGGTGGAGAGCGGAGTAATCAAGGAGAGCAGAGGAGGTACAGGAAGGAAATAAAAGAGAAGAAGAAAATAAGGGTGGTGCTGAATTTAAAGTCTTACTCCACCCGCACTGGAATACTCATGAATGAAGTGTATTAATAGTAGCAGCAGCAGCTGAGTGAAATGTGGCTGCTTTATGAGATTCTATTAAGTCTCTCCTCTGATTGGCTGCTCAGCCCTTACATCCCTCATCGTTATTGGTGACCAGGCGTGTTTGTTGTTTGTCATTGGGCGGGCATGGCAGAAGAGAGTTAGAGAGATTCACAATCTGACAGCATAATTCAGACATCGATCAAATCTTGCGGACAGCAGTATCCAAACTGCTCAGAGAGAGAGAGAGAGAGAAGAAGAAGAAGATCACAAATCAAATGCTGTAACCTTTTAGTGCATCTGAGTCTGCACATGCTCACTGAAAACCAATGAGCCCTTTCCTCTCCCTGTCCCCGTCAGTCTGTCTACTCTGCCTCTTCATTTCTCCTTTCTCTTTTCACTCCTCGTCTTCTTGTCTGTGGTTCAATCAAACATCACCGCTCTGACTCTTCCTCACGAAAGTTTGTCTCAGAGTCTCTCAGGGTCAGTTTTCTTCATCGATCCAAACAGAAATGCGTGAGGAATCATGATGACTGTGGAGTAAACAGCTGAAATACCGGCTGGATCTTGTAACATTTACTTAAGTCAGATATTTGAATTCATGTCTGTGGCTCTGTAGCAGAGGTAGGCTGTTTGCTGGATTGAAATTAAAGTCAAGCTTTTAATTTTTTAATATGCTGCATTTCAGGATCTGCAGTATCTTAAAACCACTTACATACTACTAGGCACCTGCTTTGCAAATTTTAGATCAGAACATCTATATTTCACAAAAAACATTTCTATCAATCTTACAAAAATAGCTGGATGATTTCCCTTCCCTTCTCCATGCATTATTTTAGCTAATTTCAATTTCTGATCATTCAAGCACAAGTAACTGTTGCTTTGGTAATGGGTAGCACCACTCAGTTAACATCAATTAACGTGAAAAATGAAATCTAACAAGTGACGTATTTTGTTTTTTCATGAAATTCACCAATGAACGTAATGAATGAATGTAACAGTTTTTTTTTTCAGTTTACCAAGTTTGGATTGCTTTGTTGTTATATAAGTGTAATGGCAATGCTAATATTGTTCATGCTAGCTGTCCACTACTTTGTCCCCTGACTAGTTTTTGCTTTGCATTGTGGGTAACAATGACACGTAGACTTGTCCAATGCAAACACAGTGACTCTCTTCTGAATAACATGGTTCTTGTTTTCCTTGAGTCTTGCTTTAACTCAGAGGTTGGAGATATGCTGTTTGCCCTTGTATTAGCATTTGCATCTGATGGTACCATGGATGCCCCTGTATATGTTGTTAGTATGCCACCTGTTGTTATAGTATCCATCTTTAAGTGTATTCAGCTACTTGTTGTGTAAGATGTAAAATGCAAACATGGCAAAAATTAGTCCGATATTGAAAGTTAAATAAGAAAAACAGCAATAATCAAAGTCATCCTCAGATGATTATCAGGGCGACTGATAACTGGTGGTCAGAACACACTGTCAGCAATGTCGACTTTGTTTTTACAATATTTTCCGCTGCCTTGTCATAACTGTCTCAGTATTACGGCTTGATGAGTGAGTAACCATGGTGACTGATGACTTTCAGCTGACTCCTTTAAGAAATGTTGTGGTTAAAACCCATAATAATAATGATAATAATAATAATAATAATAATAATAATAATAATAATAATAATAATAATAATAATAATAATAATAAATTATCAGTTTTTATTTGAAGGCCAACTTCTCTGAACACAAAACCTTAATTTTCAATAATTAAAATAAATTATTATAATTATTGTAAATAAATAATTTTATAATACAAATATTATCCGTAGCCTTTGATGGTAAATGCTAATGCTTAACTTGCATTTAAACTAGTGCTGTCAGACGATTAAAAAAAAAAATCTAATTAATTACCTGATTTATAATTAATTAATCTAATTAATCACATTTTAATCTCATATCTGCTTAAAGTACCCAAATAAAGAATTTGAATTCTAGGATATTATAAAATTGCAGTGCATGACTAATCAAATGAATACACTAAGAAGTGAAGATTTGTAAATCCACATTTTTATTGGTGACTAAATAAAACCAAAGTCAGGGCAACTTGTCCAGAAAATTCTAAACTCAATCAGGCAACTCAAATTACACTTTAAGTGTGTTTCATAAATCAAATTCAAAATAAGAAAAAGGTCGAGGACATCCAGCAAACCAATCAGGCCTGATGCATTATTAAAGAATTCAGAAAATATAGATAAATACATTCAAAAACAAAATAAGACTAAGTCTTAAATAGGCCATTCCTGTTGTCACCTGGGCTTTGTTTGGTTTGACTAGAGACGCATGTGTGAAGTGACGTGCCACTGCCATGTACGGGTCCTCCAGGTGGCCAATATTAAAATGTTTGTGTGCTATGATTAATCTTGCGATTAATTTTTACAACGCATTAATTTGCGGTGTAATTAATTAATCTAATTAATGCACTAAAGTGACAGCCTTAATTTAAACATTAAAAGAAAGTACCTGACTGGTTAATAGTTTTGTTGTTTTTTTATATTGTTTCGGAAAACTTTCTACGAATAAAAAACCTAAATATGGTCAAAGTCACTGTTATGCCAGTTCACTCTAAGTATGAGGCAGCTCAGAGTTCAGTTCTAATATACTTAAATGTTCTAGGTTATTTAGTAGAAAGCAGATCATTAAAGCACCTCACAAAGGTCGTAACACCATTGGTCCATCATTAAACTCCACAGACAGAGCTCTGGACTCACGCTGCCTGTAGAACTTTTGGTCCTTCACCACCTCCAGAGTGAACTACACTGGCATTTTATTGATTTTTTGAAAATATGATCATTCACTTTGTTTGTCAAAAATATAAGTCATTCAGTTACCCAGCATGTTTAGGCACAATAGTAGTCAAAACTGCAGACTTTACATCTCAAAAATTAGTTTTGGTTAGGACCATCCTACCTTGTTGATCTGGTTCACCACTACACTCCAGTTATTATTATTATTATTATTATAATTATTATTAATTTATTTGATTAGGACAGTGCACATCAATCAACAATTTCGTTATACACGTCATTGTAAATATGCCGGAATTAGCACAATAGCTAAATTTCATCCATTGTCCTAAGTCATGTGATCAAACAGGAAAAAACAAATTAAAATAACAACACTTTCCACAAGACAGCAAATAAAAACACGCAGTTTTAACAAACAAGATCGACACAATGTGTAAACAACGGATAACTCACAATCTATCTAAAAACAGGCAACATCAAGCTCTCAGTAGCCGCATCAGCAGCAGTTTTTTCATGTAAATGAGGCTGTGTTAAACTTTTATAATTTCTTGCCCAATAGTGATTGCAGGCTCCTAAATTGTATTGATTGCAGTGCACTTTGTAATAGCTACAAATTTTGTTTCAATGTTTAAATAATTCATATTGTATAGTACTCTGGTGAAAGTGGTACTTTGGTTACAACTTGATAAAAAGATGGTGCTTGACAACCTAAGACACATACAGTATTTACATATATATATATATATATATATATATATATATATATGTGTGTGTGTGTGTGTGTGTGCGTGTATACTGTATATATTAAGTTAAATATCATAATCTATGTGCTATTCATATCCTTCCTCAAGGATAGAGAGGTTGATGATGATTCATATATATCACATACAGTTTATTGTAGATCTATGAGAAAGTATACATGAATTGTTACTTTAAAATGTCAGTCTGATTTAATACCTCGTAGCAGCAGACACTCTAAAAGTCAAGGACACGAAACCTTAATGTCTTCATAATCATGACTGCTGCGCACATAAAGGCAAAGGCAATCATAATTTTGTGCAGTATGTACTTTTGCAGGTTTACCTGCAGGTGGAAGCTTAAAGAGGAAATGACACATTATGGGAAGAGCTTCGAAGATTCAATGGAGAGCCATTGGCAGTCTTTTTTTTAAACAGAGCATTCATACTGTGGCTGAAGAGGGCAAATGGAACATTAGCTGCCGTGGTCCAGGAGAGTGCATGAAAAATTCCCAGCTGCTTCCATGAATGTTAAATGTAGAGGTGCTGGGGTCTGTGCTCTATGTATGCCACTATAATAAATCATATATAATGGCCAGTTCTCTCGTCTTTCTCCCTATATGTGAGTTAATATGAGAAGATGCTTATTAATTCAGTGGCCGCTCAGTAGTGTGTTTTAGGCTTTCAGATCTAATGTGGATACATTTGTGATTATGGTGTCTTCATTGATGGTCTTTGGGGAAACTGAACCTGTATAATTTCAGCTGGAAATGTTCAAGAATCTTTATTGGAGTGGAATGTCCTTGTAAGAGGGAGGATGTGATTTCTGCAGGTGGAATAAAAAGGTGAATGTGACTTTGAGTTTGCAGCCAGGATGTGTCCTATGAGGAGAGGTGATGGTTAATTAGGCTGCTGTTTTCTCAATAGTGCACCTGTGTGAGTAGTCATATAATTATACCTTGCAGTAAAATTAAAAATTAGTACCAATATTAACTTTTTAAATCACTGACACAAGAACTGCATTTCAGTTCGTATTTTCTTTTCTGCACAGGGACTATTTCCTTTTAGCCTGTCTTGTCCAAGCTGAAAATGAGAGGTGTTACAAATACAGAGAAAGCCATTTTTGTGTCCTGTTATAAAACAGGAGAGTAGAAGTATACACAAGAATATCGATGAACTGTTACCCCGCAGCAAAGAAAAAACAAACAAATTTAAAGCATTCATTCAGAAGCCAACTGAAACTCTGCTTGCCAAAACAAGTGCAAAAACCACATAGAAATGTCTGTTTCTCTTTTCAAGGTTTGGATGGGTAATAAAAAGCTGTCAAGATAAATTGTAATGACCCATTTTTTTGGAAAGGGAGTCACTGAATAAAAAAGTCTTTACTCTATAAAAGCTCTCTTGGTTTGATCACCAGGAACACAAACTACAACTACATCAGCATGAACACAGAATTTTTACATTTGTTAAGGACAAGTAGGCTATGTTTTTGATTTAGGATTTAAGATTTTTCATTTGGAAAAAATAAAGGTTGAAATGACCAAAGAGAATAATCTTGGATGCTGTTTCTGAATCATATATGTTTTTATGGGTAATTATTAGGGCTATTTCATATAACATATTTTAAAATTCATTTCAATTTGGGGCAAAAAATTCATATTTGAACTGTGGGGAGCAATTCAAATTAAAAATACACAGTGGAGCACCAGCAAGCTGCCAGGACCAGTGAACTGTTTAATCCAACAGAAGGCGCTCTCAGCATATCTCGCCCATATATGCACTCATGATGCTCTCTTGACCTTGGATAATTAAGAGTGGGGTAAACTTAGAGAAAATGAAAGACAAGCACCAAAGTGATCCTGGTGAACTAGTACGACAGTGAAACATCCGAGGAGCGCTATGTAAAAGTATTTTGGTCTCTACGTGGTTGTTGTTGGGATGTGTGTGAAAAACAGCTGGCTCACTCTTCAACAACAAATATGTGAGCTCACCTGATGGCTCTCCATCCAAGTTGTTGTTCTCCTGAGCAGGTCATGCTGGAAATTAAAAGAAAGCTGCACACTATTGTTTTTTTATTACATCTTAACAATGAAGTAATACTGTACTTTTCTACTTCTTCTTTATGTAAAACAGTGAATTGGAAAATTCATGGATAAAGATTATTAGCGCTTTTACTAACCTATTTTAGTTGGAGAGCTTCTGGTGTATTAACCATGACAGAAACATGTTCTGTTCTGTTTCTGTGTCCCATTTAAGTGTTTTACTGCTCACTATTAATGAGTCATGATGCCATTGTTAGTGTGATCTGTAGCCCAAGCCCCTTTATGGTATATTCCAGTCTTTGTTTTCATGGGTGGTCAGAGAATCACTCTCTGGCTCCTGTTTTTGTTATATGTTTAACAGAGAGCCCCCTTGGCAGGAGAGTTTCCATTTTTGTGTGTATTCATTCATTAAAAAAAGATCAAAATTTCATAAAATGGTATTGTTATTATAGAATCTTGCTGCATTCCCACCAGTGTGGGTGCTCGCCAGCCTCTTTCCTGTGTGTGTGTGTTTGTGTAATTCAAGCTTGTTTTGTGAGGACTCAGTGTTGAATTATATGCATGCACTAAAGATGAAATAGTCAGATGTCCATGTTGGTGCATATTCATGAGTGTGTGTGGCCGCCTGACCTTTCCTCTCTGTATCTGCTGACTCAGGCTGGTTTTCCCCTTCTAACACTAAATAACCTTGGTCGGCCAAGCTGTCAGCTGGCCCCTCTGTGCCCTCGTCCTCATATCTGAAGATGACAAAAAAATCTCTGCACTGCAATAACACACCATGAGAGCATCTTTAAATAGCCCTGTTCAGTGCAAAGAATGTATATATTCAAAAAGTCACCATCTGATGTATACCTGGTGCAGCTTACATGCTTTTAATCCCACAAGTGCTTAATTTCACTCCATCACACACTGCTGCGTATTGCTTTGGATGTGTCATACGCAGCTGGGACTGAGACTCAGGGTCAAACTCATATCGATGTTTTAGGAAGTGAATCACTTGTTAGAAGCATTTGAACTGAGAGTGGGAGCTAGTTTTGTTGTTTTTCATCACAGAATGCAGCAAAGACCTGTGAAAATGAAACATGAAAATGAAAGAACCTCAGTGTTTGCTTTTGAGAATGATGCAAGTGGTTTTAAGGCCAAAACTAACAAAGCCTAGCCAAACCAGACCAACATTCAAACAGGGGATTGAGTTGGCAGCATGGTTTAAGTAAATAAAGTTGGTTGCTTAACTGCTTCTTTATGATATAAGTGGTGTGGTTGGGCAACAATGTTACAAAGAGGAAAAAGTGCAGTTTCAGGGCACGGCTGGCTCTTAACCTGTCAAATTAGAGATATTGTCATATGCAGAAAAGTTACAGGTCTTATAGCCTGTAACTGACAAGGCCCAAAATATGTTAAATATTTATCCCATTGAGCCCTTGCATATGAAGTCTCACTCCATTCCATTTTGGCTGGTCATCGAAAACAACGCCGTCCAGCATGTAACTTAATGGACATTTGTGCCAAATAAATAAAAATGTCCCCATATTGAACTTAAATCTACATACTTGACCAAATGTATCAATTGCTGAGTAATGGACAATTCTGACAAGGCTTTGAATGTCAAGTTTAAATATCTGCAGGTCATCCCATGAAGTTTAAACTATCATTTGCCATTGAAATTCTTTGTGGGCTAACGCTAATGCTAGCAAATATAAAGTTTAAGTATATAAGTTGTCATTTAAATCTTTCATTTGGCTCTATTGGTTTGTTTTCTGAGTTTATAAAACATTGATCTGGATTTGTACAAGTGTAAATATTCATTACAGTGAGGAGGATTTGCAGGACAAGTACCACAGGCTGCAGACTTCCACACATCAGCTGCCAGTATCCTGATCCCGAAACATCCTGATCTGTTCTCATCAAGTCATTCTGGTATTTCACCGAATTAAGCCCCCTTCATACCGCCGCGCGGCAACGCGCCGCCTCCAGTCATTTTAATAATGCGGTTTTGGGTGCAGCGGTAGGACCCAGAAGTGGTTGCCGCCCACGTGAACGCACACAGATTTTCCCCTGCCGCCCGGAGTCCAGCATGTTGAACTTTCTGGTGGCAGCCGCCTGGGAACAGCCAATCACATCGAAGGAAGAAGAAAACCCGGAAATAGCAGGCTTCGCGGGGCAAAACGAGCAATGGAGGAGCTAATACTGCTCACAGTAAAGGGGTTCGAACCGTATTTTCCCCTCCGTTTTATAGTTAGTAGTGGTGTAATATTGTGGAACCAACCATTGAAACATATTTCTCGAGGGAATTCTTTTGATGACGGAGCCTTATTTTCCCCTCCGTTTTTTAGTCTGTAGTAATGTTAAATTCTAGAATCAGCCATTAAAATTTTATTCCTAGGGGGGATTCTCTTGATGACAGAACCGTGTCTTTCAGTCTTATGCACATTATTCAGTAAATAGAAACTATAAGGTACTACTCGGGGGTGCGTGTTTTTGAGGAGGGAGTGTTGTGAAGGACTTTTGGGCGGGCTCTGCTGTGACGTTCGCCGAATCACCTCCACGTCACTGCCGCCTGTTACCCCATGCTCATGCCGCGGCGGCAGGAGCCGCTTTGAAAAACACTCTGCATTGCAGGGGCCTCCGCCAGCAGAGAAGCGGTTTTCGGTGCAGTTACCGCGCGGCGGTGTGAAGGGGGCTTTTGACTTCATAAGCTCAAAATGTATTCACCTGCATTAACAGGTAACCTCAATATTTTCATGTCCTCCAGTTTCCATTGAGGTTTCTGTCATTTATTATTCAAACCTTACAAGTCTCCATCAGTAGACCTTTCTGCTGCATTAAACAACGACCAGTCATAATCCCAGGAAAGATCATCGCATGATCTAGCTGTGCAGTGGTTGTTTTTCCTCTTTTGAGCTTCACTGTAACAGCTGATACACACGCTGTAGCCTATGACTTCTGTGTAGCGGCTATTTTAGTCTGGTCTATGCTTGATTTCCTGTCTGTGATTCTTCTAAAGATAACCAGATTCATCTTGTAGCTTCAGATAAATTTTTGTTTCATATTAATGATATTCTCTGTTACTTTAGTAACTCAAACATGGATCTTTACAGGAGTAATGCATTGTAGTTTGACAATAGTGGTACATCTGCTGTCTACAGAATTGGGTGACATCATGTTAGACACGTGTCTGTAACTGGTCAATACTGTTTAACTGACAGTTTAAGATTATACTCTGAACAGTGATCCCTCCTCCTCTGCCAGCACATCATATCAGTCATTGGATGTTTAGGTTGCATAATGTTTAATTGTCAAAAAGTCCAAGATCTTTAGCTCCCTCTCTTTTTGTCTCAATAAGTCTTGCATCTGGATTATGTTTTTTTTTTTTTCTAAGTAAACACTTTGTTTAACTAGATATATACCATTGAGATCAGAATCTCATTTACAAGGGCAACCTGGCCAAGAGGTCAGCAGCACATGTTGAAGATCAATACAAAATCAAAAAGGTTTAGGCAGTAAATCATGATGTGCTTCTATGTCACTTCACCCTTGATGCTGCAGTCCATTCAACTCTTCAATTGGTAAAGCTGTTGAAGACGAAGGCTCTATCATCAGTTCTTACAGTTCTATGTTCTGTATTGCTTCTCCACTCTTTACTGCCTCTTTGTCTTTTTTTCTGTCCTCGTCTCATCTTCTCCAACTTTCTACATCATGATTCTCACCCAGAGTTGTCTTTCACCCACTTCCCCCCTCATGTTGTCTTCTTCTTCCTCCTCTTTTCACTCTCAGTCCTCCAAGCTGTCCCCCTGGAGGTTAATCCCCCTGGTTTGAAACAGAGATAACCATGGCAACAGGCCACGGCTCTCAGAGCTCTGGGTCTGAACAGGGCAAAGGCACTGATCAGGATGAAATAGTGTCAGGTACTGCTCTAAAACACACAACATGCACACATGAGCACCTCTGTGTGTGTTTTCATGAGTGAGACAGAGTATACACTGACAGATTTTGCTGTTCAGTGTCTCATGTTACAGTTTGTGAAAATCAGCCCGAGTAAACATGGGGCTGTTGTTAAATCAATAAGTTGTTAAATCTGACAAATCCTCCAGTGCAGGGTGAGTTTGTAATGATTCAGACACAAACAGGAAGAGAATAAAACATTGACATTAAAGGGATATTTTGAGGAATCCATATTTTGAAACTTGTATTGAAAAAGTAAAGAGTAAAGATGCATTTTTGAAGCTTTCGTGTTCTATTACCAGGGGGAATCATGATTGGACAGCAGCTTAATATTTCTGCTTTGCCAGAGGACCTGAGGCTTTTCAGACTGTTAGATTTTCAATGCAGGTATTTTCTTAAATCCATTTTTTCTTCTTCAAGTCAATTTTTTAATGATTACTAAATGGCTTTATTCAATTGGTTAATCTTGTTAAGTTTGCCGCTCAAATATTGATCTGCTTTAATGACACATTGCATAAAGAGTGCTAAATACCATGTTTCAATGAAAACCTAACCTGTCACATAAGATGGACTGATCAATACTTTTCACTCGTCCATCTGATCAATAGCCAATAGAAAGTGTTTGGAAATGAGGAGAATCTTTCAATCATTCTATCAACTAATCAGTTAAACCATGAATCCATTTTTTTAATTGTATAACACCAATGCATGGCAAGTGTTATCTGAAAACACTTTTCATTGGAGCAAGCCGAGACCTAACTCTTTATTACAAAAAATACATTTATACAACATACATACAAAAGTATATCAAAACCCAACATAAATCCACCATGAGCACAGCACTGGGCCAGCCTACAGTCCAGTGTATCTGTAAGAGACTTTACATTAACTGTGGCAAGAAAATACTTTGGTTCAGTAAAAGCATCTCCAGCAAGTGATGGGACAATTGATCTATCATCTATCAACCACTGACATTACAGGGCAACAGGATAATTTAGTCGGCAGATACCACTGCTGAGATAAAAAATACACAAGTAACTTAAAAGAACAAACTCTTGCCAAAACCTGTTGGAAGTGCAGCAAAAATATCTTCTCTACCCAGAAATACTTTCATTGTTATTGTTTTTCATTTAAAGGCACAGAAGCTAAAATTCAGACTTTATGAGGGTCTGGAGTAAACTAAACAAGTGCACATGAGTCAAGAGACAATAACCCAGTCATCCAAATCCACCTTCAAGGCTGACTGTTTTCCAGTTAGCCTTCATTTAGTTAGCCTTCATTCAGTAAAGACATCACATTATTTGGTGTGAATACTGAGCCAAAAATCAGCATTTCAGTTCGTGAAAAACTTTAAATAAAAAGAGGAGAAATATTCTAGAAGGACATCCTCGTTTGCAGTATTACTTTTGTAGTATGCACTTGCAGAGCATTCTGGGGCATGCTTCACAGAACTCAGGAAGTCACTTTCATTTTTTTCCCCTTATTATGTAATTTTTTTCCAAGAAACAGAAATAGCATCTTCCTGTGTAGTGAGTACATCTCATGGAGTGATATTTCTGGTGACCAGAGTCCTCAATATTATCAACACTGATAGCAGACCAAGGACATGGCAGATTTCCATTCAACTTGAGGATATGAATTTATAGGGGTACAGGGATGGAGTTGGATGACTGAACAGACAACAGGCACAGATTTAAGGTGGTCCACCACAGGTAAACAGCACTAAATATGAATGTAATCCAGCATTAATAAGAAATACAAGCTACTTTTGCACTAATGAAAGGTTAAGCACTCAGTGAAGAGACTTCTGATCCGGCTACCATCTGCATACATTTCTACAGAGGTACCTATTCAACTGCAGGGCCGTTTGTTGCCACAGCATAACCATCTTCAACTAACCCAGGCATATATATGCAAGCAGAGGTTGCGGCAGCTTTTTTTTTTTTTTTTGCTGTCTGTCATTCTGACGGACAAGGTTGTCACTTTTATGTCATGTCATAATATTATCCATCATTATTAGTTTTCCCATTTCCAATTTCATTCCAGTGAAACATAATCTAAATTACATCATTCACATAGTTAAGGCAATTGCCAATTGAAAGGCGATATACATTACCAATTGCCTTTCATATGAAAAGCAGTCTTACTGTAACGCACACAAACTGAGAATATATCTGTAAAGAATAAGTTTGGTTTCTACAGCTTTCACGTTGTTTATACAATGAAGTAGAACAATATACTCACCCAGAAGGCTTTCCTGATCCAAACAGTGCTTTGGGAGATATTTAGATCCAAAATCGAGCGGCGGACATCCGTATAATAGTAGCACACGGGGCATGTATAGCGCCGCTCCTAAAACTGCATTAATCGTCCAAAAACTCATCAGTTTCACCAATATTTCATCATGATCATCACGCTGCTCTCTGGCCAGCTGTTCTTCTCTTTGCTTCCGTGTCCTTCTTTCGATGAGCTCCTCATCTGTAAACTCTGGCTCTAGACTGTAAGGACACCCATCATATTCAAAGTTCTCGTCCACAACATCTTCATCCAATTGATATTCATCCATTTTGCACAGAAGTGGAAGTCGAAAGTCGTCATGTAGCCTGCTGTCTTCCCCTGAAACAATGAGCCGTACTGCACATGTGCGGCTGCCGTAAAGAAAGTTTTACGGCAGGTCAGCACAGTCATGAAAACATGGGTGGAGCGACCCCGGACTGTCTTGGAGGGGTATTGTGAGCGGACCATGATGAAATATTGATGAAACTACTGAGTTTTTGGACGATTAATGCAGTTTTAGGAGCGGCGCAATGCCACTTCAGGTTAAGCACAGTTATTACAGATTGCAGCTTGGCAAGATAGATCTATCTGTAACAGACGAAATAAGATCCAGATGTACTGTAAGATTAATGAGAACCTGATTTGTGAGAAAATAAAGATGGCTGGGAAAGAAGTAAAGCTCATAATGTCATTATGTCAGATCTATTCTGTAAAGCTCTTTGACTTGCTGGATGTAAGAATGGTTCCATATGAATAAAGTTACCTTGCCCTTATTATCTTACAATCATGCCCTTGAGCATCTTTAGCCTTTAGCCCCCTAAAGTGGAGCTTCTCTATTGAGAAAAGAATCAGCTTCAGACAGGAAGTGAATGTGTATTACTGTGGCCTAAAACCTCAAATATGTCCCTCAGTTCAGTCTGAAATCATAGGTGTTGAAAATGATGCTTTATACAGAAGCCTTATACAGCCTTTCCCTTGACTGCTCTGGGGTTATAGTCACCGTTTACAGCACACTGATTCATTCACACATCCTCACTCATGTGCTCATACATGACCTTGATGGTCAGACTCACAGTGTGACAGATGTAGTGGGAAAAGCAGACTTGATGAAAAAGGAATTTTATTGAAGTGTAAACCAGCACTCGTCTCCTCCGGGACTTTACAGCCGAGGCCGGCAGAAGGTGTGGGTGGACATCGACAGCTTAACTCCCAATAATGCAGCAAGTCAAGCAGCCTGTGTAACTTTTATAAGAGCTGCAAGTGTTACATGCCCTTGGATATGACAAATTAATTTTTACACTGTACTGCAGAGCAATTAAGGTGAAAAGGTTGTAGCCTCTGCCTTTAAGCCACTCATTTGCACTCTGATGTTCACTTTTCTTCGCCTGATCTCAAAGGGAATTGTTATAGAAAAAATTCCACTAATGACCCATTGTAGGCTAAAGCAGATGCATGATATATAGATGCAAGAATAATGTGATAATTTATAGGACATGACCTTAACAATCAACCTAAATAACGACTCTTTTGGCTGTAGGCTGCCATACATCTTTCTGTATACTGGAATGGCATAACTTTAAATATCATGATAATTGTTCACTTTTGTGATAGAAGCACCAAATTTTGAAGTCATGTTTATGGGTATAAATGAGAGTATAACTAGACATTGGGATATGTTGCGAAATTTAAGTGGCAGTCATTTTTTTAATGACTGCTAGTGGCTTGCCAAAATTGCCAAATTAGTACTCCTGAGACAGCCAAACAAAATACTTAAACCGGCCAATCAAAGATTTCCTGACTATTACAGAATATCAAGCAAATTTTTAACAACAAATGCCAAGCTACCACTCAGATGTTCCACCAGTTGTAAGCAGGGTACTAGCAAAATATTCAAATCACTTAAAGACGGGAGTTTATCTTAAATTGCTCCAGTGTCCAACTAATCATGATCTCAAATCCACTGTTTGTCCATTTTATTCTTTTCATTTCATCACTTTATGGATTAAAAGTTGTATCTACTACCTTAACTGTGGACTAAGTTGGACAATACTCTAAACAGTATATACTGGTTGTGGTTTCTCTGTGAATTTGAGTGGGTAGATCTAGCTTTCCTTTCAAACATTGCAGGGGATCATCCGCTGACAGAGGTCTGTGACCACCTTTCTAAAGTGTTTGTACCTGAATATAATTGGCGCAGTATTGTTTGTAATTCAGTGATTGGATACAACTTACAAATTGTGCGACAGATTAAGAAAAAAAATTGTAATGTGATTTGTTTTTTAATTGTTAGTGACAAGAAAATCAATTAATGGGTTTAATCAATGTGTTGCCGAGAACTACCACATGTGTCAGAAAATATTTTGGGGTATGGGGTCACCTGTCTAAGAATCCTGTGCCCATTTCCCTTCCTCTGAGTGGACCCCTTTGTCTGAGCCAATGTTTGTTTTAATCACCGCAGTGGCAAAAGCACAAACCTTCTTCCTCCCTGCACTCTACCAGAACTTCTTTCGCTTTGCAGTTTTCCTTTAATTTGTTTTTTTCTCTGGCTTCAGCTCTCAACTTAATTTCCCAATAATTTGTCTGACGACAAGCCACATGCCATTAGTGCGGAAGCCAGAAACAAAAAAAAGTGCAGTCAATAAGTTTGTCTAAAAAACTTTCTTTATTAATTTTTTCTTTCCTTATCCAAGAAAGTGCTTCCTCTGTGATAATCCTGCTATCCAACAAGTCCTCTGGTTTATTGCATTTTTCTAATGAAAAGCTCTGATACAGACAGGCAATCAAGTAGCAATTCAGAAAAAGGAGAGGAGCGGCAGAGGAAATGGAGGAGGTAAAATGTGAGTCATTGTAGGAGCACGGCTGAACTTGCTTTAATCTGTTAGAGTAGGTAGTGCAGTTTGACAGTGTGGGCTGCAGAGCATGCACCCAGAATTCAAGGTTTGATCCTGCTCTTGACCAGCTGACCGCTTCTTTTTCTCTGTCTCCCCCACATGTGCTGTGACACGTTACCAGAGATTTTCCAGTGAAACAGAACTACCACTGTAAAAACAGAGACTTTAGCACAGTGCCTGGGAGACAGAAAACTGGAAAATTACTTATATATTGGTTTGGCTTAAGTCAATCAATTATGGTTGCATTGGGGCAAGAAGTTAGTTAGCATAATTCACTGAAAATGTTTTCTCTTCATGTTTAAATCTAAAGAAAGAATTAAACATATGACATCAGCAATATAACACACATGAAATCTAACATCAGTTTGATTTGTTCTTAAACAATAATGTACAATAATAACAAATGTATTCAGCTCTATGAAATAAGTTCAATATATTGTTTGCTGTAAATGTTTTTTTCTCAACTATTGCTAGCCTGACACCGAAAACTTTTAAATTGCAGTCTTAAGGTCTTTACACACAAAGGACAATGCAAATAAAAGGTATTAAACTGCAAATGTCCGGCAGTGATTTTTGACACACCTCTCCATTCACATTAAATAGGGGCTTGTATACTTTGAACAATCCACAAAAATATAAATGGAATTAACATCCAGTGGACCTGATTTTAGTCAAACAGAAACTAGGTGAACAAATCTGACTTTGTAAAGGAGAGGAAAATTACGAGAATTCCATTTAATTCAGGAGGTGAATTGTAACCACAGCTGTTTCAGGACCAGCTGTTCACAGTAGTGGGGGCTTCTGTTTACACTCACAATCATCCTACTGCATCCCGAGCACTATCTTCATCCATTAACTGTTTTAGATTCATTATCGCCATCATTTTTTTGGCGTTGGTCAGTTAAAACAGGCTCTTTCGATGCAGACACACCATCAAGAAGGTCACCATCTTGGCTGAAGTGTACATGGTAACAAGAAGTGCTCTTATTTGTCAGATTACAGCTTAGCAAATACAGAACCTTTGAAAAACTGACCATGGTCTTAAAAAACAAAAACTGACATTAAGCTGCTAATGTACAAGCTTGTACTGACTGGCAAAGGATTTAAAAATATTAGAACATATCATTTGTGCGAAAATAGCATCTGTGTTTTAAAGCTATACTGTTGACGTCATTGTACCATCTTTAGAGCCTGAGTCAAGGCATGCCTCTGTAGCCCCCTAAATTAATTATTGACCGATATTAAGACATGGCCTCCCTCAAGGGTTGATTTTTGGTCCCCTTATTTTCTGTCTGAAGGCTGCTGCTGTGCCTCATAAAAGCCACATAATACAATTTATATGACCCTGCTATGCTGCACCACTTTATATTGTCCTGTAACCAGGACATCCAATCACTGGGACACACAATATGTTTTTCTTGCTCAAGGGGACTGCTCATGCTTTTCATTTAAACCATTTATATGGATACAGGTAGGTAGTCAAAGATTTCTTTTGTTTGAATAGGAGACAGTATCTCTAAATTGTAGCTCATGAATTAATCTATCTTCAGATTAACACAGCTGTCAGCATGGTGTATTTTCTCATAAGTTCATTTCATTTCAATAGACGTTATTGGCATCAAAGTTGTAGCATTATTTCCAAAGAATTTACTTAAAAATAGAAGATAAAAAAATAAAATAAAATAATAGGGGGGAATGCATATGCTTATAATTAGAAGTCTTATGGTATAAACATGATAAAAAATAAAGTTAAAAATGTTTATAATGAAGTATTCATCAAACATGTGATGGTTGTGATTTTCTGAGTATCAATTGTTTTATCACACTATGCTTGTATGTGTGTGTGTGTTATTTGAGGATAGTGTTCTTCTCTCAGAGCCTGATATTTAGAGCCTGATATTTAAGGCAGGATGTGAGACAGTGGAGCCCTGTCTCTACCTGTTGGGTGTCACAGTGGGGCCAGAGTCTGTCCTCTGAAAGCCAACTCTTTTGTGAGTGCCCATCCCTAAAGCTAATCTGTGGTCGGTGAGTCTGTACCTCGTCAAGGTTTTTCTCAGGTAAGGATCTTTTATGGAGCTCTGTTAATATGCTAATGTGAGTTCTCTGTTGTGGTCCAAATGACATTTTATTTACTTTGTTACTTTACTTGCTTCCCAATATTTTACATATACATTTCTTTTCATTGATTGAGTACTTGATTTGGTCTAGTTTGTGAGATATTGGAGCTCTGAGTCTGATTTGGTTGGTGGTTGATGTGGTTCTGCTGCTCTCCAGGCCTTTGTAAACAATACACTTTCAGTTAAAGGACATACTTTTAAGGTGATATTTGATTTGGTTCATGATCAGTCTTAGGCCAAGTTACTTTAAGTTTTTGATCTTTTTTCTTTCTTTCTTTTACAATTCAGCCTTCTATATTCAAAACTAAAACTGTTTGTCATTTATCAAATTGTTAAGAATTTGCTTTTTTGAGTGGACAAAGTTTTATGATTCATCTTTTATCATAGTTCAGAGTTAAAATGATATATACTGTAATTTTTTCACAATAACCTTGATAAGGTGGAAACAAGTTCAATAAATGTAGCTGTTATTCTCTGCCCTGCTCACTTATCCTTATTTCTGTCTGATTGCCACCATTAACATCTTTTATTTGACCTCAGTCTCTCTTCTTGCCGGAATCCTCTCAAATCCTTGCTCAATGCTGACTTTTTATTCCTTTTTACTGGCAACAACTGAGACTATGTGCAATGTGTTTAAAGGTTGTTTAAATATTTGAAGGTAACGGGTCAAAAGGGCTACTCCAGATTGGCTGTGTTGTTTACATCACAAGTGCAAAATACTTACAACTTGTGCCTCAGTGCAAAGGAGATTCATTAGGCTTTCCATTGACGCAATATACAGGGTGGGCCGTAAGTTGAAGTGTATGATGTTTTATTATGTTTCCTGTGGAGTGACCTTCCAGATCCCCAAATCTCCCCCCTATCCTTCTATCCTTGGGGGCACTTGAAGGCAATGATGAATCAGGTGAAGATATGAGACTAAAATCATCTTAAGGAATGTATCACCAACGCCATTACAAGTATAACTTTACTGTGCTAATGCAATTTCATCAACAGTGGAAAACACGTATTATGTGTTTTTGAAACAATGGCAATCATATAGAGCACACTATTTATTTTATATCTATATCTCTCTCTCTCTCTCTCTCTCTCTCTCTCTATATATATATATATATAAATATATATGCATATATATATACATATACATATAGATAGATATAGATATATAGATATATATACACACACATATATATATATATTATAAATTTAATAACAATAAATACATTTTATATACTGATAAAATGTTTGTCCAATATGAATGATTATTTTCCAAAGTATATAACTTATGGCCCACACTGCACAATACCTAACAGTATTTGAATAGGGGAAAAATAATTGACTGCAATAACATTTCCAATGTTTTTCAATGAGTATCTGTTCAACTTTACACTTTTGACTTCTCTTTTAAAAGGATGAAATTATTATTTCAAAGATCACTCGTCAACGGCCATTGGACAACATGTTCTTCCCCTCCTTTTTTTTCTTAAATGTTCACATTTGCTCAAAGGTGAACTGTCAGGGTTGAAACGTTGTTGCGACTGACAATTCCCTTCTGCTTGTGAAATTAATATTTCAAATATCCTTTGAGTGATTTCTGTCAGGCTTTGCGGAAATGTCCTGTCTGACTGAAGGATGATCCGATCACATATTGGAGGTACAAGGAAATAAACCGGTGTCAGGACTTGTGTCGATCCCTTTCCAATAAGCTTTCTATGAATTAGTGTACCACAAAAACCACCCCAGCCCTTCTTCTTTACCTACTGCCTTTGTACTTGTATTTTCACCGTCTGGGACTTATATACCTCAGGAAGACCTTTAAGTTTCACATATGGAAGATGCACATGTATTTAATCAAGCCACATGAATTGGGTCACATGCAGCTTCAGAGAAACTAACACTAATTTCCCCCTTTCCAAAAATGTGGGTGTGTACCTTCAGAGTCAGAGACAACTCCCCCTTTTTGGCTCCGGACACCATGAATTATTTAGAGTGAGGATTTCCCTGAAGCCTGCTCTCTCTCCTCAGGCAGACTCAACCACCTCAGGCTGATGAGGTCAGGATTGTCACAAAAACATTTCTATCAGACATGTAAGACATTTTTTTGAAAGTATTTTGTGTTCAATGGAAAAAAATGCAAGCTTAATCGGAATGACACAGATATATGGTGATACAATTATTGTGTTATCATGAATGAATTTGGAACAGTATTTTAGTCAGCCTTGTCTGACCTCTATATATGGTAACTTTTGCATTGCTATTAATGATCCTGAATTCCACTCTCAGTATTGCACCTTTTTCCTCTGATTGTGAATGATTGTTCTATGAAAGGCAAGTCCATAAAGCTGGGGGACAATTTGGCCCAAAGCAAGAGGTGCAACTGAAAGAGAAGGACCCATGCAGCAAATAGCTTGAATTATTCCGTTGATAAAAAACAAGAATAAAAGAACAGAGGCTTCTATATAAATCCAGAACAATGTTTGCTCTTACTTGAGTGATCTCTTGGAATTTCTCGTCAGAAAAGAGTGGAATTTGTGCTTTTATAGGCCAGTTACAAATGCTCACATATGTGTGCACACAAGTATAATGGTTACCACAGAAACACACAAATCTCACTAAGGGGCTCATGCTTATCTACACGCACTCCTTTGAATGGCAGGTGCATGGGGGAAAATACCTTTTTGTGGAGCCTTGTGACTACATGTGGTGTGTTTGAGTGTGCTTCAGTGTGTGCGTGTGTGTGTGTTTCTGTGAAGGCCTGTCTCAGATCATCCTCTACATTCCAGGTAATTAGGCTGGCCAACAGCTGAGTCCCATTAGCCTTGATTACAGCATCCAGTACCACAGAGGAGGACAGAGAGGAGGATAACTATGTAGAGAAGTTATGATACTGGAATTTACAACTTTAACAAACAATATTGATACCTTTCTAGATACCACTGCAATAAAACTACACCTCCCAGACGTCAAAACTTGTAAAATGTTTTGATTAATCTTATTTCAAACCTACAATAGTACTGTAGGAATACCAAAATCAGAGATAGTGTAATAGCTTTGAGTGCGTTAACATAGACTTGAGCTCTTAGATTTTTCCAAAGGGCTGTTCACACCTAGATTTTTGAAGCAAGGTTAGGGTGAATACATGTCAAACTCCACTCTTGCGTTTCTATGTTGACAACAAATACACACATTTCAGAAACCATGATCTCATAGCCCTGCCCATTCTTCAAACAGACTAACCCCAACAACGGCTGACATGATCATCAGGATACAGTGTTGCATTGGTGCTGTACAAGCTACTGAGAGTGTGGTGGCTTTTACAGCAAAATCCTCTGCTTCTCATCTACCACCATGAGCAACAGTATGGGCCCTAATTTTGTGGCACAGCGCAGGGTGGCGCAGGGTGGTGAAGGGTCCTGCGCAGTGTTAATTTTGTCCAGCACACCGTCGTGCGCAGCCAATTTGGCAATTTGGTAGACCGGCTGTGCCGAGATGGGTGTGATGGAAATGGATGTAATCTCTTCCTGTGTCATGAATAGGAGTACAAAATTAAGTGAAAGTTACGGTTAAACACAGCAGCAGGCTGATCCATTTATCACGCTTGTGATCGACCTGCATTCCTGGTCTGTTTTCGCCAAATAGCAGAACCTTTGGTGATATATCCTTTTCCCATATCTCCTCCTCTTCCTTCTTGCAATAATGTACTCCATCTTTTTTGATCACATTCAGATTAAAGACTAAAACAGAGAAATATAGGAAATCACAGGTAAATTGTTAAGACACCGAGTGACATACATTTTTTTTCTCTCTTTTTCTTGTCTTCTACTCCCATTTTCCTTTGAATTTCATGAGATGAGAGAAGCCAGATATGTACTCCGTTTCAGATGATGAGGCTGTTTATTGGTGGCTTGTGAGATGTGCATCACACTCCAGCTGCTGTCAGGTTAAGTTTCCATTGTGACAAACGACTTCTATCCGACATCAGATGTGACGGTACAATTAATATCGATACAAATGTATATGCTGCTTCAGACAGTGACATTAAATAGTGATTGATGTGATTGTTTATTGCATTAAAATTTGCCTGACACTCTGGATAGCTGCCTCTGAGGCTCTGTTGATGTGTGCACACATGTGCGCCTGTCACCAAATTACAACTGCGGAGGGTGCACTTTGCCTGTGCCAGGAATAGACCAAGTTGGAGCTGGTGAGCTTTCAGCGCACCTTCCGCACAGTTTTTTGACACAGAATTGTCACTGTGTCAACCTGAACCTGTCGTCATCTCCCCCTTGTGCGCCATCACACCGATCTCGGCACAGCCGTTCTACCAAATTGCCAAATTGGCTGCGCACGACGTGCTGGCCCACACAGTGGTGCGCACCGTGGCCTCTGATGCATGCCCTGATGGTCCCTCCGCTCTCTCAGTTGCTGTAACAGTGACAGCGGCATTGATCGTCTCTGCTTCAGGTGTGGCCATGGCGATGGGGATCAGTCAGACCAATCAGTCACACAGTCAGGTTTCACTGTGGTGCAGCTGATAGTGTTCATGCCTCGCAGCAAAATGGTGGCTGGTTCAACTCTAAAGCCATTTAGGCCCTTCTGTGTTTCCATTCACGGACAAAAACTGACTCATTAGATTAATTATATATATATATATTTATTTATTTATTTATATCAACCACTACTTTGTAATTGAATATAATATTATATACCCATAAACCCATAAAACATCACAGTTCTGTTTGTGGCACGTTGTTGTATGACAAGAAATTATTTTTTTTCTATCTTTTTTTTCTTTTTTTATTTTAGTGAGCTTAAATTCCACTGTTGTGTTTCTGGCTGTTATAACTTCAGGGTTGCACCATAAAATTAACAACTACCACTTGACCACAGGAAACTGGACCTTCTGCCCATCTGGTAGGAATTAAGGCCACACTCATAAGTTGTGTTTGTGCGGTTAGACTCAAGAAGAAACAACAGCATCAACAACAAAGAGGAGCAGGACAGATGTAACAAAACAACGAGGTCTGAATGTTGTTAAGTCTGTTTGTGTGTCTTTCTATATATATATATATATATATATATACATATATATATATATATTTATATCAACCACTACTTTGTAATTGAATATAATATTATGTACCCATAAACCCATAAAACATCACAGTTCTGTTTGTGGCACGTTGTTGTATGACAAGAAATTTTTTTTTTTCTTTCTTTTTTTTCTTTTTTTATTTTAGTGAGCTTAAATTCCACTGTTGTGTTTCTGGCTGTTATAACTTCAGGGTTGCACCATAAAATTAACAACTACCACTTGACCACAGGAATTACTGGCCTTTTAATACACACAGAATCTGGTAGGAATTAAGGCCACACTCATAAGTTGTGTTTGTGCGGTTAGACTCAAGAAGAAACAACAGCATCAACAACAAAGAGGAGCAGGACAGATGTAACAAAACAACGAGGTCTGAATGTTGTTAAGTCTGTTTGTGTGTCTTTCTAAACCGTCTTTCTCATCCATCTCAAGAGGGCAGGATCAACTCAAGAGGCATTTTTACCTCCATCCAGTCCAGGAAATGTTTATTATCCATCTGACATCCACTCACCCACCCATCCATCAACCCATCTGTCCTTCCACTTGCCCGCCCCGGTTACAGAACTGTGATTTTTTTGTTCCTGGTTGTAAAACAAATAATCAACAATAAAATCAAGTTTTGCCTCTTCGTTCATAAGCTGCATTCTAATGGTTTTCCTCGGCACCCGGCCTATGTGAGGTCTTCATACTCCAGAAAGTCCTCCTTTAGTGCTTTAAATGAGTCATAAAAAGTGTGCCGACACATGCAGTGGAGAAAAAAACCCACCCATCACTAAATTAAATTAAACATTGAGGTCTGTCTCTCACTCACTTAAGCATGATGCCATTTCTTTGATAACTCAAAGTCTCTTCACCACTTCAGAGTCACCAGAGAGCCACAGAGCAGAACACAGATTTTCTACATCAGAATATTTTTTTAAGAGTGCCATCACTTGAAAAGCCTTAAGCTCCAGTTTTAATGATGCTTGAATATTCTGCTCAATCCTTTAAGAAAGTTGGCAAAGCTAAATGACCTTTGCAGCCAATTAACCACAGAGAAAAACCTGCTGTGGAGTTAACGGAGTATTTTCTTTCTTCTGGAGAAGATGGTCCTTTATAGAAGTTAAGAGGATGTGACAGCAGTTATATGGTCCTTTATAGAAGTTAAGAGGATGTGACAGCGGTTATGAAGGCTGTTTGATATAGTGTTTCAGATTAAACTTGTTAAGATAGATAATATGAAAACAGACCAGAAATAAAAAAGGACAAAAGAATAAAGGAAAATATTTTTTAAAATAATGTATGTCGAATTTAACATCACAATCTGTAAATGCATGCTATGGGCCGTTGAAGGGTTGGTATGTGCAGTAACTCTTCATGCTATTAATGTGGGGTATACTCTACAAGATAATTGGCACAACATTTGGCTCCCAGGAAATACTAGTAAAGGTCCACTTTCTGGTGCTTCTATATCTGATCCTACCCGATTTTATTATGTAATGCAAGGTCTATTAAGAGTCATTTTATCATCCATAATCAAAACAAAACAAAGCCGTTTAGGAAGCAGGCAGGCTGAAGCAGTAAGCAAACGTAGCTATGGCAGGGAGGAAAACTGTCGATTTGTAGTAAAACAAGAGCATCTACACAGTTTAGCCTGTAATTTACAGTACATGTAACATACTGGTAAGAAGAGGAACTCCATGCAAATCACAAACATTGAGGATGTAAGAAAACTGACAGCTAGACCCATTTAGCTGTAATTCTCCTTGATGTTGTCTTCCATTTTGCTGAAACTAAAGTTCTGCTTTCCCATGCAAAATTACAATCTGCGAAGAATAGATGCTCCTGTTGTTGGTGAGTGAGTCAGCTGGGGTGCAGTGCGCCCTGTCCTTCTTCTTGTGGCACATCAGACACAAAGAACAAAACTGCAAAATCTGTGCTTATTTGTCTTCATGTGTGGAGTCATTTCAAGTTTCATGATCAATTGTGGTTTATCAAAGCTTTATGTGTGATACGCCTAGATATATGTAAATATAGCTATGAATGAACCCTAAGAGTACAGCCTAGCTCAGGGGCCAGTCATCCTTTTGACTGCCTGCCTTCCCTTTTTTGATCTGCATCATGTGAGAGCTGTAACTGAGCTTCCCCAAGTTAGTGCAAATCTATCCTGTTTATGAGAATTGTAAAAGTACATAATTCACTGTATTCATCAAAGTCCCTCTTTGCTGAAACCTGTTTTACTCCATGATAATGGTGGTAGTAATCCTCAACCAACTCCCTCTTTTATCTTATGATCTTTTCTCACATGTGGCTTCCTGCAACACAACACTGCTCCTTAACTGAAGGCAGGTTTGTTCTTACAGACTCTTCATGATGCTCATTTTCACAACGATGACACCTATTAGTGTTTTTGAGCTCAGTGACAGCTGTCGTATTGTAAATGCTGTTTTTTTTTTCAAAAAAAAAGTGCAAAGAGACTGAACACAGCCACCTGTCTTATTGCTACAACACACTTGCTTATACACTCAACAAAAATATAAACGCAACACTTTTGTTTTTGCTCCCATTTTTCATGAGATGGACTCCAAGATCTAAAATTCATTCCAGATAAACAATATTACCATTTCTTTCAAATGTTGTTCACAAATCTGTCTAAATGTTTGATAGTGAGCACTTCTGCATTGCTGAGATAATCCATCCCACCTCACAGGTGTGCCACATCAAGATGCTCATCAGACACCATGATTAGTGCACAGGTGTACCTTAGACTGTCCACAATAAAAGGCCACCCTGAAATGTGCAGTTTTGTCTCACAGCAAAATGCCACAGATGTTGCAAGCATTGAGGGAGCGTGCAATTGGCATGCTGACAGCAGGAATGTCAACCAGATCTGTTGCTCGTGCATTGAATGTTCATTTCTCCACCATAAGCCATCTCCAAAGGCGTTTCAGAGAATATGGCAGTACATCCAACCAGCCTCACAACAAAATTCCACAGGCCACAATTGACAATCTGATAAACTCTATGTGAAGATGTGTTGCACTGCATGAGGCAAATGGTGGTCACACCAGATACTGACTGGTTCTGAGTCCCCAGACCCCCAAATAAAGCAAAAAAATGCACATTTCAGGGTGGCCTTTTATTGTGGACAGTCTAAGGCACACCTGTGCACTAATCATGGTGTCTGATGAGCATCTTGATGTGGCACACCTGTGAGGTGGGATGGATTATCTCAGCAAAGCAGAAGTGCTCACTATCACACATTTAGACAGATTTGTGAACAATGTTTGAGAGAAATGGTAATATTGTGTATCTGGAATGAATTTTAGATCTTTGAGTCCATCTCATGAAAAATGGGAGCAAAAACAAAAGTGTTGCGTTTATATTTTTGTTGAGTATAAGTAAAGATTTACATGCAGGCCATGAATAGAGATCTTTAGATGAAATGACCTCAGACACACAACTTGTTAACATAATATCTCACTCACAAATGTCTGTTTTTTATGCATGAGTAGACTGCACTAGAGAAAATTTGCATATATCATAGGCAGCAGCATCATGCAGACTGTAATAGAAACTGATCAGAGACTAAATGATGAGGTAATCAGTATCCAAGTGTTGATTTCAGCAAGCCTCCAGTCATCATGTAGATGGAGAGAAGTGTATATCTCCATGGCTAATGAAACCCTGGGGATTTTAGGGTTTAGGGTTCATAAAGTATTTATGGTATGTTCATTAAGTATTGATTAAGCCGTTACAGGGAGTTTAGACACCCAGACAATCATTATGAAAGATTAGAACTTGGCTCCAAGGAAGAGGATGATGGGGGAAATTCAGAGAGAGGTAAGAGATGAATGGAAATGACCAAGAAAGAAGATGAGGACAGCGTGAAGAAGAAAATGTTAGAGATAAAACAGATAAAGAGCAAGGTGGCAGGAGAGGAGGAAGGGAGAGGAGGGAAACCTGCACTTTTAATATTAATTAAGCATTCAGATAGCATTTTAGCCAGCAAGGCTACCATTTTAGGAGATTAGGTTTTAATCTGAGGAAGAAGAGGAGGGGAATAGCAAGTGGAAGAGAATAGGAGGAGGATGGAGGGGGTGAGAAAGAAGGAAGTGAAGGATAGAGAGGAGATGGGCCTAAGGGGGGCAAAGGACTGAGAAGAATAGATGGATTAAAAGAGGAAATGAGCAGGATTAGGTAGAAGACAAATATGAAAAAGTGAAAGGAAGGAATTAAGACATAATGAAAAGAAAGCCTAATTTCCCTAATCATATTCTGCTTCTTTAAGAGAGTGTTCTGCAAGTTGTTTTCAAGAATTTGAAGTCTCCAAGATTCTCTTCACTCTGCTCCAGTGCCTGTAACAGCCAGGGAGAGAGGTGTTTCATTTTTGGGTTGTCTATCTGTCCTTTTGTCCATCCCAGCCTGGCCATTCTACTTATTGTGACATGTGAAGTGGACATTCAGGCATTTTCTATAAATTTAACAGTAATGTTCACTCTCAAATGCTCATGGTAACTCAACATTTTGCTCAAACTTTCTCTTCTGTAAATACAAATTAACACTCCCAAATGTACATGCTTACTCAAATATGAATGTATTTATTTAGAAGTATAAGGTCATTTAGGTCCTAGGACCTTTTGTTTCTATCTCACTGGTTATGTGAGGCTTCTAAAGACTGGTCAAGGGGATTTTCCTCGAACTTTCAGAAATGTCCTTTCCAACTTCTGCAGGGTTTTGTGGGATTTAGAACAAATGCAAAAAGCTAATCAGCCACTACATAGCAGCAACTAAATGCATTCAGTCACATTGACAAGGTCAAAACAGCCCACATGAGTTCAAACTGAGCATCAGGATGAGGAAACAGGTGATTTAAGTTACTTTGAAGGTGGCATGGATTTTGGAACTGCTGATCTACTGAGATTTTCATGCACAACCATCTGTAGGGTTGACTGAAAATGGTTGAAAAAGAGAAAATATTCAGAGAGCAAATATGTCTTGTTGATGCCAGATGTCAGAGGAGAATGTCCAGAGTGACTCACGATGATAAAAAGGCAACAGTAACTTAAATAACCACTCGTTAAACAAAAGTTTGCAAATATTGAAGCAGATGGGTTAGAGAATCAGAGGGGTAAGAATTTGACAGAAACAACACTGAAGCATGGATCCATCTTGCCTTGTATAGTTCAGGCTGGTGGTGGTGTAAAATGGTGAGGGATGTTTACACACTCTGGGCCCCTTCGGGTCAAGGTCATTGGCCTCATGGTCCTCCCTTGCCTCATACATCTATATCACACGATTATTTTGAGAAATGTTCTTAAATGTCCTCTCTAAAAGAAGAATAAAAAATATGTAGTCGGAGATAAAGGTTACTAGGTCTCATCCATTTGTGTTGAATGACATATGTTAAGCAGACTTTGCAGCAGTGTCCTCACTAAATCAGATCTACAGTATCAAGAATTTGGAGGTAACGGGTCAATGTTCAAGATTATAGATGTTCCCCAAGTTCTGCATGTAAAAGCATGAAGATGTTAAATTTTTCCCCATGATAATTCTTTACTTTTGAATGTAATATGCCGAGAATGCTCTGAAAATTGTTTCTGATTCAAAAGTTGATTAAGCTTTAGTATTTGACACCCGATAGCTGAAGGTCAATGTGGCACCAAATCTTGTTTAAAAAATGAACATTTTATATTGAATGGAAAAGATCTCTAGCAATCACATTATTACAAAAAGACACCCCGGCAAACATCATTATACATGCTTGTTAGGGCATCGGTGTACCACGTCGAGGCATATAACGTCAAAACAGTAGCTCTGTTTTTCTTATTTATCCTTTTTCTGTGCTTCTTTTTTCCTGTTCAAGATCTTTTAAGGCTGTTATGTTCTATTTTAAATTCAAAGATTCACTTTTTGACATGCAAAAGAGGTGACAGAGAAATCTGACATTCTAGCACCTTCCCAAGGAAGCATGTCTGCCTGTCTTGCAGGCAGCAAGTGTTTTCCACAGGTATTTAACTATCACTTTGCCCTCCCTGTACCCTCCGGCTCTTCAGCAGGTGGTTTTAGCATTGCAGGGTAACCAGGAAGCAGCACAATAAGAGGTGCAGACCCGCTGTAATGATGCAGCAATGAGGTTTAATGGGGCTGAAAACACGGAGTGACTGGCTGGCGGGCAGGCGACACAGTCAGGGAGGCAGGCACAGTTGGTGTGAAGCTGTTTCCAGCCCGTGACAGATGTTATGGAGGGAGGGAACAAGCGAGAGACAAAGAGATAGAGGGTGTGGGGACAGAAAAAGAAAGAGAGAGGAAGAGGGAGGAAGGGAGAGAGGTGAGTCATTTGCATCATGCAGAGTGAGAGATCACCGCAAAGTTACTTTGTGCAAACAGCAACTTTTGAACAAAGTCAGGCAGAGTTCACATGTGGTTGCTCTGAAGCACTTAAAGTTCATGTCCCAGAGGGGCTTAAATAAAGGTTTTACAGCCAGTTGTGTGTGCAGATGAAGTGCAATGGAGTCTAAATAACACACCAAGATGCCCCTGTTAATTTTGTGCTCGTTCTTATTTCAAAGGATTGATACAACAGAGGAGTGAAGGATTTTTTGACAGCAGATGTAAGAAGCACAAACTGGAGGAGCAAAACTGTAAAACCCAGTTCAAACCAAAGGTCTGTGAGTAGACAGAGTGATATTTGTGATAGATTGTGAGGAGCTGACTCATCAGCTAGAGGGAAGAAAGTGTCATTATGTTCTATGCTGTTTCTGTTTGGGAATGAAAAGAACTTATTGATAGTTGAATGCTCTGATTGCTTTCTTATCAATTTCTGGTGATTTTCTTGGCAGAAAAAAGTGTTTTCTTGATGAACAATATCATATATTGTTCATAGTGTCACATGACACTCTTTAATACAGTCTTTAATGCCATGCATTGTTGAGAGATGCATTATCATACTAGAAAAGCACTCAGAGAGCGCAGACCTCCGCTCGTGCCACAGTCCTCACCCATATTGTGATTTTCACCATAATTATTAGTCCTACCTTTATTTCAGCTGAATATTTAGATTCCTTGACCATGAAAACATACCATTAGCAATTGGATTCATAATGATATCTATTTTAGTTCAGTAGTTAGTTATGAAAGTAGCATTTTTCGTCATGGCAGTTTTATGAAGATTCGGATCACTCCCAAAATCTTATCATTTGTTCCTTGTCCCAATCCAGACATTACCTGAAAATTTCATTGAAATCCATCCATAATTTTTGAGTTATGTTGCTAATAGAGAAACAAACAAACATACAAACAAAAAAACAAAAAGACGCCAGCAATAACATAACTTTGATGGCAGAGGCAATTAATAGTGTTTCCACCTTTGCTCATAATCACGCAGACTCTGGACGTTCAGTGGTGGTGTGCAGTCTTTAAGTTTTGAGTTAGACTTGTTCTGTCTCCATGGTTAGCACCTGGAGTTCTTGGTTTTTGGTTAGGGATGCACAATGTTATTAGAACAATACCAATATAACAATTAATTGCCTTAAATTGGTTCTTTATGCCCACTGCAAATAAAACTCTTGTCTGCTTGGAATCATAGAAGACCTCTTGTTTCTTTTTAGAGTTCAGTTCTTATGTCCACACCAGAGTTTGTGTGAACTTTAACTAGACCCAAATACACCAAACTTTACAGAAAACCAGAATTTAGACCAAAATGTGTAAGGTGTGAAAAGGCCCTTAGTCAAGAGAAGACTTCGTGTTCTTGACAAAAGTAGTGGTACCATATCAGTTTCTGCTATAATGAGTTTGGAAATCTTAGCATATTTGACTATCAAAAAAGTCCAATATTTTGTACCTAGATTTGGTACATGCTGACTGCGTCTTCGAAGAGTATGATGTTATTGTATTACACAAACTACTTTTAAGTCACTGTTAAGCATTAAGGTGAGCGATTTTGAATCAGGCAACATCATTAACTGGCCTATGCTGAGTTTGCACAGCTCTAACTGTCCTCGCAGCAACACTCTAAGATGGTCTACTCACATAACAATTCTTCAGTCTGAACTGAGTCATAACCATGTTAAAGTTACTGCAAACCATATGGAAAATGTGTGTGCAACAAAACAGCTGACATTCTTTATTGTCTCTGTGGGAAAAACCACAGTAAGATTGTTTTAGACATATTGTCTTTGGACAAAATCAGCTCGTAACCAAACTGACCACAGGGAGAGGAAATCTTCTATTTAACCATTTGATTTCTTTATGCCTTACAAACAGGGAGAGCAAGGATGAGTCTTACAGTGTTACACACACAGCCTGAGGACACTCTTGTACACAAATAGAGCAACAGTTTAGTGAGTAACAAACGGTTTAATCACAATGAGGAAGTTATTGTGAACAATCACAATGTCCACTGTTAAAATACAAAACAGAGTGTACCGGAGGACAGAGCTCATTTTTTTTTTTGTAATAGAACCTCAGTGCCTTCGAAGAGTAGCGCAAAATTTAGTCTAAACCTGGATTTGCAGTGGTAGCTTTATAAAGTCCTTTTAGCTCGGACACTTCTTGCTGAATCCTCTCTTGAGGATCCACTATTTAATTTCTCTGTTTCCATCCTGACTGTAGCCTGGTATGTAAATTCCTTGTTTGTTAACCAGGGACTTATTAAGATGTTGTGTTCCATTATTTCTTGTTGTGCAGAGAGCATTTCCACTAAAAGTATCCACTGTGCTGCAGTTTGTCACTGGGTTTAAACAGTCCCATGAGGCAACTGTTTGGGCCTCTGCAAAGCTGAATATGTTTGATTTTATAAACAGAGAGCTCACAGTACATCCCATTTTTCATGTATGTGATCAGAGGAAAAAATAACTTTAAAGCTTCATATACTCACCCTAAATACAACCCTGTCTGTCAGAAAAAAGCTGTACCTTTGTTCATTATTTACCACCCTCCTCTAATTAGTATCCTTTTTTTATGTGGATGAAACACCAAGAAAAGAGCTCTCTTGTTCGTTGAGATTTGATTTAACGTCTCCAAATACTGGTTTTATTTCATTTTATTGGTAAATAGAACTGTGTTTTGTGAATTTGGCAACTTTGAGTATAGTGTGAACATGTGCATGTGAGTACTGTGATGAGCTCCTTTGTCTTGTTTGAGACAGTGACTTCTTGCAAAATAATATAAATAAATCTGCAAATAGTTTTTATTATGGTTGTGTTGTAGTTCTATAAGGACCAAACGTTAGCCCCTTGGTTTTCCAAAATATGTTCAACCTTCAAAACCATATAAGAACTATTAATTTGCAAAGATCAAAATGATGACAAAAACAAACAAGTTCAAACCTTTGTTTTTTTTTTTTGCCACAGACATTCTTATCAGCAGTTATCCAAAAAACACCCTAAACTGTTATTGCACATGCTTTGCAGTGTGTTAAACATGTTCCCTCTCTCTTTGAATGATACAATACTTCTATGCACAGTACTTAAAGTCTGGTTGGAAAAGCTAATACAAACTCAACAAAGGACTGTACACTGGCCCACCTAAAAACAGGGGATCTTGGTTCACCTCCAGGCAAACCAGAGGTCTATTTGTTGTAATTGTGAAAGCCATCTGAACCAAAGAAGGCAAAAGACCCAATACGCACGGAGTGGCTCATGTTAGCACAGCTAGCACTGCCAGCCTCACTCCTCTCATTAGATTAATATCTACAGCTCTGTGTAAAATATGATAACGCATTTAGCACACTGTTGTTACATACATATGCTTAACATTTATTGTGTGCTTGGTAATGAAAAAATCATTAAAAACCATTTTAAATCACTTTTGAGACTTTCTTTAGTCCATTAATGCAAATTAATTAAGCTGTGCTCGACATCAGCTTTTGTTTTCATAACCAGAAATCAACTTAATAACTGAATTTGGTTGACAACTAAGTACATTCATAGCTTTGTTTGAATAATTACAAGTGTATGGATTATTAATATGTGAATTATGTATTTTTTCTAATTATAAAAGAAGTTGCTATGATCCAAATGTTAGCACAGAGGGAGACAGTATCAGCTTGGACTGGCCCTTAGTCAGCCTGACAAAGAGCAAAAAAAAAATGAACCGGAGAAATATGGCTGTCACAACTTCATCAACAAACCAAGTCTGCACAAATTTACACGTGAAGGTGACCCTCTCATAGACACTGCTTTAGTCTGTCTCACCCTGGATTATTAAACAGGACCTAAAATCAGACAAGCGTTTAATGTTAAAGGCAGTCCTTCGGGAAATGTTGAATAAAGTATAAACCTTGACCAAGATGATGAGAAGTTGTCTCTGCATTTGCTCACACACAGACTTCTTTATTCAGTTGGAGGATCTACCCCCTGCTGGGCATTAGAAGTACTGCAGGTTAAATGGACTCTTAGTATCCTCACTTTTAAAGGGCCATGTCTGTTCTTAAGTCTTTGAACAGGAGAAATGACGGGATGTTCACATGGACACCTGGCTGTTGTTTGAAGATGGACTTGAAAAATGTTGCAGTTAAAAGCAAAGTTTTAACAGTGTTGTTGAAAAGCAGGTCAGCAAGAAGTGGACTGTTTTGATGGTGATCTCAGTGATCTCTCTGAGTAAGAAAGATGAGGGTAAGATCAATGACAGGCTGCACAGCTGTTACACATGACTCTGAGCCTTTGATGTCGCTGCTTTCGCCTGTCGCTGCCTGCTTCAACACGCACTCACACACACACACACAGACACACAAATGCACGCAAATGTGGAAGATTACATTTAAAGCCACCGTGGGGGAAGACAACTGTGCCACTCAGTGTGTCGGACTCTGTGCCAAAAGGAAAATCCCTGCTGACTGAAAGAGATATTTAGACGAAGAGAGAGAGTAAGAATATTTCGGTCTTCTTCAGTGGAGCCGCTCTGCTTCTTCTGAGTCACTGATTACATAGATGGCTTTGGTCACAGTCGGCCAGAAGTGGAACTCCCACTCTGGAAATCAAACGGCTCTGCAGCATGCACAGGAAAATCCTCCACGGAAAAGAGAAATATTTGTGCTCCAAATGAGCCACATAGGGTGGCTGCTTTTGTCACACTTTCACACAAGTATTCGCACACACAGTCAGTGAAATACATCCTGTTGTTTTCAATAGACCATAAATTACTCTTGACTTGTCCGGTTATAGTCTTTTAGAATTTGTTAAATTTTCTGTGACAGCAGTGGCATCAAATGTGTGATCAGTGTCACATTGAAGCTCTGCAGTGGATTCAGATTCAGTTTAAAACATTTCTGCTGCTTGTGGTTCGAGGACATGGGATGAGAGAACATTTTTTTTCTTTTTAATGGTATGGTGTTTATGAATTTTGTTTGTATTAATGGACAGAGCTCAATTGAATGCATAACACACTCAGAAAGCTAACCCATTAATGTGCAGGAAAATAAGGGATCAATGGCTTGACAACCTTTACGGCTCAAAATCTGTCATCTCAAAGGGCAGTGACATAAAGGGTGAATCCTAATTCTTCCACTTAGCCCTTCTCCTTCATCTTACCCTTTTGTCTTACCCCTTCCCCTTAGCCCTCTGTTTTTGAGGGCCAAGGGGAAGGGGTAAAACTCACTGTTGAGAAACAAGATGCCACTACAAGATTTCCACTACGTCATCACCCAGAGCCACTCGCTGGTTGTGACGTAAGCAGATGCGACAATAACCATAGCCATCGCTGTGAAAGCTAGCTTGTTATAACAAAAAATTTTTAAAATGCGACCAACAACTGAAAACATGATTAATAATAACTTAATGATAAAGTAATATTTTTTATGATTAGATGCTTATTTTGGTTGCCACTGTGCTTCGTGTTCGAGGCAAGCATCCCTAGGGTCAGATTGACCCTAAGGGTAAAATGTGTTAGTAATATTTGAGGTTAAAAGGAGGTTTAATAATTTCTTTTACGTTTCATCTTAACACATTATGACTTTGTGATTATATTTTTTATTGGCTACAGAGATTATCAGCAATGATCCGAAACACAGTAAAAAGTCCCATAGGCTTATATTGGGCTTGCAGTTGAGGGAGCCAGAGCAATGCTAACTTACTCATTGACCTACAAAAATATGTCATTCCTGCACAGCTCTATTTCAGGTAATTAACCCTTCAACAAGTCTCTGATTGGTTAAGTGACTAACCACAAGAATCAGAGGAACCCTCTTAAAAGTAGCATTTGCTGGGTGACTCCAGTCAGAAAATGATTGGGTTGGTGGAGTCTATTTTGATGCAGAGTAGGGAAATTGTTTCCTCTATTAGCTACTTAAACATTGAAGATTACAAAGAAAACGTACTTACAATCATAGGTAACAGAAAACAGTTAAATACAGGCAATATTTGGTCTTTTAGGATGATTTTGAGGAAATGAAATATTTTGTAAATGTTAATAACTGATGTTTGACCACAACAGGTCATTCACAATATTAAAAGATTCATAACAATCTTGAGCTTTCTTCATCCTGCTGTAGTTTTGTCTTAATTCTTTCCCTTAGGGCATGGTTAACAAGGATCTAATTAATGAAACATTGTTAAAAGCTGATCAATAAGTGATTCATTTCAGTTGTTTCAGATGGGTGAGAGGCCAGCAACAACAGATTAGATGTCTAATAATCTAATGAATTGTAAAAACAGTGTAAATAATTTTGGCACACATTGCTACTGCTACAGACTTGGCAACAAATGTGTGTACTCTGGGTGTTTCTAGTCACCTTGGGGGTCCTAGGCAAGAGTGACAATGGGGGCCCTCCCGCCTGGCCCAAAAACACAAAGAACATCGTTCAATAAAGATATCTTTTATTTTAAATATCAAAAGTTCGCAGTTATCAAGAAAACTTTAAATACAATATAACTTAACAAACACAAATGGATGAATGACGAAAACACAATCAAGCAAAAAAAAGTAAAAGAGTAAGAAAGTAAAAAAGCACATCATATCACGAGAGATTTAAAAGGAGAGAAAATCCCTGTTAACTTTATTCTTTTAAACAAAAAAACAGTTCCTACCTTCATTTGTAGAGGTAAGTTGTTGGTGTTGTTCTATTGATGTGATGTCAGGGGTTGGTGGAGAGGACATGGTATTAGGCTGTGGCGCTGTGATCCAATCCAGCTGTGGTGGTGGTAGGGGGGCTGCCATGCTGCTGCTGCCAGTGCATGAAGGCATTTCCTGCTCACCTGAGGCTGCTAGAAATAAAAATCATTTAGTTTATATAGAGCTTTTTTATGACACCCTCATACCCTCAATGTAAAGACATACTGTAATTTTTTTTTTGCATTTAATTGTGTTAATGCATCGATATTGCAGTATCCAAAACAGTTCAGTTATTTTGTCATTGACAGAAGGACCAATGTCAGCTCTGTCCTGGGGCCCCTTCCAGCTCTGGGCCCTAGGCAATTACCTAGTATGCCTACCCCATTGCGGCGGCTCTGTGCGTACTTTTCTTCAGGGGGTATTTCTGGTGATGCTCACACACAGCAATGTTTTTTACATACTACACTGCCATCTTGTGCAATATTGATACACTTTTACCCTTTAATCTGTATTCTAAACTACATGTTTATTTTTACCCCTGGCAGGAATTAATCAGCATTACTGCCACTTGTATGTAGGTGCATCCGCTGAAGCTACAAAGTTTGTACAGTGAAAAAAGACAAAGATGAATTGTTCATTCTCAGATATAGTAAATGATGTTGAGCCAAGTTAATATATAGAAAAGCAAACATCTCATCACTTAATCACTGTCTGTTGGAGGTCTAGCATTGGTCAGTTGCATGCTGATTTATCAAGAGTTACACAGTGATTACCAAAGCCATGATAGATTTATCAGATCATAAAAATCAGATTTGAAATCATATCTTTTTTATCAGTAAAATTATATTTTTTTCCTTTTGTTCTTCCACAGTAACTCTTACTTTCTGTCTTTCCCAGAGGGAAATAGCAGGCGCAAACCCTTCTTGCATCTGTCCTCTACTCACACGCATACAGTATGCACACACATATCACACATGGATACCCAGATGGGCAAGCTTTAGTCTCCTGAAGCAAATTATTTTAATAGAGAGCAGCTGAACAGAGGAAAATAATTGAAGCACACAAGTGAGTCTGACTAACTGAGAGGCTCCTAAGATGTAGATATGAAGAAAACTGAATGCAGTTAATTGAACCTCTACATATCCTGAGGGAGGTTTTCCTTATAGCTGTGGGGGTTCTGAGATTGAAGCCCATGTTCTGCCTTTTCGCTGAAATGTTTTTTCCTCTTTGAGGAGAGTTTTGCCACTTTAGTTATATCCACAGATATTTTCTTCTGTGGGATATTCAGTCATAAATATGGAAATAAAAACACTTAGAATGCCACTGCCTGAACCTTTAATGCACTGAGTGCTGTGAGACCTGCTTTTATGAGCAGTTGAAGCTGAGTTTTATATTCCTTTTTTCTTTATTTTGATTATTTTGAACACTTAAAAGTGGTGTAAAATAATTTCTGTAGGGCACAGGGGTTATCTTTGATAGTTTGCAGTTTTTTTTCTATGCAGATGAGCAGCGGATCTATCTGAGTAGATGAAGGATTTTTGTCCTCTTGGATTCTACCATATTCTGTTATGTTATATTTACGGTCAAAATGCAGGCATTAGGAGACTTAGTAATGCTATTAAGGTTTATAAGCAAATGATTCCTTTTCTAACCAAAAGCAGCATCCACACATCATTGAGTTGTAGCTGATGTTGACTGACATTGAGAAAGCATCAACATTTTGGTGAAAGTATATTCCCGGGGTCTTTTCTATGTTCAGTGGTCAACTTATCGAAAGTGGAAAGAAAGGATATGTTGGTGGAGTATATAAATTCCCAACAGACCTCTGCCTAATAGAGGATGGATTAAATGTAGGCCAATCTAGATGTAACACATGGGTAGCACACTAACTTCAGCCCAGTGTAGCTTGCTGCTGAATGTTCTGAAGGCCATATTGCAGTTGTGTGCCGTTTTATCACATGCAGCTCCAGCCAGTCTCAGTATCCTGCCGCCATGTCTTGGAGGCGAAACAAGGCTGTCCCCATCTCAAGTTGTAAAATCAGAAACCAGTCCTTGGGAGAAAGCAGTTGAAGCTGACAGAGCTGATGTACATAGATCTATAGTCTGGCAGGTCCCAATGTTCATGAACAGAGACAAAGGCAGCTGTAACTGCCTTTGAGCAACATAATTGTTGCTCAGCTGATGTTAACCTAGGTCTATGTGGCCTGAATTTGCTCCACATGACTCCATATTTCCCTGAAAGTTGGATAAAAGGTGTGGATGCATCTTAGACTTTAAAAGGTTTTAGCAGTCAATTTACACATTCTTTCTATCTCAACAGCAACAAGAACAAGACCCCACCAACCTCTACATCTCCAATCTGCCTCTCTCCATGGACGAGCAAGAGCTGGAGAACATGCTGAAGCCTTTTGGTCACGTCATTTCAACACGGATACTGAGGGACGCCAATGGCCTCAGCAGAGGAGTCGGTTTTGCAAGGTTTGCCAATGTGCACACAAACGTTTAGCTGTGCTTGGAGTTGTCCCAAAATTCCTAGATACACTTAGATGTTGGAGAGATAAGAACTTCAAGCATGGAACATCAAAAACATATGCAGTAAATCTTGGCTTTTTAAAGACTTGAATTGTGTACAATTTTCCTTTACAGACTGAAATGATCTTCCATGTATACTCAATTTATTTTAAGGTTAAACCTTAAAGCCATGTGTAGGTAACTTTACTGAAGTACTTTTGTTGCTTTTTTGCTTTGAAATATTTTCTTCAAAGTTGAAGAGTAAGGTAAGTTTCAACAGGAAGAATGACCTCAACTACCTGCTGTCATTACCTTGAAACTGTAGCCCTTTTCACAGTGCTTTTGTGCAAAGCAGCAATTACACTTCAAGGCATTCACATTAATTCTGTAAGGGTGTAATATTTGTGTCAGTTCACCCAGAAATATTGGCAAGAGGCATGGTATTTCCTGAACCAGTCTCTAGCCTATAACAGGGGCACATAAACCCCTTTCAGACTGGCCAAAAAACATGTTTAAACCCGGTAAAAATGGGCTCCTGTAGGCAGTTTGAAAGGGGTTGACTGGCTTTTCTCCCCAGACTGACTGACCCTACTAGCAACACTGGTTTTAATCCGCTCATCTCCGATCGGCTCCGGTGAGAAATCACAACCGGTTTGATCTGCTAATTTAAGAATGACATTTGCTTAACATATCCACGGCATAGCATCGCGTCTGTCCCCTCTGTCTGTAACTTACGAGACTCTTTGCAGTCTCAGCAACAAATTCCATCCACCTTTGCATCATCAGCGCTGAGTTTTTTCATTTTTAAAGAGGGACAAAAGTAAGAAGTCCAGAAAACCATGTCCATGTCTTCCATGCTTCTTCACACTTAAAAATGTTGGGTTAAAAACAACCCAATATGGGTTATTTTTTAACCCAACACTGGTTAAATATTGAACAGAACACATGCTGGGTTATTTTGACCCAACAAGTTGGGTTGGTTTCCTTTAACCAACAGTTGGGTTATATGAACAACCCTGTTGGGTTGTTCAAATAATCCAACCACAGGCTAAATTTGACTACACTGTTGGGTTCTTTTTACTCAATCAGTTGGGTTGTTCAAATAACCCAACGTTAACCCACAAGAAGCTATCGCTAACGTTAACTACAAATGACCAAGAGCTCACAATCACTGCTTCACACGCTCATGTCACGTTGAATTCGGATAGCCAACATACACGGTTACTACAGTAAGCTTTATACACATTTTATTAATATAAATTGAACGTTGTGGTGAAAGAATAGTGCACACATAACAAACCTTGCTTGTATAGAGCTGAGTCTCTCAGGGTGTCTCTCAGTATGCGACGCTGCTAGATGGCGGTACTGCACGTAGAAGCCTGCGAAGAGAATCGCGGGCTTCTTCTTCTCTTTCCCCAGAACTTCTCTCGGGATTTGGTCGGGCCATAACGAGACTTGCCCATCCAGCGTCCGGACTGCAAGCAGCTGAGGAAGGCGTCGAATGAGTTGGGGTAACCTGGGGGTAGCTGTTGGTCGCGCATGCGCGAGTGTCAACCGAACATGTTGGGTGGTCCGAAATAACTCAACACATTATCATGAAAATTACAACCCAACAGCTAGTAACTCAACTGCCAACTACAATAACCCAGCAATCTGGGTATTTAGATTACCCAATTTAATGAAAACAACCCAATTAAACTAACCAACAGTCTCAACCCAGCTGTTGCGTTGAAAAAATAACCCAACAATTTTTTGTGTGTTCCCATTGATTACTTGGTCGTTTTTTTGTTGCACAGATGATGTCATCAGTGTGATAACATCATCAGCGTCAGAGGTAAAACAAAAGCCACTGCTTCCAATTAGACCTGGGTCTGCAGGCAGTGTTACGGGAGTCACTTGCCGATTGTTAGAAGGTTAACCGGCTTTAAAAACCTGCATTGACCGGCTTATTTTAGGTGTGAAAGTGGCAATACAGAGACAGACAATTATTCATCCTCACACTCATGGTTATCAGCAATTAAGAGTCACCAGTTAACCAAACAAGCATGTTTTGGTCTGTGGGAGGAAACCAGAGTGTCTGGTGGAAACCCATGCAGGCACATGGTGACCATGTAAACTTCACCCAGACAGATCTTGACTGACACAGAGAGTCAAACCAGCAGTCATCTTTCTGTCCGGCATGTGCACTAATCCGCTGTAACAGTGTGCCACTAATCATTTCCCTGTACAAATTGTGTTTAAATGGACAATATTTTGTTAATCCTGGACACAAATAACAAAGATTGATCATTTCACATGTGTTTTTAGTTGAAAAAGCTCCATTACTCTGACCTGACTTCCCAGCAATATAACCACAAGACTTCTAGTTATAATGGAACAACTCCACATTCCTCTGCTCTTGGCCCCGTCACCCTTCTCCGTGCATTTGTGTGTCCACGTGTGTGCGTTTGTCTCAGTTACATGGCGGAGTGTGCCACTGATTAGGATGCAGTCGAAACTCCCTTCAGGGTCACTTGCTATGTGAAAACCCTAGACACACACACTGTCATGCATGCTCACATTACCCCACACACAGACACACACACAGTGTCATTCTCCTGTCGCCGTTTTCTCTCCCACACAGACACACATGCACACTCACGCTGGCTTTTGCTTGCCAAGCAGGCAATTAGTCATTGAGCTGTGATTGGGTGAGTGGAGCTGAATAGGGGCAGACAAAGAGGACATGACACACAACAGATCAGGCTGAATGGAGCTTTTAAACCGGGACAAAGGAGAGGAAACCCCACACAAAACATACACTCATACACATTCTTAAGGCATTCTGCTCTGGCATACAGAGACAAACAAGCACAGCTACATATAGAGACTGCTGTTTAATGCACCTGCCGCTATGTGGGACACATTTCTGCATACATTGGCACACTTTAAAAGACTCATGGTGCCATTCCTGTATATGAAATAGTAACAGAAGGAACCAGTGTCCTCAATTAACACCTCTTTTTTTCTCTCTCTGTCTGTTAGGATGGAGTCGACAGAAAAGTGTGACGTTGTGATTCAAAATTTCAATGGGAAATTCTTGAAAACCCCTCCAGGCATGACAGGTAGGTGTCCATCAGGAGAAAATAGCTCTGTGCAGCTTGTGTTTCTCTATAGGTCACAGTGCTCATAGGGATGCATCACACACTCAGCCTTCCCACACACAAAGGTATCTGCACTCAAAGGTCACATTATTTTAACATGAACTCAGTTTGCTGCCGACCTTTGAAAGACTTCCAGTCAGTTCACAGCTGTTTATGTTTTAATCAAACTAATCTGTTGTGTGCCATGGTTGAAATCACTTCAGAAGATACACTAACCAGCAAATTCATCAGGTACTTAAAAACTTATAAACAAATTTTGACTGAATTTTCAGGGAATGTAAATCATAACACAAGGAGTGAATTATACAGTTTTGATGGTGTTACCCATCTGTATGCAGATCCAATAATATTTTTGAAGGATTTGTTAGGACTCTAAAGTGAGCTCAGGAAGGAACACTGGTGACAGGCCCGTGTGGTTTGATCCAACAGATTTGTTGGCTGCACATCTATTATGTGATTCTCCTGTTCCACAACATTTTAAATGTGCTGTATTGAATTGAGATGAAGTGACCACATAGGCCAGTAGAGAGCTGTGATCTCCCTGGCATGTTCAGGAAACCAGTTTTAGATGATCTGAGCTTTCTGACATGGCATGTTATCCTGCTGGATGTTGCCATCAGTAGATGGGTACACGGTTGTGACAAAGGGATGAACATGTTCAGCATCAATACTTTGGCCGACTGTGGTGTGTAAATATTGCCCAATTTGTACTAAAGGGCTCAAAGTGTGCCGAGAATATATCCCCCCTTCATTACGCGACCATCACCAGCCTTAATACATGGCAGTATGGATCCAGGCTTGGGTCCTTCAAGTGAGGCTTGATAGTTGACATAAACAGCGAATAATGGCATGTTTTGGGGCTGCTCTGCCTGCAAACAGTATCCCCAATTTAATTAATCCAGCAGATCTTTTTATCAGCTACAATGTACCTATCAGATTGATAGAAAAATGACATCATTTTCCCTCCAATCAACCTATATTTTATTGGTCAGATATATATTGTGCATCCCGACAGAAAACTGCTTTTCACTGGATATTTTTTTGCTGTTTTTCAGAAAATTCTCTGTTAGCCTTAGTGCTTCTTTTGTGCTCAAATCCCAGGAGATCAGCAGTGTTTTTAATCCTCAGACCAGCACCAGCAACCTTGCCACGCCCCTTAAATGAAGGGAAACTGGGTTTTGATTTGATTCCCTGTGTAAAGATTTGTGTTTTGTTTAGTAAAGTCTGCTATGTGCAGTTTCAGTGCAACTCTGTCACTCTGTTAGTGTAAATTGCTTTCAACTTGTGAGCAGGGCAGTAGCCGGGATTTTGGAATGGGTGAGGTCCATGATGCGCGCAAAGTGCATGCCGAAAAAAATTTCGGTGTTTTTAAAATTTCTTTTTTTTTTTTAGGCGACAAGTCACACAAGATGTTTATTGTTTAAATCTTTCTGTGTTTCTCTCCTCTCCATCCTCCTCTGTGTTTCTCTGCGCTCCACTTTCCTCTGTATGCCTCTGCTCCCCTTCCATTTCTGAATGACTCTCCTCTCTGTGCTCTGCCTTACTTTCCCTATTCTCTCTTCCATCCTTGGTTTCATGTTTGTCTTTGTCAATTTCTTTCTTTTCTCTGCCAGAAATGCATCCAGTGTATTCTTTTTTAATCTCTGGGACATGTTTGCCCTGCTCTCTGTGACTTGTTTTCAGTGGAATGGGTGTATTAAAGTTAATATTAGCTGAAAACATAGCATGCATGACGCGTGCTCGGCCAGCTGATGAGCCAGGCACTCATCAAAAAAAAAAAAAAAAAGCGCTCTCCGTTGTGGATAAAAGTAAATGAACTGGCTTTGATCAGATGATTTGACAGGCCAAACTAGTGCCGAATTATCTAAAAAATATATATTGTGGTCACCTAGGTGTAGATGGGCGGGGTTGTGGTCTACAAAGTGCTAATAATAAAAACACTCTAGTTTTTTATTGGGGTTTGGTCCTCAGCCAAGTGCGTCACAGGGCGCATCTGCGGGAACGTGCATCAGCTGACAAACAGCTGTTCACTGCAACACGTTCACAGGCACAAACAGAACACAACGCCCATGGATGTTTACCACAATTTACAATTTACAAGCACGTTTCAAGGAGAGGTTTCAAGTTTTTATGAGTTTATGTTGTATTCAGTTGGCCATATTTGGCGAAAAAAAAAAAAACTCGGAAAAATAGGTTAGGTCCAGACCTCGCTGACCTCATACCTGGCTACGGCCATGCTTGTGGGGTTTGTTCTTCTGTTAGCCATATTTAGAAACTAGGATCTGAGCCTTGGGGAATGGTTAGGAAGAACAGATCAGCAGCTTGTTGGTCCCACTGCCCATATCCACCGGTCTTTAAATTAGGAAACCCTTTTAAGAATTCAGAGCAACAGAGTTTCATCACTTCACACTGTTTCGGTGTTCTAGTTGGATCAGGCATTTTTATCTAATCATGGAAACAGGTTTTGATAAATTGCTGCCAGCTATGCCTGCACTGTATTCTTGTGTCCTTGTACATTTGAACAGTAAGGGCCCTAATTTCGTGGCGCAGCGCAGGGTGCGTAGAGCCTGGCGCACCCCGCACAGTGTTAATTTCGTCCGGCACACTGCCGTGCTCTGTCAAATGACAATTTGGTAGACCGTCTGCTCAGAGATGGGTGTGATGGCGCACCAGGGGGAGATGCTGACAGATTCAGGTTGGCGCATTGACAAAAAAACACGCCAAAAAACAGTGCGGAAGGTGTGCTGAAAGCTTGCCAGCTCCAACCTGGTCTATTCTGGTTTCTATAAACCCTCTCGCGCCTTTTCTCCTCCCTCTCTGGCACTTGCGCGGAGGGGCAGGGACAGAGGCGTGGATGCGCCTCTCTGCGCTTGGAATGCGCCTCTCTGCGCTTGGAATGCGCCTCTCTGCACACTGCAAGAAACTTGCAAAGTGTGCTGGACACACCCTGTCGGCGCGGCGCCTGGTCTACAAAATTAGAGCCCTAAGCAGTAAAAATCTGGACTGGAATTGGCAATATTGCTTCTTGTTTAATAATACATGTATGCAACAGTGTCAGATGCATTTGTGGTTATGATGGCACATCCAAGAATTTAACATCAAGTTGTTGCATTAGGCTTCAGTTAACTTTTTTGAATAGGTTGAAAGTATGTGTTCGAAGTTTGACTTAAACCCTGGATTTTACTTAATTTATATTTCATGTGAATTACACATTCTATGCTGACTGATGATCCTCCCTGAACAGCAACTGGAGTATATTTATTTCACCTTGACTTTTGAGAAAATGTAGCTTTAGCTTAGAAACTCTGCATTCAATTGAAAAGAAACTCTGGAAAGAATAATTTGCCATTAAGAACCAGAATCAAGCAAAAGTGCATACTAAATTTCTTTGCCATCAACATGTGATCATCGACTCCCTTTAATAATAATGTAATTTCATTACTATTTAATCTATGCTTTTGAATAAAAGCCTCAATTAGTGACAAGAAGACAATTTAATCTATGCTTTTGAATAACAGCCTCAATTATTGACAAGAAGACTAATGACTACTGTTTAAAACGCATTAGACCCATGTGGGGCTTTTACCTCTATGGTTGTGGTTTTCAAAAAGCCACATATTGGCTACATATTATAATGGACAGCAGAAAAAAGTTAAGTCAAAATAAATTAAACGGCTTGATTCTTGATTATGCAGTTTTTTCAATGAAACCGTTTAGTGTAGCCACCTCATGGAGTGATGCTATTACCAATAGAGTCCTCGATTCAAACAACAGTATGTCAGTGGGGCTGAGTGGCTTATAACCATAGATTGTAAAATAAGAGACTGAAGCCATGTCATGGGAGCCTTTGGGACACAGTTGATGCCCTCTAACATATGCTGCCATACTGAACATGCTATCTCAGCCAATCTTTAGCTCAACCTCCTCACAGACAGAATGGACATACTGGGGTGGAACTAAAGGCCATCTGACAAAAGTATATCCACATTTCCATCACCAGAAATCCTTAATAAATCTTTAATGAAAGAAAAACAGGTGCAATATTGAAAAACCTAGCCCCCTCACAGTAAGAGTGCATACATACTGTATGGTATATTTCTAGGCTGAAGTCGTTTTGTGAACCTGGCTGTACGATGTGTATTAAGACCATAAAAACTTTTTGCCACGTATACTATTAAGGTGTAAGGTTACTGCAGCCACCCCAAGTGGACATTTTAGGTTTTACAGGTTTTGGCTTATTTACGTGAGCCTCAAATTATAGCCCCAAAAGTCACTACTTATATATTACAATATCCTGATTTATGGACTTCTTATGGATGTTTTTGTAAAATGAGTGCTCCCTGGTGCCTGAAATTTGCATACTGTGCCTTTAAGATAAAAATACTTGTACGAATGAACGTTTGAACATTGTAGCATGTAAGTATCTCATCATACATAGAGGGTTTATCAATTTTATCATACAGCATGGGAGGCTTAATTCCAGAGTAGCTGTCTCTGTCCATCTTAATATATAGTCTATGCAGAAATCATGCAACTGTATAATCAGTATTTAGACTGACGTAAAATGTTCACTTGAACACAGACATCTCTTTTCATAAATAAGCAGTTAAGCAGAAAGAGACATGTCTGGTGTTCAACCTGATTATGTGCAAACCAGTGTCTGTATGAGTAATATACCACCTTCGTCTAAGCTGCCCTGCTCCTTAGACCGCCTTGGGTTGAATTAGAAGGAGGACCAGACTGATTAAATCCTCAGCTGTGCAGGACACAAATCAAGACACACTTACATACAGACAAACATCCCCCAAAGCAAACAATCTGTCCCCTAAATTACCCACACTGACTTGTTGCCTTAACACACAGAGGGGGGAAAGAGGGGGTGTGAGGAGAAGGAGGATGAAAGAAAGGGAGGAGCAGAGGAGGAGGAGATGCAGCTAGGATGAGATGTAGGATGTCAGTGGTTTTGAAGAAAAGATGAGAGGTGTGTGGGTGTGAGAGAGACTGACGTACAGACAGAGAGAGCTCAGTGGGGTGACTGAACATGAGAGGAGAGCAGAGCAAGGACAAGGTGAGAGAAGAGAGAGAGCTGAAGTGAGGAGAAACAAACTGAGGAAGACAGAATGAGACAAAGAGGTAGAGACTAAATAATCAGATAAAGTAGTAAAAAAAAACAAGGACAGACAGATAGTGCTGTGCCTCTGCACTCTGGCAGAATGATTTGTCAGGTACAGCAAGGTGGGCTGCTCATTTTCCAAACAGAACACACAGTCTTACTCATGCTTATATTTCTCTGTGCTGAAACTGTGTCATTTCATCTCACTTCAACGATGTATCATACTGTTTAGGCAGCTACTCTTTGCAGCTTGTATGCAAGACACAAATGATCTAATGGTAACAACACAGACATTTCAGAAATCGAGGAGTGGGCAACAACTGGGCTGCTTTGATTCAGCTACCCTTAGTGTATTGGAGATTGTAACTTCAATCCACTGGAGGTTGAGACATGGTCATGAAAATGTTTATGGAATAGAGATATGCTATGTTATCAGTTTGTCTTCCTTCATCAGTCAAACACAAGTTCTATATTACAGGGTGGGCCAAATTTCCTCAGTTCTTTTACCTTGCTGAAGTCAAAATAAAGCAGACAGTGGGCTGTGGCAGGCCATAGTTTGGACACCACTGTTCCAGATTAATTCCAACAATGACAATTTTTTTGTTATTTATGTTTTTAAGTTGAGTAATTTCAGCATCACAGATAGTTTCCTAAGTTATCAGAGCAAGCAAAATCCTTCATTTTTTTGTTATGGGACTTATCAGTTTATAAGGGTAGAACCTTCAACAAAACTGCAGCTGGTGATTGGACGATCGGTATTCCAGTCACACTCCTCACAGACCAATCATACAAAGCCACAATGTATAGCCATAACGTAGCAGCTTAACCCTGTTGTTAGGTGTTAGATTAAACTACATTTCAGTTCTTAGACTATCATTTGACATTGAATTATACCACACATTTACCACCCATATGTGGCACAAACCTCACCAACTACAATCCCCACCAAGGTCTTCCAGTAAACTTCTGAGGAGAGCATATTTTGCCAGTTATCATTGAGTTACCATGACTACTATAGAGTAACCAGCATCGTCTGTGTAGGATATTATTACTCTCTCCCAGTTTCCCAGCAGTGATCCCTGGTCGAGAGACAAGCAAAAACAGAATTTCCCGTAAGAGAGATGTAAGTGATGTTCCTTGGTCATCTTTTAAAGAATAAATTGAGTCCATTTCTGAAAAACCTGCAAATATTGCTGCATGCACGGATACCGCTTCAGAAGCCACCATTGTTTTCAAACATGCAGTCATTTCCGGCTGATGTTGTGTCTTCACCTTCCACTTCTTTCCCCAGATTGGACCATTAAGCATTTACCTGGTGAAGCTGTTGGACAATGGCAGTTATCAAAATGGGCCTGCAAGATTTCATACAATGAATAAGTCAGATCTATCTGCTCTGCAAGGTTATATAGCATAGTGAATGAATAACCTCATGCGGTGTGAGTCCCTGTGCAAGACTGTTGACATTACCGCCTTCCTATTTACATGAGTGAGGAGTGATCCTACCACCAAAACAACTAGCAGCCTAGTGTTCCAATATCCACAAGTGGCATCTGCTTTCGAAACCAGAGACTGAGGAGATACAACAAATTAATGATATGACAAGGGTGAGCTAGGACGATGGGGTCAGATGAGGAAGTGAAAGCTGGGGTTGGTAATTTTGGAAAACTAGCATGAATTTGATTGTAGCATCTCCTCAGGACTCTGTGAAACCCCTCCCAGCCCTCCTCCAAAATGGGGGAGACACACACGCGGCTGATGTATCCAGAAGACTGATTCAACTCCAAACCCTCAGCACAAGTGTAGTGTTTTTTTTACACTACACCAAGTCACGTCTCATTGGTTGAAGGGGGATTATGGTGTGGGGTTGTTCTTCAGGAGCTGGGCTTGGCCCCTTAGTTCCAGCAAAAGGAGCTCTGAATGCTTCAGCACACCAAGACATTTCGGACAATTCCATGCTCCCAACTTTGTGGGAACAGTTTGGAGCTGGCCCCTTCCTCTTCCAACATGACTGTGCACCAGTGCACAAAAGAAAGGTCTATAAAGACCTGGATGACAGAGTCTGGTGTGGATGACCTTGACTGGCCTGCACAGAGTCCTGACCTCAACCCAATAGAACACATATAAGATGAATTAGAGAAGAGACTGAGAGCCAAGCCTTCTCGTCCAACATCAGTGTGTGACCTCACAAATGTGCTTCTGGAAGAATGGTCAAAAATTCCCATGAACACTCCTAAACCTTGTGGACAGCCTTCCCAGAAGAGTTGAAGCTGTTATAGCTCCAAAGGGTGGACTGACCTCATATTGAACCCTATGGATTAGGAATGGTATGCCACTAAAGTTCATATGCTAGTCAAGGCAGATGAGCGAATATTTTTTTGCAATAAGGTGTATGAACCAGACAGAAAGTACCCAGCATAGAGACTCCTCCCTGTCCCCCTCTTCACAGCACCAGTGATTACTCGAAGCATTTATTGATCTTGAACTTCCGAAAAGGAAGTTACACTGTGACATCCTACTATTCTTTCCTCTGCTTGTAAGCCTATTGGCAATGGACAGCAAGCCAAGTGCAGAAAATAGATGCAGAGTTGATGACATGGCGCCATGCGGTGCTGAACTGACCAATTACCACAGAATAAAATGGACTGGGCCCACATGAGAAAGGGAGACGCACAGGGTCAGGAGCTTTAATTTAGCATCCCAGACAGAGAGAAAACATGGCTGAATCAGGGGTACTTGACATGAGAAAACTAGAAGGATCTTTTTAAAGATACTGATTGTGAACATCATTTAACATTCTTCAAAAAAGAATGAATATTTACCAATCTTAAGGTCAAATATGGGCTTATTAAGGACAAATAATATTGAAAAAAGACAATATAGGCTTCAGCAGCTATCGATATCCCCAGCATAAAAAGGTATTTTAAAACTTTGTGCTGAAATCTCAAGATTTGGACCATGACTTATCTATGATATTTTATAACTTCTCTTTACATTGGTGCGGTATGGACCATGTTCTTCTCTCTACGCCATTTGTGTGACCAGCATTTAAGAGGAAATGTTGTCTAAATTTCTCTGAGCTCACAAACCAAGAAAACTTTCAAAAATCTGCCCAAATAGATCCACAGTGTACTGATCCTCAAAACACACATACAGTATCTTGTCCTCTTTCACGCACACTGTGTTGTCACAGATCTAATACACACAGTTAGGATCCATGCCAGGAGGTGTAGATTTATGTCAGTGGTTTTCTATGTCACTGACAGTCTGTGGTATTTCTCAGGCTGTGTTGTGATATTACAACAGGGCTGTTTGCTCTTTTCCTCACATTTTTGTCTTAAGTGTCTTAATAAACCCACAACCAACATTAAGGCTGTTCTACTGTCTGCACAGTATAGCAGTGCATATCATGTGCAAAGTGTCCTGTGTGTTCCTCTGATAAATCTTCACAGCCTGTCCATGCAGCCTGATGCATCGACAGGCTGCAGTCATATTTTACTCTCATGCGGCAGGGTTAATGTCAACATTGATCACATGACCAGATCTTCCATCAGGCCCTTGTTAACAGGAAGTCCATCCATCTACAGCTTCCTGACTCCCCCTGTCATAGAGATAGAGGATCTAGGTTTTTTCTGACATAGATTTTATTTCTCTGCCTCTGACCTCTTATGGACATTCCTATAGTTTAATCAAACATGACTTAATCAGAAAAATAATTATGGTTCCTTCACACGAGTTCAGTCCTGTGTTGTGTGTATATGTATGTTTGTTTAACTGCTTCCGGGGTTGGTAATCTTAATTTGCAACACATTGACATCAGTGTGGTCTCTGGGTTTATCATCAGAGAAATCAACAGCACATTCTTTTATTTTATAAACACAACATCACTGTTTATTTTTTTTTTTTAGAATATGACTCTGGTATCCATCAATCAGTTTGTCCATGCTGATGTTCCCTCCCTTTGTTTTACTTTATTGAGGCACTTTTGTAGTAGCCCCAGAGAATCTGCTACCTGTGCTTCTTTTCCTGCCTGATGTGCATGATTGCTGAAGCTCACAGCAGCAGATCCAAGATTAGTTTACTTTCTCCCCCTGTCAGTCGTGTGTGCTAATCTAGGTCAGAAAATCTGTTTCTGGATCTGATTTTAGCTATTGTCTTTTCAGTATTACAGAACATACAATTTAATGCAATTGTAACATTTTTAAACTAGAAAAGCACTTGGAGAGCGCAGACCTCCGCCAGCGCCACAGTCCTCACCCATATTGTGATTTCTCCCATAAATATTAGTCCTACCTTTATTTCATTGAAATATTTAGATTCCTTGACCATGAAAACATACCATTAGCAGTTGAATTCATAATGATATCTATTTTAGTTCAGTAGTTATTCAGAAAAATCACATTTTTCGTCATGGCGACCAGACGCTGATTCCGATCAACACCAAAATCGAATCAGTTCTTTTTTCCATGCTGAACATTTCCTGAAAATTTTATCACATATCATTACTTTGTGAGTTATTTTGTTCACAAACGCACGGACGAACAAACTCTCCCGAAAACATAACCTCCTTGGCGTAGATAAAGATGGTATTGAAAATGTATTGGAGCCTGCGTTTTTTTGACAACTACACTGTGTTCTTATGTTTTTAGACTCAAATGTAATGGGTGAGAGTTAAAAGCTATAATTTATCTATTACTGAACTACAACATGGCAGCTTGACTTGGAGGCAGCTACCACACTCCCATAATGTAATGCTATGTTGCAACCTCTGTAGAGTGTTCCCTCTAAATTAAATTTAATGACTATATGAAGTTGTATCTAAGTGTATGTATTCTTGTTTGTGAAAAAGGATCTGAGATGATTGCATTACACTCCCCTGCCATATTTTGTGGTTCCTGTTGGCTGGTTGTTGGCAACTATCTTCTTAAAAAATGCAACACCTATGTTTGTGTGATTCACAGACAAAATGGAGCATCTGACTGCATTGATCTGTTTTTTCTCCTTTGCCCTTTGTGTCTTTCCTCTGAGATGGACTCTGTTAAAGTATAATTTAAATGTGTCTCCTCATTGGCTTGAACATCCAACTAAAAAAAAATGTTTAGGAGTTTAACTGGCCAACACCAAGGCAAACAGCAGAGTGAGCCATCTCCACTCCATCAGTGGAGTGTTCTGTGATTGGGAGATGTTACATGATTTATTTTGAGACAAATTTACTGGGAGAGAGATGAGAAAAAATGTAAACTTTCCGAAATCAATTGTAGAAAAAACTGACAAACAAGATTTACATTGGTAATATCTGTCCAGAAACTTTTTTCTTTCTATAATTGATGGAACAAGTTTGTCGGCTACAAAACATGCATGCAACTATGGTGCGAGAGGATTAGTTTTCTTTTTTTTTTCTTAATTGCTTTAATTTATAGTCAAATATCTTCCCAAACACTAACAGATTAGTTGCAGCTTAAATTTCATCTTAAACTACACACACACATACAAACCCTCACGTGACACTAGTCGACTCTATTCCAATGGCTGAGAGTATTTTCACTCTTAAAGTACATTATTAAACATGACAATAGATAATATTATTTAAAGCATGACAAAGTTAGTGTTGTTTGCTGATTAAGTTTAAAGTCTTAAGACAAGTCTTTTCCTTCTTGCTCCACTATCTAATAAAGCAGTATTTTTTCTGGCTTATCTCTGATGTTGAGACTAAAAATCAAAGGACCTTAGTCAGAGGAATAACAACCCCATTATCTGTCAGCAGTTTCAATAATATTCAGAAAGCTTTTAAAAATGTGTGCAGTCTTCAATATCTGGTACCATTATGAGGCATTTAGTCCTCATTCATTGCAAAAGTGGTTCAATACGTACCTGCATAAGTGAAAAATGAATTTCTATTTGGTGTTTCTGATAATGCGAGGGGAAAAATTGAATTAAGCTTTTTCCCAGAAAAATATTGTGTAATTACATGGCAGAGCTGCTGCGTCAGACAGAGTGTCAGCTTACATGTTATAACCAAAGATGATTATTCAGCACTTAAAGAATCTATACTGTATGTGGCTACTAAAATATCATGCTTACAAGGCAATAATCTGATCATTTAGTCACTCTTTGAGACATTTTTATTTCATTTTATAAGACCTACTTCATCCTGGTCACTGTGCATTATTATTTCTTCTCTGAGAGAGACAGAAAAGCAGTTGTACAGTTTCAATGACAAATGCTGTGAGGGGCACACACTGCTCACTCGAGTGTGTGATAGTTATCCTCTCAGTACAGTACCTGCTGTTAGTGACTGTGAGGCCGGTTTGGCCCAGATGTGGTAGGTATTTGTGTACTCTTGGGGTACAGTACTTTGTGTTGACTCTTTATCTCACCGTCAGAAGTAGTAAGGACATATCCTTGCATTTAGATATATCTTTTATTATGATCAGATGGTGACACAGTCATCCTGATTGTAGGGGAGATATGTTTTTTTTAATAACTGTTGATCTAGGGTGCTTGCAATCTTGAAAATGCATCTTAAAGTGCTTGAATGTTACCTCAGACTATACAGTAAGTGTATGAACCGTTCCACATACAGAGGTGGCCTCAAAGTGATGCCATCTTAACATTTAGCTTTTTTGCAAAGATTTTTTAAATGTAATTCTCAGTTTTTCTAGAGCTTTAATATGTGTCTGCATTAAATCCGAGCATCACTTGGCAGAGCTAAGTATCTTTTTGGTGGGTAGGCTGTAAATTAATGGAGTGATCTATTGTTGAATTAGCAGCAGAAAAGAGAAGAGACAGCATGAAAATGTTCTGTTTCTTCTTAACAAATTAAGCACTGATTTGGCCTGTTCTTATTAATTAAGTCTCTTGTTTAACTTCCTCAAACTTGCACTTGTTTATTTCTTTTGACACATCTTTTAAAACTTTAATGAAAATGCTAAAAGCAAAAGCAGAATAAACACTTCCTCATCCATATCCTTTTTTATTTCATTGGTAAATCCTTGCCTTCCTCTCGTGTTAGATACTTGAACATTAAACCCTCTGGAGTGGGTATTGTTCTGCAGGGCGTTCAGCTCTTTGATGCTTGAACAGGAAAAAAAGATGGCTTCCCATTCACCACAGCTCTGGGATTCCTCATACTGTCACATTTGGGAGTTTGATCCCATTTTCCACCTGGATGATTTCCCATGTTGCTCACTAATGGATTTGATTTTTTTCCTTTACATTATTTATTTTATTTTTTTTTTTTGAAGGATTGTCTCCCACTTATATAATAGCCCTGCTTGTTCCTATGGTGAAATCTGAAGTCTTTGTGCTATTATAAGCTAAATGTTTAAGGACAGGTCCCCTGCTGTGGAGCACCAAAGTAAAGATCAATAGTGTATATTGTGTTTCCTGTACTTAACCAATGCCTCAACAGTAACCTGTGACTTAAACCCCCCTCTGTATTTCTCATCACTTTCTTCCTCCGTATACTTCTCAGTGTAAGAGGTTATGGATTTCTTTGTTTGCTCTGCTGGAGCTTTAACACTTTCCATGTTGAGCGACTGTAGTTCGTAGTATCCCACTGCTTGAATAATAGAGAACAGTGTGTCCTGAGAGCCAAACATCCAGTCTCTCTGTCATACTAACATATTTCTGTGTTTCACAGTCTATTTCCTTTTATCTTTCTATGGAACAGGATATTAAAACAGCAGATGTTTGTGAGAGTTTGACCCACAGGGCAGTGACACTGATGGACAAATCAAACTGGTAAATCAGCTACTAAAAGCCATGATTAATGAGCCTAGTCTAGATGTTAACAGGTCTCAATGTGGAAACAAATGCAGCCATATTTTGTCTACTGGAGCATTAAGTGAGTTCACTCCAACAAGATTTTTTTGTCACATTGGTAGCTGTCAAGTCAGACTTATGTTTCTCAGTAATACTGACTGCAGAGACATTTGCATGCATGCACAGTGAGACTTGAGGTTCAGTATATTTATGACTGTGTGTGGTAATGAGATATTTCAATTTTGGATTAAGTCATGAGCAAAAGCACCCTGCAACTTTTTATGTTTCCACAGGAGAAAACATGAAAAGATACAGTTTTTGAATGCCACTGGAGGCAAGATGAAAGTCCTGGAAGTCCTTTTAACATTAATTCATTCATTTTCTATACCCCTTTGTCCCTTTCGGGGTCAGAGGGTGGCTGAAGCCTATCAACCATTCACGCTCACACTCATACCTAAGGGCAATTTAGAGTCACCAATTAACCTAATGAGCATGTTTTTGGTCTGTGGGAGGAAGCCAGAGTGCCCAGAGAGAACCCACGCATGCACAGGGAGAACATGCAAACTTTACACAGAAAAGACCCTGTCTGACCCGGGAACTGAACCGGGAACCTTCTTGCTGTGAGGCAAGTACACTACCTGTTGCACCACCATGCCACCCTGTCCTATTAACATCCATATTAAAAATGTCTTTTTTGTTTTATGTTATTTTAGGCATTTTTTCAATAATTCATCATGATTTACAAATAAATATACTGATTGGTTATTCAAAAAGGTCTGTGTCTGAGTAGCTCATGTCTGTCTTGACAAAGGATGTATTTTTTTTTTAATATGTGATGCCCAGATTAGTTAATTTAATGTTCCTGATAGCACACGAGGGCTGTAACACATAAACTCAATAATAGACAAAAATCCGGTCACAGTCCAAAACACTTTTGATAGAGAGTAAATGGCATGAGTGAACACAGGTGTGTGGTTGTAGCGGACAGTGTGTTTCCACATGACAGTGGCATCTAATACTTTACACCTCTAGTGTCCGTGTCAAACTCATAAGGGACAGACGAGCAGACACATGCCCACAGGAGATTCACAAAATTAATCACAAAACTAAAGGAGCTCAGGTTACCATTGTAAGCACCCGTATAATCTGTAAAAAATCATCTGGCAATCATTCAGTCACTAACTACAGAGCATTAAGAAGAGGAGCAAAACTCAGGAGGAAACAGAGGAGATGCTGATTTCAGATTAGGGGAGACAGGAACAAAGTGAACCAATAGGGTGAGATAAGTGACCTCAAGTTATTGTTTATATTATTATGTTTATTTGACAGTTTATGGACTGTTTATCAGACTATTTACCCACAAAACACAATTTCAGCAATTGGACAGTTACTTCAGGACCAAACATATTCAAGCTATATATTTAGGACGATTGATCAGTTGTTTAATTACCTCCATCATATGGCAGTAAGGTTGATTTCTGTATCTGAATATAATTGTTTTTTGAAAAGAAATTTAAGTAATTAGACAAGTAAATAAGGTTTATTGATGGTGAACCTTACAGGAGTGGAACTGTGACTGCAAATTAAAGAGATGCAACAGAAAAAAATAGAAACAAACAGAATAGTCCAGCAAATATGTAAAAAAGAATTGGTTGTATGTAATAGTAACACCTTCTGTGAAGTGGGGCTTACAATATTTTAGGTGTAACTAGTAACTTAGCACACTCTAATTTACAAGTAGCTTGACCATCATTGATAAACCATTAAAGTACTGAGGACAGCATCACAGCCCAGAGAAATGGCACAAGATTGTCTTTTAAGGGGTTAAAAAGATCATTTAACATAGGACTGCAGTAATATTCTTTCCTTATTCAACCTAGATAAAGTTAATTTGTTCAACTCCAGGTCTTTCTTACCTATAATTATAATTTATAACTTCTCCAGACATGTTAATTCACTTGGCATGTCCAAAACGTAACCAGGTCACTGTTGCAGACACAGCTGCACCAAAATTCATTATGAATTTATCCTTCTTGTTACAGAGCAGTGAGATTGAGAGCAGCAGGGGTCAAACTGACAATTAAAAGCATCCTTCTTCTTTTTAAAGGCCCCCTATAAATGCAACAGATTTTAGTGACGTACCTGTGAAAGCAGGCTGAATTAATTCATTTGATGCAGCAGTCAGAACTGATTTTTTTTTCTCCTGAATGTTGTTACTGGATGTTTTTGTGGTCGTTGTTTCCTCCTGGTGGTGGTGTTGTTGAGTTGGTTTGCCCCTCAGGAGTAGACTACTCTTTTCATTGTATTCACTATTATCTGTTTATGATTGTCTCTGTGATAGTGAATAAATTAACTGAACTGCATCTTTTTTTAATTGAAGTAAAAGTGCATGATGTCATAATCCTGTCCCCACAGACATCATATAAATCCGACACAATTGTGACATTGCTTTTCTTTTTTAGTGTTGCAATGTCATTTAAATAAAGGATTGGTATTATATTTGGTTCTATTATGATATTGTTAAGGTATGATATTACTTAGATTTGACCCAGAAGGTTTTGATGCTTGGCTCCTACAAACATTTTTAAATGCATAAGTGAAATACCTCAGTGAACAAAAGGCCTGCACAGGTTGACTGATTTTTGCAATGTCACTCCATTCACATTCTTCACATTAGCCAATACTCATTAATGATTGATCGTTGGAAATCCTTCAGATATTTGAGCCCCATTGAAACTAATTTCACTAAATTGTCTTATTATGTTCAGTGTAAAAGACATCCACTACATTTGGAGGTGAAAATCAAGAGGGAGGACTCCACAAGGGACTAGTTAAACAAGATATTAAGTTTTATGTGTTCTCTTTCTATCAGTAAAACAGGAATTAACAAACCAAAAGTTGTTGACCAACAATATGTATGTTAAACTTGTACTTTGAATTTGAAGAGGTTAGTGTAATGTGTTAGATGTAAAGAGGTAAGTGGTATGATATGTTATTGTCCAAAACGACAGGTTCATTTTCTCCCAGGGAAAGTCAGTCTTGAATCATGCTATGTATAATTTACCCAGGCGGCAAAAGTCCTACCCTCAGTGAACAATTACCAGGTTAGAATTACAAACCCAATGTCACTAAAGTTGGTACATTGTGTAAAGGTAAATAAATACATAAAACAATGACTTGTCAATCCTTTTTGACCTATTGGCCATTTGCATGTGCTGTCATGCTCCCTTTTATTTTGGCTGGACACCAAATACGATTCCACCCATCATGTAATGTCCCATGTCTTAACTTAAACCTGCATATTTGACTATAATTACCTACTGCTGCGTAGTTGACTATTCAAACAAGGATGAATCGTCAGCTTTATGTATCTGTGTGTCATTTTATAAAGCCGACAGTATCATATACTTATTTTATTACCTTTAGGAAGCAGAATGCCGAACAAGAGAAGCAGAAATCCCCTATTTAGGTGGAGGCTGTATTACATAATAAACCCAGAAGGTAAAAATGGAGTGTTTTGAGAGGCATTTCTTTAAGGAGGCATAGCACATGTCACCTTAAACTGAGAGTTTAGTAAAAGGTGTTCCTCTGGCCTTCAAGCCCCCTCTAACAACATATAAAGCAAAGAACACAGATTTTGATTTTGCTTTATAATATTGGACCTTTTAGGGACTTTGGCAGTGGCATGGCTTTTGGTTTTCCAGAAATCAATGATCTACTGGGATTTTAATGCACAGGCTTCACAGAGAATGGCCCAAAGAAGAGTAAATATGCAGCAAAGTGCAGTTCTCTGGACTAATGTCTTGTTGATGTTAGAGGTAAGAGGAGGATGACCAAACCTTGAACCTAACCAGGTCCTGACATAACAATATCAATATTAAAATCTCATGCTCAAGCACTGAATCTTGGCTGACTGAATATCAATGACCTGTAGCTTTCTTTTAAAAAAATACTCAGTTCAGGCTCCAAAATGCACTGAGGCAATTTAAATATTACAACAATACTGAATTATGCGTGGGTGTGTTTGTGCATGTAAACACTGGCCAGCGGCACTCAGCCAGGGTTTAATGTCTGCAGCCATTATCAGCCCTGAGAAGAAAAAACACTGCTGTCTTTGTGACTGCTCGTCTGAAGGAGAATTGTATTAGAGAAAAATAGAATAATGGTTTTGTAGTGCATTGTTGTTGGTATGTCTTTTTTAACAAGTACTGTTCTTCTGTCTGTGTCTGTCTGAAGACCCCCCCCCCCCCACACACACACACACACACATACACACCCTTTACTTTTTTTTGCTCTCTCAGGACCATCTGCTACCTCACTAATTCAAACAACAAAACAGTCTTCATTTTTCCTCTCATTTGATTCCAAAACACCATCTTTTGGCTGTTTATGTAATAGACTCGTTGCATGAAAACTAAGTGACGGCCTTAAACCAGCAGATGTATCCTTTAATGCCAGAGCACAGGACAAGCAGTTTTGTTAAGACCCAGTCTAACTCTGCATTTCCATCCATACAGTATTTTGATATTTTAACCATTTCAAATTAGATGCTGATATTTTATATGTGGAAGTGAAAGGCCTCTAACTAGTTTAGGTTGGCAGAGTTTGTCTGGGTTGATTCTAAGTTGTCCACCCTCCCACAGAAAGTGTTTTATCATGTTGTACCTTTGTAGTAATAAATCAGGGGAAAACTGGAGGGAGTGATATGCTACAGCCACACTGGACGCAAATTGGCGAATTTAAACGCGCCGCGTGTTACGTCCGAGGCTGGACCCTGGACCATTTTGACAAGCTGAGGGGTGACGCGCGTCAGTGCGTCACTGCACAGGCGGAGTAGAGAGCCGGAGCCAGTCGGACTCAGTGATGACCCGTGTAGGCAAATCCAGCTGGTAACGAATATTTACAGAACTTACCTTCAAAACCTGCCTCCTCAGCGACTTTCACCCAAGCCTGCTCCTTTTTGTTCCGGTCTCTGTAGAGTACACACGTCGAATCGTATCGCTCCGGATGATGGCAATCAGCGCAGATCAACCTCTCCTCCATCTTTTGGCAGGGTTGGAGCCGGAGCAGGTGGCCGGAGCGTCACACGTCATCAAATCAATGACGTCGGGGGGGAATGTCATCGCTGATTGGCTGCCGTGGCACAGCGTCACGCGAATTTGCATCAAAAGTTCAATATTTTCAACTCAAGCGTAGAGGCATTTGTACCCCAAACGCACAGGACGCTCTATATGCGGAGCGCCAAATGCATCCAAAGCGCCGCCTGGGGCGAATCTGCGTCCAAACGCATCTTTGCATTGACTTTGTATGTAATCTCAACGCGCGTCCTTGCGGATTCGCGTGCGGTGTGGCCGTAGCATTAGGGGTGCAACTTTGTGACACAGACATAGGCTCACATTTATCCCAGTTAATTTTATCACACCATGGAATAATTTTCAATGATTTCCACTCACACTGATACCAAATTTCTTGCTGCACCACCTACTGACAATTGAAAGAATAACATGTTTTCCAAATTTCCCAATGTAAAAAGATGCTTGGAAAGACTGCTCAAATCTCATTTAATCTTGCTCATTTATGTCCAAAAACAAGTTGCCCATCAAGGTTCAAGAATAAAACAGGGCCATGCCAAGTGGTCTTGGCAATGAAGTGTGAATTTAGTGGGGAAATATTTTTTTACAGACACAAAACTTACTGGTAAATTGAGAAAAATCAAATATTTAAAGTGGCTGGTGGGTAAGGCTCAGTGACTCAGCGGTGCCCCAGAAATTCTTTTAAAATAAACCCCAACAACCAATTCACTGAGGATTTTAATATTTGGTCTGCATGTGTATCATATAAGGGCCTACAAAAAAGCATATTGTATAATTGACAGAAATTACATTTGTTTTGCTTAAATCTTTACTCTCCTAAATCTTTCAGATGATCGACTTTAACCTTGGTAGAAAGAATGGACAGTGTAATTAGTCAAAGGTTCACACAAAGCTAAGAAGGCATGGAAACGCATCTTAAACTTTTTAGTCTATTTGTAACAGATGAAGTAAATTCTGACAGCAGCGTTCTACTTATATCACTAAAGTTCTTCTTGTGCATGGAGCTTTTTCTATTTAGCTGTGGTGAACAGTTAAAAGAGATGTTTTTTAAAAAATCAACATGCACTTTAGTTTGTGCCCAGGGGGGTCTTTGTCTGAAAATGGAAAGTGATCAGTGCCTAACTTGAGTGTGCAGAAATTGACTGCACTTTAAACCTCCTAATACCTTCTCTAAAGTCTGTGGCACTTGTCTTTCTGCAATATTTTTTTAAATAATTGACTTTTTTTGCTTTTATCATAATCAACAAATAAAAAAAATAACCAGAAAATGAATGTATAAATATAAACACAAACACAGGCAGAAACATAACAGACTTTGATGATAATACAATAAATTCCATACAATAATGAAAAAGCATCAGTGCAATATCATACCCTTGCACTAATACCCTTATACAGTCCATCCATTTCTTGGCAAGATCAGTTCCTTACTTCCAAAATATGATGACCAAAATTGTCCCATTGCTGTATAGATAAGTTATTTTCTCGTTTAGTTTCCAAACATCTTTTCCCATAAAATGATTGTCATTATGTCTTTTTTCCACATTTTCAATGTCAGATTTTTGGCTTCTTCCAGAACCACAGGATGAACCGAGCATGTTATAAAACCAATCATCAATACTGTAAATGTGTACTATCTCAAAGTAGGTTGTATTTCCAAGGAAACATAAATGTGACAACCTTGGTAAATGACATTTCTACCAATAAGACCCGAAACCCCTTTTCATGATGGGAAGATTATCCGACAGTCCCTTAAAGGAGACATATCATGCTGATGCATGATTTAATACTTACATATAATATAACAAATTTGAAAACAAGACCTTACACCCCCTTAATTTTCAAAAAATGAGATATTGTATTTTTTCTGATATCCTAGAACGAGATTTGATGCCTCTGAAAAATAGGTCATTGCGAGATGTCCGCGAGATTTAAATCGTCGTGACGACACGAGGTACATTTCTTTTTATTGGAGTAATCTGGTAAAACAGCTCCTCCTCTGTGATGTCCGTTAGCCACAAAACCGTCACCGAGGAACACATCCACCAGCTGCAGTATATAGCTCCCTAGCTCACACTCACTCATTACCAGCTCTGGCCTGTAGGGGGACTCAATACGCGGTCGCTGCTTTGAGCCTGCCGGAAAATACAGTAGAAGAAGAAGGACAGGCTGGCTCTACCCCCGATAGAACTGACCAGTCAGAGCACAAAGGGCTGTGACGTTGCAAAGTAACTGTAGGTCATCCTGAGATCCGAGTGTTTCAACGAGAGCTTGATAATGGCCTAAAATGCGTATTTTGAGAACACAATTGTGGGGCAATGAAGGAACTAAATGACTTGTACTGAGGGCAGAAATGCTTTACAGTCATCCTAGTCTGGCATAGTGAAAAGGAGAAACAAGCATGGTATGTCCCCTTTAACAAATGAGTATTAGTGCCTCACCTCCAGTATACACCATCTTTATTTAGATCTTTGAGGAGTTTTACAGTGTCTGTTAAAAATCTTACATTATGTACATTTTCCCCTTGCTTCTCCAATATATTTACCATTATTGAAGAAAATCATGTCCCATGTTTCATTATCTGCTGTATATCCTAGGTCGTTCTCCCAGATCCCATTGAGATTTCTGTTTTTATTTGTTTAACCATGGACATATTTCATATCTCTTTTATACTTTAACCAAAGTTACAGGAAGGTGAAAATAGTTTTCAGTTATATCCTTCTCCTGAGGGAAGTGAAATGTACCTTCCATTCTGGGTCTCTTTTGTAAAAACTTCAAAAAAGTCGACGTCCTTTCAAATAAATTTCTCCCTATTCATCATAAAAGAGAAAATAGCAATTCTCAAACAGATCTGTAAGTATTCTAAAACCTTGTTTTAGCCATTGAGACTAATAAATTGTTTGCTTGCCAGCTTTTATTGTAGGACTGCTTTTGTGATAAAGTCTTCATAAGTTTGATGGGGGAAGTAAGTCATTGTTCTGTCAAGACCCAGTCTAACTCTTCATTTCCATCCATACAGTGTTTTGATATTTTAACCATTTCAAATTAGATGCTTTGTTATTTTTTTCCCATGTGGAAGTGAAAGGCCTCCAACTATTTTAGGTTGGCAGTGTTTGTCTTAGTTGGTTTTGGGTTTTCTTCCCTCCCACAGAAAGTGTTTTATCATGTTGTACCTTTGTCGTAATAAATCAGGGGAAAACTGGAGGGAGTGTTAGGGGTGCAAGTTTGGGATACAGGCATAGCCTCACATTTGTCCCAGTTAATTTTATAACGCCATGGGAAATTTTCAGTGATTACTACTCACACTGATAACAGAGTCTGATGGTTTCTGGATTAGTACTAAAATATCGACTACATAAAAAAACGATTTATGTTCTGTATTGCCTCCCATAACTCCCTTAATTCTTGATTGATTTCTAATGAACGAAGACAGTGGTTCAAGAAAATTTTGAATGAAAGTGAGCTTAAACTGCACCCCTGATGGGTAGATCTAGAAATATTACAAAATGGAGAAGTCAATAAGTTAATAAGCACTACAGCTCTAGTGTGTGAATTGAACACTTAGATCCATTTACGAAACCTTCTCCAAAGCCAAATCAAATCCAAAGTCCACTCCACCCCATCAAAGGCTTTTTGAGCATCAAGTGATACGGCTGATATAATGCATGTGCATGCTCTGTTTTTCCATATAAGGTGTAAGAGCAGTCTCATGTTTTCTGTTGATGATCTATGTTTTATAAAGTCAACATGTTCTTTCTGAGTTAAAGAATTATGTGTAGCAACACTTTATCTAACCTGAATGCTAACACTTTGGACAATATTTAACAGTCAACATTTATCAGGCTTATTGGTCTGTAGTTAGCTGGGTCAGTCTGATCTTTTTCCTTTTTAGTATAAGGAATATAATAGCATCAGTCAAACTGTCAGAGAGAGAACTGCCACGCTTCCCAGAAAATGTCTGTCAGTATTGGGCTAGTATATCAATGTGTTGAAGATAAAATACTGTTAAAAATCCATAAAACCCAGGAGACTTCCCTGTTTTCATACTTACTATGACAGGCTTAACTTCTTTTGTTTGAAGGATGTCTAAATTATTTTTCTCCTCTGGGGAAACCGTCAGCAAATTTATATTTTGGGAACAAGTATCCATTTCTGCCATGCTTGTTCTTTTAAAAAATGTATCTTGGTCTTAATAAAAATCTTTAAAGATTGTTACAACCTTGACTATTTTATCATCTTTTCTTATTGAGGCGATGATGTTGTTGGCAATGATGTTGCATCCTAATTTTTCAGTTTCCTTGCCAACAGCTTTCCACTCTTCCCACCACTTTCTCAAAAATTAGTATTGAGTCTGAACATTCTGCTTTCTTACTAGAAATCTCATACAGTTGAAACTTCACTTGAAATTCTTTCAAAATGTTCCTCCTCTTATGCTTAGTGACCCATTTCTCTAATTAAGCAGTTTAATATTCCATAAATTGTATCTTGTCTTTGTTTTCCTTTTTCTGTAAAATGCTATTGGTGCATGATCTGTTAATGCTATTACTCCATGTACTATGGATCTATGTGAGTGAGAATAACAAGTGTATTCCCTCTGTCTAAAGTTGACAGGATCAGACTTCTATAGGTTTATGATGATCCAAACCTTTATAATTAATGAATTAATACATTTACTGAACATCGTCAGTAAATGTAGTTATTGCCCTCCACAATCTAAACTATCATAAACTCACTTTCAATTAGGAAGGGTAAGTTCAGCCTGGCACACCAAATAGACCGTTCAATATACTTCTCTTAGTCCATGTGGGTAAGAGCTCATAGAAAGTGCTTGGGGAGGACAGAACTTTCAGAGACATATTCAGTCACTCAATTGATCTCATTTTTTTACAAGCGAGTTTGATAATGAAATAGACATATGGTACTGTGCCACAGAACATGAGTCACTTTGGAAAACAAACTCATCAAAACATGTCAGAAGTGGAGGAATAATATGCTTACTATAGAGAAGTTGGTAGTGTTATTTGGTTTTCATTTAATAAAGAAATGCAGTCCAGATCTGATAGAACTGCTACTGACGTTGTTAGCATCTATGCTAATCTCAGTAGAAGCAGTCATTTGCTGCTGCCAGAAAACAACGATTTGCAAATACATGTACTTTTCAAACAGTATTCGATTGAATGAACTTCTAAGACAAGATATGTAATCTTCTAACTGATAAACCTTATATATATTCACTCATTTTGAATTTGATGCCTACAACATGATCCAAAACAGCTAGGACATGGCCATGTTTACCACTGTGTTACATCACCTTTTCTTTTAACAGCACTCAATAAGTGTTTGGGAACAGAGAACAGCAATTGGTAAAGCTTTGAAAGTGGAATTCTTTCTCATTTTGGCTTGAGCTCTGTGTTGTCATATAGTGTACTTCATAATGTGTCACACATTTTCAATAGGGGACAGGTCTGGACTTCAAGCAAGTCAGTCCAGTGCCTGCACTCTTTTACTATGAAGTAACACTTGCAAAATGTGGCTAAGCATTGTCTTGTTGAAATAAGCAGGGACGTCCTTGAAAAAGACATTGCCTGGATGGCAGCTTATGTTGCTCCAAAATCTGCATGTCCCTCTCAGCATTAAGGTTACCCTCTAGATGTGAAAGTTACCCAAGCCATAGGCACTTACACACACCCATACCACCACAGATGTTTGCTTTTCAACTTTAAGCTGATAATAATTTGGTCATTTTCCTCTTAAGGCTGGAGGAAACAAAGTTCATGATTTCCACAAACAATTTGAAACGTGGACTCGTCAGACCACAGCATACTTTTCCAATTTGCATCCAACCATCTCGGATGAGCTTGTGCCCAGGGAAGGCAAGAGGCATTTCTGGGTGTTGTTGATATGTTGCTTTTACTTTGCATGGAGTTTTAACTTGCACTTGTACATTAAGTAACTTCGTAGAATGTTGGTTTTCAATGCAGTTCCTCTTCAGGGATTTAAGGTCTTGGGATTTCACTGTTGGTTTTTGACCTTGCAACTGACATGTAGAGGTTCTTTCTATAACAATATATACTGTAGATGATGAAAATCCCTAAATTCCTTGCAATTGTATATTCAGAAACATTGTTCTGTTGGACTTTTTGCACACACGTGTTCACAAAGTAGAGAACCTCACCCTAACCTTTTTGTGAACATTTTTTGATTCTCAGTACATCAGTAAGTAAAAAGGCTAATTGTAAGAAACTTGGCCAAGATTTATTCTGAATTTTTTTTTTTTTTTTGTACATTTTTATGATCCTTTCTATTGCAAGGTGAATATAACAGGAGATTTGCATATACAGTATGCCTCCACTCTTTATCCTTTGGACTGATTGTGTCCCATTGACTCCCATTATAGCCACATATTTTTATATACAATAATCCTGGCATATTATTATAATGCTTTCCCCACTAATACTTTTTAAACCGAAGCCTCCACCTTCCAAATGAAGGGCAATTTAGTTTTCTGCAGTAGTTTTAATTGAACTTTCTTCCATGCATTATTCAGTATAATAAAAAAATATATGTAATATAGACTTTGATAGCCAGTGATGCTGTTGCTTGCATAGAATAGTAGTAGAAACTGGCTTAAATTCTGCTTTTAGTACGTTAGATTAAGTATTGTTGATTGCATTTGAGCTCTGATAGTCATAGTTTTTAATAAGTTCCACCTTATGACAGCTATATTTTCATTATTCCATTCAAATTGCAAAAAGTAGGCCCTCCAGCAATATGTATAATTTCATTGTGACCCTCTTGGTAAACAAAGCTCCCAATCCCTGCTGTAGACCTACACAAGACCGATGTAGATGTTTTACAGAGTGTTTTAAAGACAGAGGTGGTAGAGGTGTGATGATCAGAATGGTGTTAATGTGAGCGCAAGATACTGGAAAAACAGCCCAGATGTTGTCCTGTTACTCAGATATTCAGACAGAGAGTACTTCTAAATGCTGTTAAATCACAGAGCTCTGTGTTTTTTTTCCTACTTACCTTCAGAGTACTTGGTGAAGCCTGAGGCATTACGAATAATTCTTGTCTCAACCTTGAGTTCTAAACGTTTCCCTCCTCTGAGAAATCCTCTGCTTATTTTCCTGTTTACTCAGATGAAGAATCATTTTTCTTGAAGTAGGCAAGGTATTTGTGTAATTTATTTTTCCCGCTCATAATCTGTGATTTAGTACCAGAATGATGATTTTGCCTGGGCTTCCTCAAAGCATTTTACCTCCTCTAAGAATGTCTTCATTTTGGAACAGCACATGGTGATGAGTCCAATTCTCTGTTTTTCTGTATCTGCAGTTTGATGTCGTAGATCAAGCAAGGTCATGTTGTCTACATATAGTAATGACTTAACAATTCTCTTTTTTGACAAAGGCTGTTGAAGATGTTTTTCTTTTAGCCTTGACACGTTTGCCATGACGTGTCCTTATCAGCTGATTTTCTCAGGAATGGGAAGCATAACAGACCTGATGGGTCTGTTGGCTGGGATAAAAAAAACCCTGTAAATTATTAGGAGATACACAAGAGATGGGAAGAGGGAGAGGAGGAGGAAGCAGCTGTGAATAGGGTGTGTAAGTCGGTGTATATCTGTCAGTTGTTGCACTGTTTTCAGGAGGAAGAGATGTCAACAAAAGAACACCTGCTTGTGTTTACATTTTATGACCCACCTGAAGAGTTGGCCACGCCCATCCAAAAGAAAACAGCCGGGATGGGGCCTTGATCAGCAGCAAGCCCAGTGCATTATGGATGTTGAGCTTTTTGACATCTTTGTGCATAAAAATGCCTTTTCTGTGATTCCTTGAGATACAATGAAACCATTTAAAAATGTTCTCTGCCTTTCATCTGCAAAGACAGACTAGTTTACAGTAGGCCACAATAAAATGGGTTAAATCTTTTAAGTTAGTCATTTCTGTAGAGAGTGGTGCAGAAATTATTTTAAAAAACATGAGTTAACATATTATAACTGTTCCATTGCTGAAAGTATATAAGCTGTGCAATAGCTTTTTGCATTAATACTTAATATAAGCTCCGTGTAGTGCCAGTTCTTTTGAGATTCTGAAAGTTTGAATGGTTAAACACAAAGTTCATTTGATACTGCTCTGCATTTGAATTTGAACTGTCACTTTAGTGCATCAATTAGATTAATTAATTACACCATAAATTAATGCGTTATAAAAATTAATCACAAGATTAATCATAGCACACAAACATTTTAATATTGGCCAGCTGGAGGTCCCGTACATGGCAGTGGCACATCACTTCACACATGCGTCTCTAGTCAAACCAAACAAAGCCCAGGTGACAACAGAAATGGCCTATTTAAGACTTAGTCTTATTTTATTTTTGAATGTATTTATCTATATTTACTGAATTCTTTAATAATGCATCAGGCCTAATTGTTTTGCTGGATGTCCTCGACCTTTTTCTTATTTTGAATTTGATTTATGAAACACACTTGAAGTGTAATTTGAGTTGCCTGATTGAGCTTAGAATTTTCTGGACAAGTTGCCCTGACTTTGGTTTTATTTAGTCACCAATAAAAATGTGGATTTACAAATCTTCACTTCTTAGTGTATTCATTTGATTAGTCATGCACTACAATTTTATAAAATCCTAGGATTAAAATTCTTTATTTGGGTACTTTAAGCAGATATGAGATTAAAATGTGATTAATTAGATTAATTCATTAAAAATCTGGTAAATAATTAGATTAATTTTTTTAATCGTCTGACAGCACTAGTTTTTTTTAAAGAATGTTGTTAATGACCTATTAACAAGGGCTACAAAAGTTTGTTTTATCTAGATGAAATTCTTAAACAATAGGTGATGGCTGTAACAGCTGCATTGTAATTGTATGATAGCTAAATAGTAGCTTGTGTTTCATAACGCAGCGCAAGTAGCACAACATTTTGGCCTTAGCATTTGTAGCATTTTTGTGCTCCGCTGTGTTGTGCACATCAATGCAGATGAGCAATAAGGAAATAGGTATTTGGAAGAAGCACTGAGGAGATTAACTTGGATCCCTTGAACTTTCCTGTAGAAAGTGTGAACATTTATCTATTTCAGTGAGTTAAATAATTTTCCATTTCAACACTGAGGGAAAAACTTTGGAGCACAGAGAGGTGTGTTTTGATGAACCTTTGAGGACACTCACCAGTTCAAAGTGATATAAGCCTCTTTTTTTGTAGACCCACACCTACGGCAGGTTTAAATTTTTTTAAACCTGATATGTTTGTTTTGTGTCAGCATCAGCAATAAAACTAAATTTTGTATAAAAATCTTGTGGCATACCATAAATTAGGTTTTGGAAATCCATGAAATGAATCAGAGCTGGGAGCCTCAACAAGATCGTGAACAATCTTCGATGCCATGACACAGTTAACCATCAAATTTCTTTGCTTGGATCCTTGAATCAGTTAGGAATGGCACACTGTCTTTACACTTTATTCATTCATGGTAGTGTTTGTAGAGTCAAGCTGTCACAGCATTTTTCCCAGAAGTTAGAAGCAGAAAGTAAAAGCTATGATCCATTCTTCCAAGAAATTCAACAGAGATGCTGGAAGCAGAACAAAACCCTTTTCCTGAAGACAATTCTGCTCCAATCCAGACTCTTCCTGATGTTTTAGAAGACGATCAGGTCTTTAGGTCAGCAGGCTGTCAGGCTGTGGTTAGATCTGAGGTAGTTGTACTTTTACATGAGAGGTCATGCTCAGCTAATCCGATTTGTATTTGAGGCTTTCTTTTTGCTGGTCCAGAAAAGAATGTGTTGTCTTTGGAATAATCACAATCACAGACTCTTACTTAGGGTCAGACTGTGTAGAGTTATTTGGCATGTTAAGTACGCCTGTTTGATTTGTTGTTTAAATCATACTCACCACACTTTGATGATTCGCCTGTGGCTTTGTTTGCCTGTCAGACCTGCTGTTAGAGTGTGGTTGTACAGATGTTAAGATATCAGTGGCAGAAGAAAACTTCCAGAGCTGCGGTGTTGTTTTCAGGTCCACTTGATCTTTATTATGCTATTTATGTTGATTTTAAGCAATAGCAGAAACACATCTTAATGTCTCATCTTTCAAATGTAACTTTCACATAATCCAATGCATAAAAATGTGGGTTTTTTTCCTACTATTAGGATGATTAATGCGTCTCTCTGTTTGTCCTTGTCTCCCCCTCGGTCTGACTCACGCTGCAGCCCCTGCAGAGCCGCTGCTGTGCAAGTTTGCTGACGGAGGCCAGAAGAAGAGGCAGACCCAGGTCAAGTATCCCCAGAATGGCCGACCATGGACGCGGGAAGGAGAGGTGAGGCCTCAAAAGTTTATTTGATTATGAATAAAATGCCCTCTATCATAAAAGATTCCCTTCTAAGAAAAGCAATGGGAGGAGAATGTTTTTCAACCATTTTTCTACAATCTAATCCATTTTACCCTCCACCACTGTAAAAGAAAGCAACTTAGAGTTTGTCCTCAGGCAGAATTATGCATCAGCAGACATTTCCCAAGTCTACACAAGCACTTTGTTTCTCACAGTCAGAATAAGTACACTGCGGCTTCCTAGTGGGCTTTTAACAGCGAGACGTGGAGTTAACCAAACAAGAAAGTGGTGTTATTGGAACTTAGTCTCTGCTTTGAGAACTGTGTATCTACAAACCAGCTTTTAAACTATTTCCGGCTCCAATTTCTTGCAAAAGCACAACAGGAATCCTGTCAAAATAGTCAGAGCTGGAACTATGGTTGGGCGGTTTTTACGCCTCCACTGGGTCTGCAATTGACACCGAGTAAAAGTACAGTGCTCGGTCAAGAGGAAGAACTGGGGTGGTTTTGCGGTAAAGTGACTCACGTAGATCTCACAAGAAAGGATTTTGACGTAAGGTCCAATGGAATGGTCCATGACCTCCCAAATGCAATCAGTTAACTGTTGAGTCAATGAATAAATTTCTCCAATATTTTACACAAATCCCCTAACAACTTTGTGATATGAAGTCTTCAGGAAAAGGATGATTCAGGGATGTTTGTAACCTTGCAGTGCAGATGGATCAACCTGATTTGATGTCTGTAATCAAACAGTGGCCCAAAGCAGGATGGCCAAAGCAGTGTCTTTTTGAGCAGGAAGAAGAAAAAGCTACGAGTTAGACACCAGAAAGAAGTGTCTGTTTGAACAGAGCATGTACAACAGTGTAGATACTAACAGCTTTAGTAGCAGTTTTATCAGATCCAGACCACATGTGCTTATAAGATTCAAAATAAGTACCAACACTAAAAACTTATGAATGAAAGTATAATTTTGGTCCATTTCCACATGTTTTGCAGAGAGTTTGTTTTACGAAGGGCCTCACATTCTGTCCTGTACACAGCAGTAGTAGCGCCTGCATCTGACATTATCAGAATGGCATGTAATGAATGTGACTGACAGATTGATCATCCAATCACCTGCAAGATTTGCTTTTAAAGGCTTCAGCCCATTTCCAAATACTTCCCCTGGATTCCTTTCCATGCATTAGTTGAATATAATGAACAGTTCATCTGGTGTGTCAGGTTAGGATGTTTGACCTTGCCCTTCATTCATTCATTCACTCTCGGAGGTGTACATGATGTTTGTAGTCTTAGAACTATGAACTTTAAAATCTTATCAGTCCATCTTTGTGTGGGGGAGGACATTTGTGACAAATACTTTTAAGAGTTTTCTCAAAGTGTAGTATTCACAGAAAAAAATGTAACCAGGAGGTGTTATGACTTAAAAGATTAACACTTTATAAACATTAAGGCTGCCACCCTACACTTGATATTTCAATTTCCATTCAAGCACAGAGTAAAAAATCCATACTGACTGTAAATCAACATTTGAATTCAAAATATAAAGGTCTGATGAATATTAGGAACCTGGAGAAGTGAAACTACCAGGTCACACAGAGGGAGCTCCCAGCCTAAACTAACCGTCCATACACTCATGCTGCTCTCTAAACCATAGTAGGCAACAAGTGAAGTGCTCCTTGTGAAGTTTACTCCGAATACATAACAAATCTGCATCTTCCTTGACAGGCCCCCCGCCAGGGGTGCAGAAAAAGGCAATCACAGACAAGATTTCAAGATTCATAAATAAGGACTATGCTATGTACTTCTCCCACCATTGTGAAAAGCAGATATTTAAACAAGCTAAAAAAAATACCACATGTCTGCAATGCAAAGGGGGCCAGCAAAGGGGCTGGGGGGTCTTTGGTTATTAGCATAAATGCCTGATAGCTAATAGAGTATGATTTTATGTAGAAGTGGCAGCCCTTGTATTCTTGGGATAAAGCTTTCACAAAGAAAAACTCACAAGAAAAAGAATAATAATGTTTAACTTCCTTTACCTTTGTCCTGTGACCCATTACTTGATTCTAAAGAAAAGGTGGAAATTAGAGCAAGGATTGAAAAAAATCCTGTAAGACTTCATTGAGATATTTCACTTAAAAGCAACTGCTGACCAAGGATTCAATGACCTTGACTTACCCTCTAAAATGTAATACTGTTATCTTTGATTTAGAAAGGACATGTATGTTAAGTTTGCAAGTTGTCGTCCATTGTGTTATTGAAATGTTTAAATCACAAAATTGTATTCTTTGGCCAAGGGCAGACATTTTGCCCAGTGACCTTGAATTTTAAATTGTAAACTATTAAATCTACTCAGAGCGTATTTGTGTCCAAGTACACATCTGTTCAAAGTTTATTTGAAACCCATTTTAGTTTTTCAAAATGTTATGTTTATGAGAAAAGGACCACCAACAGACTCAACAGCTTTGACCTTGTAGCAGGTCTGCATTCACAGACTTAATGATAATGAAAGTTTATTACCTTTTCGTTGATTTGTGAGATGAAATACCAGAATTGTCAGACTTTTGAGCACACCTGAATATCAGCCACACCCACTAAATTAAAAAACAGTACATACATAGGCCACACTTGCCTATAAGCCGTAGGTGTCCAGTGAGCAGAGCTGATCGGACCTTATCCAGAGCGCGGAGCATTTTTTTCTAAAAAGCTGGAGCCTCATTATCTTTTGCTCTTTCCTTCTCCAGTTTCGCTCCAGTACTGCTCACACCATGCATCTGAAGCATATCTCACTCAGAATGCGTCTGTGTATAATTAATTGCTCAGCCACACACACTGTTTTCTGTATGAAATTGGATGTTGACAACTCGACCATGGAGTTTACAAAGTACTTCATAAAGGATGCTGAGAGGTCATTCAAGTGTACTTTTCCTATGAGACTAACAGATGACAATAATCTCATCAATAATCTCTGCACTTTTACTTCATAATTGATAAAGAAAAAGGGACCATCTGTAAATCTTCTCAAAATGGCAAAGATGGCACTATCACGGTTAATCTGCTATTACTATCCTCTGGGTTTAAGACACTGGGAAATACTGGTGGTTTTTAAATAAATGAGGATGATGTTAATATTGGTATATCAACATTGCAAGCCTCTTGGATTGTTCAGGAAGAAAGCCCAGTCTGACGTATTGGATGTCGCTGTCTTTGCAGGAGCAGTTAAACCAACACAGGATGCTTCACGAAAACTAATTCATGTATTTGAATGCATCCAGTTAGTTTGGTAGTGACTCAGAGAACGTCCTTCAGACAGCTGTGGACTGAGACATAATGCTGTGCTGTCCTGACAAACCACAGACAGCGCAAAAAAAGGAAGTGGAGGAATAATAAGTGGAGCGGCGTGCATCCCCTCTGAGTGGATCGAGCAGATGGAAGGAACAGCTTTATGCGCGAAGAGCGAGAAATCTCATCGCTCCAGTCCTCTCACATGATCTGGCACTGTCCACGATGTAACTAAGGCCCGACCGATACATCCGCCGATTATAGCCCTTTTCAAAATTTTCAACATCGGCCAGAGTTTTGCCGATGTAATGCCGATATATTCTTAATTTCTCATGAAACAGTGAACGCTGTTCAGTGTCAGAGCCGTGCAGAATGATGATGTTGAAGATGGCGACCGCGTTGGTGGTGGCTCTTCTTGGCTCTCTGCTGGATGCTGTGTCTGTGAATGACTCGTCTACCCTCACACGGAGTTGTTCTTTTAAGCCTGAAGGGTCCGACATGACGAGCAACTTTCAGCGGTGTACAATGTACCACTGCTGCTGGACACAGAGAGATCACTGGGCTCTCTGCTCGGCTACGGATCAGCCTCACAGACAGACCCGGCACTGCTTAACAGTTTCCTGACCGATGCCACCTCTGTTGTTGTCAATACTGATGAATTGGACCTTCTGATGGCAGGGGATCAATTCGGCCGTGACTGTTTTATTGTGATTGTGACGGAAATCTGGCTTCATCTGCTTGTTCCTGACATGACAGCTAATCTAACTAGCTAGCGAGCTAACTAACTTTGCTAGCGTTAGCTCCTTGGAGCCCTACATCATCATCAGCAGACTCATCCAGGGGAGACTTCAGCGTAGCTGGGGACTTTAATGAGCCTCTTTAAATAAGTTTGTGAAATATGTGCAGTGTCCCACAAAATATTTTGATTTCCTCACGCACATTACCCCATGTTTACAATAACAAAGTGGTTCTACCTGAACTAAAACCTGCTTCTGATAAAAACTAATGAGGACTGAAAGGCAGATGTGACAAATAGTTCTTAAACAAATATAAACAAACAAATATTTACATTTTTAAAAAGGTAATTTGTTTTATTTTGCAGGAGTTTGCCCAGGTTTAACACACTCTTTAATTTTGTACTTGAAAGCTGCAGAGAAGGAAAATAAAAGATGCCTATGAAAGGAATGTTACCTTAACTGTTTTTGTTCAGTTCCTGTTGACAACTTTTTAAAAAGTTGTTCTATCTTTATTATAATCTTTCTTTAATTTTCATCAACAAGAAGTACAAGATACGGAATGACTCTTTTTTAAATTAATTTCCCAGAAGTTCAATGCATTTTTTTGTGCTCTAAATTTCCTCTCTGGTGTAAAGTTTAACAAATACTAAAGTAGAAAGTGTAGTATTGTGTGTGTGTATACATATATATATATATATATATATATATATATATATATATATATATATATATATATATATAGATATATAGATATATAGATATATACATATACATATATATATATATGTGTGTGTGTATTTATATATATTTTAGTTAATCGGCTGATTAATCGGTAATCTGTAATTTTTCTGACAAATATTGGTATAGGCGTCGGCCTCAGAAATCCATATCAGTCGGGCCCTAGCTGTAACATGAGATATTTACACAGAAAGAAACTACCCAGAAATATTTTTCATGTTCAAAATAAATCTGAAGTGACAAGAATAAATGTAATAAATCCATTAACTGCATTATTGTTTAACCCGCAGGCTTCAAACAATGTAAAAAGAGTAGCAGCTTATAGACTGGGAAATACAGTAGATTGACTGGTGGACAGTTTGATAAAAGTCCCTTAAACTTTCTTGAGATAACACGCTTACCATCAATGGATGACAGTGATCCCAGTGGTTTTGAATTCTTGACTTCACAAGGTTGTTTTATTTAGATAAGGTAAACATGGGGCCCAATGACCTTGAATTTTGAGCTGTAACATTGAGGACCTGATCTACTAAGATCCCAAATAACAAGCGCTAAACAGTGTGTGCAAAGCAAAATATTGCACGTACTATTAGTGAGTGTGTTGCAGGTGATCTACTATGATTACATGCACAATTGATAAGAGGTGCAACAGTGGTGCAGTCCGCCCTATTATAATAAGATTTTGCATGTGCCACGAGCTGTCACCATGGAGAGTTTGGTCGAGCATAGAGGCTGTAAACCAAAAATGAAGTTTGAAGGCATGGTGTTGGAGGTCTTGGTGGAGGAGGCAAATAATCACACTTGTGAACTCGAGCAAAAACATCTCAGCATGACAGAAGAAATGCAGTTTAGGAGACGATCTGTGAAAAGGTGAATGCTGTGAAGACATGAACCCAATGACCTTGAAGTTCAACCTATAACCTATTTTATCGAATAAGAGTGTATATTTGTGTTAAGTTTAGAAAAATGACATTGTCATCAATAAATTATTATTAATTACCATCCCTGTTAACTTCACAAGATTTTATGTACTAGCTAAGGATCAACATGATGCCCTGTGACCTTAAACTTTACTATAACTAAACTATTAAATTTTGATCTAATCAGAGCATTCTTGGGTCAAATCTGTCCATCAATTTTAGGTTCAAATGCTTTATTGGCATGGGAGTTGTATGGCATTATTCCCAAAGCATTTCATTAAAAATAATTTAAAAAGATATATTTACTCAAAATAAAGGGTATTAGTTAGCAACACTGATGTAAATTAGAGGCAATATGATGGCAAAAAGGGCACACTAGTAAAAAGTCTTCAAGCTCTTCAAGCTGTCATGGTGTTCATAGGCAAAGGGTGAGCATGAGACTGATTTACCTTGAAATTTGGCCCATGACTTCTAAACTGAGATCACTTTATTCTTAAACGAGGGCTATTTTTTTTATTTAAAGTCCAAAGAAAATCCCTTCAAGGCTATCTGCTGTATTGGGTTCACAAGAATTTACCTGTATGAATGTACTTTATGTCCCAATGGTACATCAGGACGAAAAACCCTAAGACATAATGCCTCTGACCTCAGCTGTCAGCATGAAAGCATAGAAATGGGGTGAAACCCATTTGCAGCAGTTTGACAGATTCTTCTGATCACTGCACAGCGCATTGTCAAGTTTTATCATTATGTCCCTGACAAAAATCCTTACCAAAAAGTCCAGAAACTCACCATTTTTGTCATTTCTTTGATATCAGTTTCTTTTCTAAATTTTACAAACTTTCAATAAGTTGTCAGGACCCCTGCAGCTTCATTATCAGCTTTTATTTCCAATAACACACTTCAGGTCAGATTAGAGGAGCTGCTGACAGTATGAAAGCTGGCATACAGTTGAAGAATTTGAAATTCAAGGTTTCTTCAAAACCCCAATGCCAAGTTATTTCTTCTCTTTTGTTGAAGCTCCCACCTCCAGTCTGTCTGTCATCTTCAGACGGAAAATGACGCCTGAAAAGGCAAATAGACTGTTACACAATGCAGAAGGTTCAGAAGTTGCTGGTGTCGATACCAAAGCTTTAATTTACTGAACAAGGGAAAGTGAATAATAATGTCGCCACCCACACACTGAGTGCTGCTTGAATCGTTTCCCAACATTCATGGTGCACGGAGGCTGGGAAAGTGCAGGGTGGTGAAGTGAAGTGAAATGGAAACAGGCTGCAACGAGAGGCGCCACAAACCAAACAGGATGCAACTATGTGTGTTAGATTGTTTGTGTGGAGCCAACAGGGACAGAAGGCAAACATTTTATTCTTGAGAGCAAAGGCTGACACAGCAATTAGCTTAACATGACAGTGTATGGAGTTGAATCACACCTATGGCATAGTTCTACTGTTCCAATTTATTTGAAAAAAAAAGTTACACATTTGCACATTTTCCTTGGTTTGTTTCATGTTTATAAGCATTTTTTTTTTTTTTTAATAAGAAGGCAGAGTTGCACCAGCACCTTCTCGTGTTGCGCTAAAAAGCCTCCCCACGTCATTGTATCACAGCCAGAAATGTTTTGGCTGTGATTTGTGCTCTGCGCATTAAGGGAAGGGAGCTAGCAGGCTATGCCAGCCACAAAATAATTACACTATAAGATAAGTAAATGTTAAATGTCTCATGAAAGACTGTACAGATGAGTGTATTTGACAATGTGGGACACACTTGGTGCTTCAAATGTAAACACATTTCATGCAGGAAGGATAGGGGCTTTTTCTAATGGCTGGGAATTGGCTGGAAATTGGCCAGTAACTGGCTAGATGTCATCAAGCAGCTCAAGGAGAAGGGGTTGGATCTGTTTGTCTGATATGTACTTATATCACAAGAAAACTTCTTCTGAAGAACACACAGTGTTTACTCTGGCTCAAGGATGAAGTCAAGTCAAGTCAAGTCAAGTTTATTTATATAGCACTTTTCCTACAACATATGTAACTCAAAGTGCTTAGAACAAGGGTAGATTTTGGAGGCAAAGGTTAAAAGGTCAAGATGATGCAGGCTCATAATTCTTTGTTTGTTCATGAAATATCTAAAGTACACCTAAAGAGATTAAACTGATCTCACTGATAACAGAGGTGATTTTTCAGTGATAAAAGGTTATTTGTCCTCATGATCATCCTTACCTAGTGAACTCAAGGCTGAACTGATAGGATTTTAGTTTGTAATTCAATGGCAATGTCGTTGGGTTTTGTTATTTACTTGCTTAAAAGCATATTGTCTCAGCAATGGTGCAAGATATTTACTTCCAACTATTCATGAATGCTTGATCTGAGTAAAGAATTAACTTATTATAGAGTGGAAGCACAAATAAATAAATGTTTAATCTTGTGGAGCCTCCTTTACTTGTAGACACAATATTTCAAGATCACTGTAGGACATTTTTCAAGACTGAAAAAAGACCATGTTGACCTAGAATGAACCACTCTTATTAATAGGAGATAATTAAAGGACTAGGTCACAGCCACCACTTGCATGTGGTGGTAAAATCTCAAGGACTTTGCTCAAATGTTCACTCTGACTCAAGAGGGCCCAGAGTATATTTCAGATGTCAAAGGTCGTTGTCATGGAGCCTCATGTTTATCTTCTGCTTGTGAATAAAATGCATTAAGATACTTTTAGGGATCGTCTCACCTGATTAAAAGGGAAAACGTTTGACTTTGACGTAAAGGTTTTTAGGCCTCATATTTGCTCCTTACTTAAAAAAAAATATCTGCTAATCAAACCACCACAAAAAAAAAATTCAGTCCTTATTCTTTTGCCATTAGGGAACTTAGTCATCCTTGTTTATGTAGGTATTTTCCATCTCTTTATTTGATTTGTGACTCTTTATATCTGTTTTAGGTCTTAGATTAGTTGACTTTTGCTTCTTTGCAACTCTTGACATACAGTATGTTCAGGTTGAGCCAATTGCCCTCTGTTGTTGATTTTGCTATGGAGATTGTTGTGATTTTTTAATCTGCTTTTTGTGCAGTTAGCTAATAATTGATTACACACACACACACACACATATATGTGTGTATAAATTATTGATGTTACTGTGTCTCCTTTTGTTCAATTTGATTGATGTTGCTTTGCCTTTTTTTCTCTTGTATTTGGTGTCTTTGTGCAGCTCTGTTGTTGCTCTTTAATGTCCTTGTTATCAAGTTCATCTAGCTGTGTTTCTAAGTCTCTCTGTTGTCCTTTTCTGGCACTTTATGTAATCTGTTTAAATTCCTTTTTAAGTACTTTTTAAGTACTATTGGTCATGTGCGTCCTGTTGTATTGGCATCAAGTGTGGATACTTTAGTAGATACTTTTAAATCTTTTACTTTAGTGTTTTGTGCCTCAGTTGTATGATTTAAGCCCCCTGCAGCATTTTACGAATATGTTTTATATTTGTCACTCTTTGTAGTTATTATTTTGATCCTTTTATTGTGCTTTGTAATTATTTTATGTCCCTCTTTGTGCTCCTTTGTAGCTACTAGTCTCTATCTTCTATTGTGGTCTTTGTCAACATTCATGTTACTTAAATGTTGGTTGTGTCTCTTTTTGCTCTATGGTGGTCATTGTCATTTTGTTTTTTTCATTGCCATTTGTTGTTGCTTAGGCTGTCTTTGTAGTTATCTTTATATTGTCATCATATTCTGCTGCTTGTTTTTGCTTTGAGTCTCTGTATTACTGTTTTCTATTGTTTATTTATGCCTCCGTGTTTGTGACAGCCTAGGCTAGAGGCGCTATACTTTCAGGTTGGTTGTCCATCCATGAACAGAATCTTATGACTGTGTTATTTTCTTTAAACTTTCATGCACCCAGTTTCAGTGAAAATCTGATTTGATTTTGGGAGTCCTAGGTAACAGGAAAAGGTGATTGAGTTTTGTGTTCATTCTTTCGTTGTGGATGCAATATCTCAACAACAGTGATTCTGGCCAAACTTTGCAAAAGTGTCCATTCTGGCTGAATGATGAACAGATTTGATTTTGAAGGTCAGAGGTTAAGGTCACAGGGTCTTATGTTTAGCCATGCCTGTGAATGGAATTTTGAGAGGCGAATATAACAAGCATGTTTTGAAGAATTTCCTTCTAACTTTACTGTGTGGACGAGACAGTGGCATAGCAGGTGAATCTTCCTCACAGCTTGAAGGTAGCTGGTTCTGCCCCCTTCTTTCTGTGCGGAGTTTGAATGCTCTCCCTCATGACTGAGTGGGTTTTCTCTGGATGCTCAGGTTTCCTCCCACAGAACAAAAACATGCTAATGTTTTTGAACTTTCAGTTATTCTGGTGTTATTCTGTGGAGCAAACCGTCTGCTAACCTGAGGTCTAAGGCAACTTTAATAGTATTTTAATAGTGGTCTTAAAAGACTACTTTCTCTCATAGCTTACACTGTCAGTCTATATTTCTCCGTCTATGTATGTGTACATGAATTTGCACTACATGGACAATGGATGGATTTACACAAGTGCCCACCATGGCACAGTCAGAAGCCAAAGTACAAGGTAATAACATTTCATGGTCACCCTTTGCTTATTAACAGATTTCTCAAGAATGCATTGATTTTCTGCAAAATGTCCACACTTTCTGAAATCAACCAAAGAGATTTCAGGGACAATAAGGGTCATATGTCAAGGTCTCAAGCACTGACATTCTTGACTTCTGAATGCAATAGTTAAAGCGCTGTCTTACCTCTTTTGAATGGAGTACCAAGTAAATGGGCGAAGGTTGTGTATTGGTGTTGTGTGTAGGGTCTCCTGAGGTGTGGCAGGTATGGTAACTCAATGTGCTTCAACTACCTGTGGGGTTTGCTGCACCTGGTCCGCGATGAAACAGTGAACTGATCCCTCTTAAGTTGAGGCTCAACACAGCCACTTTTATAACTATTTTGTGACCACACATTGGTCAGGGTGTTAAAAACCTCTTCACTGCTTTATATTGCAGCAACTAAATTTTGTGCTGCCTTTCTTATTGTGACTCTTCTTGCGCAGCCGTCATCTATGCAGGAAGCCACTGTAACGACCTAAAAAGGACACCAGGTTTCACTTTATATATTCATAATTTCATTATTCCATAATTTACACTTTTATATATTCAGAGATTCATTATATACACACACACACACACACACACACACACACACACACACACACATATATATGTGTGTGTGTGTATATATATATATATATATATATGTATATATATATATATGTGTGTATATATATATATATATATATGTGTATATATATATATATATATATATACACACATACATATATTTGTGTGTGTGTGTATATATATATATATATATATATAGATATATATATATATATGAAGATTTCATTGTATATTTATTCTGACTTTGAATCAATGTATTGTTTTCATGATATATACTCAGAGTTTTATTATACATATTCAGTTTTCAGTACATTCAGAGTTTCATTATATATGTATTTCGATTTCATTATGAATGTTCAGTTTGCTTTGTTAAAAAACAAATAACCTCATTATGTTTACATGGAGCCAGCAGGAAATGTCAGGTTTACCTTGTGTATGTATGATAGATTTTAATTCACTTTAAATCAGATCTTGCCTCCAGAACTATCATTAAAATGATCTACTGCTTTGGCGTGATCATATTTTCCTATCTGGTGTCATCATTGTTTTGCTCTCCATGCCGTTGCCTTCTCTGTTGATATTCACTTATTCTTGGCAAGAAACTGTGATCAGGGAAAGCCAAACATCTGAGCTGGGTTCAGAGTCAGGGCACACTTTCAACCCATGTGCCAATTCAGAGAGGAGCGTCTTATGTGGAATATATTGAGCAATTACAAAGACTTGTGTATGGCTGCTGATAGAGAGGGAGGAGAAGTGGGGGGTAGCTGCAGTTGAGCAAGATATAGAATAGGAAAAATAAAGATTAGAGTAGTGAACTAAGTTTGTTAACATTGCCAAGAGGCAGTCAAGTGGATGAAGATCTTTTCAAAGCTCAGCAGCGAGACGCACAGTCTCATTCATTTACACATCAGAGCAGAAAAGAGCCATACGCAGAGTGTTACTGATTTACACTTGACTTAAAGAAGACAACATTTAATGATGTGGAGGAGGAAGATGGAGGACTTAGATACACTCTTTGAGCTTTGAGTTTTCTCTGATACTGATATAATGCATCTGAACTGCAAAACCTTGTTTAAATAAATTATTGTGGGTCATGTACTCATATCTGAGGTCTATAACTGACTGAGTGATATATAAAAATTACAATACTGTGTCTGTGTTGTTTAATCAGAAACCCAACTTGGTATTGGTGCAATAATGTGTCACTGAGTGATGTGATGCAATGAGTGAAAATACTAAATTTGGAGTATATTGTAAAGCACTGGTCGTCAACCTTTTTGTACCATGGCCCGGTGCTTTGCAATACAGCAGAGTTGTAGACAGGGTTTTGTGGGGGAGCAGGACTACTACAATGACCAACAATAAATAAATCCTACATGAAAGAAAAATGATACATGATATCAAAAACTCGTCTATTTCATAGTGAGAGCACATAGATGTGTAATAGTTTTAGGCTTGTTTTTGAACCAGGCTGTAAAGGTGTGAATTAAGGCCGTACAAAAGGTCTTTGTCCTGTCCTGCATTAAGGGGTCATTTTCCACAGCCGACCCCAAGTGGACACTTGGAGTATTGCAGCTTGTGGCACTTCTGCATGGGCTTCCATTTACAGCCCTGCATGTTGCCGTCTGTGAGGACCCACTCTGTTTACATAAGCTGCTTCATCCAGCAGGAAGTCACCAGTTGCACAGTTACTAATTGAGCAGCTACACCTACTGAGCATGGAGGTTGTAAAAATAGCATTCATATGAGGCAAACTGTATTTTTTAACCATTTATCATTAGTCTATACTCTATTAGTTGTCTTATGTTTCTGTCCCATTATTACTGATGGGTATGTTCCACATCAGGAAGTTGAGCACTCTTGTGACCCTGGACAGTACTAGAGTTTCATGTATTCCACAGAGTCAAACATGTACAACTAGATCCAGAGCACAGGTGGAAGAGTTTATAAGCACAGATTAAAATTATGATTTTATCTTTGGATGTACTGATTTTTTTTCATTACAGCCATGACAGAGACAAAGAGCATTAGTGAAGTCTGGGCAATCAAGTTGAACAGGTATACCTGGTCATCTTTCAAAATAAAAACGCCCCCTGGTCTCGGTTAAACCATAAAGGGTACTGAAATTCATTATTTATGATTCTCTTTGGCCCAGTTACCAGAGCATGTACTGCTAGGTAATGAAACTTGGTCCAGTCATTGGGTTCCTCTGCTATAAATGTGACAAATAGAGATTATAAATTGCAGAGCGTAATGAGATGCATTCTGTCCTCTGCTCTATCAGCTATCGTCTGGTGTGATGATATCTGTTGTGTCAGCACACATTATTTGTTTCTGTGCTGATGAGAGGGTATTTTCATTTCCACTAATGTGAAGTTAACAATCATGCTAGCTAACAACACTAGCAGTAAAGCAGGTCCCACAGCTTAAGACCACTGAGTAAACTGATAGAGCCCACTTGCTGAGCATTTGTTGTCTATTATTGACGAGTCTTCTCAGTTATTCATTTATTATCTAATACAGGGCTCAAAGCTCTTTTAAAAATAAAAAAGGGAAACATTGGAAAATGGATGGGTTTTCCATCAATAAAATAGAATGTGATTTACTTGTCTCTGTGACTAAAAGCAGCTTTACACTTTAGGTCACATCTGCTCTGCTGTCACATTTACTCACTGAGGGTCCAGAGTTTTAATGAAAGTTATCCATTAGTATGAGCAACACATTTGAGCCTTTTCATACCCATTCACAAGCCACTCACACAGCAAGGGGAGCATATTTGGGTTAAGTGTCTTTCCCAAGGACATACCGCTATGTGGCAGGCAGAGCAGAGCTCTAACCCTCGACTTCTGATCTACGACAGAGCGCACTATCAGACTGAGCCATTGACGCCCAAATAAATCTCCATTTCCTTGAGATTTATTTGGGCGTCGTGAACAGTAGATGTTATGACATCCCTAAGGTCATTGCCAGTTATAGCTTCAATTATTTGGACACATTACAAATCTTTATACATCCTACTGTAGTTTTGTCTTTAATCTTTCACTTTGGACACATTTAAAAAAAAATGTCACTGACCTGATTGTCAATTGTCTGCTGTGCAATCTGACAAGCAATGCATCTAACCAGTATCCCACCATTTTCTTTCTATTGGTAGCACTTGTACAAAAGACAGAGCCCATCATGATACAAAATGCAGAAAAGAGAACTTTACAGGAAATTTACACAGTGGGACCGAAAGCTCTTGATATTTTCCAGAGAGCGCTGTCATTATTGATTTAAATTAGGCTTGTTTTTGACTGACAGTGATTTTGGCTGTAGTCAGTAGTAACTGACAGTACAGGTGTTTGCAGTTTTAACAAGCACCAAATTTTTGTTTGACAGCTCACTTCAAAACTCAACAGCAACCATTTCTCTTGCATGTATCCAGACCATTTATTTTTTCTTTCTTTTTGTGTATAAAAAAGTATGTAGATTTTTATCCTTTTATCAAATGAACTGTCATTTTTTTACTTAATGTCCATCTATTAACCCCCCTTGTCGTGTTTACTGCAAGTGGGGCACTGTTGGTTCATTTTAGTGAGTGTCTCATCTGTCAAGTGGAAGGTTGAGGGTTCAAGCCCTCCTCTGTGATTTATGTAACAATGTGCCCTTAGGCAGCCTGAAATTGCTCCCACTGCTGTCACTGGCTTGAGAATTGGAAAGACTGTTGATGTGATCAGCTCATAATGATGGACAGTTTTACATAGAAACTTTCGGTGAGTGAGTGTTGTGGGCAGTTCTAATACTGTATGTGGTGCACATAAAGGGCATTTAAGGAATAGTTAAAGATTTTTAAGTGTATGAGGTTCATATCTCTATCTTTAACATTAGCCACAGGGACAGAGTTCTGCTCTGCATCTGTACATAAATAGTTGGTATGGAAGCTAAAGCTTTATATTGCTGTACATTGGGTCGCCATCTCAGCATAATTTGAAGAGTTTAAAGTCAGGCTGTCACTTTAGTGCATTAATTAGATTAATTAATTACACTGCAAACGAATGCATTATAAGAAAAAAATTTAATTGCTAGATTGATCATAGCACACAAACATTTTAATATTGGCAAGCTGAAGGACCCGTACATGACAGTGGCACGCCACTTCACACATGCATCTCTACTCAAACCAAACAAAGCCCAGGTGACAACAGGAATGGCATATTTAAGACTTAGTCTTATTTTATTTTTGAGAGATTTTATTTTTAGAATTAGCAAAGGGACAGTTAAAAGCAGATTACAGGGTGCATCTGGCCCCAGGTCATTGTTTGGACATGCCTGCTGTAGGAGATCAGAGTAAATGAGCCATACATCTCAAATATGCTCACCATTTATCTGATATGTATGTATTTCAAGAGATATATTTGATGCAACTAAAGAAATATAGCAAACTCAGTTCGAGAAGTTGGGCTCTGCCCACTGAACGTCTAATCCTGTTAGGTCTATATTCATTTGACTTGTGCTTATTCTTTAAGTTCATCTGTGGTACTATAAAAATGTTGATTTGAAACAGTTACTAATTCAGTGGCTCCGATAAACAAGGTGAACCAGTTGTATTTTTACTCCACTGTTATGCAATAGCACTGTTAACCTCATTTTTCCTGGTTGCTTTGCTTTATCTGTGACTATCACTGAGAGTTATAAGTAGTTTAAGTACCTCACATACTCACACCTAATCATGCCAAATTATTTCATCACACAAAAGTGCTTTAAAAAGGCTCTTCTGATATGTGTGCCACTGAGGACATCATTAGTTGTTCTTTATTTAGCAGGTCTTTTTAATCCCATGCAGCTGTTCTTATTTTGGGGTGTTAAAGTGTTTGAGTTGAGGGAGAATTCTGGCTTCATGTGGTATGAAATGCATTTACTTCAGTGGTCGTTTTTCCTGACGTTTTAGCTGAAGTCTTAGTGTCAGTCTTTAAATCAGGAATAGGAAACTTCAAGTAAAGGGCCAAAAAACCTACCTCAATTGCCACAATGCCAAATCGTTTGAAATATTAGGACACAATCAGCAGGACCTTTCAAATTGTTTACTGTTATTTTTTCAGTCTGATTTTTTTCTTTTTTCTTTTAAAGAGCTTTTCAGAGCATAATTTATCACACAGATATGGTGGATTTATGTTTTGTTTGGATGCATGTAAAAGTATTTTTGTGTATGTGTGTATTTTGTATTTGGTCTTAAGCATATCTGTGAATCTGTATATCTATAATATGAAGAGTATGGCTTCATCCTGTTCTATTGAAAAGTGTCTTGAGATAACTGACAATGTATAAAGCAGTATTGATTGATTGATTGAGCAAGTGTTTGAGTCATTGGTTGATTGGTTGGTTGTTTGGGTGGTATAAAATCCTTTCTTGATACAACATTTAAGTTTTCACAAATTCTCAGCTTATTTAAGAAAGAACAATAATGTCATGATCACACCTTGATTGTGAGTTTGACATGTCAACAATTCTTCTTCAGATTTCTGTCAAACTTGCACAAATAACCTAATTACTTGATGATAGACTGACTAGATTTATAGGGCACAAGGTCACGAATGTGCTCATGGTTTTGTCTACAGATTGTCAAAGAAGGCCACTCAACTTGTTTGCACAGAGTAGAAAGAAAAGTTAGACCCCTGAGATTGGTATGAACTGTACAGCTCCATTATTAACTCCATCCAACAATGTAAGGCTTTGAGAAGAATCATTGACACATAAACATTATCATAGTCATTTGGAAGTATAAAGTGGCATCAACAAGGTGCTGAGAAAGGCATAGAAAAACAAGACTTATTTATGAATAAAGGTCGAACCACAACTTCAAGTTTTTGACAAGTTGCTCATGATGAAGCTTAAGAGACAGCAAATCATCAGACAGACACATGAGGTATTTCAGAGAAGCTACAGCCTCAATCACATTACCATCTTTTCTTGCTATAAAATCAACACTCCTCTTTTTCTTTCTCCAGAGTGGGATGGCGTTAACGTACGATCCCTCTGCGATGCAGAATGGGTAAGTGTGAAGTTTTCTTTTACAAACTCCTTTTGCAAATACACGTTTGATTTCCATCCTCTGCCTAATATTTGTAAAACAAAATCCATCATTCAGCTGGAGCTCTTGTTTGTAAGCCTTCAGGAAAATGACACCGTCTAGCACTCACAATCCTGCAGAGATGAACACGCACATCATCAGCTTCCATCAGCACTAATACGCACAAGAGCACTCGCATGCAAATGAGCAGACCACATACACAATCACGTATTTGGGGATAATGCATAAGCATCATTACTATACACGCATACTGAGCCACACACACGCAGAGTCTTTTAGTGTTACCGTGTCGCGCCCTCGCCTTCATTCTCAGATCTGAGCGGGGCCTTTATTAATGCACCTATGCGTACAAGCTGTCAAACATGTAGGTTTTGATTGCAGACAGGGAAGTTGGGTGGTTGTTGCAGCGCCCACTGTAAGACTTTCGTCAGCCTGGGCTATCTGCAGTGCTCTCAGCCTGACTGCAGACAGCCCAGTGTCTGCCTGTTACAGGGGGAAATTGGAGATCGGTCCTGTCTGCTCGGGATGCTGCTGGTTATGCGATCCCTGGAGATGCTTCCCTGCAAGTCCCTCTCTCCCTCTTATTTTGTCGACTCAGTACAACTTACTTTGTGTGTTCATGCTTCTTCTTCATCCTTTCCTTTACTTTTTCAGCTCAAACATCGTTCTATGCTTTACTTATGATAATTGTTAATATTTAAATTTTTGGATTTTTCATTTTGCTTCCGGTTACAATCAAGTTGTAGGCTGGAAACTGGTATCAACATCATCGGCAGTGGTCTTGTGAATGCTACAAAATTTAGTTTTCAACACCTTGATTATCCCTGTAAGCATTTGGTTGGAGTGCACAAATTTGGCAACACCAGGAAATCAAAGTGATGCAGTGAATCATTTGTGACAGACTTCATCTCAGACTGAATCCTTCTCCTCCTGTTTGTCATCGGCCTCCAGTGTTAAAAAAAAAAATAGACCGATGTGAAAGTGCAAAAAACTGCAATGCCTCTAATGTCCACCTGAGGTCACTAACACAAGCACTACAAGTCACTTTCACTCCTAATGTTTAAGAGGGGACATTCATTTTTTGACTGATGGAGTGTCTTCGCAATCACAATGTTCAGACTACCTGGTTTTCACATACTGGCTACTCCAGCTGTATTCTCAGTCTATCCGAGATGCTCTGTGAAACTCCTGCACCCTTCTTCACATGTGTTCAGTTCGTACTGACTGCTTGACCAGTTAACACTTTTCATTTGATCAGTTCAACAGTAATCAGCACTATTTTGTCTCTGACTCTGCTTTCATTTTATGATATGTATGCTCTGCCACTCTGAGCCATGGAGCTTAAACTGCTGACAAAATAATTGAGATGTAACAATACTGGGTCTATTCAGGGGATCTGTGGGAGACACTGTTTCAAGCACCTACTGGTGGTGCACACAGGTAGAGAGAGAGAAGCCAGATGTCACAGATTTTTGTCTTGGGCATGGGTGTGTTCTAACATGCAAAGGTGACATGTAAAACACAGCAAGGGGAATATTAATTTTGAGAAAGCATTTTGTATGTGCTCTTTAAAATTACTATTATTGTCAATTGTTAGTTTGCAAGTAAAATAAATAGGCATTGACTTAAGCACTGCATGTCAGTGGTTAAAACAGAAATAAACATGTTCACATGTGGTCCAAATAAGCTCTTAAAAAAGACAGACCCTGGTGAAAACATAACCTCCTTGGCGGAAGTAATAATATGAGGATGAGGAAGATGGCGATGAGGTCAGAGTGAATTGTCAATTATTAGTTTGCAAGTAAAATAAATAGGCATTGACTTAAGCACTGCATGTCAGTGGTTAAAGCAGAAATAAACATGTTCACATGTGGTCCAAATAAGCTCTCAAAAAAGTTTTGAAATGTGATTTTGGTAGATTATTTCTCCCCTTTAGTAATGCTCATTGGTATTGTACTTTATTGGAAAGTCTTAAAGCACATTTATTGGGGGCCCTACTTAAACATTTAGACGTGTATGCCATCCATGACATTCCAAAGGCTCCTTCGATGAACAAACAGCTGGTATCCCGTGACATTGTCCATTTTCATTTACACTCTATGGGACAGGTGCATGTTTACCATTATATCTCTGTTCTTTCTATCAACACTCAATATATGTTTTGGAAGCTTTGTTGGTAGAATTCTCTCCCATTCTTGGGTGATGTAGGTCTTCAGTTACTTTACAGTCCAAAGTCTCTATTGTTTTATTTTGCCCTCCTGCCTACTTGAGTCTTTAATCTAGGTGTACACTTCCTCTCATCCGCTATGCCCTGCCAGTGAAAGATATCTGGTGCTCCAGTCTCTTCTTGGCTCAAAAATCACTGGTTAGATTCTCTGTTGTTTTATCTCGATTTAATCCACAGAGTACTTATCTACTTATCTGAGAAAGTTGAAGACTCAACTGCAAGATGACAGCAAGAAGTGACTGCTCATTCGGAGATTAGCATAGATACTTACACCTTCAGTAGCAGTTTTGATATATTTAGTCAACATTCTGCATTTATATGAAATATAATATAATATAAAATATATAATATATGAAATATAATATAATATATATGCCCCGGAAGAGGGGCAGATCTATGCTTTATCTGATTGCCCCATAATGAAAGTGGTTGTTGGAACAGTTGTCAATTAACTTGACAGGTATGCTTTTGAAAGGTTCTGATAATTCCTAAACACTTTTCATGGGCTCTTTTTAAGATGGACGAGTGACATATGTCAAGCTGTTCATCCTGTGTATCAGGTTATATGCAATAAGTTTTATTCTTCTCCTCTGTAGTCCTCAGGGGAAGAACATGATGAGAGATTTAAGATCATGCTCTTCCTGAACAATTCAGCACAGAGTGTGTTGATGTGCAATATCAAATCTGTGTTATTGATATTAGAATACAATAATGATGGTGATAATAATAGTAATAATAACTAGAAAAGCACTACAAGAGCACAGACCTCCACCATGCAGCTCAGTTATGGCAGTGCCATTTCCGCTCCGATTGGGCAACCGAGTGTCGGCTCATGTCTGTCCATGTGGAGGATGCTGCGTGCCATTAACATCAGAACTGGAAAGAGGGGAGCGTGAATGACGTGATCTCTGAGTTATCAGCATTCCAGTTACAAAGTTGGAAAAAACGTGCCAATCTACCAGGGTATTGTTAGCTGTTGTGTTAGCAGAAGTCCTCTGCTGGCATTACAAGGGAAGCTGGGAAATGTAGTGACATAGGCCCCGAAAAATGTAGACATCAGTGCATGCAAATTACAATTTCCAGGATGATATAAATGAATGGGAGTTGCCGTTATAAACTCCAATGTTTTTCTGTAACGCCAGTCTGGACAGGATCAGCACCAGCTTTGGCTTCTTCATTGGACCAAACCACACCTCTGGTAAAAATTTTCATGTAAATCTATCCAGTCGTTTTTGCATAATCATGCTCTCTAACAAAAAGACAGACCCTGGTGAAAACATAACCTCCTTGGTGGAAGTAATAATATGAGGATGAGGAAGATGGCGATGAGGTCAGAGTGAATTGTCAATTGTTAGTTTGCAAGTAAAATAAATAGGCATTGACTTAAGCACTGCATGTCAGTGAGTAATCATACTAGAAGGAGTTCATTGCACTTCGGGATGTTGTTCCCTTCAATCTAGATTCTTGCTGTGTTGTTCATTCTCTCAGATGTGTATCGCTTTGGGCAAAATCATCTGCTAAATGAAATTGTAACATTTGCTCACACATGCAATGACTGACAGGTACCAACTCTTTGACTATAAAGCTATGCTGTTGTGACATGTACAGAACGTGGCTTGGTATTGTCTAGTTAAAATAAGTAGGGATGACCCCGAACAAGAAATCACTTGAAGGCAGCATGTTGCTGAAAAACCTGTATGTACCTTTCAGCATTAATGGTGCCTTCACAGATGTGCTACCTATGACCTTTGTGAGTGTTAATTCTCTGGTGGTCCTTTTCCTCTTTGGCCGGGAGGACACCTTGTCCATGATTTGCAAAATCAATTTGAAATATGGACTCCTGAGACCACAGCACATGTTTCCACTTTGCGACAGTCCATCTCAGATGACTTTGGGCCCAGAGAAGCTGGTGGCATATCTGAGTGCTGAAGATAAATTGGCATGCTTTACACTTAAAGGAGTTTTAACTTGCACTTGTAGACATAATGACAACTGGAGTTACCAACTGTGATTTTCTGAAGTGTTCTGGAGCCCATATGGCATTATCATGTACAGAATGATGTTGATTTTTAATACAGTGCCATCTGAGGGATCAAAGGTCATGGCCATCCAGTGTTGGTTTTCAGTCTTGACACTCGAGTGCTGAGATTTCTCCAGATGTTCTGAATCTTTTGATGATTCTATGGACAACAGGTGTTGAAATCCCTAAATTTCTTCTAATTGTACTTTGAAAAAATGTCGGGACTATTTGTTCATGCAGTTCTGCACAAAGCGCTGAACCTCACCCTATCCTTGCTTGAAGATGACTAAGCCCTTTTGGATGCTTCTGCTATACCCAATCATGACACTTCCCTGATGCCAATTAAAATGTTCACCTCTGGAATGTGCCAAAAAAAAGTGTTTTTTTGACCGTTTATCAACTTTCCAGTCTTCTGTTTCTTCTGGCCCATCTTTTAAGGAACCTGTTGCAGGCATTAGATCTAAAATGAGTAAATATTTGCAAAAACAAAAAACAAACAATGCAGTATATCAGTTTGAACATTAAATGTTTTGTCTTTGTAGAATATTTAATTGAAGATATTTTAAAAAGATTTGCAAAAACATTGTATCCTTTTTTTTATTTTTGTACACCAGGTCCAAACTTCATTGAATTTGGGATTTGCAAAATTGTAGCCCTTTAGAGCATCCATCAGAGCATAAATGTTTTATTTATGCATAAAACCTCGTCTAAATATTGAAATGCAATCCATGGTCTTCGAAAAACTGAACAAGACAAACCTAAAATCGCCAAACTACTTATCAAAGTCTGGTCTATTTTGCGGAGCTCTGCAGAACTGCTTTAAGATAAGGCTGAAAGAAATCTCTTTTCAAGGGCCTCAGAATTTCTGTCAGGGTCCCTGGTGTGAACTTAAGGTCATACTTCCCAGAACTAATTGCTATCGTTAATTTACCCACAACATTTTCCACATTTGATCATTTCTGTTCTCTGTGTGTCTCTGTGTGTCCTTGTCCATATCCAAACACATGCTAACACAAAAGAATCTGTGCCCACTCAGTGATTAAGCCCTCTACAAGCTCTCCTCCGAGGTCACCCCAGCTCCTTCCGGCAAGGCACTAAATGACTGTGAAATGCTAATATGGCTAATTAGAGAAGAGAAAAGCCAAGAGGGGAGGTGGGCAAAATGAAAAGGGAGGGCCGGCAGGTCAAGAGGAGGGCAAAGGCAAAAGTAAAGTCAGATCAAGGAGAGGGGAAGGGTATGAATCAATTACAGGTTTTGCGAGGTGCTCTGTGTTGGAGGATGGCTGCTTTTTTATGGTCTGATGCCAATCTGAGGTTATTGGAAACATGTGCCTCAACTGGCCCGGCTGCATTGGCTTTCTGCCTGCTCCCGACTTTATCATGGGGACACCAAATTCACTTTCCCTGGCTCCTTTTTTTTCTCCCAATCTCCTGTCTTCTATCTGCTCTGTTCGCCATCTTATTGTTTCTCTGTTTTCATCTTTGTCTCATCCGCCCACATGCACAGTGCATTCACGTTTATATTTCAGCATGCCACCCCACAGCTCACCACCAAAACGAGTCACAGAGGTCGTCACTAAATCATCCTCTAATTTTTCAGGGCAAACTTCTGACAGCGCAGCGAGGTCAGGGATTCATAGAGAGGTTTTAAATTCAATCTCGCTGTAATGTTCTGTTCACAATTACATGTTTAGTGTATTGTTTAAATAGGCAAGCCGGAGTCCCTATTGACAGTGAGCTGTTCAGGACTAATAGCCTCCATCAATAACCTTGGATCCGTCCTCTACCTTCTCTTTCTCTCTCTCTCGATACACGTCACTGTAATGAAAAATACGATAAACACAATCAGAGGAGCATATCGAATAACACGGCCGCGCCGCTCATTTGTATTCATCAGTGATAGTAATACAGTTTCTCTAATGCTGCTCATATATTAATTGTCAGTCAAAAAGATGGATCCACACTGCTACATAATCAGGAGAAAAGTTTTTTCTTCTTGTTGCTGATAATCATTTTGAGATGTTCCAGCCCTTACTCCAACCTTCATTATTTGTCCTTTTGAACTTTTTTCTATTTTGAAGGGTGTTCAAAGTTGAAACACATGATTAAGTGCAGCTTTAAAGTGCTTTTTCATAGAGCTACTTTGGTGACTTTAATCTGTATGGGATCTTTGCAACCCCTTAGGACTGAGCTGACTGTTGATCCCTGTGTTTCATATACATTGTTACAGATGGATCTGCTTTAATTTTCACTTTCCAGCCAAATGCCTGCCAATCAGCAGCCAACTTCCAGCAACAACCCCACTGGGGTTGCCTAAATTTCACCATAAACATGATCATTTGTGCAATTGCAGGGTGTCCCAATGAAATGGCACTTTCATCACAAAAACACATATTGTGGGCTTCTACCTTTGCCCTTGTAATGTGGTGCAGGGGGTGACTTATTTTGTAGGTCAACACAGAAATTAGAATCGCTCTGTTATCCACTAAAAGCCTTTGAGATTTTCCAATGTGTTGGATCATTGCTGATAATGAGCTCTGTAAACTACGTTTCATTTTTTTTAGCTTAAGCATAATCAGCAGGAGTGAAAAGCTGTTAGTAAGCTACTAACGAACTACAAATTGGCAGTTTGGCTTGGATTCAACTACAATATTTCCAATGTAAACGTCATATTGCAGCCTCTTGATTCAGAGATTCCTCATTATAGAGTGACCTGATCAAGTTGGTCCTAATGGCTTTGGCAATAGCTTATGAAAAACTGATTATTAAAACAGAATCAGAAATGCTTGCCATCAGGTCCCTGGTCATTTTTGTAGTCCCTGTTAGCAGTTTGCCAACAACCATCATTTCAAACACACAGCAAGGCTTTGAAATTCAACATCAGGCAACATCAGATGCATTCTGTTATTTCCCATTTAATGTAAAACGTGTGTGGTCACCACAAACCTTACTTCGGGCTCTTAAAAACTAGTCATCTAAAGCCCGATCTCTTTTGGGGTTTGGGAGCCAGGAAGTGCTTACAGCCAATTCCATGTTTTGGCCTCATTCAGGCACCACTCTTTTAGACTAGCTGCACAGGGGTTTGCATAACAGCCATTGGACAGGTCCCAGCAGTCATGGTCCAACAAAGTCTCATTTAACAGAATTTTGGCAAATTTAAGTGGCCTCTCCGTAAGTTGAGCTGTGGTTTAAGCTTGATTAAGACTTGTAGCTGGACTACTACTAAAATAAATCATACTGCATGAAGTATCAACTGACTGATGGGAACATCTCCTCACTCGCTGGTGATTTCATCTAGCAACTATTCAGTTGGTTGACCTTGTGTAAAGGTTTGCAAATTGTTAGCTTGTTTCGTAAATAAGTTATTGGACAAACTTTAAAGCTTTGTACGCTCTCACACCAGTGACTATCAGCCCCTGGGGCCACATAAGGGCCCAAACATTTTTTGTCAGTAAATCTTTACATTTATTACTGCAACTCTCTAAAACAATAGGACTTAAAAAAAAGTTTTATCAGGAATGAATTCCTGTTCCATCTGTTTTACAGAATTCCACCTTTCAGCTTTTATTGGCCAATATTTAACCAGGAGAATAAGCATACCGAAGCCAAGCCCTGAGACAGAAACTGTGACTTGTGGAATTAGCAAGCTGCCTTATTGACAGTTAGTTTTACTAATGTCAGGAGCCTTAGGCAGCCCTGCTTCAAATAATCCAAACCATCCATTTAACTGCAATGTGAGCATATTTTCCAAAAATGTCAGTAGAGTTAGCAGCGAGCATATACAGAAATTTGAGTCTATCAGTGTTAAAGTTGTCACTTATCTACAGCATGATTTTTTAAGCTTTCATGTGAAATCCTACACCAATGGAACGCCCCTCAGACAAGGTGAATAAAAGCATCCCTTTACTTTGCCTTTTGAAGAAGCTACCAACCATGTTTTAACTTTTTGTATGTTTGCTTGTTTAAAAAAAAAAAACAACAACACATTTAGGAGAAAAAAAGATGACACACTTACTTGTGAGGAGAAAATCTGCAGCTGTACTTCTGCTGAGCCCTATCCCAGACAGAACAAAAAGTGGAGTGAAGCTCTCAGATTTGTCAAGAGCCATTTACATCTGAGAGCAAGTAAAACACAAGCAAGAATCTAGACTGGAAGGAACAATATTAGTAAGTAAAACAAACTGCTTGAAGTCCAATTACAAAAGTGCTGCTTTGTAGTGCTCGGGGCAGTGCCCACATTTGTTTTTATAAGTCAGTTTACATGATCAGAATGCTGCTTCTACAAATAAAGTTACTGCTCAAAAACCAGCTAAATGTGCAGTTAACAGTGATTCTGACATGCTATGTCACTGGGCTCTAATTTCGTAGACCAGGCGCAGGCGCAGCACACCTGTCCTGCACCACGCCGGCAGGGTATCCAGTGCACTTTCCAATTTTCCTGCAGTGCGAAGAGAGGCGCACTCCAGGTGCAGAGAGGCGCACCCACGCCTCCATCCCTGCCTCTTGGTGCAAGTGCCAGACAGGGAGGAGAAAAGGCATGAGTGGGTTTAACACAGTGGAGTGTTGTCTTCACCAATCAAATGAACGCCTCTCCTTGCCTTTAAAATGTACTGTTGGCAAGGTGCAGGGACTGATTGGTCCCTGCCACCGTATAGTGTGCCGGAAAGACCCGGTCGTGGAGACGGTCAGAGCAGCTGTCACCATTACAGCAACTGAGAGAGTGGAGGGGCTGTTGGGCCGCGCATGCGAGGACCACGACGCGCGTCACCATGTGGGCCAGTTCCTGGGACAGATGTAATCTGTTCCTTTGTCATTTATAGGAGTACAAAATTAAGTGACAGACATTTAAGCACAGCAGCAGGCTAATCAATTCATGCTTGTGACCTGCATTCCTGGTCTGTCAGCGCCCTAATAGCAGAGCCTTTGGTGATATACTGTATACTCTCCCGGTGTCTCCTCCTCATCCTCCTTGCAATAATGTACTCCATCTTTTTAGATCATGTTCAGAGTATAGATTAAAACAGAGAAATATGGGCCATCACAGGTAAATCCTTAAGACACCAAGTGACATACATTTATTTTCTCTCTTTTTTCTCCCTCTTTTCTTTGAATTTCATGAAATGAGAGAAGCTGGATATATACTCTGTATTGGATGATGAGGCTGATCAGGCAAACTTCCAGCTGCCGTCAGCTTTAGTTTCCATCATGACAAACGGCTTTAATCCGACATCAGATGTTACGGGACAATTTATATAGATACAAATGTGTATGCTGGTTCAGACGGTTACATTAAAACGTGATTGATGTGATTGTTTATTGCATTAAAATGTGCCCGACACTCTGGAAACCTGCCTCTGAGGGTTTGTTTACATGTGCGCACATTTGCGCCTGTCACCAAATTACAGCTGCAGAGGGTGCACTTTGCCTGTGCCGAGAATTGACCAGGTTGGAGCTGGCGAGCTTCCAGCGCACTTTCCGCACAGTTTTTGGCACGAAATTGTCACTGCGCCAACCTGAATCTGGCGGCACCTCCCCCTGGTGCACGGTCACACCCATCTCTGCACAGACGGTCTACCACATTGTCAAATTGGCTGTGCGCGGCGATGCGCTGGACGAAATTAACACTGCGCAGGGTGCACCATGCGCCACCCTGCGCTGTGCCAAGAAATTAGGGCCTATGATGTGCAAAATAACCTTTAATACATGCTGTTAGCTAATTACATGAAAATGTTTTGATAATACATTTTTTATTTATTTAACCTTTATTTAACCAGATAAATCCCATTTAGATCAGGAGATCAGCAGCACACGCCAGACATGATAAAACATTACAAAAACTCTTAAAATTCTATGTACTACTTATTATTATTTCCTACAAAGTCATTATGAGATGCTCTAACAGGATTAGAGCAGTCTAAACTTAACCCTAAAACTCCCAGCTCAACTGTTTGGCAGATGTGTTAAATAAACATAACACTTCATTGTTTGTTTCAATGCTTTATGATAAAGAAAAACCGCCAACACACCAAAAGAGCTGAAATTTTGTTTTGTGATTTAAAGGTTTAATAAGCTCAAAGCTACTATTACTTTTGCCGTCATTATTTTAAATGCTTAACCATTTACTGATACGATAATACACATGCACATATAAAGTGTGTTATTCATCAAAAAAAAATGTTGTGATTGTCAAACTCAATGTCATCTATTTTAAGTTATCTTAGTATTTTTTACAGACATTACCGGCTTTTTGTAATTGATTTTGTACCACGTTTTTGTGCATTTTTATGTCATCACACAATCAACGGTTGGCTTTTAAAAGCTTTCAATCCCACACCATGAAAACATCTGTTTTTTGGTGTATTTGTGGTTTTCTCTGCTCTCTGGAGTGGTACTGGAATCAGACAATGATTTGATTTGTTCTATTTCTTCAAACATTATATCCCTGAATTTAATGATGACCTCTACAAAACAGTTGAGCAGGTAGTTAAAGAGTTAAATTTGACATAGAGTAAACTTTTCTCTCGTAGATCTCATTTGAGGGGTGGATACATGTGTTGTTTTGCTGAGATGAAAATAAACAAGCCTGGGTCACATCTCCACACCATGATCAATGCTTTCTCTTGACTGGAAGTATGATATGCATGTGCATGAAGTCACAGTTTTCAGGGGAGATGCATATTACTAGTTTTGACAGCTGCTTAAACAGTGCAGTGTGCTGCAGGCCTGAGGCATAAACTGCACATAAACGAGAAAATCAAACTCCAGTACGTTTTCGTTTGGTCATTCTGATTTGGAGAAATTCAGTTCAGTGCAGCTTTAGCAGGATTAGCATGTTAACCTCTAGTTTAATTAAACTAGAGCTGCTTTGAAAGCACAAACCCCTGCCAAAGTTTTTCTGACATTGCCGGGTGAGTTATTGTCATAAATGTGGAAAATTGCCCTTTATCGCACTGTTCACAAATCTTTAGAGGGAATCCTGGATCCACAGGCTCAGATCATGGCCTGAATTGAGTCGCTTGACCCTTGTGCTGACAACATCATCCACATCTGTTGAGTCACTAGAAAAATATGGATAAACTGCTCTGTCTTACAATGTTAACAAATCCTATAGAACATTGATCTGCATCTGGATTTGGATCACCCCCAAAATCGAATCAATTCGTCTTTGGCCTTTTCTGACCTATCCTAAGTGTTTCTTCAAATCCTGACCACAACTTTTTGAGGTGTTCTCTAAACAACTGAACAAACAAATGCAGACAAAAACATAAGCTTCTTGGTGAATGTTTATTTATTTTTATTTATTTATTTATTTTGGTCATGTCAGCACACTTATGCAGCATCACTCATTGTCAATAGATGATCACATTGTACATGTCCGAAAGGGAAGACGGAAGAACCAAAGCTTATCTAGTCCCGTCCCCATTTCCTCAATATTTAGTCTCCTCATTTTTCACATATCATCAGATTATTGTAAATTTGTATTCCATTTACAGAAGTATGACATAATTCTTGAGTGTCTTTTATTGTCCATTTGCGACATTTAATGTCCAATCCTTTGTTCGAAGTACGGCATAATTCACTTTCCATTCATTCCAGCTGACCATTGCGTACCCGGCTAGGAATGTTCCATCTGGAACGTTACTATTTGAAACAGTGCCGATGACCGTTAATGTTTGTGCACATGCATGATGATTGTTTAGTAAAAAAAAATGTTGTCAAATAAACCATATGTTGAGCATCTTCCTGAAAAATAAGCACAAGTTAGGGTACTTCGGTTAGTCTTTACAGTATATGTCATAATCAGTATATTGGAACATTTGTAACACCTTAATTTGAACAAATTACTGACAAATTTTGCAAGTCCATACACATTTCATGCATAAGTGGTTCAGTGTTATCGTTATTGTACAGTTGCAAACACAATCTTGCTGGACCAAAATGTTAAGCACATTAAAATGAACTTCAGTTAAGAATCACAAAAGTTGACAAAGCCCATCCTTTCAAAGAGCTTAGGGAAAATCCAAGAAGATTTAGCCAGTGTCAACAAATTTAAGACGAAGCACACAATCAGCCTTTCTATGAACCACTGTTGAACCCTTCAAGAGGAAATATGTCACGCAAATAATTCATGAGATTTCCTTCTGCTGCCAGGAAGTGAACCATGTCTTATTGTTGAAATGTAGAGAGTAACCATCCTGGCTCTGCTCTCCATGTTCCAGTGTGCTTAAACTCCAACTCACCAAGTAGAGCATAAAAATCCCTGTGAAGCACAATCTCACTCTGGAGCTTATCACAGAGCAGTTAGAAACCAACTGCATCCAAAAGGCCCCGACTGCAGCAGTTTATCTGAGGCTTTGCATCTCACAGTAAAGTTCAAAAGTACCACACTATCACAGACCCAACAAATGTAATGTGAAACAGAAAGTGCAATAAAAGAACAGACGAGCACCTCTGCGAGCCATTTCACCCCGAAATGAGCTGTGTGCTGGTGTCATATCACAGTAACACCAGGACATATTACCTCATGACTTTGGCTGGCTTACTGAGCCTGACTGTTATCTCTAAGGTCAGAACAAAGACGACATGGTGTACTTCACTGTATAAAGAACAGTACTGCTCATATGGTGGGCCGGGGCAAACTGGTGTGCCCTAAGGCAAGTCCAGCTGTGCCTTGAGAATTTTCACAGCAATAAGATATTATCACAACTACACAGCAAATGTTTGATGGGTTTTTGAAAGGCAAAAGTGGCTGCTTTTTTTGTTGTTTGTTTTATTTTTAAATTACTGAAACAGCATTACTTCGGAAAATATGAAAAATCAAGGGACTAAAAGTTTTGCATTACGCTGTAATTTATTGGCTCAACTTCTTTTAAAATATGTGAAATTAGCCGCTTAATAAGTCTCCAGGAATTCAGAAACTTTACAAAATTCATAATAAATTCTTGGATATTTTTTTTTGGGGGGGGGGGGGGGGGGGGGTGCATATCATCGTTAGTACAGTTTATGCCTTCTAAACCTCAATCTTTAGTGGCAGATACAAAAAGTTCTGACAATTTTTACTTTCTATGTTTTAGCCTTATTTGTCAGTATTGTGTTTGTCTTTTGCATAATAATTCTAATTTGAAAAGGAGAGCTCCAAAAAAGCTGTTTTGTTGTCAGCGGACTCAAAAAGAGTAGATTTATTCTTGCAGTGGCTTAAAGGACGGCTAAAGTAATACATTTTGTGTTTGATATGCAGTAGGTGTGGTAAAATACAAGGTATTTGTCAGTATCAGTATGGGCTATGGGCTTAAATAAGCTTGAAATTTAGGCATAGATCCAAAAAGGTGCATACCAGATAATTTTCTTAATAGATGTCAAACGTTATTTGTTTGTTCGTGGAATTTTACCTGCCATTAATTTTGCATGCACACAAAAAATATAAGTCTAATGGCATAAACATTCATCAAGGCTATCTTATGAGGGGATTAATAAGTTGTGCCTTAAGATTTTGGATTGGGTTTAGATTTTCCTTGTGCGAGAAAAATAAGAAAATTACTGATTAAGATAATTGAAGTGCAATAGTAGGTTATGTCGTGGAATTGATACTTGAGAGGGTAGTTGAAAACTCAAAACTCAAATATAAATTGGCAAAGTTGTTTTCTTTTTACGGTTAGTTGGGGCTGATGTGCCCAATAAAAAGTCTGTACGGTAAAGTGTTAGAAATATTTGCCAAGCTAAACCCAAGATGCAGTGATAAGCAGTAATGTCGCTACAGATTTTGTTTTTTTGTTTGTTGTTGCTTTCTGAGTTGCAAGGCTTTTCTGTATAGAAGATTGATATTTATTGATCATGTAGTGCAGGTATATTTCCCCACAGCTATGAAGAGGGTTGGTACACATTATAGCAGCATCAGAGAGTGCTGGCACAGTCCTAAAACAGACTTTTTTAAAATGAGTAACAGGCATGAGGATATTTGTGATTCTGTAATCACAGTGGAAAGTTTATTTCTGACTACTGATTGAGTGTGGAACGTCAAACAATATTCACAAATCAAACTAATATTTCAGGATCTGAATACAGATACAGATTGCCACAAAAATCCGTAAGCAAAAATGTGTAAAACTGCCATTTCTCAAAGTGTTAAAAAAAAAATCGTTTGGAAAATTCCTGGATGTGCACAGACAAAGTTCAGTCACACTTTTCCTATGAAATGACCAACAAGCCCCTGACATGTCTTTGAAATCCATCAAGAACTTTTTGAGTTATCTTGTTCACTGTCAGACAGACAAACAGACAGATGAATGGATTGACAAAATAACACACAGGTGATCCCCGGCAAAACTAAGGAGCAGGATCTTAAACTACTTCTGAATCCAGATGAAACCAAACTGATGATTTTCACAAAACTCCAAGAATAAGTCACAGAACCTGCCTTCTATTGACACATTTTGGGTCATGTGAAAGAGTCTGTTTTTTCTTAGTAATATCTTGTGTTTTTGATTGATGATTTACTGTCTTTTAATCTGTACACTGAGCAATGTGTAGAGAAGTTAAAGCTGCATCGGGCTTTTGGTTTTGCAAAAAGTCCTGTTTTTCTTTTGCTTCAAAAAAAGCAGTTTATTGCTGCTACTTTTATTGAAAATGCATGCACCTGCTCAATACCTTAAATCTTTAGATAGTGTGTAGTTGTATGTCATTTGGCTTTAGGCTTAATAAAAAATCTTAAGACTTTGACACATCATTGCTTTTGTGTGAGCAAGTTGGGTAGCCCAGTTTGACTATCTGTCGAATGAATTATTGGCACATCCCGATATAAAAGGCTGAACTTAATCTACTTCCTTTGTACGTAAGTAATTGTATTCCTGTAAAAGTTACTCTTGCTTTTTTGTGCTCTTATGTTAGGTATACAGTTTTGATATTTTAATTCATGTATTTAATTGGCTTGAGAGACTTTTTTCTCCAGTCTAGTAACTTTGCTTTTATAGTGGCAGTTGAATTAAAGAAAGGATGGCGAATTCTTCTCTCCTTCTCTGGCTAGTTCATCCCTCCCTCGCTCCATTATTCAGTTAACAGACACTTTGGGATCGATCTGGCACAGCAACACGGCCTGGCAGATGAAACATGTCCTCCATAGGTACACAATGATAAATAAAGCCCTGTGAGCCACAGCTTCCTACTTCTGCAGGTCTGTGGGGGTGAAAATTGGAAAGAGTAGAGAGATCAGAAGTGCAAACAGCAGTATAGGCAGAGAAGTACACTGTTTATGATGCAGATGTTACAGATGCAGCTCCTTACAGAGGGTGAAATGAGCGTAGGTGGGAGCATGAAGGCTAATATTGAAATCTTTCATCCACTAGCACATTAAGGTGGTAATTCATTACAATGCATGGCGGTGGAGCAGACTGCTTTGTAACATGATGTGCTCTCCGGTGCTGTGTCAAGTCTTATTTAGAGACGTCTTTGATGGTGTGGTGCTGAGCGGAGCTGCAATATTTATTGTTTCCATGACAGCCTTGATGATGTCTGATCCGCTTTGTCAGCTGTGTCTTGATGTGCACCAACTGGTTGGAGACAAAGAGGAACAAAAGCTTCACTTTCACCTTTGTATGTGACTATATAAGGAGAACTAATGCTGGTAAATGTTGATTGATCCATCACAAAAAACAATTACATGATTAACCAGTGTATGCAGATCAGTCACACTCTGATGTCATCCCTCAACTGTGTCAATGGCTTTTTAGATCTGATAAATGCATAAGCCAAAAGTTTCCTGTCCCCCAACTTAATACGCTTTGTCCATCTCAGAGATCAGCATTATAAATTGCCAGATAAATAAACTATCAGCCTTCAGTCTCAACTCTTTATTTACTTGCTTGTCTGCCTCGAGCAAGAAATACACATTCATACAAATGCGCACACACACAGTATGACTAATGGGAAGCAACTGATCAAATTGGTTTGGGAATTTTAAATTAATGAGGTGGAGGTGGGGCAGTATTAAAATGTGGAAGTAAGAAATGATCACCTGGAACTGAGGTAAACCAGCAAATCTACCTGTAATGCAATCATCCAAAAATTATTTCAAGGTGTGATGATTATTACTTCATTAAACTGGAGTTAATCAGATTATTTTGGACACTGACTGACAGCACCATTTAATATAAAACTTTTTTTGTTTGCTTTCATAGATTCTACTCTTCGCCATACAGCATCTCCACCAATCGGATGATCGCACAGACGTCAATCACACCTTTCATTGCTGCCTCTCCTGTTTCCACGTATCAAGTAAGTGGACTGTGTCCAAATGGATCATTTTTCAAGCTCTGCCCATTACAAGAAATGATGCCTGATCATTCCTGCCCTTCTTGGAAACTGCGACTTGGTGACACAAAACCTGTTGTCTTCTGGCCTCTTTTTCATTTGAAGCTACTGACAATTACTTGTCCTTTACTAGTTTTTATTCATGTCTTAATCATTTGATTCTTTCAAAATCTGGAAGAATAAAGACACCGCTATGGTAAAGTGAACAAAGAACACTCAAAATATGGTTCTGTTAATTTGATTAAATCTACCGGTAACTAGACATTTGTGTCATGATTTTCCATCCTTTTGATCAATTCATCTATCAGTCTGTAATCTATCTATCCATTCATTCTGTAACTTTGATCAGTATTTCCCATCCATTCTTCCAACCATTCGTCTATTGATCTATTCATCCATCCATCCATCCACATATGTGTACACATGGTACATACCTTTGTCCATCCATTCTGCACACGTATACATCCATCACCCATCCATGCATTATCCAATTAAAAATTGCAATTATTCTATCCATTCAAATTACATCATTCCATGCTTCCATCTAACCTGAGAAATTTGAGTAATGATGTGTTCATCCATCCATCCATTGGTCCATTTATTCATCAAAGCATCCATCTGTTCAGTTATCTTCCATTCAACATCCATTCTGTCAAAATTTGGTCATGATATCTCCATTAATCTGCCACTTCATGTATCAAAACCTTCATCCATCCATCAGTCTGTCCATCCATTTATCTATCCATCCATCCATCTGCAAAATCTTGTACCAGGATTTTTCATCCATGCTTTTTTGCATCTCTCCAGTGATCCATTCATCTTTATTTCATGCATCCATCACATATCCAGCTATCATTCATTCATCCACCCATCCATGCATCCATTCTTCAATAATCTGTCATTCATCCATCCATCATTCAACCATCCATTCATTCTCAGTATGTTCCATTTATCCATCCTCCTATGCCTACATCTGTGCATCCATTTATTCATATGAATAATTCACTGAGGGCATCTTCTGCTGTGTTGCTGTCCTGCTTTATAACCATGATACTTTGTCATGGATTTTACACTATGGTGACATAAATGAAACAGCCTGACCTTGTTTGTTTAATAGTTTTCTGGCCATGAGACTCTGGTAATAAGATAAAACTGCCCCAGTATAGCATCCTAAGGGTATCTAATGCAACCTGATAGCAATATCATGTTGGGCTAAGTCAATAACTTTGTAGAAATGCACCGAGACAGAGATTTAGTATTTTAGTTTTAATTCCCTGACAGTCAGTCTTATTTCAACAATTCAAAAGGAAAGATCAACAACAGCATTGGATTGATCTCACAGATGAGCACTGTGTGCAATGCAAGATTTTTGTTACATTCAAAAACCAATTTTATGCAACACAATGGAGAATGAGGATCAATATTATACATTAATCCCACCTCCCTTTTCTCTTTCTCCTGGAACATAGTTATTTAAGTTGATCCTAAAACCACCATTTTTCAGCAACAACTGTGAATTTGTCCACAAAGGAATGTAATTCCCTTCAAATGAAGCATTTTCTTGACATTTGCTTAAAAATACCTCCCCACCTAGCTGCGAAAGAAAATTGTTGTGCTTTTTTATCAGAAGTGTTCATTTGTTATCTGCTTTAACTGATTTCTGTCTCCACTTTTGAAAAAATTGGGCTTTCAGTGCAGCACACAGGGGAAGTCTGAAAATATTGAGAGGCGGATTAACACAGTGTTGGTTTTGGTCTTTTCGTGGGATTTGCTGGCAGAAAGAAAAATATCGAATAACAGCTGCTTAATCTTTAGGGAAGCACACAACTTAAGTAGGACCAGGCCTTTTGAAACAAATAACAAATGTTTAATATGAAAAAAAATGGACCCTAAGCACAAGCTATGATTACTGTATTTGTTGTCGTTCTGAGTGTGGCCCTTTTACATACAGGTAAAGCAAACAGAGTTACTCTTTCAAAGGACAGAAATTAAGTTTTAATCTGTCTCCATTAAAGTACAGCTATGATAGAACACAGGCTTATATTGCAGCAGTCCTCCCATTGATCTTTCATTCTCTGCACAAATCCTCCTTTTGTCTCTCACTATCTGTTCCCATGTGCTGCATCTTCTCTCTTACAGTCTTGCACACAAAATGCTCAAATTTATGTCGGAGCTCTTTGGCGGAGATGCTGCTTTTTGTAGGACTGACTTGGTTTAACACAGACTTTAAAGGGACAGTTGAGTATTTTCGAAGCAGGGTTGCATGAGGTTCTCTTAGTAAATCTATTAGCCACAGGTCTATTAACCCCTCAATTGAACCAACAGGAGTGCAAGCATGAAGCTAGGTTTTGAATTTCATTCAGTTGGTATTTGTACTCCATGTGGTTTTGTTAATATAATGAAAGGGGAAAATATACTCCTCAAAAGCAGTTTGAAAACTGTATTTCTGCCCATTATTTTTCACCTTTAGGAATATTAATTGATGTGTTTTATATTGTTGGGCAGCCTAACTCATTACTTTTACCATGAGGTACAACTTGCAAGAATTGTGCATTTGTTAAAAGAGCAACACAGTTTAAACATGTGGGCTGCACTCCAAAGAAAAGAATCCAAAATTCCCTGAAACTGTTCTAGCTTCTAGCTAGAGTTGGGGTAAGTAGAGTAGCAGAATTATGTAGTACCATTTCCAAACATAGGACCAAGTTCTGCGAGACTGGTGAAGGCATAGACATGCCATGAATTGGATGTCCCAGGAAGACAACAGCCCAAAAAGACTTGGGGTGCATCCGAATAGTCCTTTTTTGATAAGGAACCTTCCTAACTGAAGAAATGATCCGGAAGCATTTAAGCGTCTGCCATGATAAGTGCTGTTCGAATTCTCCAAAAGTTAAGGAAAGGAGGGTCGTTGCTTCCTTTATTATCTCCTTTTGCTTAGGAAACACTGGACCATACTTTCCGAAAGGAGAGAAGAAAGGAACGCCCCATAATGCACTGCGGCAGGTGACGTGCGTGTATCGGCTTCGTACGGAAACTTACGATCAAGATATGTGAGCTATATAATTCAATTATAATATAATATAATAATATAATAATAATATAGTTAATATTATATATTAGTTACCAGATTTCTATCAATCTTCATTTATGAAGTAAATCATGCCTATAACAAGACGGAACATTGGGGTCTCTAATACCATTTATTAAAAAAAAACAATAAAAGAAGGACAAATGAGGTAGTTTACAATACTTAAAATTAGGGGTGTCCCGATACAACTATTTCACCTCCGATAGGATACCGATATTGCAGCCTTGAGTATTGGCCGATACCGATATCAATCCGATACGATATCAACAGGAATCATCCAGACTTTTATTACCTATTTTGTAGTATGGACTGTAAGAAAAGGCTTGATCAGGTCAGATTACTCAAACAGAGAACAGTAGTCAGCAATAGTAGGTATGAGAAAAACTGACCCATTTGTTATTAACCAAGAGGTTAAATAAATTTTAACCTTAAACATAAGAATATACTACAATTAAAACAACATGAATAAAAAATATTAGAAGACCCTGAAAAGTGACCTCAATAAATCAAACAAAAACTTATTTCACCAATTGCAAAATAACCACTGTGTTGAACTTGAAAACAAGCATATTCTACAACTAAATAAAATAAAAAATAAATATAATAGAATGGACTGCTTGTATCGGAGTGCTGATATTGGAGATTTAGGATGCAGGCCGATATAATCCGATATTTGTTTTTTTGACCGATATCCGATATCAATATCGGATCGGGACAATGCGTGTAATGAAATATGTGAATGAAACAGGGATAAAAGTCTTTCTGAAACATTCTTGTTTTATCAGACTTCAGGTTTTTTCTCGTGTGCTGTCAAAGATGTGAACATTTATAGAAGCTCTCACCTAACCTCACATCCGTGTGCAGGAAACACACTGCATGACCAATGGACAAAACACCATCACAGGTCTGATCATCTAATCTAATGTTAGCAGGTAAAGCTGACACAGAACAACTCTGTGAGGTAGAGCAGATGACAAGACGCTTCTTGTAGTCCATTTTCAGAACAACGAAGTTCGTTGTGGTTTACCTACATCACAAGAAATCCTCATCACATAAATATGACACCAAAGTGAAAGTGCAGTCGAATTCCTCTTTTTTTTATGTATTTTTTGGGCATTTTGTGCCTTTATTGATAGGAGAGACAGTGGATAGGCTTGTGAAAGGGGGTGAGAGAGTAGGGGAAGACACTCTGCAAACTGGTCACAGGCGGGATTTGAACCTGGACCGGCAGAAGCATGTACATGGGGTGCCTGGTTGCTAACCACTCCGCCAAACCAGCACCCCTCAAATTCCTCTTTTACTGCAGTTTTCCTTTCCTTTCCTCTTATTCCTTCCTTTCCTTGACCCTGTGACGTTTTTTAATCGGGGTTAAGGTAAAGTGGATAGGAAAGGACTTAGGAAGGACTATTCGGATCCACCCTTGTTCTTTACCCTTGCTCCCTGAGGGAGTTTAGGTGATTTTACAATGTGAACATCTTGAAAAATATTCTTGGGTCACTTGCAGCACAAACTGAGGTCTCCACTTTAGCAGCTTTGACTGTAACTGTTTTACTGTTTTTAACACCATGTCATTCTGCAATGCTATGCCAAAACACTCGTAGGCAGTGCAGTTTGTCTTCCAGTCAGGACATGGTTCTGTTTATTTGGAGGTTTGAGTTAATTGAGCAATAGCTGATGACAGTGCAATGCATCAACTGACTTGTGGTCCACTTCATTAAGACGTGTAGTCTTGTTTTTGAGGATGCACATGTCAGGATATGTACTTGGTCCTTGGTGCCAGTTCAGGGCTGCACAGGCCTAGAGCAAAGGATACAGCAAAGCTTTGACACAGATATTAAATCAGCCTTTTGGCTGCACTGCTACAGGAGTCAGAGGGGATCTGGTAATGTGTAATGAGTGGAGCAAGAAACACACAGCTGATGGCAGAGTAGCCATGGTCTGTCATAAGTAAGCAGCACAATTATGAGTAAGATGGAGACACAGAATAAAAGTCTAGTTGAAGTTCTCAATCCCATATGTGGCTGTCGTTGATGAAACACAGCAGTTGGCCACTTCAGTCCTCAATGCTAGAAGACCATTTATTTGGAATTTGAGTGATATAATTTCGTCTTTCAGTGAATTTACTCATTTAAGTACAATTAACTAATACATTTATTCTTATTTTTAAAAATGCACTTTTAAATGCATTTTAAAAAAGAAGCTATGGCAGCATATTAAATGTTTTCTTGGAAATGTTAAAAATGTTAATGATTTTCATGCAATATTTTGTCACCTTTTCTAAATCTTTGATCATTTTTTACTTTCTTCGCAAAAATAGGCATGTTGTGTCTTGTCATGACTGTAATGGAAGTTGCCACAAAAAGACAAGGATAACTGACACAATGAAAAATTAAGATTTATTTGTCTTGAACTGCTGGAAACAAAAACATTATATAACCAACTAAATTACACATAGCACGGTTTAAATCTTTTCATTTTCCATCTTTCAATTTTAGGGAGAAAAGTCTCCATATTGTACCTTTCAGTGAGGCAGAATAATAGACTCAGACAGATACACATGCTACTCACTGTGTTACGTTAACCCTTTCACAGGTGATCAAGCACACACTTATATGAGTACATACATGTGACAAGTCTGTCCTTAAGGATTTGTTCCACCTCATGTTGGAGCTGGATAGTGGATAACAAAAAGAGATGAAAGTGTTGGTTTGTGGCCAAGACGGACTTTGATGATGAAACATCCTCTATGAAGCAGTAATTATTCCACTGTATTGCTCTCTGTGGTCTCCATATCCCTTCATAATTACAACATAACATACTGTATAGTGGACCCTTTGTTACTGCAGTAATATTCTTTAAGACACACTGCCGCAGGGTGCGTCGCTCTGAAATTGGCTTGTAAAGACTCTAGCTAATGAATCATTTTCTCTCTGCTTTTCTCATTTTCACTCCCTTCCTGTCATTCTGTCGTCCAATTGTCCTTCTTTATGCTCCCTCTTCCCTCGATTCTTTATCCACTTATAACAATCTTCTTTTTGATCTTCTCTTTTCCTCTCATCTCTCCCTGACCTACCCTCTGCATCCTCCCACTCAAACCCATCCCATCCCCTTTTAATTACTTTATTCTCTCCTTTCCTGCATCCCGTCTTCATCTCTCTGCTACCTTATATTCATCATCTTTTTTTCCCCATGCAGGTCCAGAGTACATCCTGGATGCCACATCAACAGTATGTTATGCAACCCACAGTAAGTTTGTTCAACCAGCCTCTCTTTTGTGTTTTCTTTGTTTTGTTAAAGCTTTTCCCAGTGGAGTTGTTTTCTCCGTTTTTGACACTTCTCCCTGCCTCCTTGTTACCCTACATTTCAGCCTGTCATCTCTCTGTGGTATCATGTGTCTGTACTTACTCCTCAAGCAATTTTAGCCCTCTAATCTCAAATAAATTCAATATTCAGCACTGTTATTTTCATTGAAAAAGGCTGATAAGAAGTGTCATTGTCTGTCAAACAGGCTGTCACGGAGTTTACAGAAACAACAAAAGCTTTCTGCAAGAAATACTGTATGTATTGTTTGTGCTCTGGCAGTATCATACAGGAAACCTGAAGTTGAACTCCATACTTTGTAGGACTTTTTTAGCCTCTTGGTATATTTTATAACCCCATTAAATCTACGTCGTACTGATTTTGAAGTTTGAACAAAACACCCAAGTCTGCCATTTTGATAACGCAGTGCCAGTTGGGATGCACACCAGAAAACTGCAAGACTGTACAATGACTGCTTGGCAATTTCAACATGGATGCTTCTTCATAGAGTTACAGTTTTATCTGACCTTCACACTTCCTCATGAAATGGTAGGCATGGGAATTGATAAGATTTTATTGATACCAATGCTATTAACAGTCCCACTAATCAATCCAGTTCATTAATGATTCTCTTATTGATTCCTGCAGATTTTCCATGTGGGCAAATGTTGGCCTGTAGATTTTCAGTGGCAACAATGTCAAACACATGTCACAGCATAGGTAACTGCCTCTGCAAGTTGCTAGTGTTTCCACTCACTTAAGGTTGTGCAGTAGGAGCCTTTTTTAAAAAATTAAGCCACAATTCTGACAGCTTCTGAACCCTGTCAGTGGAAGGAATTGATAAGGGAATTGATTAGCAAAAGACTCATGATATCAATACTTTGATAGAGCTGCTAACGATTCTTAACTGGAATTGTTTTTTGATTCCCATCCCTATGAAATGGAGAAAAAAGAACAACATTGAAGCATTGCTCAATGTAAAACGCATTCTTTTGTCACATTCCTTAAAGCTTACAGCATGAGTTTGATTTACAAGCTGTCTCGCAGTATGTGCTGTACTCTGTAGCAACATTGCCTGCCTTCTTTACATGCAATGCTTATCCAAGTGGCAGCTGTACTGGTTCACCTTACTTATCTTCGGATTGGCTTGTAATGAAAGCGACTGACAGAATACCTTTCAAATATGTTTGTAAAAGACATGGACTTTTCCTAACACTTTCTATGGACTGTTGCAAATATAGCTGTATGACATATCACATCAGTTCAACATTATGAAATCATAAAACAAAATGTTGAAAACTTAAAGAGAATTTCCTTTGCCTCCCAAAGTCTTAAACAGGAACAAAAGGTCTTTTGTTTCCTTTTAAAATTAAATTACATTGTTTGGGAATAAAAGTTGTGCAGAGTTAGGCCTAATTAATTCTGACTAGTTGGCTTCAGATTCTGTTTTATAAAATGATGAATTAGCACTGCTCTGCAGTTTTTCAGCCAGAATGAGACGAAGAAACTTGGAGAAATTCAGAGTTCCCCTTTAAATTTGTTTTGGTCTGTTTATTGTTTTTTTTCTTTTCCTTGTTCTTTGTTTGTGTTTTTTTTTAGTTTGTTTGTTTTTGCTGTGTTTTTAATACCCCCCAATAAATCCAGGGCTTTTTTGTAGGAAAACCTAGAGTGCTGAGTCCTGTAAGCACCCCCTCGCTCCACCTATGTCACAGCTTCATAGATTTTAAGCTGGTTTAAGAGCAAAAAAGGAGAACACTCACTGCTGCCACTATCCCCTAACCTTAAGCCTTGGTCATCTCCAATACAAATTGCCACTCGCACCACAAAATGCATTTACACAAATAAACATTTTTCATATTCATTCTTATAAATATGAAACTTGCTTGGATTTATCTCCCACACTTTTTTGAATGACATGACTTGTATTCAGGATACATGCACTTTGTTCCTTTTCTCAGTTTCCTGTACATTTGGTAGCTTTATTTTCTTTGTTTAAAACAGAATAAGATGTATAGCTATGGTGATCTACATCACTATATGAGTGACCAGTGTCATTTTGATGATCACTTGAGCACTGCATAGAAGTTTGAAGCCTCCTGAATACACTGTGAATAATCTCCTGAAGAGCTCAGAGGAGAATAGTATTGAATCTGTAATAAAAGGATGCCCCCTGCTGGTGCTCAATATAACTGGAAGTCCAAGTCTAACTTCATAGGCCTCACTAACAAGGATCTTCAAACCTTCTCACCTTTTTTTCCAACATCACTGTCACTCTTTCGTACAAATTTATTAAATCAGCAGCATATTATTGAACCTGATATGTGAAAAGTGAGAATGACAAAGAATCAATATTCCCATGAGGGTTTTAAGTGTTTCTGGAGTCAAAGCTTATTTTCACTGTCAGCAGTGTCCTTTATCATGACAGAGTTTACGTCTGTGACTGGATTTTATAAGCTGTACACCACTTTAAATTGCAAAACCAATCGCCAACTAAGATGATGCAGTATTTACAGATCTTAAAATTCAGCGACCTGAACCAATAATTTGGAGAAATAAGGCAGCTTTCCAACAATAGATTTATGTAGCTGTATTGTATATGTAGTTGTATATTGCATATCATTTCCATATAGAATACCTTTTATGATTTAGTTCTCTATCTAGAACTAACAGAGTAAATTAAAATCTCGTCCATAAGTTGATGTATTGCTGTGGTCATAACTTTTGGTTGTACAAAGTTCCACAGCACACCTTCACTTGTCTAAAGGCACAACAGTCATACTTCACTGCATGGCACATCATACAGAACCCTGGCCTCTGTCCCCTCTTCTGAAGCCTACCCACTGTCCTGTTCTGTATCATCAAGCCCCAGAATGCATCTGAAATAAGTGCTTTGAGTCAGAAGATGTCTGAAAAAGTGCCTTACTAACCAAGTCCATTTACCATTTTGGCTTTGTATCACTAAAGAGAAAGCTGTTCGGACCAATTATCTGTCAGAGGGTAAATACTAAAAAAAAAAAGGCAAAGGAGCAGCATCTACCGGCACACTCAGAATAGAACAACAGTTTATATTAAGGTTACATATTATCCACTATCTAGTTGGTGGCTCGGGCTTGCCATTCTCTCCATAGCAAAGCTACGGGCCACCTATCTTTACTTAGTGATGTTTTTTTAAGCTTAAAGTTCAACAAGAGTAGTTGACCTCCCATCATTACTATTTTAGATTATGCTCTGTTCTGATCCCAAACTTCCAGTCTAAGTTTTGTTTAGTTTTAGAAATTGGTCCCTAAAGTGAGGTCCTGTTCGTAATGAATAACTTGTAGTACTTGATCCCTAAACTAAAATGAACTGTCTTCTTTCTTTTTGAACTAAAAGGAATGCTTGAAAAAAAAATAAAAGTTCAGTCTCATAAGAGAACTAATTCTATGGTTATTGTCATTATGTGTATACATTTTTTGGATACAGAAAAGCTTCTTAACCCGGTTTGTAACACGTGTGGTCCAACTTGTTCTGTAAAAACTGTATAAAAAGTTTTGGGATGTACATTTAAAGCCCAACTATGTAAGATTCCGGCTCTTAGCTCTCTCGGGGCCTCTATGGCAGTTGAGTGTAAATGCGCTGTCGTAACAGAGCGCCTCACACCAACGTGCATTTGTTGACATACAGAGGGAAGAGGATTGAGCAAACAGGATGTTCAGAGAGGCAAATAAGCCATGTGAACTGATTGAATACAGTCTGATCATGTTTGTATTCAAATAAATCAGCAGTGAAAAAGCAGTGAAAGCAGTAAAATTTGTAGTTTTTTAGCGTGGAAGCGTTCCTACCATCCACCTCAAAGTTGATAACACAGTGCCAGTGAAGGTAATAGACCCCCCTCAGACCATGACAGAGGTGTCATTCAACCTGTTCTACGGTGATGTACCATCTCAATGACAATCGAAATATTATATTAGGGTGGAAAAATACAAAGTTGGCTTAATCTTTGCCTTGAATGAACTCTAGTCTTAACGTTTGCAAACTGATAGAGTGGTCCAGTAACAGGAAATATACTTCTATTTGTGCTGACTTTGTTTTTTTCCACTGTGATATAATACAATCTGTGCATACAACAACTTTTATTTTGTTCTCTTTTATGTATTAAAAATTGCTGTCATTACATAACTGATGTTCTAGAGCACATATCCTAATAACAAAGTGTTAAACCACAAGTGAAATTTGGTATGAACAGGACTTCAATGTAGTTAAGGGAGCACATTCTAAAAAGGGGAACAACTACTATTGTCGTACTACATCCTTACAAAGCCCTCTCTTAGCAAAGCTGATATCATAATTCATATATCTGAACTAATCACCTGAAAGTAATAATCAGGAGGTTATAAAGGCTGTATGTTGTGGTCATGCATAATTAGGTACTTACAATGGACAAGAGGCAGGGTACACCCTGGCATGGGTGACACCCAAATGCAGGACCACATAGAGAGAAAAACAGCCATTCACACACACATCTAAGGGCAGTTTTGAGAGTCAGAACTTTTTTGTCCTTTTTGGGTGGGGTGGCAGAAAGCTGGAGTGCCCATAGAGAACCCACACATACACAGGAAGACCATAAAACTCTACACAGATAGGCTCTGGCCATCATTTGGTTTGAAGCAACCTTCTTGCTGTGAGGCATACACACAACCTGCCTGGCCACAATGCTGCCCACTAATGCCAATATACAAATAATAGTTTTATTAAACAACTCCAGACAGCTACAACTCTATTTAACCTAATATATTTTCATGGTTGTCATGGCAGACTTTGTCATGTTCTTCTATGGCATCTATATTTTAGTGATATGTTGAATTCACAAGTGGCTCCTGGGCCTCCAGCTGCCCTGCACTACAATAAAACGCACAAGCTCAGATAAACATATGTGGAAACATATAGTATGTCATCCATGTGTGGGAGTGCAGTCAATACCACTGTAAATGTATCCTGCAGGTAGTCTTCCTTCTCATGTTCTCTCTGACACACACACACAAACATCAGGCTTTAAGTCAGAGAATTTATACAGCTATAGAGACAGGAGATTTAGCTCGAGCCCTAACAGGCTTCACCTCCAGCCGAGTGTAAAGCCTCTACTGACACCCTGCCTCTCTTACATATAACAACAAACATATAGAATCAAGCCTCTGCACCCACATCCACATGCTTTAAGGCTCTCTCTTTAAGTGTCCAGCAGAATCAGTAGCTTTGGTTATTTCTTGGTATGCCCTGTGAAGGAGACGGTAAGTGTAGAGTGAATATGGGTTCAGAGCATACAATAACCTTGAGAGTGCTTCTGATGAGAATAAATCTTTATTATCTCTTAAACATTTATTCATGAATAGTCCAGTCCCACTGGTTAAACAGTTTGCACACGCAGTTTTTAAGAACTGATTAACAGGATTGTAAAGCTTGTATTCAATTTTACTCACATGTTTAATGACACACCTGCTCATAGAAAAGGGTTCACATAAAGAGAAGAGAAACGAGCATCAGAAGAGAAGTAAGTGGCTTTTTAAAGGATATTTAATAGTTTAATTTTAAAAGTTTTAATTTTACTATTCTGTCATTGGTACATTTGTATGCCCAGCCTGTGTGGGCTTTCAGTGCAGGGCAAGAGGGCAAAAAGGTCTATTCACTTTGACAGGGTGGGAACAAACAGAAACTACAAATAGGTTATCTCCTCCTATTAAACAAGCTTTTGAGACGAATTGAAAGGCCTAAATAAATAAATCTTATACAGTTGTATAAGCTTTTGATTATCTGGCAAAAAAAAGCAGATTTTTGAAGATCTACAGTATTAAATGAAGAAATAAGTCTTCTGGGTCATCATATTTTGAATGAGGCAAATAAGACAGAGAACAAGCTTCCACGTCATCTTCATCCCAAAACTCAGAAAGTCAGAAAAACAATTTAACTACTTACAATATTCATATATTCATATAAGTCTTCTGAAATCACTGACTTTTTATTCAAACCAATCTATCAGTTTTAATTAAATAAAACATACCTACAGATAATGAATTAAATGAATGAATAAGAAGAGAGCAATGCTAAAACATGTCCACAGTAATGCCAGGAAACACCCTGAAACAAGAAGCAATTATTAGTAACAACCCAACAGAAGAGAGACATAAAAAATTAAGGAAATATAAATTGCTATTAAGCGAAATAATTAATAAAAGAACTAAATCTCTAAGTCAAAGACTCTGCCATGAAACTTTCCATCATAGTAACAAATCCGGTAAATATCTGGCAAACCAAATCAAAAAGAATAAAGAAAAAACATCAATAACCACCATTCAGAACTCAGTGGGGAAGCCAACCAGCTCTCCCCATGAAATAAATAACATCTTTCTAAACTACTACACAAAAATATACTCCTCTGATTTGGATCCCAGACAAGAAGACATTAATCAATTTAAATAACATATACCTACCTAAGCTCCATCCTCAACAAGTCGAAAATTTAGAAACACCCGTTACTGAAAAAGAGCTGCATTCTGCTCTTGAAAAAATGCCAAACAATAAAGCTCCTGGTCCTGATGACTTCCCCTCTGAGTTCTATAAACATTTCTGGTCTATTTTATCCCCATTATTCATAAAAACAATAGCTGAAATAAAACAAATCTCCAAATTTCCAATCCATAAGAACACTGCTGTTATCTCACTTCTCCCCAAGGCCAATAAAGACACTACACTCCCTTCCAACTATCGACCCATCTCACTTATCAATGTGGATGTTAAAATTATCAGTAAAACACCTGCACACAGAATTGACAAAATCATGCCACACATTATCCACCCCGATCAAACAGGTTTTATCAAAGGAAGGCAATCAACTAACAATACCCGCAGATTATTTAACATTTTCTTATCTATCATCAGTGCAACAGGAGGACACAAACATTAAATCTTTATACATCATCGTCAGCAATAGCCATGGGCATCTTGTGTTTTGGTTTTCCGTAAGAGACTTTCTTTTGACTCCAAAAACTTCATGTGGGATTTCTCTAAGAAGGACATGTTTATTGCAGCTTTCTATTGATATGAGAAGCAATGCATGCTAAGATATACATTGTGTTTACTCCAAAAATATAGTGTCACAGAAATTCAAACGGACTCAACATCAAGTGAGTACGACCCATTGCTCATTTTGAATAAACTGAAACAAGTTGGTGACACCTGGTTTTGTGATAGAGGAGAAATTGGGGAGTTTCGGTTTTAAATTGAAGCTTTAGCATACACTTGCTATTGATATTTCAGCCCTTACTGTGTATTCCTACATATATTATTTTAATTCATTAGTCTTGACAATTTTATGACTGTGGTCAAATAAACAGTGTGCACTGGAACAAACAAGTGGGCCACCATGTTGAATATGTTGAGAGTGACTGTTATTTGGCAAATAACAGTGAGTGCTGTTATTTGCCAAATGTGGTTTGACCAGACATGAAACGTAAGAATTGACCAATGTTTGAAAAAAAATTCAAGCCGGAATTTTGTGCAAGAAAAATCACATTTAGTGTTCAAAGGCCTTGGTAGGGATTGAAGAACTGGGGATTCAGACAAATTGTCTTTAGATTTGAGAGACTGTCAGACTATAGTCTTAAGAAAATCTTCACAGTTAAGTCGTCTGCTGTATATAGTAGGAATAAGTACATGTTTGTATAAACATGGTTGCTGTTTAGATTCTGTGGTAAGCTAGTCAAATTAGATTATATGGATTTGATGACACTTGTGCAATGGTAAAACAAGATATTTAATTTTTATGAGTACTTTTGGATACTTTGGGACCTTAAAAGGGGGATACATGAAATGTCCTCATGGGGCGCTGGTTTGGCGGATTGGTTAGCAACCATGCACCCCATGTTCTTGCTTCTGCCGGTCCATGGACCAGTTTGCAGAGTGTCTTCCCCTACTCTCTTACCCCCTTTTACAAGCCTATCCACTGTCTCTCTCCTATCAATAAAGGCACAAAATGCCTAAAAAAATACATTAAAACTTTATAACTGCTGATATATGCAGCCAATGCATATGATCCATATAAATCACACATATATCTGCCATAATATTGGCAGAATGTTTGAATGTACTGTATTGTTATTGCACCTCTATTTTTAAAGGCAAGAACTGAAATTCTTCCCCTCAAGTACTAATTTGCCTGAGAAGCTTTCCCTTGTATTGGAGTACTATATGGCAAGAATGATCAATACTTTTACCTATAGGAACTGCAGCTGTGTGCTTTGTCCTCTTAATATCTTACAATGACAAATCCTCCTCTTGGAGTTTTAACAATCAGAAGAATGGGATTCCCAGTGAAGCAGGCTTTCACCTAATAGATATTTTTCTAGGAAATAAAGTTGGCTCCTTTTAGAAAGACACAGAAGACAGATTTTATCATCTAGATTTTTATCATACCTCGCCACTTAATGAGTTGGTTTCATGCCAACATCTACAGACTATTTTATACATGAAAAAAAATCAGTTAGGCTCCACTAAAATTGTCAGCAGAAGGGGAATGAAAGATAACGGCGGCACAGATTTGCTATATCAGTCGTGCGCTGTGGGATTCCAGGAAAATAGTGCCACAACACAATAGTAAAACTACTTCCAATATCTCTCCATGTTTCTCACTTCCTATCTGTCTTCCTCTTTGTGTCTCTCTGCCAGCTCTTAAAAAAACATTCTGTTGTCATGTCTGATTAAGATTACGTCTGTGAGAGAGGATAACACTTCTCTGTAAATGTGTTTTCAAACAAATGCCCCTTCTAATTATCTGGCAGGCTGCTTGATCCAGCATCCTAAGACTAGGGGAGAAAGAGGAGGGAGATGGAAGGGAGGAGAAAGATGGAGAGAGAGAAAATAAATAAATAAAGTAAGCAGTGCATATCTGACAGGGAGAGGTAAGGGTAAAGAAGCAGATGCAGGGAAGGGGAGGACAGACGGGATTACAAAGAATAAATCGGGAACAAAGAAAAGGAAACAGCGGCTGCAAAAGCATGTCTGGGCTGTGTGCACTCGTTCCCCAGCCTTGTCTCTGCATAGTCAAAATCCCTGTTAGACAACAAAGGGAAAGGCAAGTCATTGTGTTTCCTGGATATGGATGAGCTTGGCAAATTAAAGCTGCAGAGAGAATGAGACAGTGAGAGAGTTGGCGGCCTTATTCTATTTCTGTGGCTTCATCACTGCTCAAAGTTAAAGAGTGGTAACTTTGTTAATGAAGTTTACTTGTTGACAAATCTAGGTTTATACTTACCTGTCAGACAACAATCTGTTGTGCAGTTTGAGATTCTTAGATTTACGTGATGACAAAAATAAGGGTATACTTGTGCACCAGGTAAAGATAAAACAAAGTTATCTTGTTGCAAAAAAAATAAATTTGACTTCCAAATAACTGCAGATTTTGTGGCATACCCAGACATTTTCAGTTTGAAGTAATGTTATGGGATCTGTTATAGATTCTGAAATTTCATATCCACATAAAGTTTAAGACAATATCTGGGGAAACCAAACAACAACACTGTAAGAAAACTGTCTGTAGTAAATCATTGACTTTCCATGGTCTAGTCACTGCCAGACATAATTTTCCTTTTACTTATGCGACATGGTTTTCAAGCAGATTTTAAGAGCTTAACCATTTTTGACATTTCTTAAAAAAGACAGAGTCACAATGTTGCTCCATGCCACCTCTGGACAAAACAGAGTGTAAAGAGGAAAGGACAGACTCCTTTAAATCCTTATTTCCCAACCTGGGGTCAAGGCCCTCCTAGGGTGGGCACCAGAGAGTCCTGGGGGGGCTGAAGCTCTGTCATCTTTGAGGTTGACTTAATTTAGTTTACATATCTTGACTAAAACAATTAGGAGGGCATGGTGGCGTAGCAGGCCATTGCTCTTGCCTCACAACAAAATGTTTGCTGGTTCAGTTAGTAAAGGCTTTTCTTTTTGGGATTTGCATACCCTCATTTGCATCTGTGGGTTTTCTAGGTACTCTAGTTTCCCCACACAGACCAAATGCATGCCCATTACCTTAATTGGTGGCTCTAATTTGTCCTGTAGGTGTAAGTGTATGGATAGGTGGTTGTTAGGCTCTTTGTGTGGCTTTGTGATTTGTGACCAGTCACAGCTGTACCCAGCCATTCACCCAATGCCAGTTGGCATAGGCTCCAGCCCCAAGGCATCAGCAGTCTAGGTAACAGGTGGATGGATCCATAACAGTTATGTACAAACTTAACGTGGACTTTTCTCAAGGCATCTTGCAGTGAATTTGTGTGTAAGCCAATTCTATCTTGATGGTTTGGATGGAAACTGTAAAAATTGATGATTGATGAGATTTTTATAAAGTCATGCATCACATTTTCTGCTATATTGGCCAAGGGAGAGGCTTAACTCTTCTTAGGAACAACAAGGTGATACTCTATAAAGGCCTGGAACCACCTCTGTAATTACTTAGTAGTGACCAACTTGAACAATTTGTGAGTGATGAAACTTTCATGTACCCAAATCTCTTCTCTGACATTTGCCTCTCCTTTGGAGGAGTAAAGTCTGACTGAGAGGAACTTCCTTGTTCATATGCATTTTCCATTGCTGCTTTTGCTACACATATACTGAACGTAATTTTGGTGCAGCTCCTCATCTCTGTGTGACTCCTTGACTGCAGTGATTACAAGATGTCATTTTACCACTGCCTAAAAGAGGAAAGTGAACTTCACTTCAGCCTTCCCCAAGAGCCCTTTCACATATGCAACCCTGAATCTTCAGAAATTTCTGCCCAGAAATGATTCTGACATGCTTGTTCACACTTTGTCCAAACAAGAATACATACTGCAGTTTACATGTCAGTCATTGAAGGGGTGGGGATAATGAACTGAGTATAGATTGTATACATTTGGAATACCAGATTATTTGGCACATTATAACAGAGATCTTATCCGTTATTTGCTTAGTGAATGATGTTTATGTAAGCTAACACCTTATTTTTAAACCTTTCAATTATGTTTGTAATGATATAAATCACTGATTGATTGCATTAGTCATGTGGCAAATGTAAAATGGCAAACATTAAAAGGGGTAACAGTGAGCAGTGATCACTGCTTGGAGCTGCAGCACAGGCTTTCTGATATTTCAACAACACAAAAGCACTTGTCCATGAAATCCTCAGGAAACAGTGCAGTAATGAAGGAGCTTCATTGTGATGCTCTTGTCTAAATGCACAGTAATAGGTATTGTTTCTGGCTGATTACATGATAGATTTTTGTTGCAATTTTAAAAAATTTAATACAAAGGTGCAGGTGCTCTCAGACGCAGTTCAAGCAAATTTTTGTCACTACATTAATTTCTATTATGTAATGATCCAAATGGAACTGTTACTCAAATTTCACCCCATGTTACATACTAGTGGGCTTTAAAACTGAGTGACAGTCTTTTAAGTGCCACCAGTTATCTAATTTTACTACATAAGAATAAGTGCACATGCATGCACTCAAATAACTTTGTGTACACGCCTTTACACGCAAGGGTATGCTCCCTCTCTCTCAAATGAGTTTAAGCACACACATACACACACCTTCACACACAGTGGAGTGCCTTAAGGGCTGTGTGTCTCCTACTCTTGGTGCATTGCCCAGATTACTTGAACTCTCGTCTTTACATCCTAATTAGTGAGAGGATGTCTTTGTGCATAATTACTCACAAATCCCCCCTACAGGAAATGAATGCATCACCCTAACCAGGCATAGCAAGAGAGACAAGAAAGAAGGCTTAAAAGGAGAGGAATGTAATGAGACAAAGAATTGGGATTTTAGATCTTCCTGAGTCAAATTACCATGTTAAACTCATTTTAGAGGACAAATTGGGTGCAGAATGTGAATAACAGTGTACAAATCAGCACATACTCAAGACTTTAAAACAGTGCATATAACAATACGGAGTGTACAGACCAAGGGCATACATGTGGATGCGTGTTTTAGGGTTTACAAGTCAATGATACCTAAAGTTAAGCTCTTTGTGGTCTTGTAAGTCTTGTAAATTGTTCATGAATGAGGGTGAAGCTGAAACATGTCAAGCTATTATGTGAAATTTCAGGCATCTATTTCCAGACTGCACAACCTGAGAAGGAAAAAAAAATTGCAGCCTCACTTGCAAAAAGTTCCCATTTACCAAATTTCAAGGTAATATGTCAATATATCAGTATTTTTGGATTTGTATTTATATTTGGGCTAAAAGATTTACAGTTTTTGCTCTGTGATAGTTTTGCGTGCTTGAGCAAAAATTGTAAATTGTTTGATTTGGATCTAGTTATCCTTAATCAAATCCTGGAGTTTCTTTGGTTTTAGTCACAAGTGCCTCTTTGCCTAGTTCTCTTTTTTATGAACAATAAACAATAAATCCTGTCTGTTATTAGCACAGTGCAAGCAGAGTCTGTGTGTCCCCTGCGTGGAAGTCTTCAATGATTGTTTTCCTGATGTAGCCGTCTCTTATTCTACCGTGCCTCAGTGCAGCTGTTGGTGCTCACTGGTGTGTGTTGCAGCATAATGCTGTAATCTTTGTTTCGTTTAAGGTTACTGTCATGTCAATAAATTAGAGTTTTTTAGATTGTTAGCTATGGAGCATCAGTGGGTTGATAGTGTACTTTGTTGGTAATTTGAGGGTTGCAGGTTCAAGCCCAGCACCTGCTGTCACATGGTGGTGTGTCTTTGGGCAAGACACTCAAGCCCAAGTTGCTAACACTACTGTGGCAGTGGTGTTTAAATTGGTATGAAAGAATGTAGATGTGTTTGGTTTAATTTGTTAGGTTAACTTTTATTTGACATACTGAGAAACTCTGAACCATAAGTGAATGAATGTGAGAGGGAATGGGTGTGAATGGGTAGATGCGACCTGTGGTGTAAAGCTGCTTTGAGAAGTCAGAAGAACTAGTAAAGTACTACAAAGGCTCAAGTCCATGTTTGATGACATTTGAACAAACACAAGAACAAGCATTAATCTGCCATTTGTCTCTCTTTAGCTCCTCTTGCTGTGATGGGGCTCAATTAAAGTATGATTCAGGCTGTAGGACCACAGCCATGATACCAAGGCATGTCATTTTACTAAAACAGGCATTTGAAGTTGCGCCTGCCTGCAACTCCTTGCTACAGAGCTTTATTTCCCAGCAGAAAAAATTACAGCAAAAGAAGAGTAGAAAAAGAACAGAGGAGGAGGTGAGCGAGAGAAAGTTCAAAGTTGGAGAGCATATCCTCTATTTTTCTCCCTCATGTCCTCAGGGAAAAGATAACTGTCTGTCTTGTGCTCTCATTTATTGCTTACCCCAGGAAAAAATGTCTGATGCAGGAAAACATGATACAAATACACACAGTTCCACACCTGCTAATGCATGATGTCTGGGTGCAGACCCACATGACGAGAGAGAGTTTGACACGTGTGCATAAATCAGAGCACACAATTAGTTATTGTGGGTTTTTCTTTAGTTTTGTGCAGCTTTCATAGTGCATGTAGAGGCCTATTCCGAGTTTAAAAGAAGTGAGTCAGAGAGCAAGAGAGGATGAGAAATCATTAAACCACAGATTATATCATACAGAGGGATGGAAAACTGGGGTATTAGCTTGATTCTGGCTGCTAAATCTACCCGCCAGAGCCAAAGATTTGTGCTGGTTTAGGGGAAGATCTGTTGATGCATCTATGTGTGGATGCTTGTGCATGAGCAGTGTGAGTGTATATTGGTAGAAAGTGCCAGAAGTTGCCAAGGATAGTGTTGACAGAGCATTACTGATAGCCAGGAAAGTGTGCTCTTCAAACAGCTCTGCTTATGAAGAAATCAGACAGGAGGAAGTGTGCTCGAGACTGTTAACAGCTCTGACAACTCTGTGTGTATTTAGGTGTGTGCGCCCCCTGTGGAGCTTGCAGACGTAAAGATCTTCACATACGCTGTGAACAACTTTGACAGACTGTATACATCTTTGAGTAGAAACTTCACACACCTTTAAGTTTCATTACCGTGTGTTTGTGTTGATGTGTGCATCCCTGTGTAATCCTACATGCGGCACAGTTTAGATGACAGGCCTGCAGTAGCTCTGGAGCCTTCTAAAGCCTGGTACACATAAAGATGTATGGAATCTTAATCAATCCTGTAACAGCCAGACACCACACATGAAGACTTATAGAGTCAGATTTATCAGTTTTGTTCCTGAAGTGTGGTGTGAGCCACATAGAGAGACCTAGCACAGCACAAACCACCTGTTTATTTACCTTGAAGGCAGCACCTCTGCTCCTGCAGCTTGTGATCTCATGGGATTTAACGTGACTTCAATGTAAATTAATACGGCAGACAATTTTAGGAGGCTAGCACCCTAAAATACCCTTGGTGGCTGGCGTTTCGGTCCTTCTCCCCTCCTTATCAGTTGTTATTTTATAATTAATAGGTTATGCTGTTAAGACACCTGTATTTTTGACATAGTAACAAGTTGGACCTCCATTTTGGCATCTGTCAAACTTTATGCTTCACCTTTACTCTTGGCTTTGTTTGCGTCCTGCTGCAGCCAGCTTGCATCTTGATTGGCTTTGCGCTGGTCCATGTGACAAAACACAAAGTCCGTGCTCAGCTGTCATCTGTGCACTCCACACATATCAGGATTCCTGGTTGTAAAGGCAAACCGTTTTAGTTAAAGAAGTTCCACTGATCTCCTATATCAGTTTCTGCAACCACCCCCTAAAAAACCCTTGTAACCCCCCAAGGAGTCAGGACCCCTAATTTGAAGAACACTGGCCTAAGTGCCTAATTTTAGTACCTGTTTTTTTCTCAGCGGACAGCTTCAGTGGTGCTGACTGCTCTCTTGAGAAAAACTGACACAATTTCCACAGCTGCATGCAGTCTGTGCTCATGGGAAGTGTAGTTAAACAGCTATCACCAATGCTCAGTGTTTTCCTCTGCAGGGATGTTGCCAGGCATCTGAGTACATGGTGTGAGAGAAGTCTCCCATTAAATCTAACAGAGCTGTTGAGTCTGGAGCAGCAGCTGCATGGGAAAAGTAGATCTCAGTGCATCAAGGTGTTAGCTGGCATCAAAGCTGCTCACATTGAACAGATTTACAGTGAAAGCCTTTCTGCTCCATTACGAGGCGTGTTCTGTCAAGCCTGCCTGCCAAGACAGCAGCTTGGCTGTGTACAAAGTCAAACTAGCTGCAGGCATCAAACCAAACTAGGTGGGAAAGGTTTTTAGTCTCTATCTCTGCCAGCTAGTTCTTTAAAATGGGTGGATTTAGCTTGAAAAAACGTTATTAATTCACAGAGGATAAGTTGTAGAAATGAATTACAAGAAGGTCTACATTTATTTTGTTAAAAGTAAGATGGTAAGGTCACAATCCTACTTGTATTTTGCTGTGAAAATATAGCTAAAGATGCTGCAAAGAAATGTTATCTGCTGGCAGACACCTAGCAATACTAGTTTTGTACTTCTTAAAAAATGACAATGTTGCAAAAATATTCTATAAAATATATCTTAGACAGGTGTTGCATAAACACACTGCTTCACTTCAAAGTAAGTAAGTGGGTCTTTATAAGCCTAAAGACAGAAATTAAGGTCCTGCTCTGCCAAAAACTAGCATGCAAGTAAATGATGTGTTCAAGAACGTCATGACCAAAATATTTAGCCAAACAAACGATAAATTAACGGTCTTCAGTGTGTAAAATTATATCTCATCTTGCATGACAGACACTTGGTAGTCATGAGCACAGCACAAAAACTTGTTTCCACTTTGCTAATAGTAAGTTTGTTACTGTCAAATAAGTTATGCTTCCAAATGATTAAAATCATTGTAAAAGCTTTCAGTCAGTCCATATGTCATGAAGTAAACTAACCACATGGAATTGCTAGTTTGTTCTCTCCCATTGGTTAAACTTGATCCAAATTACATACCAATGCATATGAAAGTGGTCTTTACATGCTATTTTCATGTTAAACTGTGTAGACTTGTTGTGAAGTGAACTTATCCCAATGAAGATCTTATCCTGGTCTAAATTAAAGACTTATGGAATAGCTACCCTGCCATAAAATCGTGTACTATTTCTTCACATTGAAGCTGGCATAAAAACGCACATCAGTGGTACCATGTTTTTACATTTCCTTAGAGTTCTGGACAAAATCAAACTTGTTTTTAAAGAAGAGAAGGTTGCTGCACTGACAACATAACCTCGCTGGTTACTGTTTCCTATATTGTTTGAATATCTCATTATGTATTCAAACTTATTTTCTAATTTGTTTTAGAACTGAATAAAACAGCTGCATCATTGTTTTAAGGTATGCCAGGGATAATGCCCTATGAGTTGTCCATTATCAGTAATGACATGAATGTGTGAACGGTCTGACACAAAGCATAGGAATGTTGTTTCTGTGAAGTCCATTAATTTCTGATAATGGACACCTCAAAGGGCATCAACCTGCTTATACCATGGTCACTTGCGAAAGAAATAAGTATTAAATCAATTATTAATGCGTCAATGCTGTTTTTTACTTTTAAAATCTTAAGTTTTTCATGAGAAGCGGCTGAGTGGACTATTTAATTTCTCCCATTGCCAAGGTAACCGACTGGCCACAGAACCTGCAGCTCGGTCGGCCTAATCAGTGTTGGCACGTGAGATGATTGCTTAACGTTATGTTACATGATACAAAGTATCATTTCAGAAAGCAAGTGGGCCTCTTACTGCTTGTGTGTTTCTAGAGGCCGATGTGAATTTTTTTTTCAAAGAATCAGACAGTTTCCTAAATCGTTTTTATTGTAAGAATATTATCTGCCTTTCACTACATTACATGTGTACCAAGCAAGTCTATCCTAATTTGTTTCTATAAATATTATCCACCATTCTCTCTGTATCAAGCAAGAAAGATATCATGCTGATGCATGATCTAATACTTACATGTAATATAATAAATTTGAAAACAAGACCTTACACCCCCTTAATTTTCAAAAAAATGAGATATTGTATTTTTTCTGATATCCAAGAACGAGATTTGATGCCTCTGAAAATAGGTCATTGCGAGATGTCCGCGAGATTTAAATCTTCCTGACACCACGAGGTACATTTGTTTTTATTGGAGTAATCTGATAAAACACTTCCTCCTCTGTGATGTCCATTAGCCACAAAACCGTCACCAAGGAACACATCCACCAACCGGCAGTATATAGCTCCCTAGCTCACACTCAGTCATTACCAGCTCTGGCCTGTAGGGGGACTCAATACGCTGTCGCTGGTTTGAGCCTGCCAGAAAATACAGTAGAAGAAGAAGGACAGGCTGGCTCAGCCCTCTCGGCAGCTCTGATAGAACTGACCAATCAGAGCACAAAGGGCTGTGACTTTGCGAGGTAACTGTAGATCAGCCTGAGAACCGAGCGTTTCAACGAGAGCTTGATAATGGCCTAAAATGAGGATTTTGAGAACGCTATTGTGGGACAATGAAGGAACTAAATGACTTGTACTGAGGGCAGAAATGCTTTACAGGCATCCTAGTCTGGCATAGTGAAAAGGAGAAACAAGCATGATATGTCTCCTTTAAGATTAAATGTAACGTTGTTGCTGATCATGGAATTTGATAGAAATACTAGCATGTCCATCATAGTGGCCTTTGAGGGGCGAAGGTTTAAAATTTGTGGACCCTGACCACTGCTGGTTGGGACATCGCTGGATGGAGCCCAACAAGCCCTGAGGCTGCTTTCACAGTGATGCCCCGTCTGAGAGTTTACCCACAGCCGTGCTCCAGAGGCTGTGGTTCATGTAAATTAGAGACAGACCTATCTTAAGGAAACAGTAATAAGCACACAGGATATTAATGAGGGCAGAAGAGGGGTTAGGCATAATACATAGGGCTAGTGGACACCAATCAGTTCCCTGTAGTACCACACATCAGATGCCATGCATGCTTGGGTTTTGACTCAGATCCTTCCGATCAAACTCAGCAAAGGTCATCTTAAGGTCCTAAAGATGATCTTATGAGTATCCTGTGGTGTGAGGTGGGTTTAGAGTCATTTTATCAGCCAGTAAGCAGGAAGAAGATGTAGCCATGGCAATGAGAGTAAAGGCAAAGCATACAGAAAGATGGATGTCAAAATGTGTCTAAAACATTAGTGTCTAAACAGTGTAACCTTTAAGTTATATATAACAAAATGAGGAGAGGAGCATAAATCTTCATGTAAAATCCCTGAGGATCTTTTTTGCTTTGGAAAAAAAACATCAGTGGCTACTAAGTTAAGTCTGAGTCATTACCAGTAAAAAAAAATCCTCAAAGAGGCTCTAATTTTGCATGGAAACAAGTGGGCTGAGGGTATTGCCCAGTTGACGTCTCCATCCTCTTCACCCATTCTTTACATCCATCCCTTGCTTTCTCTTAACTCTTACAGTCACATAACAAATGTTTTGGGCTTGCACAGCAATGTCTGTAACTTATACTATCATGTTTCCTTCTTTTTGCCTCAGGGTGCTGTGATCACCCCGGCTGCAGCCATCGAGCCCAGTTTGTCTCTTCATCCCTCCAGTGTAATGGCTCCCCTCACCCAGCAGATGAATCACCTGTCTCTGGGCACTACAGGCACTGTGAGTCTCTGAAACTACAATCTCTTATCCTCTTTTACATTTAACTGTGTGTTCACTGAAACTGCATGCAAAACGATGTCTTGTTATTTTTATTTTTATTCTAAAAAGTCCATTGCCCTTGTAGCAAAGTCAGCATTTTTTGCATTCTCTGAAATGTCATATGAAAGAAAAAATACTTTCTTATAGAAATATCACCTGACGCTTTATAGCCAAAGCTCTATAGGACATATATTGTTTGAACCTTTGTTAGACTTACTTTTGTCCCTCCCTCTCTCTGCAGTACATGCCTGCTGCAGCTGCTGCTCCTATGCAAGGAACCTACATTCCCCAGTACACTGCAGTGCCTGCCTCTGCCATCACAGTGGAAGTAAGGGCATGTAGAGGACGTGTGCTGTATTAGGCCTGGTCCTTTCTCTTATCAGCTTCATACAACAGCCCTTATATGACAGGAAACGTCTGCATCAGGACCTTAGAATTACAGTCAAAACATTAATAATCTTGGGTGAATTTCATGAAGAAAAACCATGATTTAGCTGTCAGTGTCATTTAAATTCAGACTCTAAAATCTTAGTTTCTCTTTTTTTTAACTATATAGGAAAATACATGAGGCAGCAAAATATCTCAGAGTTTGGCTTTGATTCAGGGTGGTCTCTTCCACAGTTTCACATTATTTCCCAAAGGAAAGAAGTGCTATTATTGAATCCTAATACGAGGAGGAAAATAATACAAGTTGTGCTGGAAGATGTTGAACACTTTTCTTTTCAATCAATAGCAACTGAGTTAATGTTTGCCAAACCTTAAACTTTTCAGGACCTTATTGGCCAAAATTCTTCCGTTCACTTTATACTTCAGAACTTTAAATGAAACCCTCTGACAAAAGTACCCTTTACTTTCCGTATCTGACTTCCTCTGTGAATGTGTTTTGATGTCAGGGCGTGGTGACAGACACATTTTTTCAGCTATTATCAGTGGAGAACACAGCAGATCATGCCACAGCCTACTAGCAGTCAGTGTCAAAAAAGTCATGTTTTGTTAGTGTGAAACAGTTCAGCACCTGATGGTATTTGGTATGTTTTTGATTAACTACAAAGACTATCATGGTTTTTTTTTTTATTTCAGTGTTATAACATTAGACAAAATCATTCATGAGCAGGCATCAAGCTGAGCACTGACACTAACATCCTGTGAGGCATGACTGCAGCAGACATTGTAGCAGACAGTGTGAGATATTGTGCAGCAGGATAAGCTTGAGGTTGATTGACACATGGAAAGGCAAATCAGCAGTGAGCATTCATAAAGTTTTTCTATATTGAATCAGCAACACTTTTGGCAACAACAGTAATTAGTATGCATACACCTACTAGCAAGTCTATTCTTACAAGAACTGGACTTCTGGACTTTATAATTTCCATGTGCTTTATTTTGGGGGGAAAAGGCATTTACATTGCAATACAGAAAAAGAAAATACCAAATAACCCAAACATTTTTCCTAACTTTTATGAATTGGATTAAAGATATTATAAAATATAACACAACAAAACAGCTATTCACCAAAAAAGTGGCAAGCATTTTTATGATGTCAGGTTTAAAGTAAAAAAACCATCCAGACCTTAATACAGCATGATCAACAAACAAAGACAAAATATTGAAAGGTATAATAGAATCTGGAATACAAAGACATTTGAATGAAACAACAATAAGAAGAAGAAATGTGATATTACTCAATGAGAACAACAAATAGTAAAATGGACATGAGTAAACAGAAATAATGGTAATAGTAATAGTATTAGTAATGGTAAAATAATTTTAAAAAGATGCAAATGAATATAAACAAATCAACAAATAGCTAATGATATAATATTAGTAATTGTAACACAAAATAAATTCATAAAACTGATGAAATGAAATAAATAATTGATTAAATTGTTATACCAGTTCCAAAATACCAACAAAATTCTACACATAAGATATCACAAGATATTTATGGAGCACCTAATAGGACATTGGCAGATTTTTTTTTATATATATTTCTTGTGCGCACAAGAAACTATCCCATGCATACGGGAAACTCTCTTGTGTCCATGCAAAAATTTCCTGTGCACACACAAAGGTTTCTGATGCTCATGAGTGACTGACAGGCCATTTATGTGTACTATGTTTTAAAATACATTACATGTCTTCATGGTCAGGTCATTGAATTCTTTTCACAGCATCCCATTGCTATGGTTATTTGTAGATGGTCCCTACGCTGTTGAGCCAACAATGAGAAAGACAAGGTTATAGTTCAGACTACATGACAGTGATTAAAAGTGGGGCTGGCTCTAACTATGTTATTTTATTGTTGAACTATTGTCCCACAAAGTCTGAACTTTCCCAAAGTCAATGATGTGCAATGTCACATGCACACTATCGGTTCTCATGAACAAGAGAGAGTTTTGCGTGTGCATACTATCTTGTGCACATGACAGTTTTGCATGTGCACAAGAAGTTGCTATTATTTCTTTATTTCTGCAAATTTCCCTGGAGGGGCTGTGTAATAAATAAATAACAATAACAGTTCTAATAAAGAGAGTGAACCTCCTATCAGCTTGGCAGGTTAAAAAATGTAATGACAGGAGAGTAAATGCCTTCTTACTTGGGAGTTTTGCTGTTATTTTCTCTGTCAGGTTCTACAATTTCTACAATTCTACAATTTCATTTAGCAGACACTTTTGTCCAAAGCGACGTACACCACAAGCAAGAATTCGGACTGAGGGGAAAAACCTCAGTAAGTGCGTCGAAGTGCTTCAAGTCAATTGGCCACAGGTGCTGCCATCTCGTGCGAGAAGAAGTGCCTTTTTTTTTTTGTTTGTTTGTTTGTTTGTTTAATAATGCAGCTTAACACAACAATAATTCAAGTCACAACGAAGTCACATTCTTTTGTCTCTCCCTTCTTGCCATTGTTGAAGAGTGGGAGGAACCAGCTTCAGCCGGGAATATGTAAAAACCTGGCTTTTCTCTTGTCCAAAGCACAGTCAGGGATAATACCTATAATGTAGCACAGGAGAGGTAATGTACATCAACCTCCAGAATAGATTAAAGTTCTGTTTGGATTCCCTCCCAGTATGTTTCTTTTTTCTTTTTTTTCTTTTTTTTTTTAATGTATTTTTTGGGCATTTTGTGCCTTTACTGATAGGAGAGAGACAGTGGATAGGCTTGTGAAAGAGGGTGAGAGAGTAGGGGAAGTCACTCTGCAAACTGGTCACAGGCGGGATTCGAACCCGGACCGGCAGAAGCAAGTACATGGGGTGCCTGGTTGCTAACCACTCCACCAAACCAGCACCCCCCCTCCCAGTATGTTTCATTAAAAATGAAATGTTGTTAAATTCATGTCTCACATTCTTTCGAATTTCAACATCTATTTCTTACTTTTCTAACTCAGTTTTTTACATATTTTTACAAATTTGAATCTTGACCCATACATTTTTGTTTTTTTTTCATAACTGTATTAAAATTATTTCACCTCTGAATATTCCACGCCCTCCCTGCTCTCTCAGCACAGAAAAGTACATCATGGTCTGCTGTTATTTTTTGAGGTTGTGACCTGCAGGCAAAACTTCTTATTCAAACCATTACATTGAATACTGCATGAGTGACCCGTCACAGGAAGAGTTTGGTTTTGCAGACAAAACATTTTTCCTTCCAGTGTATTTCTTGGTTCAAGTTTCTTGTCAACCTTTGCTTGTCCATCACTGAATATGGATCATCCTCCAGCGTTCATCAGCATGTTTCTCTGCCTTATAGATAACCTGCTGGTGTTTTTTTTTACAGGTAACAGCTGGACAACAAAAATGTCATTTCAGCTTGTGAAACGGTGACATTGTCCCTTTTTTCTGTGCCTTGTTTTTTTCTGTCTCCTTCAGATAACGAGATTGGGAGGAATCCTTGCTGCATTGCCTTCAGAAGGACTGCACTGAGACGCTGGGGACACGCTGAGAATTAAAATGAAAGCAGGAAAAAAAAATAAAAAAGAGGTGACATGAAAACACTGAGGGGAGAATGCTTCCACTGTGCACAGGCACCAAAACATGACAAAATGAAGAAAAAAAAATCTTTCTTACGCGGTCGAGGCAACAAAGGACAACAAAAAAAAAAAGAAATAATGGTTTCTGGACAAGAGGACAATGAAATCAAACAATCCACAGCTCTGAGTCTCTCACTGTGAGACTGGACTCTGCCTCTACATGAAGACGAGAGGACACAGACTGAAATCTGAACTCAACAAACTGTACAGAAAAAAAGAACATTTGAATGTGCAGGTAGATTTTCAGACTTTTTTATGAAAAAATAAGGAGGAAGCAAAGTCTAGGATAAAAAACAGATTGTCTTCCTTTGATATTAAGCTACATTATTTTCATTCTTTTTATGATTTGAGTAGTTTTCTAGAGTATCAATGTTTTTTCGTAAATCTTTATTGCCTTAATTTTTCAACTTTGGACAAGAACAATCCAGAGTGTTGAATTTAAAAAAAGACTGAGTGGTTAAATGATTTTAGAGATTTCCGGGAATCTTAGAGGTAAAAATACAAAGCTATCTGTACAGGTGAAAAAAGAGGCTGTATATGTATGAAGATCATTTTAAATTATGTGGTGCAGTGCAGCAGATGTTTTTTGGTAGGAAAAAAGAGGCGACACTTTATTTTAAGGTCACAGTTCTCACCATTGACTGGTTGCTTATCAGCATGTTAATAGGTAGATTGCTGGCTGCTTTTAGCTGTTTAAGAACGTTTTAGTATTTTATTCTTTAACATATAACTAATAGATTTAAAAAACTTACCTCAGTACCATATTATTAATTGTAAGTTAGGAATTTGTTGTACATGAATTATGATGCTAATCAATTTTGAATAGTCTGGACTTTATAAGACAGTATCACCACATGAATTATTACTGCATAAACTGTGTAAATGGTCTACTAAAGGAACATTTCAGTATTTTTGAAGTGGGGTTGCATCAGTTAAGAGACAACAGTCAGTGAAGTGTCAGAGCACTTTATTTTTCCTGCAAGAAGACTCTGTGATTGGCACTATTTTACACTTACAGCAAATGGCTATGTGTTCTGCTTCTTCAGCCACTTCACTGACGACTGTCTAGGGACTGGAATTGATGAGATTATATTAATACTAATACCAGAATTAGGATTCCTTTATCAATTCCTGAGGATTTTCTGTGTGGGCAAAGATCACCTTATGTCGGTTTTCAGTGGCAACACTGGCAAACACTCGGCACGATCCCTGCTGCATGGATTAACACCTCTGCAAGTTGGTGATACTTTCTGCATTTGTGTCATAAGCACAATTTTGTCAAAAATTAAGCCACAGTATCAACTACTTCTGCCTCCTGACTGACATGACTACATTGTTTACGCCTGTTTTTTTTGTTCCTGCAAATTCTAACTGATGAGAGAAAAGTGGAAGGAATTGATAAGGGAATTAATAAGCTGAATGAGTAATGACATTGATTCCTTAAGGAAATTGTTATCAATTCTCCACTGGATTTAGTTTTTGATTCCCCTCCCTGCTGTTGTCTAGTACCTCATACTATGAACTTCAAACTACTGAATTATTCCTTTAATATCAAACAAAGCACAGACTTCTGGTCTCAGTATGTAACTTATTGTTAGTCTAGTCAACTCTAAATGTGTTCCCTATTCTATAGGGAGGTTTAGTTCATGACTTATTTACTTATAGATGTACACTTATACAAAATTAAATAATATAAATATAAAATAATATCAACATTTATGAACTGAATAATTGAAAATGTCCGAAGAGGTTCATTCATGAAGGAAACACCCCTCATTGTGCTGACCAGTATGCCAGTATGCTACAAACTAGCATGCTATTAAGCAAGTCACTCGTAGTGAAATTTGTGACCTGAAAAAACCTTGTCACCATAAAACCTTTCTCATCAATGCGACATGTTGGAAAGGTTACACTGCTTTCTGAAACATGCAGTTCGAATTAATCTTCTTGTTTTTTTCATCAAATTTCTACTTTTTATATAAGTTTGTTCCCAGTTTGTTCTTAATTGCTGTCTTTTAACCTTTAAAAGGTTTTTGCTTTGCCTGCTTTGCTTGTCTCACTGCAAGAAAAAAAAAAGAAAAAGGAAAAAGGAACAAGTCAGACTGACTGAAAAAAACAGCAGAAAAAAACGCTAGGATTTTTAAATGTGCAAAAAGCAATAGTTTTAGTAAAAACTGTTGACAGTTTCTTGATTCTTTCTTAACTGTTGAACTAAAAGCAGCCTGCAGGGGGCATATTTTATACCAAAGATGAAGAAACAAGGTAGAGAAGAGATCTTCCTGACTGTATGTTGCTTTTTTCTCTCTATGTTTTTTTCACCTCCTGAACTGAGATTTTTTCTTGCTTATCATGCTCTTTGTGAACGAGATGATTTATCGTAACCCAGGAGAAGTAGATGATTTTGAACTTCCTCAACAAGAAGAATGCACTCTGGGACAATTTGTCTCATGATGAAACTTAGTGATGGTTTATCACGGGCAGTAACTTCTTTGAGGAGACCAGTCTGGGGAAAGAGAAGGTCGGAATAATCTGGTCAACTTTAATTGTGAAGAGTATATTGTCAAAGTGAATAAGTTTGAAACTGGTGAGTACTTTTGGAGCTACAATGATGATTCAGCATCCCAAAATGCAGACACAGAGAAGCTGTTATTCTTTGTATCAGCTGGCCAAAATGCTTCACAGTTATTGATTTTAAACTACATATTCTCTAAGCTGTTTTTGCCGCTGTCTTGCCACACACAAGCCATTTCAAATGTGAGCAGGGTGAGAAAATGGCATTTGTGTTCATTGGAATGATTTCAGCTTTTTGTGCTCTAAAAGAAAAAGGAGTGATGCTAATAGTTTTCTTTTGCATTGCCTTTTAAAAAGAATTGATAATGATGTTTGAGCTGCTAAATACTTTTGATGATTCAGGATTGAGGATTTGGGTGGTCTCAGGTTGGGTGGGTGCAGCCAAGGCAAATCTCCAGTGCAGCAATTATTAAATGGTCCATTCCGGTGAAAGCAGCAAACTGATTTCAGTTAATCAAGAATAGGCAATTTCTTTCTGTTTATTCTATCAGGCATTTAAATACTTAAAAATTTGATGCCAACAATATTGCAGTCTAGTGTATTTTGTTCATTTCTTTTAACAACCCCTGGTTGTTATCAGCACTACTGCCAAATGTTGGCTGTAGTCCATTTTACAACTATTTGCAAAGAAGAATATGAGGGGACACAAACCCTAATTCAACATAGTCCACCTGTGTAGCATTTCCCACACATTGCACACTCCACAGCACATTGCCCTCTCTTCAATCTCTTTATACAGTCTGAGCCTCAATCTGTCTTGCTGGTTTGCTGGAAATAGGTGGCAAGTCTATTTTCATCATAAGCTGCTTCAACTCTGTGTCAGTCTCCTTAATGCAGATCAATCCAACACAAAAAAGAAGGGCTCAAAATGTCTGTGTCATCAAAATCAAAATATATCAGGAAAGCAGCAAAATCAATGTTAGGCAGGATATATAACCTGTCATATACATGTTGCTCTTCCTGTAATCTTGTAAACTTATTATTACTGCGTGGAGTTATGGTTCTTTCATGATCTTTATGACCCCATGTTTCAAGCCTCCAGGGTTGTGCTCCACTACCCAGCCCTTATATGCTGTTATATTCTCTCCGTGCGACACCCTCGATTAATAGTCACCAGTTTGCATAAGCTGTAGTTTAACCTTTTAGCTGAAGTTATTTCCATTGCAAAACAGGTTCAAGTTTGACATCTACAACATAACTACCCATTGTCATGTTTGCACTTGTGAAATAACACAAAGTTTAGGGGTGAGGAGCTAGGGATTTAGTTTACCAGTTTTTCTGAAGGACTTCCTGTCCAAGTTATTCCTGCTGCTGCGTGGACTTGCCACCTTTGCATCATACACTGATCCATCCAATCACGTAAAGGCTGCATCTGATGTTCCCATTGTGTTAAGTCTGGAGGACACCCATTCACTCGTTGATGGTTTGAAGTTTCCTTGTAAGATACTTATCAGTTTTAGCTAACAAATTCACGCCCTGTTATACTAACAGCACTGATGCAGCAGTGAAACTTAGGGTGAAGTGTCTTGCACAAGGACACGCCAACATGTGACAGCTAGAGCTTGGCCAACTGTCAGCTGTCCTATTGATGATAGAGCACACTAAAACAAAATATGCTAAAACATGTTTGACTAGTGATGCATAAATGACCTTTCTGTCTGCGTGAACACAGAGCTTAAAACAACAAACATTGATGGAGTATGTCTTTAATCTTTTTTTTTAATATCTCAAAGTCTTTACCTCACAATGGCCTGACAAAGGGTTAATTTAATTTTTGGTCTATTAACTTTCAGCATTGTTTGTGTCATTGCTCTATCTGTCAGAATGTAGAGGTCACACATTTAAGCCCCACCCACCTGACCACCGTTGTAAGAAGGCTTCAGGAGAAGGAGGAACATATACACAGATGGTAAACTTGTGGTTCAACCAAAATCAACCAGAAACAAACCTCTATGGGATAATAAATTATTGAGAGAAAAGAGAGAACGTAGAGATGTTGAGAAACAATAGTGATATTTATGAGATCTTTTTTGTACAGGTGTGTAAAAGAAGATGCAACAGAAATTACTTTGATGATGCTATTTTTTTATTTGCTTGGTCACATGCCTCCCATGTCTTTCAAATTGTGATTCTGAGAGTGTCTGTAGAAACAGTGGATATTTCTGTAGTTTCAAATGTCTTTTTTTCTTTTGGTTCCTTTTTAGACAAATCTTTCAATAAAAAAATGTTTAAAACAGACTTCATTCAGTTTGTGTGTTCTGCAGGTTTAGCGCAATTCCACAAGAGGGCACTATAGCACTGAGTGCTGGAGATGTGGCCGTTGTGAGGCATCTTTCTTTCTTTATGGGAACAATTAAGGAAGATTCTTCTGGTGCACTCATGGAGGCCATAAAAAATATAGTTTGAGGAACATTCTAACACACATTTTAAAACAACTCTACTCTTTACTAACAAAACATCATGTTTTTGAATGCAAAGTTATTGTCAGGCATCATTTGTATTACTAAACTTCCATAAATTAACATTTATACAACCAAATCAGGCCTTTTTAATAACATTTAACATTTTGAGGATTTAAGACATGTACTTAAATACAAACACAGTGTTATTCGTCCCACCTTCAGTAAGAAATGATAGTCCCAATAATAGACGGTATATTAAAATGGACTGAGCATCAGCTGCCTTGAAGTGAAGTCAAAATATTAAGAGCACTCCTGGCTGACTGGCTACAATAACGATCATAAACTCCACCTCAGCCTTGACAGATGGAATAACATTAAAAATTTAAAGTTTAATTACACATTAAATGCTTGTGGTCTTACCTTCAAAAACTCTGCCATAAACCTATCATCACAATTTTATGTCCATGTCTTGATTTTCTTAACATTTTAAAATTAGTTAAAGCTATGGTCTACGATTTGGAAGCTTGGTACATCTCAGTAACACCGTTTATAAGGCCGTTATGGTCCTATGGTCCGATCTACGCAATATAAAGACCAAAAAGAATGAAAAAAATCCATTCAGTATATCCGCTGCAAAGCAGCATAATAGTTGACCAATCCGAACCGCCGGGAACAGCGGTTCAGATTGGTCCGTGAGTCCATCCAATCCCCTGTCTCCCCACTTCCTTCCTCATATACCGGTGAGCAGCTAGCAGCACAGCTACTGAAGCATCATGGAGCTGGGAGGCGGTTTCTGTTAACCTCCACTTCGAAGAGAAGGAAACGTAAAAGTTTCGAGGAAAAGGCTGAAGTAAGGAAGAAATATGAGCAATACGGGTCCCAACGGAGACTTAACATTGGATAATCATACGGTAAAAAAAAACTGCAGAATGATTTGCGATTGTTGAACACTGCGCCGGCTACCGAACGGCCAACCGCAGCACGGGCCACAGGCTGGCGAACGACCGCACCACTGGCCGCAGCCCTGGGCGCAGCACTGGGCGCCGGCTGGTGAACAGCCGCAGCACCGGCCACCATCCAACCTTCAGCACCGGCCTTTCCGCCCCTGGTTGAACAGGTAATAGCTTTGTTTACTACAGTGGGAGATGTCTGCTGAATAACTCTGGTTAGTCTGTGCCTGTACTGGCTAATGACTGAACGTTGTTGGTCGGAGCGGGTAGGCTCTGTCAATGGATTTTAGCATAAGTTAGCCACTCATCGTTAGCATTGTAAACTGAGCTGGTGAAGACACGCCGAGTAAGGTAAATCCTCGCCCACAATCGGCTCTGCTCTGGCGACGCCAGACCCGCTTCGCCGCCGGCCCAATTGAAATGGCTACCGCTGTGTTACATGGGGGATGACTGTCGTGTTTGTTACTGTCAGTTGAGCCAAGTTGTTTTTGGTTGTTGTTGCTGCTGATATTTCATGCCAGCCTGCTTGTTGCTCTATCGGAGGGGGCGTGTTGTTAGGAGGCGACACGAGGGGGGGCGGGATCTTGGAACACGGAGAGGAGGGGTGAGTGAAGGGGGGGCAGGCTGCGTTTTCAAATCTGTCTTAACAGCCAAACTGGTTTTCAGATCGTAGACCCTAGCTTAATTATTGCAAGAGCTGTTGGATGTCATGACTTGACAATATCGTGGAGGAAACGTGACCCCTCCTCTAAACCAGATTACGTAACAGACTAAACAGTAACTTCACAAACTAATGCAATAACAGGTGTTGCAGTAGACACTATCAACCATCGCATGCTTTAAATTTTTATTGCTAAGCTTATTATGTGTGTCAATTACCTAATGGGTTATGTCACAGCTAAGGGGTGTTGCATCATAATGCACAATGTTCCCACACCAGCCAGACACAACATGTCACTGCAGCACTGCAGGGCTTTTTGGCTTCACTGTCTTATAGCAGCAAGCAAGTCTTCATGCTGCCTATATTGATAAAGAGTTTGTCATACTTGTTTAAATAAAAAGATTTCTGTTGCTTTTCAACAGACATGTTCCTTGTTCGCTAGGTTAGAAGAAACACCAGGTTTTGTCTAACCTGGTAACAGTTAAGAAGGCTGGGGCTCGGTTAAGGTAAATAATGTACAAAACCAGTGAAGTTGGCACGTTCTGTAAATCGTAAGTAAAAACAGAATACAATGATTTGCAAATCCCTTTCAACTTATATTCAATTGAATACACTGCAAAGACAAGATATTTAACGTTTGAACTGAGAAACTTGATTTTCTTTTGCAAATAATCATCAAATTAGAATTTAATGGCAGCAACACGTTGCGAAAAAGTTGGCACATGGGGCATTTTTACCACTGTGTTACATCGACTTTCCTTTAAACAACACTCAGTAAATGTTTGGGAACCGAGGAGACCAATTTTTGAAGCTTTTCAGGTGGAATTCTTTCCCATTCTTGCTTGATGTACAGCTTAAGTTGTTCAACAGTCCGGGGTCTCCGTTGTTGTATTTTACGCTTCATAATGCCCCACACATTTTCAATGGGGGACAGGTCTGGACTACAGGCAGGCCATTCTAGTACCCGCACTTGGCATTGTCTTGCTGAAATAAGAAGGGGCGTACATGAAAAAGACGTTGCTTGGATGGCAACGTATGTTGCTCCAAAACCTGTATGTACCTTTCAGCATTAATGGTGCCTTCACAGATGTGTAAGTTACCCATGCCTTGGGCACTAATACACCCCCATACCATCACAGATGCTGGCTTTTGAACTTTGCGCCTATAACAGTCTGGATGGTTCTTTTCCTCTTTGGTCTAGAGGACACGACCACCACAGTTTCCAAAAACAATTTAAAATGTGGACTCGTCAGACCACAGAACATTTTTCCACTTTGCATCAGTCCATCTTAGATGAGCTCGGGCCCAGCGAAGCCGGAGGCGTTTCTGGGTGTTGTTGATAAATGGCTTTGGCTTTGCATGGTAGAGTTTTAACTTGCACTCACAGATGTAGACGAACTGTAGTTACTGACAGTGGTTTTCTGAAGTGTTCCTGAGCCCATGTGGTGATATCCTTGACACGGCGATGCCAATTTTTGATGCAGTACCGCCTGAGGGATCGAAGGTCAGCGGCAGTCAGTGCTGGTTTTCGGCCTTACTGCTTACTTGCAGTAATTTCTCCAGATTCTCTGAACCTTTTGATGATATTACGGACCGTAGATGATGAAATTCCTAAATTCCTTGCAATAGCTCGTTGAGAAATGTTGTTCTTAAACTGTTGGACAATTTGCTCACGCATTTGTTCACAAAGTGGTGACCCTCGCCCCATCCTTGTTTGTGAATGACTGAGCATTTCAGGGAAGCTGCTTTTATACCCAATCATGACACCCACCTGTTCCCAATTAGCCTGTTCACCTGTGGGATGTTCCAAATAAGTGTTTGATGAGCATTCCTCAACTTTCTCAGTCTTTTTTGCTACTTGTGCCAGCTCTTTTGAAAGATGTTACAGGCATCAAATTCCAAATGAGCTAATATTTGAAAAAAATAATGAAGTTTACCAGTTCGAACGTTAAGTATCTGGTCTTTGCTGTATATTCAATTGAATATAGGTTGAAAGGAATTCGAAAATCATTGTATCCTGTTTTTATTTACGATTTACACAACGTGCCAACTTCACTGGTTTTGGGCTTTGTATGTTTAGGCCACAGGTGTTTTCTGAATCAGTCTATAACTATGTTTATTCAACCAAAAATCTGTAAATTCCTGCAGCCTTGATTGGACATTTGTGAAAGTACAGTTATTACCACTTCCACATTGAGAGTTCATTGATCCGTTGTCAAACTCTTGATATCTGTAACAAGGTTGGACAAAATTTTTTGTTTCTCCTTTGGAGCCACTGCAAATAAGACACTATTTGACTTACTTCCAATTAATATTTAATTTTGAAACTGTGCCTCTGGGAGGGCATGCAGATAAGAATGTATGAAGAAAACTCAAAACCATTTAATTCAACAACTGATAGTTTTTTCTTAGGTTTTGGATCCTTATTTTGAGGAAGACACACAATTACTTTAGGATTCAAAGGTGAAATTTTTAAGAGCAGTAGTATCTATGCTTTTCTTGATGCCTGCAAACTGCAAACTGGAACAAGTTCCTCAGCAAATGCTTCATATGACCACCTATTTCTTTGAATATTTCACCTAATTTTCACAGATATTTACAACCTTTATCGAGTTCAGACTGCACTAAAACTTTGTGTCTCATCAGCACTGACAGAGTTTATCCCATGACCTTTTCTGGTTAGACTTAGACCTATGCTTATGTATTTTCTTCAGAATAGTTTGATTTTGAGGCTCACTAGAGTATGAGTGATACAATATCACAAAATGTAAACTTAAATAAACAATGTATTTGATGGAAACAAAGCATCATTAAATCATTTTTGTTGACCATGCTGCAATCCCCTCTTGTATTTAAGTAAGAAACACTGGCACAATGCACATCCTTACATTATTTATTAGGAACATGGTCATTCATTAACCGTGGGGAAATCATTGCATACATCAGGTATAAAATGCGACAATAAAACACAGCAGTACAATCAAGGCAAAGTGCTATCATACTGAGAGATGCATTCAGTGCAATAACATCTATTATGCATGAATAAAAAACAAAAAACATACACAGTAATCATCATCATGCTTTTTTTTTTGAGAGCCTGTGTGTACCGTATTTTCTGGACTACAAGTCACACTTTTTTATAGTTTGGCTTTTCCTACAACTGCTCTTCAGGTGCAACTTATATATCAAAATATACAAAACTGAACATGTTTTAAATGTTAATTCATCCTGACCGAAATGAAACGAGAAGTAGACATTACCATCTGCAGCTGGGAGAGGGCGCTCTAAGCTAGGCTAGATGTAAACAAAATGCCCCCAAAATGAAAATCCCATTCTGCAGATAGCAAATTGCAGTGAGTAAAATATGCAGCTGTAATCGAGCAAAGATGAAGTTTGGAGTGAGTGAGAAACTCGTTAGGGACTGGTGAAAAGCAGAGGTTATCCAGCGGGCACCGTGGCATCAATTTGATGTTAAAGTTTGGTCAAGACTTTGACTACCATGATAAATAGCCTATAAGCTTTGACCTCTTGATGGTTGTAAAAGGTCAAACCAAAGAATCAATCACACATCCAATGACTGCATCATACATTGTTAATCAATAAATGTGACATAAACACAACATTGTTAAAACTGATTTGATGTCCGTCAAAGTATTGATTTACATTTTTAACCAAATTATGATGACAGTTTGATGTCAGTGTTTGATGTCATATTGATGTTGAATTGACATCAGATGCCCACTGGGTACTCTTACTGCAATGAAGGAAAGGAAGTAAGCCGATCGTGTGTCAAAAGAAAGATGGCCAGAGCCGGAGGAACGAGTCCACAGATGGGTACTTGAACAACGTGCTGCTGGGACAGGCTAGTTAATAGTGCAGTTACGTCACACCCTGGTAGCTGCCAAGGAGATGAATATAAATGGTAACACCATCAGCAAGTGGGCCTTCTTCATACAAGACAATGACTTCTCTATCAGAGCACTAAATAAATGTGACTTATAGTCCAGTGCGATTTACATATGTTTTTAACTCTTTATAAAACATTTTTTGAATGATGCTACTTACAGTCCAGAAAATACGGTAACTCAATCTGAGGTTACACAATTTGACCAAACCAACATTTTTAGAGCTTGTCCATCATTTCTTCTTCTTTCTTCTGAACCAAAGAATCACCTTTTGCCTCCAGAATAGTATTTCCCTTTTGTGGAGTTTGTAAAGTGAAATAAGATCCCACAATTTATTGTACGAGTTTCCCTGAGGTGCAAAAAAAAAATAATCAAGTTGCTCAAAGACAGAATTTAGTTTTTTTCATCTGAGCTCTAACCTCTCTTCAAAAACTCCAACAACTGAAAAATGAGGCACTGAATGGCCAGGCTGATAAGAGAAAATGAAAAATTATGGTAAGAAGCTGTCAATAGTTCCCAAGCCATGCCCCTGCAGTCCTCTTAAAGGATCACTGCAGCCCCTCAAGGTTATGGGGACTGATCTTTCCCTTCTTACACTCTCAGTAGCAGGTGCGCAGGAAGAGGATGAAAATGAGGACAACTGTTACAATGGTTAGAGCTGAAAACAGAAAGACAAGGCCGGCAAAGACGCTGTTTGTCATGGGAGGGATGATCTTCACTTCAGATGGGATCATGTTGGATCTACTAAGCATGTACCCCAAACTCCAACCTATGCTGGTGTCCTTTACCTAAAAAGGAAAAGAGAGAAGAAACATTATTTTCTGTCTTTCTTTTGTGAATGGCAGCTGGCTAACAAGTCCAAAGATAATGCCAAATGTAAAAGGTTTGCAGTTTGATTTTAAAGACTTTTTCAATGAAAGACAAAGTGACCAGCAGAGGCGAGCAGCGTGGCCTGTAAACTGTTAGTATTTCACAACTCTTAAGGTGCTTCTGGAGTTTCTCTGGAGTTACAATGTGAAAGGGGAATACACGTGATTAGGGCAAGGCTGAATGGTAAGCCTACAACTCCCTTTACATTTGATTGTTGCTTCACATGCCAAGCCTATTTTGTCAAGATTGTTTTTTTTTAGATTTAGGTTTAAACCAGCGTGGGCTGACATGACACAGGTGACCAAGGGCTGTGCTAAACTGGGCACATACTATGAGATAATCAGGTAGATTTTAGTCTGATTCCCCCCTTCCAATCAAATTAAGAAAAGGCTCAAAGAAGTTTATGTTGCTAAAATTTTCTGTGGTACAAGGTGTGTCAAGATTAGTCCAGAGGAGGGTCAGAGCCATTCCAAGCTGGAACTGTAATTATCAAACATGTCCAGTATTGATTACTGAAAACTTGTGGTGAGAATACTGTTTATGGCCAAGTAAGTGTTTTTGTTTTGCCACATGGAAAGGAAAAATAGTCAATTAGGACTAAATAAGGCAGGAAACACAAAAAACACAGCCAATGCAACTTGTTTTGATTGTTGGAAGTTTGATTTGTTGCCACAAAGCAAGAGGGCTCCTGGACTTAGCTTTCTGTAAAGTCCACAACAAGCAGGGTAATCATTAGAATGGGAAGAATGTTAAAACTTTGAAGACTCCCTAAAACTGACTACTTTGTTGTTAAAATATTTTTTGACTTTTTATGTCACTTTAACTGAAGATGCTACCACAAAACAAAAATGCCTAAAAAATGCAGCTCAAGTACATACCAAGAAACAAAAACATTTAAAAAACATGAACAGAAAATCTGTAAACCCTGCAAATCAGAAAAAAAAGATACAGGTAAATCTAATGAAAATTGTTGCTTGTTCCTTGATCCCACCAGGTAAATGGATGCACTACATGAATCTAATTTCAACAGATAAAAAGAAAAAAAGAGCCTTTTGTTGCTTTTGTTGTTTCCTGTGAAAGCATCATGTATGTATTTGTAGGAAGATTGTAGTAACTTGGTGCTTTATGCATTTATTTCTTTGTTTGATACCATGTTTCCTTTGTCGATTTGTTTTTCCATTCGGGTTTATTTGGGCTTTGGGCTTGCCTTTGGACTTCCTCACTTCAGCATGTATGGCCTGCTTCAGACGTTCCAGCTGTGCTTCTTTTGTTGTCATTGTAGCTCAATCTCTACATTTCTTTGCACGTCTGGAGGATTAATAGCTCTCAGCCCTTTCATGAAGTCTCATACAGCCCCAGGGTAAAGATGAGTCACAGCTCCCACACACAAGCCCTGTAAAGGATCCCAGAGGATCTGTTAAAATCCTCCGAAGGATCACCCTAACAACCAATCTCCCTGACACCCCGGCGGCACAGAACAACACCCACTGCCCACTTATTCTCTTGTTGATGGGACTGGAAATTTGGAGCACTGACAGATTCTGAAGACCATTTTTGAGAGTCAAAAGGGTCGCCGCCATGCAATTAGGAACATGCTCCTGCAATATGTCACTTTTTAATAGGGGCTTTCTATCTTTGCCTCTGACTCATGAGTGTCACGAACAAGGAATCCCCTTCAGCTGAGGGACTTCCTTGGTGCAAACACAAAGCCCTGAGGGTGTCCTGCAGAGCAACATCGCCTGTCTCTGTTAACTGTGTGAGAGCTCCTGAGAGTGGTATTTCAACCATCTGAATTTATTGGGTGACCTCAATCACACTGCTGAACGTTAAATGTCTGTCTGAACATGAATCAACTCATCATTCCCATAAAACTGTCACAGGAGTATTTGTTCTTTTTGATTTTCTTCTTAACGCTTGTTACACAAGTATTTAGACCCTATACTCTTCAATAAGTGGGTCAAAATGAGAAGTATGCCAATGAATGTATCAACACACAACTGGCATAATGGTCAACAATTATCACATGTGTTGTTCACATTATTGTTGGTCCACAGCAGAATATTTCATTTGTGTTTCAAACAAATTAAACGAGATACAGTAAACAGCATGAAGAATCCTTTTTGTTCTGCCTCTCCAAGCTGTTTGAGTAAAGTGTCCAGCACCCCGAGGACCCATTCAACCTTCATTCATACTGGAGAAATCATGAAGGGGTAAGCCAACAGTGACATTGAGCCATTAAAAAAGAGCATCAAAAGACCGACAGTAAGTACTGCAGAACAAACCAATTAAAAATGAAAAATAAAAACAGAGAATATGATCGATGACCACAAAAATAAACCCAAGTATTCCCACAATGCTTAGATAATTAAAACAACTATTACATACAATCAAATTAACATTAAAGATTTAAAAATGCAAATGTTTAAAGTTAAAGAAAGGATAAGTTCAATCTAAATAATCAACATCAGTATCATGATTAAATGGGCCATTCCGCCAAAAGAGTGAAATTTCTGTCCCCAGCATATTATTGTATATTAAATGTATAAACACAAGTAGCAATATATTACAAATTATATTTTAGTATTATACTAAGACCATACACATTAATATTTGTAGAAATTACATATATATATATATTTTAATATTTTAAAATGGCATCCAAAACACTTATCCATAGCATTTCTTGCCTGTCCCCACAGCCAAATGCTACACTTTACTACAATTCATCATGAACAAAATCCTTCCAAAGCAAATTTTCTTTTGCATTTAAGTGTGACTCCATATTCTATCTACACTTTTAAAACAAAAGTTTTACAAAAAAGTCATTATATTTTGGTTAAAATTCACATTTTAGTGCTGTCCCCAGGTTTTCACTCATTGCTGTTACCCAAACACATTCCCCTCTTTACAATTTAGAAACATTTCACCAGTGACATGTTCTGCAGGAGGTGACATCATTTAGGTCTTCTGCAAGTAATGGGAAGACCAAAAGTAAGTTATCTCCTTTATTTTTCCTTAAATTTAATGATATATTAGCTGTTTTAGAGATGGTCAATCTAAAAACTCAGTCCTGCTACCTAAGTTATCTCTAAGACAACATTTGTTGATTTTAAAAGTAAAATATTCAGTTAAATCTTAAGAATGTGCTCCATGTGCTCAAGCTACTAGCACAGATGCTAAGTGGCTAGATTTCACACAATTGCTAATTTTATGCTAAAAACTCATTGCTGTTACCTTCATTGCTGTTACTCAAATAAAGAGTAACAGCAACTAAAAAAAGTCGTTTTTTGTGATAAATATTAGTATTTTCATCATGGACGGCTCCACACCGGGGCTAGGGGGTGCTATAGCCCCCTCAAAAATCTGTTAAGCCCCAGTTAAGCCCCTCCAGAATATTATTTCATATTATAATACATGTATATTAAGTTAAAAAACAATTTAAATCATTTCATTGTATATTTTAATATATATTTTAAGTAAAAAAAAACATTAAAAAGTTCTCGAGTTCCATTCAATCCCCGCTTGCCTGTTTCCCATTGATTAGTGTAGCCCAGTGTGTAGCCTATGTGTGTGTGTCCAGAAGATTATAGACTCATTTGTACTTAACCACAGCAACAGACGCATCGTCCTCTTATAAAAAAAACTCTGGTGAGTTTTCCCCTGACCTTGCGATACATTTGATGTGATGATGTGAGATTTAATCTGTTACACTGTAACGAATGCACAGCGGGACGTGGCATGTATTTTTGTTTGCAGTAGAAATATAATCACCAAGATTGTGATGAGCATGTTCCTTTTACGTTCTTGAAGTGTGTGCCTTGCTCATTTAACAGGCACAGGGTGTCTGTTGTTTCTTCTCGCTGTGGCTATTAATTCCATTTTTGACCGTAGCCTATGTTGTGATCCAAATGAAGCTGTTCTCGTTGCGGCTGCATTTTGTAGCCTTATTAATTTAACTGTTATTTCATCTCTTATGATGTTGTGATCAAAGACAATATTGCCAATGCATAGTTGTTAGTTTTCATTAAGTGCTATGGAATAAATGCATTTGTCGCATTTTGGGTATTGTCTGGTTATTGGCAGGCGCATGGTCGCTGTCTGATGCTGAATCTGTCACTTTTGCAGGTGAAACATTTTAGCCATTGCTTTATTGTGGTTGCTTGTATGAGGCTTAGTTATTTTATTGAATATTCTTTGGCCAAATTCAATTAGAAAAATACTTGAATATGCTTGTGCTGTATATCAAATAGCTGCTTTTATTGAAAAAACAAGAACCTCTTTATAAAATTACCAATCATGAAAATCGATTATTTTCTTAGCACCCTGACGTATTGGTCAAGCAACTTTTCATAAATAACACTGACTGTGAGCCATGTGGTGTTATCCTCATCAGAGAAGTCTCATTATTTAACAGGGAAGGACAACAAAGAAGCAGATGCACTTTCAAGGTCATACGTTTAAGGAAAAATATAGCAATATAACATTCACATTTTTAATTTAAAGGTTGGATTTTTGCAGGTATTAAGTGCCAAATTAACCCTGAGTTTCTTTTCTCTCAGGTGCTGTTTGACCACTATTGTGGCACTACTGTACCTCCATACATCATCACCTCAGATCAGTTAATATGAATTCACAATGTGATTTTAACTATTATTCTTCATTCCAAAGCCTGTCTCATTTATGAAGCTTCCCTTAGTCAGCTTCATAGCATAACCAAAGCCAACAATCTTTGTCTGTTGCCAGTGTAAAAAGAGGGAGAGAACAAGCAGTAACACCTTCAGAAATACAACATACAATCATTTAATGGTCCTTTCAAACAAGGCCAAGTTGAAACTAAGCTGGTGCAACTCATGGCAGGTCACTTCGACCCACTGAAGCATTTCAAGGTTGAGCACATCAAGAAAGCATTACCCGTTTAAGACTAAACTGTTTTGGTTCGTGTTGTGTTATGTTCAACCAACCTCTTTTTCAAAATGTATGTTTTTAAATGTTTCTTCATCAAACTTATATCCATCAGCCAGCAGTGTGAAGATATAGTGAGCTGCATAGCAGTATGTCCGGAGGTATCTGTCAGAGATCCACTGCTTTTCTTGTTTCAGCTATAAAAAAAGAAGAAAGAGCATGATAAATAGAATAATGATATCAATACTGAAATGATAAATATAGAGATGGCATTTTTTAAATTCAAAATCAATAAGAGAAAAGAGACAAAACGTTTGCAATCAAAGGTAGTATAACAAAACAAGAGCAAAACAGTAAATATGAGAGAACAAGAAGCTCCGACTGCCAAGCTCTAGTTGCAATCTGTTATTTTGTTGTTTTCTAAGCAGTATAACTCAAACCTTTATAAGATTTGGATAACATTTTTAGGGAATGTTAGTCATGGCACAAGGAGGAAATAATTCAATTTTGGTGGTGATCTGAATCCAAATGCTGTTCCAGAAATAGTTTTAAAAGATTTTTTAACACTGCAAAATAGAGCAGTTTTGTACATTTTCACCAATCTATCTCAAATTATCAACAGATTTTAATCTCCTGCCGAGGTATTTCTCACACCCTTTGATTTATTATCAAAATGTTGAAAACTATCCTGTCTTGATGGTCTGTCACACCAGACAAACCTCAAACATATTTCACTAGTCCATCTCAGAAAGAGCCCACAGAAAGTTTTTGGGGAGGGCAGAATCTTTCAGACACATATCCAGCAGGTGACTGGACAATTGTTCCATCAATCATATTTATTACTTCACCTTAACTTTGACTTTATTATCATCCCATGGGAAAGTTTGTTTGCAACAGGCATCAGCACACAAGCAAATGATAAAAAAATAAAAACAAACGGGAAAATCCTAAGCACAAGAGAAAAGAAAAACATTCAAACCACAAAGAGTCCGAGGCTAAAGAAAAACAGCTCCATAAAGTGAGTCCTATCGTAAAAGGGATACAACAAGATTTTTTTGTATTTGTGTCTTGCCTCAGTCCTGAGACCATAGCACCATTCTTTTGACTGTGGGTGCAGTAACAAGGAAGAGGCAGGTAGACCACCTCTGATTTGCTTAGCTCACACTCTAGGAGTCAGTGTCTGCCTCTGCCAACAGTCAGCAGATAAACTCTTCACCAACTCTACACGGTCCTGTGTTCAAGTTGAGAATTGTGTTTTATGTCATGTATCTATTTTTAGACTATGATTAGCACTTTATTTAATTTTCAAAGAAAATACATATTAAACTAAACTGGATGCATGTGCAAAATTTCACTGATGTGCTTGTAAGTAGGTAAATAAAATAAAGCACCTAAGTTATTTTGATTTTGATTTTGGTTTGGCCACATTTTCAGCTTGGTTTGAGATTCTATGTATTCTAAGTATGTAGGAAGAGAGTGCCACTGTTTCACCACTGTAATGAAAAAGGCAAATTGAGCAAACATCCTTCTACACTGAGGGACACAGTCACCCATAGAGGATGCTCTAGTCCTACCAGCTCTGCTACAGCTGCACTGGACCAGGCACTCTTTACGGGGTACGGGGAGCAAGATTTACAGTCTTGAGCCTTTTATTTCTTCATAGATTGCTACTTTTTTTTTATTTGACTGCTTCACTGCCCTTTAAATGTTTCCACTTGATTATATTATAGTATTCTTATTGTCTGAGACATGGAGCGGACCTTGTCTGCTTTCATTAGATAACTGAAAGTGCATAATGAAAACCATATTTTAAAAGTTAATTTGAGGCTGGAAGTGAAGTTTTAACATCACAGCTGAACCCACACCAGAGGAGAATGTTAGCTCAGCTCAGTGTGAAGACTGCAGGTGTTTCGCCTCAGGGCAGAGCCATACTCTCATCATGTGACTTCTTGTGTTTACTGCTCCATGCACCAGAGAGTGCTTGTTAAAGTCTGCTCATGTGAAAGACTGTGTTTGTATTTTTTTGTTTCAATCCCCTCTTTTGCTTTTTAATCTACCTTTAAACATTCTGTTTTTTTTTTTACCATCATTGAGCTGTCCAGTCTATATTCAGGGGTCAGTCTGCACAATGCTGACTCTGTTATAACTTCAGTGTAAGTACTGTCGAATGTGTCTGTTTCTCTGATAATAAGTAACATTTATCCATCTGACATGTTTGAGAGAATCTCCAAATCAGTGCCAAACATCCCCGTGATAATAGTATGTTGTTGATATTTTAAGCCATTTCACAGCTTTTTGCTTTGCTAGTAAAAAGCTTTACTTTGGTCTCTGTGTAAACCTTGTTAACCAACAGTGAGCTAAATGATTTGATTCTTTTTATGTATTAATATATTTTTTAAAGTGTTTTTGTTTTTGCTTCTGTTAGTAGATGGTTCATTCACTGTTTCACAATAATATCTCATGCATTTTTGGGGGATTTAGTGGACACATGCTTCCTTTGTTACCAAAATAAACAGTATGCTTCTGCCAAAAGTGACTGATAATCCTGATTTTTTCATACATTGCAAAAGGGTGCAGATAACCTCAAATTTGATTAATATTTAAATACTGTTAGTGACATCTAACAAAGATCTTAATGATGAGACATATCTTTATAAACTTACCACTTTCCAGTGTGAGTGACAGAATTTTTCAACTGAAGCATTGAACTGATTCAAATCTGACCTGCCGTTTACCAACAGTGCTCTGGCAGTGTAGAAGAATCCCGCATATGCCTGCCAGGAGAAGCAGAAACATGTTCAGCTGTTCAACAATTTTCATTTGAGCTCTCTATTCCACAGTTTATCACTTAATGTGTCTTACCATAAACTCTCCAGTGACGGGTGGTTGCTCCACTCCGTTGAAGGAACACTGGGATGCAGAGCAAGTCTTGAAATCAAATATGGATTTGACTATGCTGCCACATTCGTCCGAATCCCCCAACCCCACCATGAAGTACTGTTGATCAGGGTTGTAGTTTGTGGGTGCTCTTGTACACTCCGTGTCATAGATGACTGAGGCATTTAAGGTCGTGTTGTAGCCTTCAGGGTAGCAGGGATTTGAAATGTTGGATGGATCGGATGATTGCTGGAATGTTAGAGGAGGAAGAGATTGTCAGGAGGAGAATGAAAATATAAGGAAACAGAGGAGGATGAGGACAGTTTGACTTTACAAATTCTTTTGAAGTTAAGACAAAATCCTAGTGCATGTTCACTCCCAGAAGAAGTTCTCACAGCACTCACAGGCTGGAATCACTCTGAAGTTTCAAAACTGCTGTCCATCTTTGCTTGGAAAGTGGATTTCTCATGGAAATGCTCACAAGGGACTTTAATCAAGAGGTCACCCTTTGCTTTAAACAAGATATCTCTAGAGGGCTTGAAATGAGTTTTTTTTCAAACTAAAAACAAGTTTGTCTGAAGAATCAGCTGATGACATTTTAAAGGTTTTGGGTCACAAAATGAAAACTTCTTTTTGGGATTTTCTTCAACCTTTAGACGCATTATTCTAAGAGTTTGATGATCACCAAAAAAAGGTCAATATCACAGATCATTTGGATCACCCTTTGATTGATAGATAAATTATGATCTTGTGAATGAAACTTCTCAAGACAATTTAACATGTTTCTTTGCTTTGCACTGGTGTCTGATCAGACTCATGGAAGAATATTGTGAGGTCAGGAGCTAAAAGACAACGTACAGGGGCTTGTTTATCATGTTTTGTGTCTAAATGAAATACCTCAATAGAACTTTAACAGATGTTCAGCAAACTCTAAACACGTGCACTTGAATTAAGTAAACAGGATCAACATTCTTTGGGTGAAGTTCAAGGTCTTGGAGTCCATTAGCCAATGCCTGCTTGTGGAAAACTGTTTAAATGGCTTTAATCAAGGTTTGCACAAACCTGCATTACACGGGTATAAACAGACTTGATTTTTAGGCCAAAGGTCAAGGTCATCCAGATCAATAGCCATAAAGTTTTTAGGTATTTTGTAATCAATTAAAAAGTTTAACTTGAAGAAGTTGTTAATCGATTCTTAGGTGGACTTGGTTTTAGATTCCCATTCCTTCAGGAATTTGTTTGTTCATTTAAACATTTATATATATATACATATATATATATATATATATATATATATACATATATATATATATTTTGTTCATCCCTTTTGGCCCTCAACCTCCCCCCAAGCCTCCTTACACGCAACAACAGGTCTATAAATCTATTGCTTTCATGAAACCAGTCTGCAGAGAATAAAGAAAATAAATACATGAAAAAAATGCAGTATGGCTGGATCAATATTGTTAATGACATAATGCATTGCTCCCCCTGTATACCTTCATCTCGGAGACAGCGTTGATCGTGCATCAATTTTTAATGCCTATTAGTGTGTACATGGGTACAAAACACCACATACTTCCATCATATACACAGAAGCACTTATGAACATGAATTTCAGGATCATCTTCATTGTTTTTCAAACACGTAAAAGACCCAAGAAAGATGCTGTATACCTGAATGACTTTGTCCAGAACCCTCTTCTCAGCTTCATTTTTCCCATAGCACAGGAAGCTATGTGTATAGACATTATAGGGGTATCCATACAGCTTGACTTGAAGGTAGTCTTCCCCTGTGAAATCACTGTTGACCGCAAAAGCAATCTGAGTTGATGCTCCTCCAAGGTCCATAGACCCGAATGTCTGTGCCCCATCAGGGCGTATGTACCTGTTGAGTATGGTTCTCTGCAAAAACAGAAAAAAGGTCATTTTTATCATGCTTAATTTTGTTATGGCCTTTGGTAAAACCACATTTCCCTTTTTTCTGTACAAGTTAACTTTAATATGGAGGATTGACCATTTCTCACCTCCAGGAAGTTTCCCATGAGATAGTTGACAGTCACCCACCCATACAGCCCCTCCTCCTGTCCTGTGATGATGACTGCGTTCTGGAAGTCAAAAGGCAAACGGCTAAGGTATTCTCTGAGGCCAGCCAGGACTTCATTGGACCTCTGTTCATCCTTCTCACTTTACAAGAGCAAAGAAAAATCATTGGCAGACATTAACAAGGACAGATGAAGTAAGAATCAGTAAGAAAACAGAAACAATGTTTTTATGATTAAAAATTGGCAGATTTTGCTGGTCATCAGTCAAAGTCAAGGTCACTGAGTCCCCCAGTCAGCCTCTGATTGTACATGAGGTATTTCAAGAAATATTTTAGGAATATATGTCAGTCTATGAACAATTATCTTCTATGATAAAATGATTAGAATTAGGAGCTCATAAGTCAAAGGTCATATTCACCCGCCAAGCAAGACCATTGACCAATGAACACGTACATCAAAAATGTTTGAATGATTGTCTTCAAATTTTGCACAAATATCCACTTTGACTCAGAAATTATCATGTAAGGCTTTGGATGGATGGGGTCCTGGGGTTCATGATAAATTCTTGTTTGTAAACACAAAACTCTAGAACTCTGAGAGACTTCTGTAAACTTAATACTAATATCCTCTGACTTGATCATGAACCGATTACATTTGAGAGTGAAAATGCCCAGTTTATAAAACTGCATACTACACCTGCAGTATGTGCTGGTTTTGCCAAAATAACACATTATTATATAAGTGTTCAGTATGTGAAATCAGCAGTATGCAAAAAGCATCCATAGGTTCTTGTTCTTCAAGAAAAAATAGCAGTATGTGACAAGTCTACCTTGCGTTCTGTTACTCACAAAACAAAGCCCCAGCAGACAGCTAAAGCATGTGCCCATAGACAGAATTAACATTGTTAGTATTAGCATTTAATGTGTAGGATTAGTCAGTTGGTATAGGAAATATATAATTTTTGAAAGATATTATGCTATAAAAATTAATATAGTAACTGCCCATGGGAGTTACACATGTAACATGTAAATAGTCAGTTGCTAATATGATGAAATTCAAAATAAATCACTGTTAAGATTTCTTTCAGTCTTTTAATGTTATTTTTGAGCCATTAGCTTGTTACCTCCACCAAGGAGGTTTTCGAGAGAGTTTATTTGTCTGTCTGTGAACAAAATAACTCAAAAAGTTATGGATGGATTTTGATGAAATTTTCAGGAAATGTTCAGCATGGGAAAAAGAAGAACTGATTCAATTTTGGTGTTGATCCAGATCACCGTCTGGGAACTGTGCTGGTTGGCGGAGGTCTGTGCTCTCCGAGTGCTTTTCTAGTTTACTTCTGCTGTCCAGATCAGAACCAGAAATCCTCAAACGTTTGGAGGAAAAGACTACAGCATTGCTCATGTATTTTGAAGAAACTGGATTATGTGTATGTGTTTAATTAAGTTATTTTATTCCACAAATACCACACTTTAGCACAGTAGGTGCCAGTATTGCACCTTATACAACCATTACCACCTGCCAGAAATCAAAAATTGAAAGATTCGGGTGAGTTAGGTCAAGGATACGACGAAGTAATAGCCATTTGGAAGTCATACTCCAAACTACTGCCAAACTCATAGTTCCTCTGCCTGAACTTGTGAATAATTCTTCCTGTCTGAACATGTTTTACAGCTGGCTCTGTCTTGCTACTCGGGGGTTTTGGTAGAAACAAGAAAGAATCAAGAACTGGCCAAAATGAGATCCTTCCCATCATTCTCTATAATAAATAATAGTGGAAGGATCAGGAAAGCTAACACACTCATTTCAAAATGTTCTTACTGCAGCAGCCTCATTCCCGCTGTGGCACCCAGAAAGAGAGGCGTGGTTTTGTGTTTCTCTGCAGGAACAACTGCCATGATCTCACTCATACACTTGTTGAAAGCCTTCCACGATTCAGCATCTTTCTCTGCATTGACTTTCATCTCAGAGATGCCATCACCTGTGGGCACAGAGTCAGGCTTGAAATGTTTTCCTAAGAACAGGAACCTAATGCACTGAGCAAGGTACTTGGGTTAATGTGTTTGTTACATTTTTAATTTGGACAGTGAGATGAGGGTTTTATGGATGATGCCTTCAATTTCAAAATTCCCTGTAAGGCCTTTCTTTGAATTTGCACTTGAGTTTTAACTTGTAAGACAATATCTGTCATAATTTGATGCTTTTCAAACTGCAGTTTTCTTTACAGGCTGGAAAATCAAGACACCTACCGGCAACTCTACAGTTCAGTCTCTCAGCCACCACTCCAGTTTCATTCTGCTTCTCTCCTGGCCACTCATACAGGTAGATGTTAGAGCGAGATGAACCCGAGTCTATCACTATACCATACTGTTCAAAGAAAAGAAGAGGAAACAGGCCAGTCACTTATTAATCTCTTGAGCCCCATAAAGAGCCTTATTAGGTTCAAGGGGCAAGATCAAAAATAAAGTTAACCAAAAGGACATTTATCTTTCAAAAGTATACACATTATGCACATCATACCAAACACAATCGACACAAGCATGCTTATGTAAAAAAAAATCTGCCATAAGCAACTTACTGCTTTAGTTACAGATAGTAGATACAGATAGATAGATAGATAGATAGATAGATAGATAGATAGATAGATAGATAGATAGATAGATAGATAGATAGATAGATAGATAGATAGATAGATAGATAGATAAGTACCATCTACTAAACTGTTTCAGTGTAATTCATTGTTCTAATTTTCCAGTTTTCCAGTATAAACTTCAGTAAATGAAAAACATTGAATTAAACCATTTTGTCAAATTCACCCTGATTACTGCCAAAAAAAATGCAATGTAGTTATGACAGTATTGAGATTATTTTTGGCAATTCTTTTGTTAGATTTTTGCTTTTGCTGTTAAAATTTGTCTTTTTTTTTTTTAGCAATAATCAAAAGACCCATCAAAAATTACTCTTGGCATTTTGTTAAAAGAACCAGCATGACTGGGCCTCTGGGTTGGCCTAAAAATACCATCATCCCTTCCACAATCTTGTATATTCTCAAACAAGTGGGAGCTATCATGGAGGCTTTGCCATGATGCAATCAGTCTTCTGCAACTCTCAGTGGCCCCTTTTAACTAAACACACATGATCCTGCAGGGTCACCATCCATCACCTTGCCTTGACTTTAAAGTCTGGTTATCGTCTCTTGCAACATTTACTGTTTTAAGTAGAGAAGCACTGCTTTCTAGAGTAAGGTATCTACGAGTTTAAATATGTGTGCAAGTCTACCTCCATTGTGTACTCTTTGGTTCCCCAGGTGTCCTGAATGACTCCAACAGCAACCAGAGCAGCAATACTGGCCAGGAGGAGCAGAAGCACCACTGCAATACGACACTTATATCCCATTGGCTGTTTGGAAGCCATTTCCTGTTGTAAGAAATGGGATGAAAACATAAGAGTTTTGTTTCATACTAAAGCTTTTTAAAGTGATGGCATCTCAAGAGGGATGAAAATTGATGATGAGCAGAAAATTGAAGATGTTATATATCATAAGCTGGAAAAGATGTTTGAAAAAAGTCTTGACATCAGCAATACTGGACACATTAGCTGACACATAAAAGCAGAAAAAGGAAGCTGCTTTAGTTTCCATGGTTAAACATTAAGGAACATCTGAAAAACAAAGTCAGAAATTGATTTGTCATCTTTTTTTTCTTTTTTTACTTTCGAGTGTGAATTGAAACTAGTTACATTTACAGATTTTAAAGACTTAAGGAAGCTGAGGTTTCAGGTTGCTATTTTCTGAAAGGATAAAAGCTTCGCTCCTTTGAGTGTTCGTTGGCAGCAAGAGGAAAACAGGCTGTAGGATGAGCACAGTTTAAGAGCCTGAAACAAATTTGTTCATAAAAGCCTATAGTGAATTAGCCCCAGGCTTCTGGTGTGATGTTTATATAAACTCAACCTGTGTGTGCAGTCGGACTTCAACACTCTAATTATAACCTTTGAGATGAAGACTCAAAACACAGCGCTGATTTTCAGACATTGTGCAGGCAGTGTAAAGCACCATGTTGCTGCCACATGCTGCACGAATCCCAGAAACATTGAGGCTGCATGGAGGTTAAACAGAATTGTGTTTCACTCTTTGATGAAAATAGACAAACCCTTAGATCTAACACTTATTTCTGAGAGGAACTATTTATTTCAGGGTGCAAGAAATGGAAAGTTAACACCCTCAGAGACAAAGCTCTTAAGCTAAAACCCTTTTTGTTAGCATGCTGTATATATTCCCTCTGTCTTTGTTGTAAGAACTATGTTACGGAAAACTGAGTTTTGTGCCAGATCCAACATACTTAATGTGCTCTGATGCAGAAAACCTTTAACACATGCTAGCTCCAAAAAATAATAATTTCTACTTCAAAGGATTGTTGTTCTTGCAACAAAAAAATATGCACTCCATATGCAGTCCTATGAAGTGCAGTCGAGCAGCAATTATGGGTCAAAACCTGACCTTTTTTTTTTACAGGAAATACAAACTGTGGCTCTTTTATCCTTCACATACACAAGTATGCATGCTGGACTAGTTTCCAAGTTTTCTGGACAAAAATGTAACACTTAAACTAAAAACATGCCTAAGTCTTTCACTTTATCAGTCTAGCTCAAACATAGAACACTGCAACACAAATTATGTCATAATATATGGCATTTTAGCTGAGATCTTCATGTTTAGGCGCATTTCAAAGTATGCCTCCATGTAGATTTATAAAGTGACGGTGCAGCAAATAAGATGTGGCTTGATAATGCATCACTATGTGATTTAAAAGCTAACAGAACTGTATTTATTCTTGATATATTTATTCATTTATCCATTTTGGACAAAAACACAGCAGGGATTTGACACCTAGCCATTTTTTTTTTTTGCAATTTTGATTCCATACATGCTTGATTTACATAAAATACGCAAGGAGTCATTGTTTGCTACTTACTAACAACTAACATTAACCAGCAGCAGGCTGACCAGGTCAGCCTCAGTGACCAGGACATCCTCTGAATAAATGGAACAAGGTCTTTTTGAATTTTTATTGTTTTACGTATGTACTTAGCCAACTTTATCAATCACAGAGGGGACCCTAACTGTTGCTGAAGGACACCATTAGGCTGTGTATATATATTTGCAGTTTATCCTTGCATTTGTCTTTGTGTTTTTGTGTCATGGGCGTTTTTGTTTATACCCACATGTATGTGATGCCTGTTAACGGAGACCTCAGGCTAAATGAATGTACCTGCTGTATTAGAATTAAACTGCAAACATGGGAGTAATTCTGAGATCAGAAGTAGAATAAGTAAATAATGTCATTATTAAATATTTGATAGAAATTGATGAGCATTAGCAAAACCTCACAATTAGCATTGTCTCTTAATATTTACCTCTGTGCGTCATTACAGCTGTTTTGGTGTAATAGCCTAAAAAAGTGTCCATGTTACCTTATTACTATGTTTGTTGGTAAAATGATGAAACTCAAGGTCACCAGTTTAAATGATAAATGGTAATTGGACTTAAGCTTTGATAGCCCTTTTCTAGTCTCTTTGACTACTCAAGTCAGCTTTACACCACAGGTCACATCTACCCATTCACACCCATGCAGTCTCACATTGATTGGTTCAGAGTTGTTAGTTATCCATCAGAATCAGCTAACACAAGCTTTCATACCCATTTACATGCCACTAATGCAGCAGTGGGAGCAGCTTGGGGCTAAGAGTCCTGCCCAAGGACACATTAGTGTGTTAGATCTGGAGCTGGGCTCCAATCTGCAACCTTTGAATTACCAACAGGGCCCACTATCAAACTGTGCCACCAATGCCCAGTTTGATTTCTCTCTTAGTACCTAGCAGGCCTACACATAGAGGGAGCAGGAAATCCCCAGATCAGATGCTTATCTAAACTGCCTCTATTTGATGTTTTTGAGCAGCAGCTTTACTCTGAGCACCTAAACATCTATTGGTCTAACAGTTCAACCAACCTTATTTGGGTTCTCATTGATACCAACTGTCTCCACAGTCTCATTCTTTTGGCCGTGACCCAGAGCTCATTTCCATGGTGAGGGGAAATGAAAACTGAACAGGGAACTGAAAGTTTTTCCTGGCAGTTGTTTCACAGCTCAGTGGTTTGACACAAAGTCTACAAGACTGCTGATTCTGCAGTAATCTGCCTGTCAATCTCACCCTTCTTTCACTTGTGTACAAAAGGCTGAGGCACTTGAGCTTTTGGCAAAGTCCTCACCTGGAATAAATGATCCTCTCTTTTCAGGCAGAGAACTATGGTCTTAAATTTTAAGGTGCAGACCCTCATCCCATCTTCATCACACTAAGCTGAAAACTGTCCCAGTCCTTACAGAGGTGAAGAGATAAAAGGTCTTCAAAAAACAGTACAGTAGGGTCTCTGCAAATCAATACAAGTCCCCTGATCAAAACCACCCATGGGCCTGCTTTTCTGTAACATCCTGTTGTAATGTTGTCTATTGCAGGGTGCGTTTTTCTAGTGCCGCTTCTTTGTAAAAGTTGCGTAATCCACAAAACTATCGGGTTCCAGTGTGGGTCTTGTCAGGAATTAGAAAGGATTACAAAAAATCAACCGAGTTTCCACGGTTCATCTAGTGAAATTTGTCAAGTCTAAATATTTCTTGTAGTCTTAAACATGCAAGATACACATTTAAAAAAGAAATGTTGGAAAGGAAAATATTATATTACGGACTATATGGTACAGTAATGTTACTGGTTGATTTTGTAATGCAAAAATATGTTCATGTATTCAATCAGTTGGGCCCTCACTTATTGTGGATGGCAATGTTGCTTGTTGTATGCTTTTATTTCATGGTTGATTGATTTAAAGAGTCAATTTAACAGTTTTTCAAGATTCATATGTCTTTTAGTGAGTTTAACAACTCTCCCACCCATGGTAAAGCATCTGTATGAACAAAAAAAAGACAGCAGCATTCAGCTACAGTACCTGAAAGATTTTGTTCCCATATAGACCTGCTAGTGTGAAGTCCTATTGCCTCATTGTCAGTTTTAGCCCATTGGCTCCTGGTAGCAAGCCCATCACAGGGTGTAGATGTTACAATGAATGAGGAGTTATTGACAATGTGGCACCTGGGGGTGGGGCTTAAAAGGGCAGAAGCTCTAACAGAAGGTCTCCGACTCATTTGTTTACAAAAACAAGGGACTTTTAACATTATCAATAATGAATAAAACCTTGCAGTTATAAAAATTGAATGTATGGGCTAAAGCTAAGACAAAATATGACCTCTTTGAGGAGCGAGTCACATATTTAGGGCTTGTTACCTGGCTTGCTTGTTTCATACACAAGATGTGTTTATTCTGGTGTAAATTGATGGATAAATTAGAAGGCCCTATCCATCCACATAGAGCAGAATTTTTTTGTAAAGTCATGAATGCAATGAGTGACTACAAACACATCATCACTGTAACCCAGTTGTTTGTTCAAACATGTAAACTTGAAATCTCCACATCATGATGCTCTTAAGAAGTGTGCTGTAATTACAGCCTTTTCTTTGTTCCAGGCAGTGCTGCCTCAGCTTGTCACAGGTGTTGTCATCAAACTGTCAAATACAACTGGCTTTTAAGTGTCTTTGATTATCCTCCTTAATCTGTTAAATTGTAAAATAAATATATAAATTCACTGTTGTCAGCCTATAAAAACACCATGAAGGTGACGTTTGCTTTTCTTTAAATTGTGGCTCCACAAGTCGTCTCAGCAACGTCAGTGAAAACAAGCTGGTCAAAGCTGTTAGACGTGGGATAATAACCTGAGGACATGAGAGCAGGCATGTCTGATGGCTCAAAGTAGTCTGCTGAACACAACACTGTCAACCTGAAAAAACAACAATTCCACCTGAACAAATCTCCTTCTGTTGGAATTAAAATGTTAGAAATGTCATGTTATGTTCTTATAGCCCACGTTGACGCGGTTCACTTTAAACCACGTGTGCCGATGGTTTGGGGCACTGTAGAGGGATGTGTTTTTCCAACTCTCTGCCCACATGTACTAACAGTAAGTCCAATCAGGTGGTTCTGAATCCAAACACTAATAAAAACCTGATACGTTGTTGTACCATGCTGTCAGCTCTGTCTACCTCTGGTGCCTGTCTGTCGTTTCAAATTTGGGACTGTTTTCAATAAGCTAAAGTTTCATAAGGTTTATCCAATAACTAACCAGACACACCTGATTTATACTGTATATCCAAGAGATATATTTCAAGTCCAAAGGGTAGAACCCCTCCAGAAAATGTTTGAAGCTGATTGCACAAATGTTCTGTCTGCCACTTGAGGGTCAGTCAGAGGCTTGCAGTCCTTTCTCTGATTATCAAAACTAGCCCACAATCACAGTTACTAACTCTCTGTCCTTCAAGGGAAGTCATTTTCTGATGCCCTCACATTCACTCACCTATCGTTCTGGGTTTCCACGAAGATTTTTCCATCAACACAGCCATGCTCTCTCATATCCATTTATGCACCAGTGGGAGCAACATAGGTTTAAGTGATATGCCCAAGAATACATTGACATGTGACAGCCAGAGTTCAGCTCAAACTCTTAACCTTAAAGTTGTTGGGGAAGGGTTTTACCAGACTAAGCCACCTTTCCCATGTACAGAAATCCTTTGCTTTTCTCAATCACACAAATGTCTTACATGAGAAAAAAAATATCCCACCACCCAGTTAGGGCACATTGTTTCTTTACGATTACTGAGTAGGGTTTGTGAGTCAGTGCATGCCTCAGCTTTAATGTATCAGTCAAGAAACATTAAACTGAGCTAAGATTCCTCACCTTAAAGAGAATAAAAAAGATAGTGTTTCTTGATATTTATAACTTTGTTTTACACCCATTGAAGTGAGAGATGTGTGTGATAGCATGGTGATCAAAACCTCTTTAAAAGTAACAAGAGCTCATTGATCTTCTGCTTCCCTGCTGTTGGTTAATCGAGTCATTTACATCACCATCTTGTTGGCTCCAGGCTGCCTAAACGATGTCAAAGTAATATCCATTACAAGACTTGAAGCTTTTACACCAGCAACTACAATCAGTACACAGTCAGAGAGCATGACTGAGTTCGTGAATGGTTTGTGTTTCAACAAAGCTCCAGGTTCTGACTTTTACTGGAGCTTTTTTTTTTTTTTTCACATAGATCTGGTTTCAAATTTTCTCTGCCGAGTGATGTTTTGGCTCAGATACACTTTAGATATACAGATCAAGCTCGGACTTGCTTTAAAAACTGGAATGAATTATGTGTTCAGCAGAAAGGGTAACCTGGATACAACCGTGAAATCAACATTCTCACACATTCCTCTGCTTTGTGACACCCAACTTTATCGTGTGAGTGATGTTTCTATTCCAAAACAAATCCATGTTGTAGTGAATCATACTGACATACTTTAGATCCAACTGAAATTGTTTTTGATCACAACTTACAATGGGTTTCAACTATTTAGTCAAAGTTATTATTTTAATTAAAAGTCAACAAATATGGAAGTATCAAGGGCCCCATGAGCCTGTTTTAACTGCTAATGTTACAGGATACAAATGACACTATTGACTAAATGACCTTCAGAGATTAAAATTAACAATACTGACAGCTTGTATTTTTAAAGTCTGATACAGCTGGTACAGGGAAGGCGTTATAAGAAAATAGGATAATGTTTCTGGTAAGAGAAATTACCTACACATACACAGTTAAAATGGCACTATCTATTACAGTGAAATGATATATCTGTCTTTTCACAGTAGGGCTGGGTATTTCCAGCAACTTCACGATACAATACGTATCCAGATACACGTAAATTGTGAACATTGACTATGCTTTAAGCAAAATTCTTGACAAGTTTAGTTTTTTCTTATAAGAAGAAAAAGAACAAGGATGAGTTTTAAGTGGCTCTACAACTTGAGAGACATAAATTCAGATCCTCAAAGATGGTAGACCTCAGTTCAAATTTAGAACATATGCTTCATTATGTAGCTCGTCTTCTACCTTGAACTGTGTCAATGTTAACATTACCCAAAGTGTATTTACAACAACTGTCAAAATATTTAGGCCTTATCGATTCTATAGAATCCGTATCGATACACGTATCCCAAAGGAGTGCGATACGACATTTTGCCGTATCGATATTTTGAGCACAGGCCTATTTCACAGTAGCGACTCACTCATAATTGTGGGGATTTCACAGCATGGTGTAGTTCATCACTATAACAAACTTTAAAATAATAAGTTGTGGTGTTTTTAAAGCAACCCTGACAGATATATACAGCTAAATTACAACTTTGTAAAATTTACAATATAATGTTGGTACCCTTCCGTTAAAGAAAGAAAAACCTGCATGGTTACTAAATGAACTTGAAACTGACAAAAGTAAAAATAAATAAAATTTACTAAAGATTAACTACTGAAAATCAGACATTGCTTTTGAATTGTGGTTCAAAAAAGCTACTTAAAAACTGATGAAACTGGCCTGGACAAAAATTATGGTACCCTTAACTTGTATTATATTAACTAATATTTTGTTGCACAAGCATCTGAGACAATCACTGCAATCAGGCAATTTATGTAACTCTCAATGAGACTTCTGCACCTGTCCACAGGTATTTTGGCCCACTCCTCAGCAAACTGCTCCAGCTGTCTCAGGTTTGAAGAGTTTCTTCTCCAGACTGCATTCTTCAGCTCCTTCCACAAATGTTCAACAGGATTTAGATCAGGGCTCATAGAAGGCCACTTCAGAATAGTCCAATGTTTGTTCTTAGCTATTCTTGGGTATTTTAAGGTGTGTTTTTGGGTCATTATCCTGTTGGAGGACCCATGACCTGAAACTGAGACCAAGCTTTCTGTCACTGAGCAGTACATTTCGCTCCAGAATGTCTTGATAGTCTTGAGCAGTGGCGGCTGCTGGTCAGTCAGGGGGGGGAAGCTCATTTTTTTTCTGGCCTACATCATAAATTTATTTATTTATGTAAATGATCTGTGACCCTGTTGTACCAACTAGGTGTCTTTTCCAGGGATTTTATTCCCCAAAACCCACTTTTGACCAGACAACACATTTTATTTGTGACAGCACTGCCAGTGAGCCAGCTCACCTTGTCATACCAGGAATGCTGAAAAGACCTGTTACTTTTCCCCACCTTTTGCACTAAACCAATCTTAGGAGTTGATCTGCCCTACTGTTTAACTCTAATTTTCTCTTTGTACGGAAGACTATCAAATGGCCTCGCCAAAATCTGGTTGACAACACTCATACTATCTGCCATTATGTGCAGCTTGCTAGCAGCTGGAGCTGCTACGTGAGACCACTGTTTGACAGGCTGTGAGTGTGAGCAAGAGGGAGAGAAGCTCCCCAGCTACAGCAGCTCGTTTGTGAAAAGAAAAGGTGGCAGGAGAGAATCTTCAAACACAACGCTAGTCGTTTTTAAGAAAGATAAAGTCGCTGGTGATCGATAAAGCCTCCGAATCAGTCCACAACAACTGAATGTAAAACTTAGAAGATATCCCCCGGTGAAGGGTGAGCCTTCAAGATCGCTGATTGGCTCATTTCACTGTCAATCAAAAAAGGATTCGGCCTCAGACAGATCATCCAATCATCATGCAGAAGCTGAGCGTCCAGGCCAGCCCACTGCCTCATAGACCCCCAGAGACGCTGAGCGTCCGATGGGCGGGACAAAGCCCCGCGTTTATCCGATGACCTTCCAGTTTCCACAGTGGAACAACCCACTCTACGCTTCCCCATCGAAGTCAGAAGACGCTCCGACTGTGTTAAAGCGCTGAGACGCTGCGATGAATGAGAAGAAAGTCGCTCCAGTTACCTGTGATAAGTAGCTGATTGTGAACAAAAGATGAAGGTATTCTGGCGCATATTTAGTCAATGAAATGTACACACAGCAGTTCATATCACCACTTTTTTTGGGGACATTTTAGGGGAAGCTGAGCTTGCCTTGCAGTCTTACAGCAATTGCCACTGGTCTTGAGATTTCATCAGACCCTGCACAGACACAAGACACCGTGTGCCAGAGCAAAGCAGCCCCATAACTGAGCCTCCTCCATGTTTCACAGTGGATACAGTGTTCTTTTCTTTCATTGCTTCATTTTGGCGTCTGTAACCATAGAGTTGACATGACTTGCCTAAAAGCTCCAGTTTTGTCCAAAGGACATTCTCCCAGAAGCTTTGTGACTCGTAAATATGCACTTTATCAAATTCCATTCTTGCCTTTTCATTCAACAGTGAAGTTCACCATTAAGTCCACTTTGGCTCAAACAGCGACGGATGGTGTGATCTGACACTGATGCACCTTGACCTAGAAGTTCACCTCTAATGTCTTTGGAAGTTGCTATGGGCTCTTTGGTTGCCATTCACATTATCCATCTTTTCAATTTGTCATCAATTTTTCTCTTGCAGCCATATCCAGGGAAAAGACTAAATTTATGACATTGTCTCTTCAAAGTGTGAGTGCTATTAATAATACGAAGGCTGTTGGCTAAAACCACAAGTAATCACTTGATACTTATTCAAAAAAGGAAGTGAACTTTACTGGCATGCAGCTTTATCTGGTGTGATTTGCTTCCAGGCAAAAAGGATTTTCTCTAATTTCAAAACCACAGATTCTGTAATTGTGGTTCCTCATAAATGTACCACTTTAATAACAATTAAATCTGGGTTTTTGCTCAAGGATCTACAACCTGCTCATTCCCAGTTTAACATGTCATACATTTATGGCTTTATGGCCTAAAAAGCTGTTGTTTTTTACTTTTTTTAAACTTTTTTTTACTTTTTTGATTTTTGGGGGTTTTTTCCAGAGCTTCCCTTATACATAAACATTAAAAACAGGTTTAATTGAGATAAATGTAATGCTGTGTTATCTCCTTTCTCCTTCAAGCTTTTCTCCATCTTAAGTTCAGACTGCAACATTTTTTACTAAACAAGTTCAAGTGGAAAATTTCTGAAAGTTAGTTTACAGTTTGTCATTGAAGAGCTGGTGGGTTTCAACACCAGGCCAGTGAAGATTTATTAAAGATTACAGATAAACTGCGTATAATTGAAGTATGATGAAGGTTCAGGAGGTGAAGACTTCATGCTGCATTCACCCTGTTCTAAAAAGGTCTATACTCGTTATAAAAACCACAACATACGAACATGGACTGCTCTGGTCCTTCTTATCTGCCCCTCTCTGAAAAACCCTCTCTCACTCTTCATTGAAGCACAAAATAAAAAACAGAGAAACAGAAAATTCTTCATTTTCTATTAATTAAACCTGAATGAAGAGAAACCAGGGGGTAAAATCAACCTGACTGAAAAAATTCTTCCAAATACAAAAAAATGTTCGGCTGATGAATCTTCTCATTAAACTTAAAATGAAGGTTTCAGATTTAAAATATGAAATTAACTCATCTAGCCAAATAAAATAAAATAAAAACAACAAGAAAATATAACCAGATAAATACAAAAACAGTAAAACTTCAAGGTCACATCTTTTACTCTGGTTGAACAAGTTTACACTGGTCCAAGATATCTTGCGAATATGCTTATTTTGATCCAAGCTTAACTGATCTGTGTCCCCAATGTACAGACCCTTGTGGCCACTATGGATTCAAAGTCTGGCCTAGACCCCTTTCTCATACGTCATAAATGAATTTCCGACTTTAAAGGTGAAATCAGTCTCTATTACAAATGCAGATGCCACCCAAAGATGTCTTTGCTACTTTGTACTGTGGCTGCCATATGTTGTGGCACTGGGTTTAGGTAGTATACACTCATGTCCTGGTTGAATGTTCATAAAAATGGCCTTTTGGTGGATTTCTTGAAAATCAATCCTACATGAAGCCAATTAAGATAAAATGATTTTGATTCCAAATGTTTTGGGGACTTCGTTTACTATTGTAGGAGCAGAAACAAATAGCAACAAAAAATCCCTTTAAACTACAACAGATATTCCCCCTTTCAAACTGTCTAAATTTTATATTTTACAAAAAAAGTACAAGTCCACAAAAAGCTACTCAATAATCGTAATGTATCTTAGTGCAATTAGTTACCTTCTCACCCTGTCAGCATCTCAACACCTTTCAGTCTGCATTCAGGCTGTGTCACAGTATCGCTGCTATTTGAGGCATGTCTAATAAACAGTTGTTTACACATGTTTGCTCTCCTGCCTGTGGGGACTGGCCCTAATGAGCGTGAGGAATACCTAGACGAGAATTAACCCCCACAGAACAATATATCACATCACCTCATGACACTAACAGGTAAATAATGTTTTGTTGACAGGGTAAATAAATGCACTTGAGCTGGATGATGTGTGTTTGTTTCTTACCTTCAGCAGCAGGTTTGTAGATCGTTGCTTGGTATGGGAGTGGGATGTCTGTGAAGGGGAGAGGAGAGGAAACAAGGAAGCAGCAAAGGAATTAAGACAGCGAGAGATCCAGAGAGAAGAGAAAGGGAGTGTGCTGTGCAAGAGAGATCCAAGGAGTGATTGGCCTGCAGGAACAGGAGTGTTGAACCCCAACAAAACACAGAGAAGAGAACATGGGAGGAGCAATGCACACACACACACACACCACTTAACACCACTCCCACCACAGCTGAGAAAGGAAGCCCAGCAGTCAGTGATGCAAGGCTGCTACTGGTGCTGGATCATTAAGCCAAAGATACTTATGTATGTGTATGAAACTATTTGATTGATGCAATCAATACAATAAAGTGCAATGAATCTGGGTGTCTTCTGCTCAAGCAGCTCTTATTTGTCAGGGCCTCAAATAGAACAATACATGAAAAGCAAAAGGATCAGGTGCTAGACAAACAATCAAGGATGTGTTGTTACTTGTAGCATCTGTATCAGTGTACGTCTGCTATTCTCACAGCATAAAGCATGAGTGATTCATCAATCTGTAGAATGAATGGAAAATCCTGCAGTGATCCGGGCTGTTTGTTTCGCTTTCTGATGGTAAAAACAGGAAAGCCTGCTCTAAATTGTGTCTGCCTGTGTGTTTGTATGTGTTTGGGTTATTTGTAGCACTTTCCGGAAACATGAGAGCTGCCTTCGTCCGTTTATATGTCTAATAAGGCCATTAGTGCAGCAGGGAGTTGTCAAAAACGCATCAGGCTCCACAGAGCACGATCGTGCTCAGAACAACTTGAACCGGCCAAAGAATATTGTCAAAACAGTCCTTGAAGTTGACTCTATCAGAGAGCCCCCTGTCATAGCAACCACTGATGTGATACATCCAGTTAGACCAACTTAAACTGGGGCCAAGTCTTTGATTTTGAGCTGCAAAATTGTGAACTTAAGAGATGATTCAGTATTTTTGAAGTTGTTCTGTGAAGTGCTCGACAATAGTCACTGAAGTTGCTGAAAGGGCTCCTAGCAGCACTGAACCTTTAAGAAGAATGAGCTGAGACAGCTGTGAAGATGCAGCTGATGGTGAGTGTAGTTATTCAACATAGTTTTAGTATTAATTGTATGTAACTAGAAAAAGCATATCAAAGGGTTTTACAAGCATGGGAGAAGTACATTGTACAGTAGTGCCAAACTCAGAGGCTTCCTCGAGGTAAAGTGATGTGCTCTGGTTTATTTCCTCTGATCATACAATCGACCAGTGCTGGAAGTAATGCATCATAAAAGTAATGTAATTAATGTATTGAGCATTACTTCTTACTGAAACATAGTAATGTAAGGCATTCAAAAAAAAAAAAAACAGTAATATTGCACTTGGTACAAATGTCTGCAATGCAAGTTACAATGCATTTTTACTTTATACATAATTAAGAGGTGTTTTTTTGTTTGTTTAAATAAAAATTCCAAATACTTTGTGAGATCAACAGAGGAGAAAAGTCCTCCCCTAGGCCTAAAGTTACAATATCTCTAAAACAGTTACCAGAATTTTACCTTTTGTCTGCTTTGCTATGATTGTTTTTTGCATTGTGCCAAGAGCCATCAAAGTGGCTATAATATTCTACTGTTTTTAGCCTTCAGCCAAACTCAGTCAGATAGCCCACATCACCTTCCACTGGATGTGTGATGAGCTTTTGAGCATAATGGGCTACATTTAGAAAGCCAAATCCATATTTCCTGTTATTTTGATGAGAGTAACTTAAAAATAGTGATAACAATAGTGTAATGCCTTACATTTCAAATACAGTAATATTATAATGTAACTAATTACTTTGAAATGACAGTAACAAGTATTAAATAATGCATTACATTTTTGAAGTAACTTGCCCAACACTGCAGTTGGCCCTTTTCCATTAGCCCTACTCCACTCGACTCGACTCCACCCGGCTCTACTCTACTCGCCTTGTGCTGCTTTTCCACTAGCCCCAGTCGACTGCCCAACAGGGTGGAGTGTCGCTCAGCGGCTCTGTGGTGACATCATTTTTAGCGCAACACAACAATCTGTGGCTTTTTTTCACAAAACGAGTAAAAAAGGAAAGCAGAAGAAGGCTGCAGGTGGCAAGAAGAAATACCCCTTGAGAAGCACAGGAGAGTTTTGGAAGCTATACAACAGAATGAAGCCGAGAATGAGAGCAATCGAGCTGCAAAGAAAAGACATATGAGGGTAAGCTAATGGTAGCTACCGTTAGCATGCTAGGTCGTTGCGCTAATGACTCATAAATGACGACATTGTCTGACCAATCAGTAGTCGGCAGTTGGTGATGTCATCTTTTAGTATCGACTCAGCTCGCTTGGAACCAGAGCGGAGTAGGTACTAAAACTAGCTTGTTTTAGGAGGTACCAGGCTAGTGGAAACACGCTGCAAATCGAGTAGGGCCGAGTAGAGTAGGGCCAAGGTGTGCTAGTGGAAAAGGGCTTATAGTTTCCAATTTTTTGTAGCCAGAGACACCAACACTGTCCATTAAAGGGATATTTGAGCTTCCAATAGTTAAATTTGAACGTCATTTAAAGGTGTGTTGTGGGTTCTGAAAGCAACTCAAAACATTCACATTTTACTGCACTATTGTTTCTTCTACCTTCTCCTGAAACAAAGGTTAAAGTTGTCTTGGATCAGGCTGTAAGGACAATCCCTACAGCAAATCACTCACAAGAAACAATGTAGGGAAGGAGATTTAATGTTGACAATATGTGATGTGCAACACTGAAAAGACATAATTGTACTTACTTGCAAACTTACTAACATATTACTGTGATATTTTATAGTATATGTATGTATATAATGTTACCTAACTAGCATTTACAGCTTACATTTCACATTAAAGCTGGTCAAGGCAGATCAGAAAAAACAAACTGTTTATTGTTAAACAAACATGATTCAGACATATGTAACATTTAAAATAATCATACTAATTTTCATTGATTTCAACTGTGTAGCCTCAAGATAGTAAAATTGAGAGATGTCTACAGGCTCACATGTTTTAATCATCTCTTATGGTCAGTTTGCCTCAAATATCTGATTGAGTTTAATCTTGACCACACTGTTCTCCTTCAGCGAATTATTAAATGTCATTCATTAAAGCAGCTTCGCAAATAGATCTATATCTTCTGTTGCTCTGGAGTAACTTCCTGGGAAATCCTCTCAGTAAAGTTAAGCCTGAATATATTAGCTGTACATCGGACTCTGCATATTTTAATACAGTATTCGCTGGGCTACAGTTTGTATCATTATCATGTCAGAGTATAATTAACTGCCTGATCCCTGGTGAGTTTAAAATGTATGTTTTATTCTTTAATTTTCTTTCTTTCTTTCTTTCTTGCTTTCTTTCTTAAAGTCAGGGTACAAGTAGATCTCCCACCTACCTTGTAGAAAAGTTGAGTCTTGGAGGCTATGCTAGTTTATCAGGGACTTTTCACATTTTGCAGCAAAATTGTTACTTCGTGTTTCCTCTGTTTGACAAATTGTACCCAAAGCAAAATACAGGTCTGACCTCTCCTTTCCCTGGAATTTCCTCCAGAATCCAAACAATTGTAAGCATCACTCCCGGATGACTTCTGCCTTTTTTGAACCGGATTCATGAAAGTCATCTGCTGAAACTGTACTGGGTGTGTGAGGGAATCCCCCCTCTTTGCTGGCTTTTGAGGTTGAAACAGAGGTCAAGGTGATAAAACGTGGATTTATAAATCAAGAGACTGTCTGCTGAAACAGTATATTCAAACAGTATTTTATATAGATGGGAAACTTATATTTCAGGGATTTTTATATCTTTATCATTGTTTTACAGTTTAAAAAAAACTTTTGCTTAAGCAAAAACACAATTAGAAATTTACCCCAAAAAGCACTGAGCTACACACCCAAAAATGGTCATATGACCATGCAAAAGTGTGAATTTGCATACTGATAAAATCCCTTTGAAATCCATCCTGTCACTTTGCACCATTTTCTTTTTCAGGGCTGTAAATCATGATGTCAAACACTAAGCCCTGTGTAACTTTTAACAATCTGACTACCTTAACCTGCACATCAACCCCAGGCTTCAGTGAACCGAGTTTACCAGGAATGTGAATAGCACTCAAGAATCTAAAGCAGCTCATGTTACCAATTGCCTTTTCTCCAGTCTGTGTCAATTTTTTTCTCTTTAGCATAGTATCTCTCCAGTTGTCTCGGGTAAAAAAACTATAACCACCTCCCCATCAGGTGCACACTGTCTGCAGCTCTAAGGGAATATAAAACCATCACACTGTCAACCGTATAATTCAGCAAATTCCTCAACATTTCAGCATTTGGGTGGTCTTCTGGCATCTAACCTGCTTTCAAAGAAGACAGTAATGGGCTGTGTAGAAGTGAATAACATGTCTGATTGAGTGCTAGTGAATGAAGATTGATTATTTTTAGCTGCCTTCAGTGAGACCTGAAACTCCTGTGTCTGAATGAACCGGAAAAACAGGGTGCTGAAAATTAGATTTTCACCTGAAGAGGAAATAGAAGGACAGCAGAGAGCTCCTGTTACGTGTTTCACTGTCCAGCTTTCTGGATGCAGATTACAGCGTTAAGTGCTGCTACAGTATTTCTACTACATTCTTAGATGTGTGTTCATTTGTGTGCTGTACTTGAATGTTATTTATAAGAAGAAGAACAGATGCTTTGGGCTCACATTCAGTGGTCCTAATAGAGGACATATGTGAGCTCGTGATGAAGGCTGCATGAGTCAGAGCAAAACAGTCACGCCGTCTGTTTCCTAAACTGTATTTCCTTTCCCTAAGGTCTTACACCAATATATCAACATATTACTGTCTGTTTTTATTAACATCCATGTGTTTCTTTCTGGTACCTTTTTGCATCTTGTCCACAACATTGTGCTGGTACAACACTTCATCTGAGGCCATGTTTTACTCAATCCACTTTTTTGGTTGGAAAATCTTGAAACAATTAAAAGGGGCGTGTATCATGTTACCTGTTCTGTCATGCAACAACCAGACCACAGCCTCTGATTCTGAAGAGTGACAAGCCAAAGTGCAAAAAATGTTTGCTTATTTTATGTTTTCTATATGAAGCTGTTCAGAAAAGCCAAGGACCCTGCACGAAAAGCTTTCAAAAATGTCCCTCATTACTTAATTGATTGGGTTTTTTATGTATATCTGTCTGTGGCCTGTGTGTCTGACGCATTCACCTGTTTGCATTTTAAAACACTTTGGATCAAAGTAATGAATCTGCAGAATCAGGCCATGGCTAACATGAATGATATAGGATGGAACTTTGAAGCCAGGAGACAAAAACCTGCCTCAGCTCCTTCTCTATGGCTGTTATTCGATTGACCACAAGTTTCATGAAGTCAGCATTTCCAGTGTGGTGACCACTATTGTTCAACTTCAAAATGCATCTTCATACACTAAAAGCAGCAACACCAGATATCATTAAATGGTACACTTGAGAAGATTAAGATCAGACATGGTTGATGCTTTGCTGATAATTTCCAAAACCTTCTGCCATTAAGAACTCGTTTTTCAGAATCAACTGTTAACCTGTTATACCTGTTAAAAGATATAATCTAATTGGACTTGCATTTTTTTTTTAATTAACATAGAACAGTTTTATGTTATTTTTGGACAGCCTGACTTGGCCCTCTAGCTCCCGACTACAGCTCTTGGTTGTTCTTGGTGTTTTGACAGCTCATTAAAATTTATAGGCCGATCCCCTCTGTTGTCTAAATCATCTTTTTTCAACTCAGACTCAACTCAGATAAGTGGCATTGGAAGAATTATTAATACCTTTTTTGCTTTCATGCTTCATTATTAAAATCATATTACATTGGTCTGGACAAATCTCTTAATCTTCACTCTGTAGCTCCAGCAAAATGCTGCAAGATGATCCAAAGAAAGTAATTATTTTTTCATTAAAATAAATAGACTACGACACTAATGTGAAAAACAACATATACAGTTAGTTCTAGAAAGTAAAGTGCATTTCTGTAGCCTTAAGTATGGCTTATTAACATTTACAATTGTAATTTATTTAGGATTGATATGAGGTCCCATTATATGAGGATATATATTGATCAAAAGATTAGGTATGTTATTCCTATTGGTTATTTTCCCCCTTTAATAATACCAACTGGTGTTGTGTTTTAAGTTGTTGCCACATTAGTTTCTTTACAACAAGCTACAACTTGTATCATGCATTCATGGAATAAGTGACACAAGTAAAAGCATTGTAATGCTTCCAAAAAGATGTGCCAAAACCCCCAATTCCCTTGGAAGGCAGCCTGCAGTTCCTCAGTGAAACAAGAGTGAAGGATGTTGTCTTCCTGGGACGCCCAGTCTCACAGAGCTTTGTCCTAAGTTTGAAAATACTGCCAATTTGAGTACCAGAACAACAGTTTCCAGTTGCAGGAGATTTTAACACATTTTTGGGGACATTACATTAAATTTAGTTATGTTTCTCATTATAAGAAGTATGACCTGAAAGAGCGGTACCTGACTAAAAAGATGTTTCCAAACCTGTTTTGAGGAGTGGATGTGACAAATTATACTAGTTTTGGATAGTGTAACAAAATCTGGAAAGAGCAACAAATGTCCATTGTGTTGTATTATCTGACTTCAAGCTAATACTGTTAATGGGTGTAGAGAGAACACAGAGAGAGAGATAATCTGCACAGAAAGAAGTTTTAATTAATCAGCCCCTATAGGAGACATATGCTCTGCTTCAGCCTCCAAATTGCATCAGTACATTAAATCTTGGCAGTAAAACCATTAAATCCACTCCAGCAAGTCTATATTACATTGTATAAATGCAGTTAAGCTGTGTAGTCTTCGTTCCCTGTATTGTTATCCAATTATTTCTCATAAATGCATTGTGTATTTCTCATATGGCCTGAACTTGAAAAACTAAAAAAAACTTAAGTGACTGAATTGTTGATGCACATCCTTAGTGTAATTAAGTTATGTAAAATTTATTTCCTCCATATCATATGGTGGCTTACAGCCTATATTGCACAACATAGAAGCTCCATCATCCCCTCAACATTACCAGCTATACATTAAATCAGACGCTGGTCCTCTAAGATCTGGAGAGCAGCCCAGAGGAGTCTGCTTTAATTGTGTGTGTGTGTCTGAATCTGCGCTTTCAAAATGAACCCCCACCGCAGGCTCGGACAGGAAATGCTGTGGTGTTGTTGAGGCCAGATCAATTAGTGGACAGAGGCACTTCAAATCCACAGAAAGACCCCGGCCTAAAAATGAGAACACCCGAGTCTGAGCGGTGGCTCTTAATGGAGTTGGGTCTGGGTGCTTTTCTGTCTCTCATCAGCTGCTTACTAAACTGAATTTGTTTTCTCTCCTCTTCATACACAACGCATGATAAATGTTTATCAATTTATTTCTCAGGTCAGCTCTCTGTTACAGTGTGTCTTGAAAACACATCAAATACAACACAGTTTGTATTTGCTGAAACTACGTTTAACATGCAGTTCTTCACAACAAGGCCCTTGTACTATGTGTTGTGATTTTATTAAATATTGAAAAACTGGTGCAGGAAAAAAAAAAATGGGATCACATTTATTTGTCAGTAGCAGACTCAGCAGACAGCTGGGTCACCCATGAACAGAAAGCATCACCGTTAATTTACAATAACAAGCACATCATGACTTCAGATGTTTGCAGAGCACAGTCTGTGGACATTCTGCGCAGAGTCCGCTCCACTCACAGTAAACCTAAGTCTGTCAGCACCTTTACAGACTGTGGTTCACTGAGGGAGAGGAGAGAACTTTCTACTGCATCTAATGGACTTAGTGGCTATCTGGAGCTCATATAACCCCACTGCAAAAAAAACTGAACTATCCCTTTAATATACTACATTAGTGTAATTAAAATGTCTGCATAAGATCATTATTAATTAAGAAGACTATGGAAATGATGGTGATAATGGTAAGAAGACAACACGATAAATAGATCGACGAGTTGATGACTAGGAGATAAAGGAAAAAAAACATAGTGAATTTAAACATGACAAGATGGTAAAACCTGTACCAAAATATTTAAGCTAGTGAGGGTAGGGCAGGGGAGATTAAAGTATATGAAGACCTCTTTTTCAAAACGCTATAAGTCCATTTTCATTTAGGAAAAAATGAAATGATGTACCCAGACCCACCATTGTGTTAGCTGGGGAACTGAACTGTGAAATACAGTTTAAACAGGGATATATAGCTTTCTGGCATTTAATACTGATAGGGCAGGTAGTACAATCGGTATCAAAAAGAATAGCACTGAGTAATATATATGTATTTTTAATTTTGGCTTTTATAGCATTTTGGAAAAGAACTCTTCATATTCTAAATAACTGTGACTGTTACTGATTCAGCATGCCTTATCTCCTAGGGCAGGTCTTTCCTAAGTCGTAAAGCTCAAACAGAAAAGGCTTGATCACTTCTAGTCTCAAGCCTCGACTTTCGAACAGCAAGGAGGCCTCCAACAAGGACCTGAGGCTGCTGCCTGGCTCATAAGTAGTCATTATTTCTGATACATAATATGGGGCCAGACCCGAAGGTGCTTTAAAGAGGTCTGTAAAATTGTGCAGGAAGCCAGCGAACAAAGGCGAGGACAGGAATGATGTGAGGCTGTCTGCTAAAACCAGTTTGTGGCCTCTGTGATTGTATGTTAGACATAACAGCTTTTTCAAAAAGACCAACCATTGTAGTCCATATTAACTGTATTCAGAACATCTAGTAGAGAAATACACAGTTCAGAGTCTCAAGAATAATGTGTTCTATACAGTGGCGTAGCTGAGATGTATTCCACATGGGTTTTCATATGTGTCAAAGGGGCCCGCATGTTTGGCATGCCGCATTGCACACAAGAATAGAGGACAGAAAAAAAGTAAAATAAAAAAAAAATGTAAAATACTGGATACAACCTCTCATTACAGCCACTATTTGTTTTTCTTTTTTTCATTCATCCTTGTCCAAATTAGTCTTCCCAGACATCTCTCTCTCAATGAAAAGTAATGCCAGGCTTGAGAGGCGAGACTTGCTCATTTTTGAGTGCAGATAAGTCTTGATCAGTTTAAGGTGACTGAAAGTGCGCTTTGCCTGTGCACCTAATGCTGCGTCACTTTCATGCTCTCCCTCAATATATCCTTAATAATAAATGTTATAATAAAGCCTCTGGATTTCATTTTTATTGACATAGAAAATTAATGATTTATAATGTATGGCTTTTCTGTCTGTGCCCTGAACAATTATCTGGACTACGCATATATGGATTATTTTATGGATGTATTTAGTGGATATTTTCTTCAGAGACAATTCTGTCCACACCACAGAATTATCTCTGTTCATACAGAATGGCTCTGAGGCCTGAAATGTCATGCAGGCGGTGGTGGAGTTCAGAAAAAAATTAAAATAGCACAGAAGAGCATTATAAGCAAGCACAGTCAAATGGTCCAGAAGAAGCAAATGCAGATTTGAAACAAAATATATGGATTATTTTATGGATGTATTTAGTGGATATTTTCTTCAGAGACAATTCTGTCCACACCACTGAATTATCTCTGTTCATACAGAATGACAAAGCTGTAAACGATCACCTCTGAGGCCTGAAATGTCATGCAGGCGGTGGTGGAGTTCAGAAAAAAATTAAAATAGCACAGAAGAGCATTATAAGCAAGCCACCACCCGGATGTTTTCTGCCCCAGTGAGGACCCCACTGTGGCGGAAAAGATCCGGAAGTTTGGCGCATTTGGCTGCATCTTCTCTTGAAATTTTATTTTTTCGAGCAATACGTTTTTCTGCTCCACTAGCGGCTTTTTCTGGGGGCATCTGTCTTTTCTTCATCTTTTTTCATCTCTCGTCTTCGGTCTGGCTCAGACGCGGCTGAGCCAATCACATTTCAATGGGCCAATGGATCAGCTCAAATCGGCAGGGGTATCCCCCTCTTAATATGCAACATAATACAGTGACCCAGTCTGACGTCACGTTACACTCTGTGCTAACCTGCTGCTGCAGGGAAGGCAGCTGCTGCGCTCATTCCGGCTCGGATTTAAACAAACAAACCAAAAAAAAAATCATCGGAAATGTGGTGTGGGTTTTCATAACCCACCAACCCCACGTAAACTACGCCACTGGTTCTATATCTGAATCCATTAATATAACCATTGTCTTGTTAAACTGTTCTGCAGTGCACTGATAGAAAATGATCCATTAAGTTTTAAATACGTGGGTTTCTAAATTGTGGGCTGGTGCACTCCAAAACCAACTCAAAATGGTCCTCATCATGGTGGCCACTGTAGAAAGCTGTTTAAATGACATTAGTGCAACTTTGTGTTGCAGGAAACACTATGACCTCTATTCACCAGAAACATCCCCAGAAAAAAAACAATGTCTTGTGCATATTAAAGCTGTGAAATAACACTCATCATCCCACTGAATTATCCGAGAGGAAACACTTAACCCGATAGGACTCAAAGTATTAACAGCAATCAGTGTGCAGTCTAACGCAAGGCATTAAATGTTGGACATGTAATATGATCTCTGAAGTCTCCAGAGAAGCTGTGACTTCAGATTCACTTATGTGCTCTGAGCTACTGGATCGAAATGTTTCCCAGCTTATGCCCCCCAGTGAGAGCCAGTCTGTGGACAGCAGTCAATAACCAACAACCACTGAGGATCCATTTTTGAAAGATGCTCTGAAGAGAGAAAACTCATGTGGTGGACTGGCTTTGTTAGATATTTATTTTATTGTTGTAGGTGACTGGACTTAAAAAATCATCTGACTGCTCAAAAAGCTTTTAAACCTCAGGACTCATCAATACTTCACCACAGTCACACACAGATGGTGGAGGCTGCTATGTTAACCCTTTCATGCATGGTGTCCTCTACAGAAGACATATATTTGGAATAATTTTATACTCTTTAGGTTGCAGTACCATGTCCAACTACCAGGTGGTGAACTCACTGTATGTATAATATGAATAACTGTATTCATATGTCTCAGAATATTTTTTAATGGTAGTGTAATTCACAAGTAAATAGTTTGATTTAAAACAGCAATAATACATGTACTTCAGATTTTACTTTTTACTTTTTTTACTCTTAATAAATGTTTATCAATAGCATGTGTTTGTGATTCTTTGTTTAATTTTACAAAAAATTCTGTTTATAGTGTTTATGCACGGTCAAGTTGGCAGATGCATAACTCCCTCAAAATAAAACACTGGGATAAAAAATTTACATAATTTTTAACTTGCTTAAAAGTTAAAAAAAAAAAAAAAGAAACAAACAAAAAAATGTTCTTTTGTGGTTTAATAATTCATGCATGAAAGGGTTAAACATTTAGATTTAAAAGAAGAGAATCAAGATCATTCAATTTCATACCCATTTACACACATAATGCACCTGTGGGTGTAATGCAGGGTTGAAAGTTTTGCTCTCATTATTATTACTTTTTTTATCCATAACTACAGTGGAAGTTAACACACCAGACACATAATGTCAAAGCTGGAGAAAGGCAGTGGACAATTTTTCAAAAGCTTTAAGTCCAATAAGCCCACATCGGACCAGTGATATAATTTTGTTGAGTACTGTATTTAAGTACATATTTTGAGTATCTGTGTTTACATGATTATTATTAGTTTTTTGAAACCTATGACTTTTACCCCTCTACATTTTAAAGACATTTATTGTACTTTTAACTCACTACATTTCTGTGAAGGATATTATTACTCGTTACCTTTAAGTACAGCTCTGAAGTCAGCAGATGAAATCTATTTTCTCTTCAAAAATGTGATCTGCGTGTGATTTGTTCAAGTAGTGATGCCGTGTGTGTATCTCACTCATGCGTTACTTAGATTGGGCAGGTAAACATTGAGCTAATGTTGCTCAGATAACAGTTTATCTTGGCAGTAATGATGGCTGCGGTTAAATAAAAATAAAATTCAGTGGTTGTCCTTTTGTTGATTCAATTGTCAAATGCATTCAGTAGGTTGTTTCAGTCATAAGGCTCCATAAATTTGATGTGGCAACAGCACAATAATGTGTTGACATTAAAACAAAAAGGTACTTTTAATCCTTAGATGTTTACAAATGCAGGCACTATAGTACTTTAACTTTAGTAGAAATGTGACTGAAGAACTTCCACTTGTATTGGACTAATGTTTAACCAGAAGTATGTATACTTTCACTCAAGTGTCCACAAGTGGGTGTGTCTGCATCACAGGAACCCATTTATCCCTTTATTTGACCAAGCAATGGATGACCAACTGGCCAAAAAACCCTTGACCCCATGTCTCAAAAATCTAATTAGCTCATCAACAAGTCGGAGTGAACTTTTGCTCAAAGGGCAAAAAAAAGCTCACAAGGCACCCTGTGTGTTGTCAATAAAGGCCTGCACTTATGCCTGGACTTCATATGTACAACTAGACAACCAGAAAATGTAATTTTGGCTCTGGCTTTTGCCACTGCACAGAAATGTGAAAAAGATGAACATGTGTGAGCTGTGGGGAGATATCATCTAATTAAAAATTAATTAAATCAGTAGCTTGCACTTCCTGAGCAGCATTGATCAAGCATCTGCTTTACAAATGGATGAGATCTGATATAAAATGCTATATTACAATACACTTAAATGTTTCCCCAGGTAATTTATCCTAGACTAAGTTCTGCACACATAAAGCTTCCACCACAGTAGTATTACATAGAGAGGGCCAGGAAGCGAAGCTCCTTCATAGCCAACCCCTTTGGCTTCACAAAGAAGCTGTTGGGACAGAAGCTCAGTGGGCGGCTTGCCTGTTCCAAGGAGGAGGTAGATGATTACCTTTTCAACACCCTTCGCGATCCAGATAGAGAGCAAGAGCTAGGACCACAGAGAGCGCTCCTGGACGTACCAGCCCCCCTAGTGGAGTTTAACACCTCAGAACCCACCTGGAAGGAAGTCCAGGAGGTGGTAAGATCCGCCAGAGCAAGCTCTGCTCCAGGTCCAAGCCAAGTGCCTTACAAGGTGTACAAGCACTGTCCAAACCTCCTCAGAATCCTATGGAAGCTGCTGCGGGTGTTTTGGCATAGAGGGACCATCTCAGATCAGTGGAGACAGGCAGAGGGAATTTGGATTCCAAAAGAGGAGAATTCCACCAAGCTGGAGCAGTTTCGATCCATCTCACTTCTCAGTGTAGAGGGAAAAATCTTCTTCAGCGTCCTCGCCAGAAGGATGACAGACTTTCTCCTCAAGAACGAGTACGTTCTTCTGTACTGCCGCCCTTCTGTACGGCAGTACAGAAGGGCGGCATTCCCAGAGTGCCCGGGTGTCTGGAACATACCGGAGTGGTCACTCAGCTGATCAGGGAGGCACGAGAGGGGAATGGAGACCTGGCGGTGCTTTGGCTTGGCCTTGCCAATGCATATGGGTCCATCCCCCACAAGCTTGTGGAAACCACCTTGAACCGACACCACATTCCCTGCAGGATCAAGGACCTCATCCTGAACTATTATGGGAACTTCAGGCTGAGAGTTACATCAGGGAGTGTAACATCCGACTGGCATCGGCTCGAGAAAGGGATCATAACTGGTTGTACGATCTCAGTTACCCTGTTCGCCCTTGCCATGAATATGTTGGTGAAAGCAGCTGAAACCGAGTGTAGAGGCCCCTTGTCTAAGTCTGGAGTTCGGCAACCCCCCATCCGCGCCTTTATGGACGACTTGACGGTTACCACAACATCAGTGCCAGGATGCAGGTGGATCCTACAGGGCCTGGAGAAGCTAATCCGGTGGGCTAGGATGAGCTTTAAACCAACTAAATCCAGGTCCATAGTCCTGAAGCAGGGAAAAGTGATGGATAAGTTCCGCTTCCTTGTTGATGGAACAGCAATACCATCGATCGCTGAGAAACCAGTCACAAGCTTGGGCAAGACTTTTGACTGTAGCCTCAGAGACACAGCATCCATCAAAGCAACCATCACGGTGCTCGAAGCTTGGTTGTCTGCAGTAGACAAGTCTGGCCTACCCGGCAGGTTCAAGGCATGGTTGTACCAGCATGGCATTCTTCCCCGTATCCTGTGGCCTTTGTTGGTGTACGAAGTGACTATGTCCACGGTAGAGACCCTGGAGAGAAAGATCAGTTCATACCTCAGAAGATGGCTGGGTCTGCCACGCAGTCTCACAAGTGCAGCACTGTATGGCAGAGGCAACAAACTCCAGCTTCCCTTCAGCAGCCTGGAGGAGGAATTCAGGGTCTCACGTACGAGAGAGGCTCTAGTCTACCGAGACTCCAGAGATACCAGAGTTGCAGCAGCAGGCATCGTGGTTCAGACAGGCAGGAAGTTCAAAGCTCAAGAGGGGCTGGAGCTGGCGGAGTCTCGTCTGAGACACAAGGCCTTGGTGGGCACGGTGGCAATCGGGCGAGCAGGGCTGGGTGCCATCCCACAGCCACGGTACGACAGGGCCCAGGGCAAGAAAAGGCGGGATCTTGTCTTGGAGGAGATGCGGGCAGGCGTTGAGGATGTTAGGACCAGCAGGATGGTGAGCATGCGGCAGCAGGGGGCATCAACGAGGTGGGAAGGAGCCCTGGAGAGGAAGCTGACCTGGAATGACATCTGGAAGGCAGAGCCTCAGCACATTAAGTTCATGGTCCAAGCTGTCTATGACGTGCTACCAAGCCCAGCTAACCTGCACGTTTGGGGAAAGAGTGAGCTTCCAACTTGCCCTCTCTGTCCAGCAAGGGGCACGCTGGAGCACATCATGAGCAGCTGCCCCGAAGCCCTTGGAGGAGGTCGCTACCGCTGGAGACACGACCAGGTGCTCAAGGCAGTGGCTGAGACCATAGCCAGTGCAGTAGCCATCAACAAACATGCCAGCAGCCGGAAGCCAATTCCCTTCGTGAAGGCTGGAGAGAAGCCACGCTCAAAGTCGACACCATCGGCCAGTCTTCTCTCATCGGCATCAGACTGGGAACTGCGAGCTGACTTGGGCAGGCAGCTCAAATTCCCAGAACATGTGACACCAACTTCTTTGAGACCAGACCTGGTGCTGACATCTGCCTCTTCGAAGCAAGTCCTCTTATTGGAACTCACAGTCCCGTGGGAGGACTGCATGGAAGAGGTCAATGAGCGCAAGCGACTCAAATACCAGGAGCTCATCGAAGAATGTCGGAGGAGAGGCTGGAAAGCCCGCTGTGAGCCAATAGAGGTGGGGTGTCGGGGCTTCGCGGCACGCTCCCTGTGCAGGACCTACAGCCTTCTTGGAATCTCAGGTGCTGCGAAGAGGAGAGCCATCAAGTCCGCCACAGAGGCTGCAGAGAGAGCCTCCAGGTGGATTTGGATCAAAAGGTCTGAAAAGTGGGCTAACGCTGCTGGGACACAAGCCGGGGATTGATCACCCCCGATTGGGTCGCCTGAGGGAGGGTGTCTGATGTTGAGAGACCCGAAACACCCGGTGAGCTCAGGAAACAACATCACTGATGATGTGTCCCAGCGCATCCGTAGATGTATCTATACACATAATAATAATGAATATTTCTGCCAACAGATATATTGACTGTAATGTGCACTTTCCATTCAGCTGTGTCATTTTCTCAACCAACTTCTAAAGAGGAAATATGTGGCTCTTAAACTGAAATTACCTTGTTAAAATCATCCAAAGGGAAGTCGTAAGAATGAATAATAAATGTCTTCGACAGTTAACACAATCAACTCCAACATACACTTCCCATTTAGCTATTTTGTGCTCATGACAAACTATTAATGGGAAGAAAATGTTGTTGTTAAGCTGGTAATGCCTTACTTCATCATTCAGATAAAGATTCTACTTAGTGATGAATGGGATTTTGTTTATTTTCTGTTTTGTTGGTCATTTCTACAGATTTAAATGTAACACAGAAAGAAATGGCAAACCAACGGAGTAAAAATATTAGTCCTTGTAAAATCCTCTCCAGACCAATGAGTCAATTCTTTTATTGTCACAAAACATCTTTTGTCATATGAAAATATGTAAACAATAATAACTTACAATCAACTTAAGCCAAAACCACAAAATAGGCATTTAATTGGGGTTCTCATTGATTTAACTGAGGACACATACGAGCTTACTGTATAAAACCTGCATGCAAAAGTGTGAAATACAAGAAAACAGAAGATATTCCTGATTATGTATTGAATGATTGGGATGTAACTGGCATTTAAACATGCTTTACATTCACCCTGCTGTGTAGATAGCCTGAATCCTGCAGTATTTTGACATATTTTCAGAATCTAACAAGCTTGCCTGGAGACAACATCATGATCTGAAGGAGACAGTGAAGTCTTCTCAAAATATAAATAACTTTCTGTGTCTATACTTGGTGCACGGCTGTATATTTGACCCAGAGACGAACAAGCAAAGGGCAAATGTGTGTAGTGGTGGGTGTCAGTATCAAAGACATATTTTTGGATGTGGGGCACTGGGTGACAACTGCGTAGACAAGCCATCACTGGATGAGACCATCCCTCTTATTGTAGTATGTGAAATGATGTCCTCTTGTGGTCACATGATATGACTGCAAATTGATTTACTTTTAAGGGAATCCAGCATCCATGTCAGACATGTTTACTTCATGAATTTAGAATGTGGAATGATTACATAATTCTTTTTTACTCAATCAGTCTTTGCTTGTATGGTTAAATTCACTGTGAGCCCACAGCACTGGGACACAGTTGGTGGCTCACAGTTACAATGGCAACAAAAAGTCTCTGTTGAGCAGCAGGAAATCTCCAGACTCATGCTAAACAGCTGTGTTGGGGGTGGAAGTGGGTGAAGGCAGGGAGGTGGACAGAGAGAAAGGGATAAGTATAGATACAGAGAGAAAGTTTTTATAAGTATAGTAACATTTCATCAGTCAATCAAATATCAAATATACTTTATTGTCCTGTTCAGAGAAATTTGTCCTGGACTCAGGAGCTGCTCCACAGATGACACAACAACACATCATCAGCTACAACAACACCAGCAAGCACACAACAATATTATACAGAATTAATGCATTCTAAAAGTTTATTATAATAAAAAAACTGTACATTCTGTACAATCTTTGGCCTCCAGAAGTATTGTCCAGAAGTTTGATTGAGGTTAGAAGAACTTAATTCTTTAAACAGTTACGTTTACAGTGAGGGACTCTGCGTCATCTTCCTGAGGGCAGGAGGTCATTTTTTGAGTGGAGAACATGAGATGGGCCAGTCACTTCCCTCTTAACTTGCGTAAGAAAAGTTTGTTCATAAATAGACTGCAAGGTCGAATACTCACTCTTCCCCACCATCGCCGTATGCACCAGACGAGCCAGTTTAGTTGAACTGTAATTAAATCGGGTTGAATAAATAGAAAGATGATAATTTATGTGAAATTACGTTTTGTTTTTTTTTTTTGTTTTTTTTTTGTTTTTTTACCTAAAATGTTGTCCTTAAAGCTGGGGTTGGCGATCTGATTTAGATACACTTTTTGTAATACTGTTTAAAATGGTCTTTATGACCCGATGGTAATCAACTCATTATGTGTTCTTAAAACAGAGCGAAAAATATCCGCTATCTACAGCAGGAGTAAAACAGGGAAAACACCAACCAATAATCTTGCCGGGATACCTTCTTTTACACCAATCAAATCCCGTCGCCATTCTGCGTGCCTGCTGCGCGTGCATTTTCCCGGCGTGCACCGACAGTGCGTGTAGCATGTAGCATGTAGCGTGTAGGGAACAGACTCTGCTGGAGAATGCTTACCTTTCAAGTTTTGTCTTTGAAAATAAGGGAAGTCCGCTGTGAGCTGTCCCACAACACCAACCAAGCTCCAGTATCCCTCACATTTAAGACAGATGTACAAGAAATCTAAAATAAACTCTGTTTTTCTAAGTTTGTTCCGCTGTTGGCTCTAATCTCGCGAGAACTGCCGTCCATGCTACTGCAGGTGGCAGTTCTCGCGAGACTTCTTCTTCTTCGGTGGTTGGCATCCATCATTTTGGAGCATTATCGCCCCCTTCAGGCTAGAGACAGACAGCTAGTTCTCCAAAATCGCCAACCCCAGCTTTAAGGCCTTTTAATGTCAATGCAAGTGCAGGTTATGGGGAGATTAGAGCTTCCCAAACTTGCCAGCCCAAAGCCCTAAATAACACTGCCAGAGATCCCCACTGCCACTGGAGCAGACCCCTACCTTTTACCCATTTTGACTATCATGGGCACAATAACATTATTATATTTTTATATAATAATTATTATTTTTTAAATTTCAGCATCTCACCTATTTGCATAAAAAATTAATTTAAAGTGAATTAACCCTATATTTGGACAAGTAAAAACAATACATTGTACCATTTGAAATCACTACTCACAGGGATATGAGATTCTTCTGATAAGTGCAGTATGTTATCGTGTCCTATATTAACCTCAGCCAAGGTGTCGCAAGAAGTAGGATAAGTGCCGAGTGGAAGCACAGCTGAAATATTTGCCAGCGGGAAAAGGCAGCACAAAGTATGGATCTGTCAGAGCAATCAAAGTTTTATTGGTTCATAATCATTTATGATTTTACAAGGCCACCAAGACAGAGGACTTCAAACAGCCTCAAGGTTCAGTCACTAGGTGAAAAATATGTTATTGTATCTCTTAATGTAGTATTTCTTGTACTTTGCATTCATGGAACTTTTTGAAGCAAACAAAAATCTAAACAATCAGTCCGGCTCAGGCTCTTCACTCAAATATGCTTATACCTTTGTGTAAATTAAGAATGGACAATTGACGCCTCTCTGGTGCTTTTCTTTCTTATCCACTGAAAGAGAGTCAAAGTTTTGGGGTCTTATTTACAGAAAATAGAGTGACATTGGTGGCTAAGAGAAAAACAATGCAGCTTTTCAAGGAAGAAACGGATGCACTGGGACAACAATTGTTTCTAGTAGGTTATATTTCTGCAGTGGAATTATGTGATTATGCAGTTTTGTTCAATTAAATGCTATCCTACATGAACATAATGCTGTTTTTTCTTACCTGAATAATAAAAGTTTATCGTGCATAATTAATACCTGTTGAACAATATATTTACCTTAAGGCCTGTTTACAATTAGACAAACAATAATTTGGGTGAGTAGACTAGCTTATTCTCACTATGAAATAAGGACATCATAGATGAAGCTATGAAGGTATATAACTGATCATAAAATGACATATAGATATCAAACACAAATTTAATACAATCTTGTATCTCAGGTCAGGATTCTTGGACATGCTCATAATCATGGACCTTTGTCAAAATGCTTTGTTTGTCCCGTGTGTCTCATCCACTTACAGTTTAACCTGGAAAGACTTCGGGCTACATCACCCTTCCTTTCTGACATTTTCTTAACCAGTTATATTAATGCAGATGTCATTTGAAAGAAATATCGTCTCTTATATTCTTGCTGCATGAAGTTGCCTGAGGGGGGGTCTTAATTTAGTTTTTGAGGAAACTGAGTGGAAAGGCTGAGGTGATCAGGGCCTAAGACTTGACCTCTAATACTGAATCCGCATCTGTATTTATAGAACACAGGCCTTTGTCCTCAGGGATTAAGCTGCTCAGAGTAGCTGAGCAGCACAGCATGATGGTTACTTGTGTGTCCATGCCTGTCAACTATAATTGAGAGCACTGAAGTGGATGGGCAGCAGGATTATATCAGGCAGCAGTTTTACCACTCAGTAGGAAATACATAAAAAGAAATATCAGACTCAAATTGGAAGGCATCATGTAGACCCCACTGAGCTTAATTAAATGCACAAAACACACAGCCAAGCATAACAACTTTATCCAGAACTTGACTTTAACACACTAAAAGGAATTTGTGATACAGATTGTGTGGTTATTATGTATTGTCCGTGAGTCATGACATCAGAAAGAAGAGTATATACTCATTGGTCACTCAGTTCATCTCACTAATGGTTAGACCCTCATTGCCTTCAGACCTGCCTTAACTATTTGTTGCATAGATTCAACAGTGTTCTTCAAATTGATATTTTTTGTCCATGATACAAATCTTCCATTCCACCGCATCCCAAAGTTGTCTCCATTGGCTTGATGGTGGCTGTTGAGGCCACTGAAGTACAGCGAACTCAATGTCATGCTCAAGAAGCTTGTCTGCAATAATATGAGCCTTGTGACATGACGTGTTATCTTGTAACGTTCCTTAAAAGTAGCCATTGGAAGATGTGTACACTTTGGTCCTGTGGTGATGAACATGGTCAACAATGGGTAGACTATGGCATTTGAACCATGCTAAATGGGTATTAAGGGTCCTTAAGTGTGCCAAGAAAATATCCCTGTCACCATCAGAACACTAATGTTGATACAAGACACGATGGATCTACACGTCGGCTACAACAAACTGTGACCCTATCATGTGAATTTTTCAACAGACATTGAAACTCATCAAATCAGTCAATGTTTTTGATAAACTCATGTGAACTGTAACCTCAGTTTCATGGTCTTAGCTGATAGAGGCAACATGCATTGAGATCCTCTGCTGCTGTGGCACATCTGTCTCGAGGTTTGATGCGTTGTGTGTTCAGTAATGGTCTTGTGCAGACCTTGGCTGAAACAAGTGGTTATTTGGTTGCTGTTGCCCTTCAATCAAATCAAACCACTCTGGCCACTCCCCTCTGACCTCTGGCATCAGCAAGGCCTATTTGCCCAGAGAACTGACATTCAGTGGGTTTTTTCAGACCGTGCTCTGTAAACCCAAAACAAATAAAATCAGTTTAAAACTGTTTGAGTTATTTTCCCCTCAGCCAGACAAACAGATATGCAAACATAACCACTATGGTTGTGAAAACAATTGGACAAATGAGCCAAAGAGAACAACACACAAGGTGTTACTCAAAACCAAAAGAAATAAGAAGTGGAAAGTAACATTTATAGATGTATGTCTGCTTATAGGACTGCATGGTGGTGTTACAGGTGAGTGCTAGTGCCACACAGCTGCAGGGTTGCACGTTTGATTCACACAAGTGGTTAGGGGCTATTTGTGTCAGATCAGGGCCCTATTCTACGAAGCAAGTTCAGCCTAGCGAGATAGCCTTGGAGCTACCTCGCTGAACTGAGCGCGGTAGCCGGCAGTCTCGCTAAACGGTTTGACGACGCTGGTTATCAACCTCATAACTGGATCCAGCTCTGCAATGAGCGCGTGCATGCATATGAGGTGGAGCCTGCCGCATCTGACCAATCGCGAACATGGAACAGTCTGGAGCGTCAGAGCAGGCCGGAGAGCGAAGGACCGCAGGCCTACTTCACACAGGAGGAGCAGGAGGCGGTCATGACAAAGTATGAAGAATTAAAACATGTAATAAACGTCAAAAGCAACACCGTCGCTGCTGCAAAAGCACAGAAGGAGTGCTGGCAGAAAATTGCTGACAGTCTCAATGCATAAGTATAGCGTGCAAATAATCTTTGGTGCCATTATCATCCTGAAATAGCACTGTTCAACATGCACTTTTACTGTAACATGCACCACACATGTCTAATTCATTTCCAAGATGAATTCACTCATTCATTTGTTCATTCCTATCGTGTTTACATTTCTTGTGTGATCTGTAGGCCACATGAGCCCTACATGAATTCCTGTCACAATTTTAAGACTGGCAATAAAATATTGTCATGGAGCAAAAGTGTCAGCATTGAAGATCTTGTTACGGCAATGAGAGTCCTCCCCCAGATTTTACTCCTGCAGAGGAGCTGGCCGAGAGGTCATTGGTCAGTGGGTGGGGTTTTTATAGTCCTCGAGTTCAATCTGGAACCTAACCTGCCCCGGAGCAGGTTAGCCATTCATCGTACGTTGCCATGGAGACTCGCCTCGCTAAGAAGTGAACCCGTCTCGTAGAACAGGGAACCCGAAACCTAACCTCAAAGCTACCTCGCTAGGCAGTAATCCTGCTTCGTAGAACAGGGCCCAGGTTATGTTATATAACTGAAGTTTTGTAACCAGCTGTATGGAGAATATTCTCTCCATGCATGAGTGGGTTATTCTCAGGTACTCCGGTTTCCTCCCAAAAGCATGCCCATGAGGTAAATCAGTGACTCTAATTTGTCCAGTGAGTTTGAGTGCTAAATGTTTTCCTGTCTCTGCGTGTATGTTCTGTGATTGGTTGGCAATCGGTCCAGGGTTTACCAGGGTTCACCCCGTCTCTGACCTAATGTCAGTTGGGTGAGACTGCAGCCCTAAAAGGAGAAGCAGTATGGATAATGGATGGATGTTTGCCAAGGGCTTCTGTGGTATCATAAGTATATCTTACTTTTCATTATCTAGATGAACATAAATATTTCTGTGTACCTCAGAAAGTGTGAAAAGAAATGTCACTTTCTTGTCTTTGGCTTAATAAAATACAAAGATTGTCTTTGACGGTAAAGTGAATAATCTTCTTTTGTCAATAAAAAGTTACACATTTTCAAGACTTCTAAAAGAAAAAACCTGAGTACCATTGGTTTTAGAGGTCATCATAAATTATTTAATGCACTTTTGCAGGAACTTTTACCTGATTATTAAAAACAATGTCCTTTAACATAACATTTACACAGCCATTCAAAAAACGTACATCCTATTCAAACATGTAGTGTGATAAATTAGTCTGTTATTCATTTCCTTTCATTCACATATACTGTCTCACTAAATCCACAAAAAGAAGCCACACATTGGCTCAAGAATTGTTACACACACAATGTGCAATACATTCATTGCAGGAAAAAAAAAATCACCTTTAAACTACGAGCCGACCTTTGAAAAATATCAAATAAAAAAGACACAGAAGCAGCATATACATTAATGACGAATTGCAGGAATGACCATTGTTTTATGAGGACATACCATTAACACCGATGAGATGAAATCAAAAATCATATACTCTTGACATTATTTTCATTCCCATTAATTTTTTTTCAAGTGCTGTCAATTATTTCCATCAATAGTTTGTGAAATTAAAGACTGAATATCTGCAAACACTAAAACACTTGCTGTGATCGGTATAACCATTGTACTTCCCTTTAAGACACTAAACATCTGTTAAACAAACATTACTCCTAACTTTGGTGGTCTTCTTAAGCATCAGAGTGGAGTGTTTGGTCAGTGGTTGGGCTCCTGTAGAAGCTCGAAGGTCATCTGTGTGATGTGCCGCCACGCATGCTGAATATGACGTGATTCAGTGGTACGTGCACAGACAGCAAACCGGAGGACAAAGCGGCCAGAGAGCTGGCAAGGCACAAGGTGGATCTCCCTGTTTTTAGTGATCCTTTTCAGAAGGTTCTGGTTCAGCTCATTGGAGCCCTGAGTGGACAATGAAGAAGATGTCAAAGCTGAAACTTTCAGACATTCAAAGGCAGGGATGAAACAGACTGAGCAGCTCAAGTAGTTTAAGAAACATTTAGTTAACCCAAGTCACAAGTATGATCATGTTTTTTTCACATTTATGTTTCGAAAACAATGAGGCAATATGGAAAAATGTGTTATAAAAAACCTGATCCTATTATGAAAATGTTTTTACCTTGAGCCTAAAGCAGACCAGTCCCATGATGACCTCCGCACAGATCTCAAATCTTTGATCTGCTTGTACCAGACTCTCAAACTCCTTGGCCAGGGCCACTTGCTGTAAAGAAAACCAGGAAATCAATACCCCAAACTCATACACATACATTTAGTGGTAACTTTCTAATCACTGCTTAGATTAGAAAGATTTTAAAGTATCCTAAGAAGTTTCCTACATATTTGCAAAGTGACTCAAGTCTGTAATTTATATCATGTACACTAGGTGGCAGCACTCTATTACTGCATCTCACATTTAGTTCTTCAGGCTTCTTCTGTTGAGCTAAACCTGCAGCCTTAAAATCACCGCTTGCCAATCTGTAAATCAACCATTTGAAACTTACAGGGATCAGATCAAAAAAGTACACCAAGAAATAATGAACTTGAACCATGAAGCTTTGACTCTGTTCAAACTAAATTAAAACACAGACCTACTCATTTACCGTCATTCATTTTCACATTTATTCAAGATTGTTCAGAGTTTTAATGTTAATTGTCCATCAACATCAGCTAACACATCCACAAACCTTTATATCTATTTACATGCACTGTCAGAGTAGTGGAAGTAACTTGCTGTTAAGCCCAAGAGCATATCGAAATGTGACAGATAGAGCTGGGCTCAAACCCACAAACTTCTGATTATTTATGATGACAGACTGAACCGCCCAGGCCCCACTTATGCCCCACCAGTTACTTATGACAATAAAGATATGGGGACATTTTCTAGAGAATCATCAACAAGCAGTACTTGAAATTTGAATTAAATAAGTGAGACCATGACAGGGAACAATAATATAAACCTTAGATGTGCCATGAAACACATTACTTTGTAAATATTTTTTCAATTAGAACTTTTAATTATTATATCATATTATGGCTTTTGGGCAGCACCATGGTGCAGCAGATAGTCCACAATCCTCAAGGCAAGAAGGAAGAGGTTGCTGGTTTGATCCCTGTGTCGATCAAGCCTTTTTGTGTGGAGTTTACATGTTCTCCCTGTGCATTCTGGCTTCCTCCCACAGACCAAAAACACGCTATTAAGGTCAACCAGGGACTCTAAATTGCCTTTAGGGGTAAGTGTAATCTTTGTAATTGGCTGGTGACCGGTTCAGGCCGTACCCCTCCTTTTTCCCATTGACAGCTGGGATGGGCTCCACCCCTGTGATCCCAATAGGGATAAGCAGTATAGATAGTGGATTGGTTATTGCTTTAATTGTAACTTTACTCTGTCCAAATCATGTTTGTAGCAAAAACTGAAATTATCAATCATTAATGGAGTACTATGTAAATACTGAAGATGCTGTCACATAGTCTGGTTATCAATAATCTTGATTAAAAAAAACTTTAAATGGTTCATGAAATGTTGTAACAGCAGCAACAATCATTTTTTAAACACAGTTTAAAAATGTCCTCTTGTGTTTACTCGTATTCATCATAAGCTTTTTACGATACGTTATTGATTTAATGACAACCTGTTGAATATGATAGCAGCGTTAACAACTGGCACACATGAGTTATGATACTACAGCTATTAGATGAGCCAATTAACCACCATATCTATTAAAATGGTTACTAAAATAATGTTATGGACATTAAAAGGGACTAATTAGACTTTTTACGCTTTACAATCCTTTAAACCAGTATTTGTGGTACATATGTATAAATAGAGGTTTAAAGATAATTTGTCTCTGCCAGTTTACACCAGACAAAAAGCAAAGACTAAACCTGTCAAACCTAATCTGAATGAAAGAGGATGTGCAGAGGAGTAATACGTCATGAGTTATGGCTGCAGGGATCAATCCTGCTGCTGCCGCTTCATTTAAAATGGAGAGTAAACACAAAACAGACGCATTTGATTGACAGAGCAGACTGGAGGGAGGAAGAAGAGGATGAGGGGAAGAGACGGGCATGTGAGGGGTGAGGCGCCAAGAGGAGACAATGAGGGGAAGAGGATGAGGGGGCATAAATGTAGGAAAATGTTGCTATAAAAAGAAAACACAAAGCAGATGTGAATGAATGGCGGTGTGCTGATGGAAGCAGAGACGACTTTAGTGGTTAGGAGGATTAGCTGGGGTTAGGAAGGGGAGGGGCAGAGGAGAGGGGTGGCATTTGCAATAAAGGGCAGGTGTATATGATTGTGGTATCAGAAGTGGGATTTTTTATAAGTGCTTTAATGAATATATCGAACGAATCATCAAGAGAATGAAACCTGAAAGCTAGAGACTCTTCACTGCTGTTATTATTTTGCCCACCGTCTAGTCAATTATAAGAAGAGGGTCGAGGCTGGGATTAAGTTACTAATACCATACAGACTGCAAAGTGAGCATCATTCCAGGAAGACAACACCCCAAGAAGAATGGTTCCTAACCTTTTTTTCAATGAGTAGGCTTTCTTCAAAGGGAGGAGGGGATTTTAGCACTTACTTTGTTGGGCACAACCCACACATTTAGTTTTGTTGCTCATTTCACAAACTCAACTTACAAGTTTCACCTCATTGAAAGGATGACTAGTCAGGGTTTTTAACAATATATATGCGTGTGTGTGCGTGTGTGTGTATACATATGTAAACATACATATATATATACATATATATATATATATAGTTTATGCACTTTTTAACGACAAAAGCAAACAAGACCACATACAAGAACTAAGATTGATAATTTCTTTACAGTTGTTTTTATGACTATGACTGCTGTGGAATAGGTGTGAAACTATGTCTACAAATGGTTTTCACACTAACAGCCTCGTTTCATATTCAGTTGAAAAAATGTCTCAGATGTTCACACAGCAGTATTTTAAAGAAGGCCAGCCAGATTTAACAAAGCCAGGACTGACCTGATGTCATTAACTTGCGTCATCACCCAGTTTGTGTCAGTTGCTGCGTCAACTGTGTCCTCACTGCAAATAAGCAACTCCAAGATTTGATTGAAAGCAAGCCGAGACCACCTCTTTCAGGAGTGCTTGGTGCAGTTTTTTATACCATAGCATGGCTAGATTGCTGCATTAGTGTATATTCAAACAAACCATGGCAGAACATGTTCACTTTATAAGAAGAACTCTCCCTGTTTTTTCACACAAATTAAATTTATGATTCTGAATAAAAGATAGTTTACTTTAAGATATTTTTCCTGACAATAGAAGCAGGATGAGGTTTTCCTGTTAAGAAATAAAAAAACCTGCTCTAACCAGTAAAGGGTCAGAGAATGTGAAGGGAGCTTTTGAAATGCACTCAAAACTCAAAAGGCAAAGCAATGCGGAGATAATTCATCTGAACAATGGGATGTTGTGTCATATCCTGTATTTTAAAGCCTTTCAGGCCAAAGACATACTTGTGGTTGACCTTCTGTTTGCATACATGGCTGGTGTCATGAGCACTTTTGTTGCACATGCCCAGTTACTTGAGAATACTCCTAGAGGGCCCACAGAGAACTCAGGCTATAAACAACTACCTGCTTTGCAGCATATAAACTACAAGCATGGCAACAATTGTGCTCATGTTTGGATTAACAGCAAAATTATTTATTATCAATCCCAACATCAGATACACTGTAACAACTGATGACTGATGGATAAAACAGAGTGCCTGCTTTGAGTGTGCTCAGTTTAAACACCTAAAACTTTTTTTCTACCAGCAGATGTAAACTGTGCGACAATTTGGAAAGTAACTGTTTTAAATGGTGAGTATCAGCCTACTGTACAAATTATTTTTCCTACTGAATCCATAAAAAGCAAAACACCTTGTTTAAAATGACTCCTTGTGATTCTTTTCGTCTATTTCCTTTTTTATTGTTTTTTTTTGTATTTGATAAAAGACTCAATTAGGCCTAATGTAAAGTTAAGCTAGCCAGAAAAGTAAATCCCGATTGAAACTACATCAATATGGCCAGGATATAGACAGCTCAACCAAGCACTTAAATCACAGTTTCCTATTTTTTCATATTTATATATATTGGTGATCTAGAGAACTGTTACTTTGCTGTGTTTGGATATAAAAATGTGAGTTTTTCTGGATTTATACGTGGGTTATTACCCGAAAATGAGGAAGAAGGACTAGAATATAAGCTGAAAGAGTCAAACCAGAAATCTAAGTTAGGATTTAAGTGGTCTGAGAGGAACCAGAGGATCTATAAGCTGTATTCCTACCTTGCGTATATGAGCTTGCAAGCCTGAGAGCCCGTACATCCGGAAGACAAACCACAGCTTTAATGAGCGAAATCTTCGTCCAAGTGGAATCTGCCAGTGCTGCAGGATAGAGGGGTGAAGACTGAAGGTTACAGACTTATTCTTGTCGTAAGAGTAAGTACTGGAGTTTCTTTGATTTACTGATTGTTGATCAAAAATATGAACGCTTACCCGGTAATCTGTGACCAAACCTGTAGAAGGACGTTTTGAGAACAATCAGTTAAAAGAGGCCAGAACAATACACTTTTGACTTAGTGAGAGATGTAATGCAGGCATGTGTTCTGTACATAGCGTGGTCCAGGTGTTGCTGTCATGAGCCCACCCCCTGTATCTTAATGATCACAGCACTGACACTCCACACAGACTAATAGCTGCAGATAGCTCATCTCTAGAGAAAGAAGCCCAGTGTTAGCTGCTGCTAATAACCTCTAATTAGATTGAAGAGTCCAGATTGTGTGAGCGAGGCCTTTTGTAAGGTGCCACATGAGGAAGGAGACAAACACTGGCTGTCTTTTGTCTGTCTGCTTGTCTGTCAGATAAATTATAGAGCAGGTCTGATCTGCAGGCTGAGAGCTGTAGATGAGCAAACACAGAAGCTAGATATGCAGAGTAGCCTAATTGAAACAAAGTTTAAAGTTATACCAAGTTTCCTTTAAAGAACACTTGCAATGGCATAACAGAGGGGCAAATGTGGGCTAAAATTATTAAACTGGAAAAAATCAAATCAGCAAAAATCATTTTCACATAAAGTGATGGTTGAAGTGAGTGGGCTAGCACAACCAAGACTCCTTGGTCTTGGCCAAACTTCAAGCTAGAATAAAATGCAATGTCTCCAAATCAACTAAAAATTTACTGCACAAGCACTGTGGTATTCCCTTTTATTTATTTATTTAATTGTAAATGAGTTACTTTTGGGATGGCTCCACCTTTGCTTTGCTGCTTATCTGTGCTAAATTTAGGCACTGGCTTTTGACCATTGACATCATGGTAGCTTTACAGGCTTTTGAGCTGTAGGAGATTAAATTAGCATCTCTTGATTAAGGAAACAATTTATGTTATGTAACATTAACCTCAATAATACAAGGCATCCTTAAGTTATTACTGCAGTTGTCCCTTTATTAGGCCCCACTCTCCTTACTAACTGTTAATAGGTTAGTCTAAACTGGTTGTTTCTGGCTTTCCATCTGAAACAACTGAAAATCTCACTTTTTTGACTGACTTTCATTTTAATTCATTTAATTCTTTCATAAATTTGTCCTAAAAGAAGGGTAAAGACAAAACTACATAATGGGTCTCTGTAGAGATTTTAACATTTTAATTAATCTGACAAAATAAGAATATTTATGCTGAATAAAGTGATGCAATCTAACAGTGACAGTTTGCTTGAACAAAATGCTGCTTATTTCTACCATTAAGTGCCCTTTAGACTATTAACATGAAAAGTTGAATCACTTACTGATGCATTTGAAACATGTAATATATCTTAACTGCAGTACAAACAGTGATTAAGTTTTTAACTAACAAAACAGTGTCTGATCTAAAAAAGCAAGTGTTAAGTTTAATCACATAAGATTGAATGTTTTACCTGACTCTTGATTTTCATGTTTCAAGTAGAGTGGTTCCATCTTAAAGGCTCCTATGATGTCTGCTCTTTTCTTCACCCTGGTGGCGAGTAGAAAAAACATCACGTCACATATTTCTGGAAAATAAAACTGAAAGGTCAAACAAATTTACTCAAGGAAAAACAACACTGACATGTAAAAATCACAGTGAACATAGAAAACTCAATAATCACAATATGACATATTTAAATGAAGAATGAACTTAAGTTCAGAGTTTGTGCCTTTAAAATCTTTTTGAATATAGTTTCTTAACGTAGAAAATCTCATCCTGAATGATTTACTCATTCACTCATCAGGCTGAGCACGTTCCCATTGTTTGTCGCTGACAGAAGAGGCAGCTGGGAGGCGTGGGTTTATTTTTACTCTGCAATGATTCAGGTTGAGACGGATGACAGTTTGGAGGTGACACTAACTACTTAATGTGGCTTTATGGGAACTGTGAGTCACTCTGAGGTTAAATAATCTGACTTCCTAAAAAGTTTCTTTTAATTTATGCATTATTTATGGAACATAAAAGGAAATACACAGACTTCATATCCATTTCTGTAGTTAAGTGTTTTATAATGACTGCATAAACATAAATGTAAGTTTCTTACCACAAAGCAGAGCAGTCAAAGTTGACAAGAAGCCATTTGTGTGGGTTGAAGTTGAAAGAATCTGCAAACTTAACAAGATAAAAAATATGTATTTAACATCTTTGTGAATGACAGCAGTAATAATACAAAAAATAATAACCCAAAATTAAAACAAATAATATCATGATATTACGAGCAGCTAGTTTAATTTACTGTAAACAAGTAATGCACGATCAGGTAAGAAAATGTAGGTTTTAAGATATTTAATGAAAAGTTCATGTGCTGTATAATTCATGTCACATGGATGCATTTGTAAAATATATGACAGCAGAACCACACATCATAGTACCCCTTTTTTCTCCATCCCTGATGCAGATACAATCTTTTCACTAACACTATCACCTCCACCAAAGCAGACACAGTGTATTTGAAATGCAAAAGAGGGACATGCAGCCAGCAGCTCAGGATGCAGGGGGGAAAAACTCTCCCAGCAGCATTCAATTAAACACAAACCAACCTCTTTTCTTATCTGAGCTGATCTTATTGTTTGCTATCTTTTGTAATATCCTTTTTCTCCACCATCGTCAATGCAATAACACAGCGTACACAGGGACAATATGAGACAGGCTCAGGGCTGACAGTTGCCATGTGGACTGATTCAAAGGGGGCTGGTTTCCTGCTCACCCATCACTCATATCCTAGCAACCAATCTGCCTGCAGGGCCACAAACTCATCCTGAAACACTGGGATCATTCTGCATGTTTTGGACCATATAGTATAGTAGTGACTTTTTAATGTGTCAAAGTCCTGACCCAAACAAGAGCACACCAGCTCTCATGAATATTACCTTAGGTTTTTAGCAAGCACAGGTGGACAATCAAAATACATTCAATGTGTACTGTGCTCAAGTTTGGTGGTGGTGTGGGGTGGTGTGTGTGTGAGGGGGGGCATTTACTGTACTACATGTGAACTCCATCTCACTGAGGAAGAAGTAAATACAATACAATGATGGATTTCACTATAGGCCATAATGTCATAAACACAGTGCATCTATAATCATCTTATTTCACATCAGTTATTTGGCAGATTCATCTTGCAAAGGTTCTAGGTGGAGCGATTAAGTTTGTTCTGCAGAAGCAGCATCCAACCAGCATTTCTTAAGCAGGCAGAAGCAGGAGCATCATGCCTAAAGCCCTCAAAAAGGGACTGCAAACCTGTAAGCAATGACTGCTAATAGAGGTTAGCATGGGTGCTGCCTATTTTGGAGGCAGAGTTACTAGAATATGATAACATTTATAAACTAGAAAAGCACTCGGAGAGCGCAGATCTTCGCCAGGGCCACAGTCCAAAATCCATCCATTACTTTTTGTGTTATTTTGTTCACAGACAGACAAACAGACAAACAGACAAACAGACAGACAGACAGACAAACTCTCCCGAAAAAACATAACCTCCTTAGCGGAGGTAATTAACCTTTAACCACACAGATGGGCAAGTTATAGCAAAAATGTGGAAACTGCAGATTGCACATTGTTTTAATTACTTTAAAAAATCCTGGATCTGCACCTGGATTCTGGACACCACCAATATCACATCACTTCTTCCTTATATCATTACTAGAATTATTTAAAAATTCTATCAGAACATATTGAAAACAATTTCAGTTATTGGTGAGAATGTGGAAAAATGCCCGTCACACAATGTTAACAAATACTTAGAATTATTCCTGGATCTGCAACCGTCTTCTGATCACCACCAAAAATAATTCACTTTCTCTTTTTGCAATGACCAATTTTCCCTTACAATTTCATAAAAACCCATCAAGCCTTTTGAGTTATTTTTCTTATAGATGAATGGACTGCCAGACAAACAGACAAATGGTTAGAAAAACAGACGTATTTGTAGAAGGTAAAAAAAACAACAAAATACAACAGAACATCTCTTGATGGAGAAGATATTTTGGCTCCTCTCCCAACAGGATTTGGCAAGAATCTGATTTAGGAACCAGGTCTCAACTTTACACCTTGCCAGCACTGCCTGCCTACTGCATCATCTGACTGGCCCATAATCAATGTAACAGACAGAACAATAGTCCAATTACCTTCAAGCTGTGTTTTGAAAGGATTTGCCCTTTCCAAACACTTTTCTTAGCCGTTTCACAGATGGACTTGTGAAATATGTCTTGGATAGTTTCTATTAAGATTTCTATCCATTGGGTCGGGTTAATAATTCATGACCTCTATGAGTGAACTAAAACAATAGTACATGCTCCAGTAGAAGAAAATCTTGTGTATTATGAACCTCACCTAAGGAAAAATGTTCTTATCCCAAACTTGGGGAGAAAAAACACACTACCCATAATCCCAGAGTGTCATAATGGCACCCTTGGCCTGTGTAGTGTATCTCAAAGTATCATCCTGTGATCATACAGGGGAGCGTGGCAACATTAAAAAGCTCCAAAATGCATTTTAAATACTTCAAAATAAAAGAACAGGTCGCAAACAAAACTTAATTTATGAAGAAAAAAATACTTTAAATGCCTGTGGCTCATTTTGCAAACATCTACCAGTGAAAAGATGAAACAACAGTTGGTCTTTCACAGTCAAATCAGTTTCCTGTGCTGGCTCTCATCATTGTTTGAACTGGTGTGTGTCATAAACAGTGGTATATAAAGGTCTAACGCTGCCTCAGGAAATTGCTGGCTCCTTATCTCTGCGTCTCTGCACAGCTCGAGGAGCAGCAGCTGCCTCAGCGAGCCTCAAAAGGGGGATTGATGCTCCTGCGCTCCCAACGATTGTACGACCTATTAGTCACTCCTGTGTGCTTCCTCCTTGACATTAACGCTTTGCCGTTTTCAAGCAGAGATGACAGAGTGGGATAAAATCAGTAGGAAGTCAGTGTTTATGGGAGATTTCATGGCCAATTGCACAGAAACCTGTTGTGCTGTCATTCAACATGAATGTCTTTACAGGTGGGTTCTGGGTTTATGTCTCTCATGAGAAATCTTAAAATTATCCTTAAAGATGCTCCATACAGGCCCATTTTTTTGACTGTCAGTGTTTATGTCCTTCATGAATGTGTGAATCAAATACGTACCTCGACACCATTCAACAAAGGTCTGAACTCAGGACAGATAAAAGCGCTCCCTGCATACGCTGCATCAATGTGCATCCACATGTTTTCCTTGTTACCTGAAACAGACAGAAAATAAAGAGCTTAGAGGGGTGCAGGGGTGATGTTATTGGCAGGTTAGCATTGGACTGGTTAAAACATACTTAAAACCTTCAGGATGTTTTATTTTGTTTTAGATCACTGCTAATAATTTGTTCTGTAGCAAAGAAAAATATCTTAAACTTACATGTTCTGTTCTATGTTGTGATCTCTCGAGGTTTTAAGCTTAAATGTTGGTGTTGGTAATTGGTGAGTGTCAAAAGCTATTGTTAGACTCCTATTAAACTGTGATGTGGTGGTTTCACTTTTAAGCAGTTAATATAATATAATATCTTAAACATATAATCTTTTCTTTCAGAATTTTTTAATTATTCCTAAAACAATCAAAAAAATGGCTTCAGTTGGGTCCCCGGTCAATGTTGTTGCCTTTATGAGCAGATCATTAGCAACTACAAACACACCAAAAGGCTTTAAAATTCTGCAGCAGACAATGTCAGATGCATGTCATTATTTATGGCTAAACATTAGAATCCTGTTTTTATTTGTTCACAACAAACCTTATTTCAGGCATGTATCCAAACCCAGTATTCTAAATCCCCTGTAGCTTTAGGCTCCAGGACCAGAAAATGCTAAATGCTAATGATGTCTTTGGACTCATGCCATAATAAAAATGTATTTGTGAACAAGGTCTTCTGTGATGAGATTTAAGTTGTTTATGAGATACCTGAAACAGATGCTGATTACTCTTTAATGCCTGTACAAACAAATAAGGTCAACTTTAACAACAATGCTACTCTATATTTAATAATTCTTGCACTACTCTGAGTCTCATACTTATTTCTTATTTAACATTGCAGTTGCACTAGGAGACCTTTCTTGCCTGCAAACAGATTCCCTTTGATTTTAAAATATATTTTCCAAATAATGGTCCTTCATAAATCAGTTTTTATTTGTATGTTTAAAGGCAAACTGATCTTTGAAATCTGCTTTCTGTTGACTCACATAAAGGCCCGAGCTCAAGGATGTGATCAAAAGCACATGATGGAGTGGTGCCGAGCGTCGCACAGAACTGAAAGACACAAACATAAAAATCAAAACACCACAAAGTGATTTGATTAGTTCACTGACCTGGCCTGTCACTAATATAGCACACTGAACCTTCATCATTTCATGTGACACAATAAAATGTAAAGTGTTTGTTCCTTTACTGTTATAAACTTCACATGGGCGTGTTTGTAACTGTACCATAAGATTTGACTCTGGATGCATCAGAGCTGCTGCAGCCTCCTGACTGTTGTGCCCTGATAGAGATCTGTGAGTCCAGATGGAACAGACATGATTGTTCTTAACCAAATAGACAAACATTAGGTTCAGCAGAAACAAAGTTATCTCTCTACAGGGGCCTCAGGGTGTGTGTAGCTGCAGAAGCACAGTCTAATCATATCACTGTGAAGGGCTCTGAAAGTGTGCGCATGTGCTGCAAAAGTAATCTAGTGACGAATGAGGGAAAGTTTATAAATTGTTCCAATGCTGTGCTACAGGGTCCACAATTTAACACAAGTCCAAGGCATGAAATCATGCATTTAGTCATGGTGAAACATCAGTGATGCACATGCATTACCAGTTTTAACCACAGTGTGTTAGTCATTGTATTAGCACGTCATTAAAAACCTTTCTGATTTTTTTCATAGGTAGACCCCAGAAAAATAATGTTGCAGTGCAGCTGGATCTGCCTGATTCAATGTCTAAAGTAAGACAGATCGATCTTGAAAAGCTCCAAGCCAAAACAACTGAGGTTGGTCAGTGGTGGCACGTCCAATCAGCATTCATTAAAACAGGAAGAGGCAGGATTAATGGCTGTGATGACAGCAGAAAGTTACTTCTCATACAGGGATTACAGTACATGCTAGCAGGCTCAGTAGCAGTTTTGCCAGGACCCCATTTTTTATTAAAACAAAAAAAAATGACAGTACTGGACAAAAAACATCATAGATGGGATGCTTTCACTCCATTCTGACATGTTTTGAAGACAGTGTGTTGTATGAATTTCTTTACATTTTGACCTTTAAACTGGAGAAGTGCTCACCTCCTGACTCATAATGAATGTAATTGATGGAGCAATCATCCAGTCACCTGTTGGTTATGCTTTTGAAAGCATTCACCCTCCCCAAATGCCTTCTAAGGGCTGTTTCCAGACTGACAAGTGATGTTTATTCTGTATTGTACGTTAAAAACTGTCTATCTGGTGTGTCAAGTTAGCAGTAAATGGGATGTAACAAAAACTGATCAATCTGACAAATACCATGTGCCTTTATGATGATTATTTTAATTTTTCAATTTTTATTTGGAGAGAGACAAAAGACAAAAACTAACTAAAAATTAACCATGTTTTTAATTAGAAGTTATACGCTAAGACAGGCAGCAGCAGGTTTTCCAGCACAACAAAGACTCACAAAAACATGATGTCAGATATAAAAAAACACATTCAGTCACACTCAGGAGTGGGCTTTGTTTCCTTTTAAGCTTCATCATTTGCAGCTACATACAGTATTGTCTTTGTCAGGTCAAAACCTCTTACCTCTATTATTTTGTGATTTTTCTTTGTTTTTGTTAAGCTAAACAGTATTTTCGGTCAGTTTCCATGTCAGTGCATGTGTTTTAAACCACTTAAACTAACTGAAAGTACACTTAGGATGATAAAATTATGTTTTCATTCAGTGAAGCATTTTGTGTGTTTTTTTCCCTGAAGAAATTTTTTATTTGCAGTTTTTGAGATAAGAGTGTTGTGTCTGATGGTGACGATATGTACATTTGTACCTTGTAGATGCATTGCCAGTATGTTTTTCTTTTAAAATTAGCTGAACATTTATGGAGTATATACTCAAGTGTTAACAGAATTTTTGTGATGTTGGTCTTACATAGAAAGGAATAAGTCCAGCAGCTTTGTCCTCCTCCACCATTTTCTTTAGTGCTTCTCCAGCAACAGCATAGTTTTCATCTGTGGGGACCTTCTTCATCATCACGCCTCCAATGAGAGCAGCACGCTCCACCGATGAGTGAGCCTGAAGACACAAAGAAGCAATAATTATGGAGAGTAAAATCTAAGTGTTTCATTGTGTCCCTTTATTTGGTTTATGTGAAAGCTCAATATGGTATGAAGAATTTGGTGATAGTGATTAATTTAAATTTGAATGAATATGATAGGATTGAGATCATGGAATTTAACATAGTTTCTTATTGCAGATCAACAAACCGCTATTGCTTATTTTAACTTCCATCCCTTTTCATAATGTTCACATTTACAGTGTAACTGTTCTGTACTAATGTAATACTGGACACTGCTGCACCTTAACTATAACTTATAACTACCTCTATATACATACATGTACAAAAAAAAATTATTCTGTTCATAGTAAACTTATCCTGTTCTTTTATTCTGTTCATAGTAAACTTATTCTATTTATTACTTTCGATACTACTAGGCTATTATATTTTTTATACTGTAGTTTAGTTTCTTACTCTTGTTTTAATATTGCCTGTTTGCACCGTGGGTCCGAGAGGACTGAAATTTCATCTATGCCGTATGTCAAGCATGTATTGCATATTTGACAATAAAGCTGACTTGACTAATACAATATCATTTTTAAAATAAGTCATTAAGGATAAAAACTTTCACATACACGATACTGGTTCACTTATTAGAGGTTAAAGAATATAATGTAAACATCAATACCCTTCAGAGTGACTGATAATGCTTCCTTGTGTTCATAAATAGTATCAAGTACTTTGAACTAATTTATTCTGGAAAAAAAAACAATCATCCTTGACACAGTTTACTACTATGCAGCCATTGAATTTGATCACTTTCCCAATACCAGCCTCAGCCGTGCTAAACATACAAAAAGGGAGACATTGTGTAAAAGAGGGATTTTATGAACTCTTAGGCCACGATCACCCCTTCAAATTAGCATTTTTTTTCAATAGAAAAACTACAAACTGCTCTCTTGGTAAAGGTCTGCGAGGCCCTCAGGCGGGTCTCTAACCCAATCACAGTCAGCCTGTTATTAAACCTGATCAGAGCTGCAGTCGGTAAAACCCTCTGTCTTTCTCAATCACTGGAAAGAGCAGTCAGTACAACCACAGTGATCTCTAAGGGTCACAGTTCAGATCAACTACTGCATAAGTGAAAATACAAATGTGTTCAGATGTACATGACAATAATTGTTGCTATCAAACAAGTCTAGTTTTATGATCTTGTATAACAGTATCATATCAAATTCAAGATAAATGCCTAATCAATTCACTGTGTAGCCTAGTCTTGTGCTATCAAACATTTATCTTGATTATCTTATAATAGCACTTAATGATACTGCATGTGTCAGCATTGTTTACGTTTTTATCATGTCAGAAACATCAAGTTCCTGTCCCGATGAGGGGCACTAGGAAACGTTTTCTTCTTACCTGTTCAGAGGTGTAAGCCACCAGCTCTGAGAGGATGGCACCCTCAGATTTTTCCGGGTTTGATGCCTGGACGTGTCTGACAGCTTTACATCGAGCAGCAAGCAGGGACATCAGTGTGGCTTCACTTGCAGTGCCCTGTGCAAGAAAAACAGGATGATGTGTAAATGTAAGCATTTAGATCAAACCATGTTTGGATTTAGACACTGAATTCAACTTCTTGCTTACAGTAGCTATACAATAAGATGGAGATGTGAGTGTTCATAATATTTCAGTGAACAGTCTTTTCAAACATCAAACATCAAAATATGAGGCACTGTTTAAATTCAGTGTTTGGCTAAAATACATATGGACATAATTTTGAATTTGCGGAAAGTTAAAGTTAATTTTGATTTAAAAATATGCTATAATTTTCTGTCTCAAGGAATCAAAGTACAATTTTCTCAGTGATTATATGATATAATAATAAATCAAGCAAAAAGTCTGGCTGACTCATCTGTAGTTTGTGTTGCTTCAGCTCTTTATCACACAAACATAACTTCATAAATCTCTTTTTATTCATAATTTTCCTTTATTTTGATGTCCTTATTACAAAGACAAATCAATGTGCCATGCATCCAGTCTGATAGTGTGAGCTATACAAGACCGCAAGACAAGATGAAATGTGGCTCTCCAGGTGTCTGGGGACATTACGCACACACAAAAAAATCCTTGAAGTGTTTAAATCGTACAATCAATGAACACTTGCCCGACACACAGGCTATTACAGGATGCACCATAATATATTAGAACCAAATTTATTGTTACAGTTAAGGAGGAGGATAAACAGAAGTGATCAATCATTCAATTTCAGCAACAAACCACCATCATTATCAGAGCACTAGCTCGAGGCATAAACCCAATAACTGCAAACATCCAGCAGCAACACCTAACAAACCGTACTTCCTGTTTCTTTTCCTCATGACTACAAGATATGTAACTATAAATAGTGCCATGTGAAGCTGGCAGCCTTTTTAAGAGTCTGAAACCTCTCTTATGGACTCATTTCCATCAGTGATAAAAATGTTAAGCTGGTTCTGTTTTGAATGCAACCAAATAAGAATTTCAACACAACAGCACCACAGGTCAAGATTATACAGACATTTTAGTTTGAGCATTTTAAAAGATTAAATTTACTGAGACAAAACTGAAGTATTTACTAATGAACTCTGAGCCAAGTGGCAAAGGGGCTGCAAGGCTTTATTTGCTTTAATTTATTTGTTTAATTTATTTAATCGGGACATATCGATCAACAAATCAGCATTAAGCATGTATTTACATGTGCTGGAAAAAGCTACACAGCTACATTTCATCTGTTGCCCTAAGGCAGGTAAATACAAAAGAAATCTAACAACTGAATACAGATAACAATATACAGGAAAGTGAGCAATTAACCTAATGAACATGTTTTTGGTCAGTGCAGGAAACCAGAGGACCCAGAAAAAACTCCTGCTAACTCTTGGAGAACGTGCAAATAGACCCCGACGGCTGTCACATTTGTCTTGATTAAGTGTCCATTAAAATATCTGATGGTTGGATTGTCTTTCAAATAGATCAAACATTAAACCATACTAGATAAATGATTTCAATCACAGTGTTTCTGTGGGCTGAATTAACTTTTGTAGAAATTTAACAGTAAAAAATACCCTGAAAACCCCAAAACAGATTTCAGGTTCATGCTACTTTATTTGTACTCATGGGTATATTTGCTCTGGAGGCAGATAGATGTAGACACCAATCACAACACACAAATCACAAAACAGATGCCACAAGAAGCAACATAATAAGGGAACAATAAAATACATTAACCCTAATCAAAAAGCAAAAATTAGAGAAAGACAAAATTTAATTGATGAGAGACTTCCACTTTAAATGGAGTAACAAGCAGGTGAAAGCAGCTCTCCATAACCTTGATAAAAAGGATAGAAAAGCATTCAAAAGTGCAGACATCTGCCAAGCATGTCAGTTCCGCCTATAAATTGCAATTTCCACCCAACATTACTGCCCTATATTTATTTTTTACACACATTGTGGAATGTAAAATAACATTATGCTCAGCGTGTGATTATTGCTGATACCATTATCATCCAATAGAGTGACCCAGTTAGTTGTGGGTCTTGTAACATGTTGTCTGAACCAATGTGCTGCTGTTTGTGCAGATGTTGGTGATGTGTGTGCCGCAGTGCTCCCACTGGGCGATGTGGCAACCCGGCCAGTCGAAGCAAAACCATGGTGCTTCGGTGAGCAGCACATTTGCTCTATGTGGAGTTGGGAGGCTAGGTTTTTACACTTACACACACAGACTTCTGCTATGATGGACTATTTCCATATTGACATTATCAGCAACCTTGTTTCAAGTGACTAACAGGCATGGCAGCGTATGTTTCTAAAATGTTAATGTACTCACAGTAATGTTACTAGTAGCTGTGAGTTGTAGAGGACTGGGGTGTTTATAACAATTTCAGGAGAGTCTGCTGCCTTAATTTATCTTAAAAACCAAGGCTCTAGGAACAGTGCCGGGCTTCCTTAATCAGAAATTTCTTCCTCCTCTCCGTTATGTCTGAGAGTAGAACTGCATGCACAGTTTTCAGGACTGATTGGCTGGTCAGTTTGCTGTGAGACAGCAGACTGAGCAGTGAGATGGAACTTTCCTCCCCTGGCATTGCAAGGGAAGCTGGGAAATATAGTGACATAGGCTTGAAAAAGTATACTTCAGTTTGCAAATAAATTACAATTCCCCTAATGCCATAAATGAATGGGATTTGCCATTATATTGCTTAAAGGCTCCGCATGTTGCAAGCTGTTTACTTTATCTTTCATGCTCTTTTAATTTATTTTCATTTCAGTTGTATTTATGCTATTTTATTTTTATTATAATTACTTATTTTTTCATTTGTAAGTTTCCTTCTGATGTTTCTCTTGGATGCTGCTGCTGTAAATCTGAAATTTCCCCCTGTGGGACTAATAAAGGTCTTATCTTATAAACGTCAATGTTCTTTTAAGACATCAGTCTGGATCGGATCAGCACCAGAATGTATTGTCTCCCTCCTTGGACTTAACCACATCTCTCCTAAAATGTTTTTGTAATTCCATCCAGTGGGTTTTGCTTAACCTTGCTAACAAACAGACAAGCCAAATGCTTATAATGTAGAAGGAGCAACACCATTAATACCAGTCGAAGAAAAACACCATACATGAAAAAGGGCAGTGGATGAAATTACCCACAAAAAACTTAAACTTCACCTGCTCTCACACAGACTTAAGAAGAACAGCAAGTGAGAGTGGGAAGAAAAGATCTACCTATGTTTAACACTGCCATAAATGAACATGTAATTGAAAAAAATGCAATCAAAAGATTTTAAAACGACTATCAGAATGAAAAAGAAATGTATGTATCCATAGCATTTTTGTAAGTATGCACAATATCTATTAAAGCTGATGCAACAACCAATCACATTGTGCTACATCATCATACAGAAATATTGTGCAATATCACTCATGCGAGCATTATTCAAGCAGATCTGACCGCTCTAGCACATATTGCACCAACCCCTGTGCCAACATGTTGAAACTTTGGCAATCACAGACAAAGATGGCCAAAGGTCATCAGCTGACATGGTGACTTTTCACAACCTTACACCTGTTAGCAATGTCAGGAGAGAAACTCAAATGCAGCATGTAAAAGTATGGGACAAGTTTGACCACTGAATGCTGAGAAAAATGTTGTAGGTTTGAAAAAGATAATGGACTGTGGATAAAATTGCCCAGAATTTATTCCAAAGCATGTACTGAAAAAACAGATTGAGATCCCTCTTACCATCCACTTCTCTTATAAATAAGCTTTCATCATCTTTTGTCAGTCATAATTATTCTAATGAAAGGCAAACTGTCTTTTTCCACCACCAAAGTCTAATGACTCACACAGGGGTAAAAAGGGAAATCTAAGGTCACCTGAGCACCTTTTTGAATCCCACTTGCTTTTTGTGTGAAGGTTCATAATAATAGCTGTCACAGCACTCATTAGCTGGGTAGCATTGAGAAGAGCCCCCAGTCGTTGCCATAGCAAGCAGGGTAAGCTGCACTTTAAAAGGCGAGCGGCAGGACTGAAACAAAAACACATGAATCAAATATGCACACACACACACACCCTCACACTCAGGTGGTCACAATATAGGAGGCACGAAATGATCTGTCATCAGAGTGCACTTCCATGCTCCAACAATCAACATCACACACTCACACAAACAGATAAAGCCAGTCCCCGCTGCCTCTGTGTTTCAGTCAATGAACACTAAACTAATGCTCTGCCTTTTGCCACACGAAACAATCTCCATCACCGTCATCTCTGCCTGCCACTGGATGACACATTAAAAGGCAATTTCCTGCCAATTTTCTACCGGTGTGAGCAGCAAAGGGAGGCAAAAAAATCAATAGGCAGCAAACTGCTCATAAATACAAGTTTGGAAGACATCAATGTGTATATTCACCTTTGTTTTTGTAAAAGTCAAACTTGCAGACAAACTTTAGAGCTCAATCTTCTCGTTATTTCAAACTTCTTGTTCTTATAAGATAATAAAATGTAAATTTGGACCTCTGATTTAGGTGTTAGATGTTCCTCCAAGTCTGACTGTAGACCTCCAATCTCAGACCAGAGGGACAGTTAGAAATAAACATAAAAAGACCAGGATGCTATTTCATGTTTAGATTACATAAACTGTTGTTTTTAAAAATTATGAAGCGTTTCAAAAGCTGTTTGAAATACGTGTTTAACCAATGTCAAAAGAGGTTTTAAACTGGTCATGGGAAACATTTAAAAGTTTTCAGAGGTCATATTCTGCCATAAGTCAGGTATACATATTCATTTTGATGACTGCTTCAAAGGAAAATGAAAATGGTTAGAATTTTGATGTCGGCAACATTTCGAGAAGTGCAGAGCTGATGATTCTCTGGATGGAGTCAAATCCCTGGAAATTTATTCTCAGTTAAATATAGCGGCTGCTAAAACAAGTGTAAAACTGATGTTTCAACACTTTGTGACTTAAACCCACAAACCCGAGTTAGAAATTTGCTTCATTGAAGCAGATTTTCTGTCTAAGAAATGTTCATAATCACGGAGGTTTGAAACACCTTCAGATTTCCACAATCAAAGCTCCCCTGATATTGCTGTATTCCTTCTCTGTCGGGGATGTTCTGTTGGAGTTCCTGTCTCTTTAAGGCCCACATCCCCACGTGGGTCCAGTCTGCTCTGATTGGTTTACAGGTCTAGTCTGTGGTAATTGGTCAGATCACCTCTGCTCGGCACCATATTTTCAACAACTTTGCATTCATTCTAACAACATGCTCGGCCATGGGCTTGCTTCTATGAGACAATTGGTTTAAGCTGATGATGCAACAATGGTAGGATGTCACTATGGTAGGTCCATTTGGAGTTTGGGAGAGCAAGATGTTTAAGACAGCTGCTGGCACCATACAGCGGGGGAGGGAGGGAGTTTGACATTTTCACAGAACTGCTCTGTAATGCAAAGGACATATACTTAATACACTACAGGGCAAATCAAATAAAAAGCATGATATGAGCTCTTTAATTAGCAGAACAATTTTTGAAAAAATGACCCAGTGTTTTTCGAGAAAGTGAGGGACACACTAACCCCAAAGTACTACCTGAAAGTTTAAAAAAATATGTCTCTGTGTGATTTCATTTCCATTTTTTCTGATTTCTTCAATTATGTGGACCTTTCTGTAGTGAGTTCACTGACAAACATGTGGTCCAACTCTTACCTGGATGACACCTCCACCATGGCCATGCGTGCCGGCTATAAAGTGCTCAGGCAGATGAAGCATCTTCCCGAGCCAGTCCAGCATGACCGTCTCCAGCTCTGTGCAGGCAGGGCTGGCAGCCTGAGACACAGAAACACAAACAGAAAGAAATGTGTCAGAATAGCAGCAGAAAAGTGCAGTTCTTTGAAGAGAATAAGTTGGTTTCCTACCCAGGAGAAGCCAATGCATCCAATCGCAGTGCACAGCATGTCAGCTAACATGGCAGGATAGGAGGAGGAGGCCGGGAAGTAGGCAAAGAAATATGGGCTGTGCCAATGAGTGATCTGGAAAGAGAGAAAATCATTCAAATGGGTACTTAGATTACATTTTACCATCAATTATAAAACAAAATAAATGCTCTGTTTCAAAGACATCAAAAGACGTCCCTTGGTGGGTTAATCAACCCATCAGAGATATTTCCCTCACTTCACAGTAATTGCTGCTATGTTAGTTTAAGTTTGAGTAAATCTGGTCCATGTTGGCCAAGTCTTCTTTCATTATGTTTTTTTTTATCATGGTCAACAGATATGCCAACTGCAGGTTCAAGAAAAAAAATAACCATATTATAATCTCTCAGTCATGTTAATGGAAATCATGGACAACCACTCTGGCAATTCAACCCACTAACAGCTACAAAAAATTCCACCCATGGCAAAATAAATCATTTTAAATACCAGCAACATGAGAGGTCTTAGTAATGTAAAAAATAAATAGCAGTGTCCTAAATCTTTGTACTGCTATATCATTTGTGGTATGAGCATCATGCAATGTTGACACTGATAGCCTACTTGTAATACTAGCTAGCTTGCTTTAACATCAATTGCAACTTGACTTTGATGTTTGCTGGTAAGGCAGAAAAGAACATGGAAGAGTTCTTGTGTAGCTCTTTTTGTAAATACACAGTTTGTTGATATGCTGCAAGAAGACAGCTATTTAGCCAAAACCACTAACACCCTAAATCTGCAATACTCTGAAAAATCTGGAAAACTTTCCAGAGTTTGAGTTACTTTTAATAATGAAGCATAAAAATTCATTCAAGTAATTTCAATTTTAAATCGAAAGGTAAAACCCCATTCAAACTTCCAAAAAACAACAACAGAAAACTTAAGTTATCCAGGCTTTTCGTGGATGAGCTGTGTGTGGGAACACAAACAGCCAAGTTTTTCCCTCGGACTGTCCAAGAGCTAAGGTGTGAACACAGCAGTGCATAGCCAAGATAATTCACTGAGGCAACTGAGGAGGGCTGATGACATCTTCCTGTCCCAAAAATCTTTATCATGCTGGTTCTGTCATCTGCTTTGTTCAGCAAATCACACCAACATGTAAGCAGGGGTATTTTGGACTTACTGCTATTTAAGGTACCAAGGCAAAAATGTGTTGTCCATGTTAATATACAGACATGGACAACTTCCCCAGTGTCAGACAGCTTGGTCTCAGCCGCAGGTCATGGGTCCTCCAACAAGGCAATCACCAGAAAGCACACAGCTATAAACACCCAAGAATGGCTAAAAACAAAACACTGGACTATTCTGGAGTGGCCTTCTATGAGCCCCAATCTTAATCCTGTTGAACATCTGTGAAGGAGGTGAAACATACAGTCTGGAGAAGACACCCATCAAACCTGAGACAGCTGGAGCAGTTTGCTCATGAGGAGTGGGCCAACATACCTGTCGACAGGTGCAGAAGTTGCATTGACAGTTACAGAAATTGTCTGATTGCAGTGGTTGCTTCAAAAGGCTGTGCAACAAAACAGTGAGTTAAGGGTACTATCATTTTTGTCCAGGCCAGTTTCATTAGTTTGTTTTTTTAATCATTCTGTTGACCCACAATTCAAAACCAGTGTCTGATTTTCACTAGTTGATTTTCAGTAAGTTTTTATTCTTTATTACTTCTGTCAGTAATATCAAGTTATTTCAGTGACCATGTGGGTTTTTCTTTCTTTAACACAAGTGTACCAACAATTTTGTCCACGTTTATACAGTCAGTGTCTAAAGGTTGTGGCTCCATGGTACTTATCTCTGTCTGAAATCATGAAAACAGTCAGAGGTCACAAATTTTGTTTTTTATTAACAATTTGACAAGGATCCCAGATGTCCCCTGACATTTGCTGTTTCTTGATTCATATGTCCACTCAAAAATATTTTATTAAGGCACCCTCATAAACCGCTTTGTCTCAGCCCTGCTCAGTAAAGTTGTTTTAGTGCAAATTGACTTGGCTTTCCAGCACTGTGATCTAATGTTTATGAGGCCCCAGACCACTATCTTCTTCTGGTTGAGGTATTATACCCCTACATTTAGCACTGTGTCTACACTACACCAAAAACAATGGATGGACATCATTTTGGTCTTACAGTCAATTAAGACGATTACTTGTTGAAATCAACAAAGAATATGTCTTTGTTTAGTATAAGTAAAATATACTTTGTAAACATTTACCAAACATGTGGACCAGACTTCTTTCGGTTGTCATTATTCAGTAAGATTAAATTACCTAAACAGCACTTATTTAATACAGTTTGAAAAAGGCACATCTGTAAAATAAAACAACTAAAGCAATCTAACAGATGAGCTCACCCCAGGCATTACGACTCTCTCCACATCTTTGATGACGTCCTCATAACTCTCAGGCTCTGTTGGAGCCTCAGTGGGGATCAGGGAACGAAGATATCCTGGTTCCACATCTGGATAGACCGGACGCTGTTCTAAGTTCTCCAGATAGTCGGCAATATAGTCGACCATCTCCTTCCCTCTGCGCCGAAACTCTGCTGCATCCATGATCTTGCTGAAACACAGCACATACAGAAATGCTCTTCACTGATGCATATCTGATGATTTTTGAACATCCAAATGTTATTCAGAATTATGCCATTTCAGTTTAAATAGTCTGGCACAACAAGGAGAAAAGTGGACAATTTCAATTTTGATTAGCTTTAGAGTGAAACTAGAGTCAGTACACTCTCGCCCAGCTGTTAATGATTTCTACACATAAAATCCTTTCACCCTGAATGAACTGAGTTTACTGGTGACATAAATTCTTAACTTACACTCCGAATTTTAATGTTGAGCTCATTTTTCTGGAAAGGCAGCTTCAGTTAAAGCATTATATTCAAAATGGTTGAAAGCAACTTAAAAATTGGTTTCCAAACACAACATTTTAGAGGTTTTGTTCTCACCTCTCAGGCGCACAAACACTTCAAATTTTAACACTTGATCATTTAGTGTTTTTCATGATCATAATTGGACACAGAACAAAGTTAAAGTTCAGTCAAACTCTTTATCTTTCCCCTTTTTTTCTTAATGCAACAACTAAAGTTATTTAAATAGCAGCTGATGTTGATATTTCAGTACAGCAAAACATTGCCATTGAGAACAACAGAGTCTTATTCAAGCAGCTGCAGAATTTCATTGGAGAGTATAAGGGTCAGACATGAAAACAATAGGGAAAAAAGTCAGAACTTTTGAGTGATGCACTTTGAAAGAAAGTCAAAATGTCAGCACTGAAGTCAAAATGTTGAGAGCAAACCTGAGGTACAAGGTGAATGTCAAAATGAAATGTCCTGAAAAAAGTTGAAAAACAGCATTAAGCAGGATGTATACCAAAAATCTAAAAGTTCAAATTGTGTAAATGAAATGGTCTGAATTATTTTGATTTACAAACAACATTTTGACCTAATATTCAACAAATGAAACTCTTTTCTCCATTGAAAGAAATTTTCAATACAAAGATCAATGATTAACATTGTTGTTGTATCATCTGATCTGCAGCCGTATGTTTTGGACACTCAGGTGAAGAGAGGAGCAGCGCTGTTAACTGATCATCACCTGGTGGTGAATTGGATTACATGACGGGGGGGCTGTCAAAAAGACCTGATAAACTCTGACAGAGGTCTGGCAGAGGTCCCTGTCCATAAGGTTTTCAACTTCCAACCCCAAAAATTCTTGTGCATTCTGGGGGAGGACCACTCAGACATAGAGTCTCAAATTTGGACTCGACAGCTGTGGGCTAAAGGTCCCGCTGATGGACACCAGTGATGAAGGAAGCTGCAATGCTGAATAAAGAGGCCCTACAGGTTTGAGTAGCTCAGGGATTTCTGGAATCAGCTGACAGGGATGGCAGCTTCAGTGGTTGCCAGGTGAGGAAGGAGTTTGGAGAGACCATGGAGTTTAGGTACTTTAGGTAGGCCTCAAAGAAGTTCTGGCAAACCTTTTTTTTTTTTTTTTTTTTTTCCTTAAGTTATTTTTTGGGCTTTTTATGGCCTTTATTTGATAGGACAGCTGAGAGAGACAGGAAAGCGAGTGAAGAGAGGGGGGATGACATGCAGCAAAGGGCTGTGGCCGGGATTCGAACCAGCAGCCGCTGCTGGAGGTTGGCAGCACCCGTACATGGGGCGGACGCTCTACCAACTGAGCTAATGTCCGCCCCCTGGCAAACCTTTTGACATCCCAGAGCATATTACCCGGATGAGGGTCAGCACCTCCAAATCTGAGGCCATAGTTCTCTGCCATAAACAGGTGGATTGCTTTCTTCAGGTAAGGAGCAGGTCGCTGCTTCAGTTAAAGAAGTTTGCGTATCTTGGGGTCTTGTTCATGAGCAAGGGTAAAATGGACTGAGAGATGGATAAGCAGATTGGTGCAGCATCTGCAGTGTTGCAGACTCTGTACTGGATTGTTGTGATAAAGAGGGAGATAAGCCACAAGGCAAAGCTCTCAGTTTACCCCTTCAACTTCATTCCAACCCTCACTCAACAATCAAACAACATTGTGGATACAAACGGTTGAAATGAGATTTTTTTCAGAAGGGTGGCTGGGCTCAACCTAGAGATAGGGTGAGGAGCTCAGACCTCTGGAGGGAACTCAAAACAGAGCCACTACTCCTTTGTACAGAAAGGAATCAGTCAAGGTGGTTTCTTGCATCTAACTAGGATGCCTCCTGGATGTCTTCCTGGAGGTTTTCTGAGCACTCCCAACTCCAAAGGTAGACCCAGAACGCCCGCTGGAGGGATTATTTATCCCATCTGGCCTGGAAACACCTTGGGAACCCCCCAGGAGGAACTGGAAATTGTTGCATGGGAGAGGGAAGTCTGGGCTGACCTGGTTGGCCTGCTGCCCCTGTGACCTGGCCCCAGATAAGTGTTGGAAGATGAATGATAGATGGATGGGTCTCTGGGGGCTTTTTCCAGCCTGTATTTGATAGAGGTAGGACAGTGGATAGTCTTGACAGCCTGGTAGAGCAGGGAAGGACACAAAGTAAATGTGCCTCAGGGTCTGATTCAAGGTCCCCCTGCACAAGACGAGAGTGTCAGTATAAGAGGGTGAACAGGTACCAAACTGGCACCCTGGAATTTGACTTGAACCTACAGATGTTTACTTCTTTCAGAGTGTGATATTAAAGTTAAGCCTTTGGAGCCTTTAACTATGTCTCAACACACCTTGAGACAATGAAAATAATTCAGAGAACATGCTATAGTAAGTGTTAATTCAATATGACTTTGTGAGATATGACTTTTAAGGCGTGCAAAAGAGTGTGAAAGTATGTGCTTTGCATACACAAAGGCAGACACACACACTTACAGTGCTACTGTCCCATGATTAGTTTGCATGCTGCCTTTTAACTGTACAGTTATGCAGGAGTACTTCCATGAAGTGTCGTCATCATAACTCCTTCAGACATTCACACTACTTCTGAAAAGACACTGTTTGTGTCCATTCACACACAGCTTTGGAGGTGCACAAAAGACTTCCCCTTGGAAGAACGCCTGTGGTTCCGCAGTGAAGCAAGGTGAAGAACCAGTCTTCTTGAGGTGCCCAATTTGGAGCCTGTCTTTCAGTCTGACTTCCCAATCCTCACAGAGCTTTATCCTACATTTAGATGTGACACCAAACAGTGCTACCATTTTGCATCCTGGAACACCAGCTTCCAGTTGAAGGAGATTTTGGTTCATTTTTTTGGGGTGCTACCCACACATCAAGCAGTGTTGCTGATTCCAAAATGGTGTAATCTTTACAAAATGTACCTTGTTGTAAAATTGACTAATCAGGCTGTCCAATGACAATTTTTTATCATTAAAGGGGAAAGTGTTTGGTTTATTTATGGAAATTTTGCAAAACACTCTTCTTTATCTAATGTACTTTAGGGACCTAACAATAATATTCCCTTAAAATCAAGACTTTTCAAGACCATTCAATAGAAGTTTGTCATTCTTACATGACAGAAGTTATTTTATTTCGTTTTATAGAAGTGCATGCAAACTCACACAATCCCTCTCTCACACATAGAGCCAGAGTCATGCTCCTTGACACAGTTAGTAAAGCTTGAACAATGTTAATGTATGTATGAGCCCCTGACCCTCTTAGCAACACAATAAGCCAGTCTGATCATAGCTTAGTTTAGTTTCACCTTTCACTCTGAATGAAATGAATACCAGTTTGATAAAAACAATCTTTCACTGTGAAAATAAAAGTACAGACTATTGTAATAATCTCATTCTGATAGGAAGCAGTGAGCCAAGAGTAGCCTCATAAACCTGTTTGAAACCAGAATACTTCAAACTCACCGACACACAACCTTATGACCCAAATGACTGGGATAGTTCTTGAACTTTATTTTAAATAATGAATATGTGGCAGTCCTTCAAAAAAATATCAGTAATACTGAAGAAAACAGCTTTAAATAACAGAAATAACTGGCATAGCACTCATTAATATGGCACACTAACAAATGAACATTGCCCCTGGTTCTAATAAAGTGGCTTATCTTTCAGCAAGTGTTCGAGCCTGCACCCTTTCCTTTGTTTAGAGGCAGAGCACTTATCCTTATCCTTATCTCAAATAGGATTAAACATGTTTGCATGCATGTGTGGAGGTGTGTGTGTGTGTGGTTGTGCGCGTGTGTGTGTGTGTATGTGTATGTTGAGTGTGCATACTTACATTTTCAGGTGAGAGCTCTAGCAGAGGTGGTGCTTGAATGGTTGACGTCCACAAACAGACGGACAGACGGGCACGTGTGTTTGTATGAAAGCAGGAGAAGAGACATTTGCTCCTTTTATCTCGACACTAACCACCCCCCTCCACCACCCTCCTCCACCACCAGGCCAGGCCAGCCAATGGGAGCAGTGCTCACAGCCCATGCAAGAAAGACTGAATCATGAGGAGGTTCCAAGGCTGTGTTTGCTGAGCTAAAAAAAACAAAAAAACAAATACACAGATACAGCTGATTTTTTATTTTAGTTGTAGTGAAAGGTCACTATATACGTGGAAGAAGGGAAGGTTGGTTTTAAGTCTTTATTTGATAACTTATGAAAGACTTTTCATACTTGGTGGAACATTGAGTTGCAACTCAACATGACTGATGTGATAATGCTTGTTGTGATTTGTAGTGAGCTCTCATCAGCTTTCAATGGCATCATCTGTATGTCAGTTAAAAGCAGAGTCATACTTGAGAAGAATATTAGAGGGGTCTAAAGACGCTGGACTTGACATTATTTAGCTTGTGACATATCATCATGTTAAAGAATCATGTTGCACCTAAATAAACTGAACAAGCACCAACCCACCCAGAGCTAGCTGTGGACTACTGAACACCCAAGGTGAGTCTAAAAACAATCCTCATCTGGAAGAATGCCCCACCAACAGGTTGAGGGTTTGAGCCCATCTCCAGATGAGTTAGCAAATGTTGATGGACAACTTGAATGTGAGAGTGAGTTGGTGTGGATGGGTAGATGTGATGTTGTGTTAAAGTTCTTGAGTAAATAGAGACGAGAAAAGTTCTACAGAAGCTGAAGTCGTTTAACATTTGTTTCATTTTACCTTGCAGCATGGACAAATTTTTATAAATGTGGTCAATCAAAACACAAACTGCCACAGGCATGGTAGATTTGCACTTATTTAGGGAAGCTTAGTTAACACTACCATCTAAAAAGTATAACACAGGGAGACACATTCAGTCATGGGCTTATGTGCAATAGGGTCAAGCTTGACTCTTTAACTGGGGCAGTGTGGGACAGTTACATAGTAGTTATAAAAAAAAGCCAAGGTCCAACTCTTAATTGTCTTATCCTAACAACCCTAACTCCCTAACATCCTTGTCCATAAACTTTGTTTTAAATTCATTAAAGGGGTCATGGTGTTTGATTTATTTGATCATTAGGCCAAATATTATCACCACAGGCCACCAATCCATAACCAACAGTACGGCTGTGCCATTATAGACTATAGTACTGTGAACAAAATTGCTAAAAATGTTTTATGGCATACAACCCTTTGCGATATACACAATAAAACTTAAGGGCAATTTAGAGTCACTAGTTTACCTAAAATGCTTGTTTTGGGGAGGAAAATGGAGTGTAGGGCAAAAAGACTGTCGTTCCCTGTGATCTCGACAGCACTGAAAATGAGGGTAAACCTCAATGTCTTTTCGAAAATAATTGATCCCTTCGGGGGTGACAGGGTGGCTGGAGCCCATCACAGGTGTCATTGGGCAAGAGGCGGGGTACACCCTAAACCAGGTGCCAGTTGATCACAGGGCCACATAAAGAGATAGACAACCATTCAAGCTCACATCCAAGGGAAATTTAGAGTCACCGATTAACCTAATGAGCATGTTTTTGGTTTAAGGGAGGAAGTTGCAGTGCCAAGAGAGAACCCACGCATGCACGGAAAGAACAAGCAACCTTCTCCCAGAAAGGCCCTGCCCGACCGGGGATGGAACCAGGGATGTTCTTACTGTAAGGCACGACCTGCTGCACCACTGTACTGCCCATAATCAGTGTTTATTTCTCTAATTCATTAAAAAAACACACAAAAGTTTCAGCCCTGGCCTGGCTACTATCTAAAACCGAGGTTCCCACAGAAAACTGGAAGAACATGCAAACCGCAACAGACCATGAAACTGATCCAACAGCCCTCTTGCTGTGAGGCAACAGCACTAACTGCTGCACCATCACACAGTCCACAACCTATTGTGCTTGGCACTGCAGAGCCCATATTATTCTTTTCTAGAATTAGTAGGCCTGTTAGTGTGTTTAACATGTCCCCTCCACATGATAGAGCACTTGTATAAAAAACAAAAAGTCAAAAAGCTCCATCAAGATGTCCCTCTCCCCATATTTATGGCTACTAGAAAGTCTTGTTTTGAGCCTCTCAAACAGACCTACCAGTGTGACATCCTAACATTGTTTTTGTTGCCAATCTAAACCCATTAGTTTGTGTCAACAAGTCCAGTGCAATGTGCAGATGTTGGAATGAATGTAGGTTGATATCAATATGGTGCAGAGCTAAGCTAAACTGATGAACTGACCACAGAGTAGACCAGTCAAGGAGCCATAAAAGGGAAAAAGCTCAGATAATTAAAATACTGTGCTCAGACAATGTGCAATCACAGAGCCTTTGACCTGTTACCTCTGAAATTTCATCAGGTCATCCCTGAGTTAGGGTGAATCCCAATTCTACCCCTTTGCAGACGAGAGCACATCACTCCTGTTCTTAAATCACTTCACTGGCTTCCCGTCCAGTACAGGATTGATTTTAAAATTTTAATGTTTGTTTTTAAAGCTCTTCATGGTCTCGCCCCAGTGTACTTAACTGAGCTTTTAACTGTTCGAGAACCTGGTAGAGCGCTGAGGTCATCAAACCAACTTCTGCTGGAAGTGCCCAGGTCAAAGTACAAACACTGGGGTGATCAAGCCTTTTCTGTCGCTGCTCCCAGACTTTGGAATAAGCTCCCTGTTGAAATGCGTCTAATTTCTGACCTGGGCCTTTTCAAATCCAGACTGAAGACATATTTATTTAGGATGGCTTTTAATACCCAGTAGTGTGGTGACACTGTTACTTTTACTTTTAGTCTGTTTTGACTTTTTTATTGTATTTTATTGCTCTTATTGCTTTTATTATTTTCATTGCTTTTATTGTTTTTATTGCTGTTATTGCTTCTATTTGTTTTTAATTGTTTTATTTATCGCTCTTTTTCTTTCTAACTATTGTAAAGCACTTTGGTTCACCGAAAGGGTTGTTGTAAAGGGCTGTATAAATAAAGAACATTTACATTTACATTTAAATTTAGCCCTTCCAGTTCGACTTAACTTTGAAAACACATTGCTGAGAAACATGACACCCCCGATTCCTGTTATGTAATCACTCAGAGCCGCTCGTTAGCTGTGACGTAGACAGATGTGATAATAGCCGTAGCTACAGCTGTGAAAGCTAGCTCGTTATAATGAGAAATCGTAAATATGACAAAAAATTCAAAACACGATCAATGGGGTGCTGGTTTAGCAGAGTGGTTAGCAACCAGGTACATCCCATACACATCCCTTTCCCAAGTCTATCCACTGTCATTTCTCTCTCTGATTAATAAAGGCACAAAAATGCCCCCAAAAAACAACAAAAACATGATTAATATTTACTTTGTGATTTAAAAATTACATACAATTATGCGCTTTATTCGGTCTCTACCTTTTTGTAAGCAGGCGCGGAGTGTTATGGGAAATTTTCAAAACTAGACATGAATGCACAAAACTAAGAGCTAAGGGGTAAGACAAGGTCCAAGGGATAGAATTGGGACGGACCCTTTGAGTCGCCATTTGTTCAAGGGCCAAAGAAAGCCCTCAAATATTTTGCATTCAAAAGCAAGGTGTTAGCATGAGCCCTAGAGACCTTCAGACCATCAAAATGTTGGTAGCTTATTCTTTGTTTGAGGTACACTCGTGCAAAGTTTGATAAAAATCCCTTCAAGCGTTTGTGAGGTACTGCATTCACAGGGACGGTCCAGATGATCATGCAGACGATGCGGCTGGCTTGGAGGCATAAAAATCAGATGTGTCATAAAACTATAAGGATCAAAGAGCACAAACAGCTGCAGCCATCCAAGTTTGAATCACTACAAAAATGTACTCACCTTTCTCTTCCGCGATCACGTTCCCTTTCATTGAAATCAGTTGAAAGCTTTGAGAGATATTAGGGAAAATGTGACATGACAATCATAACCTGACAAATTTGATCAGAATCTGTGAAGAACATTTGAGTCATCTTGGTCACAGACTGACGGACAGAAAAACAAACAAACACTGCCTAAGACATAACCCACTTGGAAGAGGTAATAAAAGACTGCAGCCTTTTGATGCTTATTCCCATGACATGTTAGAAATCATTAGCCACCACACTGGAACTGAGTTGTAGGTAGATTCTAATTCCAATAAAAATATTCATTTAAATTATTTTCCATACTGGGTGCTAATCAGTAAAGTAACAATAATTAGTTTTTGTTGATATTCTAACCTTCGCAGCTAGGAAAAATATTCTTTTGCACTGGGTCAGCGACAAGATTCCGTCTGTCTGTGGTTGGCGCAAAATCATTTTTGAATTGATCCCCCTAGAATACCTTACCAATGTTATACATCATAGTGTGGATCAGTTCTACAGAATATGGCGCCTGTTCCTAGACTATATTGGACCGGACCTTTCATCCATCCTACTAAAAGGACTACTGTGAGTGACATTTGTACACTGAAAGAATGATCCACTGAAATACTGATCTACCACCTTTTGTATTTTGTATCCTGTGTTATGTAAGAGCTGTAGTATTTATATTTTTTATGTTTTTATTTTGATATATATATATGTATTTTTTGATGTGTTTGTTTTGTCACGTGTCTAGTGTTTATGGACACTTTTTTTTTTTTTGTTATGTATTTTTTGGGCATTTTTGTGCCTTTATTGATAGGAGAGACACAGTGGATAAGCTTGTGAAAGGGGGTAAGAGAGTAGGGGAAGACACTCTGCCAACAGGTCACAGGAGGGATTCGAACCTGGACCGGCAGAAGCAAGTACATGGGGTGCCTGGTTGCTAACCACTCCGCCAAACCAGCACCCCATGGACACTGTTTTGTTGAATGGAAAACAAAAAATACCAATAAAAATAATGAAAAAAAAGTTTCTGTTTTGTAAATATTGTAAATATATTTAGTTGTGTTATTTTTAAAAGCAATTTATTGAAAATTTGCCAATCATCAGACCTAAATGTGGAATTCTACAATTAACTGTCTTAATGAGAGGAGTGCACTAACTGCCTATAAAATCAGTCCCACGTTTTAAAATGGCAGAGCTTTAGTCAAGAATTTTTTCATGGATTAAAACAGAATAATCATTATAGCCTTGGTTTTTTACATTTTTGGAGCCTCGTATGATAAGGGCTTTAAGCTTCTTCATACATAAATTCAATGTTAAATTTCATCAAGTTACAGCCATTTAATCATTAATTTACCATTGATCTCTTAAGATCCACTTTAATTCCATCACTAATTTCCATCAACCTCACAATGAAACTGTGTACATTTTTAAACCGTCATTAAATGGCACTAACACAGTTGTGCTTTCAAATCTAAATGTTAAACTTTACATGTTTTAATGTTTTTAAGACTTCTGTCGATTACATTTATTTTTTACCCCTGGCTAAAACAATATTTTTGTCTACTTCAGTTCCTCAAAATGAAGAGAAGCAGGAAAAACAGATCATATTAAACACCTTGCAAAATCTCAGATATTTTAATCTCTCTTTACCCTGAAGAAAACCTAGGTCAAGTAACTTCACTGTTTTAGCATGACTGATAATCCAGGAGGTGTGACTGGCTGACAAAGGGTCAAAAGGTCAGCTCTCAACAAGAGCAATTCTATATTCCTACCATCAAACAACATATTAAAACCATCCCTTCAAATTTTGCATGTTTTTAATTGTTAATGCTTTTGTCCATTTCAACATTGTTTCAGTTGATGTAATGATTAACCCGATACCAGGAACCCTCATGTTGGGATATTGTACCATCTAGTGGAACAACTTAGTACTACTCCTTTCAATGGCTCATTATGCAGTGCTTACCTTAATGAAACAACAAAACTGATCACAAAGGCACACAGAATAAGATCTATCAAATAGAACACAGACACAAACACCTCTAAAGAGTTCAGCTTAATAAAGACGCACACACAGCTCAAGTTTTTATATCAATGTATTAATGTTTTAATCTAATTACAATAAACAGAATATATCAGTCCCTTATTTGTACAAAAATACCTGAAAAGGTTACAATTAAGATTTATAAGCCATTCAACTATTTACAGATTGAAGCAAAGCACATTTTGAATACAGGAGCTCTCCCTTGAAAAAAAAGAGACAAGTCACTGTTTTCTTTTTTTGCATTCCCTGAAATACATAATAGTTTATACTTTTATATATAGATATATCTTTTTTTTACTCATTTGTACAGCCACGGTATCTTGCATTGTGACAATTAATGACAAATGCACAGGAGTCAAGATTAAACAGATGAATCCATGTTTGCAGGAACGGGCCGGATTGACTTTAAAAACAAGAGCATTATCTCAGATTTTGACTGAATCTTTAAGAGTGACACTTTTTTAAGTTTACTAACTGAAAACACATTAAAACTGAAAGTTTCTGACGACAACAGTCCTTCCTGAAGTGAAGCTTTATGACTTTTGGTCCTCATGTTTTGTCTGGTTTGTGTAGATGAAGAGGAGTCATCAGAGGCACCAGGCGTTGTTACCTGCCTCCTGAAATCTGACACTTATTGGTCTGTTTGAAACTGTGTGATATGATGAAACAGATCAGTGCACAGGTGTAAGAGATGTGGTTCAACATCAGCTCAAGTATGCAGAACAGTTTGAAGGATTATTTTATGATTAAAGCTGATCTAAAACTCTACTGTGTACACTTTACTCGTAATAAAGAAACCCTGCATGTTTAGGTATGTTAGTCGTGTTAGATGACTTTTCGATGTTTGTTGCACAAAGAAATGTGATTTCTACAGCAGAGAAAAATCAAATAATTTCTCATGTGAGTTGCCACCTGCTTTGTATGACACTTTATTAAGGCCACTCTAAAAGAAAACAAATTTCCTTAAATTCTATAAAGAATAATTTACTAGTTATGAATTTGCAAATTCTGAGAAGCCAAACTATTTTTCATCAGTATATATTTTGAAGAAAACTTGTTTTTTTCTTGCTTAGTTTAAAAAGTTGAGAATTTACAGGGAATCAAATAAAAAAAGGGATTATGAAGTACTGATCAGCTTAATGTGAGGGAGAAAATAATTCTACATGAAGGTGTTTGCCTTGTGTTATACCTTCAGAAGAGAAACATATCAACTTTTTTTGACAGGGTTATAAGTTATTATTTTTTAATTAAAGCCTGGAAGCAACATATCATCATAGTCACCATCATAAATATGGGTTAATCAGAAGAAAAGTACACATTGGTTTAGAAACGGTGACATCAAGAACTGCGGTGCGTTTTGCAAAAGAAATTTAGAATTTTAAAGCAGGAATTCAAGTTTTAAATTTTAAAAATATTCCAACAAAAGTACAATTTTTCAAACTTGACAATTGTAAGGCTAAAATCTATGATTCTGTAATTCCATGTTTTCCATACCCGGTTGTAGTTTTGCAACGCACTCTTGGTAGTGATGTCAAATAGTTGCATTTTTCATCCGGTTATGTCTATTCTTTTGAAGACACTGGCCTACACTGAGGAAACTTCTTCCTAAAAGTCATCTTGACTAAAACTGTAATCAGATGTAAAAATGTGAATGGCAACATTATATTGACATCAATGCGATCATTGATCCCACTCTTTATCGACTCCCTCAGTGACACTTGTGGATCTGTCTACACTGAAAAATGGCACTCCTGACATTTAATGCTAACAAATGTTACAGCACAGAGCAGGCCGTTTCAGTGTAAACCCTCATTAGGTGTGTCTGACCACTCCTCTCTGCAGGAGTGGATGTGGCCTCAGCTTTCTAGTGCTGTGCTCAAATGTCTACTGTTGCCTCTAAATAAAAACCCTTTTAAGATGTGTACTCTGAATATACGCAGCATTAAAGGGCTGAGATCAGAGGAAAACAGATGGGGAAAGAACAATGCAATCATCTGGCATCACTACCCAGAGTGCATTGCACAGCAACGGAAACCAACATGTAGAATTGTTACAATAAAAATTTTAAATGTAGACATATAGTGCTTTTTTGTTCAACACACATCTGAAAAAGTAAGCCAAATAAAGTTTGTAAATCTTGATATGCAAGCTTTCTTCTAAAACAGAACTGGACTCACTCTGTTTCACTGAAATTAGAATATTCAAGTTAGCCCACGGAGAACTGGTGCACATGTAAGGAAAGGTTCATTTTACTAAACACAAGTCACTTGCAAGTACGAGTCCCAGAGATCTGATGATCCAGTAGTATCTAACACGCTCCAAGTCGACCCTGAGCACCCCAGTTACATTCATTTCCGTAAAGTGTAAAAACAAAGTTACCCAAGCCCCTGATTTCTTTCTTCTTCACCGTCTGAATTCACCATCTGCCTTAAAGGATTTGAGACCGTGCAGAGTCTGATTCTTCACATGCTGACACCTGCTTCTGTTCACATCAGTCAGATTTCTGTGATATTATGGTTTGTTTGGAGACGAGAGGGCTGATGATTAAAAGTTCAAATGAGCTGGCATCAACATAACAGTGACATATCAGCAGCTTGGAACGACCTCCAGCTCCTGAAAACCATTTGTACTGATTTCCTCACACTGTTAAGCAGAACAGAACCCCTGCACATTAGACCCTGCTCTCAGAATAATTGTACCCCTGGTGAAGTTTGAAGGTTTAGGGGGGCTGTGGTGCTGGAGAATATTTGATCATCATATTTTAAGACTTTCCTTGTTTTAGTTTTCATCTACATTTTCTCTACAAGGCTCTCTTCAAGGCAAGGTGTTAAAACAGTAAATGAAAAGATATTTCATGTTAAGTGAGTTTTTTTAGAATCTATAAACGTTTTTCAACTTTAGGCCATCACAAGGCAGTGATAAGAGGATTTGGGTTTTGGAGTTTAGGTAAAACAACACAACATAATAAATCTGGAAAAATGAAACCAGAATTAATGGGGTTATAACCTGTTGATTGATGCCTACCTTTTCTTCTGATTTCAATTTTTCCAACATTACCTCATGCCATTTAGTATCTGGAATTACACTGTTTGTACCACTGATACCAGTGTGCTATAATGCTGTGGTTCTCAACTATAGGGCTGGGACCCAAGATTGTGACATAAAGTCTACAATGTACAGAGGCCCCATTTCGACAAATGGTCATACATTTTATTTTACTTTATTTTTGCAATGATAACAGGCTATTGCTTTCTTGAGATGTTTTTTTATTTATTTATCCTATTATTTTGCTATACTGGAACGTTTATCTCAGGTGTTCTCAAACAACCAATATATATGATTTATCACAAGTTATAGTGTAAAAGTAAATGTATGGGCTTTTGTGATCATTTTTAAAAGACATTTTTGCAGGTATAATCCTCAGAGTGTGCAAACCATGATTCAATCCCATGAGACTACACACCTTCTGCTTTTGGAGATTCCATAAATAAGGTTATAGGTCCAGAAAAATAGCATGATCAATAGAAAAAGTAAAGGAGGAATTTCAATGCGGTCAGTTGTCTGTCCTGACATGGGTTCTGTCTTGCATCTAAGAACAAAGAAGGGAAAGAGTCACTGTCATCACAGGAACCCAACCAGGGATCATGTGATACTTATGACTTGCAATCTAGTCCTCCAGAGGTCAAAAAGAACATTGGCTGGCTTCATCACTGTGTTGAGCTGCAGCATGGGCTTTTTAAAAAATAAAGATAATTGATTTAAACGAAAATTAAAAGGCAACTAAGATCCATATGCAACCCTAAGACATCATTGTAAGCACCAGATATAGAAATGACTTTGCTAAATTTTCATTATGGCATGTTAACATACCATAATATTGGAGAATCCCCCCCATTACACCACTGCAGGGATGAAAATACACAGCTAAATAGTCCTAATTCGTAAATGTGGTGTGTTTGGAAAATAAAAATTGTTGTTTGGAAAGTGGGGAACAAGTAATTCTCCCTCAAAACTCTAGCTTGTTAATGTTTTGCAGTTCTATTTTCTGATGATGTTAAACCAAAATCCTCCCCCTTTGATCCTCTCTGTTTTTCTTCTTTGAAATGGAGAAGACTTGTCTCAAAAACTATCAAATGGTACACACTCTTGAAGATTTGGACAATTCATTGGTTATAAAGTCAAAATTTGAGTCATACCCCCTGATAATTCAGATCAAATGTAGAAAGTTTATACCACTATCTGAATGAAACCAGCTTGAGGTAAAAACTGCAGCATTTTTTTTGTGAAATACGTTTGAGTGATTCTAATCCTCAGAAATGTGGAAGATGATTTCTACCTACGACGGTTTAGAGTCCTGAGATTTCTTTCAGTGAGAACTACTGCTTTACAGCGTTACTTTGAAAAACATGAACTGTTTTTTAAGGAACCCATCAAGGAAACAAAAACATCAACAGATGCTGAACCATCAAAGTCATAATTATTATAATCAGAAATCACACTGGTCAATTATTTCATGGTGATGACAAAAAAAAAACAGTAAAGGACAGCGCTGAGAAAAACAAAGAATCTAAAATATTCAAGTAATCAGTCACATCCAGATAAATAAATACACTTTGCTGAAACAAATACTTAAAAAAAGAATTGATCAGATAAATAACGGTGACCATGCACAAAGAGTCGATTCGGTGCTGCTGCTCTGCATCTCAGGAGTTCAGTAATCTTTTTAGTTTTACATGACTGTGGATGGTGCTCTGAAGGTAACGGCTAAAATACATCTGCTTGTGTGCTGGATAGTGCTTACACGAGTTTATCATCACTGTGACTAAATATCACTCTTAGGTAGGTTTAACCTAAGAACTACCTCTGGCCTGTTATTGAAACAACATGAGGGTGTGGGCCTGTTTGGAGTAAGACCTTAGAATCATGAGGTTTTATCTGCATTAAAAGCAGATTTAAGATACTAAGCTATAAGGTTTGTGTGTTTACTTTCAAGAAATACGAAGACCATTTATAGGTTCATAGACCAAAGTTCTAAAATGGATACAGATCAATAAGAGGGCTTCAACTAGCCAAAGAACGGGGAGATTTTAATAAATAATTTTATAAAAATATATCAGCAAGAGCATTCTGATTCCAGTGGGGCACCATGTATGAAACATGAATGCAAACCCTGTCAATGGGAGGCGTACTTTCCAGTTTAATTACTGTTTCAATGAATCTGTTTTTTTTTTAACAACAATTTTCAGACAGGTTTCTTTTAGTCTTTTTTTTTTTTTTTTTAAATCAAAAAAGTCTTTTGAATCTTATTCTCAAAATGTTTTATATTTGTATTTGCTCCATTTTATGTCTTTCAATGCTCTTGGTGTCCAAAATGTTCTGTTTATATCAGTGTTAAGTACTCGGCATTACTGTAGGTCAGAATGACACTCTTTAGTAGGGATGGGAATGGAAAACCAATCCCAGTTGAGAATGGACAAGTCTCTCAAGGAATCGATATCACTTGCCTTTTGCTTACCAATTCTTTCCTGTCAATACTGTGACTTAATTTTTGACAAAAAGGGCCATTACTGCACAAGTCTGAACAAGGAAATACCAGTAACGTGCAGAAGCCGTTCTATATGTAGCATAGTATTGCATCCATAGTGCCATGTTATTGCTATCATTGCTTGTCATGGAAAACCTACAGGAAAATTTAATCCATGCAGAAAATCAGCAGGAATCCATAAGGGAATTGTTGAAGAATCGGATCCATGAGTAGTATCATTTGTGGCATTGATATCAATAAAAATGATTCAATTCCCATCCCTACTCTTTTCTGTCTATTAATACAGTGTCATTAAGTGAGCTTAGCTTAACGTTGTGCCCGGGCACATTAGCCAGTACCAGTTAGCTATTGTATATGACAGGCCATAATACAGGTCTCTGAATATCAGTCATGTCACTCTTAACGAAGTCATGTCACTCTTAACGAAGGCGTGTGTTTTTTAAATATTCACACTGACTAACTGCCTGGAGCCTTTCTGGACTGTCTTTAGTTTCCTCTGCTGCCTGCTAGTCTGGAGTTGTGGTTCTTGTTTGCCTCCGGTTTTGCTGGGATGAGGACTTTATGTAAGGATGCCTCACCATGAAGGAAAGAAAACAACTTATCCAGTCAGGCAACGGACAACTATGTTTTAACGTTTGTCTTTTATCAGTTACGATCGGTGGGTGTGAAAAAGTATTCTCATCCATAATGGAGACATATTAAGAAGGTTCATCTTGCTGCAGTTAATAATAGAAACTCCTTCAAAGCCTTGGCTGAAACACAAACAGGATCCACTTTAACTCTCCTTATTGACTGACCTTGGCTAGCATGGGAAAGCAGAATTGATTTTTACTGAGGTTGCACCTCTGAGAGTAAAGGCAGGTGAATCCTGTGCCCTTAATCTAAATCAATGGCAATCTCATGTCCTCATTTAGGGCCAAATGCCTGTCTCATACCAGTCAAAAGCAAAAACTGTCCCAAAGGTTAACTCTCTAAAGTGCATCCAGTGATCTTGATCAACCCTCCACAGCCAGCCATACACTTGCTTGGTAGACTGTAACGTGTCTCCACCCTCTATGGTTAGATAAGTCTGCCTGGTACTCACACAGGAGGGTGCAAAAATGGTAGGAAGTTCTGGATTGTAAATTTGGTTACTTCTCCAGTTTTTTGGAAGTGAGAATGCATATCAAACTGGACTGAACAACAACCACAGGTTGGAAAAACTCCACCAGTGTTTCACTTTCAGAAAGGTTGTGTAGGCTCTAAAAGTTTCCAGTTTCTCTGGTAAACTACTGAGAAACCTTCCCAGAAAAAAAAATCTGATGGCCTATCCCTTACAGCATGTCAGTCAAGTACTGAAGAGAGGGGAGGGGGAAGTGAATCCCTGCCAAGCCCTGAAAATTTCCTGAATTTCTCAAGGTCAGCTGCATGCGTAAACCTGAATAGCAGAGCATCTTTTTTTTTTACCCAGACATGATTGTTGATTTTGCCCTTTGCGTATCTTCCCCACCCCTTAACTGAAAAAAAAATCTTCCTTTCTGCTACAAGTGTAAACAAGTCGAGCCCTGAAACTTTCCAGGGTAATAATACAGAAAATTCCCTGATTTACTTGTTTACACTTGGCCTTCCCAGCAGGAAGCCTTTCTGCAGTTTCTGTCAGGCTTTGGAGAGTTTGGCCAAAACATTAAGGGACCGACAGATAGTTTCAGGGAAAAGTGAATGTGAAAAATCTGGCTATTTGCATTTACACAAGCAGTCTACCTGTGAAATGTCAGGATTTTTTCTGCATGTGTGAATGAGGTTTAAGCGGGGAATTTTTTGATGTAGTTTAAATTTCAGGGTTGCATGTGTTATAAGGGCTGCATTAGAGGGTAGTAAGGAGAATTTTTGGATTAAGTCTGGATGTTAAACTCTTATTTATGCTCAATTACATTATTTTTCTACATGTGTTCATGGGGTTATTAGTGTAGCAATAGTTTGTGAGGATTAAAACAATACAGTGATGTTCATGAGATGCCGTGTGTTCTAAAGAACTGTACGTTCAGGTATTAAAAGGCAGCGTGATGTTGGATGTAATGCACAAAATATACTATGAGAGTGGGATTAGGGACACTACAGCAGGCTCTGAACTACATTTATGGTTTGTTTGTCTGCATCTAAATCACGTCAATTACAAAATGTTGGAGTAATGCATGAAAAACTCATGAGGACATTATTGGGACAAATATTTCTCCCATGATCAGTTGCATCTCTGGACTGATCTCTAATTTGATCATTTTTGTGACTAATGATCAATCATCAGAAAAATACCTGAAGTAAATTTTAGTGGTTATTTTTGCCTGTGCTGAGGTAAAAAAAAGATCATAAATCAAGACTGAGACTCTTTCTTTTCATACTTCTTCCTATTAGTCATTTACTTTCTGCATTTTCTCGCAGTGAGTAACAACGATGGCTTCACTTGCTTATTTTCCATTAATTGTAACCTTGCAAACACCACATCTGTCTATCTTTCTGTTGTTCCTTCTCATGATTTCACCCTGTTTAACACCATAGTTTGACTTTTGTTTATTCATTTTGCGGAGGTCACATCAGAAATATTTAAAACAGCTAGGGTGTCTAATTAAACAACAAGCACAGCATGAGCGTGTGGTAGCTTATGTGATTTATGGAGGGTTGCAAATATCCTGAATGCAAAATAAAAAAAAATTAAGAATAAAAATTTAAAGAGAATTTTTGCTAACACCAACAAAATCCCTGTGCGGTCAGAGATAAGCAAATAAAACTCTATGAGAGTAGACAATGCAGATTTTGTACAGACCATTTTTTGAAACTACTTTTGATGGTTCCATATTTTCACAAATTCTGATTCACAAAGCATTACTCTCTTTTTTTTGTGTGGTGCCTCTGAATCCCATCCATGTTGAATCCTGACATGTCCTTACATGTCTGTGACACTGGAGGGCGCTGGCACCACCTCACAGTTCAGTACTGTGACAGCTTAGAAAGACATGCACCGTCAAAGGCCGCTCCCAGATCGGTGAGTGCAAAACTAAAGAGACAATCAACTCTCCGTCTACGGTTTCATCTTAGAGGACGTGTGAGGAAGTTTGATAAGACTACTGTTTCTTCTCAGAGGAGTGGTCCGCGCCGAAGCTTGTACCGCTGATTGTCCAGTTACGAAAGTCCAAACCTCAAAGGTCAACATGTCAGAGCTTATTGATGACTGTGGGTAGCAAGATTGTGGAAGATTTTGCAACTTTATTGACACAAACGGCAGTGTTCGTCTCCTTTCTCTTCTTTTGTCTCGTGAGCGAGTTGTGCATCTGACTCCTCGGACATCCATGCAAAACAAAAAGGAATCCAACAGGTCAGCAGTCTGCGGCGGACTCACAACGATAGAAAACAACAACAACAACGAAGAAACATGAGTCATTCACCAGCTTCTATAAAAACAAAAAGAGATTCTTGTTGTTTTGTTTGTTTTAGGCAGAGTCAGGTCAAGTGATAGGAGCTCCTGGAGGTCCGGTGATCCGGTGATGTCATAAGGCTACGACGGTGCACGGGTGTTTGAGTTTACAAGGCAGCACTCCTCTGTTGAGCTGGTAGAACTCCACCAGCTGAATCAGGTCGGTGAATTTGGTAGCGCCGTCATCAAGGCTGAAGAAGAGCTGGCCGTCCTCTTCGCACTGTCAGAGAGAGAAGTGCCCAGTAAGGGAGTGCAGGGGGGCGACACATGGCAGGAGGAGAGAAGGGACATCAGACTCACTTTCTTAATAGTTGACAGCATTTTTTTAAAGATAGAGTTAGATATTTTTCATAAAACTAATTAATTACTTGACACATGTTGCAGTATCCCTTTTTACCACGCCTGTACTGTGTGTAAGGATGTAAGTGTGGCTAACAGTTCAACTGGCAAAATTAAAAATAAAATACCTATAAAATAAAAAATCTAATAAATAAAATAATAATAAATCAACATAAAATAATAATTATACATACAATGAAATAATATAAATAAAATAATAAAAATACAATAAAAAAATATGTTGGCAAAGTAATTAGTCACAAGAGGACTCGCATTTTTGGTTGATGTAAAATCACCCTGACACATTCGTTTTTTCAGTATGTAATTTTCAGTATGTAGCAAACAGATGAATACTTAGCCTTTAAGAATGGAAATATACATTTTGAAAGTTGACAGTTGTGTGTTTTGGATTTCTATGAACTTTTTAATGCTCTCCAATTAAAGATTGCCTGACAAACTGTAATATTTAATGGAAAAAACACTGCAAACAAACCATAGATGATAAAAAAGGGCTTACCGGTAATATCTGGAAATGCTTGATTTTCTGGTGATGGCACAATGTGAGCACAAACGCCTTCGGGTTACTCTGACTGACTCTCAGCAAAAACAACCTGAGCAGGAGAGAAAACAGAGGTCAGCTTGAGTCATACCTAATAATGAATCATGGAAAATGCAACACTTGTCTCTTTAATAATACACATCCAGCTTTAAGATCACTGCATGTGTAAATATGTTTGGTCTCCAGCTCCTTACCCGTCTACCTGTCCCTGCTGGTGGATGATCCGGTGGGATTCTTCTCTGGTTATCCTGCCGTGGAACCACAACTGAGCTATGTGGATGACTGCAAACGAAATACAAAGATGCTTATGATACAGACACATTTTTCAATGTGCTCAAATTACCTTACAGAAAAAAACAGAAGTTTGTGACATACCCGAGTTTAATGAGGAGTGGTGTAGCGGACTGTGGGAGCCTAATATGTTCATTCGTTGACTCCTCTTCTGAGAGAGAGGCCACAAACAGACAAAACATCAGGGATTAGTTCATGAGCCTGAGAGTATGTAAAAGTTCAAAGCTAACAGTTATTAAATTACTTAACAGTTTTTTAAGCTTGCAGTTTAGAAATGCTCCATAATAGCTGCTTTTTTTTTTCACTTGAATTACTAAATCAACAGAAGATTCAATAAAAAAAATTCCAAAGCCAACCATGCAGGTAGAATACTTCATCATACTTTTCTCAATCAACGGAAATTTTTGGAATCTGCAGCAACACCTGTGATTTTTAAAGACCTTAAAAAAACCTATGACAGCCAGAGGAAGGTCTGCTGTATAAATATGGGAGCTAAATAAATATCTCTGTGGAGATCCTCTGAGGTCTGCTCTGAGTAATGTTGGCAGCGATAAAGAGAAAACCTGAGGCTGTGTCTCACCCTCCACGCGTGCCCCTCCTCCATGGCGGCGCTCTGAGCTTCTACAGGGTTGTCAATCACCCTGCCTATCCTCCCTGAGAAATCCATCGCCACGAGGGAGTTCTCCGATACGCTCCGCTAGGGGGAGACAAAGACGTACAGAGGTGATGAAACACTCAGCACCAACACCAGAGTCAGAGGCAATGCATCACCAGCAAACTTGTGCATGTATGATAAACTCACCACAGGTGCTGAGAAGTGTGAGAGGAGAGTTTTTCTTTGCTGAGGAATCTTATAATTCTGGTACAATAAAATCCCATACTGCAAGAGCAAAAATAAATATAGGTTAGAAAACACAAATTAACATTGTCAAGAGTATATTTATTAAAACAAGCTCAGTAACGGTAAAGCTACGGATAAAGGTGAACTACAGACATTCAACATGAATGTTCCAAGCCCAAGGGAACGGGGATTGGAGAGCACTGAAGTTCAGCCTTGGAGCCGGAACCAAACAGTGAAATCCTCACAAAACAGTAGCAATGCAACATTTCAGTTTAAGAAAATGTCATTGGAAAGAGTAATCTTTGTTTGAGCAATCTCTAAAAAAAACTAAAAATGTTCTGAGAAGTCAGAAATTAATCAAGCATAACTCAACATTCAACAACAAAATCATTTTTGTGAGCAGCAACGCAAGTAAATAACTTTATTTGGCATTTTTTTCAATAGATAACTATTAACTCTATTTTTTGGTAAAACAGTAAATTTGACAATTAATTGATGACAATAATATATTTTAGGATAAAAACAATTTCTGTGAAAGAGCTTCTACATACTGGTGTATTAACCATGATAGAAAAATAAATGATGATTTGGTAATTCACAATGCTGTTTATTTAGGGCAGCTGTGGCATAAACATTACATGGGGTAGTGGTCAAATAAACTTATTAAGCACTGTATATAGAGCACATTTGGATAAAAATCTGCAAAAAAGACCATGAGGCAGAAATGAAATAGGATCAGACAGATAAAAACCAAGTAAAATAAAACACAAATAAGGTCTTAACAATTGAGATATATAAAGCAAATAAAGACATTAAAAGACAATCAATAAAATCAGAATGGAGAGGTGTTAAGCTTTTCATTATTACAGACTTGCTATTGCAGTCATGAAACTGTAAAAATGGTTCATAATTGAGAGTTTTATGATAGACCACGTCTTTTGTTCACTTGTGCTTTCAACTAAGGTTAGTCAAAGAAAGACCTTCTCTGTACTCCTTTTCAGACATGACGTGCCTTTAACTCCGAGCCATAATTACATATTCAAATGTGCAGTTACTGTGTGAATATTACCAAAAGCCAAAAAAAAATTTGTGATATGAAATTTAAATATTTTCTGACACAAGTTTCTGACCGCGTCTTGTTATCTCCTCGTTAAAGTTTGGTGGTTTTCACAGCGGGACAGTCATGGTGTTACCTTAAAGAGTCTGAAGGCCGTCATCCAGCACGTCCTGCCCTGTTCATCCTCTGCACACAACATCCTCAACTCCTTCATCTCACCCCGACCTTTGTTGGGCTGTGGATGTAAAGATTTGATTAAAAGTCTTCAGGACAACCTGTTACAGTAGTATGAATATTTGATTGGTGCTCATGACTAAGCTGAAAGTTGCAACTCGTTCACAAAATCAACCACATTAAAAAGTTAAAGATAAAATAAAAATGAGGTTCAGACATGCAGATATTACAGTCAAAAGAAAGAGCCTATGTGCTCAATGTAAGAAAGAAAGCTGCACGAGATATCAGCCATTCCCCAGTGGAGTTTGTCTCTTTGCAGATGTTACATATATATATTTTTTCTGTCCTTTTTTCTCTGTTAACTGACACTAGATAATAGAAAACTCCCAGTACATTTTAATGAGTTTACCCAAGAGGTGACGAACACAATTAGTGTTTAAAAAAAAGTCTGAATGACTTTAGTCACATCAACCATGATGAGCACGATGTTAGACACAGGAGGGCCGAAGACACTGTCTAGTTATAAGACTGACAAGAACTGTTCAGCTGCACAACCTCTGAAATTCCTTTAACACAGTGGTGGTATTTAGTGTTCTCAACATTTTGTACAGTGTCTCCATACATTTCCTGAAAAAAACAGTAATGATGCTGTTCATTACAGCCTTTTTGTGAGCAGTTTTTTCCAAATCATCAGTGACATCACACATTTATTAAAAAAATACCATTATGTTTTTATTTTCTTAAAAAATATAATATTTAATAAGGTTTTTATCGAAAAGACAGCATAAACTTGAGTATCATGTGATGAGAAAGTACTAAAATAAATTTTAAAAAATTAAAGAAAGGTAATATTTGCATTAAAAATAATCTATTCAGCTGATTTTTAAAATTTTGTTGCACACTCCCTGCTATTCTCAGGTTTTGAGACCACTCTTATGACTCTGGTGAGGACCCTAGCTAACCTGAAATAACTGATGTTGACAGTTATGACACTACAGCTGTGCATGTCTCCGTGTCCTGGTCTCTTTTTTAGGTCGACAAAACTTCATATCAGTGCTTTCTGAAGCAGTTATGTGCACATCACTTTTATTCTCCTGTAATCTGAGCCTCACCTTAATGCAGAACTCGTAGTCTGTGGGAGCACCGTGCTGCTTCTTGCCGGTGATGACGGTGAAGATGTTGCTGTCTTCAAGGTCTGCGAGTAACTGTAGATGTCTGGGCTCCTGCAGACAGAATAATTAATAAGTCAGCACATCACAGAGAGACAGCGCCTGGAGGGGCATGACTACAGCCGAGACCACCGTTGATAGAAGACAGTCTTTGAAGCTAATTACTTTTAATAGGAACATTTACTGTGTTATACTGTTAAATTTTATTGGTAAAATCACAATTATACAACTCTTTTCCCTTGAAGATGAGAAGACGGAGCTGCTGTTACCTTTGAGGTTCCTTTTGTAGAGCAGTAAAGTCCTGAACGCCGCAGGAACATGTAAACTTTCTTCCACGACTTCCTCCCCACCTCCTTCACGTACAGATAACCCTGAATCTCCGGACAGCTGCTGGTAGCTAAGAAGTTCTGAAAGACGAGGAAGAAGAAAAGACACAAAGCGGGGGGATCAGCACATGAAAGTTTGGATTTTTCTCTCTATAATATCCTCAAAAAAGGACCGCGAGCCTCGGGAGAGCAACACTGGATCCCATCTGAAGCCTGTAAGCTCTCTGTCGGTGTCACGGTGGAGTATAAAAGGCTGCAGCAGGAACATCACAGACGGGAGGTGATGGTTTTTTGAGAGAGCAAAGTGACCTGTGGGATTTAGCATCAGTGACAGATGAAGACTGACAGCCAGTGGTTCAGATGGATGGCAGCTTGATTTTAACAGGCATGATGTAGGGATTTGACGAGGATGCTTTGTGCTAATGCCTAAAATCAAAGGCATCATTTGTAAGGCTGTCACAGATTTAAAAGTTATATCTCAATTATTACCTGAATTTGATGGTTAAGAGAAATTAATTGCATTTTTTTTAAGTCTAGTATGTATTCAAAATCAATTTCTTTTAGTTCATAATAACAATGTTAACAAAATAACTCCACATTCTGTGGTTTGGAAACCACATGAATGTAAATGACTGTTTTTAATGTTAGGTTTTGTATTTGTTAAGTAATTAGAGCTGCGACTTCAATTCTTCTTCTGCTAAGTCACCTTTTAAGAGATGAAAATGTTCTCAATTGTCTGGAGCAGCTCATGGTCATTGCTTAAGCCTCTGAGAGAAAATATACTTTATTCATCAGTCTGTAAGGCTGACAACCTTGTTTTCTCAAGCTGATATTAAAAGAAACATTAAAGGTACAGACAAAGATCAACTTCATGTTTTGACGTTATCTCATGTGCCTGCAGAGACAGATACATCCCATACATTAAAACAACATGCTGCACATTCCTGCACAGAGCCCTTAAAGCTTTAGCTGTCATGAGTGTCTGAACTATTTTGAGTTTGTGGTTTCCATGTTTCACAAAAATATCGCACCATGAAGTGGCAGGTTGAGCTAAGGGAGCTGATTTGGAATTTGTGGCTTGCGGCTGGATGGTAAACTGTTCCAGAGGACTTTTCGATATTTGAAGCACATGTTTCCCAGTGTTTTGGAAACATCGTACAGTGGGCCTCACGCATGAGCTTTTCTAACATCTGCGCAGTCACGCTCGCACACAGCAGTGGTGAAGAGGGCTTTCTTTTTCAGGCACTGCTCGTCGCTGCTCTGCGTTGCCTGGCTTGTCTTGCGAAACAGCATACAATGAAGAAATGAAAGCCAGAAAGTGAAAGAGAAAGTTTGGGCAGAACCACAAATGAAAGGGGTTGGCAATGATGTGATTTTAATGATGTCAATGCCACTTTAGATTATTAATCGACTTCTTCATCAGTGCTTTGATTCGTATATTCTACAAGGACCAGGTGAGTCTTGGCCTCTGTCAACAAAAGCCTACATGTCATGAGGGCTCAACTTCTGTAAAGAGATTTGAAAAACTCTGATAGCGGCCCTGAGCTCTGATCTCAATCATTCACAGATGATAACCTCTGAGTCTGCAGTTACTAAAAGCTGATTTGAATTATTCAGTCAACTCTTAGTCCGTTCCCCCACATTAGAGTAAAACTTAAATTAGATTTTAAGAAAGGACTAAACATTTAGAACTAAATTAAAAGCTCAAAGCAATGCTGCAGTATGACTGCCCCATCAGGTCCTGGAGAATAACATTTGTCACAGCTTCACACCTCTGATATTTGTTCAGATGTAAAATAGGCAAGTGTAAAACCCAGTGCAATATCCTTACTGTTAAACTGTACCGCAAACTTTGCTTGTTGGACAAACAGTGCTTTCATTATATGCTCATATTGTAAATTTTTGTTAACATTAATGGTGTAAATTCCTTTGCCTTATTAAGTCCGACTTATCCCTCTTATTTTTCCTTCATGAGGAAGTTTATATTGTTTGAAGACTCTCATGTTAGCAACCCGCCTACATACATTTTCTCTTTTTAATTTTTTTCCATTTAATTTATTTTTTAAATGTTTTTTATTCATTTTAATGTCTTTATTTCATATTCCCTACAGTCATACTTTTATACAAGCAACTGAAATAACCAAATTTAATAGGGTACTTCTGATTCTGATTCTAAAGTAAGCTTAATGTCAGCTAAAGTCAATACGGGCTCTTCAATGCAAGAATTAGAATATTAACTGCTTTTAAGGAACTCAGATGAACATTTTCAGCAAATTAAGTTAGTAATGTTAGATTAGTAGTTTGAAAAAAGTATAAACATTACAAGTATGTTGCACAAAACATGCCCTTAAATAAAGAAAAAATAATATTTCCCTATAAAAGTGGGATTTCTTGTATATTTTCACATTTTCCTGAATGTGAATATTGTTAAAAAAGGGTGCAATATTATTATACTCTTACCAAAACTCTTGATTATGCATCAGGCATGTGAGAACACACATACAGTTATCAATGTCTCCTTTGATGATTCTCAGAGAAATATTTATTTTTTTCCTGTTTTTATGTCTGATTTAATGGTGTTTTCTTTATTTTTTACAATTTGTGGATTCTGTGAATCTGACTTGCCACATTAAAGACTGAGGGGGGCTGCATGTGGCCCTTGGGTAGCCAGTCTATAGGTCTGTTTTCTGCGTAAACAAAAGCTCCAGTTTGTTTCTGGTGCCACAGACACGCTTGCTGCAATGTCAGCATCATGGTGTGAAAGTACGTCACACTTTAGAGAACCTCTGTCTCCTGTCTGACAGACAGACGAATATGTGGAAGGATATCGTAAAGCCAAAAGGTAAACATTATTTGTGCCTCAAACTAGCTGAAACTGGTTCTCAGCTGTAAACCAGTTCTCGATTCCCATCCCTACAGATGAAGATGTTATGCTAGGGCTAAATCAAACACTGTGGATTCCTGATGCACTCCCTTTCATTTATTGACTCCTTTAGGTGGAGCGGAACGGAGCGGAACGGCTGCATGATGAGCGGGAGAGTTAAAAGCTTTCTGTGAGAGCCGAGCATGAAGGGAAAGACTGGAGCAGTCGCTATGCGTCTGACAGCTCCATTACGTGCTACAGTAGAGAGAAAACCCAGCATCCATTAAGACCAAAGCGCTGCAAAATCCAGAGACTCCTTTCCTCTGAACGTCTTTTGTGAGGAGGGTGTGTGATAGCATGACACAGGTGTGCAAATTCGCACTATGCAAACAGCCAGTAGGCGAGCGAGGAACTGTATGTACTATTTCTGACTGCCTAATTCCATCCGTCGCGAGTGTCGGGCCTGTGGTGCGTGTGCCGAGACAGTCATGTGTCAACAGGGGATCAACAGTAGTTATTACTGCAGGCTGTGACGAGACACACTGTCTCAGGGTCACAGGTGAGCTATGTCAGCTTGATTGTATGCTATGTGGCGGCTGCTGACTGCGAGGTAAACTGAGCTGTGTGCGTGTCAGGTCGAGGAGAGAATGAGAGACAGATGCGTTAGTGTTTGTTGTATGTACCTGAAGAAGCTGAGATGGTGGAATCATACGACTGGTTTCCTGGCACCACGGGACCATGTGCTCCGGGAAGAACGTCTGGTGGAGGAGACGCAGACAGACAGAAAACATATCAACCACTGTGAGGAATTTATGAATAATAACATCATGCAAAGCCATCAAGAGTCGGCTAGCACCATATTTTATGAGAAAAATGTTTAAATATAGAGAAGAAGAAAGGGAAAACATGAGCATGATGATGGCTTGGTCATTTTGTCCCTTTCTTGCATGAGCTCAGTAAAAGTTGCCTAAATTTCCTGATTTTTACTCATTAGTTTTAGGGGTTCAATGACTGTCATCTCAAGATTTTGCAGAAAAAAACCCTCAAACAGAATATTGTTAATGTCCTCAGCGGTTCATATTGTCAAAAAGAAAAATGTCTAAAGACCTGGGACAACATAGAAAATATGTTAGAAATGACAATATATATTAGGGAAGCTTGATCAAGGTAAAAATCAGAATCCTGGTTATTTTAATCAATATTAATGAGACACTGTTATTCGCTGATTTCCCTCTTTGCTCACCAATGCCTACATGGTCCCACCCCTGCCTACTTAAAGGAACTCCTGACACCCCAAACCTCCTCCGCCTGGGAAACACGAACAGTTTCTGCCCTCTCAGGACTTAGTTCTGCATCATTGGGGATTGAGCCCTACAGTCCGCTGCACCCCAATCTTGGAATGACCTAAAAACTCACCTGAGGGCACCTCAGCCTGCAGAGACTCTAAAAGAAATCTCAGGATACTTCTCTTTGAAAACCCATATCCCTGATTCTACTGTAACTTAGTCATTGCTTTTTTTAACTTGCTTATCAGTGTTACAAAAGTTTTGAATATATATATTTTTTATCTTCTTGCTACTATTGCTATTTTATCACTGTTTCATTATGTTCTGTTTTTACAACTGTGGCACTTTGAGGCTTGTTTCAAATGTAAAGTGTGTTCCAAATAAAATGCATCATTATTATTATTATTATTACCATTATTGTTATTATTAGTTATATGATTATTATTATTATTAAAAAAACACCTCATGCTTTGGTTGACAGTACATGCCTTCGACAGTCATTTTTAAGCAAAGAGCAGGCAATTCATAGAAATGTACAAGTAAAATAAACATAGCTTGAAATAATGCTAATAAGATCAATAGAAAAAGTCATTTGGCAAGTTATGTATTTATTTTAATAGCTCAATTTTCATTATAGTGGAAGCAGTGATTGTAGTCTTGATTAGAACCAGATTGATTTCCCAGCTCTACAATAAAGCTTTATTATAGTTTCAAAATTACAATTCAAAATTAGATCTGTCTATTCCCAAAGCCAAGTGCTATCTCCTTAAACCAAATTATACATTAAAAATTTTATTTTGATGACCATTTCAAAATCCTCACACTCTTTCATAATCTCAGCCTGCATGTGCTGAAACTAGGGCTGGGTATTGATTCAGATTTTCTGGATCGATTTGATTAGATATTACAACGTCTCAAATCGATTTGATTCACGATTCAATTTGATATTTATTCAGTCTGGGATATCTTAGTTAAATAGTGCTGTAAATTTAAAAAGTGACCTTTTGACCTGGTACATCATTAAAAATTGATTTAACATGAAGAACTAAACTCAAAGCAGTTATATTAATCATATTTTAATGATACACATTAATGCATATTCTGCACATTACTTGTTTTTTGTCCAACTCGTATTTTCCTTTGTACTTGTTAAATCTGAAATACTGTACATCCAAACATCAGCTTTTAAACTTGCCAGTGGTCCATATGTGCTTCTACCATGTTTGTTTGCAGTAACATCTCATGAGATCTTGTTCAGTAGAAAGCAACACTAAACGCTGATCACACGAGACTAGCAGGGTTGATACCACAGGCTGCTTCTCTGCACATTCAAAGAAGAAAAAACCACCCAAGTTAAAAGATTGATCTTTGGATTTTATGGACTGATTATGAACCAATTAAAGGAAAATCGATTTAAATTGATTAAATTCGATTTTTTTTTAACCCAGCCCTAGCTGAAACAGTCCTGTTGTTTATGTAGCCATGTCTCCATTCCCCAAACTCATCTTTAGATAACTGCTTTGAAACACGCTAAAAATGCTGAACAAAATCATCAAGCTGCTGCCAACTATGTCTCTCTGACATGTTGAGGTGTGACATATTTCAACAGGAGGACATGAGGACTGACATGCTGTCGTATGAAAAGTAATTACCAGAGGGTTTCTGAAGAATTCATATTTGGCATAGTTCTTCCTGAAGAGGAATCTGCTGTCACTGTTCATGGATGCCTGGACCTGAACCACCAGCTCGTGGTCTTCTAGACAGCGCTCTGAGGGCAGGAGAAAGGAGGACAAGAGAGGAACAGGGTAAGAATTCATCAAACCTTATAATATACTGCCTTTCTTCTCTTCATTTAAACATATACTTCAAAAAAACATTATATGTATAAATCCAACAAAAGCAAACTCCGCTAAAAGGGTCATTGTGTGTGTCTAATACCTTTGTGATGGTTTCAGTGTCTTAGAGACAAAAAGCAGAATTCAATCAACAAACCAGCAAGAAAAATGGAAAATCTCTCCTTCACTTTTTTAAGTCTTAACTGTCTGTTTGTTAAAAGCATTATCTTAGTGTTTCATGCTAACAGGGACATAAAACTAAGATGAAACTGAAGGAGAAGAACGGCTAATCATTTTCAACAGGGGATTTGGTCTTGAAATATTTTTTCTGAAATGTGTCTTTAGCATTTTTGTGCTCCAAGTTCATGACAAATTATGCCCCATTGTATCATATTTTATGTCGATACAGTCATTTCAAGCTGCACACATTTTCATGTAGTATTAGCAAGTAAGTAAGTAAGAATAGTCCATGTTTTTGCCACATTTTCTGTATTGGGTGGCTCAATTTCTATGATCCCTATTTTCAGAAGGTTTGTTTGTAAATCTCGACAAAAGGCTGTTATATATAGTGTATTTATACAAACTATACAAAATAAATTAAAAAGAACATTTAAATAAAAAATAATATGCCATTGCTTTATAACTTAAAATCATACTTACATTAAAATCATTACATTTTAAAGCACAGTAATTTAACAGTGCACCTATCCTATCCAAATAACTGCAGACATCATAACACCTCACAATAGGGGTGTGCGATATGACGATATTAAATCGTTAAGGATTATAACGTGGGGATGATCTCATGAAGTAGAAAGATCGTCCAATCGTCTGTGTGGGTGTAGAGACTTTGACGCACACCAGACAAACCAATCGTAGCACATTACGCGCAGTGCATGGTAGTATCTCCTGTTTGGTTATGTAGCGTGAAGCCATGGCGGAAAGAGAAAAGGAGATAAAAGCTTGAAGATGTCTGAACAAAAATCTGTTCTAAAGCAGCTGTATTATTCACTCAGATTATAGACATTGCAGTTAGATAACATTTTTTCTAAATTGTTGCACTTTAAGAGATAATGTTGATATTGTTGTTCATTACCTTTTATGTTCACATTTATTGCACATTTTTATAAAAACTACACTATTTAAATTAAAACCTGTTCAGAAAGTTTCTTTGACTTTGTCATTTTTTTTCTTTTAGGGTTATACATGTTTTATATGTTAAACATTGGGGAAAAAATGGTCAAACATGCAAATTAGTCTGGAAAAATCAACATAAAAAAGAATCTTGATAAAATCGTGATCATGATTTTATTTTTTAAAAATCGTGAAATGATATTTTTGCCATATCGCCCACTCCTACCTCACAACCAAACACTTCATAAACAGATCTTTTAGGCACGATTGAAGTTGAGAAATAATATGGCTTAATGATGATTATCGGTCTATAACAACAATGAATGGGCCTGATTAGTGCCTCTCTTTCAGTCATAGAAGAAGAGGCATGTGTCGGTCAGGGGTCCAACCAATTTATTTCCTGTCAGTGATGCAGAACACGTTCATGACTCAGTTGATTCCAGCAGTGTTACAGCTTCTCTGTCATGCTTTTAAGAAAAGACTTCCTTCCCTCTCTTAGGATTTCATTAAAATGTTGTAACTTGTTGAACCTCAGCAACAAAACTCTGATGTCCATGTTTGATCTTCTGAGAGCCTCTACAGCTCCGTCTCACATCATTATCACGTTATATCCCCCTCTTCACCCTCTTCCTGGCCCCTGTCCCGTCTCTCCTGCTGTCACGACTCCTCTTTTTCTCCCTTTTTGTCGCCTTCTCATGACTCACACGTGTTCGTGACAGTGACTCACCCTGAAAACACTACCTCACTGTCCCGCAGATGTTAACCTTTATGAGGTGACAAGTAGAGGTCAGAGCTTCTTATCTCAAAGGGACAATTTATCCCTTTCAGCAGCGTGAAAGAGTGGGTAGTGATGTACGGGAATAGCCTGCTCTATTCAAACGCGGCATTGTTACGAGGTACTCCTGAACTATTCCTGTCCACCACCTAACCGCATGTGCACACAAGCGGCTGAGTACATGCATGTGCACAGCAGACGTCCAACACTTAGGACATCGTTTCCTTATTTTATGGATAACATTTTACATTCACTGGCCACTTTGTTTGATCCACCTTGCCAGCACCTGGTTGGAACCCTTTAGTCTTCAGAACTGCTATTCTTTGTGGCACAGATTCAAAAACTGTTGGAAGCATTTGCTTGAAATTTTGGACCATATTGAAAAGATAATAAAATGCAGTTGCTCCAGATTTGTCAGCAGCACATCCATGAAGCTGTTCCATCACATCCCAAAGATGCTCTATTTGGATTGAGATCTATCTTATGCTGCCACACTGCCCTTCAGAAGATGGGTGCACTGTGATCATAAAGGGATGATGGTCAGCGATAATACTCAGCAAGGCTGTGGTGTATAAATGTACAAATGTACCATAATAGTTGAGATTATCACCAGTGAATGTCCACCAAAAATCAGAAGTGTAATTATTTACCGAATAAAAAGTTGTTTTCCAGTTTCATAATCATTTTCTACAAAAAAGACTGGAAGATTGAATGACCACCTCAGTTTTGGGTCAGAGGAGGCTTTGTTCTTTTGGTATTGACAACAATAACTTTGGAAATATCAGCACATTGGATATTGGCAAAACATCAACATAGTGCATCCTACATGCATTAAGCTGTGCTATGGGAGTGACTTTGGCTGTTTATTTGCTGCAAAAATCATAACTATCATCTTCACTTATAGACTCATATATAACTCTGTTTCTTAACACTTTGAATTTTACAAGTTTACATTATCTTACATTTGAATTCTTAGATGTTAAGAAAAGACCTGTTCTAGTATTGAGGCATCTTCATTACTTAACAGTTAAAAAAGACAGCTGAAGAAAAATATGTCTCTTTAAGAATAACAGTGGCAAAGATGAGACTTGCTGCTCTTTGCTATAAATATAAGACTTTACAATTTAGAGTCTGTATTGGCATATGAGATTAAATTCCATAATCCTGCATCCTTACTGTAATGAAACTGTTTTTCCACAGGCTTCTTTAACATTTTCCTACAATCACAGCTGAAGAGAAAACCCATGCACGCGCAGAAAGAACATTTGGAATCTGCAAAAGTTCAGAATGACACAAACATACAGGCTCTGTTCAGCAGTGCAAGGTTAACACACGCTTTAAAGGTCTAACTAAGACTCTTTTAAAGCGTTTTAAATGTTTTCCTCACAAGCTTTTATTATTGTTTTTGATTAACAAAAAAATATTAGTGTGTTTCACTTTGTGTGTGTGTGTGTGTGTGTGGGGGGGGGGGGGTATGCCTTTTCTAATAGACAACAGAAACAGTGGATAGACTTGTGAAAAGGGGTTAAGAGAGAGCGGGGTACATCAGTCTGCATACAGACCATATGGGTATCGAACCCAGGCCAGCAGAAGCTTAAATAAAGCAACCTGGTTGTTCGCAACCAGCACCTCAAAAATATGTTTCACTTTTAACATGAGAACGGATATTCGGGGTCTGTTTTGGTGGCAGTCAGTGTAAAAGTCCCACCTAAGGTCCTGTTGCCTTGTGCCGTCCCCTACTCTCTCTCATCCCTAAATCAGTCTACCAATGTCTCTATGCTATGAAGAAAGGCCCAAAATATCTTGGGGGAAAATAAGACAAAACATACAAGCAGTCCACATAAGGATGATAAAATATATGGAAACAATAAAAGCTTCATATTTGGCAAAGTGTTTTTCAACCTGAAATACCAACATCAAAATTCAATGGTTTCAAGCATCAATATGAACCTGGCAGTGGTCCTATGAGCAACGCTGTATTCTGAACAATCAGCACACTAATTATATTTACCACGAACATAATCAAGACATGTAGTAAGTAATTGTACCAAGGCTTTAGAATTGAATACAGCTGCAGCCCAGGTGAGCCATAACACGAGATGAGCTGTAACAGAATAAACTGACTGCATGCCAAGAATGATGTCATCCACAACAAGCCGCTCTAACTGTGTTTGGCAGCGTTGTGTTGGCAGCTCGGATGAGAAATGTAATCAAATCGTGACGGATGGTAAAATATTAGGTTAGAACTTTGGGAGGGGTCTTTTTAAATAATGTGATGTGTGTTGTAAGGCTTCCACACATGACAGCAGGACACATCACGTGCCTGCTAGATCAAATTTGGCTAAACGTAAAAATAAACCAGACACGCTGTCAAATATAAAAACGAAATGAAGTGTTTTTACATATGCTCCTCACCCTGCCTCTCTCTACAGCACATTTCTCTACCAGGCACAGTGGTCTATATAAAACTACAACCCCCCTCCTTCTCTCCCACATCTGTTAAACTGTACAGACACGAGCGCAGAGCACAGGCTCAACTTGTCTCCATAAGTGCTTTATAATCACCCTTTCCTCAGGGGGAGGTTGGCTTTTCTAACATTCAGCTGGCCACGGCTTTCTGAACTCGCTCTTGTACTGCCAAGTGTAACATTAAATCACCAGAGCTAATTCACTCTTATATACTGCGACGCATTTAAATCGCCTCTTGATTAAAGCCAAGAGTGAAGCATCATTTCTGTCTGTTGATTCACACTTGTAATTCTTCTCACATTTGACTATCAGTAAAGTTAAAGCTGTGATATTTGTGGATTGTTTTGATCAATGAGCTGTACATTTTCTTCTCTATTCTTTGTAAAATTGCTCAGTAAATGTTTCCACCTAAGCATAATGAATTAACACAATGTACCTCAGCAGCCAAAGGCAGAAATAAACAAAGCAGATGAACTTATCTTCAGGAATGTGGTTGAAAGCTTCTGTGGAAAAATGGGTGTATCTTATCCTTTGCCCAATTTCATTTTCTTCAAAAGTAATTAAGTCTCCTGTTTTTTCAACCTCAATTACCATTATGATTATCATTTTGTGGCCTTAAAAGAGAGGACAGCCTTCGAGATACAGGAAATTTGAGGAGAGAAAGAGAGGGACAAATTGCCCCAAACAGTGACAGTGACTGTACATGTCGCACCTTTGCTACCAACTGAGCTAAAGTAGCATCCAACAAAGCAGTACTCTTTAAAGGCACAACATGTCGAATTTGGCTGCCAGGGGGCTTTCAGTTATGCAAAACAACTGCTCATGGGTCAAGATTTAGTTAACCATCCACAAACAATCTTTACTGTTAGCTGTTCTTTAATGTGAGGACTCTACTCAATAAAACCCCTCCATTAGCTGTGTTCACTAAACTATAACTGTGTTATTAGTCCACGAAAAACTCAACAATAAGTACGTAAAACCTAAAAAAGGACTTCCTGATTCACACTATGAACTTGCAAAGTCTTGTGGGGCGCTCTTCTCGTGACTCACAAGGTCAAATCTTGCAGGTGTTTTTTCCCTCATAATGAAAAATGTAGTCGTGACAGGAAACGTTTGCTGTCTATTCAGTACACCTCATGGAGTGGTGTTTTGTCTACCAGAGTCCTTCATTCTGAAAGAGAAGTAACCCTGAAGGCAGACTAAGGCGACAGCGAGGGCCGAGGATGGAGTTATGAGAGGAAGTCTGGGTGACAGGACAGCAACAGGCAGAGAGTAATGGTGGTCCATCACAGGTTAGCAGCACAAAATATGAAAAAGAATTTACAGAAACAGAGCAGCAGCAGTACAAGGTCCTGCTTATCAGCCTAACAGCCTTTCATGCATTACTACACGCTCTAACTGCAATGAGAAACTGTTTAAACCAGGCTGTGTCACCCAGAGGGGAAGGGCTTTCACACCAGCTCATTTAGTAAGTTCTGTTTCAGTTTTAAAAAAATGACACAATGCTGCAGTTTCATTCGGGATCTTCTCAATAAATGAGCCAAACCACACAAATATTTCCTTTAACCAGGTTAAAGGCTTGGGCAATTAATCAGTTTATAACAAAAATTGATATTTGGTAAAACTGAAATTTCAAGGGATGAAATTTGAGAAGTCTTTGAACTTCACTTCGACCCGCTAAAAGGTAAATCTACACTTCCTTTTAATATAGCTGCCTTTTGAAACAGGCAGAGTTGCTTTGAGTCTAATCTTTGGCTTCTTTCCCTCACATTCTTCCCAGCCTTCTTGCTCCGTCTCCAACAATATCTACTGTCTCATCTCTGTCAAGGAAGAAAGGCTAAAAAAAAATACAGAAAAAGGTAAAAAAAAAAAACTCCATGAGGTGAAATTTAAAACATACAGACATATGGAGACACTTGGAAAAGTGGGAGAATTGATATGTAATATGCAAACATACACATCAATATGAAAGAGAATGTTTTCTAGGCCTGTGCTCCAAATATCGACATGGCAAAATATCGCCATGCACTTCTTGGGGATACGTGTATCGATACAGAATCTACAGAGTTGATACGGCCTCAATGTTTGAACAGTTGTTGTAAGATACACTTTGGGTAATGTTGAAAATGGCACAGCTCAAAGTAGAAGCCAAGCTACGTGATTAAACACATGTTCCAAATTTAAACTTAAGTCTACTATATTTGGAGACCTGAATTAAAGTGCATTAGTTGAAGAATTATTTAAAACTCATGCTTGTTCTTTATTTTCTTGTAATAAAAACTAAAGTTGCTGGGAATTCTGTTAAAAGCGCAGTCAGTGTTCAGAATTTATGTGTATCAGGACACGTATCATATCGTGGCCTCAGTATCTGGATATGTATCGTATCGTGGGGTTGCTGGAAATACCCAGCCCTGATGTTTTCCCTGTAATCTCATTTTGAAGTTGCCGGTACAGCTCGAAATATTGATCTATTTCTGACCTTTAATCGACCCCCGCTTTTAGTGATGTACTTACAATACTAAATATTGTTACTAATCAGGACAAATAGCATGGGTTATAACTTTTATGGATATATTTCATGTTTAATCCTTTTCCCTCAAAATAACTATGGCCCTGTTTACACAATAAATGTATAAACGAGTTTTGGTCATTGAGATACCAAGTTCTTGTCATTAATGTCTTGTGTGTTCATGATTTAGTGTGAGCTGAAAACTGCTGCATCCTGGATACCTCAGACGTAGAGACTGCCTGGGATTTTGTCATTGGGACGTATTTGAAGGTGTAGACTCAGTGCATACTGAAACAAATGAAATGCCACCCTCTCCACTGATGCAATCAGAAGCAGACTACCAGGCTTACCTCAAAGACATCCTCCAGCCAGCCAAAAATGTTCATTGGATATGCTAAGAAAAAAAATAGTCTTATCAACCCTTCCTTCTGTCACACATCTGTAGCGTCCTCTGGGGTCCTGAGGCTATTCTTATCGTAAATAAGAAAAATGTAAATAAAATCATGTCTGCACATCCTGCTAATTTCATTAATCATGGTTGCTTTTTTAGAGCAATGTGCATTTCACAACGTAGCAATGAAACAATGTAGCATGTTTTCTTAATGTCTTTCCAGCTGGTAAGGTAACTTTCGAGATCTTGGTGAGTAATACTGGCACCTACAAATTTAAATGGAAATTATCTTTGAGCTGTTGTTTAGGTAAGATATGTGCAAGTAAATTCAAACATCAGGTCATCACTGGAAGCACATTGTTGATGTACTGTCAGTTTGGTATCTGAACAGTGATGCAATATGTAAACAGAGCCAATATTATGGTAGCATTACCGTCATAAATGTACAAATTCTTATGTACTCATGGTAGCACAAGCTGTGTGACTGTGTTATAGCTTAGAATCTCCTGACCTATGACCTTCAGTAGTCACCTGCTGAGTTTAACTTGAAGCACTTTTTATTTTTTGATAGGAAAGAAAGCATAATAACATTACCGTTCTCATGACAGCTGTATTTATAAAGTAGCTCTTGGCCTAAATAATGTGGGATACAACTGGCGTGATTGTCCAGACCCAGTCTGTTTTTTCCTGAGTCAAATAAAGACCTGATTCTAAGCGGTCTGCTGACCTTAAATGAGCCTGTCCATTTTAAAAATAGCAGCCAAGGATGTCAGATACCATATGATCCTCTCTGTTGCTATCATTATCCTCTGCATGGACCAGAAAACTTTGCTCTCCACCACAAACACTAAATTAAGTTACTCTGTGACGCTCACAGGAGTCTTAAGATGAAGCTTCTGGGCAGAAACTTTGATCAAATCTGCCTTTGTTTAATGCTAGATGGGACTGAAGAGTCAGCTGGTTTAGAGGTCTGAAAGTTTTGTTAAAACGGACTTCTTATTTAACAAAGTAGGGGCTAATTTGCATTTAATAGTTTGTTAAAATTAAAACATACATTCTTCTGTAAAGTCAGTAGAAAAATTCTATATCTTTACACAACAATTGGAATCCATACATTTCAGCACTGTGGGCTTAATGTTTTGTCCATTTGAAAGGAGATAGCAAGTAAAGACATACAGTTAATATCCAGGATATTTGTCTTTATACACTAAATATATTGAAAAAAATTAAATAAAGTTACGCACAAAAACTTACAGATCTCTTTTCTATTCATTGTTCACTCATATGGGAAAATGTGAGAATGACTTTCTGATTAAAAGAAAAAAACAACACTTGGCCATCCACTTCTGTCACAGACATATACATGTGTTGCGCTCAAATGTCAAGGCACAGTGCCAAGTACAGAAAAAGCTTGTTTGAGACAGAGAGAGCATTTTTTTTTAAGTTAAGCCTTTCCTGCTTTATATGGTTGTGAGCACAAATTATGGTATCATGTGTTATGTCCCATGGTGGATGACTACGGTTAGGATATAGCAGCGTACATGAGGAGAAGTTCAGGTCAAAAGGCTGTTTTAGAGAAAATCCTCTTGAGCTGTGTCCACATGCCTCTAACAAGGAGTGGACGAACCTTAGGTTTTCCAACCCTGTGCTCTTATGTTTACTGTTGTTGCAGAGGCATAACTGGACATTAGGGTTGTTGCAATAGGTGTAAACATAATTATTGCCAACTGCAATGAAATCTGCGTCACCACAAAATTGCCCATGACATCAGATCACATCACATCACCTCCAGTTCAGACATAAAAACAGACAGTGTAGCTAGTATGTATCGATCACTGGTTGTACCAGTGCATTTCAAATTATTTGTCACAGGTCTGTGCTTTAAATCCTGTGCGAGTTGACAATCTCCCCAATGTCTGTAAAATCAAATATTTCATATGCTTCTACACACACAAAGGACATAAATGAAAGGCTAACAATACCTTTATTATTAGTGTTTTGGATATATACTTTGATGGCATCAAAGGGGGTTCATTTCAGACTGTTATACATTAAGGACATTCTTTTAAATACATATCTTAACTACAGATATTAAGTCATATTTTCAAGAAATATTTGTGTTAGAAAAAATTCATAAACACATTCAAGGATATTTTCAGGATGGGCCAGAAATAGGCCAAGGGCCGACCAGTTAGATTCTAGTGGTGATTGAAATCTGGATGCGGCTCAATAACTGTTTTTAAGGATTTCCTAATATTGCGAGATAAGGCAGTTTTCAAAATGTTTGCAAACAACTCAATAAGTTCTTAAAGGACTGGATGATATTTATGGTGATGTTGATCATGGCACATGTGAAAAGTGGTTAAATGTTTGTAGCAATCCAAATCTGGGTATGGATTTTTTTCAAGGACTTGTTAACAGTATGACATAGGGCAGTTTTCCACATTTTGAAAAAAACTCACTGCAAAACTGCTCTAAGAAAAATGTAGTTTTTTTTTTTTTTTAAATGTATTTTTTGGGCATTTTATGCCTTTAACGATAGGAGAGAGACAGTGGATAGGCTTGTGAAAGGGGGAGAGAGAGTAGGGGAAGAAACTCTGCAAACTGGTCACAGGTGGGATTCGAACCTGGACTGGCAGAAGCAAGTACATGGGGTGCCTGGTTGCTAACCACTCCGCCAAACCAGCACCCCTGAAAAATGTAGTTTTTTAATAGTTTTAGTCAACTAACTCAAAGTCTGACTGGTTTCATGGTCTTACTCATGCCCATGGTAACAGGTGTCAGCAGGTGCTCTGAGTCAATGTTTCTTTTTGTTCATATTTCAGTCTGAAACAAATATGAGCTTAGATGAGACACCATGATGTAAGAGAATCTGTGAGTACTTTTGTCTGTTTCAACATAATTTGTACATATGGACAGCTCATTTTTGTTCAAAATGTCTGCTAGGTTTTTCCATCCAAGTGTTGTATGACGCAGCACAATGAGAGAGCAAATGGGAGCGAATACGTGAGTCTGTCAAATGTTCAGCTAGCAACACTGAAACCAGCAAAATTTTGGGAAAGTCCTCCTTAGAACAACTCTCATGTTAATGGAAGTGACTGCTGTCATGTCACACAGAGAGGAAACTGGTGCAAAGCGTGACTTTTTAAGCCCAACATGCTGTTTTTCCTGTCTCCGGCACCCTGAAGATAGTCTCTGGAAAGCTCCACTGGTTGGAATATTCAAAAGTATGAGTTTTCAGTGACCTTGAGTGACAATTGCACATGGAGACAGCGCTATTTGGCTAAACAAGCACCGCAAATTTAACATACCGCCATCTAACCTGGGAAATCAGGTTTCTTCCCGTTGAGTCATAGAATCATTAGCCTGTGCACACTAATGGGAGTCTGACCTCATGTGTTGTCTTGGCGTTTTCTATTTCTGTCACCTTCTGCTTGCATGCATGCTAATCACTATGTTCAGCTTGCATGTATTTCGGTGACAACCAGCTCAATGTCTGTCTCAGTTTTACATGAGCTAGCATCCCCTCTGTATTGTCTGCATGAATCTGCTCTGCTACACAATTCCATGTCCAGCACAGTGACCGTGATGTACATGATTAGATCAGTGGACATTAAAGCCCTATGCGTGCATATGTTGTTTATAGTATGCACATGCATTCATGCTTGAATACAAGCCTGCGTGAGAATATGCGCCTGAACTGTCTGTCTGCCCGGGCATGCGTGCACACATGCATACATGTGAGTGCACCTGTGTGTGTTGCTGAAAGTGTTTCATGTGTGGGTTCACCCAGTCGTCTGATGGCCTCAGTGTGAGAAAGTCTGTTCATAGTGAGTGTGTGTGGATGTTTTCAGGATTCCAGGCCAACATGGCTCTGCCCCTTACCTAGCCCAAGCAGCGGGTGGTGTTCAACAAGTGCCCAACTGTTGTCATCCACACAATGGCTTTTATACACCAGGAGCTGGCATAGGTCTCTGGCTGTCATGTCGGCGGGGATCTCCACAACTTTACCCATGCCGTCTTCACTGAAGATCTTCACAATCTGCGGGGAAAAAATACACATGGGTCAGATGCTATGAAAGAGATGATGTGGTAGCATCAGGTCATAGTCAAGAATGAGACATAATTTATTAACTCCTATGAGTAAATTTGATAGTTTCAGTTCTCTAATTCACAGTGAAGCAGGAGGTAAGAGTATAAACAGAAATAAGCAAAAATGACCAAGCACAGAATCTTTGAAATAACAAAATTATAATTCTGAAAAAATAATCAAATAAAAAGGCAATGTCGGATTGCCTGGGGGGGGGGGTCCAAAAATGCTCCATAATAGCATAATTACAGAGCATTTAGATCTGAATCAATATTGAACACTGATTTTTGTTAACTTTTTTGGCAATGGAGCACTTTTTCATACAACTACAACATTCTCAAAAAAATGTAAAATACACTGCATAAAGTATAAAAAGTATTAAAAAAACAGGAAGAATGTAACATTTCATGTCACCATGTAAGCTCAGCAGGTGGAGAGAAGATGAATCATGCTTAATAAAGTTATAGTGACTGACAATAAGGAGAAACTACATGCTGAAAGTTTTCTACACTGCTGAATGTGCTTCCCTTCTTGGTAAGGGCAGCTGGCTTGAAAACACTGAGATTTTTGCTTGGGGAGATTGTTTGGCAAGCTTCTGGTCATCCATTAATGTTTGTTTAAATTGTTTTTTTGTTTTTTTACCGTTATGGTCGCTTCTTCCTCCGCCGCCTGAGTGTGAGTGTGTGCATGTGTGTGTGTCTGTGTCTTTATACTCCCCTTGCTGGGCGGCCACGTGCCACCTCCAGTCATTTCAATGAGGGACAGGCGGCAGACAGCAAGCAAGCGGTTTTAACCGCCGTGGTAGGACCAAGAAGCGGTCCACCGTGTTGAACTTTCTGGCTGCAGTCACCTGGCAGCAGCCAATCATATCGAACTATCGAAGAACTGGACGTGGGAAAGCATTTCCACTGAATTGTTTTTAGGGAAGGGAGTGTTGTGAGACACTTTTAGGTGGCCTCTGCTCTGACGTTCGCTGAATCACCGCTACGTCTCGGACCGCGGTGGCAGCAGCCGCTTGACTGCATGTCGGGGGCACTCCGCCTGCAGAGAGACGCTTTGGTTGCTACGCGGCTTATCGGTGTTGCGCGAGAGGAGCAGGGGAGGAGGCGTTTGTCAGAGCGGAGAGGTAAAATGCATTTTATTGAAAATAAGCAAACCATAGAGACACAACTATGGGCAAGATAGTTATCTGCCTCAGCAATCGCGACACCCGACTTAATGCAGGACTCTGCTGTGAAGTCGGCGACGTGATGCTGCGGTGGTGTATTTGCAGTTAAAAAAAAAATAATTGAAGGAGCGGCGGCTAGGATTTAGGAGCGGCGGGCCGCCACTCCTAAATGAGTGTAGAGGAAACATTGCATCTGTAGGATTTTTCAGTTTTCTTTTCAGCTAAAATATTCAATACATGTCATCTTAGTAAAAAACAGATCAAGTCCAATAGATAAGGCTGTTCTGAATAACAAATCAAACAGAAGCAATTCAGAGAATTGTGCCGTCAACATGAGAAAAGATAAAAACTTAAACAATAGCAAAATGACTCTTAACCTTGGAGTTACACAATATATGGGCAGTGTTAGTGCACTGCACACTAGTAAAAATCAAATTTCAGACCAATAAATATAAATAAATTTGTGCAAATTTGTACCTAATGCAAACCACATTGAGCATTTCTAAAAGCAATTTTGCATACACTTTTTTATGGCCAAATTTCCCTGACATTGTCTCTCCCGCCTCTTCATCACTATTCTCTTCTGCCTGTAGTTTGGAAATGCACATGTCATTGCTATGCATTATCAATTGAAGAAATCAAAAAACAAAAATAACTATATAAATCTTATAACAAAAAAACTTTATAGAAGTATCCAGATATATCTCAACGTGCAAACAAAATGCTCAGATCTCATCCAGGTCATAATAAAATTTTTAAGGACACTTCATGACCTTAAACTTGTTCAGTAATTTAAGGCGATTTCAAACTTTTTAAAGACGAGTGGAATCCAGGGAGGGCCTTATCCTCTCTGCTCAGCTCTGTTCAGCTGCTTGCAGGGAGTTCTGTTTTTCATTACAGTATATTCTTTAATAGCCCCTCCTCATATAGGCAGGGTTGTCATAAGGTGGAGTTTTGGTTCAGCTTGTGAGCAGTTAAACAACATATTGGTAAAAGTTAGATAGAGAGAAGTCATGCAGCATAACAAGATTATCAGTGAGAGGAGTTCCATTTTCTGTGGCGATACTCAAAACATTCAACGGTCAGTTGTGTTTCCCTGCCACATTTTAGTACGACCTCTGCTCTTGGAAACACGCCAGTGGTGGTACAACTACGTTCTCAGTACCAAGAACTATGTTCCCGGTCCAATTCCTAATGAGGAAAAACAAACAAACAAATAAGACAACAAGTAGAGTCGAGGTAAACCGTGCAGATACCTCATCAGACAAACGCGGCTCCATTAGTGTGAGGTCGTACAAACACTTCTGTGATGTTGTTTCAAGCACTTTTGGCCCCTTCTTTACATTTACAGCATGAAAACAATTTTTTTTAACTCTTATTTTTGAGTATTTCTGAATGTATAACTCACACTTATGTGTATCTAGCTTTAGTCTTAGAGGCCTTTTTTGCATGCTGCTCCAGGCAAATCCCTTCCTTTGCATATTTGTATAACTGCCCAGAGAGAAAGAGTAATAAAAAATAGACAACAGGGGAATAAAACGCTCTTGTGCAAACATTGGGAAACTAAATTTAATTTGAGTAAAGGTTGAAAAATACATATTAAATTGTCTTATTGTGCCTGTTTTCCCCACAGGGACAACAAGTCAAGACAAAGTCATATGACCAGTTTTGAAAATTCAGCCAATCAGATGGGTGAAGCTGGCTATTCCCTTCGAACATTATCTCAGCGCTCAACATATGGTGCCCGGTGCACTATATTATGCCCTGGCCTTCTTCTGGCCTGTAATTACAGCACACAATAGACAAGAACAGGCGTTCAAGGCTATGTAGCAATTGCGGTTTCAGAAATCACAGACGAGCATGTCTTATAGCGTATATTGTTGGTGTAACAAGGACACATATATATACTGTAGTGTATAACAAGTGGCTGCTCTTGTGAACACAAAGCAGGACTGCCTGCAGGGAGTGGATATACACTTTAAGTGTAGCTTGAGGGGGAAATAAGCATGCTGCTTCTAGTTATGGCTTATCAAGAAAACGTATTCATGTTTGCAGAGATGAGGCGTGATGAGTGAGCATGCTCTGAGCTCATGTTTCCAAAACTTATGTGGTTAAAACTAGGCCAGGCATAATACAATGGGGATATTATATCGAAGAATGCCCAATTACAATTGCTGCAGTACGATAAAAAGTTCTGACTCACAAAAATATTGAGCAACTCAGTGAAATGTTGGTGCTCTACCGCAGCACAGCAATATTCTGTGAGTCGGTTAAACTCCGATTGAGCCTCGAATGTGAATTAAAGACATCCGTTACATACAGATATCCTTTTCTGGCTCTGCAGAGCAAAATCCAGGAAACGCAGCTGCCATCAGATTTGCGGCCAATACTCCTACATTGACTTCCTCAAAGTGTCGACAGGTTGCCTTTTCAAAAAGAAACCATGCAGCCACATTCAGAGGAAATATATCAAATGGCCCACAGATAGAGACAGAGCCAGCGAGAGCAGATTTCAGAACCTGCAGAGGAATCCAGCCTTGCTAGCCTACACAGGAATTCACAGCCTGCAGAGCCTACACATGTCATGTATGCACACTTCCCACATAGCGTAGCATGACAAAGAAAAATTCTGTTCTCTCTCCTTTGCAAAAGATGCAGCTAACAGCATCAAACCAGGCCTTAGCCACCATCCACCCCCCCAAAAAAGATGTAAAAGAGGAAGACCATCATTCAAACCATCCGACATGTTCGACTCATTTTCTTTACATGTCAAAGAAAGACAAACTGTCTCCAGCTTTTACGTTATTCACCCAGTCAACGTCTCGCCTCTTGGTTTAGCCGAGCAGCACTTCAAAGAGGAAAGGTCTGAAAATGTAAAGAGAGGAGGAGGAGAGGCGAAGAGAGCAGAGATAAGAGACACCGAACGGAGAGTGGCGGTCTTACCTCCACGGCCCGCAAAAGGCAGCAGTCCGGGGAACACGAAGGCATTTTTAGGAGTGAGCCTGGCTCCCGGTGAACAGATTCACACACTCGCACACACTCCCAGAGACTCACTGAGACAGGGAAGCTCGCTCCTCTGTCTCCTCCAGGAAGACAAATCTCAACGCCGACAGTTGCAGTTGTGCTACCTGTCGGACACAGCCTGCGGAGAAGTCCTTCAGAGTACGTAGGCCACCGGCTCTCCTGCCTTTATACAGAGAGTCTGTGTGACCTGAAACCGGCGTCCACTCCGCTTACGGGAAGCAGACACAGAGACAGTCTGTGATCAGATGGCAGCAGGTACAGTATAGTACTTCCAGTGCCGGCTGAGTCTGACAACTATCTTTCTCTCCCTCCCTCCCTCTCTCCCTCTCCCTCTCTCTCTCTCTCTCTCTCTCTCACAAAGGGTTACAGCCTCAGCCACAGGCTCCGAGGCACACTGAATCAAACCACACGCTCACCGACCAATCATAAGGCTGCAGCAGGCTGATGTAATCATTCCCACACAGACCCAGGCTTGCGCACACACACATAGTCCAGTAGACACACAGACGCACAGTCATGCACTGACAACTTCTTTTTTTTATGCAGGCTTGGGTTTCTTCTCAGGGGCAGGGATCATTTGAGAATGGTGTGGGGGGCTATGACGGCGAAGAGGAAGAGAGGCAAAAGGGGAGCGTAAAAGTTTGTCTTTCCTGCTCGTATCGCCTCCTAAATTTGCAGAAGTTTTCAAGTGAGGGCTTGTCTCTGCTTCTCTTTTCCTCTCCCTCCCTTCTTCCTGCTTCCCTCCTTTCCTTCCCTCCCTCCCTCCCTCCCTCCCTCCCTGTGGCTTAACTTTGAACTCCCCAGTCAGATCTCTCAGCCTCTCGCAGCAGACTCATTACAGAGCAAATGAAATGAAACAAACCTGGAGCAGCACTTGAGCACTCCGACCTTCTCCTCCACCTCCCCTGGTGGCTCGCTCCGTGCCAACATTCTTTCTCTCCAAAGAACAAAAAAAAGGAGACTTTTGCACACACACACATGCACGAACTCACCCCCCACCCCCCTACCCCCCGCCTCCTTTTAACTCCGATATTTAATACGGCATCAGACAGACAAAAGCTCCGACACACCCCGTCTGGCAGAGGCGACAACAGCTTTAGGTCATCCTTTAAGTAACTTTTTCTTTATCAACGACTTTTCAAGAAAATGCTAAGTGTGTATTTGTGTGTTATAGTGAGCTGGGACAAGTGTGGCGAGGTGTAATCCAGGAATAAGCTGAGCAGGAAGGAGGCAACAGCGGTAAAGCTGGTAGCCCCGTCAAGGAGATACATCTTAATTTACTTCAGCGGGAAACTTTGGGAGAAGGAGAGAGAGGAAGTCTGCGGCTGGGGGAGGGGGAGAGCGAAAGAGAAAGAGAGAGAGAGAAGCGTGTGTCTGTGTGTGTGAATGACTGCACATGCACACAAGCACGTATGTGGGTGTGTGTGAGTGGGATATGGAGAAACGGGAGACAGACAGACGTGAGAAGTAAAGTGAAAAAGAGTGGGAGAGAGAGAGAGAGGGAGAGAGACTGTCTGGTGACACACTGCAGCAGAATGTGCTCTATGAATGCTTCCTACTGTTAACTACATATCTAGCCAGCACAGCTGTCTCTCTCCCCCTCACTCACCCACCCTCCCCCCTGCTCACAAAGGCCAGCACACACACCCTCATCTACGTCACGGTTAGTCTGTCAGTCAGAGGGGAAAGCCCCAAAGAGGCTGCATGCATCACACATGCTGCAATACAGGTTCTTGGACTTTTAAAGCTGGTTAGTAAACCTGTTGACCTCAGCCTCAGAACATTAGTGACATGTCTACAGACAGAATATAACGTCTGCAACCAGGGTAGCCATGTCTGTGACTTATAAACAACATTGTTGTATCTGTAAAAATCTATAAGTCTTGGTGCATGACAGCTGAGGGTTATGCCAGTGTGCCATAAGGTCAGGTCTCAGGCTGAACGAAACTGAGAAAATTAATACTGCAATATAATTCCCTGCTGCAATATATTGTGATTTATCAAGGGTGCTTTCCATTCAGATGCTCTGGCACTTAATATACATTTCTTACAATGTTTTAGGAAATGATTTACACGGAGCAGTGTTTTACTTCCTTACAGTCACTGTTTCCTCCTGCCAAGTGTCTGAGGTTGAATCACAGACCATATTTAGGACAGAAAGAGTGTTAATGTACAGTGCTTAACGATTTTTCAGACCACCTGTCACAAAAAACAAGGACACAAATTCTTCAGAAAACTTTCAAAAACTTGATTAAAACAGAAAATCTTGTTGCTATTGGACATTTTGAACAGGAACAAGGTATCTCCATCTGAAATCACCTTATTACATCCAAATTTGAACCAGGAAACTAATCAAGCGTAACATTCAACCACTAATTTAGGGCAAGTGTGGCGTAGATCTTACATCGGGCGGTGGTCTAATACATTTGTTAAGCACTGTATGTCTCCTTGTTTAGATCAGAGGTGGCAAACTGCGTGTTGGGACTCCACAGAAGGGTCTCATGATTCCTTCAGTAAATGAAAAGGAATATCAGAAAATTTTAATTAAAGGAGACATATCATGCTGATGCATGATTTAATACTTACATATAATATAATAAATTTGAAAACAAGACCTTACACCCCCATAATTTTCAAAAAATGAGATATTGTATTTTTTTTGATATCCTAGAACGAGATTTGATGCCTCTGAAAATAGGTCATTGCGAGATGTCTGCGAGATTTCAAACGTCGTGACGACACGAGGTACCTTTCTTTTTATTGGAGAAATCTGATAAAACACTTCCTCCTCTGTGATGTCCGTTAGCCACAAAACCTTCACCGAAAAACACATCCGGCAGCAGTATATAGATCCCTAGCTCACACTCACTCATTACCAGCTCTGGCCTGTAGGGGGGCTCAACAGGTGGTCGCTGCATTGAGCCTGCCGGAAAATACAGTAGAAGAAGAAGGACAGGCTGGCTCTACCCCCGATAGAATTGACCAATCAGAGCACAAAGGGCTGAGACGTTGCGAGGTAACTTTAGGTCAGCCTTGAGACCGAGCGTTTCAACGAGAGCTTGATAATGGCCTAAAATGAGGATATTGAGAATGCTATTGTGGGGCAATGGAGGAACTAAATGACTTGTACTGAGGGCAGAAATGCTTTACAGGCATCCTAGTCTGGCATAGTGAAAAGGAGAAACAAGCATGATATGTCCTCTTTAAAGTCCCCAGCATCTTGATTTGTTAATTTGGTAAGGTGGGAAAGTTGGCAACCCTTGGTTAAGATGTTCATTGAACAAACATAATTAAGGTATTTTTATGACTAAAAAGGGCCAAAAGGAAAAAAATAACAATAAAGAAGTCCCCATTCATAAAATATTTTGTCTTTCAACTGAACACCAAATTAACTGCTAAGAATTGTTGTCTGTAGCTTAATGAGAGTTTGTACAGTTTGGCTGCTTTAATGAGCAACCAAACTGTACAAACCATTGTGGGCCATTTTGAGTAAGCCAAATAATAAAGATTTCAGATGGACTTATTGTAGTCTAGCAAGTCAGAAATCTGGCTGTTTTTGTTTCCACTAAACACAAAAATTGGCATCATATGGCTTCAGTCGTGTTTGACATCGCATATCCTGTAATGTGACTATTGTGCATATACACATTGTCACTGCAATGTTAAAACAATATATCTGGTTGTCTCTTTAGCCAGTGTAGGCTCAAATTCAGACCTGTGCACTCCCCACATTTCAGATTCTAGTCATTGCCTCTTCTTTATAATTAAAGCTAAAACATGTTTAAAAAAAAAGGCATAACAAAGCGATGAAACATCGTCTTTCTCAGGTTTGTGTATTTTTTTGGCTTGTTTTATAAATGTAGGATAGCCTCACATCCTGTATGAACCAGCTCCGGGAAATAAATGCCACCAAATAGTGCTTTGGCTCACACAGGTGAGTTAACTCTTTACAGGAACTGGTTGTTCAAAGCAGCATAACAGTATGAATTGAAGATAAAAAAGCTGAAATCTAATTTCTGCTTTCTGTCGGTTTTATTTGTGATTAAAAGCTAAGAGCAGAAATGGCTTAACGTATGTTGTAACCTGTGACTTGCCTGTCTCAAGCCAGGCATTAGTGTATCAGTCGTGGTGGAATATCAGCTCACGTATTGTTAGACTGAACTGTGGACATCATAAGACCATGATTCATGTGCTCACTCAGATGATTGGAAAAAATCTGCATGCACTCACTGTTTCAAGTGAAATTGAGAGGAAATGACAGGTCACAAATTTCAGTTGAAAACTCCTACGTACAAAGGTTGAAGTCACATTTGCCAGAAGGTTATTTCCACTGCTTCGATTCTATAACTTAAATATGCAAAACACAAACTCTCTTGCTAAGGCAAACTCTCATGGCATCAACAGCAAGCACAAGAGCATCATCAATATGAAGGCAGAGCACATCATGTAGCCATGCTTGTTGTGGCTATGGTGGTTTTAAATAGGGCTGTCACTTTAGTGCATTAATTAGATTAATTAATTGCAATGCAAATTAATGCATTAAAAAAATTAATCCCATGATTAAATATAGCAAATGAACATTTTAATACTGTTCAATTGAAGGACCCTTACATGGCAGTGGCACGTCACTTCACACATGAGTCGCTAGTCAAACCAAACAAAGCTGAGGTGACAACAGGAACGGCCTATTTGAGACTCAGCTTTATTTTATTTTTGAATTAATTTATCTATATTTGTACTGCATTCTTTAATAATGCACCAGGCCTAATTGGTTTGCTGGATGTCCTCCACCTTTTTATTTTTTTTAAATTTTATTTGTATATATATTATTATTATATATATTATTATATATTATTATTATTATTATTATTATGTGTATATATATATATATATATATATATATATATATATATATATATATATATATATATATATATATATATATATATATATACACATATATATATACATATATATAGTCTTTTGGCCTCTCTCTTACACAGTGCTGCAGTTAAGGTCTCTTGTTCTGCGTATTCAAGAATATTCTTCTTCAGGGTTAGTTTTCTTACACTTAATGTCTTGTTTCTTTTACAATATCTGCCAACACTGTTTGCAAAAATTACAAGGACAGCTGTATCTCCTCCTGGTGCCAACAAGTCAACAAACCCTGTGTGACCCGACCTACCTTTGAAGCAAAGGGTTTAATAAGCAAGCAAACCAACATCATACCTGAAGGATTATCTTAATCCTGAGGTGTGGTCAAGTGTTTGTTTTATGGAATGATTAAGAGTTCAAGAAGGTCTGTTAGTCAAGTCCAATGTCTGGTTTTAGTCCACAAAGTAAGCTCTATTCAGATAAAGAGTTATTTACTAGATTTATTGCAATTTCATATAGACACAGACGACCCAACTAAGCCATTTTTTGTGCTCAGATTGTACTGTAGTTTAGGGATGAACTGCATTGGAGAAAAGGGAAATGTGGATGGTTCAATATTCTGCTATATTGAAAAATACAAAAACTTCATTATGCAATGTCCTTCTACGTGCTGAACGATGGGTAGATAACATATGAACTGCACAATCCTTATTAATCATCTTTTTTTAAATATTAAATTGCTTATGCAGTCTGTTATGTCATTGGATGAATAGAGACTTAATTTGTTTCTGTATCTTTCAGCCCTCAGTGTAGCTGTGAGGCATAGGACTGACCTCACAGATTGATAATGTGGTGCTTGACCCACTAGCTTTCACTGACTGTATCTTTGCTCAGTCAAGAGAAACATGGAATGGTCTGTTGCTAGATAAGGAAGACACCAAGACACAAGACACTGGAGAAAATAAGACTGAGTTGGGTGTTTTAACACATCACTGCTGCAGATTTAGGTTTCATCCTCTTGACCTGAACAACCAACACTCAAGAGCAAGCTTGTCTGCCATCGCAGGTCTTAACATGATGATCTCTGTTTGGACAAAACTAAATGGCAGTCAGTTTACACACATAATCCCCTTGGATAGGTAGTGTTGCATCGATTTAGGAAAACTTAGGTGACACTTCAAGTTATATGTGGAAATGTACTCAAGTTACAGCTCAATGGCCGGCCGGTTAGCTGGGTTATACTGTCCACTGACTTGGATTGGTCCAACAATACTAAAACATAATTATGATACAATAATAAATTCTTAAGTATAATTTAAAGTAAGATGAGGTAAGATAAATACCATCATATCACACAGTTTATATTCATTAAATTATACTCAACAGCTCTTGCTCTAGCAAGTTGCATGATGTTTCTTCTAAATCCAGAGAAATCCAGCTTCCTATTTGCTCCTACTTTTGCCTAAACTTTAGATGCAATTTCTTGATCCCCGTTGGACCCTGTTGTTTGTCTTGTTTGCTGTACAGAATTCAGATCTTTGGGAAAAGAACTGCAAGAACTAGTATTGATAAATTATATACCTGCAATTTATTATGCAACCTTATATGGTTTTTGCTTTGTCATGCACACAGCTTACTTGTACAACGGTACAAGTCGGAGGCAATAAGGGATCAAGATCTTGTCACTAAAATAACTTTTAATAGGGAGTCAGAGTTGAAACAGGGGTGGGTTTCAGGGGGGTTGCATGAACCTTCAGTCACATCATGCCCTCTGAGTAAACCTCATTCAGCTGAAGATAACGCTTGAAGGCAGAGAGCAAGAGGACTATTCTATACTAAACTCAGTCTCCAGGGTAAGAAACATAACACTGAAAGCTCTGAAATCCTATTTGACACACAGCATTAGGCTAAGTCCTGTTTAATTCTGCTGGAGGTGAGGTTTAAAGTTTACAGAAGCACTGGGGGAGTTTCTCCAGTTTGCCCCCTTGTTAACCCCTATAGGATGTACATTTACTTAAAGAATATTTTACAAAGGACAACTCAAGTCCAGCAGTGAAGAACACAAGAGCATCATCAATAATGAAAAATATGCTATCATACTACTTTTATGATCCTATTTGGTGACCTTATACTTACATACTGGCAAGATTTTGACCAGTGATGAATCTAAGCTCTAGTTTGCACTTCAGTCAAATGATGGGCTCCGTTCACCACACATTTGCTCAGAGGTGAATAAATCAAAATTAACTTGACCTATTTCATATGTTTGTAGAAGTCCATGCTGTTTACAAAAGATTAAATAAGCAACTATAGCAGTATTCAATACAGAAAATAAAGACATTAAATAGCAATGTAAGCTCAGAAATGGGGGAGACAAAATAAAAGTTGGCAGTTTATTATTATCTTAGTTTTTTTTTAATATATCTTAAAGATGTTTCCTGTGTTTTTGGTCATATTTGAACCTTGCAGTGTGGCCGAATCCCCCTTTGACTTGATGTCTATAGTCAGGCAGATCCGTCTTGCACAGCATCAGGTTGGAATGATTGAGGTTGGTAGTGCCCAATTAGCATTTCTTGAGAAGATTGGTTGGGGGCTCAAGCTTGAAAACAGCAAACTGCAACTGCAAGCCTATTGGTGCGTCCCATTTGCTCTCAAAGTTGGATTATCTGAGTTGTAATTCAGATATAATGCATCTCTAGGAACGACCCCTTTGGTTGGACTTTTCAACATGGGAAGTCAGACACTCTTCAGGTGCCATGACTTTACCAGCTTGTAACTGGAATGTGTTTAACTCGGATATAATGTAACAGACCCTTTGTTGGCTCTCTGATTGGTTCACTGACCAGCCAATTATAAACAAAAACCCTCACCAAAGCAGCAGTTGCCAGGTTACCTCAGCCAGACACTTCCTGTTTTGGCAGAGTACATTTGGCGCACAGTGGTGAAACTGACCTTTCAATGTTGAAATCACTGAGAAAAACCTCCAACATTAAGGAGAAGACATTTTGATACTGACAATATTTAATGTAGTAGGAATATTTAGCCTAAATGCGTTTGGTTGATTTGAGCAACTGATTACAGGTGACATTATTAGGGTCAAAGTTGTTTAATTATTTAAACACATTCATAAAGATTTGGAATTTTATTTGTACACCTTCTGTAGATTTCACTTTACTCTTACACTGAGGCTAAATCTCAAAAAGACTCAAATAAATTAAATATGAATGAATGGTTGTCAAAAAGTGAGTCATTTTTAATTGCTTAAACTGGGAGAGAGGCCAACACCAAAAGATTTTGTCTAAGGCTCAGGCACGGCCTGAGAAAGAATCACTTCCTAAAGTGGGTGGGCCTTAACAAAAGGCTGACTCCCATATCAGACTTCCAGAGTTAAATGGAACGCATCAAAAAAAAAAAAAAAAAAGCTGCAAGTGCAGCAGATATTAGCATGGATGCTCTATTTATTACATGAAGATAAGAGAGCAATACTAATTGCAGATCTCCATTAAAAAGTATTTTTGCTCCTTTCCTGACATATTAGCTGGTATTATGTTTGTAGAGAAATGTGTGACCTTTATATTGAACTGTCTAACTGGCATGTCAGGCTGGTCAGAACTGAAATCCATAAAAAGTCAGCTTCTTTTCTTATGATATAATCTTGTATTCAGACATTTTGTTATCTTTAAGTCCTCACTGATCCTAGCTTTGCCTGCTTGATACCATTAAAGTCCATGAAGGTGGTACTCAGGCTTAGGGTGGAGTTTGGGCCTAATGTAAATTAGAAGCTGGTGAAAGAAATGAGGACCAACAAAGGTTGGTTTATACCGAATTATCTATTTAAAAAGAGCTATGTAATATATACTGGCCAAAATAAGGCCTTAAAAAACAGTCAAGAAGTTTTTGATTACAGCTTACAATCTGAGTCCGATTTTCTTTCAAGCTTTACAAATGCTGAAAATGAATCAAATGAGCAAACTAAGGGGGGTCAAGGAATCTTATCCTGCAGTGTGGTGATAACGTCCGTCTGCCACGTGAGGAAAGGGAATGAGAAAGCAGATAGAGGCTGCAGCCGGCTGACACATTTTAACTGACCTACTCTACTTTTACTTCATCTTATTAAAGAAGACGTTGGGGTAAAAAAAATCATGTCTGAGATACAGAAAACAAGGTTAGAGTTGAAGCAGGTAATGGAAAGAGAAAGAATGAGAGAAACAGAAAGGAACAAAAATAAGAATATAGAAGAGAAAACAACAGAAAGACAATAGTATTAAAGGAAGGTAGATAATAAAACTGCAATGGAAATACAGAGTTGAACAGAATGAGAAAAAAATAATTACAAATGAATAAAAGAAAAAGAGATAGCAAGACAGCAAAGTAAAAAGAAGAGCTGACAGAAAACGGGAGGCAACAGAAAAAAAAGGACTGACAGACAGAGAGACCAACAAACGAAACAGAGAAGCTGAAATATATAAGACAGAATGTCATACTGAGGGACAGAAAAAATAAAGATAGTGATGAGCAGGAAAGGCTTTTTTAATGAAAGAAACATGGGAAAAATGAAAAAAAATGAAAGGAACACAGCCAGACAAAAAAGCTCTTCACACGGGATTTCAGGGGCAACAACAGCAAACGCATGACTCTCCTGATATCCACGTGTGTCACATAGATTAATGCTTCTACGTGTTGTTGGTGTTTCAACTTAGTCAACCTAGTTTACATGACCCCTGTCTGGAGATGTTCAGAAGGAGGCAAAATGTCTCTGGGTAGAAGTATGACTGGCTTGAAATGGCAGCTGGATGAAGCTAATGACAGAAAACAAGAGAAAATAAAACGATGGATGGATAGACAGAAAATTAGTATAAAAGAAAGACTGAAACAAAATGGAGGTAGAAAAGAAAAATTGATAGATCGAAGTCTGAAAGAAGACTGAAAAATATATTAAAAAAACGAAGACACAGGAACATTCCACAAAATAAAAAAAAGAAAGACAAAAATACTGAAAATTGTTAGGAAAGGAGGACAGAACTCTGGAACCAAAAAGCAGACAAAAAGATTGAACAAGTAGAGACAGAAAAATGAAAGGAAAAGGAGACAAAGAAAGAAAGCGAGAAAGAAAAAGTCAGACTTGTCTTATCTTCCGAACATTTAAACCTTGTCCTCATTTTGACAGAGGAGCAGAGAGTGGGGCCTCTCACCCTCTCCGATGACTCAGGTCTGATAACTTCCTTGTGATGTAATTCCCCTGGGACGACTGAGAGCTTCAGGCAACACACACACACTCTGACAGACGCACACACCATCAGACACACAGGCACCCAGATGTGCTTACATATACTCACACACACATTTTGAGACAGATAGCTCCGCACATATTGTCCATTTTGTGTCTGTTGGAGTTTATGCACACACACTCCTTACACACATGCACACAAAGACAGAGCTGGACAGAACCTCACAGGCTCACTGAGACAAAGAGAAAGTAAATTGTTCTGTGTGAGAACGCGCTTTGAGCAAACTCAAGTATGTACACAAGCGTGTGTGTGCACGCCCAGCGACTCACACGCATCCATCTCTGTGAGAATTGGCTGCTGCTCTATAAATAGTTCTTCTGGTATTACGTACACATTACAGGCCATTACATCAGATCGGAGTTACTGTGGGAGATTACCATCCTAAAAGACTATTAGCCATTAGCCATACTGACCCACGCACACTTTAGCATCCATTACATGAGGGCAATTTGAAGCTGTTTAAAAAGGGAGGCAAACTAGATAAGAAGAGGACAGTTACAGATTGTTAAAAAGTAGAAACAAAGCGCAAGCACATGCAGATCACTTTCTGCACAGAAACTATGTGTCACATAGCATCTGGTTATGTCAGATAATGTAAATTCAAGCCTACATCTCTTCTAGGAAGATGAAATCAAAAGGGGAATTCTCACTGATCAATGCACACACCAGGGACTTTCTTGTCCTGGGTCACGCCTTGATACAGTGTACAACCAAATTGAGCTTCTACAGTGCTTTTCTCATCTCCTTGACAACTCAAGCAGCTTTACACTGCGGGTCCCATCACTGATGGTTCAGAGTCTCTGTGTATGTAGTCCATCCTAGTTGCTGAACACATTCACGCCCTTTTGTACCCATTTACATCCACTGGCGCAGCAGTGGGAGCAACTTGGGGCTTAATGTCTTAGTGCTTAAAGTCACATAGCCATATGACAGTTGGAGCTGAGCTCAAACCTGCAACCTTCCATTCACCGACAGAGCATACCATCGGCTGAAGCCCCTATGAACCCCACATGCACGTGTGGGGTGTATGCACTCCATGGCAGAAGGCCTCTGATCTTGTCAGACAGTTGGTCCTGCACCCTTCACCCCAAAACACAAAAAGTAGCAAAATACGAAAACTAGCACCCAGATTTTCCAGGTTATTTAAGAGTACAGTCAGCCAATGTCAGGTAGGAAATGTAACCTGCTGTTTATATGCTGCTCTTTCTTTAAACATGGCTGTTACTGCTCAGGCTCACAATTACCAAATGAAGTTCTAGTTCTGTTTCGATCTTCTGACCTTATGTTTCAAGCTGCTCAGAGCTACTCTCTGCGGCACAGTGCTTCAGTACGCTTGTAGCGGGCAAGAAACAATCCGACCACAGCTGCAGCACAGATGGGACTCCATGTTGGCAGACTCTGTGAAAATTGCCTAGTAACATCATACTGCAGAAATGGCTTCAACGTTGCCTTAACCCATGGAAATATTGATGTTTGCATGCTAAACTAGGAAAAAAAATTGCAGTATCAATAACATTTACAAAGCTATATAAAGTTAGTCTTTTGACAAACCCGTGGATGCAGCCAGACTGTACAGGATAATAGTACAGTGGCAAGATACCCACTTTCCTGTCCTGCTTTGTGTTGCCAGCATTGCCTATTTCAGTACTACACTCTCACTTTTAACCCTCCATACACCAGTATCCAGCTGTAGGCTCTGACAGGGGGATTGAATCATCACTCCTCAAATGGGCAAAATACATAAATACAGAAAATATATCTGCGAGGACTGGGTTTAGACTAAACCTAGAAGACAAATTTAAACTACGTTTTACAACCGCAACAAGCAGTAAAACAAATGCAAACTGAAGATATCTGATCAAAATGAACAAGTTGTACTAAAAAATAGTCCTCTGACTAATAATGAACCACAGGCTATCAATTCCAGGCCTCGTCTTTACTAACAATGTAGCTCTGTGAGGGCATTGCTGATTTACTGAAGATGGATTTACTTGTCTTCTTTAAAGAGACATACAGAACAAGGCCTTCACTTAAAACAGGTCATTTGTCTTGCCAAGACAAACCCCTCCACTGTCCACATTTAGCTTTATCTGCTCCGTCACTACCCCACAAAACCTCTTTACGTCTTGCCAAAAAAGAACTGTAGCCATTGATAAGCTGATTTAGCTCACACGACCCACCCCAGCGTCATATTCCCATTAACAAGTGCCCTCTATAAAGCCCCTCTGACTGTAATGTGGGGCTGTGTGTGGTCTCAGCCGCCCCCTGGAAGCTGGCATCCGGATGATGAGATGGAGACACAAAAAAAAGAAAAAAAAACCTGAATGGGCCTGGGACAATTGGCCGTACCCGCTCAGCGCCTGTAGTCAGCAGAGGTGGGAGGCACCGGCCAAGAAAACTCTGCTGACTCATGAGGAAGGGACGGTGAACTGTCCCTTGTCATCCAATTACCGCGTCAAATTAAGACCCAAGACATAAAGGCCTATCTGGGCTCAGTGGACCAAAGGAAGGCAGAAAGGGATTTGGTGGGCAGTGGACACAAGGGAGGAAAAGGGGAGGGAAAGGGGAGGGAAGGTATAGAGAGAGACGTAGGCGGGAAAGGCGCCCAGTGAACACCAACAATACAGAGTCATGTACAGTGGAGGGCTGCCATCCCTGCCCCTGTGCAGCCATGCATTAGACCGTACACTGTATATTGGGTAGTTAGTTAGCCCACAGAGCCTGCTCTGTCTGTGAGGGATAATGGAGCACTAACACCCACTCAGGATCACAAAGTTGAAGGTTGGAAATTTTTGGAGCTGGGCCGGGGTCAAATTTAATTAGCAGAAGAGGTCCTGTAGCACAAATTTAGGTCAGGCTCTTAGAAAAGCCATGAGAAATTATTTTTATTCAAAGATTGTTTTTCACAACACCATGACTTCCAAGGTAGAGTGTAGTTAATTTGGGTTTGAGATGAGGCCAAATGACATTTCTACAGTTCCTCTAACAGTTCTTTTCTACAACAGCACCATAACAAAACTTAAGTGTCACTGTGCCCAAAAACTTTAAAATTGATTCACAATAGTGTGATATGTGTTTCACTATCACACCAACAGTTCTTTGACTTTCTGATTTGAAAACGGAAACACTTAAAACTCATTTAACACACAAGGCCAAAACAGGCCCCATGTCATTATGTCATAGCCACTGTTATAATGAGAATGAGTCGTGCTCTGGATTTTGAGAAAGAAGCTAACAAGCTAAGCTACCCACAGTACAACTCACTGATCAATAGCTAAGGTCACAAGAACATATCTACTAATGCATGGTAACTTATTGTAATGTTACACCTGCAGAAGTGCCCACAGAAAAACTATCTGCAACACTGATAAGTAGAGATTACATTTTAAGGGGCAAATTTTCCTCCTTGAATGAGCTGAACTAAACTATGGGAACAGAACGACTTTTTTATCAGTTTATGTAAAGTCATGTTAATGATTCACTGTAGGGAAGTGAGTAATGTAAACCTGTCATAGTTTAATGGTATGCTGCATGTGAGGACAGCAAAAAGGCTCTATGCTATCCAAAAACATAGAATCAAGCAGTGCTTTGCATACCTTGCCTTTTGTGTGCCCTGCTGCAAACTGATTTCCCTTCATGTGACAATAAAGACATTCTGATTCTGAGCCATCAGCCTGGTGGCCTGTTAGCCATAATGCAATTATTATTACTAATATTACAACTGCTGCAATTTCAGACGAGCATGACGCAGCAGTTCGTCGTGAAACAGGGACTGTTTGCTGTTCAAACAAATCATGCTAAGCACGAAACACCAACTTGTATCAGAACAACTCTCTCAAAACAATCTAGTTGTGACAACAACCTCAGTCAGACATGATCACACACAAAACAACAAGCCCTGCTACCCTGCTAGCGCCGTTGATGCCTTTTAGGTGTACCTTGGTACTACATCCCCTACCACTACTCCATCCCCTATACATTTCCATTACCACTTTTTTACAGTACAGGCATGCAGAAATACCACAACACAGTTCTGCTATCATCATGCCTCAAAACATTCACTTTAATTCAAAAAGGACATGACATTGTCACAGAGCGAGCTTCAGGGCGAGTTTCACATACACACAGGGGCGTGCATGTACACAGGGCTCTGCTTTCCCTTGCAGGCTCTGAGTGCTCCCTTCTTCCCTGTACTACAGCACCATTAAAGCTGCCTTTTCAAGCCCAAAGATTAACATTGCTGTACCATTGTGTTTCTACTGGGAACATAGCAAAGACAGAATAAGCAGACCTGTTTACCCCATAATTCCTTTTCCCATGCTCGTTCATGCTGTAATGTATTCTAGTGTTTTCTTTTTCTTTGTCTAAGTATTTTTTTTCAGCTCATGAAAAAGATACTGAAGTATCGGCAACCAACAGAAAAACCTTGCCATTGCTTCTACATGTCCTTTGTGTCATTATTAGTTTTGACTATTTTAGAACATATATGCTTTAACAAAGATATTTATGCATGAATTTAATTCTCTGTGGATAAAAAGTTCGATTAATATTGTCCGTCATGTTAACATTAAATACCTGGATTTCTTAATGGTAATCCTGGACTCAGATGCTGCGAGACTCTCCTTTATTTAGCGACTCTACCTGCTGAGAAAGACCCTGCATGGAGCCAAATGTTTTACCAACAGGAGTAAGAAGCGGGGGCTGATGCTTAATTGTGAACTGGGGCTGATTGCCAGCAAAACCGCAGGCAGCAAATGTCCTTTCAGACCAGTGCTGATTTGGAGCTATTGTCCAATTATAGCAGGAGGGCAGCAAGAAGGGGGGCACGGGAAATGTGATTGGACAAATAAAGGATGACATCACTGGCATGATTTTGGGAAAAATACTGGAAATGGTCCACTGGCTGTACGGCTAGCAACTTCAATGCTGCATGCCAAAATCAGTCTTAATTCTTAATAAGATACGCTTTATACATTTCATTAAACTACAAAGGAAGAAAGAAAGGGTCAATGTATATGCAATAATCAAATGAAATGATTCTGTCATTAATATTAACAAAGTTATAATGAATACTGTATGAAATTTAGGCCAAAAGAAAATGTTTAACAAGCCAGAGAAAGACAGAAACAGAAAGATATCAAAGGGGCAGATCTAAAGATCGCTGCCTCTTGTGGGTGTAAAAAGAGGTCTATGAGCATCACAGGCAACTGCAAACAGTCCTTTCCTGTTCACACGAATTACAGTATGTCCTACAGCTCTGTACAAAGTGTCCCATAACACAGGGTTTTCTCTGGAGATGCCAAGATCACAGTGTCTCCTCTGACTCTCCCTCTCTCGTGACACAGATGCCAGTGCCAGCCCTTTGAGTCAGCTGCCTCTCTTTATTTGTTTTTAAAAGCCTAAGAGGGGGCTTTCAAAAAAGGTTTTGTACCTGTTTCTGTATATTTGTTTTAACCAAAACATGTCAGTCTACCATGTCACTGTGCTTTAAACATGACCCATACAGCTATTCAGATGTTTCAGCACTTTTAAGATGCATGTTGAAGTTCTTCAATCATCTAGCATTGTTTTTCAATGAAAATTTGTACAAATAACTCACACAAAAATTATATGTTTTAGCCCTTTCACACTTGATGTCATGCTTGTATATACTTTTAAGAGTAGCATTGAAGTAGCATGGAGGAGATGATTTATGATTAACTGGTTCAAGATCTAAAAAAAGAATTGATAGTGTAAGGGCAAAGGTGACACATTTAAAAAAAAAAGGTAGGTCAAAAGGCAAAAACTAGTCACAATTACATTTATATCTCTTGATGGTCAACTCTGAATTAATCCATTTGATTACATGTTTAGATATTCCTTATTTAAATGTTGAGTTTACATATGAATGAATAGAAGCAAAAATGGCCAGTTTACACAGTCAAAAACTAAATGTATGCAAATGCATGTAATCTATAAGATTTTTGTTAATATTCTTTAACTCAGACTGTAAAAGGTTGGTCTAAAGCCAAGACATATTTACTTTGTAATTCATAATTGCTTAAGCTAAGGGTATAGTACGCCCTGTCTAAGTAAAAACCTGCTTTTGTTTTAAAGGAGAACATCAAGAACTTCTGAGAGGTAGCAATATAAGCTCCACCACAGCACTTAGCAACAACACAAAAGGTGGATGGAAATAGCACAGAGAACGGAAGAGATCGACACATTGGAAATCATGAGGTGCAGATCATTTAACTCAGATTTGTCTTTGAATTTCTTCAAGTGAAATGAAACATTTTGGGTACATCTTAATTTTTCATTAGTGGAGGAGCAAGAAAACATCCACACAGCCGAGTATAGCTGCTGCTTCACTACAGTTTAGAACAGACAAGCATGACCTGCCTTTGGTAAAGGGAGGGGGTTCTCTGTATCAGCTGTGTGCTCTGCCTGTTTCTGGTTAGAAAGACTCTAAATAGTTAATAAATTTAACATAACTAATTCAAAGCAAAGAGTTCAAACTTTTCAAATGGTTTCTACGTGTTTATCTGCTATAGAGGATTAGATGAAACAAAGATTTTAGCAAACATAATTCCAGGAATTCAGTTTTTGAAAGGTTGTTTTCAAACTGTTCACAATTAAGTGGTGTTTTGTAGACAGCCTTCAGTCTAACTCAGATGAATAAGTCAATATTATGCCATAGAAAGCAACATTGTGTTTTATAAGAGCAACAAGAGTAGTCACACAGAAGTTTGAGTAACAGATGTAAGTTTTTTTGTGTTTTAAAGTTCTAAATAACCAAACAGGCAAATCAAGTGGGGAGACATAATAGTGTGTTTCTGCAGATATCTGAGATGCTAACATTTTTTCACTCATTTCTGCCAATATCACTACTTCGTATGTGTAGAGTCTATCCTAAGCTGACAGTTTCTTTACTTCGTGACATTCCATTTGTGTTGGAAACATATTAAAAAAGACACTGGCACTTGCCACTGTTGTTTTTTAAATGTAGACATAAAATGAAAACAATGTAAAGCCTTAAAGAGCAATCATACTTAAAGCATATACATACATATATATATATATATATACATACACACACACACACACACACACACACACACAAGGGATATATGGCCAATATATCAGCAGAATATATCAGCAGAATGTCTCATATCTGCAGACACTGCCATTAAGCTTTTCTAAGCTATTGCCTACTTGTGCCTATGTCCTAGCAATAACATCATGAATGCCAACTTTCAAGCAGCTTTTAAAAAAATCTGAGCAATCTTTTAACTTTAGAGTTTGAGATTTGCATGGAAGAACATTTATGGATTTCAAGAGAAAGCATTAACTTTTTATTTAAGTTTTAAGCTCTATATAAAAAAAAGTGGAAAAGCACTGAAGATTCCCACATCATGTATCTTTTCACTTTAAAGTTATGTGCACTTCTTGTTTTTTGTCATATTATTTTTTTCTCATTTAAATTATGAAAATTTAATCAAAGAAGGTCAAACTGACAGTGAAGCAGATGATAAAATGCTCTCTGGTGTACATGAAAAACAAGAATTACTGAGAAAAATGGTGGGTTGTAACAGTGTTACATGACTCCACTCGTAACTTTTTACTTAATTATTGCAGCTTTTGTCTTTTCTTTTCTCTTCTCTTCCTGCTTGTCTCTGTCTTCCCTCCTTTTCTGCCTTTCACAGCAGCAGCTTCAGAAATCTGAGCTGTCCTACTTTTCCTAAAAGAGAGAGACAGAAAAAGAAAGAGAAAGAGAGAGAGCGAGAGAGAGAGGGTGATAGAGAGACAGAGACAGAGGGGGAGAGAGAGAGAGAGAGAGAGGGAGAGAGAGAGCAGTAGATGCAGCAGTCTCCATGACCTACATGAGTCCAGCAGCTCTGCTCAGCTCTAGCCAGATGAAATGCCTACAGGCAGCAACACATTGCTCTCTTTGTCAGACACATGGACACAAACTTAGACATGTCTGTGAAACTGCACAGCGACAAATAAAGTAACTGAAGACCCACACCCTGCTTTAACTTTGTCAAACTGAATTTTATCCTCTGCTAAGTTAAAGAGTATTTTCATCAGTATTGTTGTGCCGAGTCAGTCGTCTGCTTTGGGAGGATAACTGTGGAGCACATATATTGAACCCTTACGGTCTAAAATACAGAGATAGAGATGGAGGTGAAAGCAAACTCTATCAGGGATTCCCATTAGCTGCAGGAGTAATGGGATCCTGCTCTATTAGCAGGGTGAAAGTTGTGGCTTCTAATCTTACAGCGCTGGCCTTCTGGGACAAGGAATGAGTGATGGACCATTTAAATTGCATCATCCACAGAGCCTGTGTGGTCCTGTCAGGTCCCCATAGAAAGACATTTATTTAGCCATACTTCATGCAGAGAAAAAAATGTTAGAATGAGGATGAACCCATTTCTAGTCATGTAGTATCCTGTCTGTGCCTTGGTTAATAATCTGAAATGCACTTCCCAGATAGCATGTTAGCAAGAATTATGAGGGTTCTCTTCTTCCTAAATATGATGATTAAAGTCTGAAATTAAATAAGTAATTCCTGGTTATGATGCACCATGCAGAATTTTTACAGATATCTGATATGTTGATCTTTTCAAGCTAATGATCACCAGTATTTTTGGTCATGAGCAAAAGCCTTAAAGGAACACCAACATTTTTTATGTTTTTGTGTCTTACCTCACTCCCAAGTCCATGACAAGCAGGTAGACACCATTCTCCCTCGACATGCTAGCACTACTGGCCAACTCACAGTGTTTGAGCTAAGCTAACTAGCGGTCAGTGATCTTTAGCTGTCTCTTTCTTGTTACTGCACAAACAGTTGAAAGAATGGTGTCTACCTGCTTGGACTCAGAAGTGGGTAAGACATGAAAACATCAAAATGTGAGAGTGGTCCTTTAACTTGCAAAGCAATTGAGAAAAGTAAAATGACCTAAGTGATATAGAACTGATCTAGTACTAAGAATCTAACCTTTAACAATCCATCCATCCATTGACTATACCACTCTTTTGGGACTGTGGGGGCTGAAGCCTATTCCAATCTACACTGAGTGAGAGGCAGAGTTCACCCAGGACTGGACACCAGCCAATCACATCACACAGATACAGACAATCATTCACATACACTCACCTAAGGGAAATTTAGGGTCTCTGATTATGAGCATGTTTTTGGATCATGAAAAGAAAACAAAGTACCCAGAGAAAACCCACTCAGACAGAAAGAGCATGAAAACTCCACAAAGAAAGGCTCAAAGAGTCAACTCTGCAACCTTCTTCTGTGAGGCATGAACACCTTCCAGTTGCACCACCGTGCAGTCCAGATGGAGCAATACAAATATTTAAATCTACAAGTTTTGTTCACAGATTATACAATCATATTATTTTCATTTTTGAAGGTTTTCCATAAACACAGCATCATTTCAAGAAATGAAAACGAAAACACTGCGATGAACATGCCAGGCCTGTCAGTGGCGTCGGTTAGGCCACAAGGTTTAAGGGAGAGGTAGGGCAATGAGTCGATGATTTCTGAAAATATGCATATTTGCCGTAAACACAGAAATGCAAGAGTGTTGTTTTGCAATATATTCACTCTTGGACAAAAATGTGCAAAACGCTGGTTCCACATGGAAAAAGCACCCATACAATCAAAAAACTTGTCTCTGTGAGAACTGCCCACTAATCATTGTCACTCTTTGCTTTATGGAAGGCATCCTGCAACCACACCAGGGGGGTCCTTGGTGCCTCCTTTAGCAAATCACAGCTATAGCTGTCTACTCAAGAGATCGCTAGTGGGGTCTTGCTAACAGCACTTCCTGATCGCCTCCGTCATCATAGAACAGGAAGAGAAAAACGCAGATTTGAGAGCAAAACTGCTTCATCCGTTTGCTTCTTTTTACCCCAGCTGGATTAAAAATCATAATTTGCTTTGACAGGGAGACTTCTGCAGATAATTACCCTCTCAGCAAAAGAAAAAGAGCCGTTTTTAACAACATTGCAGCCCAACAAGAACTCTGCATTTGTGTGTCCTGTTCCATAAAAGACACACAGTAAGATCTACCGCTTTTTAATTTCCACTTCTTTCACAAAAACAGTCTTCTCTAGAGGCAACCTCTTCTTGGAACCACTTTCATAAGCCTTTTTCAGAATCAACTGATATGTGGATTTGCTGTCTGACTTAATGCATAATCACTACAGCTGGATTGCATTTTAGGCTTCATGCAAACACGCTGATGCTTTCTCATTGGCTCGGGGCTGCCTTAATGTGCAGTTTTGTGTCTCAGTGTAGCTGTTTGATGTGCACTGCAGATGGCTTGATGGTTGCTGTCACACTGACCTATTTTTACTGGAAGCGTGCAAATTAATTTAGCATGTAACAGGATAATTTTAAAGGAAGATTTTGTGTCTAGCAATTTGCAAAAGCAGAAACTTCTGCAAGAGGCGGCCACAGACGAGAGTCTTCAATTTGGGAAAGACTCTAAATTAGCACAAAGGTCTTAATGCACGAGCAGAAAGAGGGCGAGTTTTTTTTTTCATTAGTGGCTTCGTCCAGTGCCAGTTTTTAATTTGTGTATTTACACTAAAGCATAACTCCGACTAATGACTGCGAGCTAACAGGCTTTGTGTATGTGTGTGTGGCAGTAGCAGGTCGAGGCATGTTTCCATTTAGCAGCAGGGGATAAATATGGCCCTGACACTTGACATGTTCCAGACTCCACCACAACCTGCCTGTCTCTGCTCTTGGTTACATTTATTCTCCTGCAGCTAAACAATTTGTATTTCACAGCACTGAAAACTGCAAATCCCCTCAGTCACTCAGCCATATACGTGTGTGCTTGTGTGTGTGTTTGAGAAAGGGAAACACAGCAGGGATAAATGAGCGCTGACAAAGGGTTACTGTATGGCCTGCATGCTCTCTCTACCTCTGTCACAAAGAGCATTAGACAACGTGTGCATGCATGTGTGCGTCTGTGTGTGTGCCCAAAGACGGGATGCAATTTAATGAATAAAGAGGCCAAGAGGCAGGCATGAATCAAATATACACACATGGATGCACGCACGCACAGGCTTAATAAAACCTCCAGTTCGAGTGCAATATTTACGTTCACATCACTTACAAACAATCACACAGATACAAACAACCCGAGTGGCATAAACAGCACAGATTACACACATAAATGCATTACCCAACACTCACAAATGAACTGGCACAGAAGTATCCCTGCTTTCTTGTAAAGACAAAAATAGAGGCATTTAGTGCACATATGCGCACAATAAACAAATCTAAACCTCCTACATACGCACCTTTACTTTAAGAGCACACATACACACTTGCGCACGCACGCACACACGCGTTCACGCACACTGTGGCTGACAGTTTGGGCATCGACAGCATTCCACTCTGCTTTTCCGTTTACAGTGGAAAAATCTGGCCTCTGACCCCGGAGAATTTCCAACACAGAGAAGGAGGCAGACAAGGAATGCCGTGTTTCAGCAGTGAGAGAGGAGGGATGATGGATCGATGCCCGTTGTTTAAGCGCCGGGTGTTTTTGCTTTATTTTCCTTCTCCATTGTCTGACTTCATGCAATTAAGGTGGCAGTTTTTATTGCTTACTGTGGAATCCACTTACTCCCTTCATACATTAAAACATCAAGGCTTTTGATACCTGACCACTTGACCATGACGAGGTTTTACATTTAAAGAGCAGCACTAATCATTATCCTCTGATCTACCTTTGAAATGAGTCTTTTATGTACAACTGAAGAGACCTTGGTTGATCAGAAGCACATGACTATTGTCTGACTTCTGATTTCCATTTCCTGATTTTTCATTTCCATTCCATTTTCCAATGATTCAGCTGACTGAAACTAAAGCCTGAAGTAGAACTGATCCAGATTCAATCTGCTGATCATGATTGTAAAAAGACAACTGAAATTAAATGATTACTACGGAGCCCCGCTGGTGACATTGGATTAAAAAAAAAAAAAAATGCGTGGCCACGAGATAAATAATGTGTGGCCATGAAAAAAAAATCACCTTCAGTACTGCGATACAGAGTCTGTAACTTCCAAATATGGACAAGTTTGAACACATTTCTCTTTATTTTGATTTGGGAATGAACTACAAGACATTCTTAAGTCACTTGCGATTAGGCATGGAGTAATTCTTAGCAAGAGACACTTGATTCGGCTGCTCAAAATGCATGGGTTTAAACGCAAGGAATATGCTGATGTCGGGGAAGTCATAGATTTCATGATACACCATGAAGGCAGTAGAAGGCCGAGATTAATTTAGTTAGATACTGGACACTGGACATTCACATTCGTTGTCTTTTCACATTCCAGGGTAAAAAAACACACATAAATCGATTATTCTCCTTGATCAATTGACTTAATCAATGTCAAACCAACTGTGCTACATAGGTAGTCATGTTCCTAACATGCCACACGACTTCTTTTTGAAATATATCCTTTTTACATTTTTCAAATAATTTTTTAAATAAAAAAGCATATAAATCTACTCTTCTCCCTCACCATGTGACTTATTGATGTCAAACTATCTGTGCAGCACGCATCATTATTTTTTTTTTAATCCAGTGTCACCAGCAGGGCTCCGTAGATTACTGTGCAGCATGTGATGTTCAATCATCTTGTCAACAAAGTCATGAAGTTGACAAAGTTTAGTTTATCCATTTTTTCCCCATAAACATACAGTATGTTAGAACCACAAAAGAGATTCTAATTTATTTTTATGTTTTGTAAAGCCCCTTAAGTACTGTTTCTATATCAATGTTTTGTAATTTAATGTTATTTCTGTTTAATCATTTTGCTCAGTTTTCCTGATGTGGTTTCCATCTGCCTGGTTGCACCGAGCATTTATCTCTGTGTTCAGATGCACTCTGATGTCTGAATAAGTCTCAGTTTGCTCCCAACACAAAACCCTCTTTTAGGGGGATTAAAGGTAAGAGTTTAATTTTAGCTAAATATGGAGTAAATGCTGGTTTGTCCCATTTGCTCTGAATAAGTTATTTTTCTGAGCCTTTAAGTCATCTCTTTCCTTGGGCCTTAGGTGTGTGCTATTCTCAGCCTTACTTCTTTCACCTGCCAGAGTGGACAAGCATTATGAGAGAGTATATGTAACATTTATATTCTTCATAAATAAAGATTATGGCAGTAAGTTATCGCAGTAGCTTGATCATTGTATCACTAATGCATCTGATTTTCCATGTGTCTTGTATCTGTCCAGACTTACTTCAACAGCTTGCGTTATTCTTACAGGGTATATTGTAGGCTCATTAAAATGACACTTCAGTACATTATACTTGATACCAGTAGCACTCACTAAATGCTTTTTTGATAAGAGTGTCACAGCTTTGAAGTCTGGCTGAATTGACTCCAGGCAAAGACAGACAGAGAGAGAGGGAGGGAGGGGTGAGAAAAAGTGTGGTGAGCTGGAGAGTGATCAGCATCACCATCATTGGAGCAAATGTTAATGAACCCTTCTGGGACTCTGTGGCTCAGCAGGTTTCAGGAATACATATAAGACACGAAACAGACAGAAGGTATACTTGAGGAAATACTTATAATTCATACTATTTACAGATAAAAAAAAAAAGTAATGAGGAATGCAAGACAGCCCTCACTTTATGTGATTGCTTTAAGCCATATAAAGGTGCACTCTCCGTTTACCAGTGACCTTACTGTACAAACAGGACGATTAGAGTTTTATTGTGCAGCATGTTTAGCCATATTTTTGACAGCCAAGAAAGACTTACAGGCCAAATGAAAAAGAATAAATTCCAGACTATGATGACTCTTACGGAAACCATGATCTGGCCTGATCAGCTGATAAACTTATCTCTTGTTAGTGAGATCAGCTGATCATGTTTTCTGTTTTCTTTTAACAACTGGATTGGTGTTTGTTCCACAGAGGACAAAAAGCTCTTAAGGAGCAATGATAAGTGACTTACACAGTGTACTGATTCATTAAATACTCGTGATTTGCAAACCTCCACCATGATAGCTTACATACGGTTTTTAAACCTATAATTCCATGATAACGTTAACATCATAATATGATTCATGACCCTGATAACACTCCTAACACTTATAATCACGTTAATATTAATTAGACGAAGTAAAAACAACCGTTCTCTAATGGCGGTTATTTTGATGCTAATCACCAAAATGTAGCTATTTCTAAGTTCGCCCATCATAAACCGGGTATAAAAACTGGTCAGCGATGGAAGAGATGAGAAGAATATTACATAACAACATTAATAATTAATTTTCCAGCGGAGGCTTATTAACATTTCCTGCTGTGCAAGCTAACGCCACGCATCAATGACGTGATGAGACCTCTTTCAGCAAGCTTGAATTCTTCTAGCGATGTATACTAACTGTAGCTAACGGTAAGTCTATGTCAACAGGGCTCCTGGGAAGCTTAGCCTTACCAGAAAATGTTAAAAATGACAGAAACCATCACTCACCAAATTCAGTAGGTACTATCGTTAGCTATATTCCACTTTGACCGGCGAGGCGTCTTCAGCTTCCGGGTGCTTTGGTGTGCACGAGCGAACTACACGTCACAAACCAATCAGACAGGCCGCAGTACACCCGCACCTTCCTTGAGAAAACGCAGGTGACGTGAGGCCCCTTGCGCTAATATTTCCACGCTGTCACGCTTGAGGAGTAAATGTTTTATCAAATTCACGGCTCCCTCCAGGCGCGTGCACATGTTCGCAGTCCACTGATAATCTGGTATACCTCCACGTCCCGTCGATAACACGCCCACAACGCCCCTTAAAATAATAAAAACAACATCTAATCTACACGGTTCACGTAGGTCACCTATTGTGGTTTACAAACGATACATTTCGCACAAAGGTGAGGGATTTTCATGCCTTCAACATCTGAAAATTTCAGCAAAATCCAACCAACATTTGTAATCTTGCAAACAAACATACAAACACACATATGCCGGCAAAAAATATCTCCTTAGACTGCGAAAGTGGGAATTCTATCAAACAGCGTCTATAAAACTGTGTAAACAGTCTGATAAATTAAAGTCAGTATGCTTAAGAACATTCACATAGTAGCACCACAGTGTGTAACTGATGTAAATGTTTGGTATTGCTTGGTAAAAACATTTCACCCTCTAACATCACTTATTTAAGGTTCAAAGGTGAGGACTGTTTGCATCCAAAGGCAGTAAAGGAATTCAACTTTCAGTGGTGACACCACAAGCATTATTTCATCAGCCAGTCATCCCTTTATTTTTTAAAATATCACCTGACAGTCACCCTGATGATCATCATCAGCCTATCAGAAAAAAAACGTGGTAACAGCTACAGACATGTGGAAGTCGTCAGGCTCAAGTTTAATGCAACAAAGTCAGCAACAACCTGACTGCTTCCACAGAGCGGGTATGTTCATTGGACAGAGGCAGTCACATGTTGTGTGCAAGACACACACCTGTGCCACTTCGAGAGGAGGGACTAAATTGAAGAATTTAATAGATCAAACCTCATCATCCATTTGAAAAGCATTCATGAAGACTTTACAATGAAGCTGAAAAAAAGATACACTTATGATAGCTTGGGGAACCTTAAACAACTATGATGATAATAGGGATGTAACGATATGAAAATTTTGTATCAAGGTTATTGTGACCAAAATTATCATGGTTATCATTATCATCACGATATTGTTGCAATGTGCTCAAAATGTTCAAAAAGCACTTTTACAACCAATTAAAATCACTTAACCCCTTCAATATTATAATCATAACAGTTCTTTTTGTCTTTTTTGTCAATAATGTGTCAAGAAATGCCCTTTGAGTACATTTTTTACCCTTCTTTCATGAGGAATAAAAGTAAACAATTCTGGAAAGTATTTGTCGTTATTATGTTATAAGGTGTGATTACGAGAAAAGAAAACAACTGATTTGAACTTCAAACAGGATTCTCTTTATAAACAGCTGTAAATGAACATGTTCAAAGTTTTGAGACAACCAAAAATAATCTTAGCCTATTTTACATGCACTCACACATTTTTGTTTGCCTACAGCATTAGTGTCCATGATACAGCTCCTTGTATTAGACCATGTCCAGGCCTTTTTTTTTTTTTACTGACGATAGTCCCTGAATATTTCCAAACTACGATCGATGATTCACAAAACACAAACTTTGACGTAAAAAAGACAATCTATTTCAAAATACGTTGAATACACATCTAAACAAAAGCAAGAACACACTCCGGAATGATACTAATTCTGTTATTTATAAGATTTATGCATTTTTTGGATATAATTACTGATAAACTACCAGTAATTCTCTCAGGTATGGCGCACTGAATCCTCTCTCTCTCCCTTTCTGTCTCTCTCCGTTTAAATCACGCACGTCTTTTTCTTTCGCTGCAGCGTCGTGTTTCAGACAGGGTTACTGTCCAGTTTCCCCTCAGCATCCTTGTAAAAATTCCACATTCAATCAGGTTTCAGAGTCCGTATCGAGAAAACTCTCCACTGTGTCTCTAACTTTCACTCTCAGACTCAGAGGCCAAACAATGCAAACTGCGCATGCGCGCCTCCCTTGAGACTGCTTAATCGAGGACAGATACATAGTTTGGGCTTTTCCAGTGAAAAAGCAGCATCACCATGAGCTATTGACACAATGTGGTGATCAAACACGGTAAAACGGTAATTTTAAAAGGACATGGTAATGATTACCGTGGGAAATTTTACCGCGGTTTACCATTTTACCGGTAACCGTTACATCCCTAGATGATAAACATACAAATTATGTCTTTTTTGAGTAGAAATGTCAAACACCTGCTATTTCAAGTGCCTGAAGTGCTCTGCTGATATTTGTCCATTATAACATCAGCAGAAGACAGCCTTAGACAAGCAGGCATCCTGAGCATGTCACTTTATGTTACGGAGATTTGAGTTTTAAATGCATGTTGCCTTAGGACTAAATTTTGGCTTAATAAAGAAGTAACAAGATGATGAGCTTGTCCTTACTTTACTTCTTAAGACTTACAAATATAAAGATTAGTGTAAAAACAACTCACAAATATGTATCAAAAATGTTTAAGTTTTAAATACTTTTTTACTCAACAAAGCTCCAAATCATTTAAACCATATGCCTCTTTTTGTCTATTTTACATCCTGATTGTGAGCTGCACGTACATTAAAAAATCGACATGCTTCATCTCCAAATTTGATACAACAAATATGTATTCAAACCTGGAAAGTACAACATTTTGAACTTTTTTAAACAAAAAGAAATGAATGCTTGGAGCTTACATCACAAAGACAAAGAATGAAAGAAGCAGTAATTTTTAGTCAGAGTTGTGTGACAGGACACGGATGCTGGCACTGAGCACTAACAGTCCATTTGCTAACATTATTAGTGCCAACACAACCTCACTGCGTGTCTGACACCATGCACTATTTTAAGAGTCTTACTTCATCTTGTGTGAATGAGCATTCATCAGATGAGCTTCACGACACTGCACAAAAATCAAGTATACTTTAGATTTAGAGGATTTTTATGAACTTGCAGTTTAAAGTAATAGGCCATGCTTGGACTGTTTACTTGAGACAAAGATAAAACATCATATACAGTCTGAGATGCTGGGACCAGGGGAGAGATAATGAAACACAGACAGGGTGCAGGGAACCGGCCATACCATAGAGCCCAGTGAGCTAGAGGGCATCCAGTCCAAGTACAGTAAATCCAGCAAATTCTGGCAACCCAGTGATCAAAATCAGGGCTCCCACAGTGGAAGGACCAGGGCAGCTACGGGAACACAGTGTCCGAGTCTGAACATAACAGCACTCTCTATGCCACCGCTGAGGACAGAGTGTCACGATGCTGGATGGAGAAAATTAATGGATATACAAGCTAAGTGACTCGCATTTAAGGCTTCTTATAGGGTTCAGCATTGCACGGCATGGATTACACTGGACAAGCTTCTAGTATTTTCTTAAGAGTAGTGTGCTTGTAGGAGCAGCTTTTTACCCCTTGGGCTATTTATGTAAAGATGTTTGGAGCTTTAGGGTTACATTAAACAGATTTTATTTGTAGTTCCATTTAGCGGGAACAAGAAGATATTTTTCCATAAAGCTTTGTGCTAATCTGTGCGCATATTTTCACATGAAGCACACTGGAAATTGGCCAGTGCTCCAGGATTGTTAGTAGGTGAATGCATTTTACAATCATGTGGTTCTTACAAACTAAGTCTTGTGTGTTTCATATGTGGTGTTTTCACAAAGCCACAATATTGTTGAGAATTACTTAGAATTCTGGGGGTAAGCTAGAAGAGTGAATGAAATATGCAGATGGTTTTACCACAACTTAGCCTGAAAATTTTTTAATAGCTCTCAAGTTTCCAAATGATGGTAGGATGAGTCGATGTGGGAATACAGCAGGATATATTCAGGGCAATGATGCTGACGGCAACATCGCATGACTGGTGAGAGTGTAATGAATCTATCTTATGATTTGGGATGAGAGTCAAAAACGAATAAATGAGAACATGCTTATTGCATACAAAAAATAAAAGTGGTCAAAAGTACCATGTGTTTGAGGGTGTCGACACTGAAAACCTGTGCTGGATTATCTTTTACCATTCCAAAATGCTTATAAATCAGTCAAGAAATCATCAAAAATCTGATCTATAAGCAGAATTGATTATGATGTACAATAACATCTAACCAATTTCCACCTTTACTCATAATGTGACATCTTCTTGTGGTTTTTGATTTGTTTTCAGGCTCAGAGATACATAAGTAAAATGAATTCTCTAAAATCTGTAAAAGCATCTTTTCAGCTTCCACTGGCTAGTTTAATTTTGTTTGCACTCCACAACACAACACTAATCCAAATACACAATTGAACCGGTTTAAAACAACTATGATTTTTTTAAATTTGTTTATAGTGAATTTCAATATAGAATACTATTGATTAAGCAGTACTCATATATATTTATGCAATACGCTCTATGCCTCCTCTTCTTTGTTAGCTGTCTAATAGTCTCCTTCAGCTTGGTAAACAGAAATGATACGCACAACCAGCATTACAACTAGTTTTTTTAAAAAACATTTTCAGTGCCCCTTTCTATCCTTTTGAATCATCAGTACAGAAACTGTTAAGGTGCAGGCACCACTTGTAAAAATTGTTATCATCAGTTATCATTAGTGTAATGTGAATGTAGTATGATCTTTGATGAAAAAGGGATTCGACCTGAAAGGGTCATGCAAGCTCAAGTCCAATTTTCGAATATCGATGGTAGTTTTTTAACTATTTAAACTATTTAAACTAGTTAAACTATTTAAACAGTTTAACTATTAAGTTTGACATACACTCTTCAAACACCACACAAACCATCTCCACCGTGATCTAGAAAGTACAAATGGCTCCATAATATTGATAAGCACTCTGGCGATAATTGATTTTCAGTCTTACCCTTAAACAGGTGAAGACTGGGGCAAATCAGGCCACCAGAGGTTAGTAAGTAGAGTCCTTGAGAAGGGTGTCATGGGTTTCTGGCTGACCTGTGGTCTCCTTCCTATATGCTTACCCCATTCTCTCCTCAAAGTTTCCAGTTTTATCTTTGTGCATAAAATCACAGAAAATAGAACTAATGAGTAAATACAGTAAGTGTGAAGCCAGGACTAAAATTAGGCAGAGGAGAGCAGAGCGTGTGGACATGTCCACAGACAGCAGGGAGATGTGAGCAGAGGAAAGTAAGGTAATTGAGAGGCATGTGGCCTTGTTACAGAGTGTACCCGGTGATTCCTGACAGCCCAGTACTGCGTCTTCACGCCTCCAGCACAGAGGCCAAGTACTGAGGTAAAAGAGGAACAGAGGGACACAAGTATAAGAGTCTGTCAGAAAGTGCCTGGAGGTTGGAAAATTCAGTAAACTAAACAGAGAAACTTCTCAGCGGCAGGCTGGCAGAGCGAGCTGCAGGGAGAGAGAGGCTGATAGAGACAAAAAAGCGGGAGAACATGTGGTTGGAATGATGAAGGCTGGAGCAATAATTTACCTGCCCACTTTCCCACTTGACAGACCTCTAAACAGATCACCCACTCCCCCACAGACCTAAACCACTGGAGGGCGGAATACATGTTTGAGAGTAAATCGTATTATCGTGGTCGGCATGCCTCTAGACCAAAGAGCACATGTGTGATGAGACGCCTCTGCAGGAGGTTTTTCTCCCCCTCTTTCTCTCTCCCTCTCTTTCAGTGGAAAGGTGCTGAATCGAATTTCCACTGAAGAACAACCACAATGAGACATATTTTCCATTGCCATCAACAATGAAAAGACACTGCCAATGCTGTAAATAGTTTACAGAACAAACAAAGACAAACACACAAACACACATGCATAAAAAACAGAGAAGTATATGCATGGGTGGATGTACAGCAAGCTCACCCAAGTTTACATGAGAGTGTATACTGTTTGAGAAGGGTAAACATACAAAAATAATTTACATTTCCACTGCTCAAAACCTTTGATGGTCAATGTAAGAAGGGCCAGTATGTATATACCATATGTATATACTATTTGCCTTTATATTTTTCAGTTTTCCTCTCCTGTAGGGATGGGCAATGAGGGTAACTCACAACCCCACACAATACCAGATACGAGATAATACAATAGTATATTAAAGTATGATTCTTTGCTATACAAGGCACCGGAAAACAAATAATTACACTGACATAACATGCAGTACACAGCACAGAGTATTTCCGGGATTTTTCCATTCACATTCACAAGTTAAACTTAAGAGAAATCTGACACAGTCTGAAAAATATATTTGTAAATGTAAGAATGAATTTTCCTGTCATGTTGGTACAGATATACTCTGCCCAGGTTTAGGACAAGCAGGTTTCAAAAGTCATTTGTCCCTGTTATCATTGGCATTTTGAATAGCAACATGAGATTTGATGCCCTCTCTATGTGTGCACATTGTATTTTAATGCCTTTTGGGATTCAAAGTTTACCTTTGATTTATTGTAAGGTGACCTTGGGTGACCTGAAGGGGCCTCCAAATAAAATGTATTATAATTATTATTATTATCATCAGCATTACCTTAATTACTCAGTGCTTCAGTAAAACATATTACCCTTCAGGGATTATGAAGTTCCCCTCGATCTTATTTAACAACAGATTTGCAAAGAACTCAACAAACATCATGCTGATCTGTTAAGCTTTAATATCAGCATTTGATAACTGCATTACTTTTCAGAGCTGTTGAACTGATGATCAACATCTGACTCTATTATCTGATTATTTCGATATCATACCTATTATAGTGGTGGTGCCTCACAGCAACAAAATTGCTGGTTCAGCTCCTCACATTGGTCAGGGATTCTCTGTGCAGAGTTTGCATGTTCTCCCTCTGCATGAGTGAGTTTTCTCCAGTTGCTGTAGTTTCCTCCCACAGACCAAAAAACATGCTAATTTGGTTTACTGGTGAGTCTATATTGCTCCAAGATGTGGGTGTGTAGATGGCTGTCTGTCTTTGTCAGCTCTGCAATCTGCTGGCATCTGGTTCTGGGTGTACCCTACCTCTTGCTCAATGTTAGCTGGTATAGGCTCTAGCGGTCCCACATCCTCAAAAGGAAATGTGGCACAGATAATGTATGAATGGATCTCAAAACATGAAATACAGAACTGGCCAAACAATTTCAACAAAAAGTGCACTGATTTATATACATATCTCACTGGCTTTAAACAAGGGCTACCAAGCTCTTTAGCTTGTGACTTCTAAGATAAGGGGGCCAGAGAGTGGACATCCCAGATGTTGCTAGTAAGTTATGTTGACTGTGGCTGAAACATTGTAATACTAATTTGAAGGCTATAGGCACAAAACAAGAAATCTTCACATCAAGACTCACTGAGTAAACAAACTAGATAGAAGATGAAGGTCAAGATAAAACAATTGCAAAATAGTTGCTGCTATGTTCAAACTTCACATTTATATCACTATGAATTTTACACGAGTATGGTTTTATTCTAAACTGACATTGTTTTATTGGCGTTTTAATACCATAATGGGGCAATAAGTATCTGTTTCTTTTTCTAGAAGACATATCCCACGCCCCTCTTGGTGTCTCGCAAAACAAAAAGATGCCCCAGACAATAGTTCCTTAAATATATTAAAAATGTGGTGAACTTTGGCCCAAACTTGGTCATGATCAACTGAGTCTTGAGATGAGAAGAGATGCTCCAATCATGGCACTCACCTGTTTTAAATCAGCCTGTTCACCTGTGAAATGTTCTTTAGAGCATTACTCAACTCTCCCTGTCGTTTGTTGCCCATGACCCAGCTTTCTGGAATAGGCACAAATTCCAAACTGAGTAAATATTTGAATAACCAAAATGACATTTATAATTTTGAACATTAAATATCCTGTCTTTGGAGTGCACTCAATTGAATAGAAGTTGAAAAAGATTTGTAAATCATTGTATTCTGTTTTTACACTTTATAAAATGTCCCAGTTTCATCGGGATAGTGGTAACATTTGACTCAATATCCATTTTCCATCCATTTTTAAAAGAAGACTGTAGTCACGGGTATCTTAAGTCCTGTTCACACAGACACTAAACCGTTTCATTTTGAAAATGTTCTCTGTAAAGACGGCACCTTCTCCACGTGAAAACACAAACACTGTAGTATATACAATACCCAAAACAAGTGAAGTTGGCATGTTGTGGAAATTTTTAAATAAAAACAGAATAAAATGATTTCCAAATCCCTTTCAACTTATATTCAATTAAATACACAGCAAAGACAAGATACTTAACATTCAAACTGGTAAACTTTATTATTTTTTGCAAATATTAGCTCATTTGGAATTTGATGCTTGCAACATGTTACAAAAAAGCTGGCACAAGTGGCAAAAAAGACTGAGAAAGTTGAGGAATGCTCATCAAACACTTATTTGGAACATCCCACAGGTGAACAGGCTAATTGGGAACAGGTGAGTGCCATGATTGGGTATAAAAGCAGCTTCCCTGAAATGCTCAGTCATTCACAAACAAGGATGGGGCGAGGGTCACCACTTTGTGAACAAATGCGTGAACAAATCGTCCAACATTTTAAGAAAAACATTTCTCAACCAGCTATTGCAAGGAATTTAGGGATTTCATCATCTACAGTCCGTAACATCATCAAAAGGTTCAGAGAATCTGGAGAAATTACTGCACGTAAGCAGCAAGGCCGAAAACCAACATTGACTGCCCGTGACCTTCGATCCCTCAGGCGGTACTGCATCAAAAATTGGCATCGCCGTGTCAAGGATATCACCACATGGGCTCAGGAACACTTCAGAAAACCACTGTCAGTAACTACAGTTCGTCGCTACATCTGTAAGTGTAAGTTAAAACTCTACTATGCAAAGCGAAAGCCATTTATCAACAACACCCAGAAACGCCACCGGCTTCGCTGGGCCCGAGCTCATCTAAGATGGACTGATGCAAAGTGGAAAAGTGTTCTGTGGTCTGACGAGTCCACATTTCAAATTGTTTTTGGAAAATGTGGTCGTCGTGTCCTCCGGACCAAAGAGGAAAAGAACCATCCAGACTGTTATAGGCGCAAAGTTCAAATGCCAGCACCTGTGATGGTATGGGGGTGTATTAGTGCCCAAGGCATCGGTAACTTACACATCTGTGAAGGCACCATTAATGCTGAAAGGTACATACAGGTTTTGGAGCAACATATGTTGCCATCTAAGCAACGTCTTTTTCATGGACGCCCCTGCTTATTTCAGCAAGACAATGCCAAGCCACATTCTGCACGTGTTACAGCAGCGTGGCTTCATAGTAAAAGAGTACAGGTACTAGACTGGCCTGCCTGTAGTCCAGACCTGTCCCCCATTGAAAATGTGTGGCACATTATGAAGCGTAAAGTACAACAATGGAGACCCCGGACTGTTGAACAACTTAAGCTGTACATCAAGCAAGAATGGGAAAGAATTCCACCCGAAAACCTTCAAAAATTGGTCTCCTCAGTTCCCAAACGTTTACTGAGTGTTGTTAAAAGGAAAGTCGATGTAACACAGTGGTAAAAATGCCCCTGTGCCAACTTTTTGCAACGTGTTGCTGCCATTAAATTCTAAGTTGATGATTATTTGCAAAAGAAAATCAAGTTTCTCAGTTCGAACATTAAATATCTTGTCTTTGCTGTGTATTCAATTGAATATTAGTTGAAAAGGATTTGCAAATCATTGTATTCTGTTTTTATTTACAATTTACACAACGTGCCAACTTCACTGGTTTTGGGTATTGTATGTCAGGCCTTTACGTGGCGCTGTAACGCTGCTGCAGACATACACAAAAACCAGAGAGGAAGACGTGGTGCATACATCATGACAAATGTCAACAAACACAGCTTTATACTGTTCTACTGTGCTCTTGTGGTTGTGGAGGAGCAGTAGATTTTGCTGTCTGTATTTGTTTTCCACACAGAAACACTTGGACAGCATTTTCAGATTAATCCAATCTGGAACCTTTTTCAAAAATGTGCATTTTTGGGCACCTGAAACACCTATACAACTAAAACTGTTTATCTTCAACTCCCCTCTTCCTCCATCAGTCCTTCCTTTAATTCAAGGTTTAATACTGTTCTTTAACAGGCCACCTGGGAATTCAAAAACCAACAGCATTCCCATCCCGTGCAGCTTGCTGGGCCTAATAAAATACTTTTTTTGTGTAAATATTAACTAGACCCGCCTGTTTTACTTGTACAGAGCCTGAGTTATATCACAGCCAGTAATTCAACACAGGACTCAAAACCACTTAGTTTGACATTAATCTTTGACCTATTTACCGTATGAACTAACATTTACCACAAGTGCTGAATTTATGCAGCTGCCTGTAATTCAAGCCTACAACATTCCCACAGAGCAAGGAACAACTTTCCCACTTGTGAAGCTCAGAAAGAAATTTAACCTTTCAAGTTTAAGTCCAACATTAAATATTTAGAGCTTTGTTTGTGTAATAAATTTTAATTCAAAGCTACAACTTCCCAGATCATGGAGCATTTACTGAACTTCCAAGATTTATCAGTTTATTGAGTGATTTATAAGCTGATATTTGAAAAACAGAGAAGGCCATAATAGACTTGTGCATTTGGCAGTTCATGATCCTTCACCATTACAGCCATAACCAGAGCCAGGATCACAGCCAGACTAGTATTTATGAGAAATAGTCCGCCCTCACATTACTGTAACTTGGTATGTTACTGTAACCCACATTGGCCGCCCCCATGTGAAGATCATTAAAAGTGACGATAGAGGGACTCTGACTTCCAGGAAGAGACAGACCGGTCTCTAAATCTTCCTCAACAAATGAAGACACTAATGTAAACAGGCTGAGACAACTGCAGCCATGTGGGCAGGTACACACACACACACACACACACACACACACACACACACACACACACACACACACACACACACACACACACACACACACACACACACACACACACACACACACACACAATGTCTGCTCCTCCACTCTTCACCTCAGTCTTATTTTCTCAGACAAAGCCACAACCCTTTTGAGCACACACATGAACTTTACGGCACACTGCAATCACATGCAAGTAATCAACATGCCTCACATGAGAAAAAAAAAGGAGCAGATGTACGGCAGGAGAAGTTCCTACATGATTATGTCCAACACAAAATTTTCACCACATTACACAAATGATTTATGATACTTGTATTCTACATCCAAAAAACAAGTACAGTGAATTGTAAACAACTCGGGCATCAAGATAATTTTATAGATCGTCCAATACTTGCTCTCAATAAAGCTTTAAAAGAAGGATGGTACAGAGAATAGAAGTCCATTGAGCTTATAGAAAATAAACATTCTGATTTCAGACAACAACAATATTGGTGTCAGACAATGCAGTGTCCGTTAATGCACAAGATGATCCCAAAAAAATAACATTTTGTTGAATTTTTAAAAAAGATTTGTAGAGGTAATTTGTATTATTCAATGTTTGATGTTTGTTTGCAATCAAATCTGGAGAGCAAAAAAAGTTATTGGAGCATCCTGAAGTTATTCATTTGAGCCTTTTTCCAACATATAAACATATATATATATATATATCAATAAATCATCATCATCATTCTGCGCATGCAGCTTGGACACCAACCAGCATTTACTGTTTTATGAGAAATTAAGAATATATCGGTATTATATCAGCAAAACTCTGTCTGATGTTGAATACTTTGAAAATGGCTATAATCAGCCGATTAAATTGGCCGGCCGATGTATTGGTAGGACCCAATTCGTACCACTGAAAATGAGTTGAGAAATACCAGCATATTGGATATTGTAGGAAATCCAATATAGTGCATCCCTAGTAGAGTCACATCCAAGTCAATATAATGAGTAAATAACAACAATTTGTCCTTTCTTTAGAGAAATAATAAATAGTATATTGGTTATTGCCATCCAGCTTAAAAGAAAATAAAGTAATCACTGTTATGTTGCCCAGCCCTCAATCAGAACTTTTTACAGCATAACTGGAACACCTTAAAGTGAATGTCTCATATCCTGTTTTTCAGACATGACTTCCTATAGGACACTCTGTTTTGTGCCCAGTACACCCACACCTAATTATAATGTGTAGTAACATATTAAACCCACAGGACTGCTGGGAAACTCTTTTTCTAAATTCCTAAAACATGTCTAGAACTTGGGCCTTGCAAGCTTTGACTTACATATATGTCAGGAGAGGGCTCTCCTGGAGGAAGGGATCCTGGGCTGAGGACAGGAGAACTGGCCGGACTGCAGAGCTCTGGGAAAGGGTTCGGGATGGCCGGCAGAGACGATGTCCTCAGCTGCTGTTCCTCCTCCTGCAACCTCCTGAACAGACAAACGGACAGAATGTGGTCAAACATGGTTAACAGCATGAGTCTGAGGTCGTGACCTAGAACAGCCTCATGATAAGGGAGTGCTTTGAAACTGAAGCCACCGACACATGTGAAAGATATGCTGGAAAATCAGAGAAATTAATAAAGCATTGCTGTACAGTATCTGAGCTCATGTCTGTTTCCATCTGATCTTTCTGTAATGAACAGTCTCGCAGCAAGAGGAACTCGAAGACCCCTGTAGCCTGCTGGCTAATTTTCTGCAATATTAATCAGGCATTAATATTGGATCAAGACATCACTTTAAAGCAGTTTTTAAATGAGGCCACATACTGTACAGTCTTCTGGAGGAATGATAATTTGACAGCTGATCATAAACTTTTCAGTAATGAGTCCATGCAGGTCAGTTGGTGAAATCTGAAGAGAAGCCCCAAAAATCTGAGGTGCATCTACCTGTAACTTTTGAAATAACACTGCCCACAAGGATTCAACATTAATACGATAATACAGTCTCCTGGTACATTAAGTATTAGCTTTGGTATCCCTTTGAGTCATTTCCCCAAAACGTCTTTCATCTAATGTTCACGTGTTTACAATACGTGCCTTGAGAGTTTGGGTCCATTCAGCATTTACACCACTCACTTCCTGTGATTGAAAATACTAGAGAGTGTTTGCAGAACTCATATGTACACTGTTAGCCTTTACAGTTGAACAGGTGACCAGTCAAACAAAAGGCTCACTGACATGTTAATGTTTGTTTGGGTATGGCAACACAATGGACTCTCTTTTTGAGTGACACTGTAACACTTCCATGTATTGTGTAGTTTTAAAAGGAATATAATTTAATTGAATTATTAGTCCTAATGACTTCAGGGTTGTTAGTGAAGTGTGAACAACACTGCAAAATCACTGCTTGTTAAACAATGTAAATGTAAATAATACTATTGCTGTATAGGATTTAATGACAGAATGCAGCCTAAATATTTTCAATGTAAATAACATGTATATATAGCAATAACAATAGGGCCGTTCAACCACATGATATCAGCTCATCTTTAATAAGATATTTTCGCCTTCTACTGGGAGTCAGGCCTAGTACCTGGCACAGGTATCTGAATCACCTCCAGTGGGGTGTTCTCAGTAGGGTTGCAAAATTCTGGGTATTTTCATAGTAGAAAACTTTTCATGGGAATTAACTGTAATTTATGGAAATAAAACTATTATTTTATTAATGGAAGATTGACTCTCATATATATTTACCATATATCTTATCACAATCTTGACTCCAACAACCAGGTTTCATGCAGGTATACTTCGGAATATTTATGCTGTTCCCACATCATGTGCACACAGTACACTGCTTACTGCAGGAGTACTGAGGCCATGGCCCCTACATTCACTGTGCATTCGTCCATCACGCACACAGATGATTCTAGAGCCCTGGACTACTGAAGCCACAAATTTGAGCCCATTGACAACATGAAGTAAAGTTAAAATTAAATATAAATTAAAATAATTAAAACTTGATAGAGTTATTCTTACAAATAGATCTGTTGAAATGTGATGTATTAATGTATTATTTTGAATGGATGACACCTAGGTCAAAACAAAATGTTTATATCTATATTTGGATTGATACGGTCCATTTAAATAAATAACCTTTAAAAACTAACACCCCAACTAAATTTGGCAACTTCATATAGTTTGCTCTTGTTTTGTGTCTGCATGTGGAGGTGAGACATCTGTGTCCCTACTTCTTGCCGTACACTTTGTCATTCTCCTTCTCATTGGGGTTGGGTCTAAAGGAGACAACAGGGCCCTTGACATCTGATTGGCCACCCCAAAATCCTTCACTGTATAACAGTAAAGATGAGGTCTATCACAGTGACCCAGCCATCCTGTATGTTAGAGTATGAGGCCTCCAACAACAAAAGTTTGGACACCCACTGATGTAGAATATGAACATTTGTAACTCAGATGTCTAGATTTGGACCCTTACTGGGCAGTAATACCATGAAACACCCCAGTACAGAGATTTTCAGATGAAAACAGTAGTCTTGGGGTTTAGTTAGTCTGTGAGCTGAGGATCTCAGTCAGAATCAGTGGTGAAGACTCTCTCTTTCTTTCTCTATCGAACTCTCTCTGAAGAGCCCAGTGAGTTCAAAAGAGAGCAGGCCTTTTGATGTTGTCCCATCTGAGCTCGAGAACAGGGTTATCCAGAGGTCAGGCCTGAATAATAAGATCTTCAGGGCCTGAGCGTGCGTGTATGTGTGAGTGAGAGAGAGAGAGAGTGGAGCTCATAAGACAGAATACCCCTCTACCTGATCATCCCTCCTCTGTTTCTGTCAAATCCTCTACAGGCGGTTAATATGAGCTGACACCAGCTCTGCACTGTATTCATGCAGCCAGACTTCTGCTACCTTTCTGACTGTTTGAGCTAGCATACCTGCATCTTTCTGACTGCACAGAACAACAGCCGTAGGGGGGAGTATGGGTTGTTTTGCTTCAAACTGAGAGAGACGTTTGTACTTGGTACTAAAAACAATAAGAGTGTTCTTTCCTTTTTACCTTTCTACTCCTGCTGATGCAGTTTGAGACAAAAAGGAAGCGACAAGGAGGAAAGGGTCATTCAAGGGCTACAGATAGAGAGCGCGAAAGAGATGTTATGCCCAATTGTTGAGAGGGTGTGGAGGGATGACAGCGTATAGTGAGAGGATTCTATTTCCTGTGTGGACAGAAGAAAGAGCTGGAGCTCACCAAGTGTGCAACTTTGCATCTGCAAATGTAAAAAGCTGGAAGGAGCTGGTTTAAAACTTAGTGTCACGCTGTAGCTGCAATAATCGGCTTTTGCTGTAACCGAGTGGCACCTTTTTTTGGGATGTTGTGATATTCGTACACTCTTCATAGTTGAAGAAATAAAGTCAGACCATAGCTTGAACAGTACACTGCTTTGTTTGTGGTTGTTTCAACTTTTTTTCTGTCAAAACTATTCCGTACACTTTTACTTAAGGATAAAATATGTTTTCCATCTAACAGATATCAGATGAGCATTTAAAAGCCAAATCAAGAAAACAAAAACATTTTAAAAGGACAAATTCTACACTTGGTGGTATTGCAACCATGACAATAAATGCAGCTTAAAGTTAGTTCACTCATTTAACTGAAACACTGAAACAAGGTCAGTGGAGTTTAATGTTGTAGAAATGATGTGCAGATGGAGTTGATTCTTTGCTCTGACAAAACCGTCCACCAGCTCTCTGGTACGCCCTCTTGTGAAATCCTCCATTGACATGCATTGTATATTGTCAAGTGTATATATCAGGGGTCTCAAACTCATGGTCTGCAGGATGATATTTTGCGGCCTCTTACTTGGCATTGAACTGTAGAGTTAGTGTGGCCCCTGCATGTTTCTCAAACCTACATTTTTACCAAGTCATTGCGCATGCCAAGCTTGCTCTGGACTTATATATAAGCTTTTTATCCCTTATAGCAGGGGTGTGCAACCTTTCCAATCAAAACATATGGCATTCATGTTCTGAAGCACCCATTCATGGGTCTTTGTCTTATTGGACAAAAGCTTCACCGCCATTTTTATTAAACTCCGGTAGTTGGCACTCTTATGTGGAGAAGTTCTGCTCTCCTGTGGCCATAAACAACCAAGACAGCTCACTGGGAACCACAGAGCCAAGCTGCACGTTGAGATGAAAGAGAGAAAAAAGTGCTGACACTGCGCAAAGATCAACCAGAAACAGACGTCCCTGTTCATTTAAAGAACTGATTTTGATGTTTTAATAACTTATTTGCTCATCGGAAGGATTATTTATCAGAATATTGTCTAAATCCTCGTGGATTTACTGTAAAAGCCTTTCTCTGTCATTCTGAGAGATGACTACATTGTGAGTAATATTTTTTTATTTAATACTTGGAAGCCTTTTTTTCTGCTTACTTACTAGGGCTGGGACAGTTCACTTTTCTCCCAATATGATTGTTTAGGTGCCAATTTGATTTCAATTGCGATTCTACAATATTGATGATTTTTGCAATCTTTAGTTAGCTTTTTTAACACCAGCAAAAAAAAAAAGGTTAACCGTGATGCCTACAGAGTATATCAGGAAAAAAACACATCACATGTGAGTCTGTTTTTAGGATTTATTCAGCAATATATTTTAGCCAGCTGTTTATACTCTCTCTTCAAAAGCGTCTTATTAACACACATTAAAATTAAGCATTTAAATTTGGAAAAAACCTATTTCTGACCAAAAAAATTGATTTAAAATTGTCAAACAAAAAAACCCGATACTTATGTGAATCCATTTCTTCTCCTACCCTTATTACTTACTTTATGCGGCCTAGCCTCAGCCATACTCTACCTGACCAGTTAATTTAGATCTCCATTTTAGAAATACATTATAGTCAATTCATTACATGTTAGTGACACAAGTAATCACATTTTAATGCACCATTTATAAGCACCATAAAGCCACAGTAAGAGCATTTGATACTGATTATAATCATTGACATTATAGAGCATTATGATGACTACTGATGACTATTTAATAAGTGTAATGAACTAGTACAGGAACTCATAATTTTGATTCAATGACATAATAAAACCTGTAAAACATAGTATAACTCATTTTAATAGATTTTTAATGTGCTAATAAATCACTGTAAAAGGAGGGCTTATAATGCAATTCCCATGTAAAAATAGTATATTGTTGAACATTATATATTTTTTCACATCCAATTGAAATATGTGCAAGTGCAAGTCCTAATCTTGGCAAGAGATACGGTGTCAAGATTAAGATACAATCAATAAGGTTAATAACCTCCCATTCTATAATGGAATTGCAAGCCACAAGTTCACTTGTAAATTGAGTTAATGCACTCTCAGTTGGTACACTGATGTGTATTCATCCCAGTTGCTGACAGAAAACCACAGTATGCAATTGAAGAACTAGTAGTTTCATTTGAAAATAAAGATCTGCTTTAAATTGCTGCATATACAACTACAAATCGTTTGTTTAAAACGTTTCACAGAAAAATCAAGCAGATGGGAAATTATTGTAAAACTAGGTTTTTCTCGGTCAGCTCTAGCAGAAACATGAAAATATTAACCAGCAAATCCGCATGCACTTAGGCAGAATGACCACAAACCAGACCAAAATTAACACTGAATTTGAAATGTTATGGTTTTTGGTGACTATTAATATCCTCTAGCTATACTAATTAAAGATGTATGATAAAATTGACAGGTTTTGTCTTCACACCCACCTGACGGCGAGAATATGCATTGGCTGCGACCGTCTGAGTCCACTTTGTGGCGAGTCGGTGGATGATGAGGATGAGGGTGGTTCTGGAGAGACGTGGCTTAACCCGTGTGAGTGCTGACCCTGCCGAGATTGGTTGTTTTGTGTGAGATGATGATGCTGTTGATGATGGTGGTGGTGGTGTGTAGAAGAGCTCTGTCCATTGTGCAGTAGTGGGGTGGACTCTGTTTGCTGACCACTGCAGGTGGAGTACAGGCTCTCCAATGACGAGTTCATATCATTCACCAAGGCCTCCAGATCCACGTCATCCTCTGAAGAACAAAAACACAGAGAAAGAAACTTAGTATTAAAGTTAATTAGGGCTAAAAGTTTACTGTTTCATAAAAATAGATCAGAAATATTGGATATAAAACTGCAGACTAAGTATAGCATGGAGCAGAAAACACATCACTGAAGCTGGAAATATACTCCAATAAAACACAATGGAAGAAAAATCTTTTGAGTCTGCTGCTTTTGTTTATAAAAAAAACTTAAGGTTCATGAAGAAGTGAAATCTGGATATTGTCAGGACTTTCCCTTTTTCATTTTCAGCCTCCACACAAACCAACCAAACATTATTTATATAGTGCAACTTGATAATAAGTGTTATCTCAAGGCATTTTACAATGAGCAGGCTGAAGCCATACTCTTCATTTTATAGATACACATATGCATACATACATGTAGACATATAGAAATACACACGTACACATGTATACATATACATACATCCAGAGATGTATCCATCCATGCAGACAAGGGACTATAAATAAGAATTTAGGAACACATGGAAGCCCAGATTATAAATCTGTCCTCAGCATATTAGTCTCTGCTGGATATAGATTTATTCAAAGTTATTTAAAGTCTATCAAGGACATGAAAATAGAGCTAAGGCTATCACTTTTCTTGTTGACATGAATAATAAGATCACCTACAGTAGGTATTGTATCAGAGCTAAGGACATTGTTTGATATGAACTCGGAGAATTCTGATGTAAGATATAAAAATAAGGGCCTGGGGGACGGTAAATTATGGCAAATAAGAAGATTTATGGCAGATTTTTTAATCAGGATGACAGAACAAGGCTTTCAAAAGAAGTGTAATTAGCCTTTGGCTTAGGATTGATAAGGAGACAAGAAATATAAATAGCTGCTACACCACCACCAAGACCTGTTTCTCGCTGAACGTGAGTATTTGAAGGGGAGCAGATTCATTTAACCTGACATTTTCCTCCTGGCAGCCCCGTTTCAATCAAATAACAAAGTGATGGGATTTTCTGATATAAGATCATTCACCAGTAAAGATTTGGATGTCAGTAACATGAAATACTATATCTGATGTTCTGTGTTTTACATTTGATGTTCTGATTTTAATTAGTCTTTTGTTATTGACAACTATTTAATTTGTTTTTTGTGTGAACAGTTGCGTAAGATTTGGGTCAACGAACAGACAGTCTGGAATAATTATGGCACCTATCATCATCATAACTGTCATAACAGTAATAGCTGGAAAACTTAATCTCTTCCTATCAAACCAGGCTTCCCACAAAAAGATGTTCAGCCGTCTATGAAACCCACATAGTGTGCTGGACACCCCCTCGATAGCCAGAAGTTAAATGACAACATGCAGCTAAACATGCCATCACTGGTCTGATTACATCATTATGTAGAAGCCAGGATTTGAACCTTTGACCTAAATTTTCACCAACTTTATTTAAAGCAACATGAAAAAACACACACACGCACAATCACTCTAATTAGTAACCAGTTTATCCAGAGTGCTCAATCAGCATGACTATCTTGACGTCACACATTCTGCTGCCCTGCGAGCCAAATCTCCAGGGATCACACGTACCAGTACAAACCTGCCTGTAACACAGTTCAACTCTTACCACCCGGGTTCACGGCGGAGGCAGCGTGCTGTAAAAATCTGCTCTATATTCACCACATGCATCAAATATTCTGCTTTTAAAGGTCTTTTAAAGGCAGGAGGTGGAATTCTTTTCAGATGGGGAATCCATCCTCAAAGCTGCTGTGAAAACCTCCAGGCACATTTCAATTCATGAAGTGAATTTTTCAACTGACTACAGCAGCATGTTGAATCAAAGTCTGAAGGCAGCTCGATTGAAGGGGAGGCTCGCTCCCTTAATTGCTCCACGCTGTGAAAGTTTTATCTTAAGGGTGAAGCGGGCACCTTAACTTTGCTCTTTTTAAATTGCTATCTGCAGCTGTGACTCATCTTATGATTAATAATTCTTCATTATGAAAGGGGAATCCATCTCATGAATTCATCATTAAATCTCAGTTTCCTGATCCCCGCACTGTACTGTAGGACATGAGTTTGCCACTAGGGGGAGACAAGCTCTACTGGTGAAGGCAGAGGCCCTCAGATGAGTGGGGTTCACATGAGGGGACCCCATACACACCCCCAACATGACTGCATATTTAAATACCATCAGTTAGAAATGAAGCATATTGCATGGGGAGATTCTCAGATTCAATAAACCAAAAACTTGGAGGATTTTTTTTGATCAACTGCTTTTTCTTTCATCTTTATTGAAAAGTTAATAAACTTTTTAAGCAGCTTAAATACTTGTATTAAAACTACCTAATCAGTACTGTGGACTGTCTAAAACTGTAAAATGCCAATCCAGCACTGTTTTATTATAGTACAGCCAATGTTCTGAACCTACCATGCATCCATACAGTGAAGAGTGATTATACATCTGGCTTGAAAGAGGCCAAAAATATCATGTATACTTAATTTTGACAGTGGAGATGTCTTTCTTCGACTATTTCACTGATTTTGGATCAGAAGAATTAAGTTCTGAATGATTTTCCTCAAATAAAAAGTAGACAGTTGACTAAAGAATAGACTAGTGGAGGGCATTTAATCATGGTACAGTTTTTAGCCCAAGTTTGGTCCACCATAATCACACATTTGCAAGATAACTATGAACTAACATTCAATTTTAATGTTAATTTAATTGTCATGTGTGCAGGGTACCTACAGAATTTAGTAAAATATATATTAGGTCTTTTATGAACCTTTTCAGACCAAATCAAAGGCAATAACAGAGCATTTAATATACCTTAGAACTCTGATGTCAGAGCAGGGAGCTACGACACACCTTAGATACAGATGTTCCAGTTTTGAGCAGGTAAAATCTGCATATCCGAGGATGATTTGACCTTTTGAGCAGGACTTCCAAACCAAAGGACCATTTGAAGTGACAGCAACTTGACTATTCAGACCCCCAAGATTAAATGCAGCAGACAATTTGAATCAGTGTTACACAAAAAAACAGAAAAAAACAATGTTGTGTGCTATAAAAAATGAAGACATATCCCAGACTTAAATGGCTCAAGCCTCCAGCTTGTGCAAAATGCTGCGGCCCGTCTTTCAACCAGCACAAACAGACGAGAGCACCTCACTCCTGTTCTTAAATCCCTTCATTGGCTTCCTGTCCAGTACAGGATTGATTTTAAAATTTTAATGTCTGTTTTTAAAGCTCTTAATGGTCTCGCCCCAGTGTACTTAACTGAGCTTTTAACTGTTCAGGAGCCTGGTAGAGCGCTGAGGTCATCAAACCAAATTTTGCTGGAAGTTCCCAGGTCAAAATACAAACACTGGGGTGACCGAGCCTTTTCCATCGCTGCACCCAGGCTTTGGAATAAGCTTCCTGTTGAAATGCGTTTCATTTCTGACCTTGGCCTTTTCAAATCTAGACTGAAGACATATTTATTTCGGATGGTTTTTAATACCCAGTAGTGTGGTGACACTTGTACTTTTACTCTGTTTTACTTTATTTTATAGTATTTTATGGCTCTTCTTGCTGTTGTTGCTGTTATTTATTTTTAATTGTGTTATTTATTGCTTTTTACTACCACCTATTGTAAAGCACTTTGGTTTCACTGAAAGGGTTGTTGTAAAGGGCTGTATAAATAAAGAACATTTACATTTCAAAACTAAAATGTAAGACCTTTTGACAAATTTAACAGGTGTCAGGGGTTATGTTAAGAGAGTTGATCAACTTTAAATCAGAAGGTCAAGAGGGGTTGGAGTCCATCTCAGACCGTCACATGGGAAAGACACTTGCGCTGGATTCCATTAACCATTTACAAGCTGGTAAACTCGAGGTACCCGAAGACTGTCCGACCTCACAAGAAAAGAATTCAGAGGGCATCAGTGTGACATATCTGATTTGCAGTTTGGATTTTCCAACCTTCAGGATCAAATGGAACACAACGTTAATCCCAAATTGCTCACACTGCTGCATCAGTGGCATGTAAATGGGTGGAAAGGGGATGAATGTAAATAGCTGTGACTGGTAGTCTTACACAAAAACTTCCAGCATCAGTGAGTGATAAAGGGTAGGTTAAACATCTAAAAGTCTAAGTGGTCAGGCAGACTTTAAGTGGTCTACATCCTCAGAACCATTTACTGTTTGAGATCTGCGGGGACCCTGGTGTGGTAATATTTCTGTCTTTGTTGTAAAATTACGGTCAAAAAGTGTATCAGCCCTACCTAAATATGCTTTACTGATTTTGTGTCATGTATAATTATGCTCAAATCATTCCATATTTCAGTTTTGTTTATCATCAATCTTTTCAAAGCTTAGATAATGTTTTAGTATAAAGATGACATTACAAAAATCAATAAGAGACCACTCTTATTGACCTTAATACCAATCAAAATAATTCTATTTGTGATTATGGCCATAATGGAGCAGCTCTTCCATTTACCAAATGGATGCATACAGCTTCAGTTGTTGATCTTAATCATGCAGTCTGCTGTCTCAACTCCGGGGCTTAAAGTGTGCCATGTCCCGTATGAGTCATGTAGTTTCCAACAGCTCAGGATGCAGGACAGCTGACAGCTGGATCATGAGAGGTGGTGTGAGGGTCATGTCACTTTAAAGCAGCTAACGGTCCCTCTGCTCAGCAGAAAGCTGATGCTGAGAAACAATAGCAATGTGAGTGATGTAAGGAGTAAGGGTTTTGACTCAAAATAGAATCAGAACAGAATCACTTTGCTTTGGGAATAAAGGAGGGTGTTTTATGACTTTTACTTAAAGGAACATCGATGTAGCCAAAGGTTAGTGGTTAGCAAATAGCTCAAACTGCTAAAAGTAGCACAGGGACCGGAAGATATAGAACAGGACAGCGGAGAGTGATGAGGGCACAGTTTGTTAAGGTGTATGAGAGCACTGGAAGATGCAGCAAAGAGCCCAGACCCAGAACTGCATGTAGCACTCAAACAACTCATCCATTGGTGCCGCATATTTCAATGTTTTTGTCTTTAAAGCAAAACACTTTTTAAGAGAGAATAAAACAAATGGTTTCCCCATCACCAGTTTGATTCTAGTAAAAATAATCAACAGTATTGATCTACACTGTTGCAAAAATAAAAACAAACACTAACTGTAGGACATTTATTTGATTGTTTTCAATTATCAAAAAATTAGCTGATAGAAAAGCCAATTCACACTGTCTATGTTTTCAAAAACAATGACAGTACTTTTGAGCATTATGGTTAATTGTCTACACCGGGGGTCAGCAAACAGCGACCTCTGTGCCAAACCTGCTTGGCCCCTGCGATGATCTGGAAAAAAACTTTATTATATGTACTTACTCATTTTTCCTCACAAACAAAATTTGCCAATCAGTAACAGACTAATGTAAATGCCTCAGGCATGGCATCAATGCAGACAGCTGCCACAAGCCCCTGCTGCAGCCACTCAGTGCCTTCAAACCAGAGTGATGTCACCGAGCAAGATAGAGACTTCTGCAGATGAAGAATTTTTTTTTTTATGTTACAAGTCCTATCGGCACACACCTATTTTACAAAGAGCTTCTGTGGCGAGAAAGTTTTTCAGCAGACGTGATGAGGGGCAAAAAACACAAACCAAAAATGTGCTGCAGAATGCTGGAGAAAATGCCAAACAGACTTTACTCGAACAAAACATCAACATCTTCTTTTACCTCGGCCTTATACAGCTTATCACTGCTCTGGTTCAGTCAGCTTTTGAATTTCCCATTTCCCAGATCCATAATGCAGAAGCTGATGCATACAGCACTTGCCTTGAGGGAGCCCTTGTTAAAGTAATAATGGGTATTTTTTTATTTCTTATGAACCTAAAGACAGCTGCTATTTCCCCGCTGATAAGAGATTGCTGCTTAAGAGAAAACGGTACGGAGCCGTAAAGCATCAAGTTAGCCATATTACCTGGAACAGGTGAAAAAAGTGACCAAACTGTGTTTTACTATCTGTTGATGTCTCTAGTTTAGCTGAGAGTAGATCAGAAGGAACCAGACTGTTCACTGATTGATGGTGTCCTACAATAGTGGGCTAATGTGCATCAGTGGCACAGCTGATGTGTTATCAGTGGCACATCAGTGACTGTTAATCATAAAAAGCAGTCTGTTTGCGGTCTGTTTATTGTATAGAGCTGTTAAAAGCTGTTGTCAGCATGAATTTTCCTTAATATTGCAATAAATTATTAGAACATATGGTTTTCTGCATCCTGAAAACTGTTACTTCCACTGAATAATCCCATGCAGGATGTTGGTGCAACTAAGTTTATCAGATATCAAAATACAAACAGCAGTAAGACGTCATCATTCTGTGGGTCATGGAAACACCAAGTGCCAATCGCCCCAGCACTCTCTCATACTCCCTTGTCTCTCCCACTCTGTCTCTCACCTTTATACATTATTTAATGCTTGTCGAGGTAAAATCAACTAAAAGTATTTAATGTAGGAAAACAAGGGTAGCTTTTTTTAAAAAAAATAATCATCTCTATGTATTAACCTCTGATAATGTTCTGGCCTAGTGATTTTGAAAAATAGAACTGAAGCCAAACTTAATTTCAGACCCCTGGTCTGTACTTTAATATACCATGTACTATAATCACCATTATTTGGGGACTCTGTTTCTAACAGTACAGATACATTAATATCTTAAGCCATGTAAATTTACTAAAAAACAAAGACAGCATTGTCTAAATCAGTGATGGGCAACATTTGGCACAATGAGGCCACATCAGTTAGGTTTATGTTGCCAGAGCGCCAAACTGTGACAACTGTAGGATTTTCTATTAAATAATTATTACTTGTGATTTAACAAGAAAACAGAAAAGCTCTCTAAGGAGATATATCAAAGTGTATATATTTTGACTCATATGCAAGTAGCAATACTTAGCTTAATGAGCTAAACAGAATAAAAGTTAAATTATGCAACTTTCCTACTGTAAGTAGAAGTTTTTACTAATCTTTTTAGTATGTTGTCAAATACAACTGCATTTGTAATGCATATTTAAATATTAGTAAAACATTACAGCTAGTTATCTCTGTTTTCTTGGAAAAAATTGTATTTCTTAAGGTTTTTGGCAGATGTCATGTTTCAAGGTTTTTTTTTTTTTTTTTGATATTATATATTCATAGGCAGGCGTCAATAAACAATTAAGAGGGCTGCATGTGGCTCCCAGGCTGCCGTTTGCTCAAACCTGGTCTATCAGTTGAAAAACACTGAACACATCCAGGAAACTTGGCAGAACTGGCAAGAGATAAGATTTATCCCTGTTTTACCATTGTAGCTGTGCAACTTTGACAGCTTACAGATATTAACCTGCAAATTTCAATAATTAGAAACAATACATTTATTAATTCTGTTTTGCGATTGAGCTAGCAAACAATAATCACAATCATTTGGTTTTGACTAAATAAAAACATCAAAGTAAAAACATTCACTTCAGAAACTAAATAAAATGATAATTCTCAATATTAAGGTTAGTAAGCATATAGCTGTTGATGTTCTCACAGTAAAATCTTTTTTTTTCCTGAACATAAAGCCTGCTAGCTCTCTTTTTTGTGAATATGTTTTTCATTAACAATAGGAAGTTGGGTCAGAGGAAATGTTTGTCATTTAGATACAAAATTAACTGTATATCCTGTTTGATATAAAATTGGTGAACCCTTAAAATTCTTTTAAGTCTGCCACCCCCATGCTTCAGTATGACCTTGTCTCTGGCTATGCTGCAAAAAAACTACATGTTCAATCTAAAGTGAGGAGCTTTTCAAGAAAACGTGTCAGGTAGCTGTATCACGGGTGACACTGAATCACAGGTGGTTAATCTGTAGGTATTAATAGTGGCAGGTAAGCTGCAGCAGCTACTTATAGATAGCCTGGAGAGCTAAAGAGCTATATACCACAGGATATTGGCTACATACACAAGGCTCAGGACAGGGAGAGACAACTTCTGCACAGAGCAACTTTATCAGACTTCACCTGTGAAAAGAAATAAATAATTGAAAAATTGTCTGAGGAGAGTCAAAAGCTACATCTAAACCTCGACTCAATCATCTGCTCATCAACCACCTTTCTCACTTGGTGAGACATTTTTCCCTCAAGCAAGGGAGAGAAAACACTTTCCTCACAATCCTGACCTAGTTTGGCCTCATGAGGGGGATGGCAGTTTGTTGTCATACAGAAGAAGAAACACAATACACACGCTCACGGACATTGGATTTTTGCGTCACTATTAGTCAGAGCCTCTGATCACCTATGCATGTCACAATCAGGCAAACAAAGACCTGCGTCATGCACGCGGTGAGAGTCAGAGGCATTGATGACACAGAGCGTTGGCAGGCATGCACATGCAGAATTTAACCCTTATGGATCCGGACCAAGGGGGAAAACTCAGTAAACTAAAATATAAATCATTATTCAATCACATTCATCACAGGTTGATCTGATAATGTAGTAGGTGTGCACTTCTGCCACGGTGAAGCAGATCTTGTCCAAAGTAGAGTGAAGATGTATTTTCTATTAAGAATTGACAAGTGATACTGTTTGTTTTCTATTTAATAAAGAAATGTGGTCCAGGTCTGATAAAACTACTACTGAAGCTGTTGGCATATATGCTATCTCTTCCTGCTATCATCTGGCTGGCCACCTCTTGCCTCCTGCTGCTTTAAATTATGTAGAGTAGGGCTGGGCATTATTATCTAATCTCCATATCACGATTAATTGAAGGTCTTACCTCAATTAAGATTAATAAACGATTATTTTATGCTATGCTGGAACAAATTAGTAGTGATAGCGGCAGTCGTCGACATGGTCTTCCTGCAGTATTTACACTTTACTTTTTTCTGCTTGATGTCCTCTGCACAGAATCCAAAATGTGCCAAAACAATGGTGACCATATTTTTAGTTGATATTAGGCCCTTTCGATAGATTGGCACTTGTCTGCTCCATGTTGGTGGCACGTCCTTTGCCCTCGGTGAAGGTGAACTTAGACTATAAAGAGGGGGCGCGATCATGTGACTTACTCAGGTAAAATAATCAAAATAATCGTCATGAGTAAAATCACTTCGATTATAGGGTCTAAATGTCAATTTCGATTATTTTTCGATTAATTGCCCAGCCCTAATGTAGAGTCGTCCGTGCTGCTCTGGGCTGTTCACAGCCATAGTAGATTGGAGCTTGGAAAGTTGGATCTGTCAGATTATGGACACTGAATCAGGCAGATCTAGCTGCACTGTAAGGTTAGGCCTTTCCATCATCAACACTTACAGGGCCAATTTCCACTACAGTGTGTTAAAAGTGTTGGGTCAGCTGGAGGATAAGTGTAAGAGCCAGTCAGTAACACTGTTATGTATTTCTGTTTGCTTGATAAGATGTCTGACTGTAAAAAAAAAAGGCCCCGTTCTGTCCCAACAGCTTTTCTTTATCCCTGTTTTACTTCTTTATAAAGACCAAAACTCCACTGTAAAAGTCATAAACAAAGAGAAAAACTCTGATGGGTCAAAGGATAACACTGGTGGTATTGTTCTCATTTCCTCATTGTTTAATTTCTCCCATGGGTTTGGTGCAATCACACACCCCTCCTTCGCACCCCCTCTAAGAAGCCAGAACTGGTTAAATTAGGGGTAAAAATAGTCCCAGCTCCCTCTATTGTCTGAGCCACACTAAATACAGTATTAACCAACGGTTAAACTCGTCAAGTCTGCTAAGAATCTGCATTAAAGCTGCTTTAAATGTTTTTGATCATCAGCAAAAGGTCAGACCAAAACAAAACTATTGTATTGGCGGGACATCCATATGGCTCTTTGTCTTCTTTTTACCCAGGAATGTAGTCTATGCAATTTTATTCATTCCTGCTGGTTAAAAACAAAGAGGGGGGCAGCCATCCTGTAGAAAAGAGGAATGTAAGGGGTATACAGTGCATGAATTGAACACGCACACACACACACAAGACACACAGGGGGGATAAATACAAGCCCGGCTGAGGGGTTTCCATTCAGAGAGATCAGTGGGAGGATAGACAGAGCAAGTCTAAACTGTAAAGCGTGGCTCTGCACCAGGGAGCACAATGCCAGCGGTGACAGCGCAACACACCCACTGAGGGCCAAGCCTCCTGATTGGGGAGGGAGAGTGCGGGAATTTTTTAGTGGGAAACAGGAGGAGGGAGGGGGCAAAACAGAGATGAACATGGAGAGGAGGGACGGGAGTAAATAGAGGAATGGAGAGACAGAATCTCATTTAGGGGAAACTTTGGAACAGGAACAAAAAAAAAGAGAAAGGAGACTGGGTTCAAACTGGGTGAGCAGGACCACGTGATCAGTCAATTTACTTTGCAGTTCACACAATGCCACGTTTTACTTAGCAACGTGTGACGGCCCATGTGTATATGTTAAATAGAGGATCTAATAATGTCTGCTCTCTCCATGGTGCCCAGACTGGCTGAGTGAAATCTATTCAGATGTGGAGCCCATGGGCCCGCTGCTCCACCTCCACTATACAGTTGGGATCCAAATGATTAAACCCCCATTGCAAATTAGGTTTATTGGCAACATTTACAAACTTCCAGCTGCTTGCAATAAAAAATACATTGAGAATTGAAATAGCTCAACACAAGTAATATTACAAGAGGCTTCTTCAAATTTAAAACAAAAATGTCACTTAATGACAACTGCAGTCTCAAAGTTATTAAACGCCTTGAATAAAATCCCTTGTAAGAGCACAAATTTGCACATCAGGTGCTGTCTCAGGCTGCTTTAGCACAGGGCCGAATACGGTCAGATCCGACAAGTTTTCATTACGTTTTTGCCTCGCATGTACATTGAAACTCTTCGCATTTTGTCCGATAACGGTAACTTTTGAAAACAGGTTCCAGAGTGGAAAGTTTTGAATACGCTCTCTATGAAGCTCCATAAACCTGAATCAGAGCGTGTCAGGGTGAAACACGTCACCGCATGCGCAGTACTCTTTCACATGAAGGCTGCGCCCGCATACCAGGAACAACAACAGCTTCAGCCATCTGCCAAGTAAAAAAGTCAGTATAAACGTAGCCTCAAGCACACCTGATCCTACTTATCAAGTGCTTCATTAGCTGCATCAGTTGTGCTATCTAAAGCACACTGCAAACACCTGCACTGGCTCAGGTTTTGTTTATTGCATGTTAGAAATATGGCTATGTCAAAAGAATTGTCCAAAAAATTAAGAGCAGCGATCATTGCCTTGCACAAACAAGGAAAATGATACAAAAAGACCGCAAAGCACTGAATGTCCCGAGAGAAACAGTTGGAAGCATAGTTCACAAGTTCAATGTGAAAGGAACAGAGGCTGCGCTACCTGGACGTGGCAGAAAGAGACCGTTTTCAAAGGCAGCAACTAGGGGTGGGTGATATGGCAAAAATATAATATCACGATTTTTAAAAATAAAATCACAATTACAATTTTATCACAATTCTTTTTTACTTTCATTTTTCTAGATTAATTTGCATGTTTGACCTTTTTTCCCTATGTTTAGCATATAAAACATGTAAAACCCTAAAAGAAAAAAAAAGGACACTTAAAGCAAAAGAAACTTTCTGAACAGGTTTCAATTTAAATAGTGCAGTTTTTTATAAAAATGTGCAATAAATATAAACATAAAAGGTAATGAACAACAATATCAACATTATCTCTTAAAGTGCAACAATTTAGAACAAATGTTATCTAACTGCAATGTCTATAACTTGAGTGAATAATACAGCTGCTTCAGAACAGATTTTTGTTCAGACATCTTCAAGCTTCTATCTCCTTTTGTCTTTCCACCATGGCTTCACGCTACATAATCAAACAGGAGATACTACCATGCACTGCCCTAAATGTGTTACGATTGGCTAGTCGGGTGCACGTCAAAGTCTCTGTGCCCACACAGACGATCTGACGATCGTTCTGCTTTATGACGATATTAAATTGTTATAATCCTTAACTATTTTGTATCGTCATATCACACACCCCTAGCAGCAACCCTCGAAAGACTAACTTGGTGGCAGCAGGCATGGATGCCTCAGTTTGCACAATAAGACGCATACTAAACACTGAAGGGCTGCAAGCCCAAACTGCAAGATGTACACCACTACTGACCCAGAAGCACAAGTAAAGTCGCTGTGGATATGCTCAAGACCATATAGAGCATGATCCTCCTCGCAACCATCAAACATGTCCCATCTATCTTCTTTGAATATAGTCCTGTGAGAAACACCTACAAGGGCAAGATGAAGAGCAATGTCCTTATTATACTGCAATGCAACATTTGCCGTCTTACAGGTGAATGTCAGTTCAGTTTGTACATATAAACAAGAATACTGTATACAAACATATGGCAGCATTGATTATAATTCTACCACCTCTGCATTGAAGCTGCTCGTGTTCGTGCATGTGTGTATTAGTATTTATATTTATGCAAAAAATTAACAAAGCATACAAGAAAATGCTAATGTACTTCAGAAAATATTCTACCACCAAAAAATGAGTCTGGCTAAAAAGATATGTACCCATAATCTCATTGGTGGTTGTTCTCACTATGTTTTCTGTTTTTTAACAAGGAAAAACACCATTCTTTTTCTCCCTGTTTAAGTGGACTTTTGCGCAGGGAGAAAGTTTTAAAGCTTGAGACAGAATGAAGTCAGCAATATGACTGAAGTCAGTGTGGCGTGTGTCTGAGAAAAACAACAAAGAGGAGACAGCGTTTGCACAGTACGAGCCTGTGACATCGCATCAGCGAGAGGCTGGAGAGGACTCACATATGTGTCATGCCCCTGCCCAGGACAATGTGTCCTCGTCATTTCAGAGTTATTTAAAGACAGACCGCATCTGGGCAAGTCATATTAAACTTTCTAAAACCCTCAGCTTCTCAGTAAATTATTATGTGCACAGTGAAATCCATGGCTTACACATTAGGAGTATCCTGTGGCGAACCTTCTATTTCTGGACATCAAATATTGCCTTGCAAATGCCCTGATAAGCTGCTCAATCGCAACTCATTCCAAACATGTGAAATAATAGGCGGTCATGTTCCAACAAAGCCGTACTGTTCCCTCTAAAGTTAATAGGTTTATGACAGGGTCTCCCTTTGTAGCAAACACAGCAAGTAGCTGGTGGCTCTATTAGAGTCCAAAAAGTATTAAAGTTTGGTTTTACTGGGAAAACAAGTTAAACTACGTCAGCAAGGATAATCTTCTCACTAATAACCCCAGAGCACTGAGGCTAAATGCTAAATCTCTTCTCAGATAATACAGACTTTGTAATGTAGCTTGTGAGACTGAGAGACAGCAGCTTATTAACTAGATATGGTCACCAATTACTGCATATACTTTCAAAAAAAGAGTGAAATACGATGGAAAATGAAGGGTTAAAGTATTTTAGAAATGTATAAGTCAATATATATGTTTACAACAGGAACAACAAATAAAAATGTACTCAAAATCAACCAATGAAAATCAGGCATTGCTTTTGGATAGTGGATCAACAGATTTTTAAGTTCAATTTTCAGTTTCAAATTTCGTTTTACATTGTGTATGTGTGTACACTGTGTATGATGACAATAAAGCTTTCTATTCTATTCTATGCTTTTCTTTCTTTAACAGAAGCATACCAACAATTTTTGCTATGTCTGTATGTTTCTTAGTTAATCTGACAGAAATTGGTCTTTTTTTTGTTTTGGATTCAAATATAGCAAGGAAAACAATAAAAGTCAAAGTATACTGCAATGTTTGGGATCGCAATACTCAGCTTATCATAAAATACTAAGCATAGACTCAAGAACAGTGATATTACCATATCATGGGACAACCAGTGACTCCCACCCCTATTAGCTCAACTTTGAAGATTTTCCATGCGGACTCCCTGCCCTGTCACTGCTGTGATGCACTGAACAGTACCATATGAGAAAACCTGCGGTTAAAACCTGGGCTTGTGGGACAGAATGTAATTGTAAATATGATTGACTCTGCATGATGAGTGTTACTGGAGGTCACCCAAAACACACAAGAGCACACAGCTGTGGGGAATGTCCAGAGAATAGAAATTTCCTGCTTTATCTTATAAGTGTTGTTGTACAAAAATAAAACAGCACACACACACGCACAGTAGGAGGAAGATGGTGAAAAGAAGGCAAATATAGAGCAACGCAAATCAACGTAGGTTACACATATGTTAAAAAAAAAAAAAAAAAAAAAAATTTGCTTGTAATTGTTGCTTTAAGCTTATAAGCCACTTATAGCACTGTTCAAAGTAACACTGAGTCAACAGGATCACCCCAAGACTAACTTGCAATCAAAGTAGGCTCACCATGTTAACCTGCTGCACACACCTGCAGCTATTAAGTAAACAGTAAAAAGGGGCATGTCTGAGACAAACTCCAGGTGGAGCGTCTGTTGATAAAAGCAATACACTTAATGAAGAGCTGCCTTGCTTGCAGCAGCATTTACATGATTCAATGAAGGCCCAATGCATTTAAAAGAGAAAATAACATCTGTACCTATTTTTTCTGCACCAACTACCTCAAAGTTACAAGAAATGTTTTTTAAAAAAAAAAGCTTTTTATTTAAATATTAGGGATGTAACGATATGAAAATTTTTCATCATGGTTATTGTGACCAAAATTATCACGGTTATCTTTATTATCGTGGTATTGTTGCAGTGTGCTCAAAATGTTCAAAAAGTACTTTTACACAGAATTGAAATCATTTAGCCCCTTTACTATTATAATTGTAACAGGTCTTTTTAGTCTTTTCTGTCTATTGGGTCAAAGAATGTTTGAGAACATTTTTTTACCCAAAAATCAAGTATTTTTGATTATTATGTAATAAATGCTTAAACTGTGTGTTATTCAAAAAGAAAAAAAAAACAGATTTGAACCTTAAACAGGATTCTCTTCGTAAATAATTGTAAATGAAGATGTTCAAAGTTTTGAGACAGCCAAAAATAAATGTAACCTATTTTGCATAAACTCACACATTTTAGTTTGCCTATAACATCAGTGTCCATGTTACAGCTCATAATATTGACCACGTCCAGGTCTTTTTATTTGTCTATTTTTTGTTTTACTGACAACAGTCCCTGAAGCAGTTAGCTCCCTTCATGACTCTCTTCTGGTCTCCCCTTTCAATGGCAGATCACCTTGACGTCTCCTTTAATAATTACAAATTATGATTGATTAAATCCATAAAACACGAACTTTGACGGAAAAAGACGATCTACTACGAAATACGGCGAAAGAACGGCAATAACACATTCCAGAATGATCCTAATGCTGTTAATGACAAGGTTTATACATTATCTAGACAGAAAAAACTGATAACCACCTGTAATTCTCTCAGTTATTATGGCTAACTGAATCTTATCTCTCCCTCTCTCTCTATCTCTCTATCTTTACGGCTCGGTCAGTTCATTTACTCGAGGAGTTACAGCCGTTTCAACCAGGCACATCTTTTTATTTCGCTGGAGCTTAATGTTTAAACAGGGAGACTGTTTTATATCAGTCTCCCCTCGGCATCCTTGTAAAATCTAAAATTCAACCAAACTTCAGAGTCTGTTTGGAGAGCAACAGTCTGCACTGAAGTGTTTCTCTAACTTTCACTCTCAGACTCTGAGGCCAAACAATGCAAAATGCGCATGCGCGCCTCGCATGAGGCTGCTTTATCGAGGACAGATACGTAGTTCAGGCTTTTTCCAGTCAAAGAGCAGCATCACCGTGAGTTAATGAGACAGTATGGTGATCAAAGATGGTATAACGGTAATTTTAATAGGACAATGTTTACTGTGGAGAATTTTACCGCAGTTTACCATTTTACCGGTAACCGTTACATCCCGATTAAATATATTACCTTACAGTGCCATGCATGTTCTTAGTACTAGCATATTTGTCTGACTGGTAAGTTTAATCCAGTTTGATTAGGTTGAAAATACTGGAAGATACTTGCATATCAGTTACATAAACGGTAGTGATATTGACTGTTAATTTTACATAGACACCATTACACTTTACAACTGTTAAGGCAAAAATTTTGACATACTAAGAGTCAAAACTTTTTCCCTGATATCAGCCATCTGCAAAATTCTTGTCTTGCAATTCTGTAAACAATATTACATTTTTATTCAGAAAAATAGAAAAGAGGTAAGAAATATACCGGTTGTAATCCCAATTTAGCCAAGTAATTAACTAAAACAGACTCAACACTTCTCTTCGAATAAGACTCTTCAAAAATGTATTTCAGTAATCCAGGTCATATTAAAGTCCAGCAAAATCTGTGGCACTGAAAACTCACAACTCCCTGAATATCACTGACCAGACATTGCAAACAAAATGTTCCTTAGTTAAAGTCATCTCCATCCACATTATTCTCCGGCTCATCTAAGTCCCCTCCATCCCGGGTGATTCTGTGAAATGACAATGTAATTTCTGCTCCATTTATTCTCATGCCAGGGCAAAGCGTTCTAATTCAGCTGTCGAGTCCTCACAGACTCCCCGCCCTTACCTCCCATGCTGGGCCAATATTGTGCTTAAATCTCATGCTCCGATTGTCATGGATGAACCCTGTATGGCACAATTAGATAAGCGGCGTAATTATAATGGCACCCTGTGTCCACGCAAATCACACTTTGAACTGTTGAAATGTTTACAGCGGAAGAGACCCAAATATATATTATCCCCCTTGACCCGCCGCCCAACCACTGGCGGATAATGAGCCGCAAGCCGCTCTGCACTGAGGACTAGATCAACTAAAACACACACACATACACACACATAAAGGAGCAGCACCAGACTCCAGGGTCATATCTATGACCTTCTTATAATCTCTCATGTATGAAAATAAATAGGGAACACAGCAGGTTTATGTCACACCAGGAAATGTACAGTAAGTCCCTGTAGGCTGCAAGATGATACAGCATAGAACAATATGTAACTTGATGTCAGAGTAAGTGTGCTTTCTTTGGTATCCAATCTGTCATGCAACACCAGTGTAACCTTAAAAAATCAGATAATTCTGCATTAGTACACAGATGAACAAATACACATGCACACACATACGCAAACACGGAGCTGAAGGTCTATTGATGGCTGAGGACCAACCTTGATGGCTTGGAGAGCTTCGATTGGCTGATTGCTGGAAGCCTGGACCAATTAGGTCAGCTTGTCTGTGATTAGAGGTCCGGTCTATATTGTCCTGCTGAGAAAGATGAGGGGGAAAGAGAAAAAAAAGAAAAATTGTAATTTCATTGAATCATTTCAAATACGCACAAACATAATAAAACAAAATGAAACCTCAGTTAGTCAAGCTCAAAGTTTGTGGGTTGATTCTATTTTATAGTCTGATATTTCCTTCTCCACAAGTGCTAAAAATACAAAGTACAGTAATAGGTTTTTGTGCCATTCTTGTTCATTAAAATAACGTGAAGGGTAAACACAAGGCTCAAATACTTTAACCTTTGAAATGTCATTCATGTATCCCACAGTCAGAGCAGACATTGGTGTGACTTGACGGAAAAAAACCTGAAGCATTCTTGAGTTTTCAAAGCCAAGAGATGATCATGAGGATCATTTCATGTTACCTTTTACCTTAAATATCTAATCAAGTCATCTTAAAATGTTATCAGTTTATTGTTGAGTCAGTGTCAACATGTATTAAAACTTTTAAGAAAATTGCTCAAGGCGCTCTAGAGCAGGTTCACAACCCTTTCTTCCTATGGTGCCCCACTCGTTGTACACAAACCAAATCCAGACCCACCTGGATCCACAAAGAATGTTTTCCAGAATCAGTTCTATTAATTATTTTAATCATTATAACAATTATTATAATTGCTAGGGGGGCAACACTCCAGGTTAAGTACCAAAAGTTATAGTTTTAGTCAGTCTGTCAATAAGTGTTCAATTCACATGAATAAGAACAAGTCATAAAAATGTAGTTTGTGAATTGTGTAATCTAGATGTCCTTACTTTAGGATACTATAAATGCATTGCTCTGTATACTGCCTTTAAAGCAAACACTTTACCTGCTGTTGAAACTGGAATCATGATCAGTATCCGCCAATTAGGCCTGTCACGATAATCAAGAAATCAATTAACTGCATGATGAATAAAAAGTCCTCAGTAAGTATGCCGGCCTCGATAAATTGACACGTTTATGCATGTTTGTTTTCCTCCTTTCTCTCTACCAAACAGGCTGTATGAGAAGATGGCTCAGTCTTTGCAACTGTCTCAACACCAGGGTGCGTTTTTTCTACAGCAGATTTAGCACATTTACAGCAAAGTGAGCATCTGTCAGTCATTCAATCTTTGGGTAGGGGAGACAGGGCTGCTCATGCGTACACACAGAAAGCTGAAGTGAGCGCCGTGAGGAGAAACAAGGAAACAAACACAAATATGAATGCTGGCACAAAAGCTATGGTTCCTAACCACAGCCCCAGCGTGGGAACACTTTGGTTTTGAACAGGATGAACAAGGTGTGAGCCCATGAACACCGACGAGCAGATATGTCGTATTTGTATGAAAGCAGTGCCGACGAAGGAGGGGAGGTGCAGCAGAGCCTTTGTCCCGACAGTCACGTGTACTGTGGCGTTTGCTCAGTAAAGTAAATATAAATAAAAGAGCAAAATGGTGTGCTCTCACAGACAGTGTTGTTCACTACATTGCATAATAAGTGCAGCCCTTCAATACGGTTGCAAAGCCACCACTTCCGGAAATGTCACAAACATTTGACAGACAGTACGAATTGACTGGGAGAAAGTATATGTCACAAACAGTTCCTGAACTGTATAAACTCCATTTTATTTATTGTTTTTATTGTTGTGTGTGTTTTATTTGTAAAGAAAAAAAAAACTCAGTCAGGATCTATTTTTTTGTTGTTTTTGATTAGTATAATGATTTTTAGTAGCATGCAATTTTTCCCAAAAGAGAGTCCATTTCATTTCCATTGTTTTTCTTTTCTCTTTTTTTTGTTTGATTAATATATCATTTGTTTAATTAACTTCATTTCAAAGCTCTTGACCTTCCAATTACAGTTCAATACTTTTTAGAAATTCAAATTTATTGCTTTTGATACAGTGTACTCACTTTATTATGACATATATATCATAATAACATTAATGAAGAAATTATGTTTCAAAATAATATTGACAAAAATATCGTTTATTGGCAATAATTTTTTGGACAATTGTTGTCCAGCAAAATTTGTTATCGCAACAGGTCTACCGCCAATCACACACAAGGGAATCAGTATCGGCCCAGATAACTTGGTCATGACATCCCAGTCTACAGGCTTGGTTCTGGCTTATGAATGTAACCAGCTATCCTTTCATTACATTGGATATTTGTTTAAAGTTTGACAAATTTCCTTCCAGCATTTCTAAGAAAAAAAAATTCACAGGGGTCTGATGAAAGTAGACATGTTCATGTCCACCTCTGTTTGCCTTAAAATAAGGTCCATAATTCCCAAGACACAGCAACAACGGACAAAGGACTTAGAAATAAGAAGCTGCTTGAGTGAAAGCAAAGCAATAAGTTCCAATGGAGGAAACAAGTGGTCTATATCAAAAAAGGTTTTTCAAGTTCTTACTTCTGAAGGATAAAAAAAAAAATGCTTTAAGGATATATTAGCATAAAATGTTTTTAGACATTGAACTATGATGACCTCAGCTGTTTCTTCACTGCATGTTTAAAAACAGTGTGTGAGCATGGCCGGGTGTCTAAGGCCCAGGAGATAACGCTTCACCACCATGTCCTCACTTGACCCCTTTCCCTTGTCCCCTGTTCCCTCTCTCTCTCCGTCTCTTGCTGTAAAGTCCTCTGTAAGAAATAAATCACCACAGAGAAGGAAAAGGTGTGAACAAACTCTTTTCACTTTGAGAGGTTTCTAGCATGCACGGCTTCTCAACAGTTCAACTGTAGGTTATCCATTGTGTATGGATGTACGTGTTGGGGGATGTCCCATTTGGGGCCTGACAGCATGAGTGGGAACAGAACGTCCTGGGGCGGTCCACTCCGCTCAGAAAAAAAAGCTGTGTGAGTCTGTATTGCAGCAGACCTTCACTGATGCTGTAATAAAAGCTGCTGCGGTTACTTGTTCTGCCTCATTTACAGTTCTGACACACAATACATGCAGCACAGGGGTTACTCAGTACACATTTTCTCTACTTTACATGGTACTCTGCTCAATTCTTCATGTTAGATGGTTCTCCCTTCCTGCCAGTTATCTACGCTGGGTCCAGTGTCTCTCTTGAAGCGACATGATGCAACTCTTCTGCCTTAAAAAGAGTAGAAGTGTGGAATAGTACATTTTTCCATGGAAAAATGGCATTGGCCATCTACTTTTCCGCACCATGGGGCAAAAGTGGAAGAATGCAGTTTGCCTGACAAACTCCAATGACATTACAGCACTTTTTACACACCAGTCTTCAGCTAAAAGACACCACTTGGTCAGAGCAAATCAGACGGATTCTGTATGATACCATGGCTGTGACTTATAAATGAAAGAAGATCATGCGAAGGTAAGGGGTAGCTAAGCACTAAATGGAGAAACAATTTTAAAGAAGTAATCCTCAAAAAAAAAGACATATTACAGTTAGATAATCTGTGAAACTGCTAGATCAAACTGTAAAGTTATTTCCTATGGCTTTCATAGGACAATGAGATGGTTATGTAGTGCCTATCAGATGGTTTGATAAGCTTTTTCAACGTTGATCTGAAACATTTTTAAGCACTATAAATGGCTCCATTTTTCCCTCCCAGCTGTCACTGAGTGAGGGGCAGGGTACACCCTGGACCAGTCACCAGCCAATCCCAGGGTCACATAGAGAGACAGTCAATCATGCACACTGTGGAGTCATTAATCAGCCTAATTAGCATGTTTTTGGTCTATGGGAGGAAGCTGGAGAGAACCCATGCATACACGGAAAGAACATGTAACTTCCACACAGAAAGGCCCTGACCAACACGGATTACAAACCAGTAACCTTTTTGCTGTGAGGTATGCGCACTACCTGCTGCACCACAGTGCTGCCCAGTTTAAAAACCAGCACATGTACTACTGATTGTAGAAACGACTGTAGTTTGTCTTGTCTTCTGTCTATTTCTGAAACAAATAACATGTCACTGTAAGAGTAACATGCCAATTCTAGTGCAGGAGAGACATAACTTTTATATTATACACGTGTGCATACATCAACTACATGGTTTGGGTAGTGTTCCTGGTTCCATTGCAGTATGTTCATTAGCAGTACGTTTTAAATGCCGTCATCATACAGCTGTGGAAACTATTGTGACATCCTCACGACCAGTAAACAAAGATAAAGGATAGCACAGCTAGCTCTCTGAGGTAAAAATACCTGTTTTCTTTCAGAGATGGATGTTAGCAGAAAAACAAAACACAATCAAAATCAGGAGCGAGTTTAGAAGTCATTCAGAATTATAGACCTGATAACAGGAAGTGTTTCATTTCCAAGTTGGATGCCCCCGCTTGTTGTAATAGTCTAACCATTAAGAGATCAGCAGTGTCTTACATCCCCTTTTAGCATCAGCTCACTTGGATCATCACCAAAGTAATAAAAATGACCTCATCAGATATACGGTATTATCGCCCATGGAAAACCAAAATGACTGAGTAGAGTCAAGTGGAGTCAAGCCAATATCAGTGTAGTGGAAAAGCTTCATAAAAAACGTGTGCTTCCATCTGTATTTATAATGGAAGAGGTTGGGAAATTATGGTATAAAGGACATATAAGTGGTCTTAAGTTTGACTGAACTACAAAGAACATGGCACGAAACATAACATACAATGTCCTTGGCTGTGATATCAAGCCCAGGTGAGCACATAAACATTCTGAAGCATTTTCAACATGGCATTGCATCAACTTTAAAGGCTGCAATGCGTTTGACATTGTTGACATTGGGCCCAGTATTTCAACACAGAAAATAATCAGGAAAGTTAACAGCATTGTAATATTTATGCACTTAATGTAAATAGTAATCTAATTTAAGCATCTCTGATATTATCAGAAAGGATCTGTGCTTTGTAAAGCCATTTGCTAAGTTTAATTAAATAAAAATTTAAAAAAAGGTCTCATATCTAAAATGTGCTAGATAATAGGAAAACTTTGTATCCTATCTAATCTGGTTGAGTCATATAAAACATTGCCCTAATCAGGCTCTCAAAACCAAATGATTTCAGAAACCTTGAAGTGTAAATCTGAAATTCAGGCGCATCAAACCTGAGAACTGAAAGTTAAGTATATTTCAGGAATTTTAAGCACTTGCACAGACCCTGTATGTAATTTTGCTAAAATTTCATAAAAAATCTTTCAATACAGCAGATCTGGTCTGCAATTTTTGTGACATTAATTTATATTACATGTCCACAAATGCACATTCAATTGCTGTTAAGATACAACTGGACTGAGAACCACAATTCATCATGGACTTGGTATCCCTAACTATAAAGTGCACCTCAAAAGTTTTGAGGAAAAGCTTTTGTATTCACTTGAAGTGAACATTTTTCATAAATACTGTATTGTCTTCTTAATGCAGCCTTATTTCAAATAACGCTTATAAAGTCAAGTCTTTAAATTAAGCATTAGAACCGTTTTCACCGGGCTGAGCAAAGCTGCCAAAATCATTAAAGAAAGCTCTATCTGATCTGCACAAACACAGTTGTAATGTTAAATGCCAAACGCATCCCTATGTATTTGTAAAGATTGTCTGAAAAAACATGAATCAGTCTCACATTTGAGTCTAGAAATTTAATTTGTGTGGCCACCGATTCAGTGCATCTCTCAAAATCATTTAATATTCTTTGATGTCAATGCTAAATGTAAAACCATTAACATGAAAATCTTAAAAAGACTAAAAGGACATGGCTGAACATTTGACTCACTGTGATGACAGAGCCTGAAGAAGAATCCCACTCGGATGCCTCCATTCTTCAAAAGAAGAGCACGGCTGCATAGTTTGGATCTGTATAATCCATTACTCGCCTGCAGGAACTTTTTTGTTCAGTGGAGAAGAAGTCGCAGGTGTTCTGGTACAAACTCTCAGCCTACTCTACATTTAACTGGAATCTCAACGTCAGTATAGGGTCCCATCCACCTTCGCCACCCCCCATCTCCCCCTAAACATCTCTTCTATACCAACTAACCCAACCGCATCCAATCATTACATAGCATTGTTCTGTCTTTGTATTGTTTCGAGTTCCAGCCGTCTTGTCTGCATCGAGAAAAAAGATTCTGAGCTTAATGGGACTAACCTTCTATTGAAATAAAAAAAACAGTAAAACAACCACGGCATCACCCCATTTGTCCCCGTGACATGGCAAACCCCATCATCAACACACCGTCTGGGGGTCCAGCTACCAGACTGTGACTGATCCCTACCCAGTCACCCAAACAGCACTGGGACGCTGGTTGGTTGGTGGGATGGTACAACACAACGGTGGTGTGTGCGCATGTGTGTGTGTGTGTATTCAGGACAGGATGGTCATGGTTCAGCTCCACTGAGCAAAAACGCCGGGACTCTTTCACACCATATACTGGTCTTGAATGCAGCTTTGCATGGCTGTCTGGGAGTAAATGAGTTAACACACTAAAAGGACTAAAAGGACTTAAACACACCTTGATTTCTTTTGTTGATCTAACCAAAAAGCCTCCAAATCCCAGACAGATTTTGACGCCCTACGGACAATTGGAAGGATGTTAAATTGGGGATTTTATCCTATAGAGTTCTGCCATTTTGCATAATTCTCAGCCATGGCTTTGCAGGCTTGGAATTAGAGTAAAACTAAAAGAGAGTATGTAAGACTACAAAGAAATTCTAAAAACAAAACTTTCATTTCTTTTTTTTTGAACACTTTTTTGTCTGGCTCTCTGTCTCTCCCTAACACAAATTCTTTTACACACAGGCACAAAAGCAGGGGCGCGTACGCACCGACACACACGTGTTGCTCGAGTTCTTAAAGCCGGGTCACAGAACGACCGGGGTAGGCCAAGTTTTGACAAGGAGCATATAAGGGCCTTTTCATATTGATGAAGTCAAAAGGAATTGTGAGGGGTTGAGGGTTCAGCTTTTTAAAAGGGGTCGGAAAAAGGCCAGAGACGAGGTTAAAGCTCTGAAAGCAGGACAGACACAAAGGTCTGGAGATCAGGCCTTGGACAAAAAGGAAAAGACTGAGACGCATGTCAAAGTAACAAATCAAGAGGAGGTCAGACAGAGGTTAAATGTGACCACGGACTGAATATTATCAATACTTGACTGGCAAGAAGATTAAAATAAACTGCTGACAATAACTCGATCTGAGTTTGACATTAAAAATAAGAAACACTGGAAATTTGTAAGGGAATAGAAATCTCCCATTGTGCTAACTTCACAACGCTAACTGGTTAAGTCCTGTTGCAAAATACATGACCAGTACACAGCCTGAGAAAATCCCTTCTTACATAATTATCCAGAATGAGATCAGGGGATCACACCAACGTCTGCTCTACTGCTTCATTTACCTGTTTGTTTATACAGAGGAGCTTCTGTCACAGCAGAGCTAAGTACCACACAAGGTCAACTATGACACACATCCACTCCAAATTACATGCAATACGTGGTTTAGACTATTAAAGATTATTTTCTAACTCAGACAATCACTTCATTGGTGATGAGTGGTATAAGTAATATTGATGCACCAATGTAACGTGATAATTTGTAGAACAATACTTAATTTCATTGCACCTTATCATCAGTTAATAATTAATGAAAAATGTGGACTGTTTGTTTAATACTGTAGTTCAGCAGCTTGACTCCTGGTCTCTTTGCTACATTTCTTATATTTAACAGACAATAGGATGTATCAATGATGCAGTAATCAAGCTTTATATATTAAACTGATCTCATAATTTGGGTCCTTTAAACTACAAAAAACACAGAGACATATGATTCAGTTTAACAAAATAGGATGTTACATCTCCCTGCTTGCAGTTTTGTGATATACTGTTCTTATTATCATTATACATGTACAGTGACACACGTGGCACATTAAAACAATGCATGTACTGTCCTGAAAACTACATGTACTGATGCATCCGAAATATGAAAAATACAATCTGCCTTGTGTAAGCATTTTGACACCCACATCAATTAGCTTTTTGAACACAGGTTTCGACATTGTTTTAACATTTTCAACCCACACAACTAAACACAAAGCTTGTGGGATCTACCCCAGTCTTTTGAAGCAAGATAAAAGAGCGGCAGATATGTGAGGGGCGTGTTTAAAACCAGAAATGGTGTATTAACCATGGGTGATGGTCAGAATTTGGATCATCCTGTCATGTATTTCTTATAAATTCTGATGAACTTTTTATTGATCTTGGATCTTCTACTTTCTGTGTTTATGAGAGTGTAAATTCTAGTCAGTCCTTGACCTTTAACAGGAAAAACAGTAAATGTTTGATAGTCGGACACTTCGATTGGTGCATCTGAACCTCAATAAACCAAAAGTAATGTCAGTCTGTCTCAACGCCACACACAGAAAACCTGGTTTTTCATTTGATTTGTCAGGAGAACATTTGGCCATACCTGTGTGAACTTGGCTTTGAGCTGAGGGAACCAACATTGCAAAAGGCCCCAAGCAAAACAAATGTAATTCTGTGATTTCTAGGAATACTGTGATGTTCTGAGAAACCATAGACGATCATGTTAGTGTTCAGCCCCAGATAAAACAACCCAGCTCTCCCAGACTCCCACAGCAGAAATAAAGCTTTAGCGCTGCACTCTGCTTGTTTAACCAAAGATCCAGCACAGATTTGTAGAATCTTAATAAACCAGAGGACAGGCAGGAGTTTTATACAGGACAATGTCGACCAACAACATTTCTTGAGCTCTTACACAGCATATTCAATCGGATCAAGTTTTATTTTTCCAGGGTTACATTCATAAAAGCTTTTAAAGTGTTAAATGTTCTGTAGTGTCTGGATTAAAGCCTCTGCAATCATTTGGGATCTAACATTTACAGTCCAGTTTAACCAGATCAGATTTGTGACGCTTTGCACATACCTTCATTTTATCACCTCGCTCTATCATACAACATAAACAAGATTAAAGCTGCGATGCAATCCTCCTGCCGTATGTATGAATGTTATCTACACATGAATCTGTTTTGAATCGCTGCTGAACTTTAATCAATGGAAAAATCCCCCATAACTCTAGAATTTCACAGTGAATGGGTTTTCTCATTCAGCAAGTCAAGGTACATCTGTTATAGCTGAATGCTTCACAAACAGACCACTGAATGTGTGTCTGTACGTCTGTGTGTGTAAACTGGAAGTGTGTACATTTGGGTCTACAAACTGTATACTCCATGGCAGCAGCCGCCGCACTCTCCGAACTGTAAGTGAAATTCAAATATAATTTGATGTTTTGGACCAAGAAGTAATGAAACATCAAATGATCGGGCCAATAAAATGTGTGTCTGTTCAAATCAGGGGGGAAATCAGAGGATCTGATGTGCTTCAGGGTGCCTCTATATGCTTTAAACACACAAAAGAAGGAAAGAAGATAAGTCTACACACATATTTAGTCTGCTCTATGTTTTGATGCATGCTCTCTTGAAAGTTTCTAAAAATAAAGGGTAAAGATTGCTGGGCCCTGTGCCATAAAGGAGCAGAAAAAGATGAGGTATGACATGGTCCATACTGAATTTCCTAACTGTAATATCACTGATACCGTTACTGCTCCATACCTTCACTACTTTAACCTCCATTGTATCAGCAGTAAATGTCAAATCATTTTAAACTGATGAAGGACAGAACCCAATACGCAGCATCTCCGGTGATAGTCCTCATTAAAACAGACTTTGAAGCAGCTCCTGCTCGAAGACATTTTGTTCATTTGTGCTAATTTTTTTTGTCTAGCACCCTGTATTTAACATTTTTGGGGATGTGTGTGTTCTTCCTCCTGTTGTGTATGCAGAGACCTGTAGCAAACTCTCCCAGTAAGCTTCAAAACTGATCAGCCAAGCCCAGGATGCAAATACGCACTGACGTTACCATTGATTTCAACATTGAATCTGGGACCATTTTAGGAGGCCATTCTGTGGTAAAAATATAAAACCTCTTCTATTACAACCCAGTTGACATCAATCAGACTCTGATCGATACACTCCACATTCTAAATGTTTCAGAAATTTCCTGTTGCGGATAAACGTGATTTGAAGAATACATTCAGAAATAGGCCTCTGCCTAAAATCAAGGCTCGGCACTCTCAGACAATTACAAGTCTCTCTATAGCTTTGTTACACACCAGGCATTAATGATGATTGTTAAATTAGAAAAATAACACAACAGAGTTAACAAGCTTTCCATGAGAAGCCACCTGGCAGACCCTGAAGAAAATACACAGTATTGACCTGACTTAACTCCCCCGCAACACACACACATGTCAGAGCGTGCACAGACACACATACACAAAAACACACATACACACAGTCCCTGAGTATTGACCTTTGGTGTCCATCTCCTAAGCTGAGGTGATTTGGGGCACTGAAGCTGCTGAACCCTCTGACCTGTGGCAGATCAGGGGTCAGAGGGACAGATAAACCCGCAGCCCAGCTGACAGGCGAACAATGGAGCCGCTTCTGATCGGGCTAAAAGTGCTACTGCTCAAATCCAAATGTTTGGAGGCCCTTTGCTCCACTCAAGCTGATGTGAACCAATCTACAATCCCAAAAAACCTAGAGAGTGAAGTCTGACCTGAATGACCCAAAGAGAAATTAGCACATCAGGACTCAAGTCCTTATTCAGAGGTTGTCTTGAGTCAGTCCAACATTACGGTGCAGATAAATCTTAGGGAGGTAACAAGCATCACCTCTACAGATCACATACTATCAGGGAAATCCACAATGCTTATGAATCATCAAAATTTACAAACAATTGTATGTGTATGGGGCAGATGTCCCTCGGCCATTGGGCAAAAACTCAGGGGAAGTTGTTTGTTTTGTATTGATTGGGTCTTTTGCAATTTAGTCCACTGTTTGCTTGTTCACATTTTTGCTTCAATTATGTTTCCTGAAATAATATAGTGACATAGCATTTGGTAGATTTGTGATTTTTGTTTTTATAAAGTTCTGAAATCACACTCTATTTGTTATTACAGGCCTATGATATTTTATTGTAGAAATCTTTGGAAAAACTTGTTAAAATTGAAAATCTTAGTTATAATGGACAACATTCTGAATGAGAAGTTTCAAAGCAAAATCACCTTTTCATTCTCAAATTTGAGCCGGCACGCTTCAAGCATTACATTCAACCACTAAAACAATTTTTTCTGTTCATGAATGCAAGTAAATGACTATAATTTTACATCTTAAGCAAGAAGCCTGAAACTGGTGGTGGTCTAATAAGTTTGTCATGCACTGTATAAAGAGCTATTTGTACAGAAAGTATTAAAATTCACATGCATGAACAGTTTTAATGCAAATACTTGCATCACTAAAATACACCATCTTTACCATGTCCAAGACTTTGTGAAAGATGTCAACTCAGGTATTTTGTAAGAGAAAATAATTAATTTTGTGTTTTTTAAAGAAAATGTTAAAAAGTCATGTGCTTAAACTGCATGCAAAGAGTTAAACGTCGAACAATAACTACTTTTTCTTCTTTGTCAAATGTTCAAAAGTTGGTGTTAACATGTGGTGCAGTTCAAGAAGGAAATACTATCAATATATGGTATTTTATAGCAATCTCTGGTGCACATACCGTCTCAACAGTGCTATGTGTCACATTTTTTAATGTAATGTAAGATTTATGCCTTGAGCCGCTTTGCAGAAGACACATTAGCTCAGTTCAACACAAGAAACACCACTACACTCAAAAATGACAGCCAGATGTAAAATCAGGAAGAGCCAATGGGCATGAAATCAAAATAAAAGTTTTGAAATATGCACAACAGTGGAGACAAAACAAATTCAAAATGAAAGATGAGAAGGATTCAAAGACTGAACTTTGACAGGTACTGTCAGGTCAGATTCACCTGGATGTTTTAAAGTGAGTTAATTTGAAACAATATTTAAGACTTCTACTGTGCAAGGACACACTTAATTAATAAAGGCGATGTAAAAGGCCACAGCCCATGTGTCTGTGTATGAGTTTAAGAGACACTAAAGCATCAAATTGAAAAGAGCAGCTGTCACCCGGGGCAGCTGGAGCCAAAAGAACATGCTTATATGTGTCTGTTGGATCAACACTGTTAATCAGCTTCTGCCCCTGTAGCTCTTTGTTAATTCAATGTGTTAAAAGAGGTGAAATGTTGTGACATATCAGGTGTACGCTTACCAAAAGGCCAAATATACAACTGTGAGCACCTTAGATAGAGAGGAAGGCTGGGAAAGGCTGCTCTGTTTGGCACGAACCACAGTGACCTGAATCCGCACCCTCACCTTTTCTCAGAGTTCCTGGAAGCACGGCTGCAGTACCTCGAGTTCTACTTGGATGGTTTATTATTAGTTACCCGTGTTAAATATATAAATAAAACCAGACATCTGACTTGTACCATGACAGGGGTTCATATTTCATAATCACAGCCTCCTACAGTTTTCCCAGAAGCTTCATTCACGGATAATGTTCACATTAGGCAAGCACTCAATGGCTGTGACAGGATCTAATGTTTTCTCGTGTAACAGACACACTTGTACTTACGACCTATATCAGCATTTCTATCAAATGAAGACATTTTGCACTCATTCTTAAAGTATGCCACAACCACTGTATGCCACACGGGTTTTTAGCTTTATCAACTATGGTCTTAGATCAGGGTCACACTCTCCTTTTTAGAATCAAGTTTCGGACTATTAAGACCCTTCTGTGCCCCAGTTCCCCAATGCATGTTGGACTTGTAGGCTCTGGATTTTTTGGCCCTGAATTTAAAGCCATTGCGTGTCTTAAAAGTGATCCCATAATAATCATTTAACCCTGCCAGCTACTCTCCATATGTCCCATACTGAAGCCAAGTCATTTAACATGTAATTCATCATTTTCTTTCCCCTCCATCTGTGGTTTGTGTATCTACATACAAAACTTGCAGTTATAAAACAGTCAAATCCCAATTTTTGTCCAAGAAACATGACCTTTCAGTGCATGTTAACAATTTAGTCTGACTGACTCTGCCTTGTATCGAACATTGTGAGGTCAGATTAAGAGACATTAGATAATGCACTTTATGTCTGATATCAGTGCATGGTTGAAACTTGATCTGAACCGACTGGGCAAGGCATTTGGTAATTCTTAACAGTTTCCTCATAGAGCTTTGAGCTGGAAAACCCAAAGAATTTATCAGAAGTTGAACAACATACATAAGACTTAGAATGCTGGCATGAAAGGGTCAGTGAATTGGTTCTCTAATAGTGTGACAAGTGTGCCTACAGAGAAGTCAAGGTGAGCCTTGGGGATATTATTCAACCATGTGTTTTTACTACAACTCCAGAGCAGCTGATGATTTATATCGATACCAATGCTATGAACAATCCAATTCTTTAACGATTCCCTTATTGATTCCTGCAGATTTTCCATGTAGGCAAAAGTTGGCCTTTAGATTTTCAGTGTCAACAATGTCAAACACATGTCACAGCATAGATAACTGTTTCTGCAAGTTGCTGGTGTTCCCACTCACTTAAGGTTGTGCAGTAGGCATCTTTTGAAATAAATTAAGCCACAATTCTGAAAGTTCTGAACCCTGTCATGGAAGGAATTGATAAGGGAATTGATTGGCAAAAATACTCATGATATCGATTCTTTGATGGGGCTGTGAACGATTCTCAACTGGAGTTGGTTTTCGATTCCTCTCCCTAATGACTTAGTGATGATTTTCCACTTGATAAAAAATGCAGGCTTGGCATTTTTTTTAAATTACCTCAAAATCCCAGCAGTGCTTATACTTTAGGTAGAACTAGCTCAGGCTACCAGAAAGGTACACTGCTGAGGGCAGGTACAGTTATTACATGTAATTGTTTGGATTTTATGTAAAATGTGCCCTGATGTTGGGTAGAATGAAAGCTTGCTGGAAAAAATTTAAAGCACTTTATATTTCCTCCAGGAAGTTTCTGTATTTGGCTCTATTTTATGCTGCAATAGCTATCTGTTCGTCCACTTGATTTCACTGATCTGTTGTTTCACTCTATGGACTCTGGAGAGACACAACAACGGCAGAGCAAATTAATACTGAACCAAATATGAGTGTTTTTGACTCAAGAGATTATATTATTTCTTTTACTACACTTTAATATCTGGAGTTAACTGAATAAACACTCCTAAATACATTTTCAATGGATTGGAATAAAAAGAGTGCACAGGATGTTTTTGCCCAATCACACAGTCAAACAGTTTTGTGTCTCAGTTTTTCGTAAAACTCAAACAACTACCCAAAATAACTACCAGCCAACCGCAGTGTGACATATCTGTAGTAGCCCCTTCACCTACAGCCGTCAAATACTTAATTCAACTCCAACTTCAATAGTACTGTCTAGAAGAGTTATTCCGTTCACAGAAAAAATGGGAAAGAAAAGAGATTGGGACAGGTCCTGTTCAGTGTTTTTCAAAAACCAAAAATCTTTTTTTTTTTGGTTATCAAAAGTCAATATTATCAAGCTCTAAGAACACCAGCATTAAGCATCAACCAAATGTCAAACCGTATCACTGTCAGTTTGAAAAAAAAGAAACACTGATAACCGAGTCCTGTTTAGATAATTATTTCAATGTTGATACTGAAAGAATCATGATTATTTTCACACAGAACAAGATAATATATGGACACAGTATGATGTGTTTAAGGTTAGCTAAAAAGAATAACAGTTTGCTGAATTCAAATAAATTGTCATTATGAAATCTAGTTCAAAGAAAATGTCAGATTTCAAATGTTTAAGTGATGAAGTTTGCCAGTTTTTCCTAGGTTTGTAGGCACAAAAAACATTTGAAGGAAAACATTTTCTGTTTCTCATGTTTTATAGGTTATTTTGAGAGGACACGCTTGTGGTTTTCCCCTGAGATTTTGCTAGTGCATTAGCATGCATGCTAATCATTGGCAGGAGTAGTGTTTTTGGCTGCTGAAACAGAAATAACAATAAGCTAGAAGGAAAGTACACGTTGTACATCAATAAAATCTCATGAACTGTAAAACTGTTCATAATTTTGAAACAGCAGGTTAGCTACTCATTATCTTTTTTGTTGCTTAGAAGAAGGACAGTGCTTCATTTAAATAGCCTAATAAAGCTATAACAAAGTTCAATTTTATTGCAAACGTTAAACTACTCATTGCCGGGGCTGATGCTGTAAATGTGAATTGTCACCTGAGCAAGCAAATAAAAACAGAGTAAAATGAAAGAAAAACAATTATAAAAGTCCAAGTCAACACTTGGAAGACTGTTTTTTGGGACCTTCAGCAAACCTTATGTAACAAACCGTAACCCTCCATTTATGCTATGTCAGCTCTTCATGCAGCATATATAACATCTACTGAAAGGTGTAGACATCTTGAACGAAAACCATGCAAAGGCAGTAATATTTACCTGATAATTTGGGTGATGCAGGAAATAATCTGGACATCCGGCCACAGCCATGATCTGTGCCTCTCAGCTTTCTCTCAATAATGTTTGGTTGGATTCAGTTTCAGCACAAGATGAGGGAACAGAACCTGCAGAGGGAGAAGAGCAGATAAGTGGAGGTTAGTGGAAAACTACAAAGGAGGAAAGGGGAGGGTGAAGAGGTCTAGGAGAGGAAGGAGAGGAGGATGACAGGAGGAAAGGAAGATGAAGTCTAGCTTCTGAGGAGACAGATATAGCACAGAGCACTTCTTAACCCACATAAACTCACAGTAAACAACAGCAACGTGCATCCAGGGAGCAACACTGAATGGTTCTTAAAATTTGATACACTAAAAAGATTAATCTCTTCATATTGATATGCTTATTGATGATTAACTTCTTTGTCTTTTCAAGCAACTTCACTATACTAGTATTACATGATAGGATCAATAAACGCCCTAGTAAATGCATTGGATCATTCAGCACAGTTATAAAACTGATGGTACAAAACAATTCAATCAAAAAACATTTTTTCAAATCTATAGTCCTGTTTCTGGAGGATACTGTTTAATGTAGTGGTTACTGGGACTCAAAGTTGCCTTAAATTTGTGTGCAAAATGTGGAAACTTCTGCTTTGCTGACATGTAAATTTTAGTTGTTTTCTCAAGATATTGACTCATTTTGATCTCATTATTTTTGTTTACCAAAGCAGTTCTTCTAATGTTATCCTGCTTTATTAATATCTATATGAAACAAAAACTCAACATGTTCATCACAGGCCATATTCTTGATATGATTGTTTATTAAGTCATTTGTTTTGTTCCATCAATAAATTATGGCATTAAATTTGAATATATTTGAGTGGTTAAATGTTTGATGTTTTGGGTCAAAACTGTTCACAAAGGAGGAAGTGGGGAGTCCTGAGGCCAGTTGAAAACCACTGCTTTTTACCAACATCATAAATTATGCAAGAGCCATGCAGAGGAACGTTTATTTTTGGCATGTACAGAGGTTAATATTCTCACACTGCAAGTCATAGCAAGTCATTCTAATAAAAATCTGAATTAAAACAAACAATTAAACCCCCTTTAATGTGATATCCACCTTCATAAGCCAAACAGAGGAAACATCATAGAGTGCAAATATGTTATCAACTTTCCCGCAGTTTTGGTGCTAAAAAGTAAGCAAGAGGCCAGTTTGGGTGACTCTGACTTTTTTGTCATTGTTGTATCAAATAAGGATTCATTTTGTTAAATTTTCTTTTCATAGTTGTAGATCTTAAGTTAATGATTTGGAATCAAAACAAACTTACTGCAAAATACTCGGGTGTTATAAATAATGAAGTAGCCCATATTCCTTGTTCTATGACCTAAGCTGTTGTCTCCTCACTGCGATTAGTAGATTTCCTATTTTCTAAATAAGTTCATCGATTTTTGAAAACCAGCTGACAATCTGACCAAACAACTTCATATTTCATGAGGAAATGGATATGCTTGTTAATTCATAGATTTATAACACGTTTCGGGGTAGGAAAAAATAGTCCTGTCCTGGATAACGCAATCAAATTATGGTAAACTAGCTCCAAAAGATTACACATATTCCCATTACAAACTCAGTAGGAAAAGATGAATGAAAAACTACTCATTTTATTGAACAAAGCCTTTCTCCTCAGTGTGTCTCCAGACTTTAACCAGTGCTTTGGTGACAGGAGTTACCTTTGAGGAAACACAAGCAGACTGAAAGAGAAACTACTTTGTCATAAAAGGGACAAAATGTAATCACTTTGCTACCTCAGGACAAAGCAAAAGTGTACCAATCAGTTATCCCTTTGAAATAATGCTTCAAGTTATTAAGCACTTCACATTGAATTGCTGTGATGCAATTGGGTTTTCCCCCAAAAGCATTACAGCATAGCATCCCTGTTGGTTTCTTCCTTTTTAGAGGCAAACACTTAAAATAAAACAGTCAGTTATAAGTTAACGCCACATGCCAAATGTCACACAGGCACCTTTATTTATATCAGGCTAAAAAGTTAAGTATCGTATTGGAAAATATTGACATTTTTTAAGATATTCACAGCAGATATATCAGTCACACACATTAGCCATATACCTGCTGGAATATATCTCTCTCAAGGCCATACAGTCATTTATCAGACAATAGAGACTTTGTGAGGTCTGAGCTAAGACAAGGTCACTGGTCTCCCTTCGAATCAACGCCCCCACTGGCATATCTGGCATATCAGATATCGACAAAAATCCAATATCCCTAGTTACAATATAAGTTTGATTATTTATAAATATGAAAACGTAATATCAGATGTAATTCCCAGTCAAATGTTAGCAACTGTCACAGTGCTGTCATGTTTACATTCACATTGTAAATATTGATAAAGTTCATAGTGTAAATGCCTTGGCCTTGTTCATAGTCTGACTTTTACTTATATTATTAATTTTTCCTTCATAAGGACATTGAAGTATAGTCTGAAGATTCTGCATGTTGCACCCTTCCTTCTTGCGTTTATCTATTTTAATGTCTCCTATCCATTTCAATACCTTTTTGATATTCCTACTGCTACATTATGTATAGAAGCAAGTGAAACAACAGATTTTCCTCCTGGGGATTAATAAAGTATTTCTGATTCTGCTCTCTGATTCAGTGCAACAGTAAGCATACTTTTCCACTAAGGTTGATAGTTCAGAAAATAAAAAATATGTAAACAGACACTTTAGTGCATGTCTTTGTGCTTTTCAACGATCGTGTAAACAGATATGTGAATGTAGACTGGTGGGTTTACTCTCTGCTCTGACAACAGCTGCTGTGAGACTGACCGCATTAGAGTGCTTTGAGAAGGGGGAGGCACTCACTGTGGCGCCCGCCGATCACTGAGAACAGTAACTGCAGAATGATACGTGCTATCACGAGTCTCCAAAGTGCCAGAAAAGTCGCCATTTTCACCAGCAAAAGTAGTAAGTCATCCAGAGTGTTTTAAAAAAGTTGCTAGATTTAGAAAGAAACATTGAAATTGAGGGGGAGTGGGAGAGGTGGTTGTCAGGTCACAGAGCAAGGGAGGCGGAGCAGAGAGGATGTGCGTGAGACATGGACACGGAGAGGAGAGGAGAAATAGGTGCAAACTTGTGTCCCATGGGGAGAAATGTATTGTTATTTTAATGCAAAATGACCTATACTGATATAAACAGCAATGTCCTGTGTTAGATCATGTATAGAAATATATGACATCAAGATATCACCCAGGACTAATGGGAGTTCTACAATCATATTACAATATCATACAAGTCTGTATCATCTTTGAAAAATAGCAAGGAATATATAATTGATCAAATTTCCACAGACACAATTAGGATGTTCTGATTTAGCCTTCCATAAAAAATATACAGCCTAATGGCTCTAAATGGTCACTTGAGCATCAGATATGTAACTTGTGAGGCTTTAAAGTTGTTCTTCAACTCTAGCAGTGCCTCCCCCAGCCACCCTCGGGTCAAAATAACCACAAATTCAACAACATGGACTTCAGTCTATTTGAACTTCTTAAAGTGGGTGTCCTATTAACCTCTTGGCACTGCTGCCGCTGAACAAACACCTGTAAACACAGACCCAAAAATACCCATCAGGCACCTCTCCAGGTCTTAAGTTAGACTCTGGGATATATTTGGAGCTGAGCAGCTCGCCTCATAACTGTGATGCTCTTTTATGCAGCAGTTCATGACCCCCTGCTGGTATTTCAAAAATATGACCTGCCATTTTAAAGCCAGCTAATATTATCTCATGTTTGCATTAGCGGTTTTCAGCAGGCTGCCCTTGAGCTGCGGAGTGTGTGTGCAGTATGTGTGTTCATTTCTGCCTGTACATGTTTCTGCATGTGTGCTTGTACTGTATGTGGTTATGTGTGTGTGTTTGTGTATGTTTACATATGCTGCACATGTGTGGCAGAGCGTGGGTGTGTGAATGCTCTATTTTGGGGAGTTCCAAGGTCTTTTAGAGGCTGACTATGTTTGTTTGAGTCTTGTATCTCACTGCATCAATCTAATCCAGCGGTGTGCACCAGCTCTGCCTCCAGTGGTGTGTGTAAAAAGAAACTGCAAACAGAATGAACTGTTTATCTGCTGAACTTTGTAGAAAAAGTGAGTCTAATGAAAAATGTGCTTTTCTATGGGGGTTGTTTTCATATTCATAATCAAGAACTGGCTTCAGTCAGGGAACGTCCCTTACTTGTTTGAGCATTCAATATCTTTTGCCTTTATCCTCAACCAGTCTCATGTCAATGCCATTTACTAGTCCTCTGGTGAAAGAAATCCTTCAACAGCATAGTGTCACATGCTCTTTTGTCTATTTGTGTCTTCATTTGGATTTAGAGGAATTGATGCAGTGCCAAATGCTGCGACAGATGTTGTATAGTGCAACTACAGTAATACAAGCCGAAGTGCAGCTCTCAAAACATTCAAAATAAGGCCAAATACATGTGCAGTGAAACAAGTCTCCATTGTGCCCCCCAACATGATGGGGGCTGATGACAGGACGTTTATCTCCTTTAACGTCAGTGTCGAGGGCGAAATACACTGAAAGAAATGAAGAGGCAGCATGAATGGCTACCTCACTTTTCTGTTATGTTGTTTTCCCAAAACTCTGTGGCCCCTGTTTTGATGACATTGCTCTTAACAGAGACAAGAAATATCTGCTCCTGAAACACGACATGACAACACTTCAAAACTAACCGACCACAAAATCTGCAATTGACTATTCATGTTGTCGAACTTCGTCAACTACAGGGACCAGCTGATGCACCCCATGCACCACTTGAGATTGTTTGAACTTAGCCTTAAGTTCTGACTTAAACTCTACACCTACATTCTAGTAGGTGTAAAGTCTGCCATAACATATGTTACCAGCAAGGATTTTTACAAAGATTGGATAACTTGAAAGATAAGGAGCGCCGAGACTCTTAGAGGCTGGTACGTGACATTAGTTTTTTTCTGTTATGCATAGCATCCCTCAGACAAAGATAACTTTCTTGCTTGTATTTTTGTTTTCCATCAGCTGAGATCATTTTTATCATTCAGCACAAAAGTTCTGATAATCATTGTTGGCAATTTAACTGGATTTTTTTTCATTGCTGATATGCTCATACTGTGTATGAGTCCCCTCTTGTCATGATACTTAGACATTATTGGCATACATTTTCATTATTTTATATAAATTAATAGCCACTTGCTGGAGTTATTTCCAGCCAATAGTCTGTACTGAGACATTGGGGCTCCATTTGTCTTGAAATTCTGAGGCTGCACTTTGTACAAATCATAAAATACGTTTTACTGATTGTATACATACATTTAAAACATCAAATCTTTGACAATATTTAGCATAGTTTAAAAATAACACTCTACTAGTTAAAATTAACTTGATGATTCTGTTGTGCAACCAAATATAAGTAACAACTTGAGCAATAACTTAAGTACTGTCAGGTCCAAGGGTGGACTTTCGACTATGATCTAAGATAAAGATTTCACAGCTGGCCACACAGGCTACAGGTACTTAAATCTGGCATCCCTTAAAACTTCTCCTCGCTGCTTTTGTTTTAAAATGAAATAGGAAATTTGGTAGAATATGGAGTTAATGTCCAACCTTGTATCAGGATACATTTGCCTTAGAAAACAACAACATCATGCTCATGCAAAACGTACAAACCCAAAACCAGTGAAGTTGGCACGTTGTGTAAATCTTAAATAAAAACAGAATACAATGATTTGCAAATCCTTTCAACTTATATTCAATTGAATACACAGCAAAGACGAGATATTTAATGTTCGAACTGAGAAACTTTATTATCTTTTGCAAATAATCATCAACCTAGAATTTAATGGCAGCAACACGTTGCAAAAAAGTTGGCACAGGGGCATTTTTACCACTGTGTTACATCGACTTTCCTTTTAACAACACTCAGTAAACGTTTGGGAACTGAGGAGACCAATTTTTGAAGGTGGGAATTCTTTCCCATTCTTGCTTGATGTACAGCTTAAGTTGTTCAACAGTCCGGGGTCTCCATTGTTGTACTTTACGCTTCATAATGTGCCACACATTTTCAATGGGGGACAGGTCTAGTACCTGTACTCTTTTACTACGAAGCCACGCTGTTGTAACACGTGCAGAATGTGGCTTGGCATTGTCTTGCTGAAATAAGCAGGGGCGTCCATGAAAAAGACATTGCTTGAATGGCAACATATGTTGCTCCAAAACCTGTATGTACCTTTCAGCATCAATGGTGCCTTCACAGATGTGTAAGTTACCGATGCCTTGGGCACTAATACACCTCCATACCATCACAGATGCTGGCTTTTGAACTTTGCGCCTATAACAGTCCGGATGATTCTTTTCCTCTTTGGTCTAGAGGACACGACGACCACATTTTCCAAAAACAATTTGAAATGTGTACTCGTCAGACCACAGAACACTTTTCCACTTTGCATCAGTCCATCTTAGATGAGTTCGGGCCCAGCGAAGCCGGCAGCGTTTCTGGGTGTTGTTGATAAATGGCTTTGGCTTTGCGTAGTAGAGTGTTAACTTGCACTTACAGATGTAGCGACGAACTGTAGTTACTGACAGTGGTTTTCTGAAGTGTTCCTGAGCCCATGTGGTGATATCCTTTACACAGTGATGCCGGTTTTTGATGCAGTACCGCCTGAGGGATCGAAGATCACAGGCATTCAATGTTGGTTTTCGGCCTTGCTGCTTACGTGCAGTAATTTCTCCAGATTCTCTGAACCTTTTGATGATATTACGGACCGTAGATGATGAAATCCCTAAATTCCTTGCAATAGCTCGGTGTGTTGTTCTTAAAGCTATGGTCTACGATTTGGAAGCTTTGTACATATTAATAACACCGTTTATAAGGCTGTTATGGTCCTATGGTCCTATCTACACAGTATAAAGACCAAAAAGAATGAAAAAAATCCATTCAGTATATCCGCTGAAAAGTTGCATACTAGCTGACCAATCAAGCCTAAGAACCTGCAACTATTAATTGGTCCGTGAGTTAGTCCATGAGTCCATCCAATCCTCGTCTCCCTCACTACGCAGTACGCAGCATCTTGCCCATGGTCCCGCCTCCTCCCCTCTACCTCCGGTGAGCAGCTAGCAGCGTTAGCTACTGAACTATCATGGAGCCGGAAAGCCTAGCGCCGAACCCGAATCCGCCTCCCTCTCTGCTGGCCCAACGGAGCTCTGCCCGCTGGTGGAGGCCTGTTAGCGGGCTAACGGCTAACGAATAGCCTCAGCCGCCGCCAGACCTTCAGCATCGGCCGTTTCGCCCCTGGTTGATCAGGTAATGGCTTTGTTTACTACAGTGGGAGATGTCTGCTGAATAACTCTGGTTAGTTTGTGCCTGTAGGGGCTAATAACTTGTAGGGGAGCGGGTTAGCCTGTTAGCCGCTAATCGTTAGCACTGTAAGCTGAGCTGGGGAGGACAGGCTGAGAAAGATAAATCCTCCCCCACAATCGGCTCCGCTCTGGCGGCGCCAGACCCGCATTGCCGCCGGTCCAGTTGAAATGGCTACTGCTGTGTGTTATAAGGGAGATGTCTGTCGTGTTTGATACTTTCAGTTGAACTGAGCTGTTTTTGATTGAGTTTGCTGCTGATATATTGTGCTAGTCGCTCGTAGCTCAGTCCGAGGGGGCTTTATGAGGCGTCACGAGCTGGGGGCGGGATCTTGGGACACGGAGGGGAGAGGTGAGGGAAGGAGGGGCAGGCTGCGGTTTCAAATCGTAGACCACAGCTTTAAACTGTTTGACAATTTGCTGAAACATTTGTTCACAAAGTGGGGACCCTCGCCCCATCCTTGTTTGTGAATGACTGAGCATTTTAGGGAAGCTGTTTTTATACCCAATCATGGCACCCACCTGTTCCCAATTAGCCTGTTCACCTGTGGGATGTTCCAAATAAGTGTTTGATGAGCATTCCTCAACTTTCTCAGTCTTTTTTGCCACCTGTGCCAGCTTTTTTGAAACATGTTGCAAGCATCAAATTTCAAATGAGCTAATATTTGCAAAAAATAAAGTTTACCAGTTCGAACGTTAAGTATCTTGTCTTTGCTGTGTATTCAATTGAATATAGGTTGAAAGGGATTTTCAAATCACTGTATTCTGTTTTTATTTACGTTTTACACAACGTGCCAACTTCACTGGTTTTGGGCTTGTACATCAACAAACAAGCTGAAGGAGTAATCATGGGGAAGTATTCCTTATTCCAGTCCAATGTAATGAAAATAGCACAACTTGAACTGTTTGTGTCTGTGTCAACACTGAAAAATTTACAGGAAATTGGACTGGTATCCCTACTTACAGAGGAGTACATTTTATCCATGACTGCAATCAGTCATGGATAAAATGACTGAATGAAATAACACAATTATCAAAACCGAAAAACTAAAACTGTATTAAAATTTACTCCTTACTATGAGAGTATAAAATCAAAACAAATAAATATGAATGTAATCACCTTTTGTACACATAGCACCCTAACTTTTTTACATTAAACATCAATACTTGAAACCCTTATATCATTGAATGGATTGACCGTGTCAGTATGATTCAAAATCCCCAAATCAATATCTGTCAATATATTGTCTAACTTCTAATTCCTTATTTTGCTTTTCAAAATAATACAACAGTTATCACAAACAGAAACTTCTAAGATACAAATGTGCTTTAACATCTGTTGATTGGTAAACCACAAACACCAAAATGATCAAAACATCTGAAGAATTTTGCAATGTTTCTTTTATCAGCTGATGTGATAAATAAAACTGTCGCTGTGAGCCCCCTCTTTCCAAATTCCCAAAATGAAATCAGTCTTTTTTAATTCTGGTCTGGTTTATAATGAGCAAACCATGAATGGCTTCCTCACAAAGAGCTTGGCACCATGATCACTTGGGCCCCCTGAAAGGACCTGCCTGTAATGAGAGTGTGTATCCATGAGTGTGTATTACTGTGTGTGTGGCTGGGGCCTGTTGGCATGCAAGGATAGCTCGTCATTTACACATTATTTACAGACACACAGCTTACAACAAAAACAAAACAAATTAACATCAGCCTCAACTCTCTGAGCGGCCCCTCATTAGACCACCGCCACACACTGACTGACTGGCTGCGCCTGAACGGTGTGTTTATTATGTTACTGGAGTCAGCAGGTTGTGCAACGGGGATAAAAATTAGACCTGGACTAACATGAGAAGTTAAATCCAACAGCTGTGTGTCACTGGGGCTTAAACCATTACAAAAACTACCGCTTTTATTGTATATGGATTAATATTATACATTGTACATCAATGAAATAGCTGTATAGCCCTTTAACTTAGCTAATGTTTATTCTGCTTCATCTGTGCGTGATAAAACATGGGAAAAGGCTCAGGCGTTCCATGTAGCATTAAAATACCTCTTAACCCAAGTTTCAAAGTGCTCATATGAGCCACAGTGACTCTCGCTGACTGATTTATTGACCAAACACACACGCACCTTTGTTTAATTGCTCCCTGACACAATCAAAGCGTTCCAGTGCAGGGATTAGACCCTCTCAGGGGCCTTTGATTCAATTCCTTCCACTTGAACAGCAGACTGGAGGCTAACCATCTCCGACTTTCACAGGTCAATAACTCAGCTACAACCAGAAAAGGAAAACGTTGGGGTACAGTTGCACTGAGGTGACAGCATCTTGATTAATAAAGGTGATTTCTTTCTCTAAGTTGTGCAAGGGAGACTTTAAAGATAATAGCTCTTAAAAAAGTAAATGACAACTCATTATTCCTTTAGGTTCCATACCAAGCGGCAACCTTATGGCCCTTTTCCATTAGCCCTACTCTACTCTACTCGACTCTACTCGCCTTGTGCTGCTTTTCCATTAGCCCAGGTTGCCTGCCCAACGGGGTGCAGTGTCGCTGATGTCATTTCTCTGCGGTGACGTCATTTTGAGCGTGACACAACAATCTGTGGCTTTTTGTCACAGAGTAAAAAAAGAAAACAGAAGAAGGCTGCAGGTGGTAAGAAGAAATACCCCTTGAGAAGCACAGGAGAGTTTTGGAAGCTATACAAAAGAATGAAGCCGAGGATGAGAGTAATCGAGCTGCAAAGAAAAGACGTATGAGGGTAAGCTAACGGTAGCTACCCCAAGCATGCTGGGTCGTCGCGGTCATGACTCATCGATGACGACATTGTCTGACCAATCAGTAGCTGGCAGTCGGTGACATCATCTTTTAGTATCGACTCAGCTCACTTGGAACCAGAGCGGAGTAGGTACTAAAACTAGCTTGTTTTAGGAGGTACCAGGCTAGTGGAAACACGCTGCAAATTGCGTAGGGCAGAGTAGAGTAGGGCCAAGGCGTGCTAGTGGAAAAGGGCCATTAGTTGCAGTAGTAGTTCTTCGAGTGTCCACTTGAGGCCGACTGCAGGAACCCCAAAGGTGTCATGGCTGTGTGCAAGGAACATCTGTTTTTTACAGCCTAGTTCAAACAATGGCTTTGGTCTAAAACTAAAATACATCTATGTATTCTCACTGTACAGAGGGAATTCTGCACTCATGTCATTATATTGAGTGTTTCTAGTTTTGGACATAAGGGAAAACTAACATGGCTGACATGGAAATGCTATTTGTCAAATAGCCTCAAGTCTGGCCCAAATGCAGCTCTTTGACCTGGGTGAGTAGGTTGAGCTTAAGTATGGTAGAGTTGGAACGTGCAGAATGACAGCTTCCACTGCTAAGCATCATCCCAAAGGCTTCTTTGATAACAAATGACATTTTCCAATCAGTTTTATCCTCCTCACCATGCCACTGTGCTGCCATTGATACACTGTTGTGCAAAATACAAAATAATTTCAATGGTCTTTGATAAAACCTAGTCAAGATGGGCCTATACTCATTACTGTGCAACAGCATCTAAAGAAAGTACATGCTGAGAGTGTATCACTGCTTTATTTAAAAAATGTGAGGCATATTTTGTCCACCACAGGGCAGACAGAGCGTCACAAATCCTCCTGGGGGAAAAGGACTTCACGTTGGCTTAAATCAGGTTCATTCATTTTTGATGATTGCTTGGGTATGTTTAGAATCACTTATGTTCCAAAAACTATCAAGTGCCCCAGGTTACGCCGTTGTCTCCATCTGTCTGAGATGTTCTGTTAGAGCTTCTCTCCCCGAAGAGCCCTCTTCTCCACATGTGCTGGCCTTGTTCCAGTGAGCCAATGGATTTAAGCTGACAATGAAACAATGATATTAGGGATGCAAATTATCGAGTAATTCATTAATCGATAGTTGTTTTATCTTATCAATCGATGATCGATTAATTGATAATTGATTTTTCTGCGAAGCTGAATACCCCTCTGAATCAAAAGGTTCCTTTCTATGAAAATGCTATCTTTCTTATGAAAGAGAAAATGCAAATCATATTCCTTAATAAAAGATTTATTCCTAACAGAATGTGACGTATTGAGGTGATAATTTAGCAAAGTTGTGGAGGAGTTGTACTTTAAAATACTTCCACAGATGGAGCATTTGGCGTCTTTGTCGTCATGAACCAACTTAAAGTGGTTCCATACCGAACTCAATCTTGTACTCTTCATCCTGCCAGCTTACCACTTCTCGTTTGTCTTGTTGTTGTTGTTGTCTTCTTCTTCTTCGATTAATTGTAATTAATTTACTTTAATCGAGTAATTTCTTATCAACGATTAATCGATAATCGATTAATTGTTTGCATCCCTAAATGATATAATGTCACATTGGTAGGTCTATGTGACATTATACGCAGTTAGACAGTGCTAGGTCTAACTGCGTCAAACTAGATGTTTGACGCAGTTGTTGGTGCCATGTGGAGGGGAAGAGGGAGAGCTCTCAGTGCTGCACACCTTTTCTCTTGTTCATAGAGGTGCTCTATCAAGTTGAAGAGATGTTAAACACAGGTAAGGGAAAATAAACAAATAAAAATCCATGAACATCAGCACCCACAAGGTTGTACTGACATGTCTACTGGGACATTTCAGAACACACACAGGTATTTGAGGATATAAAGTGGCTTAGATCTTACATTGAAAAAGATTAACTCAAATCACTGTAATATTTTTTACTACTGACTTGAGACGACTCAACAAAATATTAAGCCATCAGTGTTTTCATAAAACTATTTTCCATGCATTATAATTTTCTTCATCTTGGCTCTGCTTTGTGTTTGCCCATGAGTCAGGTAAAGGGATGAGGAAACTTTTGCCTAAAATTAAACATTAAATTCTGATGAACACGCTGGGGCTTATCAATACTGCTGTGTCAACTGTTATTTTACAACGAATGTGAACTGGTAAGACTCTCCTGATTTGAAATGTACTGTAGTGAAAGGGTGACAATACTCACAACATAATATGAAACTTTAACTATCAAATTTTCCCGTCAGCTTCATCCAAATAAATCCTGCTACGTTGATAACACCTTATTTTCTGTCCCAGTGACAGAAATAATATCAAAATCGAAATGTATTCTACTTGCTGTTCTAATTCTTTTTCATTCTCTTGATAATTTCTTTGGATTTTTATGTGGGAAAAGTTAGAAAACAGTACTCCTAATATTTAACGTTGTAGTGTGATCAGGCTGTTTCAGCATGCTGTTGGCGTTTTCATCCTTTCTTGAAATCACACAATGCTTCCTGCACTATTGGTGTCTTTCTATAGAAATCAAGCAACTGTCTGGACAGACTGTCATTGCATTAACGGCTTTTTGCTAGAGTTTGACATCATTGTTTTGCAAGGTATGCAGAATTAAGTAATAGACCTTGATAAGGGAAACATTAGGCCTCAAGGCAAGTGATCCTATTCTCAACAGGGACCTGTTCTTAATTACTGTCCTGGTGAGAGTAGCGTGCAGACACATAACACAAACTTGGGCTGCTGGAAGTATTCCTCCCCATTTACTCTAAATGACCTTGCAAAGTGAAACCAAAGTTCTGTGCAAACTCAAATAGCTTAAAAATATTCATCAAATGTAAAATCCATGTCAAAATTGACAAGATGAACATAAATCAACTCCTACAATCAGATGATGTGTTACTTCATGATGTGCTTAATGCATGACAGAAAAATGAGCGTTTGGTATATGTATAAAGACATGATCATGATGTGTTCACACACAACCTCAAGGCAAAACTATCTTGTTTTGATGAAAAACTTGATTAATCACCTATGCTGGGAAAGTGTTGCTTATCAGGAATATTACCAAGCATGAGATTCTAGGGTTAAGAAGCACCCTGTTTTTTCTTTTCAGAAAAGAAATTTGAGACACTTGGAATCAAATTCAATGCAATGTTGTACAAAACAATTGCCAATCCGTGATATTTGCTACATGAGAGGAAATGTTTAGTCTACACATCCTGAAATCATATTTAATGAAGGACACAATTTCCCATAAAAAGGTCAAAAGCAGATTTTTATTTTGCTTCATCATTATTAACTGAAATTGTGTCAATTTCATCTCTAATAGTTCTTTTTAACAACTTTCAGAGATGATTCATCTGTTTCTATTCTTCTTCTGTCTGAAATCTGTGAGAGCATCATACTTGCAGCACACTAATAGTAATTGCAGCACACTAATCAGGAGGATGATAAACTGGCTGATCGATAGCTAATTTCACCCATAACTTGCAGCATAGTGATACAAATGTGATTTGTATTTGATGATCTTGAAACCACTGTTCTACAACACTGGACCTGAGCCAACAGGTCATAAAATCTTGTATGATAATCAAATAAAAACCTCCACGACCAAGAATGTCTGTTACTTTATAGTGTAATGGTATGTGTGTTTATAAACTTGTCAGATTATAGAAAAAAGATAAATGAAAGAGTTGCCACTGTGATGAAACATTACAGAGACTTCATCTCAAAGAGTGACAAAGCTTTCTTGATGTGAAAGCAAAAAGGGGCTAATAAATGTGATGAACAGTTAGAGAGAAACAACATAATTTTCCCTAGAACTGTGCGACTACAACAAGAAAATGCCGCCTTAAGCTCCAAGGTGTAAGTGCTCAGAAAACCAGCATCTATGGTTAGTCTGGAATAATGTGTTCATGTCTGCTTACATCCTTAGGTCCAGGTTTAACATCTAAAGCCCCAGTCTGGGCCACCTACACACCAAACGTGACTATGCGGCCTCGGCAACCACTGTCAATGTAAAGACAATGTCCAGCGAGGCGAGGTTAACCTTCTCGCCACATGCCTGCCATGATCAAGGCGACCACATCGTCAAAGTTAAGAAAGCCGATATTTTCAGGCGATGTTGCCTGTGACTGTATGTCAACAGCCAATCAGCATTGTGTGGATGTGTGACGGTACCTGTGAGTAGCAGAGTAACAATTCATGTCTGTGTATGAAACATTAGTTGGTGAGTACCTTAGTTTCTCCTAGACAGACCGCAGAGAACTCAAAGATGATGTTGCTGCAGGGCCATAAGCTGCAGTGTTTTGTGGTTTGTAAGTGAATGAAAAGGATAAAGTTAGGAAAATGCCACCATCCATACATCCTGTTATAAGTGAAACTCAAGCGGATGTGACATCACTTAGCAACAGCCACAGTGACCAATATGAGGTACAGTATTCATGGACAAGCGACAAGACTTCAGTGGGCGATGCGATTATGGTCGCAAAGTCGAGTTTGGAGTGAACGCAGCTTAATGCAGTCCTATGGGGAACGGTATTAGCGTGGCATTTCTGGGGCTCAATCAGGCTGATCGAAGCTCAATCCTGAAAGCTTTCTGAGGATGCCTGACAAGAATGTATCCAATTGTGCCCCAACTGTGTCCCATTCAAGGTGACGCAGTGCCAAGAGAGGCGCAGTCCAGGAGCAGAAAGGCGTAGAGAGGCCTGCCCCTCCCCGCAACTGCCAGAGAGGGAGGAGAAAAGGCATGAGTGGGTTTAACACAGCCGAGCGTTGTCTTCACCAATCAAATGACTGCCTTTCCTTGCCTTTAAATGCGCTGCAGCCCAGGCGCAGCGTCTGATTGGTCTGAATGATCCCCGCCACTGCGGAAAAAGTGTGCTGGAAAGACCCAGTAGCAGAGACGGTCAGAGCTGCTGTCCCTTCAGCAGGAGAAGGGACAGCGGGGTGCGCATCGGAGGCCCCAAAGCGCGTCACCGTGTGGGCCAGCTCCCGGGACAGATGCAATCTTTTCCTTTGTCATTAATAGGAGTCCAAAATTAAGAGACAGTTACACAGCAGCTGGCTTATCCATTCATAATGCCTCTGATCCACCTGCACTCCTGGTTTGTCATCGCCAAGTAGCAGAGCCTTTAGTGATATATTATATACACTCCCGGTGTCTCCGCCTCATCCTCCCTGCAATAATGTATTCCATCTTTTTAGAGCACGTTAAAAATAAAGACTAAAACAGAGAAATATGGGAAATCACAGTTAAATCCTTAGTGACATAGATTTATTTTCTCTCCGTTTTCTTCATCTCTTTTTCTGCCTCTTTTCTTTGAATTTAATTAAATGAGAGAAGCCAGATATATACTCAGTAGCAAATGTTAAGGGCGTTTATTGTTGACTAGTTAGATGTGCATCAAACTTCCAGATGCTGTCAGGTTAAGTTTCCATTATGACAAACGGCTTTAATCCGACATCAGATAAGACGGGACAATTAATATAGATACAAATGTATATGCTGGTTCAGACAGTTACATTAAATAGTGATTGCTGTTTATTGCATTAAAATGTGCCTGACACTCCGGAAACCTGCCTCTGAGGCTTTGTTGACGTGTGCGCACATGTGCGCCTGTCACCAAATTACAGCTGCGGAGGGTGCGCTCCGCTTGGGCCGAGAATAGACCAGGTTGGAGCCGGCGAGCTTTCAGCGCACCTTCTGCACAGTTTTTTGGCACGAAATTGTCACTGCGTCAACCTTTATCTGTCTGCACCTCCCCCCGGTGCGCCGTCGACTCCCCCTGGTGCGCTGTCTCACCCATCTCTGTGCAGACGGTCTACCAAATTGTCAAATTGGCAGCGCACGGCGGTACGCCGGACGAAATTAACACTGTGCGGGGTGCGCCAGGCTTGCGCCCCCTGCGCTGCGCCACAAAATTTGGGCCCATCATGTCAATCAAACCAGCCTTGCCAATCGTGTACAGTCGTTCACAATCACCATGAGAAACGGAAATGTTTGACTGGGGCATTAGGGAGACAAATCCAGCAGAGAAGCCAAAGGCTAGGCCTGGAATCCCTAGAAACCCGAGCTATTCAAGTAAAGCTTAATTGAAACAATAGAATGTTCCCCTAAATACTTCTCCTGTTTTTCATGCTGTTGGATCAGCAGCTGACTGGTTCACCTCTTCAAACATGGATGTTAAGACATTTTTTCAGCATCACAAGGGATACTGGATTTCATGTAAAATCAACTTCACCCAAAATAGACAGAAATTCTCATTTTAAATGATAAATATACATCTGGAATCACATTTATTAAATCTTATTATGATTTAAATACTTCCCCTTTTTTTACGCCACAACTTCCTCCTATATTAATAAACAGGTTATTAAGTTCTCTTCTTCGAGGAGTCCAATAAAAATATCAAGAGGGTAAAATGGAAATGTTAAACTTTTAACCCCTCTAGCTGCACGCAGGCCTAACCTGAAATAAATGAGCGTCTTGTGAGCTTAACTGTTGATAATGCCTGGAAGCGAAGGAGACGGTTTGATTTTTTTTAACTCTGTCCGCCTGCTTGTTGGTCTGGTTTGTCAGTCTCAACTGTCAACTCATCTGTCTCAACTGTCAACCTGCCCAACTGTTTGGTTTGTATTTCTGCCCGCCTGTCTCTCTGCTTGGCTTTATGTCTGTTAGTCTCTGTTGCTCTCGTTCCCTGTCTATTTGTGTATCCACCTCCCTGCCAGCCGCTATGCATTTCAAGGCTTGTGCATATGTTCCCCTCTCTTTTTCTTAAAAATATCTTAGATCAAGGGAAAGCAAGGCATTCAGAAACAACTCTGAGCATTAACTTAATAGTCAGTAGTCCAGACAGTACAGTACACTGTAATCTCAATGAACTGATAACAATTTTTTGTTGGGTCTTAGCCAACAACTGTCACTTTCTGAACAGTCAGGGTATGCGAGGTTATGCAATTGACAGCTCATTTAAGCTGATATAGTGTTGAATTTATGATACGTTATGTTGTAACCAGAGATAAACAATATTGTAGACAGCAATAATGTTGCAAAATGTTTCCTCAGCGCAACAGGTGTTTTTCAGTTTTAAAAACATGTTTTTGTAGCTTACTCAATCAAGTATATGCTGAAAAGGATTTGCAAATCATTCTGTTCTTAAATGAAATTTGTTTAACATCCCAACTTCATTAGGTTGAGTTCTGTAACTAAAGATTCAAATATGAGAAACACATGTTTAGATTTACATACTGTGTATAGAAATAAAACCTGCACCTCCACCATTTCTCTTTTGTAGTTTCCTTCCACACAAAAAAACTAATAAACTGTAAATCACACAAGAGAAAATATTGCATTGTCTAAAATATTATTAAGCCTTAACTGACAGTGATACAAACCTAGTAATAATGTTTGATTTAAATGGATAGAAAGGGTTGGAAATTACAAGTGGCCCCATAATGCCATATTATCAAGAGTCCCATTTATCTGTTGCAATTCTTATTAATTCACATTTGGCTGAGTGTTGCAACACTTAATATTGCGATATATTGTGATTTTCAATCATTTCTTCATTCCATTTACATCCAAAAAGACAACAAATTATGTCATATTTTAGGGGAAATGTATCTCTGTATCCTCCTGTTACCTCAGTTCTTGTAAAAACATAAGTAAAACTCACGGACTTATATCACAACATAGCTACTAGGGATGCACGATATTGGATTCTTGCCAATATCCGATATGCCAACATTTTTTGATTAATTATCACCAATATCGATGTTTCAGGTCAAGAACATTAGGTCTGAGCTTAATAAAAATGGACTTGTTTCTGTAAGTGTTACAGCATATTATCACATGAACAGATGTAAAACAGAGGAAAAGCTTTTCACTTTCACAAAAATGAAACCCTTGATATTTTTTATATGAAGTGATGAGAAGGTGCATCAATTTTGAACATTTGTGTAATTTGCCAATATTCACATCCGATATATGGCTGATATGTGTGGTCGATATATCGGATCTGCAAAAATGTCAGTATCAGTTAATACGATACTTTTTCAGCTGATATTGGCTGATACGATATCAAACCGATAATATCTTGCATCCCTAGCAGCCACTTAATGCAGCCTGCTCTGGTGTGCTCAGCCTCTCTTCAGGTTTTAGTTTCACTGCTCTGGAGAGCTTCAGTACTGCTGTGTCCATAAAATAATGCCAAGATGGAGGCACATACTCAGGCGCCAGCCAGCATGTCCCAAGAGCCTGTGGTTTGCACAACATGGTATGCCTCAAGTTTAGGCATGAAAAGTAAGTCATGGATTGAGATTTTTTCTTAGTTTAATTAGAATTGGGATGTAGCTTTGACAAGTCAAACATGTCAAGCGTTGGCTGATTACCAGCAGTTTAGCTAAGCATTAGTTTTGTTGTCATTGGCTTTCGCCTTCCCTGGGTGTGCCAAAATGAGATGAGCCACATATCCATTTTTTTTCTTATATGTCACTCCATAAAAATCCCCTGTCATGTCAGTTTCTTGCATTCTTTTCCTTTTGTCTCTCTCCTCTGCCATCATTGATTTTATAACTGTCTTGAAAAATGAACATAACTTTTTCCAACCTCTCCTGCACTGACTCAACAGCCCTTTCGTGTGGACTTAAAGATTATTGAGTTTATTTCTACAACCAAAAGCTTGGGGGTCTTGGATCAACAAACTATCGCAATGGCAATACCACTATTAATTTTTTTTACCTCCTCACAAGTACATAGTCTCTAGACGAGTAGGGATGTGAACTGATAAGTTTTAGTTGATCCCTGTTATGGCCCTGGAAAAAAGAGACTTTCACTCTTTCCTAATGTCTCTTTGGTGTTCCCCTCCTTCTTGTGTTTTGTCTCTTGTTTGTTTGTGTGTGTGTGTGTGTGTGTATGTGTCTTCCTGGGGTCACCACCTTCAGCCTCAGTCAAGCTCAGCTGCCTTCAATCTATAGGATATAATCTAGAGGATATAAACCGGGTTCTTCAGCCACCTGTGACCAGATTGTTCTGTCTACTAGTGTGTTAAAATATCCAGGCCAACTTTACAGTGAACTTAATCTATTTTTGTGCTTTTCTCTTGTGCCCCAGGGTCATCCTCTGCCATTATTAAGGGCCTTTTTGGAAAAATAAACCCACAATTATGACACTTCTAAACCCTGTCAGTGAAAGGAATTGCTAAGGGAATCAAAAAGCAGAAAGACTAATGGTATTGTTTCTTTGACAGAATGGTTAATGACCTTAAAGGTGTAGTCAGCGATCTTCTAATCTTCTAATCTAATGCAGTATTTGTCAAAATCACCGTATTTCTCCTCTCCATCCGCAACATGTCTCCACTGACAGCATGTTAAAAAAAATCCAGTTTCAATACACAGCCTTGGCTCTGAATTTCAGCAGGAAAATACTGTGGCTAAATTTGTTTATCAACAACCTCTCCACTCGTTTTCTCCCACATCACTGACCTTTAAATGAAGTTGGTTTACAATTCCTCATTGTATGTAAGTCTAGCACAAGTAGGTGCAGTAGCAATGGCTGAAAAACAGCTCAAAAGAAAAAGGTCACATCAGTGAAAAGTGAAAAAGAAGGGCTATGACCATGAAAGAGCGAAGACCCGGGTCAACATTGGTGTTGCTTTCCGATGGTGGAGGGAACTCCATGAACTGAAAGACCTGAAAACGGACGCAGATGTCGCTGTCTTTCTGCTGGTTAGGTAAGCAACATTAGCTTTGTGGTGCTTCACATAACAGTAACAGCCGTCGGACATTCATCTCATTGTCTAATCTGCCAAAATGTACTGTTGTCGTGATGTTATCAATAACGGCAGTCAAGTTGTCTGACGAGTCAGGGTTACCTTAGCTACGTTGGTCAGCTACGCAGTTTCTGTGGCCGTTTCCATGACGATGCATGTCCATTAGCTTTCAGGGGCGGAGCCAGGGTTGAGGTATGAAGGGAGAAGCGATCTAAATTTGTTTATCAACAACCTCTCCACTCGTTTTCTCCCACATCACTGACCTTTAAATGAAGTTGGTTTACAATTCCTCATTGTATGTAAGTCTAGCACAAGCCATGGTAAAATGATAGACTTATTTGCATAACATATCAGGCATATCATAACCAGGAGACAACATATACTTCTCTGGGTCTGAAAAAATAACGAAAACTCTTCAGCTACTGTCTGTACTGCAGCATCTGTCAGCACAACTGTTGCAGCTGTGTGTTTAATTGTAAAATGTGTTCATCTCAGTCAACTTAACTTCAGCTGATTGGAATGGACACAGATTAACACGGGGCCGTTCAGCTTCGCTCAGTCATCTTTGGAATGCAGAGAACGCATTCTTTCCATATAGGGTGCTTGGTGAAAAAAACGTGTGCAATATGGTGGACCCCAACCTTCAAGGCTGACACGCACAGTGATTTGTGGGACAGCCAGAATGTGTGTGGATGGTGAGAGGAGAAAGTGAGGAACATATGGCAGAACATATGTGAATGTACAACACCAACATAAAGTTAGTCACTCTCGCTGATTGCAAGCTTCCCACTCAGGTTTCATGAGATCAGTAGGGGGCTTGTTTTATGTCTCCAGAGGTCAAATAATGTCAGGGAAAAAAGTGTTTCATCAGCTACTGTCTGGGGTAGAGGTCTTCACACAACTGTTGCACCCTATAGCTCCTGTATGACTTCTATCCATGACTGCCCACTTCTACAGAAGCAACATTCTGCAGGGGTTCTAATCACACTGTTTTCCCTATACAAAAACCTACAGGCTTTAAAAAGTTAACATAATTGGAGACAAAGAGAAACTGCCTCTAAGGAGTTCAGTAGATCATGCCTTGTTTCTTTAGTGCTTATGTAATGTTCCAGTGCAGGTGGTATGGGGAGCATTTGCTGGCATTTAATCAAAATTAATGTTGGTTGACTTGTATTTTTCAGAAGTATAGTTGTCTAGTATGATTTTCCTGGTAGGTTGTGTATGCTTCACTGCAAAAGAATGCTTTTCCTGGCAAAGTTAAGCCTGGCAATAAACCAGTTCTATTTTCACCGATGAAATTTCATCTTGTGACAATGATGCTGACTGCTTGAGAGTAAATACGTCTCACACCCTTCACATTTGTGTCGGCTCCTGTGTGATCTGTGCAGTCCCGAAGCAGCCTGCAGCATCACTGAGACAGACAGTACAGTGGGGGAAAACTTGACTTTACTTCTCTTCAGATGTAAGTGTCAAAGTCTTTATGGAAATTCACAAAACTTAAGAGTGAGAAGTAATTCATCAGACTAAAGGGATGAAAGGGTGTACATAAAAACTTACATTCAATGCTTTTCAAAGAAAGATATCCAATTGAAGCAGTCGGTCATTTTGTCAACAGCTTATGTTTATAAACCTTTGCCACCATAACTACAAATCATATGCATTTAAATGCATATGCACTCAAAGTGTGTTGGTTTTAGCATGTCCTAAATCACAGCAAACCAATATGAGGTGCACCAGAGCAACAATCACTGGAAATCTTGTTCAGAACACCCCTGTTTCAGGGTTGCTCTAACTCATTATTATATGTTAATGGTTGGAACTCATACAGCAACCGTGCTTAACATCATGTAGTGATGCTGGACTGTCTAAAACTAAAAAGGTCAATAAATCAGTTTGACCTTTGTCACTTCATTCTATAAATGATAATGCTGATGCTGAAATAAAAATTTTAATAGTGTGGGTTTTTTGGCTTTCCCTCAAGTGTCTGCTTTTTCAACAAAAAATTTTACCCATTTAAGCAAGTATGATCATTCTCATCTGGCAGGGCTTTTCCACTACATGTCTTCTCCACTCCTTTACTTTCTCGGTTGTTCTTGTTTTCCATCGGGGATTGTGCCTAGTGCCTGGCACATTTTTGAGTATCACCTCCAACAGGATTCCAAGCAAGCTTAGCCGAGGCTTAATGTGACATGGGCACACTGCTGACCTCTGAATGGTCAGAGAATTGAGTTAAGGGCATTTGAAATAGAACACCTCCCACTGTCCACGCCTCTATGCTGTATGACTTCCTAAACTTTCCTCTGCTTTGGACAGTGTGATGTTTTGTAGCCTGTGACCACCTTTGGAGTTCATCTCCTTACAATGACATAAACTCATGTAGGGACCGGCAGCTATTACCTATCTTTCCTCCCCTGTCTTTGTGACTATCGATGTAGCAGTATGAACATCTTAAATCACAGTTATTGTTAAAAAGAATATAACTGTTATCATTATCGCAGTATTGTAGCAGTGTGTTTAAAATGTTCAAAAAGTACTTTTACACACTTTTGAAATCATTTAACCCCTTTAATATTGTAATTACAGCAAGTCTTTTGTCTTTTATTACCAATAATGTGTCAGGAAATGTCCTTTTGAGTACATTTTTCACCCTTTTTGTCATGAGAAATTAAAGTAAGCAAAAATAAACTAATTCAAACTCATGACAAGTTTGGACAGCAATGTATCACTTTTTGGTGAAGTAACCAGAGGGTCTAAATTCTTCCTCAGTGCAACAGGAGGGGTACTAAGGAAAAAGGTCAGAGACCAGTGTCACATCTGAATGTTTTTTTGTCAAAAAAGCCCAGCTCTTGGTTTCAAACTGGTGGATGGTAGCTACATCTTCCTAATGGTGTCTGGTCATGCCCCTCCCTCAAGCACCAAACCCACAAAACATATAAGGTTCCCACCCCCCTCCTTGCTTGCACTATTTACCCATGCCACACAGTCTTGCACCAGCCGTCTCCCCACTTCTGCTCCAGACACTTTACCAGCCTTAGCCCCCCTCAACCTTTCCCAACCCTCATTCTGCCCCCGCTCCTGTCAAGAACATAAACAGCGTCTTAATTCAAGAAATGGCACGGATCCAACTCTGTGTCTGGGGACTTATGGAGAGCCCATTGAAGTGAATGTACTGACCGTGACCCAACCCCAAGAAAAGGGAGGTCAGTTATTCTAATGTATATGTTTGAACTAGCCAGACGCCGCAAGTGGTAATATTTAGCCAGACGCTGTGAGTTATCAAAACTTCCGATGGTGAGGCGACCTATAGAAACGCATTGTGTGGATGACGGGGAGTGGGGCGGGTGGAGAGTTAGTTGCCAGTTCTGTTGTATGGTAATTACACTCTGATTCCTCACAGCACTACTTAAAGCTGGGGCTGGTAATCTGATTTAGATACACTTTTTGAAATATTGGTTAAAATGGTCTTTGTGACCCGATGGCAAAAAAATTCATAATGTGTTCTTAAAACAGAGCGAAAAATATCCGCTATCTACCGCAGGAGTAAAACAGGGAAAACACCAACCAATAATCATGCCAGGACACCTGTTTTTAAACCAATCAAATCCCGTCGGTATTCTGCCTGCCTCCTGCGCGTACATTTTGCCGGTGTGCACACAGACTCAGTGCGTGTAGCCGAGCTGAGAGGGATCCATGTCCGCAGGAGAATGCTTACCTTTCAAGTTTTGTCTTTGAAAATAAGGGTAGCCCGCTACCCTTGCCATCCTACAACCCATCCTACAACCCCAACCAAGCTTCAGTATCCCTCAAATTTTAAGACAGATGTACAAGAAATCTAAAATAAACACTTTGTTTTTCTTGGTTTGTCCCGCTGTTGGCTCTAATCTCACAACACCTGCCACCCAGGGCACTGCAAGTGGACGTTCTCGAGAGGCTTTTCTTTCTTCTTCGGTTTTACGGCAGTTGGCATTCATTTTTTTTGGAGCATTACCGCCCCATCCAGCCTAGTGACAAAGATCAGTTTGGAAAGGCAGAGGAATGTTTTTATTTATTTATTTATTTAAAGGGACTGTGTGGAGTTTCTAAGTAATTACAAAAAAGTCTCACTTTTAGATATATGCCTGATGGAAATACACACTTTAAGATGAGTTTTATAGCATCAAAATAGGTTATCTATAAATGCTATTCCTTAGCCTTCTGGTCGGGTCGGACAGAGCTGAACTGGCCTGGATACTCAACTTCGGGAGCAAAACAATTAAAACAAGAGCAAATTTATATTATTCAGACACATCTTAGAGCACCAGGCTGTAAGCGATATATAGCCGGCTACAAAACTACGATACTAAGTTTTCCAAAATTCGCTTGTTGTCACACATCAAAAAATACCGCTACGTAACTAGAAAGAGATACATTACCTCTTCGCTTTGCATCCTGTAAGTTGTTGAAAAAACGAAGTTGTAAAGCAATACAGAGTTCTGAGCAAGGTCCGAGCTGTATTCATTAGCATCACAACAAACACACGCTTTGGATAGCACACGTCTTGTGGTGTGTTCCAGTTGTAGTCAGAAGTAGGAATTTTGAGTTCCAAGTAGGAAACTGCAACTGGAACGTTCCCCAAAGTCAGAATTTCCTGCTGGGAATGCGGTGAAACCTCGCCACCCCCAAGTTGACAATCGAAGATGGATGCCCCCAGTGTGAACAGTTATTTAGCTCCTGTAATAATAAATTTATTTGCACTTCTGACTGGAGTGTGTCGCTCTAGATCAGCTGTATACATAGTAAACATTTACAAAAATGCTGCCATAGTGATAATCACATTCTTCATGTTTTATTTGTGAACAACAACGCAAGCATGCTAACAACAGCTAACAACAGCCTGCTAGATCGGCTTGTTTTTTTCCGACTTCAACTGGAACGCTGATAACTCTGAGATGATGTCACTCCCAGTTCTGAGGTTACCGGAACACAGCATTACGACAGTCGCTGCGCGTGCTCATGGGTAGCAGAGTCTTTTATGTTGCCGGTAATAGATTCTCCTAACAGTCCCTTTAATGTTTAATTACCAGGGATGATATAAACAACATTGCCACAGAAAATGGGAAAATGTGAATGTATATAAGACGTGTAGCTTCAGCTAATTTGCAGTCTTTGTCCCTGGTCAGGATTTAAAGTACAATAAAATATACAGAATGCAGATACAATTATACAAATACAGTAATACAGTTTACTATCATATCGTCACACAGGAGATATACGGGATAATACTGATACAGGAGGACGGCAGGAAAGAGGATAAAATGCGCAAAATACGTTAGTTTCATGGCCAAAATGGGAGACTTGACAGCTATGTGGAGAATGGCAGAGGAACTACCTATACCCCGATCAACAGCGGGTTGTGGGTACTAACTAACTTTCCATGTTTGTTTGTTTTTTTTAACTTTTTTTTCTTGGCGTAGTGTAAAACAAAAATGTTGTGCAGAGGGTTTGGAGTTGAATCAGTCTTCTGGATATATCAGCCACGCAAATGTATGTGGGGGGGTCATCTTGGAGGGGGGGTGGGAGGGGCAAGGCGGAGCCCTGAGGAGATGCTACAATCAAATTCATGCGAGTTTTCCAAAATTGCCAGCCACAGCTTTAAGGCATCAAATAACAATAAAAATCATCTGTATTAAACACCTTCAACTAAAAAAAATATCTTAAACTGAAACACAATTTGTCTTCCCCGTAAGATCAAATCAAATATGCAAACAAAAGATCCAGGTCATAATATTCAGCTGATTCTATGGAAAGTGTTATACTTTGCTTCATTTCACAAGGCATCTAAAAACAAAGTAAACAAAATGTCTCAACTAGGCCTGTCACGATAGTCAATAAATCAATTAACCGAACGATAAATAAAAACGTCCTCGGTAAGTTTGCCGGCCTCGATAAACTGACACGTGCATGCATGCTTGTTTTCCTCCTCACTTTCTACCAAAGAGGCTGAATGAGAAGATGGGTCACTACGTCTCTCTTTCTTAACACCGGGGTGCATTGGTGCTATAGCGGATTTAACGAATTTATAGCGGAGTGAGCATCTTTCAACATGCGATCTCTGGGAGAGGCGGGGAAGGCCGCATGACACAGGAGAGAGCTGAAGTGAGCGAGAGGAGTAATGAGGAAACACACGCTAATATGAGTGAATTCACGAAAGATACGGTTCTGAAGCCGAATGTCACAGCCCCCGTGTGAGAATGTGTTGGTTTTAAACAGAATGAACAGGGTGTGAGCTCATGAACACCGACGAGCAGATATGTCTGAAAGTAGTGATGACGAAGAAGAGGAGGTGCTGCAGAGCCTTCGTCTTTGCCAGTCAGCGCCGACTGAGGTGTTTGGTTGGCAAAGTACATATAAAACAGCGCAAAATGATGCGCAAACAGACAGTGTCGTTCGCTACACTGCAAAAGAAATGCAACCCTTCAATACGGTTAAAAGCCAGCAGTGTTACAAATGTTTGACAGACAGAACGGATTGACTGGGAGAAAGTACATGTCACAAACAATTCCTGTATAAACTCCCTTTTATTTATTGTTTTGATTGGAGTTTCGTTTTTTCTTTACAGAGACAGGGTCTATTTTTATTGTTTTTGATTAGTTTAATTATTTTTATTTACATGCATTTTTCCTATAAGAGAGCCATTTTCATTTTCATTGTTTTTTTCCATCTTTTTTGTTAAATTTATTATATTAGCTGTATAATTTGTTTTATTTAAAAGATCCTGACCTTCCAGTTACAGTTAAATACTCTGAGGAAATTAAAGTTTCTTGCTTTTGATATGGTGTACTCACTTTATTATGACATATATTATAATTACATTAATGAAAAAATGTGAAAAAAAATCCAAATAATATTGACAATAATATCGTTTATCGTCAATAATTCTTTGGACAATTATCGTCCAGCAAAATTTGTTATCGTGACAGGCCTAGTCTCAACAACGAATTTTTTGTTGCCATACTAAAACAAAATGTTGTGTCATAATTCTTGATTTCTTGAGAACAATATGGTACTCAAAACTAAATCCATACACTTTCATAATTGAAATCTTGTACAAAGATGTTCACATGAGTTTGGATTGACAATTCACCATTGACACCGGGCTGCACAGATAGTATGGCTTATAGCCAATGCTTCCCAACAATAAAGTTTCTGGTTATATCTAGGCTGGAGCTTTTCTGTGCAGAGTTTTTACATTCGCCTTGTTCATGTGGGATCTTTCTGCATACTGAAGCTTCATACCACAGACCAAAATGTGCCTGTTTGGTGATCTGGTGACTCCAAGAGCCTGTTTACACAGCTCAAGTCGTTTGTCCAAAACTTGAAAACTTTTGCTGCATTTAGCTTTTCTATTACAAGATAACAGGTATTTTTATTTCTGCTGTGATGTGCACAGGGAGAACCACAGATTGCTTACCCATGTTAAGTATGGTCTAAGTCTATAGCTATGTGTTAGCTTTTACTCGTTGCAATACTCCAGTGTAGAAGACCACAACCACCATGGCAGACTCTGGAGCTCCATTTGTACAGCTCACTCACTTAAATTTATGCCAAAGTCAGACTATTATATTGTTTGGAGCAGTTTAAGGGTCAGTGTGTCACACATTAGAAAATAATTAGACAATAAAAATCTAATTAGCTTAACTTTTTTGTATGACAGCTGTCGAGAGTCCCTGACTGAATCTGTTTTGCTGTTCATCGTGAAACACTACAAATAAGTTAAACAACTTCTTCATCATGCCATTTGGTCCCAAAAGCGTTTGATGGTTAGGTTGGGCAAAAAATTGTGTTTAAATCACGTAGTCTGACCTTGACAGGCAGGGAAAATAAGAGTACCAGACAGTTTAGCCCCATTTCCACCAGAGGGTTCAGATCGGTTAGTCTTGGTATGGCTCGCTTTTTGTGACATTTCCATAGCCTAAATCCAAGACAGAACCCCTTATAAGCAAACCACACTGTTCTGCTTTTTGCGACCCTTCTGTTGGGGTGCCAAGCATACCAATCCGACCCCAGAAGGTGGAGCCAGAAACACTGCAGTCTGTTGATTGGTCGAAGGAGAGGTCACTTCCCATGCGACAGTGGAACAACACATAACCTCGTCATGTTTAAATGTCCACTCGTCTTCATGAAGATAACTCTCGCGGCACAGAGCCTTCTCTGAAACAAAGCTTGGTTGCACTTTGTAACAAAAAGCCACATGCTGATCACAAAAAAGAAGAATTCCTGGATGTCTTCCATCGTTGCTCCTTGTTTACTGTGTTGCGCTTTCTTCTTCGTTGTATTTAATAGCCAGGTACACGGTGTCGCACTGCTATGATGTCATGTATCGGCATCCGGCTTATATGCCTTATATGCCTTATATGGCTGTGGAAATGCAAACAGGATCAGGCTTTACCGATCCGACCTGAGCCAAACCGTGCCGATCCATACGGGACCACTTGGTGGAAACAGGGCTTTTCTATCTTTTACCCTTCCATTGTGGATAATCATACCAGCCGAGTAAAAAAAAAAATGCTACTCTATTTTCCATTTTCTGTCAGTTTTAGTGGAGGAATGCCAAAAAAAGGGAAAGTCTTCTACTATATAGATGTTAATTTCAGGAGACTCATATGATTCACTCGTCCTGCACTTGCAGCCTGAAAGCTCTGTCTTACACACTGAACTGAAAAACACACAGTGCTGCAGTCATGCATTTAAAATGAGTTCAGTATGAAAGTACCCTTTGCAATTTTTGTATGTTAAGACCTCACCACTCTGTAGAAGAGTGTGTAAGCATGTAAACAGTGTATAACTACACATGTAAAGCCATCACCTACTAACAATGTATGTATACTAGATGGTTTTGGTTGTTTCAGTTGATCCATATAAATCCAGCAGTCATTAACTACCACCATATCTAAGCAAGAAACATTTTTGAAAACAAAAATGTCCAGTACTTCATTGGATTGCTATTGTGTATGTAAAAAAGCTAGATTGCCTACAAAGGAAGTTCCTGTTTGTTGTCTCCTTGTCAGCCCTGTGATTGATGACCAGTCCATGATGAACCTGGTACCATGCTCAATAACAGTTGGGAAAAGATTGAGCATCACCTTAATGAGTTTACAGTTCATTTACAGTTAAGCGTAAGTGATTTCATATCAGCAGGGCAAGTTACTGATCTAAAACACCTTCTTAGGTTTTGTAGACTCCTTCAGACAAAACTGTAGTGCCTTCACACAAAAGCGTAAACGTTAACACCTTGAAGTGATAGTGTGAATTGGATTAACCCACAGAACAGAAGAATCTACATTTTCCCTGACATAATTTATATTTCATTACTGAAGAATCAGAGCAAACTGCCTCTCCATGGTAGTTACTACAGTTCTATTATTTGGGTCAACCAGTAATAACTATGGGTCAACCAGTCATTTTCATCATGATAAAGACAATTGTGCTCAAAATGCTCAATAGTTTGTGTACTTTTTGAATGGAGGATTGTTACTTTTACAAAAAAAATTCAAAGAGCACCATTATTACTTGTGGATGAAAATCTAATTTAAGAAACAGTTCTTAAGAAAAAACTCATGTTTCACAATTTCAACCCCTGGATAATAAGTCATCAGATCTGGATTAATTCAATCAAATTCAATTCAATTTGAGATTTAATTTAATAATCTCTGAAATTATTATCAACTCAAGTGATTGTGGGTAATTGTGCGCTCTAATATGTGTGGCCCAACTGTTGGTTCTGCAGCAGTGCAACCCAGCAAGACAGGGAGAGGGAGCTGAACAGAGCATCTCTGTCTTCTGTTTTAATCAGCAGATTAGATGGTAGTCACTCTTCGCTGGATGTGCTTGTTGCACATGTTGATTAGTCATTAATTGGCAGCTTTCATTATTTGAGCGCAGCAGCGTAAAGTGGGGCTATAAGAGAGGGCCTGATGTCATGCCGGGGGAGGCTGAATAGCACCAGTCTATGAGAGAAAGGCCTTTTGGAAACATGGACAGTGCCTAATTGGATGAGGATTTCATTGGGCTGCATGGGAGAACTGCTCTTATGCAATGGCATAGATGAATGGAGGGGACTTGAGAGCAATTGTGCTTGTGCACCAGTTGGCTGTGGCGGTGGCCCCAGAAGGCGGCGATGGATGGACTCCCCTTCTCATGACAGCATCTTGAGTACACCTGTGGGTAGCACCCGGGGTGGAAAGTTACTCAGAATATTTCCTCACATGTTATTTAGCAGACTTGTTTACGTGTACTTTCTTGCTTATATTATATATATATAAGACTTATTATATATATATATAAGACAGCTTATTGAAGCTGATGTTTTGTTTACCTCCAGCTGCCTTTCATGCATTACTTTTTCTTCTCATGGCAACAAAACACAAATGGTTGCCATTTACCGAGCGGTCATCTATAAAAATACAGAATTTCAGCACAATATATGGCTTCATGCTAAAAAAAGAATTGTTGGTTATACATAAATTTTCAATTTCAATGTTTCACAAAAAATTCAGAAAGAATAGTAACACGTTATCCTTTCTAGATTAAGATGTCAAATAAAGTAATTCAATTGTATTCTGCAACAGAAAAACCTTTCTAATGTTTGAAAGTTATGCTGCATTAGAATCAGTTAATTAAGCATTAAAAAACATTTGAAAAATGTATGACAAAGATTAAGCACTGCAAATTTAACTTGTGTTCCAGTAAAAGTCTATTAAAAAGTAAGTTAGGGTAACACACTTGTTAACATCAGGACATGAAAGCTGACAAGAGTCCCATGTATTTTAAAAATCGTTGGCTTATGAATACAATCAATTTTGTATTCTTCTACATCCTTCATGTATAAAGCGTATCTCTGATAAACAAAAAAGCTATTTAAATGTTTTGTTGAAGGAGAAGTAAATTCCTGGAGACCTCACAGCTACATAGGACAAGGTCAACTCTCCACAAGGACAAACCTGAGGTCAGCACTGGAGAACAACACTTGTGTAGCTTCTCCACCTCTGGTGTGTGAAAACAACATTCACTTCAGCTGGTAAACTAAAGCCAACCTTAAAAACAAACTTTTGCCTTGTTTAGGAAGCAGGATGGAGTTCTGTGAGACCACTTGGGGATTTCTTTTACTTACTTGCTCTTAAGGAATGCTTACTAACTTGGCTGGCTGAGAAAAATCATATTAGGAAGGGCTTAGCAGAAGTCCTTGTTCTAAGTACCAAAGTACACCACTCTAAGCCCTGATCGCTTTCAAGTCTGGATTTATTACGAGAAAACAAGAGGACAAATAAGGCGATCAGTGCGACCAAGTGCACGCAGACACTCAGATCTTTTGTATTCTAGTTGTGGGAGGAAATTGGAAAGAGGTTAAGGGCAGTGTTATGCTTTGTGGATACAAAAAATGCCTGTATTGATTTAAGGTTTCACACAGGGGTCCTGTTTTTTTTAATGCTACGGTACATCTACCAAAGCCAACTGCCCATGGCTTGTTTTGATTTTTGCATCATGGATTTCAGCTGGTACGCTGAGACACAGATCAACGGAGGGCGACAGGCAGATAAGGACAGGGAAACTAGGAGACTGAGGCAAGCCATAGAGAGAGATGTCTGACATCGCAGACAAAAGGAGAGACAGATGGACAAAGAGACAAAGATAAAATGACATATGGAGAGAATAGCTGGAGAACATGAGTGCGAAGGGAAACCAGTGCACGTACGTATTGGAGGGATCATTCTGTCTGACACATCTGACTTCATCCACACATTACCTGCATAAAGTCCCTCAGGTGTTCAGTTACTCTCTGAATAAAGGCAACATTCTTGCCTCTCACGCAGGCTTGGGTTTCAGACACATTTGGACCAACACCAGATGGTGGGAAACCCAATCCGCTGCACACCGTGGTGGTTAGGCAAGCAATGATTGCATCACCTTGGGTCACGAGTGTAAAGCGGTAAGAATCGGGTGTGTGCAGGTCCACATTTACAGTGCAGAGGAGGAGGAGAGGGAGAAGTAATGCCACAAAGTTTTTGCTCTCACATGGGTTTAAGTTTTTAGAAATGACTCCTGACACAGCAGCTGGAGCTGAGATAGCAAATACTCAAACACTAATTGGACTATAAGGGCAACTTAAACCACCCAATCCAAAAGCAGAATACCCTGAGGCCAAGGAGGAGGCTGAGCCAAACTTAAGACGTTACATTAAAAGAAAGCAGCTGAAACAGGGGAAGACAATAGGAAACCAGGTGACAACAGGCAGCTCCTCTCACCACTAAGTGAAACCCATGAGTCAGTTTTAAATATCAAAGTAATGTAAATACAAAGAAAGATTGGCAGAATCCGACATAAAGGCATTTCGGAAAGAAATGTTGAAATTCATAAACTAGTATGTGCATTTGTTGAAATATCAGAATTTGAAATATAAGTACAATAGTGGAAATATCAAACTAAATTTCCCAAGGATGTATGATGTTTGACTTTTGATGGTTTCTGATGTGGTGATTTTACCAAACATGTCATTGCCGATACCGATACCAAAGGCACATGGAATCTCCTTTACTAAAACTGACAAGTTCCTCTTTCTGTGACAGAGTAGTTGTGTTACAGGCTGATATTGACCAAGGAAAACAACATTTCCTTCTCTAATAGAAGACACTATTAATAATAAGACATTGGCTATTGGCTAGGGCTGGACAATTAATCAAAAAAATAAGCAAAATCAACATTTAGACCTTCTAATTGAAGTTAATTTACTCATATCGGTTATTTTGATTATTTGCCCTGTGTAAGTCACTTGACTGCGCAACCTCTACACAGTCTACGTTCACTTTCACCAAGAGCGAAGGGCACACCACCAGCTTGGAAGAGACAAGCCCCAATCTATCAGAGGACCTTGTCACCAAGAAAAATAGCGTCTCCTTTGTTTGGACACATTTTGGATTCTGTGCAGAGGACATCAAGCAGAAAAAAAGTTAAGTGTAAATACTGAAGGAAGACCGTTTTGATATCACCACTAATTTGTTCCAGCATAGCATAAAATAATCGCTCATTAATCGCAATCTAGGTAAGAGTTCCAACTAATCTTGATATTGAGACTGGGTAATATCGCCCAGCTCTACTATTGGCTATCCTTGGCGAATACAAAAACTGCGTCTCCAGTGTTCAGTGTATTGCCGCGGCAAATCCACATTTTGTTGGAGGAGTGATAACAAACCAAGCACAGTAGATAGTACTACAAAGTAGTCAAGAGTTCTGTACATGTGCTGTGTGTCACCATTTTCTCTGAATCGATTCTTGTTTAGACAGAAATGGATAGAAAAAAGTTTTCAAAGCGTTTAATTTTGGACCCTGGTTCAAACATTTACAGATTCAGGCACTACGGGCGTTTTTCTCATGTAAATGGAAGGTGTAAACACAACAAAAACGGTTGTGTTACTGTCTTAAAGTTCTTGCTTGTGGTGGAGTTTACACTCTACTAACACTTGAGGTGTAAAGCCAGCTGAGATAGTTTCTATGTAGGCTTAAGTTATAACTTAAATGTTATGTCTGTGGTGCAACTGAACAAAGACACAATTCAAGCTTCAACTTAACTTGTTTCAGCGTAGGATTTACTGGAGCGGACTACTGGAGAGGTATCTGCAGCGATTATTTATGTAGATGGATTTATAGTCATTAGTATTTATGTAGAAATAAAAGTTCATCACTCTGAAGGTCCGGACCAGGGTTCTTTCTCTCTCTTCTGCTCTCTGTCTATAGGAGGCACTTGATCTGACGGGTGCAGTTTGACAAGGTGTTAAAGGGATTAATGAAACATTTGCTGTCTGCTAAATGAAACAGGGAGCAGGGGAGTGGTTCAGCAGAGACACAGACACAGCGGACAGGAAGAAGCATGACTTGAGTGGCCAACGCAATAGACCCTGAACATTTGTGTCAAAGTTTCTATGTGCTGCTGAGCTCCTCTGAACAAACCCCGAATGACAGAAAATCCTTTTTTTCCACCACTTTGTTTGAGACTGAGGTGATGTCCACACAAAAGAGGATATCCTTCTCAATACTCAGAAATAATCCAACCCACACATACGAAGTATTCACAAAAAAGCCCCACCCACAGGACAAACATTGCACATCAATGCACTGCTAAATGTTTATTACCTTGGTGTCTTACCATTATTATCATTACCAACTGTGTCTATGATGTAAATATTTCTTTGTACTTTCTATGCAAAAGTAGGATTTGTTTTATGTTCATGTCTATTCTAACCACGTCTGCCTGGTGTTTGCAGGCACAATATTTCGTACTTTATTTTTAAATTCAATATATTTCTGATAATCTTCAATTCCACTTCTAATCCTGTTAATAAAAAGTTTTGCTGGCACGATTGTTTCAGCTTCCATTGTAAGCATGAAATCCACATAAGAATGTTTACTTGATGACCATTCAAAGCCCACTTTTATAAATCAAAAATATTATTCATTACTAACTGACGTGTTGTTTTCCATGCCTCAAATCAGCTCCTAACACAATAGACTGTAATCATTAAAGGAAATGGTCAGTTTTAGTAAAGTAGAGACTTAGTGCTCTTGGCGAATATTAGGGATGGGATGAAATATTGTTTGGCAATATGTTCTGATACAGTACGTGACGAAATGCATTGAGTTTGAAAAAAAATGGATCGCAAAATAAAGGTCGAAATTGAGGACGCCCCACCTGGATACAAGTCATCTATCTGGCAGTATTTTGGCTTTCTCATTAAAAAAAGAGGAAGACGGCGAAAACGAGCCTACCGCTCGTTAGAATACACTCTCTCTAACCACTCTAGGGTTAGAGAGAGAGTTATTGTTTGTGTTTGGCCTGTTAGGACTTGTGTTTTCCTGTGTGCAACTCAAACAAAAACCAATAAGTTGTCATTTCGCAGTAATATTTTTTCTTTGTTACTTTTTGATGTTGTATTGTGACATATCGTATCGTGACCCGGGCATATCTAGGTGCACCGTATCGTGAGTTTAAAGGATAACTTCGGTTCCTGCAGCTTTTACATTGTTTATAGAATGAAGAACAACAATATACTCACCCAGAAGGCTTTCCTGATGCAAACGGTGCTTCGGGAGATATTTAGATCCAAAATCGAGCAGCGGACACCAATATAATGTAGCCTGTAGGGAATAGATCGCCGCTCCTAAAAACTGCATTAATCGTCCAAAAACTCACTAGTTTCACCAATATTCCATCATGATTCGCGCCGAATGGACGGCCATTGTAGCCTGTGTCTCTCCACACAGGGCTGTGTGGCTGAACTAACCTCTAAACAGACGAGTCTGTTTGCCCTTCACAAGATGCGCAGTACTCTCTGGAGCGTTGAGATCGCTTCCTCATTTCTATCAGCTCCTTATCTGTATAATCTGGCTCCAAACTGTAAGGACGTCCATCATATTCAAAGTCCTCCTCCACAACATCTTCATCCCATAGATATTCGTCCATTTTGCACAAAACTGGAAGAAGAAAGTCGATTTGTAGCTGCCCTGAAACAATGAGCCGCACTGCGCATGCGCGAAGAGCATGTAAACAAACTCGTTGGTTCAGCCACACAGCGCTGTGTGGAGAGACACAGGCTGCAATGGCCGTCCATTCGGCGCGAATCATGATGGAATATTGGTGAAAAACATGAGTTTTTGGACGATGAATGCAGTTTTTAGGAGCGGCGATCTATGCCCTACAGGCTACCATTATATCGGTGTCCGCTGCTCGATTTTGGATCTAAATATCTCCCGAAGCACCGTTTGCACCAGGAAAGCCTTCTGGGTGAGTATATTGTTGTTCTTCATTCTAGAAACAATGTAAAAGCTGCAGGAACTGAAGTTATCCTTTAAGTGTATCGTCCCATCCCTAATATCAGGATCGATATCGGTATGGGCACATGTGTTTTGTCCCATTCACAACATTAATATAGAAAACGAAGGACTGTAAAATTTAAGTAGCAGGGGGTTACACATTTAAAAGATATATAAAATCATTTGTTCTGCTTTAACAAGAAATTGTGAGTATTCAGGTTTCAATAAAATAATATCATGTTTAAATTTAGAATGGGCCATGTCACTTTCACCCCCTGCGCCCAAAGGTAGCCTTGGTTATAGTTAACTTAACTATTAAATGGGGGAGTATCCCTTAACTTGGCTTTCTCGAGACAAGAAAAAGATACTGTATGACCCACATGATGGCAACAGTTCTGTATCACTAATCCACAAAGTTAAGACCAAGATTGAAGTGGACTTACAGTATACTACAACTTACTGGGCAAACCCCACGATTCTTTTTTCAAAAAAAAAAAAAAATCACACACCTTGAATACCAAATGAACTTTCTCCTTGCCCTAATCTTAACTTGACTCTTCTCCTCACGATGAAGCTGAATGCAAAGTCATTTCTCGACCACAGAACAGCCAACAGTGTCATTTTCTTTCAGACGTCTGAGAGCTCAGCTGAGACTTTCTGTCCAGTGGCTGAAGTCTCTCTGCTTTTAGACAGGCCGGGTCAGTCAACTGACATGAACCGTGCTCCCCCAGCAGGCTTGGGTTAATGGTGTCATGACATCAGGGAGGGGGTATTAACAGTGTATAAGCCTAGACTAACCAGCGCTGAATGACTGCTGGCTGACGCAAGACCCGGAGGAATGCTGCCTCGAGCACGACCACAAGCTCTTATACCATCAATACCAGCTAATAGGATATCTCTGCTGCTTTTCACTTGGGCTGGCAGAAGGATCTATATGCACACAAGCAGGGGCATGTTGGGTGACAATCTCTATATGCATTACACAGAACACATGTTATTCTTATAATGAAGATCAGGCATAGTTATACGGCAAATGGCGACATCTGAGCTCAAATCAAAAATTGCTGCTGTTTGAGAAAGAGAACCACATGGATTTCTCAGACAGGAAACACAAGTCAGAATCCATGTGCGAGTTGAGTATAGCTTATTGTAAGCTAATTATGTGCAATATGTGCAGTCAGCAGCCTTTTGGCAGCCTGTATTCTTGCAGAGTTCATGCCTCGTCATGCCTGTGCTTACCGAGCATGGATCTGAAATAGCAGGACTGGTGCTGAGGGGGTGAAAGAAACCGCAGCTCAGGCGGTTACCATGTGCACAGAGATGTGACCACAACATAATTAAATGAAATGAAAGCAGGAAATAATGGGCAGGGGCAAAGGGAAAGGAGAAATCCTCGTTTGGGTTATGAATGGAGGAGTGTCAGAAAAATCACATGGTTGAACAGAGACGGCTGTAGCGTGTTTTAAGACTGTATGTGGCAGCTGTCTCGTGATCAGACCACTCCACATTCAGAGATACTACAGAAGTTAACATGCAGATGGGAGGAGGTTGCCAGGTTGAGTGGTTTATCAGCAGTAGACCATGTTATGTTTTACTTTAGGAACTCCACCGAGGCTGCTGAATCTGCTTTGCTTGATTAATTCAAAAAGGCACTGGAAGTTAAGTTCAAATGTCAAACACTTCTGTTTTTCAGTGTTTGAGGCTTTCTAACTCTTTGGTTAACAATAAAGTGACAGGCCTGTCAGGTTTCTGAAAAATACATCATGGCCAGCATGTCAGTGCTGCAGTCATGGCATGATGGGGTCAACTGAAAAAAAGCAAATGTAAATTTCAGCTACAGCAATCAGTATTTATGCCTGTAAGTACTGCAATGCTGAAAAATGGGATCACTGCAAGGGCAAAGGGCGGCAGTTCCTCAAGTGTCCACAAGAGGTCTACTCCTAAAACCAAGGGATCACCATCAGGCTACTTGAACTGTCGATTTTTTTTCCATCAATAATCAACTAGTTTACAGCCTAGTTTAAAAAATATTTTGGTTTAAGTAGCTCATGGATTTATTTCACACATTGAACTGCAAACATTTTTAATTTTTTCATCACTCCTTTCGATAACTAAACAGAAAGTTATGTATAATATGGGGCATAAAGTTTCCCAGTCAGGCAAATGAAAGATTGGGGAGGAAGCAGAATACTAAGGAGAGTAAAAAAAAATGTCTTTATTTGTGCAAAAGAGACCAATTTACACTTTATCAGGTTCAAATGTCCTTTATGTGTCTTACCGGTCTCCCCGTCATATAAAGTTTGGGAATTTAAAGGACAATAGCAAGGCTGCAGTATCTGGACTTCTCCTTCTAAAAGTACAAGAAGCCAGAAAAGGGTCGTTCCATCCCTTCCAGACAGACCTACCACTGTGATGTCGCCGTTTGGTCAGAAGTCCAAACTGATGTCTTCCTATAGCAAGCCCAATGGAGAGCGTTGACAGTAGGATGAGCGCAGAGGTTTAGAAAAGCGAGGCAATTATGTGAAATAAATTGACCGATTACCACAGAGCAGAACGATCAGCCAATCAGAACAGACGGAACAGATCAGAACAGAAGGTGGGGTTAATGTGGGAGGAGGTTCAGCAGAGTAACTCAGGCACTGTTTACACAGAGGCATTTTCACCAGAATTGCCAATTTTTCCTGCGTTTTCAAAAGCGATCTGCGTTTACATGGAAACAGCAGAACAACTGAAAACGCTGTAACCTGCATGCCAGTCCAGTAAATGGTGATGTAGGTTTGCAGTGACACAGCGCTGTTACACCACATGTATAAAGAAGAACAAGTTTTCACAAACAACAACGGCGAGTACATGCACAAGGTCCCAGGAGTTTCTTGTCTAGACAACAAATCTGTAAGGACAACAACTCTGTCTGTATAGCTTTGTCTGGATAAAAAGAACGAGCACCGTAAGCAGCACATGTTACTCAGTAGACGGCCAAAGTTGTTGTTGTTTCTGGTGTGCGGGCACAGTCTTCATGTGAAAGAGTTCTGAGCATGTGGTGATGTCAGCATTTTCACCCTGAAACTCACCCTGAATCCTGTCCTTATGGAGCCAGGCCGTGGTACATTTTCAAAACTTTCCACCCTGGACCCTGGTTTCAAAAGTTGCAGATAGAGGCACTCCAGGCACCATTCTCGTGTAAACGGGAGGCAAACACACAATGAAAACGGAGCTGTGTAAACACCACCTCGGATAGAGTGAGGTTATTGGTGGATCAAGAGTGCTCAGTTGGTGAAATATGGAACTTTTTGATCATATGTGACTGTGTCAGTAGCAGTCATTGAAACTGATTGGGAAACAAAAATAAGACAAAATATTTCCTCTTATGGATATAAAACTTCAGGTAGTTTTCAGAATGCATGAGGGAAATGTGTGCATGTGTGAAAAGGGTTTACAACTCACTTTTGTTTGCAAGAGCCTGCCCACTCATTTAGTTCACCTTTATATTGGTACTAAATAATATGAAGTACAGATGATTGAAAAAGCTACCACGCATTGGTGATCAATTGAAGCACAGAGACTAGGATCACCGGAAGTGCAAGTTGTGCTGAAAGTGGCCGAATTTAATCAAAAAAAAATTTCGGAATGCGGGTCACAGATACTTCATACTGCAGTTAATAATGAATATATCCCCACACCGGCTCTCATCAACGGTTACAAATAAGAGGGCAAATATTGAAAAAATTCTTGCACTGATCAACATATTGTTACCAAAGACACGTTGAAGTTTAAGACGAATAACTAAAATTTCTATGTTAAGCAGTTGGACAGTTAAAAGGATACTTACAGTTTTAAGTTTGGTTCTGGTTGGTAAGTTGAAAATAAATGTTAACAGGAAGAAAAAAATAGAATCTCAATAAAACTGAATCAAATTACTGCCATGAACATGTGTTTTCTCCAATATTCCTCACCCCCATGTGAAGGTAGCTGAGAGCTTGCATCAGCTTCGTCTGACTGCATCTGCGTGATGTGAAGGCCTGGACATTACATCCAATCCTCCATTCTTATGAGTACAACAGTACAGTGTTTGCTTGTTTCTTTACATGCTTTCTTCACTGTTAAATGTTTGACTTTTTTCTCCAAGTTGACTGCAACTGATTATTGTGTGACGCAAAAAAAATGCAATTTTCTTTGCAGCTCTTATCAGACACGTAGATGAAGTCTGAATCAGAAAACAAACATTGCCTGATTGGTCAGTATTTATCATGTCACGGGGGGGAAAAAACTGGCAAAATTGTAAGAGCAAAGCAACAGTCGTACATTACACAATATTATTTTGATTATTCTGTCGGACATAAATTTGCAGCTTTAACAGCATTGCAAATTATTCTTATCTCTTCCATTTCATAGGCTTGCAAAAACCCTTATATGAGATCCCACAGCCATTTATATGAGAAGTTAGATTTATTTTAGCTCACAAAATAAGAAACTATTGCCTCCTGATGCCCAGACCTTCCCTATGAGCTCATGATATATGGTTTATCATTACTGAACATCTTGGTTCATGCTGAAGTTATTTTCTGTCAGTGTTGTATCCCTGAGGGAAATGAAAGATCAATAATTCTGCCAGTGCAGCACACAAACCCTAAAGTCCAAGTCTCTTCCTTGAAAATATGCAGTGAATGATCAGATTTGGTTTACATCACCAGCAACATCTCACCATGTGCATCACTCCCCGAGTGCCCCCCTCCAGCCTGAGCCCACATTCCTGCTGAGAGCCCCCTTCTGCATTCGAAACACACCGGCCGACGTCAATAGTTCCCAGAATCATAAATTTGGCCGGTTATGCAACTTTCTGCAGAAACCACATGCAGCCAATAAAGAAATTGATTTGGATGAGAGCCCAAATGACCGGGCAGATTAGACTATCTATGAAGAGCTGCTTTGTCAAGACGTTTGCACATTCATCTAGATTAGATAATGAGCAGGCCCTGTCTCACTCCCCATCACTTTCCCTTCTCCATTAGAGATAGCAGCACTAAGCATAGTTTCTCCAAGACTTCTTCTACTGGGACAAACAGTGGTGTTATTGAAACACTGAAATAAGCTGCAGTACATAAACAAAAACATATACAGAGCTGAGGGCTCACAGTACATAGATATGCATATGAAGTATTCTAAGAATCTATATTTAGCAGAGGACAGAGGATGAGTGAGCAGTCAGGGGATCGCTTCAGACTTTCATATCAAGAAAGAAACCCACATCATGAGGCCCAGTCTGACGAGATTTTAAACAGTCCTTGAGGGAGCACTTTCGCTCTCCATTGATTCTGAGCTCCAGCTCAAATTAACAAGTGCACTGTTATCACTTCACTGCAGGGTCAATCAGTGCATGAACAGGATACTAGAAGTCAATATATTGTGTTTACTTCAGCTCAAACAGGATTTTATAAATGCATTGAACAGGTTGTTTGAAATCTTCAACCAAATTTCTAGCAGTCATACAAACAAAACAAAATACTTCAGTTTGAGACTGATTGACAACTACAGTTTAATCAGACCAAACAAGACTTGGCAGTTTGTGCATGCTCCTCAGTTTTTATTCCCAAACTCTGACCCTAAAGTCTTCTGGCACTTGAATGCCACCACAGTAGAGATGAAGTTTTGCCGTTGGCTAGCTTTGGATAACATTTTAATTTAAAGATATTGCTGGCTTCGTGGTTGTACCATAAATAAAGTGTAGATTGAGCATGAAATGAACAGAAAAGTAAAGCTGCTCAGGCCTTAGCTGACCAGACTACCACAGATTTCTTGTTTGTATGGTTGTACATAATTGGGTCACTCAGAGTTTTACCAAAAAGAATACACAGTCAATCAATCCCATAGTTTACTCTACCATTAAGCATCTCAACACGTCAATGCAGCCCCCCACTACTACAAAATAGAGGCACATCAAATTTCAACAATGAAATGTATACAATTTATGGACCAAAATAAGCATCTGCCAATCCAAAAAGGCAAAAAAATCTAGTTGTATTTGTCCCTATCAATGTATAATACTCTCACTTTGATGGACACATTTTGTTAAGGGTTACGGTTAACCCGATATCGATATCAATATCGGTCCCATAATCAGCAATAAAACAAATATCGGATTATATCTTCCTCCATCTAAAATATCCAATATAAGCACTCCAATACATGCACTCCATTCTAATTTGTTCAATTTAGTTGTAGTTGTTTTCATAATAAAAGTATGAATGATTCCTGCTGATATCATATCGGTAATGGCCAACATTCACGACTGTGATACCAGTATCGTATGGGGGGGGGGGGGGTGTGTGTGAAAAAAGTTGTACCGGGACACCCCTATGTCAAACCAACATAATATTCCCTCAAATCCAGCGATTACTTAAAAAAGGCGTCTCAGTACTTTAGTTAATAAAATATACAGGAACTTTTTAGGCTGTTATGGCTAGTGACAGAAAGGTTTAGTTTGATTTAACCTTACGTTGACATATTAGGCTTGATTAACTCTGCATGTAAACTGACTGTGTGAGTAAGAGCAGCATCATCAGAGCACACAGGCTTTCATTGATCCTGAGCTCAACAAGTGCAGAGTAAACATTAGCAGGAGGCTCAGTCATTAAAAACCTACTCCTTTCCAGAGTCAAAGTGCACAGGCCATGAAGCTGATTCAACTCTTTACCGGGACCGCCTGGAACCCACCCAAAGACCCCCTGGAGGGTCCCCGGAGCCCACTTTGAGAACCACTGCTATAGAGCTACACCAGTAACCATGGGAAAACGCCTCTTTTCACTCCCCCTCCCCACCCCCAAAGCAAATGCTGCCAAAAGGATAAGGCGATAAGGCGAGACTGGCGAAACTCTCACAGAATTTAGTTGGGGGGGGGGGGCTGACGCGGGGAGCGCGCGGGTCCTACTGGAAACAAAGTAGGCTGTGGGCCACTGTGGACTGCTGCTGTTACGCAATTGTAAACAAGGCAGGCTGCTAGGATCAGAATACAGTCCCCAAAGACACTCTTGCATAGAAGTAACCTTTGGGTAAGGTGTTGTTAAGTGCACGAGACACAGCAGGCAGTTTGTCGGCACGCGCTCTGACCCCGGAACAGCGTACGGCGGAGGAAGTAGAAATACAGTAAAGTCTCATGTAGCAGGACGCAACAGCCCTGTGCTATGAATAAACTTGTTAGCAAAGTTCAATGGGCTGCTGAAAACACTGTCAGAGAGGGCGGCGTAAAGGACCCCCGGTCCCGCGAGGCGGTTACGCGCAGTACGCACGTGTTCCGACCCGCAAAAACAGTGCGTGTCATCACAACAGCGCATTAAAGTTTAATTACGCGCTACTCCCCGCTCCCTCCGCGTGGACTCTGCTTTTCCCACCCAAACAAGAAGCACGACAACACAGCCACTCTCCGGCAACGTGCTACTCACCTTTCAGCTGTGGGAGTGGAGGGCCGTGAGGGGCAAAAACACGCAGAGCGGTGGAGAGGAGGCTCAGGCCACGGTGGTCAACATTCCCGGACTGGACAGATACACCGAGGCAAAGAGCAGAGGAGGAGGAGGAGGAGGAGGAGGAGGCGAAAACAGTGGCAGTAAAGACTGCAGGCAGCTCATCTCATGCGGCCGGGGAGGACGCACACACATACACGCACAGACGCGCACGCAAACAACTCCTCCCCCCCAGAGCAGACCACGCCCACAAGTTAGAGGTGATTAATGCGGCGTTCAGGTCTTATGGGAATAAGGGCGTGTTCGGAGGATTCCGCTTGTTTTTGTGGAGGGGCTGCTCCACTGGCTGTTTGAGTTCAATGTGCTGTTAATAAAATACACAAAAGAGTCTTTTTAAAAAACAGAATTTACTGTAATTTAATAGACAGACTGAAGCAGAGCCTCTTTATTTTGCGTCTGCTTTATAGATATAGACAGGGACCGTAATTTACTACAGCCCCTAATTAGTCTTAAATATATGAACTCATCAGAAGACTGTTTATTAAAATATTTTATTCCACAACCCCAGGACATTTCCTGCTTTTTTATCCGCTTTTTTTTTGTTGTAATAATGAATATAAAAAAATAATTCTGTCAAGCACAAGAAAGCTAAAGGCATATACTCTCCCCATGACAACCATGCTATAATGATGTCAGATTTATGTGTTCTAAGTTGTATGACTAAAGAAATAAAATTAAAAAATCAAAACGATTTTTTTTAATGTTGTAGAACTTCACACAAATCACATATGTATTTATTATAACAAAGTCTTTTCACCTTTAACAATGGCACACTCAAGTGTTGGAGATAGTAGAACAAAAGTATGCTCAGAGGTTCAAGCAAATTTCAACATTTATAATTATTCTGCCTCACTCTTCCTTTCAATTTTTTGGGGGGGAAGTGACAGGTAGCTTTTTTTTCCTCTTGTTGACCCTTGACATCCAATCAGACTTAAAGAAAGTTGTCACTTTCTTCAAGGGCTAAGATAGAGGTCTAATAGATGGGTGCAGGGATGACATTTTTGTAGGCCAGTGCAGTTCCCCAAACTTCATTTCTAAAAAAAAAGGGGGGTTGTAGCAAACAAAAAATATGAAACTCTTAGTTCTGCTCTTTGTGGTAGTCTTAACAATCAAACCTTCTTCACGATTATTTATACACACACACACACACACACACACACACACATATATATATATATATAGATATAGATATAGATATATATATATATATATATATATATATATATATATATATATATATATATATATATATATATATATATTATATATATATATATATATATATATATATATATATATATATATATATATATATATATATATAATATATATATATATATATATATATATAGATATAGATATAGATATGATCACACACACAGGGATAATCCCTTTCTCATTATTCTCATTACAGTCTCTGCTCTGGTAAACAGAATACGACATAAACACACAGGGCTTTGGGTAGTATATATCTTGTACAACTGGGGGGTCAAATCTCACTGCACCAGAGTTACCTTCCCTGAACTGTTGTGTTTTTATCCCTCTGGGCCTCGTAAGACTATTACACAAGACCTGCTGATGTTTACATGACTGTGAGAAAAAATGAGAAACTTACACCTCAGTGTATGACAGAAAATTTAAAGGAAATACTTACAATATATTGAATTTATAAGTAAACAACATACAGCCAGGCTTTTTCATTCTTCTGAATATGGATGGAGACACAATAGGGGTCTTAGACACATATGATCATTAGAGCTCTGAGTGTGTGTGTTTGTCTGGGTAAGGACAACAGGGGGCCACACGGTGCCCCTTAAAAGTGTAAAAACACACTAAGTGAGTAGACATTGTACGGCCGTTACATTGCACATAATTACCACACATCTCGTCAGTCATTTCAGCTGCCACCATAAAACAAAGCTTTTTTACCCGCTCTCAGACCGAACTTAACAAACATTATGTTGATTTCACCTCATCAGACATTCAGCACCACACAGGCCCTTTGTTCAGATTGATTGATCAGTTTGAAAGTGGTCTCCAAAACATCAGAAAACAAAAGTGGATGCAGACCCCCACTGATGGTGTTGTTTCCATCACTCATTTGGGATCGCCAGCACAAACAAATCTAATTGTTAAAGTAATACGAAGTAGGTTGTGAATGACTTTTAATGAGTGTCTTTTAGTATGCCTTTAAGATCAATTCAATTTTAAAATGCAGTGAGCAGCTGTCATAAGATCTCTAATTCAAACTGTGTGGGAATTAAATGGCCAATACTGCAGACAATAGGCACATTTATCTGGATAAAATCACAAGTGTCTTATTCATTAATCTAGTTTCATATTATTGGGTTTGACCATACTTAAAATTCTTGTGAACACAAGATCTAAAGAATGCTCTTGGGTATTTTCTTCAGACTTTACCCAAAATGTTCACTCTGTCCAACGGATAAACACATTTCAATTTCAAAGAAAGGGATCATGGTCAATGTCATTGAAACTCCCACGTTCAAACATTTTATGAAACTGTAACTAAAGATCCCTTTTTTAAACTTTGCACCACTGTCCACTCTGAATCCAGGAGGGAATGATTAGGTTTTAACAGTTAAAGGTCATAAAGCCTTGTGTTCATCCCCTGCCTTCCATTTCTAATATGCTATCTGGAGCCATTGAGACATTTTCAATCTTTTCACAGATCCCATCTGACCAGAGACTGAACTGGTTAGATTTTAAAGAGCTCGCATTACCCTCTTTTGAGTTTTATATGTCCATCAGCGTGTTTTATGTCTCCTCTTATGACAGAGTACTTTTATGCACAAGATAAAAAGCATGCAGCATCTGGGCGTCACCCTCTTGACTGCCTGTACTACCCTCTCAAATAAACATATTATTAATTTTGTTGACTATTTTTCTCCTGACAAAAACTAGACAGTAACTAATACAAACAAGTGCACATGGACAAAAAAAGAAAAACTAAATTAACTGATGAAAATGTTTGACAGAGACTTCATTCAAGAAGACCTAATTTGGTCATGTAGAAAGTAGGGACAAGTTAGTGATATATCAAATCACAGCTACTTTGGTTGTGTGGAAAGGTTGGATGAGTTAAGACAGACATCCAGTCTCAGCTGCCTTGGTGGCAGACTTTGTTTGGGAGCGATCCAATCGGAGCTAATCTCTTTATGAATTGATATATTCATGTCGAACATGTCTACTGTTTGTATGCTCTAACAGGTAGCCTAGAAAAGGTGATTGCATCTCACACAAAGGTTAAATTTGTGTCTGTTAATTTATGCATTCAAACTTTGCTAGCATTCAGTAAAGGGTTATTTGATGTTTCATTATATCCAAGTGTAAAACATGACATCCGAAATTAAGGGAAACATAAAAAATGCCTCACACTTTACCCTTCATATTTTAGTGGACTAAATTCACAGTAGATTTTTCAAATAAAATGGGAAATTTTATCAACTAAAGCTAGACTAAAATCAAAAAAATTTACATGACTAAAGGAAAAGACTATGACTAAATCTAAATAAGAAGTGCTGTCAAAACTAACAGTACTAGAGTGGCATTCTACCATTGTTTCATCGACTGTCAAAAGGATTGTTCAGGATTTTTTGAAGATGAAAATATGAGGTATATGGTATTGGCATGAACATTTGCCACAGTGAGGGAAATCAGATCTGTGTCTTTCCTGTGTGACCTCAGCATATACAATTATTCTCAAGTGTCCAAAGTAAATGGCTGTCATATTTGCTGCAGAAATCCCTTACTAATCTAGTGTCATATGCTTATTTTGTTTTATGAAGACTGCCAACTATGGCTTGTTGGTATTGCTGGTGGAAGGACAAGAAGACTGTGAATGGTACCAAAGAAGTGCCTAAATAAAGTGGGTTGGAAGATGTGAATTAATTTGCTGTTCAATCAGTTATGCAGAGAAGGTGCTCCCATGTGCAGCCATTTCGGTACGGCCACAGAGCTGATCTCTATTACTGTGGCTAATTCAGGCCAATGCCATATACATCCTCATTATAAAAAAAATCTTCAAATGAAACTTTAAATCCCACTGGTTTGGCATGGCAAGCACAGTGCTGAGATGATATGATGAATATAGAGTTCTTTACAACATGGTATCAAGCTGCACTGAAGTAACCAAATACCACAGAGTAGACTGGTCATCCAATTGGAGCTGACTGGGAGCATTTGGGGAAGGGGACCTTAAAGGAGGAAGAGCTTACAGGGCCTCTCTGACAAACTGAGAGTACAGCTGGATCAGGAGTACTCATTATATGAAACATAGAAGGGTTTGTGAACACCTAGTAGTAGTAGAATTCAAAACTGAATCTGAGTTTAGGCAAAGTATGGGCTCTCTCAAGGTCAAGATTATGAGGCCCTACTTTAACTCAGACTTATAAACACTGTAGTTAAAGAAATTTTGAGGTCTAACATTCATATCCCGTCTGATAATGTGATAGCTTAAGTATGCTTAACTTCAAACTTGCAAGTGTCTACTCTGACTCAAGGATGGACTGATAAGATGTTTGAGTATGTTGGTCCTTGGTCAAGGTCTTTAAATGTCAAAGTCATTGCTAATGAATTTGAGATCTCGAGGTAGTGTGAGGTATTTTTTAAACTTTGAACAAATTTTAGACCAACAGGCATCCTGCTATTTACATGGTGAGTTTGGCTATTTGTTCAGAATTTTTGGCTAGTTTATTCAATTCCTCTCTTTTTGTCATGTCACTAAACTCAAAGTATACACAGAACTTTGTATAACGTAAACAGTTAGTCAGCATGTAAAGTTGTTCAACAAAGCACCCCAGAGCATAAGAAACTAGAAAAGCACTCGGAGAGCACAGACCTCCGCCAGCATCACAGTCCTCACCCATATTGTGATTTTCACCATAAATATTAGTCCTACCTTTATTTCATCTAAATATTTAGATTCCTTGACCATGAAAACATACCATTAGCAATTGGATTCATAACTACCTCCGCCAAGGAGGTTATGTTTTCAGGAGAGTTTGTTTGTCTGTCTGTCTGTCTGTGAACAAAATAACTCAAAAAGTTATGGATGGATTTTGCTGAAATTTTCAGGAAATGTTCAGCATGGGAAAAGGAAGAAGTGATTCAATTGTGGTGTTGATCCAGATCACCGTTTGGGAACTGTGCTGCTTGGCGGAGGTCTGCACTCTCCGAGTGCTTTTCTAGTGATATCTATTTTAGTTCAGTAGTTATTCACAAAAATCAAATTTTTCGTCATGGCGGATCCAGAAGCTGATCCAGATCAACACCACAATCGAATCAGTTCTTCCTTTTCCCATGCTGAACAATTCCTGAAAATTTCATCAAATCCATCCATAACTTTTTGAGTTATTTTGTTCACAGACAGACAAACAAACAAACTCTACCGAAAACATAACCTCCTTGGCGGAGGTAATGGTCAAAAAGACGAGACAGCCATTTCTTTGTAGCTGAACAGCAAAATCTCAATGATAATGAAAATCTCCAGTTAAAACTTACAGGATCACACTTCTGTATATTTATGATAGATCTGCATAATAAACATGAAACAGTTGTTGGCCTTGCGCAATTTTCTTGTTTCCTCTGCTGAACTCATTAGCTTCGCTCTCTATTGTGTGTATAAAACACACTGGACAGCCTGTATAAGTACATGTGAGCAAAATGATCTGGGGCATTCATAAGTATATCGACATATATTATTCATGTTGCCCTGTTTTTCATGAGAATCTTTAATTATGTGTGTTTTTCTTGTTGACGAGGGGCATTTCACACATGCTTGGAAATAGTACACTGAGGAAAGCTTCAAATAAAGAAAGAAGCTAGCTGCCTTTTAGGTTCCTGTCCCATTATAAACTTGACCTGAATTTTTCAAAAATTGCTCTGATATTAAACAGGAGTGTGTGTGCTGTTTTCTACCTAATGTGTCCTCAACATACCCCAGAAAACCAGGTTTTAGGTGGTGCAAGGCACATGATCATATGACCATTTGAACAATGTGAGTGCTTGGCATAAAAATGACACCTGTGCCAAATGGAAATCAGAGAAGACACCTGCACTCCATGAAAAAGTGCTTTGTTCTCGGCATTCAGCAGAGCCCATTATTTGACAAAATCCAACTGCATGCAATGTCGTCTCAATTCAACTTTTTTAAGGACAGTCTTAGGATTGTTTTTCTGCTATAAAGGGCACTAGTTGCTTCCTTTCTTGTTTCTTAATTTTACATAAGGAGGGCTGAGAATTTCCAAAACAAACATGAGAAAATCAACTCATTCCTCACACCCACATTTTGACAGTCTCTACTGGTTATCTCAATGATATGATTACATGACAACGTGTTACATATCTTCCCTGCCTTGTGCCTACATGTGAATCTGTTATGGCAACAAACACAAACTCACCAATAAAGTTGGTGAAGGCGTAGCCAGAGCCAAACCTAAACGACTTTATTTTTGTTGTATTATGTGGTGGGATTTTCTGGTAATTCTCGTTTTAGAGGTTGTTTACGTTGGCGGTATGGTTAAAATGGTTTGGACCCGTTACACAGGCACAAGTTTAACACATACACAGATTCACACACACAGACACACACACACACACACACAGATTCACAACAAAAATATCACTCACACCCACTCAAAAAACACCCTTGAGAGATTTGTAAGGCAGATTAAAATGGTTGGAGAGTGAGCATGAAGTTTGACCCACAAAAGAGCCTGCGGTCCTCTGCAGGAATTTACAGCTCTCCCTCGGATAGATCAGCCAAGATCAGACTCATGCACTTTCTGATTTACTCCCACTGCTACAATTTACTTCAACACAACCCCAAACTGTGCATAAAAATCCCTGAAAACAAGAACATAAAAGGGCTCTTTAGTTGTGGAGCATTTTTACACTAAGAAGGTTTTTGTTCAAATAGATGAAGTGTTTTAATGATCATGATGATGACTCTGTATGGCGTGTGTTGTGCAGTGGTAACGCTGCAGTTTTTCATTACCTGTACTTTTCTTGAGTTTTTTTTTTTAAAGAAATGCATATTTTTATTCCACTTCATGAGACAGACAGGTGGTTTACTTTTGGATTCACTGCATCTTAAGAAAATGTATTCCTATTCATTTTCTTCATGGTCAATGTCCTTATCATCCAATGTAGACTGACATTGTGCGCCTGTAGAAGACACAAGTTAAAATAATATCAGCCATGTTTGAGCAAAATAACATGTTTACTATACACTCCTAAAAAAGTTGGGAAATGTCAGTTTGTTCAATTATTTCTCCCCTTTAATAATACCAACTGGTAATGTGTTTTTTTATCATTGAAAAGCCTGATTAGTCACCTTTACAATGAACTTGTAATGCATTCATAGAATGAGCACCCCCAAAAATGTGCCAAAATCCCTGTAACTGTGAAAGCTCTGTACAGAGAGGCAGCATGATTTTTTTGTCAGACCTGGTAACATTTCCAAACTTAGGACCAAGATCAGTAAGACAGGCCACAAATTAGTCATCCTAGGAAGGCAACGCCACAAGAAGACCGGCTCCTCACCCTTGCTTAACAGAGGAACCATATACACCTGAGGACAAAACTGTTGGTATCTTTCTGATAAAGAAAGAAGACAGGCAGAGACAGTAGAGTGAAAGTAGAGTTGTTGACAACATGGTGCAGAGCAGTCTTAAACTGACCAATTGCCACAGTTAATTAATCACAGCAGACTAAGCCCACATGGGGAAGGACACCTTAAAGTGGCAGGAGCTTTAACAGAGCCTTTTAGATAGACTAAGAATAAAAGATCAGAGCTACTCAGTATAATAAAACAAAAAAAAATGCCATTAATGACTGTGAGTATAGTCTAGCAGTATTCAAGAGTAAATTTGAGTTAATTTCTCCCCTCCTCCTGTTGTTTGTCCCACCTTTATGAACATGTTTGCTCAAACAGTCCATTTAAAAAAAAAGTCCCCTAATTAAGTTATTATGGGATATGCTAGAGGCCAGCTCTGGTTAAGGAAACATGTCTGTTTAAAATGTGTTAATGACACAGTTAACAGTAGAGCACAGTGATGAAATACCAACACCATATCTTCGTCTTGAAAGGGGTGTGGCCAGACACTGCTCATGAGCACTCATATTAAAACAGCCTGTTCTGAGCAGGACTGAAACAGAGGGGTTTATAAGCATGCCAAAATATATTATCTGCATGGATTGTAAACAAGTAATTGCAAAAATATGTTCATTTGATGCAAGTATAATCTTGTTAAAAAGGTAAAATATGAGACTTTCAAACTTCTAGTAGCCATGTTTGGGAACATTGCAATTCCATGGCACAAGAAGACAAGGTGGACTTCGAAATGGCACAATTGGTGATGCACAAGGGCATTGCTGTGCAATAAGAGGGTTGTATTCATCAAAATAACTCAAATAAGACACAAAATCAGAAAAACATGTCCTGTTTTGCTCTCTACTCTACTCTATTGGCTCTTGGGTGCACTTCTTATGAGCTGCATGCATTGTATCACACAGCAAGGATGCAGTCAGACTCAGGCCACTGCAGCTGGAGCTGTGTGAGTGCAGGCCAGAGAGGAACTGAGGAGGGGGAACATTTATGCCTGTAGAGCATGATGTGAGTGTGCCCAATGTCCCTTACATGAGGCACAACCTAACCATAAGACCATAGATTCCTGATCTGGCCCTGGGTCCATCAGGACAGGCACCAGGGGTCTTAGAGAGTGCTGGTCTTTCAGCTATGAGGCTGTTTGTATCTGTTGTTATAAACTTTAACATTTTAATCGAGCTTCTATGGTGTGCATTAGTCTCCAAATCCTCTTGACACCCTACCAAACATTCATTTCAATTACAGTGGCATACTACTTAGTAGATGGACCTCTGCTGAGTGTTTATTTGCTAAGTGGTTAAATGAAAGTTATTGTCTTCATTTATGTATGTGTGTGTACATATATGCACAAATGTGTGTATGTATGTATATATGTATGTATGTGTATATATATGTATATATATATGAATAAATACATCCTTTGTCAATCTTTTGTCTTGATGTAAAGCACATTGAGCTGCAATTGAATTTGTATGAACTGTGCTATTTAAATAAACTTTGACTGATTGATTGTTGACGTTCACATGTCGAGAATAAAATAACGGCAGTACATCCACAGTGGATTTTTTTTTAAAGGTGCATTCATACATATGTCCAATCCACGTTAACAGTATGTAATTGAAGTTAATTTTGGTAAGCATATGTATCTTTTGTAATGCTTTACTTGTGTAAAATGTTAAAAGACAGTCTGTGTGTTTTGAAACAAATGTGATGAACTTTCATTCTCAGTGTATGACAGATCATGATCTCATACTGTACCTTTGCCCCTTTCTGTTTTCAGATTATCTTGGATTAAGTTTTGTACATTCACAAATATTCCACTGGTAGTTAATTGGCGTGTTTTACTGATTAAAATTATTGAAAGTGTTTGCCCAAAAGACTTAAAAGGTTCTGAATGAGGAAATTTACAATATAATTAAGAGTCATCCAGAATTTCCTTATCTATGTTTAGTTATTTTTTAAAGTTGTTAAATACGTACATATCTCAAAGCAAGTAATTTTTGACCAGGAGTGTCCACACTTTGACTTCAGTAGTGAAGCACTGCTCTTAGTCCATCACTTGTTTTGTAGGCATTTTAATACACGCACACTCAAAGACCAAAGTCAATAAGCCTGCAATCATCTCCACCACTTTGTTTGTATTCACTGTTTTTTCTTCCGTGTGATTTTGTAACCGACGTGGGTGTTTGCATCATTCAGTAGCGCCTGGAAGTCAGAGGGTCGCAGTGACTGGTGTTTCAGGAATCAGGAATGCCGGTCGAAAGTCATTTCATGTGACCACGTAGTGATGAGTCAGAGCCATGAGCTGCTGCCTGGAATAGAAGCTCATCTGTGGTGTGGAAAACAGTGAGAGGGAGAGAGAGAGAGAGAGAAAGAGAGGCTGCTATATATTTCATGAGGACAGCAAGGTGACCGCAGTGTGCAGCGCTGGCTCAGGAATTGCACAGGAACACGAGACTTTCCAGGGCAAGGTTCACAGCATCTAAGAAGTTCAAGTGAGTGAAAAATGAACAAGTCTGGGATGATGTTCAGTCTGCAGTGAGGCTGCTTTTGACCCTGGAAGTCTTGGATCATATCTGATGTTGCTTCCTGTAATTCCTCACTCTCTCTCATGTCACATCCTAAGGCAGGGAGGCTGGTTAAGTCATTCTACACTCGATGTTGAACTTTGAGTTTGTGGCTTAACCTTCAAATCAGAGTGATAAAACTTGTGCAGTAACTTCATTACCCCTCCAATTAAAAATTCCTTAAAGAGTTTTTGAAATTTTCCAATGTTTGTGGCCCCCAATTCTGCCATCACAGGAGCTGCTGAGAGCTGAAGCCAGAAAAATTTCCCTTCAACCTGCTGGTCCAAAGAATTCCCCTGAATCACATGAACCGGCCTGAAGAAGACCAGGACCACAGAAACCACCTCATACAAACAAATCAGACTCGGGACTCCAGAACCACACAAATTTGACCAAATCAATCTATTAACCAACGTAAATAAATCTAAACGAAATACTGGAAAGAACCAATTCAAAAAGAAAGCAAATAAAAACATGTGACCCAAAACAGATAACACAGACTGCATATTACCTGAGCACAGTGAAAGATCCTTCAATAAGAAAAATCCTGGTGGTTTGAGACTCAGTGACCATGTATTAGCTATAGAGACGGACCGTCACAAAAAGAGCTGGCTCCCAGAGAAGGATAGACTTACAGGACAGAGACAGAGCTACACTTTCTCACATTGTGCCCTAAATATCAGGCTACGAGAAGAATGGTATCACCAACTGACGCACAACTAGAGTTTTAATATACACACATTTTGTCTGATTGCTCTGAGTTTGAATTTTAAACTATCATTGTACTTTTGAGGACGGTTGCTGATGAATTGATAATTGATAACACAATCATTCAAAATCATTTTAAACAAACAGTAATAAGTATGTGATAGGCACAGCCATCCATGAGCATCAAATCAGGTATCGAATTAGAGAAATTTCTCAAACAAGCTGTTTGTTCATGTAGGTTATCACGTAGAACTAAGTTTCATGACCTGTTCTTTTGCTGAGAGCTAATTATTTTTATTATAATCTTACAACTATCCAAGAACACATTGCAAAGTTCCCAAAGGCAATCAGTCAAGGGAACCAGCTTGATGCTAACTTCAAGCTTTGGTTCCATCAGTACATCATCAACCACGCCACAGTGAGTTAGGTCAAAGTCAGTGTAGAGGATGAGACTCAAACAGTGTTCAACAACTGAAAGAATTATTGCAAGCTTTGAGTTTTTGTTCACAGAGAACACAAAGAACATAGCTGCTTGAAGTAACTTCATTTTACATCTTTTGTAGATAAGTTTTCTGAGTAGTGAACAGTAAAATCTATCTTAAAGGCCCTTTCTAAGCCACTGGAAAAGCAATTTCAAAAGAGTTATAATTTTGGAGAAACTCATGAAAGTGCTGCTCAGTCCCAAGTATCATGCTGACATGTTTACACAGGGACAAACTAAAAAGTTCAGCGCAGCATGAAGGAACCACAAGATCCTGATGTTCTTTTTCTCAGTAATCTTATTTGGTCCCTGATACACTCACGCTGCCCAGCTCCACAGGTGCTCCATGCACTTGTCCTCCGAGATACACTCATTTGAAGTCACCAGTTCTTGTGTGAAGTGTCTTTTTGATCTGGCCATGCCTGAGATCAAATAAAAGGGTATTATGCACCAGGAACCCCCACCCCCTTGTTTGTGTTAAGCCCCAGATATTTGCCCCTTCCAGCCTCCGCTTGATTATATAAGAAATCCAGGCTTCATATCACACTGATCCTTCTTATAAATGATTCCTATGATCTTCTTAAGAAAAGAAAGGAAACATGTATGGGAAAGAAAGAAAAGTAAAATGCTTCATCTGATTACAAAATCATTTATTGAATCAAAAGTTAGGTACACAAAAAAGCAGTTGTGCATCCTTTCAAAACACAATGTGCACTTTAAACTTAAACGCTTTAGCTTATAAAACATTCACACTATTGGTGACACAGATCTCTAACAGACTTCAATCAAATCCTTCTTTACAAAAATATACAAAGCTACAACGTGCTGTAGGCTAGTGCGTGAAGATGGACACGATCCAGTAATGAACTAATCTCTTCTCATCACAAAATTTAAAAAGAAGAAATGAAATATACTCCATTTTTTGCTGAGAGTTGAAACTTAGCATAAATTAAAATGTATTTATCCGTTATGCCAATAAATGAGCTCTGTTTCATCATCAAAAGCCCTCAATACACGAGCCTAAAATCTCAACACATTTGCCTTCTTAGAAATGATTATTAAGTTGTTAGACCAAAACTAGACCAAAAAGGCCTTTAGGTCTTTTGTTTTGAAACAAAACAGTAAAATTGAAAAGTACCATATTTTACAATATTTAAAATATAATAATCGAATAAATAATCTTTTATTTTTTGATAAATTAGATTTTTTTATCCATCCCTTGTCTATTCCACTTGTTCCTTTCAGGATCACGGGGGCTGGACCTTATCCTCGCTCACACTGGATAAGAGGTGAAGTACGCCCTGGATCAGTTGCCAAGCAATCACAGGGCTACATAGAGAACCAGCCAACAGCCAACATGAAGAGACCATCCGCACACATGCTCATGACAACGGCAACTTCGAGTCCCCACTTAACCTTAACAAGCATCTTTTTGGACTGAGGTAGGAGACAGGAGCGTCTGAAGAAAGCCGTGCAGGCAGGAGAAAATAATCCACACATAACGACTCTTGACCTCCTGTGGTGCTCCATGCCAATCTGATTTATTTTTTAATTCTGTCTTAATTTAAAACATTTCCTTCAATTTATTGATTTCAATATTAAACTTTTGGCACTTTTAACCTTTATCTAGACAAAAGAATATTTTTTAGGGATGTTTTATTATGTTTTGAAGCCCATTAAATACCTGCTTTGCATAACTGCTTGTTTTGCTCAGTTTACTATCAGTTTTTTCAATTATATCTAAGTATATTTTAGGGGGGGGACGAACAAACAAACAAACATAAACAACCCAAAGTCAAAAAGAGGAGGTCTGAGATTTATGTACAAACCCAGCAGGTATATGAAACTGACCAACAGCTTGGGTTTTGCTACCACATGATCCTAGTTCAAATCTCCCTTTTGGGGTCTTTTTACATAAAGTTTGTATGTTCTCCTTGTGCATGCATGAGTTTTCCTCAGGTACTCCTGTTTCCTCCCACAGACCAATAACAGATTATCTGGTGATATTAATTTGCCCTTTTGTGCGTGTGTGCCTGGTTGTTTGTCTCATTATGGGTTAGCTGGGATTGACTGGTGACCAATCTTGCTAAATGGGGATAAGGCGCTAGCAACCCCAAGCAGGATAGGTGGCACAGATAATAGATATATGGATAGACAATGGCCAATCAGCCGGAGAGAGGAAATGATTCTGTACAGCAGTGGCTTTCAAACTGATTTTGCCAAAGGCATCCTTTCAGACCACAAACCTTTTGAACCACATCACATTGAACATTACAGTTATTCGCTGTCGTCCCATTTCAACTTTTAAGGCAACTTGTCTGGAAAAAAAAATTCAACATCTGTTTGAAAAATCTATTTTGACCTTGTTTTGCCACACTTTGACAGGTGGTCACATTCATAATTCCTCTTTGGTTGAGCCACCAATGCTCCAAATTAGTCCATCACATCCCGAGTCAAACTTCTAAAGTTTAATGTTAGTGGCGGGGGCAGTGAGTAAACATAATCAGCATGTCATGTTCACATAGACTACATGCACAAGTCACTACTCGAAATGTTTTAAGCTGTGCATTTTATTTCTCACATTGATGAACACAAAACTGTTCAGACGTACGGCCAAACATCACTTTCCCACAACTAGGAGAAGATTTAATGGCCTAAACTCCTGATGATGTTCCACAGAAACATGGCAGTCAGATTTAAAAGCCCTCACTCCTGCAACTGGCTTGGATGGATGCTGGAATAAAAGATCCCATAAACTACAGGATTATCAGCAGCATCTCTACACAAGTAAAACTTAGCATAATTGGGATTTGGCCATTGATCAGAATTTTTGTTGTAGGTAGTTCATTATTTTATATACACTATACAGAACAGTAGTAGTAGTATGTCTTGATATGTGTTATCATGTCTTTTTATAATCTATACATAATACTCTTTTCCACTGATGGGTGACATTTACCAAAACAATCCCCTCATGAAATACCAACAAAATGATTCAAGAAATCATTTACTTTTTTAACTATTTGAATACATCTGGTAATAAATGGTTAAACTTGTCTGGACAGCTTTGACAATGAAATAAAATGATAAAAGGGAAAGAAAACAAACTATCAGTTCCCTTTTCTTTTTGTAGACTGCAAATGATGCATGCTTCATGAGGGTTTCTGTAAGGCACAGAAAGTGAAGCTGAAGTTACCCAAATAATGTACTGATGACGAAAACTGAAACCTCAGTCATTAGTTGCCAGAGAATTGAAGTGATAATAAGTGGTTGTACAAATTTATTAAGGCATACCAAAACTTTCGTCGAGTGCCCTGCCTCACTATTTGAGAACCACTGCTGTACAACATCCAAAATTTGCTCTTGCGTCACTCGGTTTAAAAAATTGTCCCAACAATGGAAGCTCCTAATGTCCTCATCGATAACTTCCCTGCACATAAAGGAAAATCAGCGTTTAGCCTTCTATAATCTCATCCTGCAGGCACAAATAATCATAAATGAATACTCAGTACTTTGAGTAAATAAAAACATGAGCTGAAAAGATTTATAAAGTCATCATTTCAATCAAATTCAACAAACTTAAATCACAGCAACTGCACCTGAACATGACTCCCTTATTGTTTCTTCATCGGTTGCTGGACTGTAGAGGAAAATAAAAATAAAACAGGACGTCTCAGTCACACATACGTCACACATAAAAGGCACTGCTGCTCTTTTTTTCTGTGGGGCATCATGCCTGAAAACATACCAAAGAGCAGCGAGAGTGGGCATTAGGAGCCAAAACAGGAGCACATTGAGCTAACAGGCACTTGTGATTTTTTATCTTCTCCACTTCAGAATAAAGGACAAGAAGTTGGCATCATTTAACAGATCATGATAAAATAATAAACATAATCATCCATCAGATATCGTCAATGCTGTCCCATTTCTTTCCTTCATTGTGTTGAACAAATATTCATCATCTGATCAAACTTATTGCACCCCATAAAGAGTTTTTACAGCAAACATCATTTACATAACACTGAAGGAGCAACAGCATCAGGCATCCTTAACTTATACTTAAAAAAAAAGTGAAAGTAGCATCAACCATTCAGATTTCGTTCATTGGCACACTCTTTGTACAACATTCCAGTCTGAATTACTGAATTCAAGTACAGATGGCGAGACATGTTTACAGCTGTGTTATAAAGATGGACGTTAGAAATCTCCAGCAAGCTTTTTGTTAGAGGAAAGCTGAGCAGCAAATTCAGCCTGGACACAGATGTTTCTGATGTTTGGCTACTTAGAGGGCAACATTCCTCTTGCATGAGGAGATGTGTCAATCTTTTTTAACCTTCAGATAAGTCTGAAAGGATTAGTGGATTAAATCAAGCGAGGCCAAAACTCTTTGACCAATCTAGTGTAAAAACTGTGGAAATCATTCGTGTTAGCTCTCGATTCTTCATGAAACAAAATCAGTCAGATTCGTCAAACCTTATAAAACATATTCTCAAAATGTGATCAAAAGTCTATTGGAAGAGCTCCGAAAGCAAAAAGTGACATTAAATGTGATCATTAGTCCTCGTGTTGATGTGTTTTTGCCCGTCTCACTGCTGAGGGAGTGTTGAGGAGGCTGCTTGGATTGTTCCCAGTCGGCCGTTCACTTTGACTGTCTTTGTGGGCACAGCGACCTAGTTAAAAGAGACACAACATGTCATATTTGGAGTTCTCCACTTTGGTTATGACAGCAATGATAGTTTGTGGCATGCCGGAGAGAATATACAGTATATCAGGTTTGTGGAGTCTAAAGGAACACAGGAAAAGGAAAGACAGGACTGTGTGGGTGATTTTGCAAATAAGAGTAGAAAACAGATTATTTTCCTTTTTAAATGAACTGATTATATTTCTGTCCTCTCTGCGCAGAAATCATTCAAAATAAGAACCTAAAGTTTTATCTTATATCAAAACATTTAAACATTAGTCATTGCAAAAGAACAAGTCTTTCTATGGTGATGGATGCACAGTGTTTCATATGACTAGGCCCGTCACGATAATCAATAAATCAATGAAAGCTATGGTCTACGATTTGGAAGCTTTGTACATCTTAATAACACCATTTATGAGGCTGTTATGGTCCTATGGTCCTATCTACACAGAATACAGACCAAAAAGAACGAAAAAAATCCATTCAGTATATCCGCTGAAAAGCTGCATACTAGCTGACCAATCAAGCCTAGAAGCCTGTAAGGTTCAATTGGTCCGTGAGTTGGTCCGTGAGTCCATCCAATCCCCCGTCTCCCTCACCACGCAGCGTCATGCCCATGGTCCCGCCTCGGTGAGCAGCTAGCAGCGTTAGCTACTGAACTATCATGGAGGAAAAGCCTAGCGCCGAAACCGGAAGCCGCCTCCCTCTCCCAACGGAGCGGAGCTCTGCTGGTTGAGGCCTGTTAGCGGGCTAACGGCTAACGAACGGCCTCAGGCGGCCGTCAAACCTTCAGCATCGGCCGTTTCGCCCCTGGTTGATCAGGTAATGGCTTTGTTTACTACAGTGGGAGATGTCTGCTGAATAACTCTGGTTAGTCTGTGCCTGTCCTGGCTAATGACTTGTAGCGGAGCGGGTTAGCCTGTTAGCCGCTAATTGTTAGCACTGTAAGCTGAGCTGGGGAGGACAGGCTGAGAAAGATAAATCCTCCCCCACAATCGGCTCCGCTCTGGCGGCGCCAGACCCGCATTGCCGCCGGTCCAATTGAAATGGCTACTGCTGTGTGTTACAAGGGGGATGTCTGTCGTGTTTGATACTTTCAGTTGAGCTGAGCTGTTTTTGATTGAGTTTGCTGCTGATATATTATGCTAGTAGCTCGTAGCTCTGTCCGAGGGGGCTTGTTGGTATATGAGGCGACACGACCTGGGGGCGGGATCTTGGAACACGGAGGGGAGAGGTGAGGGAAGGGGGGGCAGGCTGCGGTTTCAAATCGTAGACCCCAGCTTTAACCCCACGATAAATAAAAACGTCCTCAGTAAGTTTGCCGGCCTCGATCAACTGTCACTTGCATGCATGTTTGTTTTCCTCCTCTCTTTCTACCAAAGAGGCTGAATGAGAAGATGGCTCACTCTGTCCATCTTTCTTGCATCGGTTCTATAGTGGATTTGACAGATTTATAGCGGAGTGAGCATCTGTCGCTTATGCAATCTTTTGTGTGTGTGTGTGTGGGGGGGGGGGGGGGCTCGCACGTACACAGAGAGAGAGCTGAAGTGAGCATCATGAGGAGTAATGAGGAAAGAAACACTAATATGAATGATGGCACGAAAGCTACGGTTCTTTAGCCGGCCACAGCCCCAGTGTGGGAATATTTTGGTTGTAAACAGAATGAAATGGTGTGAGCCCATGAACACTGACAAGCCGATATGTTGCATTTCTATGAAATTAGTGGCGACGAAGAGGGGGAGGTGCAGCGGAGCCTTCATCCCGACAGTCATTTCTTACTGAGGCATTTGATCTATAAATAAAGCAGCTCAAAATGGTGCACACCCTGTTGTTCACTACATTGCAAAAGAAATACAACACTTCAATACGATTGAAAAGCCAGTCATGTTAGAAACGTTTGACAGACGGTATGAATTGACTGGGAGAACGTACATGTCACAAACAATTCCTGAACTGTATCAACTCCATTTTATTTATTGTTTTTATTGTTGTGTGTGTTTTTATTGAAGTTTTAATTCTTTTTTTATAGAGACGGGGTCTATTTCTTATTGTTTTTGATTAGTATAATTATTTCATTTACATGTAATTTTTCCTAAAAGAGAATTCATGTCATTTTCATTGTTTTTTTACTCTTTTTTTGTTTGTTAAATTTATTGTTTTGTTTGTTTCATTTATTTTATTTAAAAGATCTTGACCTTCCAATTACAGTAAAATACTCCTAAGAAATTAAAGTGCATTGCTTTTGATATGATGTACTCACTTTACTATGACATGTATTATGATTACATTAATGAAAAAATGAGGTTTCAAAATAATATTGACAATAATATTGTTTATCTGCAATAACTTTTTGGACAATTATCGTCCAGCAAAATTTGTCATCGTGACAGGCCTACATATGACTATAAATATGACTAATTCATTGATTGCTCTCTGATTGGTAATTTGACCCACCAATCAGAGGGTCCCTCTCACTGCAGCCATTTTTGGGCTTCCTCTGGTCAACACACAAAAATAGACTAAAAATCTGAACCTGTTCTGAGACCGTGAAAGAGAAGTACGCTGTGAAAGAACTGGGTGAAGGGACTGTTGTCAGCTGTTTGATAATGAAAGCAGCCTTTGAAACGCCGTGGATACGATGAAATGGACGCAGCCATGTCGCACATGTCATCTCAACCAAACTTTAGCTCAACCAACTCACAGGCCCGACTTAAGGCCCTCTGACCAAAACGCCACTGGGTGTGTGAGCAGCCATGTCAATAATGTCCCTATTTCCCAAACCAGATACCTTTGATAAAATGAAAACAAGAGTGACATAATAAATCAGCAGTGAAGCAGTTAGTTACTAAATCTGCTGAAATGTACAATTCGCAACTCTGAACAAATCTCCCTGTGCCTTTCCAGCCACAAAGCTGCTTGCTAGCAAACTCACTTTGCTGATATTGCTAGTGACATCAGTATAATGTTGACATTGCTGTTCTGCTTTGTTAGCGGATGAGTGTTGACATCAGCTCTGATTCGAATGACCTGCAAACTCTCCTGCCAAGTGCATTTCTACGCAGCTGCTGACCTGAAACTGAACTTTATCTTCATGAAAATATTGACAGAGCAGCACAGTGTGCTCGTCAGAAGAATCTGTGAATGAGTAACAATCTGCGATTCATTTCCAGCTTCCCGGCTGCTGCTCGGCGGGACAGCTTTGTTCTGCCGATGATGTCTCCAAACGAGGCGAGACGTGAGAAACAAGACCAAAGAGAAGGAGAGGAAGAGGACACTGGTTCATATCGTGTTTTTTATTGTTTCAGTCTCTGGCTCTGTTCTGTCTCTGCATATTTTTATGTCTGCCTCCATTATTCCTCTCCCCTTTTCTCTTTGATACGAGTCTCTGTGGGTGAGTTTATGCTGTTTGGAGAAACCAAACCCCATGAAAAACAAGAAAATCGAATCATTCAGACATTTCTCTGCTGTGGAAAAGCTAAATTTTAATTTGTTCACTCTGCCTTTGTTTATTTTTCATTTCTTCACTGCTTTGTGTATTTCCTGCTGATAGAAATGATCAGATAGACTGAGATTAGAAAAGCAGTATCCTCTTAAGTGATTCATTCCGATGGGGATGTGAAAGAGGTTCAAGGGTAACTTATCATTGCTCTTTTATGAATCAACTGCAGAGCTGAAAATCAAACTCTTGTAAAGTAGAGTAGATAGAGTTATAAAGCCACCATAAAATCCCCCTCCCTGATGTTCAAACCCCTGTGCCAAAAAATTGGGACATGATATGTATAGGTGATTAAAAACAGAGTACAAGGATTTGTAATTTTTTTAGAACATGTTTTAATGAAATTTAGAAAAAGTCAATGTGTTTAATGTTGAAAATAAAGCTCTTTCTTGTTTTTAAAATGTAGGAACATTCTAATTTTATGTATGCAGCATGTTCCAAAACAGTTAAGATGGGAAAGCAGAGACTGGGAAATGGTGGGATGGTAACAAGTGATGGTGTCATTATTAAGTAAAAAAAAGGAGCACTCCTGAAAGCATCAGTCAGGCTGTAGAAAACAAAATGCGGCCCACATTTGAATAATAGAGGCAGATTATTTTTTGTTCAAGGATGACCAGATCCTCACATTTCTGTCTGTATAAGATTTCTGTGCAGACTTAACACACAGGCTCTCTGTCTCTGTTACAGCTCCATGCAAAGTCAATGTACAGCCGCGATCAGATCTCCAGCGTGCGACGGACGCAATCTGGGAGACATATGGCTATGCCCTTGTCCCTGCAGACGGGTGCTCTTGGGGTCACTTTGGACGTGCAACTAGGTTGGGTGCTTGGTCGCCAAAGTTGAAAATTTTGGACTTTAAAGCAATATCATGTGTGGCTGTGCCGCAACAGCCGATCAACGTTGTGTGGGTGTATGATGACACCTGTGACTTTTTATTCCAGGTCACAGAGTGAAAATCCATGTCCGTGTGGGAACATTAGCTAGGGAGTACATTAGTTTCGCCCAGACAGGGCCGCAGAGAACTCACAGATGATGCTGCTACAGGGTCATCAGCTGCAATGTTTTGGGGTTGGTATGAAAGTCAAAGGACACAGTTGGAACAATGTCAGCTAATACGTCAATTTACATGATAAGATATGATCATGGTGAAACTCGAGCAGGTGTTACGTCACTAAGCGACGCCACGAAGACAAAGTGAGCTAAGGACAGTCAATATGACTTGGGTGGGCAACGCGATCTTGATCGTCCAAGTCACATTTGGTGTGAACACACCATTATGCTGATTATACTGCGCAGAACATGAGTCTTTGCTGCTGTCCCCCGATCCCCTGTGACGGCTGGTTTAACATCATCAGTACTTGGGTAACGATGATGTGCATGGTGTATGTGCCATACATATCAGCCAAATAAACCTTTTGTTGTGGCTGCCATTTCAGCAGAATGTGCCTTACCCTTTCATTTAAAATGTCTGAATTAAAAATGAATCATCAGTTTTAAAGGGTCAAATACAGTTTTCCTGCTTCTTGTAGGTACCTTCCACTCTGGTCAATTTATTTAAGTTGAAAAGACTGCTTACTTTACAAAAATATCATTAACAGCAATAATGAGTTTGGAAATATTGGATATCAGCAAAAATCTAATATCGCGCATCCCTACAGCACAGTAATATTTTTAAAAACAGATTTCACATCCTGTTAGGTAAGGATAGCACGTAGACATTACTGTTCCTTTGTCACTAAGGCTATAAGGTTGAATGAATTTTAGTTTGCTCATCTGCGCTGCAAACGAATACATATTATGAAATCAAAGGTATTTCATTTAAAGATAAATATGTATATATTAGAAAATAAGATACAGTATACTTGTTTACAATGGAACTGTGCCTGACTGTTTGGTTGCATTAATTGAAGAATACATTTTGATGTTTTGTTAAATTCAATTCATTAGGGGTATCAATATACAACCACGCTTTACTACAAATCCTTATCATCTGTTTTGTTAAATCCCCTTTGCTCCTCAAAGGTACATATGCAAGAGTTGGTTTACTGAACGTGACACAAATTTCACTGAAAGCATGTGCAATTATTGGGCCCTGTTTTAAGCAAACAGCAATTATAAATAAAATCCCTGGCTAATATCAGCACAAAGCCTGAGAGAACGCATCTGTGATAGTTGTATTAGTACCCATGGCATAGGTAACTTGCATATCCCTGAAGGTACCATTGATACTAACATGTACATTTCCATCCAGATGACACTCTTTAAGGATGCCCTGCATCAGTAACTACGGCATGACTTTGCAGTAAAAAAGAATGGGCACTAGACTGGGTAGCATGCTGTCAACATCTGTTTCCAATGGAAAATATTTGGTGTGTTATGTAATGCAAAAGATTGATGAAAACCCAGAAATGTTGAGAAACTTTAAGACCTCAAGCAAGAAGTCCAATTTCCCTGTTCCCAGGGGCTTCCAGAGTGTTGTTAGGAGAGAAAGTGATGGAATACAGTGGTAAAAATGCTTCTGTCCAAACTATTTTTGTACCTGCTGCTGGCATCATATTCAGAATTTGCATGCATTTTCAAAGAAACAATAATCTATTTGAATTCAAACAAGTGTATTGTATTTTAGAGCTGTATTCAATGGAATATAGGCTGAATGCAAATCACTATAGTCCCAACTTCTTTAGCACTGGGGTTTGTAATAATGTGCTTTGTTTTTATTTTTACCTTTTTTAGCCTCCCTGCAGCAGATCCAGAGCGGATGGCCTCCATCATTGCCTCCCTGGCGGTGGCAACGTCCAAGACGGCGTCGGCGCCTGGATGTGCCCCGGTGCTGGGCGTACTCTGGCGCAGGACCAGGGGAGGGGGTGGAGGTGCGAGCATGGCTGGTGATGGTGGTGGGGTGAAGACAGGGGGAGGAGAAGTGCAGGTCAAGGAGAACTGGGAGGAGGAGAAGGAGGAGAAGGGAGGGCCAGCGCTTCTCTCGTCCTGAGACGCCCTTCTGAACTTCTCAAGCTCATCAGCCGCCTCAGATTTAGTCTGCAGGACACAAAGGAGAGGGACAAAGGTAACTCTAGACACACAAACACATGCAAGAGGCCAGCTGCTCTCACATATGTGTGTTTGAACTCACAAACCTTGCCCTGAAGCCCCTACAAAGACACCCTTCACCCTAATCATATTCAACTGACAATTCTCCCTAAAGTTTATGCTTTCCATTGTTTTATAAGACATGCTGATATCTTTTTTTTTCTCAATCTATTGTGCATTATTACAATTTTATTTACCCCCCTACCCCCTTTTTTTAGAGAAGAACAGAGTTTTTGAGGCAGATTTAGTCATGCAGCATTCCTGAGATTCCAGTTCTGGTAAGGAACCTCCAGAATAGAACCGCAGATGTTTCGGCTGCTGCAGCATGTCTGCCCCTTTCATTCCACATGGGTCTTTACATGACAGCAAACCACAGCACACAGTCCACATAGATACATGGAAATAAACACTGCTGCTTGTATAAGACGGTTTGTGCATGGCCCTTTGACATGCTAACTAGCTAACGACACAAAAAACAAAATTCAATGATATAAAAGACTTTTTTACTAAAGTAATCATTTGCAGTTTAAATCACACTCAAATACAAATGCTCCATTATCATTGAATCCCATCATGCAGACGTTAAAAGTACTTCATTTAAATAATTCTAAGTACTGAGTAGTTCAAGTACACTTTTCTGTGTTGTTCCAAAAGGACAACAGCTAGAAAAGGCTTCTTGCAGACCCTTCAGCAGTTCTTCAATCACATTTTTTGAAATTAAGGTCACAAAGGGTGATATTTTTAACACAAAAGAGGTCTTCATTTTCAGATGGCGCATTAACAAAGATGTTTGTATCATGTATATTTTGTGCAGGGCTGCATCAGAAAAAATGGTGGCAGCAGCTTCCCCTCTTGAGAAAGACCGACGCACTTTAATGTCCTTTATTAAATTATTTTCAGCACCCTTGTTTTGTTTCATTTTACAAATTAATAATCCCATTAAAAATATTTTTTCACATGATGCAAAATATATTCATACACCACAACTGAGTTGACTTCATTTTGACTTAATTGGATTTGTCTATTGATTTTCTGAAGAATGCTAGAGCATGTTGACAGTCATTAATGTTAAATCAACAAACCTTATAGTTCCTATGAACTACATTCACCTGATCCAGCTTATTGTTTTAAATGCTCTGTTAGAGCTCATATCCCTGTGAGGCTCAGTTCCCCATGTGGAGGACACGTAGTGCTTGACACCAAGCTGTCAACAACTCGGCATTAGTTCTAGTCTCTGCCCTGCAATGGGTTTGCCAGTCTGAGCCAATGGGCTTAAAATGCTAACGAAACAACGGCAGGTAGTAACACAGATAGCTCTGTTTGGGGACTGGGGGAACAAGCTATTTCAGGCAGCTACTGGCGCTGTAAACAGGGCGAGAGGGAGTGACAGTGACAGTCATTGATGCAAAGCTGTCTTCAGCATTAAAGTCAGTGTGACACCATGGATAAACCACCTTGAAGATGTTTAGATTGTGTAATGGTAATGACGAGCTAAGTTAAAATCAAAAAAGAAAGTGCAGGTGCAAGAGGGATGTTTTATAAAAACACGTATTTGGTTGTGAGTCCGATTTATTCTTTTAAAATCTGATCAATTTTGATCATCTGAACCAATTTCATGCTAACTCATTTAGTTTTACACTGAACCTAAAAAATTAGAACTGCTCAACAACGCCATTGGAATTCGTCTTTAGAGGCTACATGAGTATCTAAATGAAATACACTTGCTCAGCTATAAAGGTGTTATTTCATGAGTAATATTGACTTTAGTGTTAAAATAGAGGGTGTTAATTACTGGTAAAACAATCAAGCTTAACATATTAGGCAAGATGATACCTCATTGATACTGACTGCTATGGACTGATGTTTCATGAACAGAGCATTTTACCTTCCTCAGCCTTCCTGAGCTGCTTGTAGCTCTGATAGCAGCAAGAAGAGCAGACCTTTCATTCTCCTCCTCGACATAAGATACTTTCTTCATGGTGCTTGAACTAGAAGAGCTTATCTACAGGAAAGAATAAAGAGAGGAAAATCAAAACCCCTTTCTGGTCTTTCAGCCAAAACCAGCACAAACATCCTGACTAAATTAGGTTAGACATTTAGTTTCAACGAATTACTTGTAAAGGGGTGAGTACTACACTGGTGTTATGTGTGTTTTAATCCCATACTAGAATTAGATACTACTTTCAATTCAGTGCTATTTATTAATTAACCTAATTATCCATCTTCATCACTGATCTCACCTTCTTAAGTCTCTCCCTGCCTCCACCTGTCTGGATGGCCTCCATCAGGCTGCTGTGCAGAGATGTCTCTTTCTCAACAGATTTACAGATCACTGGTTTGAACTTTTTCACCGGCCCGAACAGTGTCAGCGATGGAGGTCCGGGTGCCACAGCACTGTCTGTTACTGTTTCAGGGGGCTGTGGTTTTACATCAGGTGTTAGATGATTGATCGTTACTGTTACCTCTTTGGAGCTCTAAGGATGAGATCAAGGGGTTGATTACATATCTGATTAGCGAGCATTTGACAAGAGGCTCAGAACATGAAACTTTAATGATTCAGGTTTTACTTACATAAGTCTGCACTTGAGGAACAGTCTTGGGAGCTGTTGGTGGTTTGGCAAATGAGCGCACAGGGCTTCTTTGTGCAGGGCTGAGGCTTCTGGGACGAACATGCTTTATTTCATCTCTTCCAATATTGGCCATCACATTTATTTGGGCGGGGCCACTGGACTGGAATAGCATGCTCTTGGTTGTTTCTCTTTCCAGCGTAATAGATATTCCTTTGGTGGATCCAACAGAGCTTCCAAATCCACCCCTGTCAGCTTTCACTTCTCCAAAATCTCTCTGGCTGTCCGACATGTGCTCTGGATAGCTAATGGACCTCTTTGGACCAGGAAATTTGAATGAAGATTCATTCTCATTGTTTTCAAAGGATGCTGACGATGGGGAGAGTTGTGGATTTACAAGAATGGAGCGACCTGATCTCTGTGAGCCAAGAGTCTGCGTTTTCATAGGAGCAGAGGATTCAGGTATACTTGGGGTGAAGCTGGGTTTGATGGGGGTCTTTGGGGTGTATTTATTGATGGCAGAGGCCACGTACTGGCTGGAAGTTCTTCTGGATGTTTTGAGAAATGAAAGGTCTTTCGTCAGACTGGGAATTACAGGAGATGAAAGGGCAGGTTTAATAGTTGGCTGCTGATCTTTAGACACTGAGGTCTTACTCTCTGTCTCTATCTGCTCCTCTTCAACAACTTTAATCTCCTTCACTGGTTCTTTAACTTCCTCTTTAATGATTTCTTTAGGCTGGGGTCTCTCTGGGGGTTTACTGAGGTAAGTTTGAATTGTTTTCTGGTCCTCAATAATATTGATCTTTACTGCACTGGCTGGGATTGTAGCAGAACTTTTAAGGCCATCAGAGCCCTCTTTTGCGATATCAATGAGACCTTTGTTGAGGGGAACAGCACTCTCTTGTCTCTCGTTTGAGCTCCAAAAAGCTTTGGCTTTTCCAAGAAGCGGAGACCTCTCACTGCTGTTAATGCCTGACTCTGATGACCCGCCAAATTTGCTGCGGTAGATGGTGCCAGGATTCACCAGGTTTCCTTGATCATCAATCTTGATGGCACCGACTGTTAAAGTGGCAGCTGGGTCTCCTGCGTCGTGGATGACGGGCGGTTTTGGAGGAACCACAGTGAAAGTGTTCATACCAAAGCGTGATGTGACACTGCGAGTGATTTTACTGAGTGATGTGTTTGTGCTTGAGTTGTTTTGGTAAACGATTTGCACCTCTTCATCCTTGTCTGTAGATCTCTGAATGCTTGGTGGCAGAACAGGTTTGTTCTCATGAAAAGACCGAGCCTTACTTTTGACATTTTTAATCTCTGTCTCCTTGATCGGTTTCAGTGTGTCAGCATTGGATTTAACTGCTGATTTTGTTCTCTGTTTATCCTCTTTGACCTTGATGGTGTCAGTGATACTTGTCTCTTTGAATTTTGTCTCTGAAGACTTTTCAGCCTTTGCTGACTTATTTTTTTTCTTCAGTTGTGTTGTCTGCTTTGAATCTAAACTGATGCTTTTATTAATTTCAGCAGCTGTACAAGCATTGTTGTTTTTGTTCTGTGACTCAACCCTGAGCTGATGACAAAATCCTGGACCTGTGATAAGATGGGAAAAGAAACAGTCAATTGAAAGTCAAAAAATAATACATTCACATATAAATGTTCATATTAAATACTTATCCTTCTATCTCTTATTGTACATAGAGTTTCAATTGCATTATCCAGTCAGATTTTATCTTATTTGTATATGTCTTGCACATATACCTCATACAACCATTTTATACTTAGAACCATTTACTTATTTTTCTCTGTTTTTCTTTTAATTATCTATTTGTTGCATTGAAAAAGGAGAAGCTCTGGAATCTCGTTGAACATCCTGTATAATGACAATAAGGGACATTTTGATTCTAATCAATGTGTTTAGTTCAAGTAAAGTGATCAGAGAGTAATAATCCCCAGGCTTTCAGCTGAAGTTTGTCTACCCTGAAATAAATAATAAAAAATCCTCAAGAACAATAATTTCTCATTTTTGTGTTCCACTGTTATCTGCAACATTGACACATAAAATGACTGGCTTTAGCAGACATAGCTTTCCATGAGGACAACTTAAGAAAAAGCAAAGACACTTTTGCAACTGCATTTGTATCTGAGGTAGAAAACCCTCAGCTTCAGTGTGTCCAGCAGTCCAGAGCTGGATCAGATAGATATGTTAGCTGAGATAGTGAGTACTATTAAAGCTGATGGAGGGCCAGGAGAAGAATATGATGCCCTCTGGACAATCACAAAGACAGGTGACAAAGTTTTTATAAGCTTAGTGACAATACAATTGACAAGAGCTGGAATCTCACATTTCACCTGCTACCAGATTAGCCAGTAGAAAAAAGGAGTTGCAGTGGCCTTTAATCTAAAGAGGGCAGTTGCTATATTACAAAGTCCAGTTTAGATGAGTCAAGTTGAGACATAGAACTGCTGGCAGAAAATTTGCATCGCTCTGAAATCCTGTGAGTTCACAGCAGCATGACTAAATATCCTTTCTTTAGCAGTGACTCTCTGTGCTTCAGTTTCCACTTCAGAGTTTCATGCCTGTTTTGTGGCTGCATATTCTTGTGATGTAAGATGTCAACAAGGGCATTGACGGGGATTTACTTGCTACAACTGCAGTTCTTCTGTCTAGAAAGCAAAAACACAGAAAACCAGAATGCTCTGAAAGCAAACACCTCCAGCAAAGCATGTCTGACATTATTAGTGGAGTCATAATCAAAATGCCCTAACATACAATGTCAACAAATCAGTAAAAAGATCTTGGTTCCACAACCGGATTAGTGCTGAAATCCAATCACTTCTTCCTGCTACCATGACTGACCATCCTTGAAAATTAAACCAATACCATTGATTCCTCTTATTGTTATGAGTTGTTGTTCACACAAACAGACAGAAAAATGCCAATAAAAACATAACTTTATTGGCAGAGGTAACTACAGAACCAAGACTTTGTAGCTTTTCATAAATGTTTCAAAAGAATAGCACATCAGATCACACTGCAAGTTTGAGGCTGTAGATGTATATACATGTATGATTAATGATACTGGAGTACTTCTTGACCACAGTTAAGCAACAACTCCTCATAAAAAGATATGGTGGATTATGTACAATGTATCCAGTTTCCCACAAATCCTCTCTGACCTTTGCTGTTGAATAAAATGACTTGCTTTAATTTCAAAAACTATCTGTTTTGCAAAATGACAAACTGAATCGCAGGCAACACCGCCAGCTGGCAAAATTCAAACTGTCACAGCCCCATTCAAACAGCTGCAAAGATTATCTTCAACTCCCCTAAACAGTCTCAATGTGGCACAAATCTTTGGTCTGATCTGGCCCTAACACAGAAGATTTTAAATACTGAAGTGTTTGAATCATTGACCAAAAATGCAATTTAAATGTCCATATACATGGGTTTTCAGTAAGAAAAAAAGGTATTGGAGTAAAGTTAGTCTACAAAAGCACAAGTGAAAGTTTTGCACGACCAAACTGATGACATCAAGTGTGTTGCTCATTTTACCTTTACTGCCCGTTGACTCAGAGGAGTCCATCCTGGTCAGTGACTTTGCTCCCTTGTCTTTATTGTTACATTCAAACTCCTCCAGGACTTCGTCTATGGCTGTGACTGGCACATCCATGTCCACCACAGACACTGGCACCTCATTGCTGTCAGTGGAAATGGTATAGGAAGTCTTCTTCACTGGGGATACATCCATGTGGGCTTTAAAGGGTGAACAGAGACAGGGGTAAATATAATATGCTTGTACTTTAAGTTCATGCTTGTTTGAATTAAGTTTAGAATTATGCCTAATTGTGAGTGTGGAGTCAAAAATGTTCTAACAGATGTACTTTCAACTTCTTTTTTTTCCATATAAAAAAGTTAACTGGGTCCTCCGTACAGGTTAGAGACTAGCCACCCCATTATGAAGGTGTTTGTGTAGTGGCAAGGAAAAGTGCTAGGTAAATATAAGTATCACAAAAGAATGATTTGTCACAGAAAATACATTCATGCTGAGTCCTAAGTTGTCCTAAACACTGGATTGTGTGCAATTACAAAATAAACTTAACACTTTTCAGCTCAAGCATTTACCACTGGATTCTCCTCATAAAGATGCAGATTATAATAAAAATAAACTGCTAATCTTGTCTCTTAGATGCAACTTAATTGCAGTTAAATACACTTTTAAGTTCACAGCTGTAATAAAGAATAATTCCAGCCTCAAAATAATACACTTAAATAATAAAAAAACCCATATAGTCATTTTTGTATATGAGCAAGACAATAACATTGCTTTTTTAAAATGGAATTAATTCATGGAATAGTTGGTTTCATGATGATGATTATAACATCTGAAGTCATAGAACTATGTATGGTGAATATGAAACGGCTGGAGAAAGTTTGTGGCTGTGAGATTTTTTAATCTTCCTGTCCCCACAGTTGTTAAGCAAGGACAGTTAATTTCCAGACCTGTATGAATAAACAGTGCTGAAAAGTGACTGCAGATGCTGCCAACACTATCTTACAATGCATTTAACCTGATGCTATTGAAAAATGTGGCCCCATCCCCTACATACTGCCTGTTGCTGCAACAATGCTCACAACATGCCAGGCTACAGAACAGTTAATGGGAGAAGGCATCTGGTTTTCTTCTTCATTAGGTCTTCATTCTGTATTCTCAGTATTTCAGTAGAAAATGGTGGTGAACTATTTGGTACATAAAATTTGTGCCTTGATTAAAAGACTACTCAGTTGAAGACAACAAGCGATCAGTGAGGGCAGGCGGTGAGGTTCATGGACTGTGAGCAAAACTTCAAAACCATCACTGTAGGCTGAGAGCTCAGCCACAACACTGTTGTCACAGTTTCAAAGTCCACATGGAAAACGTGGTACTAAAAGAGCTACACAGCTGCAGCTGTACGCAGAAAAAATTGCTGAGCAGGAAAACATAAAACCTTCAGTTCTGTTGGGAGTTCTTTGAAAAAAAATCATCTCATGTGCCAGTGTGACTAATCATTAAGATTTACTTAGCATCAAATTCTAATTTCAAATTTAAAACTTCTGATTTTTCATCCAGTGTCCAGATGTTGGTGGTATTGTGGTCATTGTTGTCCCCCTCCCACCTGATAGATCTGCTTCCAAATCAGCCAAAGTCCTGTCCAGTTCAGCCTTGATCATCGCCTCTCCATCATAGCTTTCTTTTAACTTTCCAGTCTTCGTCTTTTTGTTGGTTTCATTGTGCCTGAAAAAAGGACAAAGCTTTATTTCAATAAGAGCTCAACACACAAATAAGTATGAAATTACACACAGTTCAACAACAATTGAAATGAGAAACAGAGATCTGTGCTCAAAAGCAGCTGTAACCCTTTAATTCCCACAATTTCATGATTTTTACAACAGTAACCCAAACCAGCTGCGGTTCTAAACTGCTTGTTTGATGCAAATGATACATTCAGTAGACTTCCCATCTGCCACACAAACCAAAAGGCTAAATGAAGGTCAGTAAGTGAAGAAAACAAATCTGCTCGTTTTTAATATTTTGTCCCCTTTCAAAGAAGAATCTTATTTTCATTGGAGCCTGCAGGCTTTCAAACATGTAGCTGTAAGGGTTTCATTACCATGGTTCAAGCTTCTTTCACTCTTTTTAAGGGTTCAACAAAGCATTCCCATGAGTTGCTGGCGTATTAGCCATAACAAATTGCTACAAGAAGGCCAAACCAAATAGAATTTGTCTTCCTAGAGACTTGGACAGGTTTTCTTTTCCTCAACAGTTCTGAGAAAATGGGGTTACACTGGTTTCCTGGAAATCCAAGCAGCCAGCAGCATCAGGCCAGGCCCTGGATTCATAAAATCTGTCTGAGTCAGAGCATTGATCAGGATTCTGGTCTGGGCACGTTATGATACATATTTTACAACTTAAAGGGTGAAAAGTGATCCAGGGCAGCCCTCATTTTCCAAAAAGCCCTTTGATTAAGGGCTGAAAACCACAATTATGGAAGCCCAGAAGTGAAGTCTGAGGGTGCCAGCTGTGGCTTCGGCTCAAGTATAACACATGGCAGGGCTGCTCCCTGTTAAAACTGAGAAGAGTCTTTTCGAGTTGGCAGGGACATAAACATTAGTGTTAAGGTGAAGAAACAGGTGTTCTACTAAACCTGATTGCTGCATGCTATCAAACTAATAAAGTTTTTATTGCAGGTATTAATCATTAGTGGTTAAGCCAGTTCAAATTAACATCAAAGTGACTTGCTCATGTACTTCGCCTTCCAAGAGACAAGAAACCATGCAACTGATTTGAAGAAAAAAGTTGACAGTAACGGGAGGGTCTGAGGTTTGATGTTAGCAAGAGTCAGCAAAAAGCAAATTCTAAGAAGACAGATGACGGAGAAAGGCCGAGGGGTAAAGGTAGATGCTGTCAGTCATTTATTTCTGCAGGGGCTGGGGGCAGATATCTTTAAGAGCTTTTCTTGAATGTCATGTCTAATATGACAGAAGACAACAGGGAGGGTCTTTTTGGAGGAGCTACGGCTTTTTCTGACCCAAAAGGCTAATAACTGTATGGCAAACACTGTTATAAGGTTTATGTGGTAAAACAGAGTCATTGCATGGACATAAATAGTGTTGTAGGACAAAACCATTGGATGTTTATGTGAGAGGTGAAAAGAAATGAAAGTTGTACAATGTCACTTTCAAAGTAGTTGACTCTCAGCCTTTGCACAAAAGTTTTCATGGGTAAGAGTACTCTGCTTTACCTCCTCCTACATCCTTTTCTCATTGTTTGGTCCATTTTCTGCCATATGAATCACTGGTCTTATATTTCAGACAAAGCCTCTTCCACTCTGTGCAAAGACTTGTCTTTTCTGTTGTGCCTCCTTAAACAGCATTTCTATGTGCCTGAGGGTTGCACTCTTCCCTTATATGGTGGCAGGGCTCATGGGGACACAGTCAATGGGCTTACATGGACCGTTAAGTCAAGCTATGGTTAAAACTTGATAAGAAACGTAAAAAGAAGATCTGTCCATGCCCTATTGTGATTGTACAAGGGCTGTGCAATTAATCACAATTGTATCACTACTATGGTATAAGCATTACCAATAAAAGCATCAGAATAGCCTGAGTTAATTGATGTGATTTAAATTTCTTGATATGGTCAAGTTAAGTTTTTTGGTAAAAGCCTTTAAATTAGGCAACACTTTCCTTTTGGCCCTTAATTATGGCAAAAAAGACAGAAACAATACTTTGTCAATAATCAACAAGTACACTAATGTAGGAATGCTAAGCATTTATGTTGGCATGTTTTGCATTCACCTGTTATTGGAATAGCAGGTGAATTATTGTTCATTTCAGGTGTTTATTTCAGAGCCGAGCACAGAAAGTGTAGCACAAGCACATTTCGTCCAGTCTGATCTGGTCTGATTTACAGGTACACACACAAAATAAATGCAGTCTTCCCCTGCAATAACTACACATATCAGTCCAAAGTGAAGATCCCTTTTTTTCTGTGTATGATTTGTACCAGACTAACATTTTTACATGCACTTAAAGGATAAGTTCAGTTTCTACAGCTTTCACATTGTTTATAGAATGAGGTAGAACAATATACTCATCCAGAAGGCTTTCCTGATCCAAACAGTGCTTTGGGAGATATTTAGATCCAAAATTGAGCGGCGGACATCCGTATAATGGTAGCACACAGGGCATGTATAGCGCCACTCCTAAAACTGCATTAATCATCCAGAAACTATTAGTTTCACCAATATTTCATCATGGTCCGCTCGGGCTACTCCTCCAAGACAGTCCGGGGTCGCTCCACCCATGTTTTTGTGACTGTGCTGACCTCTGAACTGGAAACTTTCTTTAAGCTGCCACGCATGCGCAGTACGGCTCATTGTTTCAGGGATGACGGCCGGCTACACAACGACTTTCTTCTTCCAGTTTGGTGCAAAATGGACAAATATCTATCGGATGAAGATGTTGTGGACAAGAACTTTGAATATAATGGGTGTCCTTACAGTTTCGAGCCAGAGATTACAGATGAGAAGCTCATCGAAAGGGGGATGCGGAGGCAAAGAGAAGAACAGCTGGCCAGAGAACAGTCTTCAGTTCAGAGGTCAGCACAGTCATGAAAGCATGGGTGGAGCGACACAGACTGTCTTGGAGGAGTAGCGCGAGCGGACCATGATGAAACATTTTTGCTCTAAATATCTCCCGAAGCACTGTTTGGATCAGGAAAGCCTTTTGGGTGAGTATATTGTTCTACTTCATTCTATAAACAATGTGAAAGCTGTAGAAACTGAACTTATCCTTTAAAGACATTGGCTTACCTGTAACACATTCTTACTACTGAGTTTGGGTTTCAAGTGACAACTGTTTAAGAGTCAAAAATGTTGAAGCCTCCACATACCAAAGCTAAGAGCAATTGCCATTGCAATAGTGGGACCCCAGAGCTGAGAACAACAACCTTGAAATTTGCTATATCAATGTTCAAAACGATGCATATTATGTTATCAAAGTGAAATTGTGTTTTTCTCCTTGCACTGTTTGCAATAGTTATAGCCTAGCTTTTATGTATTACCTTGTGACTGAAACATAAGAAACTCCACTTCAAAATCAAAAAACATCCTTAGACTGAGCCGTCTTGACTGTCATCAAGGCTAAAATATGCACTACGGTTTGTGCTTGCTAACTTATTTTGCATTTCCTCTTATGTGCCTCCGCTATTTCCTTGACATGTCCTTTACCTGCGTCTCGACCCCCAGGTGGCACACCCCTCATCGCTGTCACTGGAGTTGTCCCGCACTGGTCCCAACAGTCTCTCTTCTCTGCCTGCGCTGCTTCCGTCCAGACACAAACTCCCGTCAGGAGATGTGGGTTGGGTGTCTGATGGGGAGCTGACCAGGCCAGAGTCCTCACACTCAGCCATGCCCTCAGAGGCGGCATAACCCTGATCAGGCAGGCTGCTGCCACTGCTGCTGCTGCTGCTGCTGCTGCTGCTGCTGCCCAAAGACATGGTCTCCTCCTCGGGTGTGTCAGGCTCTGCTTTCTGGCTGCTGGCTAGTGTGCTGTGCATTGAGTGGAGCCATGCTGGAAGAAGCAAGCACAGATATCAGATCAGTATTGGGTCTTATCACAGATGCTTACGAGTATTGGTGACTGTTAGCAGCAACTGCAGCTCCCAAGTCCAAGGATTTCCAACAGGTTACACTTAAGACTTTCACAAATGTCGTGCATTGAGATGAAAAACCTTTGCTTTGTTAATTTGAATATGAACCCCAATTCCAGTGAAGCTGGGACGTTGTGTAAATGTAAAGATAAACAGAATATAAGTATGTGCACAATCCTTTTTGAATACACCACAAAGACAACATATTTGATGTTCAAACTGATAAAATGTTGTTTTTCTGGGAGGAAATATCCACTCATTTTGAATTGATGCCTGCAAGACATAAAAAAACAGCTTGGACGGGGAATGTTTACAGCTGTGTTACATCATGTCTCCTTTAAGCAACTTATTGTTGAAGCTTTGTAGGTTGAATTTCTTCTTATTCCTGCTTGATGTATGACTTCAGTTACTCAACAGTCTTGGATGCCCATTGTCCTGTTCTACACTTCATAATGTAGCTCACATTTTCATGGGAGAGGTCTGGACTGAAGACCGAGAGTCTAGTACCCTCACAAAGCTGCACTGTTGTAGTACATGCAGACTGTGGCTAAGCATCATCTTGCCGAAGTAAGAAGGGGAATATACAGTATGTTAAGGGGAAATTGGCTTGGATAGCAACATATAATGCTCCAAAACCAGCAAGTACCTTTCAGTATTAATGGTGTCGTAACAGATGTACAAGCTATCCATGCCATGGACACTAACACAACCCACATACCATCACAGATGTTGGCTCCTGGTTTTGGCTCTGAAAACAACCGGATGGTTCTTCTTCACTTTAGCCTGGAGGACAAACATCCATGACTTCCAAAAACAATTAGAAATGTGGCCTTATAAGACCACAGCACACTTTTCCACTTTGTATCAGTCCATGTCAGAAGAAAAGCCAGCAGTGTTTCTGGGTATTCTTGATAGAGGTTTTTCAACTGCATGGTAGAGTTTTAACAAGCAACTACAGATGTAGCAACAAAATACATTAACTGGCAATCGTTTCCAAAGTGTTCGTGAGCCCACGCACTAATATCCTTTGCAGAATGATGTTTGTTTTTAATACTGTGCAGCCTGAGGGATCAAAGGTCTTGGACATTCAATGGTTTTCGGCCTTGCTGCTTATGTTCAGAAATGTATCTGAGTTCTTTAGATGTTTTAACTATATTATGGACTGTAGATGATAAATCCCTAAATTTCATGCAACTATAGGTTGAGAAATGTTATAAAGTGTTCAAACTATCTGATAAAGTTGTTCACAAAGTGGTGAACCCCGCCCCACATTTGTAAACAACTAAGCTTTTGCGATATTCTCCTTCTTTACCCAAACACAAGACTTCAAACAGGTGTTTTTCAGGCATTCTGTGTCAGCTTTTATTAAAAAATGTTGCAGGTGTCAGATTTAAAATAAGTGAATATTGCAAAAAACAAAGTTTATCAGTTTGGACATGAAATATCTTGTCTTTGTAATGAATTGAATAGAATAAAGGCTAAAAATGATTTGCAAATTAAGTTATTCTTTTTTTATTTATGTTTTACATGACATCCTAACTTTAACAGCATTGGGGTTTGTAGAATCCTCCCCCAAAAAAGATACCAAACAAATGGCACCAGAAATCAGGAGGACCCGTTTTGTTTGAAAAGCACAAGATGCAAAGAGATAATGGCCAGCACAGGAAGAGAGAAGAAGGAGTAACAAATGATCAGATTATTTTAGTTTGACTTTCACTCTAATGCTTCATTCACACAACCTGGTAAACACAAGCCGAGCATAAAGCCACAAGACTCTTGTGGCTCGATAAAAGAGCTTTAATGATGTATGGGTGGACTTACAGTAAACAAACCCCTTTAATTAGATTGGTACAGTACTGTTTTTGGTTCTGTAAAAGATAGTTTTGCTTTATACCCTCTCATCTCTCTAGAACAGTCATGCTCTGGTCAGTCCTGTGGGATTTGGGGAATTCATTTAGTCTGTTACTGATCCCATTGAACTCTGAGCCAACAGAATAAAAATTAATGTCTCATTTGTAAGGTTTTCAGTAGTGTGGCCAGCATGCACAGCACTGGAGAGTCACCAAGAGGATTATTTTGAAATGACTAAAACAGTTAGTGACCCTGTTAACACCAGGTGTCTGTGAGCCTGTGCATGCACTTAGACATGATTTGTGCATCAATATGTCTTCTTATGTGTGTGTAAGTGTGTGATGTGTGAACTGGGCCTGGCAGTTTTGGGTCTGGTCCTAATGGTGTGGAGAGAGCAGTCAGTTCCAGGAGATGTGGTGATGACTCACAATGGTGTCCTCCCAGCTCCTTCCCAGCAACAGCTTACTCATGCCAGCTACAGCCACAATAACTCACACACACTCATGCACAGAAAAGTGCATGGGTACACACACTGTATCATCACTGATGTGTTTACACACACACTCAAACACAAAAGTAAACATCCTCTTTTAGTTCAAAAACTTCCGAGGAAGCTTGCACTTGAGTGCATGATTGAGCCAAACAAAAAGTGTTACAGCCAAAACGAAACCATGCCATGAAGCATGCATAACTCTCAAACCAGAGTCCTTGAGTCTTTAGCCAGTAATTTACTGTTTAATTGAGAAAACGTCATTCAAGAATCAGTTTCAATCACAGTTTCAAACATCAGAATACAGAGTTTTCTGCACATATTTTTTAAAATCTGGCTAAATCAGTTTGTATTCTGTAATCAGGCCCCGTTGAAAGCATAATTCAGTTTCTTTAACTGAAAGAGGGTCAGTTCAGTTTTACCTAAAATGTCTTTATGTAAATTGCCCGTCACACTAACTGCTGCAACATGTGCCTAAAACCCATTAAAACGTAACACTCATCCAATCCTGTAAAAAATGATAAGCGCACTACTTTTGTTCAAGACCAGTTTTCAGAATAAATCTTTGGCATCTTCCTTCTGATTGAAACAACACAAACAAACATCTTTATTACATTTTTCAAAAAGACCTCAAAATGTTCAGACTTGCTGTTTGTATTGGAGCACTGCTATCAAATAAAGCAGTACAACTCCTCATCTTATCTCCTTTAGTGATGAACCATAACTGCCCCCAAACAGACGAACATTCTTAGAAAAAGGCACAGGCACTTTTAAAATGAGATGGGGTATCATGGCTAAAGTAAAAGGGTGCTAGAAACTTGCTCTGGTGACACTTTAGAAAATGTTTAAGGTCATTATGGAGCTTTCAGTCAGCTTTGTACCAAAATGAAATAATTTAGCAGCTGATGAAAACAGAATGAGTCTTCATTGATGTGTCTTTATTGAGGTTTAGAAACAAGCTTAAAGCTCCTTCTGATCCAGTGTTAGGGTGTGTTATACTATGCACACGCCAGTCTGCAACTTTGTTTCATTATATTACATATGAAAGGTTGGGGGCCATTACCCTTTATCATTTAAAATCCTAGTTTGCCACTTGTCTGTTGTAAGACATCAAATTAAAGAATAATAATAGGGAAAAAAACCCAGATCTCATTTCAGACATCTATTCAAAATCTCATTCAAAAATTAATTTAACTTTGAGATTAGGCAATCAGACATGATATAATGATAAGTCATTTCTGTTTTAGGACTTATCACTCCATCGCTCTGGTCCTCCTCAGCTCTAAAAATGTGACAGTGTTCAGAAATATAAATGGCTTAATGGACAACACTCACATGAGCGAGTATTTAGAGCAACTTTAACACAACTACCAAAAGAGGAGTGCATCTGCAGTTCACGCAAAACTTAAAAAATGTAAAAACTTAAAGTTGTTTTCACGGTATATCTAAAAAAAATCACCAGTGTAAAGTCTGAAGGTCATCAAATCTTTACATGAACTGAAGTATTGCCTGTAATTTAAGTGGGGTAATATTCTCAATCTCATAAGTGATACTCGATATTTCTCTTGTTACTAGAAACACTGGGGCAAATTTCTCTATAAATTTTAATCATTCTATTTTATTACCAAGATTCAAACTTTTATACTGTAATGATATGGATTTTAAATCTGGAATAAAGCATCTTCTTCTTCTTCATTGAGTAAACATTTTGTGCCACAGGACATAATCTTACAATAAGTGCTTTCAGTTTCAGCTTCAGATCTAAATGATCACTTGCCTTTGCTCCAGATCCAAACAACAAATCTTGCTCTATATAAGGATGCACAACAACAGTGTTTTTTTTTTTTTTAATTTTATAGTTTAAGTATGAGCTTTGAAAAGTATTCATGCTTTACAGTAACGATAACACATCTTCAGTATATCTCCAAGAGTTGAAATGTTCTTTTTCAGGTTGGCTGTGTTTGACAGGAAGTCACCATTTATCTTAAAGCATTGCTATCTAAAAGCAAAATGTCACTGATAGATCACCCTCCTTATAACATTGCTAAAGGCAGCGTGCATTTTAGGTCTCAAGTTTCAAAATCAGGCCACAGCCTGAGGCACAGAGAGACAAACATGCACAGTCCAACTATTGATCCATAGATATCACATTACTAAAGTATTGGCTGACAGATATCACATGGCCTTGTCTGATAGCTCATCAATCACACTGTAGGGTTTAGCTCATCTGTCATTGTATAGTCCTCTGACCACATTCTTTGTTCCATTTTTAACTCATCTCCAATAGCATTTGTGTTCGATAAAAAAGCAGAGGATTTAGATGAAAAGCAAACCACAAAAAGAAAGTATATACATTCATAAAAATATAAATGAGAGAGACAGAGAGAGAAACTGAGGCTTCAGGGGTGAAATCAGAGAGCATGATTTGTCTTCACACTGAGTGTCTTGTGTCCTTAACAAAGTTAAGTCCAAAGCACCACTAGGACTGTGAGACCAAGTGAAAGCAAAATGATATAATCAAAATTATGATAGCAAAAAGACCACAAAAGCAAATAAAGAGTGTGACAGAGACAGTGGAGAATGTCTTTAAAGCATGACAGAAGGGTGGTGGACATCAAGAGGGAGGTCCAGCAGAAATCAGGAGGACAGAGACAGTAGAGACAGGGGGGGCTGATGTGGAGGATTTTTGGGTGCAGGAAGAGGCATGAGGACTTCAGGATTTTTTGGAGCGCAGACGCACAGGCCCACAGCAGTACACTGCAGAGAGCAGGGTGTGGGGTGGGAAGTGGAGAAAAAAAGAGATAAGAATTAAGGCCAGATCATGATTACTGCACATGGTGGGGATGGGAAAGAAAAGGGCAAACACAGAAGGCCTCACAACAGAGAGGAAATATGAGAGATGCATTTGGGAAAGCACACAAAGAAACAACCTCTGTGCCAAAGACACAAAAATATGTGACAACCTGATAGACTTTTGTGTTATCTTCTGCATTTTCTTCAATAAAGCAACTGCGTGTGCATTGTGCATAAGAATTCAGTAAACAAGTGGACATCCCCCATTTAATTTATGACGACAACGCAATGACAGCAGTATTTTCCTGTATGGTCTGTATGTTGTTCATAAATAAAGCTGAGATTTCATGGGCTAACGCACACATTATTGTGTAAATACCTTTTAACATAGTATCTCCTCACAGTTTCAGGCAATAAATATTGATCACCTCAAACCTGATTGTACCGTTCCATCTATCCCCCAACACTTGGGGGCTGGGTCTTAGGTGCCTGGACCCCAGGTTAGGAATTTCTCTTTTATTTCTATTTTATTCTCTTGTTTATCTTACATTTGTCTGTGGTAAATAATAAAGTTTATTATTATTTATAACTTCATCCTTTCAACAGCAACAGCCAAAGCTGGAGTCACTGGGCCAGATCTACATAGAATGGATTGCTCCTGCTAATAGCGCCATTACTTGCGCAGACTCAGCAATTTGCCCTGTTTAAGGCTTTTTGCTTTGTGCCTCTGATTGCAAAATGAATGCAGAAAATACAGCTAAAATGACCAAAAAGTGGTCAAGGGGGCCATAGGGGTTTTCAACAGACTATATGAAGACAAATTATTCATGTTCACTTAAAAACGGTGGAATGGTCGCAGAGACGAACACAGTAGGCTATATTACGGTCATCCTTGATATCACCTAGCAGTGCAAGGATCATGTGGCCTGGCAACTGCTACCTGCAAATGATTTGATTGTCACTTAAATCAAAAAGTGATGCTCTCCTCCGATAAATCCTTTCTTGTGCGCACCTGCCATGTCGTCTGCCACAGTGTCTTTTCCAGGCTACAATTACCATTGCCATGATTACCGGAGAGTCCTGGCATGGTAGCCCTTACATAGGTGCTGTTCCACAGTTACCACCACCTCAGTGCAATTTGCAATCATTTTGAGTGAAAGAGAGAGTGAGAGAAAGAGAAATTTATACACAGGTTTAATACACGGGTCTCACTGGCATTAAATAGCACCGCTTTACTGCCTGTTGCAATTAGCGCTGGTCTTTGTGGATTAGGTGGTATTTGCAATGAGGCTAATTTGCATAGAAAAGGGGCAATTTTGCACTGAATTTATAAATATTCCCTAATTTACATGCATGCAAATTGGACCAGGCAGCTATGAGTGGCAGTGCTGTTTGTGTTTAGTTTTCGTGCACTTCACCCTTTTTTTATGTTTTGTGGATTGCATGCTATTTTTTTCTGTCATGTGCACAGGTTTTGCAGTTGCAAAAGCAGTGCAATCCTTTAAGGATCTGACCCATTATGATTTTTTTTTTTTTTTAATGTATTTGTTGGGCATTCTGTGCCTTTATTGATAGGAGACAGATGGTGGACAGGTTTGTGAAAGGGGGTGAGAGAGTAGGGTAAGACACTCTGTGAACTGGTCACAGGCGGGATTCGAACCTGGACCGGCAGAAGCAAGTACATGGCGTGCCTGGATGCTAATCACTCCGCCAAACCATCACCCCCCATTATGATTTTCACTATTTTTCAGACCTTTCCCTCTGTTTGTCTGTTTGTTCTCATGAGGGCTTTATCCCAAAATTATTCAAAGGATTCTCCGTATACTTTAACCAAACCTTCAGACTTTAAGTTCAAGGACGAAGCGTCTAGATTTAGTTTTTTTTCTTCATGAATCTATTTGTAAAAACTGGCTTGTATTAAGTTGAAATCACTCAACATTGTCTTCCATCATATTATATCAAATATACCAGCATGTACTGTTTAAAGAGCACTCAGGCTGATTGGTGTTGACCTCAGCCCTGGCCCTTTGGACCCAGAAGAAATAACGTGGCTTACAGTCTGACATTTATAGATATGAAGCACCTTGACCTCACATGGAGCCCGTATCACCTAACAGCTCAGCTGCCCGGGTGGCTGATGGAGTGATGGAAAGCATGTGAGAACAGAATGTGGTAACAGACAAACACATAATAAATGCAAAAGAGAAGGCTCAGCATTAAAGAAACACGCTTTCTGATTGAGGAAAGAAAAGTTAGAGAATCAGGAGAGCAGCCTCTAGAAGAAAAGGGAGAAAAATGTGAAAAAGAGAGCCAGTCCATCTGGAACCTACACTGGGGAGCTGCTTCCTCCAAAGGACTCTCTGGGGAGTCGATTTCTGTTGGCTCATTGGGAGAGGGGGACGGGGAAGGAGGGAGGACAAGCTGGGGTGACTCTAGCGATGGACGACGGCGAGGTTTGGGTGGCACTGGTACACCACGGGATCCTGTAGGAGAAACAGCATGCAGGCAGGACGAGCAATGATGGATCCGTTTGGAAAGATTTGGGACAAAAACATCAAACATGCACATTTCTTCTCCACTTTGAAAGTCAATTGTTTCATTCAGAATTTTGTCATACATTTGCTCTGAAATTAGTGTTTGTGCTGCAGTTGTTACTTAAACATTAGCTTCTTTATTTTTTATATCATTTTATACTTTGTATGTTTGCTGTACTGAGAGGGTCGGTCTGTCTGATGCTGTAAGCTGCCTCAGTGTTCACATCACATTCATATTAAAGTGTTAATCACTGCTGCAAGGGAACTTTACGACCTAATTTGATGTCTTGTACAACACTGATATCAAAATGTTACCAAATAGTGGGCTCAAGTTTGACCAAAAATGCTTATTTAAAACTGCTGTTTTAAATATTTTCTGTATTTCACTCATAACTGCGAAATAGCCATGCAAGTTCACCTTTACCCATTTTATAGGTATGTTTGATATTATCAGCACATTTTGGCATTGGCTAATAACTGAAATCTTCAGGTTTGAGAATTTCTGCACATACTTATAGACAATATTCCGGTTACACAAATTGACTGAATATATTGCATTTATGATGCCACATCGCCATATTGCACCATTTCATAGGGCATGAGTAAGCAATTGGGCGCCCAGATCCACAAGCAGGTCCCTTATCCCTCATGCTGCCTGTGAGTCAACTCAAAATATCAAAACTTATTTTGTACTTTATTAAAAAGAGAAAATCTGCCTTGAACAGTGAGAAGCAGCAACATATCCAAGAAAACTGAGCTATAACAGGACGTACCTGTTTCTGTTTAACTTCTTATCCATAAAAAGCAGTGGTTAAAAAAAGATCAATTTAAGTAAAATATGAATTAATAACTAGTAAATGTTGAATAACTCAAATCTGAAAAAAGGCTGTTAAGTTAAATAAATGAAGTATCACCAGCTGCTTTGAGTTTACATGTAAAAATGCTGAAAATCACTTTTAACTTAATCACTTTTACTTGTTTCTTTGTCAAGTTAGAAGCATCTTGCAATAAAAAAATCCCACTTGGTTTCAGGTTGCCCATCCCTATCATGGGGTAATTGTTTTGATTTGGAGCACTGAATATCTGCCATTAAAACAATTTTAATATCTATGGTAGAATCAATTTGTTCTTTTGGTTCTTTGACATTGGTTCCTACAACAAATTGAGTTTCACGATAAGAGGAACAGGTCAATTCTAGAATGAAAAGGAACTGAAAAATGAACCGTAAAAAACAACAACAACAGCCATGTGATTAATGATACTTCTTAAATCAAGTTTGATAGCTGCAAATCAGATATTGACTATAATCTCTTAAAATGAAATTCTTAATCCCAACATAGCTTTCCTGGTTAAATCAAGTTTGAATGATATTAATAAATAAAGTACTGATATCCCTGGATTAATTTCTTTAGTAAAGACAGGTTATGTAAAATACATTGGCAGGTTATTCAGGTAAAAACTTGGTGACTGGATTTTCATAAAGAGCTGCTGGTTATGTAAGGCAATACAAATAATCCTGCTGATATTTATGATACACACCAGGGCAAAACCAGAGACTTTGTTTTATTTTCAATCACTTTATATCTTGTTTATGATGGGTCCAAACTGACCTCACCGAGGGATGTTTGGCTGCTTATTTGAATAAATATGTGTTATATCTATATCGACCTTTAAAAGTGTAACGCAGTTGATGAGTGGTGCAGAAATAAACTTGAAACGTCAAAATAGGAAGAGATCAATCTTTATAAAATACTGAGTTATTGGGGCTATAGCTTTAAACTATTGTAAAACATCACTGCTGAATTACGGCCACCTAAATGTCCTTATATGACCAGCAATGCATCAGTGTGCAGCCTCTGAGTCAGCAGGTGCTGTCAATGTGCTGCTTTTTCTCTGTACTCTCTTGTCAACAACAGGGAGGAAGTGAAACAGCATGCAGGGCTAAGATGATAAACAACAACATCATAACCTTGACAGCTGTGAAGCACACAAATGCCCATACACACACACACACATTCACACACAAGAAATACACCAGCTGAAATCTCTACTTATATCCCCTGAACCCTAAAATAATCCTTGATGTAAACTTTTCTAAGATTTGTTTCTGGTTGATGTCTTTTTTCAGATAGATAGGACAGTGGAATAAATTGTAAAGTAGAGAGAGATAGAAGAGAGGGGATGTACACTAGAGAAGTAGCAACAGGCCAGACTTCATCTAAGACCACCAATTTTAAGAAAAACATCCCCCAACACATGAGGCCTGCTGGGCTGCCTTGAATCCTTGATCCAAACTTTTTCACAGCTTTGCCCTAAAATAGTGCTAGTGCTTAGCTAATGAAACCTTTAAATAAACTGATGCTTAACTCAAAATACTATTGATGAACTATTAATGAGAGATGAACTAATAACAGACTGATGGTAAACTGATGGTAAACGTGTGATTAGAATAAGACATCAGCGAGTGGTGAAGTTATAAGTGCCTCATCTGTTTCTTCTTCTATCATCTTCAGACCATCTTGCTCTTTTTACATCATCAATATTTTAGGTAATGTAATGTTAAAATTGTTTTTATCGTATAGTTATGAAATATTCACTACTACAAGCTACAGTCAGATTTTTAAATTAAGCCTCACCACATTGTGGCCAAACTAATTAAAAGACATTATCCCTTCCTCATGCTGAACACAAAGCACTTAAAGATGGATTCACTCGTGACCACATATAGTACATGGGAAGGAAATGTCTAACTATGTTATAAAACCAACATTAAAAAATACTTGTGAGCTCACCTGAGCTGCAATTTACTTTGAGTTGACTAGTTTTTAACCTTACAGTATCTACAGAAATTGACACAATCTTCTGAAGAGGAAATGACACTGTTTGTTTACACTGAGACATACACAGTAATTTAGACCAAATGAGAGGCTAAATTTAAGCTGCATAAATTAAAGACTGAATCAAACCTATAGAAACTAAAGACTGACTTCAATCTTATAAATGTAGCGTGTGTACATTTCTGTCTCTGTCTATACACGCATGAAGGCACCACCCTATACCAAGTGTTTTGGGTGTAGCTGTCTCGCCCCAGCGTGAGTACCAGCTGTATGTTCGCAGCCATGAAATGAACTATTCACTTCTGTAAAAGAGGGAAGTTGTTAGGCTTCAGTGCAGAATGTCTTGTTTATAGTCATGTGAAAGGGTGATGATGGCGTCAGAGGGAGGACCAAAATGGGAATAAAGCTGCCAGAAAAAGATGTGTTACTATAAAGTTACATCTCAAACAATGTAAAGAGAGAAAAAAGGAGATGGAAAACAGGGAAAAATCAAACAAAATGATAGGTGGGGAGGTGAAGCGCTGTCAGCTGAGTCAGGTCAGAGAGAGGGGGTAGCAGGGTCTATACATTTATTAATGATCCTGCTACTGTGTATAAAATCCTCTGCACTATCCTCCACATACTTCATCCTTTCACTTCCTTTTATCTGCCTGTCCATCATCCACCTCTCCTTAAACCCCTCTAGTCCCCTTGTTTCCACCTTGCCTTCCCCGTCATCCGGCTGCCAAAACCTTCCCATGCTCCTTCCTCTGAACTCCACTCCGCTGCCGTCACCTTTCTCATCCTTTTCTTTTTCTGAGGTCTGCTGCTCTCTAATCTGTGCCCCCATCAGACGTGACGGCCCTCTACTGCAATCTCACGTAGCTGCGAGGAAAGACTGAGGTTATATAAAGATCAATACAAGGCCAGCTAAAGTTCAGGCAGATACTGTTTAAATCTGGGATGGATCTGTCTGTCTTTACATCTGCTAGCTTTGAAGCTTGGCGTGAGCAGTTGCATGCATATAAAAAGAGAGATAAAGAGGAGAATGAAGAGAGTAAATAGAGAAAAACAGACAACAAGAAAGCAAAGGATTGATAAGCGTAGGCGGGGGAGACAAGGACTGTATTGTCTCATGAGTTATGATATGATGAAAACCAGCTCCTCTAGTTCTTGCACTTCAGCCGTGACATTCACACACACACACACACTTTCACTTTCACCAGGGTCTGTGTGTCACTGCTGACAGGTTAAGATTCAGATGTTACAGCGGTGTAACAGCTCAGCTCAGTTCTCGGAGCAGACATTCAGTTATTTTCTGAAGGCCTATATGCAGCTTCTGATTGTCTTACTTCTTCAACATACAGACAAAGTGTTTTCCATCTGGCTTAAAGTTCAGTTCAACAGTCACTTTCTTTCATGAATGTAATAAGAGCACCATGATGTTACCAGACAATAACATCTCATTATGACTACATTTCCTCTGCAGCTTTGTCTGCTTTCTCATCACAATGGAATCCGTCCTACACATCAGAGGTGGGGAAAAAAAATCAATACTTATATTATAGAGATGATAATAGATGATATTATATCACTTCATGTCCTCCATGTATCGGTATTTTTAAATATATAGATTTCCAATGTTTAAAGAGGCTTTTCGTTCAGATAAATCTAATCGATTACCAGTTAAGTCTACACGATGGTGCAGTTGGGCCAGGTCAGATGGGTGACATTCATTGTGCTGAAGAGTAAACAATCACAGCTACACAGGAGAGACAGACAAAAGGATCTCACTGGAGGCATTTATATTCACTCTATAGACTTATTCTAGACTTCTAAAGGGCCTTAAGAGATGGATGTGACACATGGAGATATATGAGAATAAAACAATGGACATATGGCCCACCTCATGCAGTACCACTCAGGGACAGCGAAAGGCAACGTCAGTAAAGCTAATGTTAAGCTAATGCTAATAATAAACCAGCTGCTTGCTTGTAAAAGTTGCCTTTCAGTTCTAGGATTTGAGAAAATATCTCTATCTATCACTATCTTTACGTGCAAGGACCGAAGGCCTCACCCTGTTTTGAAAACAAGGCCTTTTGTCACATGCTGGTTGCCATCTCTGAAGTATTACCTCAAGGACAGTGGCACTGACGCTCTTTAGAGCAGTGAAGCCAAAAGCTGAAGAGAGGCAGAGCACAATGGATCCCAAAGGATTACAGTCAAACAGGGACTTAAAAAGGTTCCTTGACGCTTTAAACAACCAAATTCAAGATGTTAAGACCCAAAGTTAAAGAAATGTATACTATTTCAGCTAAATAAACTTAAAATGTACTATAATGCTATTTTTTTAACCTGAGACCTTTCTTCTTCTGCTTACAATTAGCCAGTGTGTCCGATCAGACTGTTCTCTGAAATGGAGAAATTCTACGCAAAAATGAGCGTCTGCATGTGAACAGACATTTTTAGCACTTCTACTACACAACTGTCATATTGCTGTCACATTTTTTTCCTGAAATGTCTGAAGCAGCTTTTTTTTTTTAAATAGAATTTGAGACTGGTCGGTTGTTACAAGAAGGTGTTTTTCGCCTAAATTAAAAATTCAGAAGTAAGACTTTTAAGGGCTTTTAAAATAATTTGCAGACATCCTATCGATGGCTTTTCTGAGTCTACAATATCAAACACATGGGATGCTTATTTTTCAGTAATACACAGTGTTGATAAGAATTCAGCGTGTTGCTAATGATGTTTCTAGTCTTGCTTTAAAGCACTCAACCATAGACACTGGACGATGGGCTGTTGTTGTCACATGGTGCAAAACTTAACTACATTTTGGACTGTTTCTATCTAATGTCTGCCATGATTACTTCTTTGACCCCTTTGTTGTTGTATGTGCCCCTGACAAAAGTGAGTCACAATCATTTTACAAGGTACGTGGCGCCAAATGTCACTGTCAAAAAAATTGCTACACTTTTGGGGAAACAATATCATTGCTTGACACTAGTTAAAACCAAGTCTGAATAGTTCTTCGATTCCATCATTGGCTTGCAATGATACTTATTCGCCTAAAAATGGTTGGCCAAAGCTACTATGAAAATTAAATGAACTCTATTTAGCTGTCGATTCCTAAGGCAGTAATGTGTAGCCTTGCTTGTACTGTAAAACCCAGCACACTAGATTGATTCACATGTCAATGAATTTTATTTCACATCCAACACCAACTTAACAGTGTTTGGAAAGAGACAGTACCTCCAACAAACAATTTGGAAGGTGACTGCATAAGTGTCCTATCTGTCATTTACTGTACACTAACGGCCAATCAGAGGCTCACAGTCACCACCATTTTCTGACCTGGACAACTGCATCAGCTTAAAGCTTTGTAGCATCTGGCAAATCAAGCAGCTCTGCAAGGTATGACTACCATGCCAAAAAAAAAAATGACAGAGAAGAAAAACATTCTATGAGTCTTAATTGGCAATTCAGCTGGATAAAGTTCACAGTCATTCCACATTTAGAAGAACTTTTTTGAAACACACATTATGCATTTTGAATCAAATTTACATCTAACTGTGAATACGTTTAAAATGCTTGGACTTGTTTCTCTACTGTCAGTATACATACCTGGATCATTGTTTTTAATTTATGTACTACCTCATGTTTCTCTCTGTGCTTCTATACAAGGTTTTAAGGTTTGGCACAAAGTTAGGTGGCATAATATGACTATGTAGTAAAAGGTCAAAAGGTAGGACAGTAAGATGGGGTTTACTGGTAAGAGAGTTAAAAGTGTGAGCTCTCATTACTGACAAGACCAACTTCCAAAGAGAGGAATTCAAGTGGATCAGAGCAATTTTGTGCATATTATGAACTACAGTGTTCAACTATGGCGTGTTTGATCTGAAATCATTGTTCGGGGTTGTTTTGTAATTAAAAAAAAAAAGATATTTACCCATTCCGCTGTGCCTCTGATTCTCGACTTCATCCAGTTTGAGGTTCAGGGCGGACTCAGTGTCCGACCTGGAGCTGCTGACTGATGAAGTTTCTTCATCTAATTTGCCAGCCACACTGCTGCTCATCTCAGACTCCTCCACCTTGCTGCTGATGCTTATTGTAGTAGTCTGGACCTGCACAGACCCACTGGCTGTGCTGCTGGTGAGGGTGCTAAGTGAGCTGGTCTGGTCCAGATCAGCATCTGAGTCGTCAAGGCTGTGGCTGAGTTCAGAACTCGAATCGTGGATGGCTTGGCTGTCTGTGGTGCTGCTGCTTGGTGTTGGGGAGCTGGGAGTTGGGGTGACAGTGCGCACAGCTGGAGGTAGCTCCGTCATTTTAAGGGGGGCTGGTTTTACTGTTTGTGTCACAACAGTAACAGCAGAGATTTCAGTTGACTGTACCACCTTCGTGTGCACCACTGGTGTTGGTATTTCGGTAGCAGGGCTGTCAGGGGTAGGAGCTGCAGAGGTGTCCTCAGGGCTTGGGGTGAGGGAGGCTGGAGTGGGAGGAGGGGCTGGAGCCTTTCTTTTCCTCTGCTGGCTTTCTGAGCCAAGGCTCATCTGATAGAAAATAAGGAGAAATGGAGAGAGACAGTAGAAAGTTAATTAACGTGAGCACCTTGTGCATGTACGTGCGTTCGTGGTCGTGTGTGGTCTGTGCATAAATCAGCCCGTCTTTGGGGACTGACGTGGAGTTTACTACTGAGTAATTAAATCAAGTGGAGTTCTGGCAGGCGTCTGAGTCTTACAAACCGTCAGTGCCAACATTCCATTTAAATTGTCCTACAACATGACATATAACGTTTGGCAGTGAGACAGTGACGCAGCTGTATTGTGATAGCACATAACGTTACCGTTTAAATATCTTACTGTTCTTTCTTCAGCCTTTCAAACAGACTTAACTCAAAGGTTTTACTGTTCAGGTGATACAGTATCTAAGGTGATCGATGAAAAAAGACACATCACAGTTTCATTAACTTAATGTAAGTTAGTCAATAATAAGAAAGTCACTCATCTTAGCAAAATGAGGACATGAAGATTGTTATTCCTGTTTATTTACTCACAAAAAAGTTAGCTAAGTTTAGGATAAAGGCAAAAGAAGCTAACAGAGTTTGATAACAATCTCAATTATAACAACTATCACTGTTTTAACTGTAACTTGATTTAATTCAAATTCTGTTTTTTATTTTTAAAAAACTCTTCTGCATTTCAGGTTTGTTTTAGCTCATGGTTTCTTGTATTATCTTTGTTTTAACCTCTTTGTGTTTATCTTTGTGGTTTCATTGATTTTTTGATAAATGTTTTATTCTGATGTGTTTTCCCCTGCCGTTGTGTTTTGATGTATTGTGTGGAGCACTTTAAATTGCCTTGTTGCCAAAGGTACTACACAAAGTAACTTGCCTTGCCTTGCCCTGAAGTACTTTACCAGTGAATCAGTGATCACTTCAGGGGTGAAGTGGCTGCCAAGTTGCAGCACTTATTAGCAAAATGATGTAATTTCTCCAATACGTGTGCAAACACTAAGAAGAACAGGTCATGTGTTCACTGTGTCCTCATCCTTCTGTCGATTCACATCAGACACAAATATTGGCAAGGTATGACTTTAGTTACTTAAGAAAGAAGTTATTGATGGGGAAGAAGTAAAATGATATAATATGTCATTTAGCGTTCAATAGAAATCCATCAACGGCTGTTTCATAACTTTAATACTTAAGATAGACAGAGGATCAAAAAAGGAGGTAGATGGGATAAACTATGAATCATTTACAAACTAATTAGAAGAAAATGCTCAGTTTTATTCCACGGAGAGATGAGACCATTCACACCCTTCTGTGCAAGCTGATCTCACTGTGTTCGCTCAGTTTTCTAAGAATCAATTTAAAAGTGCCAAGGGCAGGTTTCAACAGTGCAGATGTCCTGATTTCTTATAGATCTCAATTACTGCTGCAGTGTTCAACTTTTCTTCACTCTGAAACTCGACAGAGAACATGCCCAAGCTGTTTGTAGTGTTGCATCACGCAGCGGGACGAGAGAGAGAGGGAGGAGAGAGGAGAGAAAGAGAGAGAGAAAGAGAGAGAGAGAGAGAGAGATCAGGCCACCTTGTCTTACTGCAGGCAAACTGGGTTCACACATATGAACTCAGTGAACTCAGTGCATGGCATTCTATGGAAATCTGAATGGCCCCCAACTGGTTGTCTTTCTCTTCACTGGTCTCCAGCTTCCCTCCCTCTCTGGTATTCATACATACATGAATACAAGCATACCAGTGGATGTGGGCCAAAGTTGAAGCTGAAATGGATGAGTGACTTGCTCAAGATGATAGATGTGTGTTGTGTGTGTATTGAGTGTGTAGGCTGTGTATGTGGTTCCTGCAGGGTAAAATATAAGACTGCAGCTTTGCTTTGTAAGAAAAGAAGCTTTAAACACACATCTCTCTTGTGACTACATAACATACACACACCCGCATACATGCAACTAAACACTCATTGAAGGGAACTGTATATCTCAGACCCAGCTAAGGTGAATGGATTAGGGAGCTGTTAAGGGTTGCAGGGTTAAGTGTGTGCTGCTCTCATAGGATTATTGGCGCCATGATGGAGAACGCAGCATGTACTTAAGATGGTTAGAGACTGAAACCAAGACTCTGTATTATATCACATTCAAGGTCATACTGTGCATTAAGGTAAGCTATGCAATATGATTATGTAAACACTGTGTTTAGGTGCCTTGTTCTCTGGTTTTACATCTCCAGCTGTGGTTTTCAAAGGAGTAAGCTTGAAAAAGACAACCTTCTTCATAACAGCTAAACACACACCAGCTTTAGGCCAGGGGCAAGTTTTGGCTGCTTCTGCTAACGTCTAAAGTCAACCATGTGTCATGACATTGCAAGTCAAGTCACAACAAAGCAAAGGACAGCCAAAGCATCAAGTCCTGACACTGTAAGTACACTGCAGTCATTGCACATCAAGTCACCAGCAGAGACAAAGTTGAGAGAAATAAAAGCAAAGTTATGTAAGTGGGTAATGGGTATAAAAAAAGAGTCTGAGTTCTCAAACAGTTTCAAGAGTAAAGATTGCTAACTAAATAATCAAAGAAGAAAGCAATGCAGAAGTGCCAAAACTGCAGTTCCTCTAGTAACACAAGTCAAATACACAAATCATATTAAAAGTGTAATTTAAAAAGATAGTAACACGTTTACATCCTGATTCACAAACTGATATAGCCGCAAAGTTAATGTGTTTCTGTCTTCACACTGAGAAGGAGGTGAACATTTAGAAAAAACAGTAAGTTTCACTTTATTTAAGAGTTCACTTAAGAATAAGAGGGGATAATACAATGGCAAGCCTCCACTATGTTGTTGGTGGTCAGATGGCTTTAAGAGTCCATATTCCACACACTGTATTTAAGTTTATATACCCTATAGTGGGTTTAGTATGTCTCCTCTGCATGACAGAGTAGGGATGGGAATTGATAAGATTTTATCAATATCGATGCTGTTAACGATCCTGCTAATCGATCCAATTCTTTAACGATTCCCTTATCGATTCCTGCAGATTTCCCATGTGAGCAAATGTTGGTCTGATTTCGTGGCAACAATGTCAAACACATGTCACAGCATGTATAACTGCCTCTGCAAATTGCTGGTGTGTCCACTTACTTAAGGTTGTCTAGTAGGTGCAGTTAGGATTAAGTCACAATTCTGATGCTTCTGAACCCTGTCAGTGGATGGAATTGATAAGGGAATTGATAAGCAAAAAGATTAATGATATCGATTCTTTGATGGAGCTGTTAACGATTCTCAACTGGAATTGGTTTTCGATTCCCATCCCTATGACAGAGTACCTTTATGAACAAGACACAAAGTCTGCAGCACTAAGACCTCTCCCTCCTTCTCTTTATGTGACAGCAGCAGCTGCCTAAAGCTGTGTTCACACCAAACGCTACATTTCGACCACTGTAGCGTCACCCACTGAAGTCGTGTTGCATGTCCATAAATACCTAATTTTGGTCACCGCCGCCTGATGCCTTGGCTCGGTGATGTCACTTACATTCAAGGTTCACTGCGATCATATCACATATCATATAACAGTATAAGATGACATTATTCTAACTTTATCCTTTTCACTTACCTACCAACCACAAAACACTGCAGCTGATGGCCCTGTAGCAGCGTCGTCTGTGTGTTTTTCTGCAGTCGGTCTGGGCAGAACTAATGTACTTACTAACTCATGTTTCCCACACGGACATAGACTTTTACTATATAGTCTGGAATTAAAACTGTCTGTCACAGGTACCGTCACACACAAACACACATGTGCCCACTGCTGATTGGCTGTTGCCGCAAAACCACACATGGCATCACCTGAAAAGGTCAACTTTTTGAACAATGGCTATGAGCGACGAGCAATGAGCAACGAGCGAAGTGGTCCGCTTGAACGAGACCAACACATCGCTGCAGGATTAACCCCGCCCCCTCGTGGCTGTACATTAATTTTGCATGGAAATAGATCACCAAGGATGCTTAAGTCACATTCAGTGTGTAGGCACCTTAAAATTTCTCATTTCCCCGTTCCCCTGAAAAGACATACCAGTGTGACATCATACCATTGTCTGCCATCTGTTTAAACCCTCTGGCTCACATTAATGAGCCCATTGCAGAGCATAGATATTAAATGAATAACATGGTGACATGGTGCTGATCTGTGCTGAACTGACTAAATTACCACACAGCTGACTGATAAATCAATCAGAGCAGACTGGGCCCACTTGATAAAGGGAGCCTGATGGAGGCAGGAGCTGTAACAGAACATCCAAAATATACAGAGACTGCAGCAGGACAGTCTGTATACAATTCTGGACATAAGTGGTATGCGGTTGTGAACATACCCTGGCAGTCATCAAAAGTGAATAGATAAACTTTACGTAGCAGCTAACTAGAATGGACTAACTTAAGCTCCACCTCTTTGTTGTTAGGTTGACTTAAGAGTTACCTTTTGCATGGCAGCCACCAGGGAAGGACTTAAAAGTCCCCGCAGCAGCTAAATAACTGACACATTACTCAGGCTTCCACCAATATTTCATATTGGCAGCAAGATGTTTAAGGCAGCTACTGACACTGTAAAGAGGGAGAAGTACTGACCTGTAGACCTTCCATCCATCCATTATCTATTTCGGCTGTCCCTTTTTGGTTGCGGGAGTCTTTACTCTATACCAGGTGACATAAGGAGAGAGGCAGGGTACACCCTGAGCCAGTTACCAGCCAATCACAGGGCCACATAGAGAGAAAGACAACCATTTACACACCCACTCATATCTACAAGCAATTTGGAGTCACCAGCTAACCAAATGAGCTTGATTTGGGCTGTAGGAGGAGGCCAAATTGTCAAGAGAGAACCCATGCATGAGCAGGTAGAACATGCAAACTCCACACAGTAAGGCCCTGACCATTCCAAGGATTGAACCAGTGACCTTTTTGCTGTAAGGCATGCACACTACCCGCTGCACTACCATGCCGCCATACATTAGACCTTTGTTGTTGAATCAAATGTGGTTTGCCTATGTCATAACTAAAAAAAAACAGACTGTCAGAAAAAGACTGGTAGGTACTGTAATTTCTAGATTGTAAAACACATTTTTTGCTCATAAACATGGTCAAGTTTTTGGTTCGTATTATACACGAGTACAAGCAAAATACTTACCAAATTTCATCTCGCCAACTTCGCAATTGCAACACATCTGATACAAAAAGCTAAAATATTCTCTTGCTCTGCGAAAACACATGCAAACACAGGGCGCTGCCATCCTGTGAGCAAGGAGATGCAAATCGCAGACATCAGCATATTGATAGCTGCTCTCTGATTGGTCGCTATACTATGACTGAGCATGCTCGGGCAGATAGAGTAATTCCGATGCTTGGAGCTCAAGATGTTCTCAAATCTGAGAAAATTGTGTATGGTATTTGTTGTGAAAATACAGAAATTTCATTGATTAAAACTTTGAATAAAGGAAATCTCTGAGTTTTCTAAGCAAGGTTTGGGCAAAATTTTGAGTGCATGTTATTGAGGAGTATAGTGTTTTTCCAGGCAAAAGTCATAAAGACATTTGGGTGCATGTTATATTCAAGGGCATGTTATAATCAAGAAAGTATGCTATTCAGCTTGTCTCTTGCTTTGTTTCCAAATAGATGCATTTCCAAAAAGCACCTAAAAACTTGAGTTGTTTAAACCTAAGACTGGCAGCTGTGCAGTCTTTGAATCATAAAAGAAAATGTGTTCTGTGTAATCTATATATATATAGTTATATATAAAGAGATGCTGTGGGTTTTTCACAGTATCGCATTTTACCTCAAATTTTCTGTGTACGTCCTGTTATTCAAGGCAAAAAAGACCCACCTGCTTGCTTCCATTACAACTGCCAACTTACTCCTCCAAACCAAGATCCCAAACTTACTGTATGTACATAAAAATGGCTGTTAAAATCTATAAATCTGTGGGAGAACATTAAATGTTAGTGGGTTAGTGGGACAAAGTAGACCACAATAGAACTGGGTCAGTCGTGCGTCTCCTTATCCTCAGCTAGTCCCTTCTTCAGCCCCCCCCCACTCCTCCCCCATATCACATTGTTTAAACTTTTTCCATAAAATTCTTTTCATCATGTATCCCACATGCTCTCACATGTTCATTATAGCACACACAGACACATAACAAAAGCTAACTGTCCTCCAGCCTGCTTTTAGGATGTTTTTGACCTTGATGCCCTCGCAGCGTTGAGACAGTTCATCTGCTATTATTATCACTGACACACACACGCATACACACACAACATACATCTGTGCACACAAGCATACATGAATGTACTCATGCATGTTGACATGCTCAAGCACACACATAGACACCCCCTCTTCATCTACACATACACACAGTCCATTTCACATTCCACATTAGCGCTGTAATGTTGCTCTGTCTCGAAGCCCCTCACCCATCAAGAGTCCTTCGAAACAACTGATGAATGGTCACGCAACAGGTTGAAGCCTCCATGGGTGGCCCTATCTGATCAACATGCTCCAACATGGGGCCCTTCGTCTCTCAACCATGGAGTGGAAAATTTAATGAACACACCAGACTGTCCTGGTATGGCCTCCTGTGTGCTTTTGTATGAAGGAGCACTCCCTTTAAAAAGCTCCGGCGTTCACATATGTTGTGTTGTTCCTTAATGGCTCTCCAATGCTGGCCTTTACAAACCCAAACAAGAAGTGAGAAATCTGAATTTCTTAAACAAAGATGCATGATTCAAGGAGATAATTACCGTTTGTCCAGAACATGCGCATGGTGATTGTTGTAACATTCCGTCCTGATGTGAGGAACTTATTTGTTTAATCAGAGATGGATGAAGCAAACCACCATTAATGGGACAAAAACACTGACTCTTATGAAATCCTTTGGTTTTGCTTCAGTTTGTCTGATTTATTGTGTAACAAACAAGGAACTTAGTTTATCTGATGGAAGCAGATGATGTACTTACATCCTTTCCCAATCAACAGAAATAAACAGACATCTAGTGACTCGACTCTTAGTGTTTTGCAAAGTGTGTACTTAAATAAACAGTAACAATTAACTTATTTGACTCTACTCTTTAAATAAATCCAGTTGATTACACTACTGTTATGTGGATCATGCTGTTCTGAATTTGGCCCTTTGTAATATTTTGCCTTTCATTTTTTAAAGCCAATTTTAGCTTAAATTTTAATATTCATTCACCATTCCAGTAAGCTTTACTCAAATCTCAGGGAGCCTGGAAATGTAAGTGGACAGCTAGAGACATCTGAGGGATTAGAAATTAAGCACCTCCCTTTCCTGGTGTTTTGTCAAGTTAGGCCTTCAACACCCCAGGGAAGGTTTGACAGTTAGCTCCAGCATCCTGAACCAACCCCCTCCAAGCAAGCCCTTAATGCACAGAATAACCACCTGCAGAACATCCATGTGAAAGAGCAAAGATTTCCAGCCTTTTCACAGCACAACTCCCAAAAGTATCACCCTAGAGACTCAGGACCCCCACTGTCCGAGGCGAAGATGAAATAATATACTGTTGAGTACAATGCCAACACTACCATGGGAAACACAAAAAATACAACAGCCTAAAAACTACAACTTTATTTTTTAGTCATAGACTGTTGTTACAATAGAGGCAACAATACTAATAGCAACAGAGTGCAATTTTATGTGATAACTAAGGACACAACAAAAAAATCAAAACCTGTGGCATACAAAGGCAGCACAGTTGATGAAAACCAGCAAAAGGTGCAGTTCAGGAATGTTCAGTATTGGACATCTGCTGATCTCCTTAATGCCACCATTACCAAAGTCATCTAATCATGTTTAATGTATTTTCTGAGCAACTCTTATAAAAAAGACCATTTATTTTTTTATGTACCATAAATTCTTGATTATAACATGTCCTCTATTACATTTAAGATGTGCTGCAATCACGACATTGGTGTGCTAGGTAAGTATTTTTGCTTGCACTCGCTTATAATACACACCTAAAAATTAGACCTTATTTAAGAGCAAAAAAAAAAAAAAAAAAAGTTATAATCCAGAAATTACGGAAACTAAACCATTACAAGGTTTATGTCGCTGTAGTTCTCAGTCATGGATATCCAATCCTAGCAAAAGTGGAGACTGGACTGGTTCTGTTCCTTGAAGATGTTTCACCTCTGCTCCAAAAGGCTTTGCAAGTTCCAAGAACTGATTGAGTTAGAGCTAGACATAAAAAAGTCTCTGTCAACCAGCGGTTGTACACTGGGGAAGCAAAACAACTATTACATAAAAACATGGCACAGCATGAGAGAGTCACCTCTTTTGGACAGGAATTGTTCGTTCACTTATGTCTAAGAGACACAGGACGTTCTTAAGATTACAGCAAAACCTGCATTTATCCAGAGAAGAATGTTGGTTTGAGAGAGAGAGAGATGTCAAAGAAGCCATTTTTGTTAAGATGAGAAAACCATCACTGAACAGAAATGAGGGACAATCTCCTACAAATAATGTAGTTTTTAATTAATCTCATAAACAGTCCAAACAACACCTCCACCCAATAGGGAACCAGTCAAGATGTGATCCAAAAGACCCAGGAAGTGCCCACCGGTCACATCTCAGGGGAAGTCAGGTCAACGACCCTGCCAACAATTCTCAGGTGACCACCTAGATCACAGTTACTTAATTAGAAATTCACTGAGGGCCAGATTTTCAGACTTAGGACATAAGCTGGGCTGGACATTTTTGGCAGACAGTGAGCAAATTTAAGCATGTAGAAGAAACACAAAAAGACAACAAACACACTGGATATTTATTAATTTACTGCCATATCCAAAAGAGCATAAACTCAAACTTCTGCTGAAACACTGTTTCTTTAAATGTAACACTTCAAACAGATAACTTCAACATGTTTTGACAGGTAAATCTAAGCACATATTGAGCTGCGTAGGAACATAAAAAAAGTGCCGATTAAAAACACCATCTTTCGGTCACATTTGAAAGTGTATCAAAAGTAACTTGATCAACAGCAACCTTTCAGAACGTGTTGCATTCAATGTCTGTAATAATGTTAGAAGACCTTGACAGCATTTGTAAAAGTTTTTCCTGTGTTTCTCACTGGACTTAAGTCCCAATCACCTTAATTTCGGGCCACTCGAGGGTTACTTTTGGGCCGCATGTGGCCCTTGTGCCGCTAATTGAATAGGGCTGACCTAGATCATTATTAGCATATTAATGGTCCTCAGAGGATCTTATTTCCACTTCTTTTCAATCAAGAGACAAAATATCTTTAAGGAACAAAACAAGTCCAGCCATTAATTGGACTGGTGTTGGATTACAAGGTTTAGTTTATGGAAAAAAGACCTCGGGAAATCAGCAGCCAACCAGAGAACAAAATCATTGGAAATTCAAAAGATCTCTAATAAAACTGATCTGCCACACATTAGTAGATTCAGTTCAGGTATTACTCTCGTTAGACCTTTCTGCAGCACTGCTTTAAATTTTTCAAAAATATGAAAATTTTACAAGGTACAGTCCCCAGACATAGCCACAACTTCCTCTCATCCAACATCTTTTCAGAAAACTTGCATTTTCCCCCCATTCACACAAACAAACAGAAAAACCTTAAAGTCATGCATGTCAGATGATTGCTACTGATACAACCAGAACATAAATGAAGGTGCATAATTTTATCCAATCAGCTGGAGGTCCATCAGAATTACACAAAATACAAGATGAAGACTCAAAAATATTATCATTACAACTTATGATGGAAACGATGAGCTTCATTCACAAACTGCTATCAAAATGAACTCTGTATATATACAGACATGTTGACACCACTACATTTGTTTATGTTGAAAAAGAAACACACAAAAGAACTAAAAATCTGAAGTATGCTGCAATTATTGTGCAATGTATTCTGGGTAGTGATGTTAAATGGCTGGATTGTTCTAACTGCATTATCTGCTTTGGTGTGTCGAGAAATGTAACAGTATGAAATTTTTGTATCACGGTTATTATGGACCAAAATTGTCACAGTTATCATTATTATCATGGTATTGTTGCAATGTGCTCAAAATGTTCAAAAAGTAATTTTGGACGCACTTGAAATCATTTAACCTCTTTCATATTATAATAACAACAGGTCTTTTATACTATTTCGTCAATGAACATGTCAGGAATGTCCTTTGAGTACATTTTTTCCCCCTTTTTGCATGAGAAATAAAAGTAAGCAATTCTGGCAGGTATTTGTCATTATTATGTTAGAAATGTTTGAACAGTGTGTAATTTCAAGAAAAGAAAAAAAATATTTAAACTAGAAACAGATTTCTCTTCACAATTGCAAATGAACATGCTCAATGTTTTAGATGACCAAAAGTAAACGTTACCTGTTTTACATACACTCACACATTATAGTTTGCCTACAGCATTAGTGTCCATGTCACAGCTCGTTATCTTAGACTACGTCCATGCATTATTTACTTAAGATAGTCCATGAGGCAGTTCCTGTCCAGGTAGCCCCCTTCATGACTCTCCCCTGGTCTCCCCTCTCCCTGGCCAGATCTTCTCCACATTTCCTCCTCTAATATTTCCAGATTATAATTGATGAAATCCATAAAACACGAACTATGATGGAGAAAGACGATTAATCACAAAATACAGAGAATAGACGGCAAAAGAATTTAAAAGACTTACACATTATTTACAGATAAAATATTGATAAAACACATATAATTCTCTCAGGGTATGGCTCAATGTATCTTCTCACTCTCTCTGACTCACTCAGCTCGCTTACTCGAGTTACAGTAGTTTCAACTTTCTTTTTCTTGGTGTTAGAGACAGGGTGACCGCCTTCGATCAGTTTCCCCTTGGCATCCTTGTAAAATCCAAACTTTGACCAGACTTCAGACTTTGTCCATTTCAAGAGGAAAAATCTATAGTGTCTGTGTGGGCACCAGCCACCATAACTTTCACTCTAAGAGGCCAAACATTGAAAACTGTGCACATGGTCCTCTGTGAGGGACTGCAGCTGCTTTGCCGAGGAGCAGCAGACACATAGCTTCAGTTTTTCCAGGCAATGAGCGGCATCACTGTGAGTTATTTACACAGTGTGGTGATCAACCCGGTTTACCAGTATTACAAACAGGAAACAGCAATGTGAGCCGTTGGAAATTTTACCACGGTTTGCCATTTTACCGGTAACCATTACATCCCCAGGTGTGTCATCCTTTAAGTCTGGTAATTTATAACTCTACACAGTTCCAATAGAGAGGACAGAAAGGCAAAAGTCACAGCATGTAGACTGAGGAGAGTACTGCAATGTTGTGAAAGGTATATCAGAGGTTTTTGGCTTAGTAACTTAGAAATATCTTTCATATCCATTTTCATTTGATCATATGACAAGGACTGGGAAACTGAACAAAAATACAGAATGAAAATGTGTTAAGTTTTATTCTTATGTCTGTCCTGGTTAAAAATCAGAAAAGAAAGATGGACACAAATCAATTGGCAATACAAATTTAGCTTGTGCTTTGGTAGAAATGTCTGCTTATTTCAATCAGAATTGTACTTTTGTGTGTTTGGTATCCTAAATAAGAGGTTTTCTTGTGGGCTTGGTAAATGTGTCCTAAAATGAATGTTTTGACCTGGATTTATAAAAATTCACAATCTTGGCCATTTTGTTTTTGTAGTAATTAGTCAATTACATTCTTGATGACAAATCTCTGCTGCGGTTGCAATTACATGAATTATCTTTACGTACCAGACATAATGGATGAATAGTAATTATGACTTATTTCAAACGCAAAATCAGTAAAATCTTACTTGGAAGATACAATCTGTACTTGAACTGTACTTGGATCAATAAAATGAAACTGAAGTTGATCTGAAAACATTATTAAACTTTGATTAGAATAACATTTAACAATTTATTACTTATTATTAACCATAAAAAAGCGTACCATTCAATGCAAACACACTGTGCAAACACTCTAAGTCCACCACTTGGAGGAATTCTGATACACACACACAAAACACTGGCCTTGTACGATTCCACACGCAAGCTCGACCACACACTCTGATGCACCCACAAACCGTTTGAGACCGACACAAACACACGTGCTTCATTTGTATGTCCCATCTGTCCTGGCTGGTTTCATATTCAAAATGTTTTGACAGCTTCAAGTGTAAATAGATTCTGTCCTACATTCATGGCATGGCAGGGTGACATGTCCCCCTATTTCAGGCCCCGGCCTCACACTTTTACAATCTTCAAGGTCAGCGCATAAGAAAAGGCTTACAGTGCCCACATACTGTACTGACAGTCACAACAACCACATTGAGCAGACCGAATTACACACAGAAAGTCTTGAATATTTACATAAATTATATTTAAACTGTTGGAAGACTGATGTGTGACAGACATTTTTTAAAAGGTTCTAAAATGTGCCAAAAGCTGCTCTTTCTGCTGCAGAATAGATACACACATTCCACTAAAACAGGATTATGCAAGGTTTTAAATGAAGCTTAAATATATTCATCCACCTACATGTTAATAAATCTCTCTAACTTTTGTTTCATCTGGCAAACAAATTTGTTACATCCACAATGTGCCTCAAATCTGCTTATTTTTCCAATAAGGATTAAAGCTGGTGCATTCTTCCATAAAACTGGGGTTCCAAGCACACCAGGCAGACAGACCTGCCAGATTCTGAAATCCTTCAGGGCCATCTTGCCAGCCTCCGTCCAACGAATTCACTCAGCTGAATTCTTAACGGCCCAATCAGGGAACAGAGGCGGGAGCAGCAGTATGCGGACGTGACGACAACCAGAAGTTGAGAACGGACATGCCGATTAGACTATTGTCCTCATGGCTACCTAGTGAAACTTGGCGAAATCTGCCCTCCTCAGAAGTTTACTTGTAGGGATTGTCTTTGACAAGGTTCATGTCACACATAAGTGTTAAGTGAATCATCTGTGTGGTAAAATTTAGTGCTAACGGTCATTAACTGTGATTAGCTGTTTGTGGCTAAGTTAGCCACTATGGCTAACATCCATGAACTGTTGTTAACTGTTGTTCGCCATTAGCCGCTACATTAGCCGCTATGTATGCTACATTATAGGAGGCAACCCTGCTTGATGTGGATTGGTCTGTGATGAATGTGACGAACCACACAATTGTCCAATCACAAGCTTGTGTTTTTTTTTAACGTTCTGCCCCTGAAAACAAATTCAAAGGGCTCCTACCCAGATGGACTAGTGAAATATTTCTGTGGCAGATATATTGAGCTGTTCATCTGGCTTGTCAGGTTAAGTACTAGCAGCATTGATGTCAATTAAGAAACAATGTGGTATGCTCATCATCATCATGTGCTTAAAGCTATGGTGTACGATTTGGAAGCTTTGTACATCTTAATAACACTGTTTATAGGGCCGTTATGGTCCTATGGTCCAATCTACACAATATAAAGACCAAAAAGAATGAAAAAAATCCATTCAGTATATCCGCTGCAAAGCCGCAATCCAAGTTGACCAATCAGAACCGTGCGGGCATGCGCGGTTCGGATTGGTCCATGAGTCCATCCAATCCCCTGTCTCCCTCGCTTCGCACCGTCATGCCCATGGTCCCGCCTCCTCCCCACTTCCTCTCTCATGTACTTGTGAGCAGCTAGCACCATTAGCTTCTGAAGCATCATGGAGCCGGGGGGCTGCTTTTGTTACCCTCCACATCGAAGAGAAGGAAACGTAAAAGTTTGGAGGAAAAGGCTGAAGTAAGGAAGAAATATGAGCAATACAGGTCCCAACGGAGACTTAACATTGGATTATCATTAAGGTGGAAGAAGCTGCAGAATGATTTTGGATTGTTGAACACTGCTGGCTGCTGACTACCGAATGGGCAGCGGGCCACGGGCTGGCGAACAACCGAGCACTGCCTGCCGGTCGAGGACTGTGGGCAGGCTGGCAAATGGCCTCAGTTCGCCGTCCAACCTTCAGCATCGGCCGTTCCGCCCCTGGTTGAACAGGTAATGGCTTTGTTTACTACAGTGGGAGATGTCTGCTGAATAACTCTGGTTAGTCTGTGCCTGTACTGGCTAATGACTTGTTGGTCAGAGCGGGTAGGCTCTGTCAATAGATTTTAGCCTGTTAGCCACTCATCGTTAGCATTGTAAACTGAGCTGGTGAGGACAGAAAGATAAATTCTCCCCCACAATCGGCTCCGCTCTGGCGACGTCAGACCCGCTTCGCCGCCGGTCCAATTGAAATGGCTACCGCTGTGTTACAAGGGGGATGACTGTCGTGTTTGTTACTTTCAGTTGAGCTGAATTGTTTTTGGTTGAGTTTGCTGCTGATATTTGCCAGCCGCTTGTAGCTCTGTCTGAGGGGGCTTGTTGTTATGAGGCGACACGAGCTGGGGGGGCGGGATCTTGGAACACTGAGGGGAGGGGTGAGTGAAGGGGGGGCAGGCTGCGTTTTTTCAAATTTGTCTCAACGGTCAAACTGGTTGACCCTAGCTTTAAGTGTCCATGGCAGAAAAATGCCTTGAGGGATGGTTTTAGGAGCAGCAATCACAGCAATCTTAATTGGTAACCATCCAACTTTTGGAACACTGCAGTAACTTTTTCCCTCCATGGTGGAACTACCATGTCTTTTTCAAGAACAACAAAGGCTAGAGATTCACACTACCAGTATTTTGCTAATACTCAATATGCTGATATTTATGAGCTCATTATCCCTGATACCAATATGGGTACCAGTACCGATTATTTTGTAAAGAGTGCAAAGCCTCTACTAGAATTTACCTGTTCTTTTCATGGTGGCGGTCTAATGGTGTCTATTTGTGTAAGAAACAGATGCGTTAATTTCTAAATAAACAATACTTTTGATTGCTGAAAGCTGAAATTGAGTGATGATAAGGTAAATGGTCCATTTGTACATTCTGCCAATATTACAGCCAGTGCTCCTGCAGTGGAATATAGATGCCAGATATGTTCTGCCAAAATCAGCACAATCGTTGATAATGGCCTCTACCAGTAGTCAACTTTCAAGGCAGTTATCTGCCGATACTGATATTGTTCTGATAATACCGTGCATCCCCAACAACAGCAGAGGAAGAAAATACAAGACTCTCCTTTCAGTGGAAGGACATGATTCCTTGACTTGAAATTCATGTTTTTTTGGATGATGCTCCATGAATGAGGGCAAATATGAAGAACATGTGGCTATTCTGGATGACTGAATGAACAGTACTGAGTGAAGTGGAAATCCGCTTTCACAACCTGGCAACATGGAGTGCTGGTGAGAGATGCTCTGACGCTGAGAGGGGGAGAGAGCTTCCAGCGGAAATCTGTGCCCTTAAGGTTTACCCAAATGTGGGTTTTGAAATGCCCTTCTTCAAAGTCATAGCACGCTTCTTGGCTATACCACAAAGCATCTCCAGAGCAAATCCCCAAGAAAAAATGTAAATTCATTTTGCAAATGAACAAACCTTTGATGAAAGTGTTCCTGACCGACCTATGAAGCGCTTTGGGAAACACTGATGTGGTCTGATGTGAAAAATTGCTTTCCCAAAATGGCGTGTAGCCATATTCAGCACAGCAATGTGGACTTCAACCTGCAAAGGCTGACCGTGCCAAGTTTACTTTAACATAAGACTCAGAATATCCCCTGCTTGTAGTAGCTGTGATGTCTTTGGTATTATGGTCTTATGTTAGATCTTTCCAGCACTCTCACTTACAGAATGTAAAATATACTGGTCTTCTACAGCCAGGGCACCTGCTGTTTTCAGCTGTATCTTAAATTAATGATAACAAAAGCTTTTACACAATGAGGGGTGAGAGAAGAAAAGAAAAAAAGGCTGCCTGTTTGTTTTGGCAGAAGCAGCAACCTTTTTCTTTGCCTCCAACAGATTTGAAGAGAAATGTTTTTGTTCCCTCAGATTGTGTGGACAGATACTGTGGAACATGTGGCAAACGAGTAAACATCCTTCTCTACATCGATCCAAACCTCAGCTGACACTAACATCAGGAACACCCAGGTAACCTTCGTATTTGTTTTTTCACTGCTCTTCTTTCACCCTCTCTTGTTTTGTGCTCTTGCTCTTTCACTCATTGTTATCTGAACGAAGATCACTATTTAACCACAATTGCAACAGCGACTAAATGCAATGAAACCCAACAACAATATGGCTGATTGTCTTTGTTTAGGCAAGTTAAGTGGGGGACATATTCATTGCGAAATGCTGTGACCAGACGACAAGTGTTGTTGAAGTGACAAAACAAAAGGAGTGGAGCAAAGGAGGATCTGATATCAACAGAAAGAGAAAGGTAACTGAGGCAGAGGGAGAAAATGGAAAAACCCACACAGGAACACATATCTAAACGCAGATTCAGTAGCAGCATGTTCTCTGTCTGGCTGATTAAACCAGAGTGGTGCATTAGAGCAGATTAAAGTTCACTACTGTTATAGACAACCATTTGACTGATGGATGGCTGTGAAAAACAAGCCTTCCTCCTCTGCCAATTCTTTTATTTTTGCAGAGTGAAGGATCATTGGAAAGAGAAACCGAGCCAGCTCAATCTATCAGGAAGCTGCACAGATGCAGCACAAATGCAGCTGGAACAAAAACTAATTGGTGAAAAGATGGTGAGAAACATGATGATGTGGACATATGAGGGTTGTAGGTGAAAATAAGGCTGGGAAGTATACCAAGTTTTTAAAATTTAATACATTTTTAATGAAGAGGTAAGGAAGGAAAGCATTTTTTATAAGGGTAAAGTTTGTGTTAACTCAGAAAAGAAAGACACCGAGCACAATGTTTGGTAAACATTGTTCATAGCACAGTTACTGATAGTAACACGCTTTGTGGCTACAAAATAATATGTTTTAATTTAGGTTTAATGGGAAAAGTCACTTTATTTAACAAGCACTGAAGTCAAAATCAAGTTGAAATGATTGTTTGAACCATGTAATAGGAATAGAGTTTTTATACTCCCAATTTGTGCTAGTTTTTGTTTTAATTTCTAAAAAACTGCAGAAAACTCTTTACCACAGTCTAAATTGCACAAATACGATTGCAACATCTGGACAAACAAGTGGAGATAGTGAAGGAAAGCCATCCAACCCACCAGTTTCACCCACTTTTCCAACTGTTGCCGACATACAATGAAAAAGCTGCAATTTTAAAATTAATGACTACTAAATTGTCACAATTTGCTGTTTAGTTTGATACATTTATGCGGTTTACAATTTACACAATCCAATCAAACCAACAAAAAAGAGGAAATCCTATAAAATCCAGATGTGAAGTTTTTGCCCAATAATAACAATAGACAATTTGTCAACTTCAGTTTAGAGAAATGGTACTAATGGTTTTGTACAACTACTCCCTTTGTCAAGCAGTGACCCTTAACCAAGCCCTGCTCTCCTCGGTAACTGTAATGGTTGGACAAAATCTGATGTTGCTGGCATGTTTCCCATTTAAACAACTGAAAAAATTTGATATGACATTGATTGATTGATTGACATGATTCATATTTAATTAAATGGTTTCTTTTTTGAATTTGGCCTCATTTAAAGTATAAAAAAACAGAACTACATTAGGGTGTAAGAGGACAACTCAAAACCAAATCAAATAATTTAAAATGTTGAAGATTTATCATAGCTTCACCATAGCAACACATTGACCAACTGAACAAAATGCTCTTACCACTAAGTATTACCAGATAACTAATTATCGTCAAAAGTGAAATGCTCTCATACATCGAGTGGTGTCAGTTTATCTGTCCATTGTTGCCTGGGCTCTCTGGTTAACAGGTCAATGGACCAATCAGAGTCTGACAAGCAGGTTTCCTAACTCTTCAGCCTGTGATGCCCCAAAAAAGTGCTACTGACAGGGGCACCTGAATGACCCTGAAGATAACTCAGGTAAAATTAAGCTTTTTGCTGCAGTGGTAGCAAACAGGAGCCAATAAAATTTATCGTCTCATATCAGCGGTTATAACTGGTATTTTCACAACATTTTTCATGTGCTTCAGAAAACAATATGCAGAGTGTTTTGCCTTGGAGTTGCACAGCAGTGCAATAGTTGGCAATGCTGCTCACAGGAAATGTCTTGGTTTTAAACCCCACTGTAAAATGCCTTTCTGTGTGGAGTTTGCTTGTTTTCTTTACAAATGCCCAGTTTTCATCTGGATACTCCTGCTTCCACCAACAGCATGCCCATGCGATAAACTGTTGAAACCAGGCTGATTGTGGGTGCAGTGGGCACACACTTTTGTCTGTCTCTACATTACAGCTCTGTGATTGACTGACAACTGGTCCAGGAGTATCCTACATCTAGTTCAGTGACAAAAAGGATTGGCTCAAGCCCTCCCCCAGGTTATTTTCCAAAACAAGCTGGCTCCACTTCTTTTTGGGTGAAAACTGTACACTGATTACACTTCAGCTCCCCACTTCACTCCTCTACTCTTCTCTCTTCTGAACAAAAACGTACAGAGCTCTTCTTTTACACTTCTAGGTCTGTTGGAGATGAAAAACACATCCTGTATCATGTTTTTAGGATAGTTTGATAGCTTCATAGTTGTGTTTCATCATGTTGCCACCAGTGTGCTCTTCTCTGCAGTACTTCATTGTCAGGACTTGTTTTGACCAAGTTGGGGATGCGTCACTGTGGTAGAAGGTGACTTTTGACTGCCTTTATGATTGGCCATTCAGCAAAAAATAAATACAAATTTAAAAATGAGATAAGGTTTTTGATCTATATATCACCAAACCTGAAGTAAATTGTTGCAGCAATCTTGTTTGACTTGCACTTTCAACTGAAAACATACAATACATTTATAAATCAACACCAGCACATCCAACAGATCTATGGGACACAAAAACAAGTCATTTGGTCCAAACAGAAACCATATGAAGAAGTTTATCAAACTTCAGTGTCTGCCCTTCATAGTTTTACAAACTGTTCTGTTTAAAATCTAATCAGCAATCTCATAACAATGTCACAATCCTTTTGGGAGGCTCTTTGTCTGATCTGACAACTAGTTTCCCTCGATGGCTTCAGTCTCACACAGATGCAGCATTGTTTCTGCTGCTCTCCTTCACTTACTCTCTAGCACTTCATTTATTTTCTTCACTCATCACAGTTTAATTCCCACATCAGGGCTCACTTCCCTCTACAAACAGATGCCATATAAATAATGACTTTTTCCCCTTTGGCGTTTTCATTTTGCTACATTATAAATCGATTTTTCCAAAATGTGCAGCTTTTCAAACGTGTTACTCTGCAGGTCACCGAACAAATAGACATTATCTTATAAGTTTGATCTTTTGTGTTTTGATGTTACGGCAAACTTTTCTCTAAAACGTTTTCTCTTATAAAGTAATGTTGACATTTGAGTCCAAATATGTCAGTTGAAATGAGATACGGGAGCATTTATGTGCAATAAAACTGAAGGTCTATACTCAGCCGTAGGGAATACTTGTGGGAACATATGCAAACTTTTCTTTTTGCTGATCCTTTTCCACCTTCTGCGTTTTAATACTGCTCGTCCTCTGTTGAACTGTTCCCTCAATAAGTCTCTATCCAGCAAGGTGAAGGGAGTGCCAGCTAGATCTCATGCTGCCATTGCATCGGTAAATATGATCCCAAAGCTAATAGGCTGTTAATGTTGCACAACCTAAACACATGCGTAAAGCCTGTAACATCATGTCAGACCTAATGTCACCTTACGCTCACTTTCTGCTTTTTCCATGACCCTGTAACTGACTCAGCTTCTTTTTTAAGCTAATCCCCTCTTTTATTCATCGGTTCAGCTGTTCTCTGTTTATCTTTCGGTCCTCCTTCACCTACAAGTATGAGGAAAAATGCACTTACTCAATAAGCACCTTCTGTTGCTGTGCAGTGAAGCACAAATCTCAGAAACTTCTCTGAACTCCTTTATCACAATAGGCCGTATGTAGACGTGGCTTCCTTTCCAAACCACAAAACAGATAGCCTATCACTGCAGTGTTTCTCTGAACACAATGTTCCAAAAACACAATTTAATTCACTGCAGCTCTCAAACACTGACAGACAGACACAGCATGCTGATTGTTCAGCTGAAGAAACAAAGCTGTAAAATTCTTCACGACGGCTGCAGCATGTGCAAACAGCAGATTTTCCTAAAGTGAAATATGACTTCACACTCCTCCTGGAAAACTCTGTCATCTGGTTTGGTGTTGCTGCTATTCTCATTCTCACCACCCAAAATAGAAACCTTTCCATTAGACACCAAAAAGGTCAAAGATCAACTTTCATTACTGTATATGAAACCAGATCTTTAAAGGGGGTGCTGCATTTGTTGTGTCAACACCTCTGATATCAACCCATGGACAGTTAAACAACCTTTCTCCAAACTAAGTATACAGGGGTCCAATTTAAAGCATGGAGGTATCTGCCCACCCCTCACTCCTACTATTATTATATGAGACTAAAAGGATTTTCCTCACTCATTTTTAGAAGGAAATTTTAAGTTAAATTCTTTGCCTTGCACATACTTTTCTACTGCGCAAACCCAAATTCCTTAGAAGTTGGGATGCTGTGTAAATCTTACATAAAAACAGAAAACCAGTCTACATTGGCTATATTCAACTGAATACAATCCAAAGACCAGATGTTTTACCTTTTTTAACAGGGCTAGAAATCATTTTCCAGGACTTTTCCAGGATGTTTTCATCCCCACTTAAAATTTATCTCAAACTCCAAGGAGTGAACATCGTCTGCTGGCTATCGTTTTGATCTGGCTTTTATGTAGTGTCTCAATATTATTAATGTGGTTTAAACTGATTTTTTATTTTTATTTACACTGCTTTTAATAATAACAGCAATAATAATAATAATACACTTTCTTTAAATGCACCTTTCACAACACTCAAGGACACTGGACAATATTAAAACAACAACAAAAATCAACAAAAGAAATATATTTTGTTGATTTACTGTTTAAATAGCCTCAATATTATTGTGCCATTTTTATTATTTTTTGTTACCTTTGTTTTGACCTCATTTTCTATACATTTTCCATGACTAGAAAATTGGTCAATCATTTTCCACGTTTTCAAAGTTTTCCAGGACTTGTGGTAACCCTGATTTAACTACGTTTCTTATTTCTAGATATCCACTTATTTGGAATTTGATGCCTCTTTGGCCCACACGATGTCCATGATTTTCAAAAACAACTTGACATGTGGACTCATCCAACCTCAGTGCTTCCACTTTTTGCCGGTCCTTCTCAGATGAGGTCAGGCCCATAGAAGCTGAGCTAAAAAACTACCTGCTGCCTCCTGTTCATATGCAGTCACCCTCAGCAGGCCAAGCTTCTATGGCAAAATGGCCAGGCAGTACTTTGAACAAGCAAACTGAGGCCCAGCATCTGTTTGCTTGATTTCCAAAGGAAGGTTTGAGGCCAAAACATATTTGTCTTTTTTAAGGTATACATGACCATGGCATAAAAATAAAAGCACTTTGACTGGTGAAAGAGAGAGCCCTGAAATAGTTTCCTGATAAATTAATGACTTTGTGAATTCCATTCCAAAAAACACCTCAAACAAATACTTTGTTGTTGGGTCCAGGAAGCACTCCTGTCATTTGTCTCATGAACTTTACAACTCCTTTGGAATTAGGGTTTGTTTTTTGAGGCTCTATCATGCTATAGCATACTTTAGTATTACAAGAGATGACACCGACAATAAAATGCTTAAAAATTAAATAAAAGAAAACTCCATATTACTTAACAAACATGGGTGAGTGCTGTACATTTTGTCCTTATGCTGGATGTTAATATCAGTACTCAAATATAAATGAATAAATAGGACAAGTCCCCTTCTACAATTTTTTAGTGAAGTTACATTTAATTTTCTATAATTCAAATAACTCAGTGATCCTCCCTTGTCTCAAGGCTATTGTTAGCTTCCAGCTTTGTTAAAGCAATCTTATCATCATCTTGGCTTATATCATAAAGCTGACTTCTATTTCTGTGTCATGTGAGTCACAATAGGTACATGAGCTCATTCTTCACAGGGGGAAGTCTATAATGAGGGCAGTTTTCATCGAGAGCTGTCCTCAGTTAGCCTGATATCATGTCCCTAATCCTCTTCAAGTGCTCTTGCACCACACACACACACACATATTGCACATACATATGATATCAATAACATTGGGTAGACTGTCAGTCAAAGCTGCATGCAGCCAAATTGCGAAATGACAAGTCTGAGTCAGCATAATCAAATAAACATAGGAAAAGCAAGAAAATTAATGATAGGTTATAAATTATCTGCAAGCTCTGCCAGCAGGCAAGCTGGCCCACTTCCAGCCCATCCCTGGTTGACAAACCTGAACTGAACTACGTTTTTTCTTTTTTTTTTTTGAAAGAGTATTGCGTGACATCTGTTCTCCCTAGAGCTTGTACCTTTCGAAGACGATGCACTCATTTAACTGACATGCAAACATGTTTCTTAGTGTTGCTAACGCTGCCTCAGGCAACTTTCCAAGATGCCAAATTACATGTTAATTTTGAAAGTACAACTTGGATGTTGATTATGATTTAGTTTGTTTTGACGTGTCTAATTGTTCCACTGATCCAAGTCATGCAGAGAAAGTCTCCTGATTAGACCTGGCTGCTATGACACCATTCACTTCATTATATTAAATCCATTCTCATCACATGAACACAACAAACACAAACAAGGCATGCTGCTAATCTGTCCTCGGATGACGCTTGCTAATCACTTATGCTGCTCTTATGAAACAATATCCTTCCATAACAGCTTGCTGGCCCTAGACCATCAGTCATGTAGTAATCAGTGTGACATGAGCAATGCTTCTTTTCTTGTAAAAACACACGTCTCAGGAAAAACAACACTAGGAATAGACGGGTGAAACAAGAAAGGTGTCCTGCACCCCAGTCTGACCTTGCAATACAGTAAGTGGACGTGCATGAATATACATGAGACTTGTTTACAGTTCAGAGAAGGCATGAGAGAGAGAGAGAGAGAGAGTGGAGGGGTGTCTATTATTAGCCCAGACATCATCACGTCCTCAGATAACCTTCCAGACTTCTGTTCAGTGAAGTCGTCCTTGTGACTCTTAGTGGCGTCTCACACAGTCAGCTCTGGTGTCTCTTAATCTGACAGGTGGACTGATAAATTTCTGTCTGACAATCTGGAGAAATAAAAACAAGCAGTGCAGCTATCAGGGGCTTCTTGATAGAGCCACAGGGCTGAAAGAATATATAAGGATTATTTTTTTAACAGACTGGCTCGTGTCACATCATACCCTTATACTGGCTCAAGGCAATGACTACAAGCTCAGAATGTAAACTCCACCACCAGAACCCTAAATCCCAAATAGAACAAAAAACTGTCATGTAGAGATGCAGTGTTGTTTCTGTCCACTTCCAAACCTCAAACTGCAAATGACTTGTAAGCATTCCGGTTGGTTTGGACTCTAGATCAGAGCAAACCTGGAAGGCCATAACTTTTCTACATAATTATGTAAAATTGATTCATGAGACCAACACAATGGCTGAGTCAGAAAGATTCTTCAATTAGAAAAATGTCAAACGAGCAGCAGAGCTGGACAGAGCTGGGCTAAAGCTGAATAACACACCTCTACTGTCTTTGAAGTGTCTTGTTGTGCCACACCTTTCCAGTGTGCGGAGATTGCAAAGCTAATGGCAATGAATGAAACCTAAAGAACATACAGAAAGAAGCCAGCAGCTTTAAGAGGCAGTTCTCTCTGTTGTAGTGATTTTTGATGTAGCATTAAGAGTGTCAAAGGCAATAATGACTGTGTTGTGTCCTGTCAAGGTGGCTCCGTCATGACAGTTGCCTCTATAAGACATGCACTGCCGCAACTACAAAAGTGGATGATTAGTCTGGCTTTACAACAAGCTGGAAATGTTTTTAGTAAGGAAAGTAATGAACTAATAAAGCTTATACAGTGTTTTTTAGTCAATGTATACATCTTAGAAAGATTAATCTGCACATTGTTCTTTTCAGTTATCCTGGTTAAAACAGGACTGAGAAATATCACTGATGTTGAAAAACACTGGTATATTTTTAACCAGGAAACAAGTTTAGACAGTACTGTTAATACTGCTCGAGCTGTTGATGCGCTAAAATAGCATGAAGCGAGTAACCATTTCAGCAATTCTCTTGACAGTGTGTTTGGCCTCCCTGCCTTTCTTCCTTTTTGAAAAAGAAAATATAGAGAAATACAAGGTCCGACACACCCCCTGCCCTCTTGCAACAAGTCAGCAGAGCCAACCTGTAGTGAAACAAAGTGGACATTAAAATGAAAAAATAGTGGCACGATGATTCGTGTTCAAGGTTTCGAATGAGCATCAGAATGATGCTTTTGCTAAGGATGCCATCCAAAAAGCCAATCCTTTCCTCGTTCCCATTGGAGCAACAAAGTGCAACATGATGAATATGTAATATGATGAGCTGAAGCCCCAGACATGGAACTTAATCCTACAAAACAATTGCATTTTAAGTGTCATTATCCTGTTTTAAAAATCATTTATCTGGGAAAAAATTGAGATATAAATCAAACATGGCCACTCAGTTTTGGTCCATGTTGCCCCGCCCAATTTTTGACTCGTGGGGATAAGGGTTTAGTTGACCATTTGGATTTTATGGGTAACTTCATATCTGTGTCTTCAGTTGTCAAAAGATTTAAATAGCATGGCATACCTTGACAGAAACCTATTAAAATTAAGCCAAATTTCCTTGAAAATGCATTTCAGATTTTCCTTCCCTCTTGGCAGTATTTTTAGTTTCTTTGTTTGCTTTTGTATTGAATACAGGCCACCTTAGAAATGTGAAACTTGTCACACTGAACAGTTTTCTAAGCACCACAGGGAGTTACAAAAGTGTTAAACTTTCTCCAACTTAAGTGACTTCAACAAACTGATAATCCCATGAATAAACACAACTTATTATCAGAGGGAAAGAGGACAGATGCTGGTCACCAAACAACATTTCCCAGCATGCTTCCGTAACACCATAATGAGACTACAGGGAGCCGGAGTAGACAATACAGGTCACAGTGACCTTGAGGAGCAGAGAATCAGGTCAAAACACCCACAGGAACGCTTGCATAAAACTGACTGCAGTTTTCCAGGGTGCTACTCCAGGTCAACCATGAAAATTCAATTTTGATGGTTTTATGGGGTTGGTGAACCAAAGAATAACTTGGCAAACTAAAATCTATCCCACTCATCAATCTGTCAATTGGTCATAATAAAGAAAAAAAAAGATGTAGCTTATTTTCGGGCCAATCTTAATAGTGACAGTGTAATTGGTACAACCTGACTTGTAACCCAGGTGAACTTAAAAGAAACACAACATGCTTTTATTTTTTACACAATATTGTGCTTTTTCATCTCAATGTTTTGCACTAAAAAAAAACAGACTTAAATCTGACCAGCAAGGACATGTCTATAATCATAAGGCTTAAAAAATACCACATGAGATGGTGATCACAACACAGCAATTACTTAGTATTGCATACAAATAACACTGGATTGTAGTTTTACTTATTTGGAAAATTGAAGGAAAAATAACTGATCAGATCCAAAAAATATGTTGTCAGGACTTGGTGGTGTGAACAGTAATGATGGGAATGGATACGGGTTTGATATCACGTCAATTATTGGTATCAGTCTGTGTTTTTATGATTCCTTTTTGATCCATGTAGATTTTCTGTGCAGCCTTGACATGTTATCGGAGACAAAAACGTTAAACACATAGCATTCTTGATATCTAATGCCATATTACACAGGTGAATGCTTCTACAAGTCGTTGTTTTTTCTACCAAATACATGGTGTGTAGTAAGCTTCTTTTTGTCCAAAACTAAATCAAAACTTTGACCACTTCCATCCCCTGTCTGCCGTGATTACATTTTTTAATTCTATGTTGTCATATCTGAACAAAGTAGAAGAATTTGATAGAAGACTTGTTAAAAAAGATGAATGACAAATTCTTTGAGGGAGTTGTTATTTATTAGTCTTTGATTGCCATCCCTGGTCAAAAGACTGCTGACCACACTGGTAGGCTGAAAAAGTAGTGTTGAAACTGTCACTCTGACTTTATGTTATTAAAACCAAATGGTTCATAATGCATATGTGGATTTGTTAATAAAGTTTTACAGTTGATTTTTTTAACACAAAAGCATCAGGTTTCTCTCCTTCTCCTGCAAAAAATGTATATAGACAGTGGCACTGTTTTGGCCTCTCTTGAAGGGAAAACCCCATTAATCCCATTAAGTATAATGAGAAAATTGCAAACACAGGAGTCATTTCCTTCTTTAAAGAGGTTACATTTTGCCTGAAATCATTTAAGTATATTCATTTATGATGAATGCTAGAGTATCAAAACAATCACTAATGTTCAAGAAGCATCTATACAGAGTACCCCTGATAGTTCTACATCATCAGTCCGTCTGACATGTCCTCATGAAGCTCCTGCTGCTTTAAGGCTCTCTGGTCCATGTGTGCCTAGTTGACTGTGATTGAATAGTCAGTTCAGCGCTGCTCTGTGCCATGTTGTCAACAACTTTGCACTCATTTAACCATCTTCCCTTTTGCAATGAGCTTAAAATGAGAATGAAAAAATGACAGGATGATACACTGGTAGTTCTATTTCAGAGGCAGGTGCTGTTTGAGACAACTGCTGTCAATGCAAAGAGGAGGAGGGGAAGAGGTCTTAATGCCTCAGACTGTTTGTCTTGTATATAGAAGTTTTCTATCACGCAGAGACATGCAAAACACACTATAGGACACATAAATCTAAAAAAAAGGATGAAACGACTTCTTTCAAAGTTTAAATTAAAATATCAGGAAGGGTTTATAACTGGGAGTATATTTCATTATTTCAAAAGTAGCACAACACACAAACAGAAGAGGCAAAAGGGTCATAACTTTGAGTCCTAGCAAAGGAAAGTTTGTCATATAGTAATAAAATAATCTATTGGTCTGTTACAACAAAGGCCTCACTGATTTTAACCAAGTATAAAACCTGATAAGGCATATTACAAATTCTGGTTTGGGTTTGGCATGTCCATAGTCATACATCTGGCAGCAGCCCTACTCTTACCATCCACAGACTGCCATGCATGTTTCTACACTCCCTCGTAAAGGTGCCCAGTAACTGAGGATCACTGACTAATGCTCTTTTTCCCTTATACGTATGAAGGTCACTGGCTGTGTCAGCCAAGGTGCTAGTGAGACTTTGTGTTTGACCTAAAAAATGTACTTAATCCATCTGGGATCATCAGGACGCACCAAAATCTACTCATATGTCAAGATGTCAAAGGTTGAAATCATAAATGAATGCTCTTGTTTGTTGTTGGTATCCTTTCACCACCTTGTCCAAACTTCACTCACACACAAAAATTCAGCTCTTTCATCAGCTCACCTGATTGCTCTCAAAGCTAGCATGTCCCAAGGTGGATGTTTGGGCCCCAGGAAGAGCGGGGGCCCTTCTCTTCTTGGTCTCCGCCTTGGGAGATGTCCGCAGCATGTTCATAACTGATTGAGACTGGCCCAGGGTGCTGGGCCGGTCCTCGAGGCCTGATACTGTAGACAGACCCTGTAGGTGAGAAAGAATACAAAGTTAGTGACATTAAACTCAACACATGCATACAGACATCAAATTCAGCATAAAGCAAAAAAAGAGTGTGAATCCGTTCAAAAGGGTGTTAAAATCATGTTTGCTGAATGACCACATTCCAGGATTAAAAACTGATCACGCTGATGCTGAACTTTAGCTAGCTGATCAATATTTAAATGCCCATTTTCATTTCTTGTAAAGGCTTTTAGAAATATTAAAGGTCCTATGTTTTACTCATTTCCAACAAGTCTACAGTGGTCTTTATGTCCTAAAAATGTAATGTTTCTTACCTTTCCTTTAGAGAACAATTAGAGATAAAACATCATTATTATTTTGTATAGAAACCATCATCACGTGTATTTTGCACACTATAGGAAGAGAGGATCATATACCTTCAACAGAATTCAATGGAAAGACTTCACATTGCAGAATTTTAAAATTTAACTGATAATTTGCTATTTTATTTACCATAACAAAGTAAATTACCTAATGGCTAAAACTGTGTGTTTTTTGGATTATCTTCCTTATATGCACACAAGTTTTAAAAATGGCCTCCAACACCATAAAGAAGCATTAAACTATGATGAAAAACATGTTTCAGTGCACTGGTGGCCTAGTAGTCTTGATGCACAACTAATGGATCGAGGCTGTTTCCCTTCAAGCTGGCAGCCTGGGTTCAAATTTATCCTGCGCCAATTCCCACTCATCCATCATTCTCTCTTTCCCCAGTCTGTTCACAATATTTTCTCACTTAGAAAGGCCTAAAAAAATAAAGTTAACATTTAAAAGCATACATAAAGCCCATGCATTAAGTGCAATTTAGAATACATATTTCAGTACCAAGTCCTGAATATAATCCCTGCGTCTACCTGACCAAGTTCACGTGCAGCTGCTTTTTCAAAGGAGGCTGCTCCTGGCAACACCAGCGGAACAGAAACGGTTTTCAATATCTGATCAAAGAGAGCTCAAAGTGCTCCTGAAAATCTGAATCTGCCCGTGGCTCAGCTTGGTACAGAGCCCTGGCTCAACAGGGGAACCAAAACCACTCACACTCCCATGATTTGAGAAAAGACAAGTATTTGAAAGCAGATTAATTGATGGGTTCAGACAATGCCTGGATACAGAATTAAAGCAGAGTGGAAAAAAAGATTGTGAAGTTCAGGTCATTAGAAATAATTGGACCCTGGTGTTTGGACATCTCAGCTGGGAGGTTTGGGAAAGAACAGGCTTCCTGGGACTACCCTTGAGAAGAGAAGTACAGCGAGACATTTCTGTGGTTTGCTGTATCAAATTCCATTTTAGAGCTGTTCTTGATAAAGTTAGAGACAATATTAAAGGATTATAAGTTAAGTCAAGTTCATTTGAATTTCAGTTGCTACAGAAGTGTTGCAGCTGTTCATCCTGGAGTTCACAGCCTTATTTCTGTGACTGTGTCATGAAATCTTACAACTTAAAAGCAACAAAACAATGATAAAATAGGGCAAAATTCCCCGAAACAGCCAACACTTTAATGGCTAACATTAAAATATAGTTTAATAATCTAAACATTTTAGAGGAATCTTTCCCCTGACATGAATCTTCAACAAAAAGGTATGTACACTGACGTAGTTGTACTTTTTTCTATGGATAATAAAACCATTGTTAACTACGATTATCATTCACATCACTCCCACATCTTCCTTAAAGCTTTACTCAAAATAGGGTTGGGCAATTTATCAATTAAATGGATTAATCCAAATTTTGTTCTGAAGAAGATTTTAAAAAATTACAAATCAAGATTGTTTTTCTTTCCTTTTGTCCAACTGTAAACTGTTGCAGTGTTTGAAAATTGTTCAGTTTTCGCAACGGTAAGCCCCTGTCAGGTTATGCACAAGCACTTTTATGGGCTTGTATTTGTTTTTAAATGAGATTTAATCTTGAACAGAGAGTTACACGTTTAAAGTTTGTGAAAATAGCTCAGCCTTGAGTGTTTATGTAGACAAACATGTCTATGTTTGAACTACTTAATCAACATTTAGGAAACACACTTTAACCTTAACAGGAATTCTGTTTAGTGTTGGAAAATATTTTGACAGCATAAAGGAAAAACTTGATTTATGTCATTTTTGTTTCATTTTGTTTTGTTTCACTTTGGGGAAAAAATCGATTTCTTTTTAACCCTATAACGCTCATTGTATTATATTAGATACATACTTTTATAATACCTTTATCTACTCAATATGATTAACAAATTACAAAAAAAACCCATCTGAATACAATCAGATACATGATAAAAATGTCCTCAAATGGATTATCAGTTGCCAAAAACACCTAATGTATCAAATGACATACGAAAAATCTATATGTTGAAATTTATGGACATTTTAATTTTTGTATGATTTTAGCAGAAAGTGAAATAAAAACTTAATCTCCAAAAAATAGAAATATCTGGCTATAATCTACGGTCTAAGGCCCTATCACCCAGCCCTAACTCAAAGTATAAATCAACAGCACTTTCAAAAACAACTACATCATTACTTCTGCAGCACTATTGGTAACTCAAACGGGGTAACACCAAGTTCAGCTGTGACTTCTTCCCCATGCTGTGTGACTGACAGGGGTAAGAGCAGGGCAGGGGGAGTTGGGTTAGATGGCAGATTGAGGTCGACAGAATAAAAAAGAGATGTCGGCAGTGAAGGATTGATGTGATTTTCATTTTGAAACCTTAAAAAAAAATGGAGCGTGCCCGGTTTCTACCTCACCACAACATTTTGTTCAAAGCAGAAATTCACATGAACTCTGTCTGACTCTTCACCTGCTCCCCCTGCTGAGAAACTCTCTTAAACCTGTCAAAACACTGAAATGGGAACTGTAAAAACTGTACTGTAGCCCCTACGGGAAAGCAGAGCATGGTTAGCCCATGATTAAGATAGGCATAACATTAAGGAACATCACAGGCAGTCGAAAATCCTTTTAATGTTACACTAAATCTATCACAAACTTCACATGCAAAAAAACAAAAGAAAATAAACATGGCATGCCAATCACAATCTGCCAGTCCAAAATAGACGACAGAAGCCCTCAGATAGTAATGCTGAAGGTAAGTTCAGTTCCCTATTTAAACTGCTCTAACTCTGAAAACTTCAACCAATAAACCACAACACAGTCATACTAAATACTTAAAAGCAGAGTGACAGAGTTCTTATACACTTCTCAAAATCAAGATAGACTCTTTTGAAACCCAAACAGATAGAACAAAACCTGCTCTGCACTATAGAAAAAACTGCTATTAAAACAAAAAATGTATAAACTTAATTGTGTTAGATAAAAAAATACTAATTGGTTGTTTGTGTCAGTAAAGAAAACTCCGGCTTACAAAACTCTACAAATTAAAATATCCTGAAATATCCATGCATGCATTCCTCAACTTTCCCGGTCTTTACATGCCCCTGTCCCATTTTTACCTCCACCAAGAAGCTTATGTTTAGCCAGCATATGTTTGTATGTTTGTTAGCAAGATTATGCAAAAACTACTGGACAGATTTTGCTCAAATTTTCAGGAGATGTTGGTAATGACCCAGCCTAAAAATGATTCGATTTTGGTGGTGAGCAAGATAACCACCATTCACGAACAATCCCTTACCCTTACGTAGCTCAAAAACTATCTAACTAATAATAATACCAGAGTCAAGGAATCATATTATGATTATAACTTTATCCTGGAACTATGCTTATGAGCTACCTTGTTGGAAGTTTGTGCCCTGAGTGCTTTCTCGTTTTGGTGTTGCAAATATCAAATTCAAAATAAGTGGAAATTTGCAACAAAAAATGTCTTTCAGTTTAAGCTTTAAATAGCTTGTCCTTGTAGTATATTCAGTTGAACATAGGTCAGAGAAGATTTACTAATTCTTGTATTCTATTGTATTAAGGTTCTAAAAAATGTCCCAACTTCATTGGCAGAGGGGTCTGTGGATACACAAATGGTTACATCAAACACAGATATAGAAGCAGGACCCTCTGTGATTGCTGTACTCGCGAGGCTTTGCTAGCTGCTAATATGGCCACATTTTCTCAGCAAATAAAGAGCAATCATATTTCTGCTACATTAATGTTTGTTTGGACACACAGACCGTACTGTCTTTAAAGGGTTAATTTAACAAAATCAAGCACACTGCCTGTATTTTCAGTCTTTTGTCTTAGTCAGTTCTGCTCTGGCTTGATACTCTGTTTCTGTTTTAAGACCACACACGTCCACACACAGCACAGTAGTTTAGCCCCCTAATGAACAATTAGAGATAAGAGGCTGGGCTTTTAGTGCTAATGTAGCCAAGGTGGAGTAATCTGATGCCTCCAGCCTGATAACATTGTGTATCCATGTGTGTATGTTTTGTGTGTTCGGGCTGTGTTTGTCCGTGTGCATGAATGTGCATGTGTGGTCTGATAACAGTCGCTGGCTGAAAAACAATAACAACAGAAAAGAAAGCGCAGCTGTACCAAAGCCACGGGAAAGTGAGACATGGCTGACAAACAGCAATGTAAACAAATCTTCCTATCATTATGGCAGCATTTCAAATTTATTACAAAAAGCCTCATTATTGTTAATTCTAGTTTCATTGTTTTAGTCATCTTTCACTGCTCAGTTTTCCATTTTCATCTTCTTTTCTTGTCAGTTTGTAATTTACAGTTGTGCAGTCAGAAATGTCCAAAACAGGCTATAAAAAAGTGAGTGAGACAACAAAGACACCAGGATATTCATAACATGCTAACAATTGTGATAAAGAGTGACTGTTTTTATTTGTTTCATTTTTTCCTTTAAAAAATAACAAATGGTTGAGACAATTACAATAAAATAAGATATTCTGATGTAATTCTTGCAAAAACCACAATAACTGGCAACTATTTTCAAACCAAAACAGGGGTTGTAGATATCTAATATAGGTCCTTTTTTCCATTTTAATCATTAAAATCTGACAAACTCCATTACACTGCAGTACACATCAGATCCTTCTATGTTTTGAAGGCATCAAAACTGCTATTCACAAGGGTTCCTGCAACTCTTAAAAAGTACTTTTACTAAAAATAGGATTGCTCGATGGGCATAAACATTATTTTGACAGATATTAAGACCACGATTATAGACAATGATTGCTCCCTGATTTTAAAAGACATGCAATATTTTAAATAAATTGCCCTTTACACTAATTCTTCACACCTAGGAGTAAGCTGTTGCGGAAATATACAAATATAAAATTACCTGAAATAATTTTAAAAAACAGAAATAAGATGAAAGAAGTGCAACAGGAACTGTGGCACAGTAACTTTTAATGTTTCAGTTTTCAGAATTCTGGGGGGCAATTATTTCAACTACAATCAGAATTTGAGTAAATTGAGGTATGTCCTCTCAACTGCTTGTTAACTCAAGTATCAAATCATGTTGCAGCAGCTTTATGTATCTCCTTATTCAAACATGGTCAAGAGGAACTGCTGAAGTTTACACAAACAGGAAAGAAAGGTGACTCGAGGGACTTTGATCGTGGATGTTGGTGCCAGACTGATGGTCAAAGTATTTCAGAAACTGCTGATCCATGGGGATTTTCAAGCAAACCATTTCTTGGGTTTACAAAGAAAGGTCCAAAAAGGAGAAACTGTCCAGTCAGAAGCAGTTGTGAAAAGGCTTGTGCGATGCTAGAGTCTAGAGGCCTAGTGGAGTCAAGAATGGCCAGAGTGGATTAATATGACACAGAAGCAAAAAAAACTGTATCACTACTTTTTACAACCAAGATACACAGAAGATCATTCTGAGAGCAGATCAGTAGAAACTTGAAGCAGATGGGCTGCAGCAGAATACCACACTAGGTACCACTCCTGTCAGCTAAGAACATGAAACTGAGGCTATAAATCAATGGACTCACCAAGAGTGGACAAAACAATGGTAAATGGACATGTGATAATATATATGTCTTTTCTAGTCTTTTTGACTACGCAAATGTTAAATCTACCCATTTCAACTTAGCCTTTCTAATTTCTCTATATATAGCCCATTACTGCATTCACACCCTTTGATGCCCACTGACACAATAGTGGGGGCAATTCAAGGGTAAGTGTCTCTAAAAATTGAAATTAGAAGTGTGTTGCCTGGTCTAATAAGTCTTGATTTGTGTTGTAACATTTAGATGGTGGGGTCAGAACCTTGTCGAAAAAAACTCTTAGTATGGATCCATCCTGTCTTGCACACGCACATCTGTTTGTTGGTGGAGATATTCTCTTAGCACACTTTGGGCCTCTTGACACTAAAGCATCATTCAAATAAGTCCTATTAAACATTAAACAACACCTTACCCATTTTCTGATGGCTGCGTCTGTCAGATCAACTAGCAATGTGTACCCAATACTGGATGATTTTTACTTACTGATTTTAACAAGTAATACAGAGCATGAGCTCTAAAGTTCATCAAGATGTATGAAACTGTAATTTCCTTTTTTCTTAAACTGTTTAAATAGGTCATCTTGTCATCGATATTTGTGTCACTGTTGGGGCTTCTTGCTATAAGCTATCCTTTTAAAAAACAGAAGGCTATTTTTTCTTTATATATTAACATAAACTATATTGATCTGAACAATCTTGTCTCACTGTATATCACATTTGAAATGTTATACCCCTTAAGAACTCAATATATTTTCCCAGCGTCTGTGCAATCCCAATGAAAACAAAGAAGGGTGGAGAATAGACTGATAAGCTCATAGTAAATCAGAATGAACCCATCAGTGTTTTTTCAGCAGACACAATCTAACACTTTATTGATCTGAGGTGAGCCACTGCGACTGCAGCTCAACTGAGGTTCATGGCTTCAAAATCAAATCAATAAGATTAAATTATGTGTATAACAGGTACAGAGCTGGTTAATGATGCTTCTGGGTTACAGCTGGTTATCATCAATGAACACCCAGACACACTGGATTCAAGGAGTTATAGCTTGGGTAAAAATAATAATATCATCTTCTAATCCATTTTTATTTTTCACTTATTCACATTTGCCTTCCCTACTTATGCACCCTGTGCATTTGGTGTAATTATGTTACAATTATATGATTTGAGTTACTTATAGAGATGCAAATTCAGATGAGGAAACACTTTGGACGATTTTTTGACCTGTGATCCACTTCGTTCCAAGAATGGCAAATAACAGAGAAATGCTGCCCTCTAGTGGTCGTCAGTGCACATGACCACAACTCGTCTATTAACTGCTCAGATCAACCCGGTCCTTTTTGTTTAATGTTACCCTGCATTCACTTTTCAACTCTGTGCATCCAAACAGACTTTGACTATTGTGACTGAGAAGTCTGATACTTTAAACTACCAATACTGAAGTACAGATTTGAAGAGAAAAAAGTAAATAAAACAACAAAACAGAAGCTCAAATCAGCTCCAATTTGCATAAATCCAGTGCTCACACATCATAAAGAATAACAATCTTACATTTTCATCTCAATTTCTCTCAACAGTTGGTGAGTTATCATGAAATAACTCTAAATGTACAAGTAGCAATAAAGCACAAAACCTGTACCTGATTTTTAGAGAAATTAACTTAGTTCAACTCAATCCAAAGTTGTTCCTTAAAGACTTCATAAGAAACTGTTTTAATAAATGTAAAAATGTGAACTGTGTGATCGTGGTATAACAGTGATAGACAGATCTACAATGATGCTATTTACTCTGCTGCTTTTAAAAAATATATACTAAAAGCAATGCACGACAGGAGACTTCCTTTAACAATGATCAAAATAAAGAAAGTGCTGCAGTCCTAATTTTACTGAAGTCACAAAGATCATGAGTCGGTTCATATTATCAGATGCCATTCAATTACAAAACCAAATGTTTTCTTTGCTCAAATGTTGAATTTTAGTTTCTTTTACTTACATTTTCTTTACTTGTTTACTAGTCTTTAGTAGTTTTTGATCATGATTTTGTTCTCCATGGAGAACAGTAGTTTTTTCCTTCTTCTGCCAGTGTGATCACTGTAACTGTTCACCCTAATGAGATACCTGCCTTTCAAGATGGTCCATGTAAATCTGATGGATGACAATATTTTGGTGTATTATTTCCAGCCTTTCTTGCTGTTTTTCTGTCGAACAGCTTGTTTGTATTATTTTTATTTCATTTGATCCAGGCTTTCAGTGTGCTGATGTTTTTATTGATGACTTACTGTTGATCTTATTGTTTGCACTCTATAACTTTGCAAGTTTGTTGAAACTGTTGCTGCCATTTTTGGTCAGACCTGCCTTGAAAATGAGACCTTTGATGTCAATGAGACTAACCTGGCTTAATAAAGGTTAAATACAAAATACAATTAATGTATACTTGTATATTGTTTCTAAATGTGTCATAACAGTTGACAACTTAAAGATGTTTAAAAAAAAGATTATTTTAAGCTCCTGTTTATCGATCTTTTAATCTTGCAGTGTTCTTAAGTGTCCTGAAAGATTCTTTTAAACCAAATGTATTATTATTTCTTAACATGATGAAATATTTTGTCTTGTGTAGGCATAAAAAACATCATGCCAAAAGCTCTACAGTGTGCACAGGGGTATGATAACATGTGCATTGATGCGTTTACTTATATGCACATACTGTATATATTGAGTAATACATACATGAACACAGTACATACAGTCACATAATCATAGTTAGAAGGTGTTTTTTCACTTATACAATGTTAACCTGGTAGTACAGACACTTCATCATATCCATATGCTGTGCAATGTGTTCTGATGGTTTATATTTCCCAAAGGGAAGGTGCACAGAGCAATGCACTGTGCATTATCAAGTAAAATATCCTTTTTCTTTGTGTATGTAGGTAGGACTTTAAGTGCTTCCTCTTTATATTCAATCACTTTCCCCTCTGTTTAAAGCTGTTGGTGCAGTACAACCAGATTTCCCCGGAGAAAGGGTCAGAAAAAGTCTCTATCTTGTCTTCCCTGAAATGTGTACATAGATTTGATTCAAACTAAAGAGATATGCTTCAGTCATTAATGCATAGTTAGCCTCACCTGGGGGACAAATAAACGGAACTAGCCAACCTGAACTGACATCCACTTAAAGTCTCTCCATAGTCAAAATCAGAAAAAAATCTCCATTTTCAGAAGCATTACTTTTCTTCTTCAAGTTTTTCTCAATAAAACACTAAACTACCAGGAGCCAGGCAATAAACATACATGGTGCTTCTGAACTGCAACAAGTTTAACCTTTGTTCAGCTTGTTAACAAGGCTACAAAGACGTGATGATGCAAACTTGGAGTAATATTTAAAGTTTGGCTATTTGTTTCTTGTATTTTCTCTTATTCCACTTGATGGTATCCTAAAGTGCAGAACCAACACTGGGAGTCATTTGATACCAGGCCATAGAACAATACAAAAATTGGTCACTCTTTTATTAACAGAGTCTGTAGGGTGTTTTATTTTGCTGATCTTGACATTTACGCCTGTGTAGTTTGACTGCACAGCCCTTACACACAGGTTCTTTGTTTCTGTCGATGCTGTCTTTAATGAAAGGGTAAACTTTAGACAAACATCGCTAAACCTTGTGCTTATGCACCCTTTCACTGGTGCTCAGGAAGAGGATTTAAAAGTATCTCAACCCACACAATTGTATAAACTAGAGGACAATGGAGGCACACCTGACAAACAACTACCTGATGTGGAAGGATTCAACTGAAAGGTAAAAACTAATAAAATACCCATCAGTAATCAACAGGAAAAATCAGATCAGTCAAGGCTAATGATCAGTGTATAAAAAACAGTCAGCACTGTGCAAATGCAATTGTAAGGTATTTTCTCGATGCTCAGAGGATGTACCGGTCTAATTAGTCATCATATCAACTCTTCACCTTTATCAACATGCATTCCCTAATGTCAGCAGCGAGAGTAAGCCCTTGTGAATGTCTCTTTCTTCAGCCCATGGCTCCCTCTGATCATGATTTATGGTGAGGTTTGCTACACACAACATTTTGCAATCTCGGTCTTCCCTACTCCCCGTGCCCCTTTGTAGGCCAGAACACAACTTATTATATTTATATTACACACAGAACCAGGCTGTGGTACATAAAAGGTTGGGGACAACTGTCCCAAAGCATTAATTTTATAGAAGCTTAAAAGAGGATTTAAAGTGGGATCTGTTTAAAAAGATTAGTGATACTTACATTAGACTGTGAGTCTGTGTTTTGGGATATTTGATCATCATAGTCATCCATGTCCATAGAGGATGTCTCTGTCTGCAGAGGGCACAGCAAACATGCAGCATTCAGCAGTTCAGACATGCATTCACTTCAGCTGTCAGTCCCATGAGTATAACTGACATGCAAGCTAAAGGTTAGTTTGTACATTTTTGCAAAACAGTCTCTACTCCAAATTCACACTGCAAGTATGCAAGTTTATCTCTGCAAACACTTTTTGCTGCTGTTAATTTGAATAATAAAATAATGTGCATTAATGAAAAATACCTACACATCATTACACAACAACTAATAGAAATGTTGGTCTATTAAGAGCAACCAGCAGCAGAGAAAGAGAAACAGTCTGTTGCAGAGTCGAGATCTGGAGTCTTACCTTGTTTTTCCTCTTGCTAAACTGGAAAATACCCAGCAGGCTTTTCTTCTCTTTTCCCAAACTGGTAGTGCTGGAACGGATGGAGTCTACAGGAGACAGCAAAAATGAGGAAGAGAAAGAGCACAAGAGAGTTGAATGATACGACTGGTGAAAAGCGACTGAAAACATTTCATTTAAGAAGTAAAAAAGAAGACGACAGTAGAGGTTAGTTACCAGTGATCCAGTAGACAGATGTTTATTGGGTTAAAATGCAAAATCTCAACAAAGGGATATGGATCTGATTTATTTGATAGTTGGGTATATTTTTTTATGTTTAAAGGGTTTTCTTAATTTTTGGTATATGCTTCACCTGATTTAGTAGTACTGCATTTTCACAGCAGAGGGCGGTACAACTCTATTCTTCTAAAAGACAGACCCAGTCTCACCTCTTGTCCACAAGGCAATCGTAAGTATTGATGTTGACTTGTGCGCAAAGAGGGAAAGTCAATTACTGACTGCAATACTTCAGAGCTGTGAAACCAGTTATTTAGATTAGTAAAGAAGCACAGACTGTAAATTTTAAATGGACAGGGACTGAGGATGTTAGCAAACTGTACTGACAAAAAGCCAAAATACCAATCAGTTGCTAAAAAGCAAAGTTAATGAGCAAACAGCAGCATAGTTAGTTATACAGCAACATTTGGTGACAGCCAGCAGCACGAAAACAAACAAGACGTTTCGTGACTTATACCTGAGTAGTTTAGAACGGGGGCAGAAGCCATTTTAGGCTGGAGAACTGGAAAATATCACAGGATACAAAAACACATGAGATCACATTATGATTACTTACCTGCTTTTAAAAACAGACATTTTTCTTACTTGTTAAGTCTAAAACAGAGGGGGGAAACTGTTCTGATGACAAGAGTCCTGATAAACTACACATTTTAAGTTTTTCCCTAAGATTTACCTGGCCACACGTCCTCAATAATGCAAAAAAGGTTGAATATGAAAACTGAACCATGGCAGAGTAATTTAAAACCATTTAAATGTTGAATGTCAGAACTTTCCTGCTCATATCTTTCATGACCATAAACTCAGTCTCTCCTCTAGTGATCCCATTCCTTAAGGAAAAATAGCTATAAATAGCTTTGGGTGTGTGCTGTAGCCATGGTAATGAGCCATAATATCAGACTTTACACCGTGATTTAGCTTCCTAATCTACATTTAAGATTACTTATATGCCTCTGTGTGGAAAAAAAACCCATAAAGTTTGTTATAGGAGAATAAAAGCAACCCAGATAATGTTTTGTTACACTACTGTAACTGGAATGTTCAATTTTTCTGTCTACTTAATTGTACAGTTTTCAGCCCATTGCACTAAAAGTATTTTAATGAGCTGCTTTGAAGGTTTTGTTCTCAATCCATACTTTGTAGGTTGTCTCTTTATTGTATTTATGTTCCATTGTTACCTCAAGTTCAGAAGAAGAAAAGCAATGAAGCAGCCTTCATGCCTGAACTCACATTCGACTTAGATACACCTTTGTTTTCTATTTAACAAAGATCAGAGTGCAGCCTCAAGGCAGCTTGCACCCTCAAGGCAGGGTGGCAGAGCTGGATCAAGTCCCAGTCTCACTCCAGCTCCATCAAACACATCCAACTCTTTCTATTCACTCTGGCTCAGTATAATGTATATGAAAAGCTTTATTGTCTCATGTCAAGCTGTGGGGATTCGAGAATGGAGACAAAACTGTGAGTCCACATCTGTACTAATTCAACAGTAGCTCATACTGTAAAATAAACCACCAAGTATTATTAGACATTCAGCGTCTTATTGATAGCTTTCAGTCATGTGACGAGCAGAAAGGACAAAAAGAACGTCAGCTAGCACCGACCATGGTGTGGAGCTGCCGCACTGGGTTTTTAATTTTCACCTGCATGGCAACAAGTTTGAGTAATCAAGTGTGTATTCTTTAAGTATTTGTAAGTGTGTATACAGCCATACCATTATGAACTATTGTGCTATGGTTATAACTGTAGTTTTTTACTATTAATTAGGCACTAAATTGCCTTTTACTGTAATTAAATGTGTAGGTTGTTTTTACTATCAATAGATCTTATCATGCCTTTCTGTCTCTATGTAGTTTTTACTCTTTAATGATGTATTTTGGCGTATTTGGCCTTTTATTTGATAGAGTAGAGACAGCACATAAGATCAGAAAGGGTTAGAGAGAGCAGGGAAGACAACGAATGGGCACCAGGGAGAAACTGAACCTGGGCCAGTGGCAGAAGGCAACAGTCCCACACATGCATGGTCGCTACCAACTCTGCCAAACCAGCACCTCTTGATTTAGTTATTATAAGAGAAACAATTTGTGGATTGCTTGGTTGTTTGTTTTTTTGTAAAACTAAAAGAAAGATGTATGCAAATGCACTGATGCCACTTTTCACGCTTCAACTGCATGTCCATTAATTTTAGCACTCACAGGTATAACAGCGAATACTAAATAATACCATTACAGTCCTCTTAAAACTTGAACTGTTTATATACTGCAGTCTGTTCTACTTTTGGTTGTTCACATTTATGATGAAATAGCAGCACCATGTAGACATGGTTCCCAGTTTACCTTTATCTGTGCAACAAATTAGCAAACTTACACTCTGTGAAGGGATACTGAGTTCAGCATTGGCAATGTTTTATGAGTAACAGGACTTGGCTTAGTAATGACACTAATACCCAATACCAGTACTGACATTGTTGCACAACCAGCTGGTTAAGTTAAACATCAACTTAAGGCTAATATGCAGTAAATGGTTTACTTGACAATGACAAGTGATGAAATAGAGTAGAATACCATGAGATAAGTTTCATGTGCAAAAAGCAACATTTAATTAAGTTGATTCTACCAGATAATTTGTGTCAGGGAATTCAATAAATGTTATTTTCTTAAAATTGACTTTATTCTCATAAGTTACTTCTCTTTAATTTCTAAAAACATAACTCTTTTATATCAAAACTTATTTAGACATTATACCGGCTAAAAATAAAATTTACCTAGACTCTGATCGTGTACGTAGAGCTCCTTAATCCCCACCTCTGTCAGGGATTTGTTCAGGGGCAGCTCGTGGCGACTGATGCTGTCCCTCAGGAGCAGAACATGTGCCGGGTCGAAGTCACACTTTTCACAGATGACCGGTACCAGAGCCTGGAGCGGTACCAACGGGTTGACCCGCACAACTGCTTTCTGGCTGCCGTGGTAGTTCACCATCAAACGCACTGATTTCTAATGCAGAGACAGGAGAATGGCGGGAGCAAATTAGACCTTTTTTTCAAATGGTGGGAGAGATAACAGGCTAGTTACAGAGGAGAAGGTCTTAGGAAATACCCTCACTGCACCAGTGGAAAACTGCAACGTTACAATTATTCAAAGAGGAGAGACACTGGCCTGTGCAAACCAATAAAATCAAATTTCACTACTCAATAAAAAAAGTCCACAATCATTTACAAATAAATCATTTTAACTTGGACAGCATAATCTAAGACTTGTATATTTGGGCTTGAGTCTCTGTTATGGGAACCTTTTTTATCTATAATTACAAGGGGAAATAATTGTGAACAAATGACTGATGGTCATCTTATGAACTATGTTTGATTTTCCTATAGGTTGACAACATAACATGTGGAATGTTAAATATGTGAAAAGTAGGGAGGTTGAGAGGGAAAGCTTCTCAGCAATGACTAACTGAAGGTTAGACTTTGGCTGCTGACAGCAAAAGGCACATTTTAATAGACTGAAGATGGTTATCCCAGTGTATACACACATATATATGTGTGTGTGTGTGTGTGTGTGAAAATTTGCAAGCATGTGATCATGAACATTTTTAAATGGAGTGGAGGTTGTTAAAACTATAACACTACACAGTGTTCTGTTGTTGAGGACAAACAGCAGTCTGTACAGATTTCCTTATCACTAAGTGGTTCACATCAGCCTCTACAAAAACACACACCCTACTCAGAAGTCAAGAGCCTGTGGACTTATAAAAAGACTCTTCAGTTTTGTGCTTCTTTGAGCCTTTTCCATTAAAGTGCCGCAACATTTAAGTGTCAATTCTCTTTACAAAACATTAATTATTTGTCAACAATTTATTTTTCCAAGAAAAAATCCATTCATTTATTATCTATACTGCTTATCCCTTTCAAGTTTACAGGTACTGGAGCCTATCCCAGCTGACATTGGGCAAGAGGTGGGTTACACCCTGAACTGGTCACCAGTCATTCCTGGAGCCACAAAGAAGGACAGACAACCATCCACACTTAAACTTGTGCCTAAAGGCAATTTGGACTCACCAACTAACCTAATGAGCATGGTTTTGGTCTGTGGGAGGAAGCCACAGTGACTGCATGCCTCGCACGCACGGGGAGCACATGAAACTCCTCACAGAAAGGCCCTGATCAAACCAGGGATTAAAGCAGCAACCTTCCTGCTGTGAGGCACATGCACTCCCCACCACAGAGCTAACAAGCAAATAAAAAATATCACTAACTATTAAAGCTTTGATGAAAATATGTATATTTTTATCAACTAGGCAAGACTGAAATATTTAGGGTGAACTGTCCCTAAGAAATAATGTTTCCTCATAAACAACCAAATATATTATAAGTAATGAAGGGTAAATGAACATTCATGTGGTATTACAACCTTACATGGGCCATATTGAGGAAGGTTTAGTAGGATCATAATCTATATACAAGTCCCCAACAGACAATATCAAGACATTATTGGAAGAGTGTTAACAGACATTGTTAATGGTAGAGTATGTGGATGTATAATAAGATAAATAATCTTTTGTTAATGAATGATAAATAGGCAGTATATTACTAATTACCATGCTAATAAGCAAGTAGCTAATGGCATGTATTATGACTTTAACAAAATTTTGACCTATTTTAAGCTTTATTGAGGTAAAATATAAGTCTTTATCTTGTTTATCTTTTATACAATCCTGCAGCTCAACAAGAGGTACACTTAAATCAGAATGATAACAAGATGTATGACAGAAAACAATGTCTGAAATAGTGTCAGGGTCTGGCCTGAGGCCAGGCTGGATCGAAGGGAGAGAGAGCAGCTAGTGAGCCCTGAGAGGAGCAGAGAAATAATGCATGGTAACTAAAGGTAAGGCACTCATCAAATATTCAAACTGTAGGAGGAGAACAGAGGAGAGGCAGAAAAGGAGAGACTGGAAGAGACAGACGCTCAGTAGAAAGAAGTCCAGACAGGCGGGAGAGCTGTGAAAAAAGTACGACAACATGTCAAAGAGGAATACAGTGGTGGACGAGAAGGAGGCACACTCACACTGAAGAACACGTGTGAAAGAACTGACTCCAGTGTCATGCTAGGCCAGTTTTATCCCAACTGGCTGCCTACCTTTGAATTGGCTCTTACAGGTTTCACTTTCTGCCAGCAGTCAGGTAAAAAGGCAGAAGAGGGAGGAGCCAACATTACGTAAAGTAACAGAAAAAGCACCATTGCATTTATAACAACTATAAAACTTTCCATTTCATTAACAACACAAAGTGACAACGTCAGTTCATGTTACGATAAAACATGCAAGTAGGACAGTAATTATTACATTTACTCATGTCACTGCCATCGGTGAGTAGTTGGGAGTCGAGTATTTTACACAGCATCGGGATAGTGAGTAAAAAATAGAACATAAAGCTTAACAAGTCAAAGCTTTCCATCTACTACTATTGTCACCAAGCCAAAATTATTACCTCAATGCTGACACCAAGTTAAGTATCATGATACGTAAAGCTAAAACCTGCTCAATGATCACAACCCACTGGATTAAAAAGAATTTGGTTCAACTTTGGAAATGACATGTATTTGATCAAATGCAGTTTACTTCGACAAAATGGTGACAAAAGGTGTGCTAAGTATATTTCACTGTTATTTGTAATATTTTTTTATTTATACAAGGCTAAATTGCAACTCAGCAGTTTTTCTATGCTATCATGATTAAATGCAATAATGTACTGCTTTCATACAACAACATAGTAACAGATAAACTCCTCACACTGAGTTGAAACAAAGACAAAGTAGATTAATTCATTCATACTGAGTAAAATCTGATCAGAGTCACTGTACTTTATATTGAGCACAATATCTTTGCACTCATTCTTACCTGAAACATGTTAAATTTAAAAAATGTATTGATCAAACTGACTTTAATCAATAAAATCTTAGCACCAAATCATAATTCTTGCAGCAAAATTAAAAGCTGCAACATGCCTAGCACGCCAAATAGAAAGCACACATGATAAAAAAGGTAACCTGGATCCCAGTTTCATGCTGTTCTCACCTCTGGCACTTTAGGTGCCGGTCTGCGCACTTTCTCTTCCCACACTTTCTCCTTGATGAGAACACAGGCCACGTTGAGGGAGCCCAGCAGCGCGTTGGGCTTGAACCCCAAACTGTGGCCCTCGGGCGAAAGCAGATCCAGAGTGTGCAGTGCAGGGTTCAGGTGATAGCGGCTGCACAGCTCGACCAGCAGGTCCATCAGTGCCTTACTGCAAGAGAGAGAGAAAGTGAAAAAAGAGAGGGGAGGAGGGAGGAAGAGAGTTTGGAAGACAGGATAAGGGGAGGAGAAGGGAATTGAGGGGGGAATAAAAGAGGGCAGGAGAGTGGATAGGATTACAACGTCTACCAAGCTTAGGCATCAGTACAGAGAATGGTATTACATAATACAACAAAACAGATACACACCCTCCGCTTTCAGCCTACAAAAATCAGAGGTGAAGGCCAAATTATGACTGAAGGAAGCATTATTCTTTCAATGTTTGAAGAAACAAGAACACAGCCTCGCTAACAGAAAAGTAATAAAAACTCAGCTCAGTTATTTTATTTTATACTTTAAGTGAATTCTATGTCACAAAAAAACAAATCAAACAGTCACAAAAGCAAAAACATAAAGAAAATAACCAGAAACAGTGACAGGCAGAAAACCACAACAACAAATGAAAGCACATTTTGTTTTTAAGTTTGTTCTTTTTTGTTTTTTATCAGTCATTGTGTTTGCTTATATTCTGTTCTTTCTTCATCATTTTTTGCTTTTTTTGGCATTGTGTTTTTTTAATTTGCTTTTGTGTTTCCTTATTTCTTGCAGAGTTGGTTTGGTTGCTAACTTTTCTTCTTATTGTTTTCTCATTATTTTTTGTGTTTTCTCATTTGTTGTGCTTTTTGTTGTTGATTTTGTGCTGTCTGACTTTTTGTTTGAACTTTAAGCTCACAGTAGTTCCCCACAGCTGTGTAGCTGAATGAGTCCATACAGCCATCCAGAGAGGCTTCATCAATCTGCAGGTATGGAAGTTGGTGGACGTAACAAGACGTACAAGGAAGTCAACTATTTTGAATGATTAGGAAACTGAAAATGTATTTTTTATCAATAAGAACACTTTTTCTTTCAGAACTGATCAAGTATGTCTGTTTATAAGACATTTTGGAGCACTTTTGGCTCATGTTGATGGGGGACAGAGCAGGGAAAGACAAAGCAATTGGGCTGCAGGCCAAACTTGAATTCCGTCCACCCACAAATGGTGAAGTCCTCAACACATGGCAAGCACACAGCTGCCACCACACTGGCACATAATCATGCATTTCTCATTCTGACAGCTGATAAGAATCTTGATGGCAAAAGAGTAACATTAATACCCAGAGTAGATACCATGGATATCATGGATGTTAGGTTAAATATGCACTGATTTTAACAAAATTGAGAAAAAGATTTGTAGCTTCTAAAAATGTCTAATGAAAGTCCAGGAAAGGAGCACCAAAAGGTGCAGGAGATGCATAGGCCATACATCATTCAGTACCAGGTCATAGAGAAAGATAGAAATAATTTCACTACCCTTTGGAAAAAAAACCAAACTTTATTAGAGAGAATTTCATTTTGGAAAGGATGAACAGATCTTCTCATATCTGTCTATGTAGCTCATTGAACAATTAACACTCAGGCTCTTTGTTTCTGTCACCACTGCAATGAACTAAAGGACATCTCAAACCCACTACTAAGCCCTGTGCTCAGACACACTTCCACCTGTAACCTGAAACAGCAGTAGATATATTTGACTCTGCATGATGTGTGTACTGGAGGACATCTTGAAGATTCGAAATCGAGGCAACTGGACTGTGTTCAGTTTGGGAAGACGTTTGCTTCTCATCCAAGAAGCTTCTTCAGTACTTGAGGACAGTTGAGGCACACGAGAGGGTTAAATTTCCCGATGTGAAGGGATTTAGTTCAGAGATAAGAACTACTAAAATACCCATCAATAATCAATAGAAACACCTGATCAGCTTGGACTGATGACCAGTGAATAAAAAACACACTATTAACACCGTCTGCAAATCACTTAAGCAGCCCTTTCCTTCAGCCTCAGAACGAGTTAAAGTTTTTATTAGGATTTAGAAATAAAGCAGGGCTTTCTCTGATCCCGCATCATGATGAGCCACTGCTTCGCCTCAGGCTGCTGCAAAGACCAGTCCACATCCATGCTGTTTTACGTAACACCAGGCTGTGGTGCAAAAAAGGTTGAAGACGACTGCTCTAAAGAGCAGAGACACTAAGAGCAGTAATTTAGGGGATACCTGAGGGTTATGACAAACTGCTTAGGTCCATTAACCCACAATATGAGCACTGAGGACGGCTTTGTTGCTTTGTGTGTCTGTGTATGTATGTGAGTGGGGGGTGAAGCTGATGGGGAGGCCAATAGTACTACCTGTCAATCCTCAGATAAAGAAACCAAGAGACAGTCTCCAATGTTTTCTGGGAACAGCCAGATCAGATGACAGAACTGAGAGGGATACGGCAACAATGGGCACCATTTACAATCAGCAACACATGGACACAGTCTACAACTAAAACCACAACCTACAATCAGCCCTCCTGTGTTTTGTTCTCTCGACAGGGCCGGTAGATTGTGTATCCATCAACAGTTATCTATGGAACAATCTTCTCAAAATACAATACATTTTATTAAGCATTATCCTACTGAAAAGCTGCTTAGGAAAACAAGTTAGCTTTACTTAACATCAGCATCCCATTCTTCAAACCTGGATTGAAATTTTGTTACAAAACACGTTTATCATCATGAATATGTATACAAGGTATTACCTACAGAGCATATCACACACTTAATAACTGCTTAAAAAGGCAGGACTAGTTTAAAATTTGACACAGAAGATTGAGAATAAAGCATTGTAACATTTTTCAGTTGCCAAGACAGCTGCAATCCAGTCCTGTCAGCAGCTTTCAGACCGACCTACTGCAGCATTTTTGTCAGGATTCATAACACTACGCGTCTCCTCTTTTGCAGCATGTGTTTAGTTTTTATAATGAAAAAAAGAACAACTGGCAACAAAGCATCTTTACGTATTCTGTATAAACGGATGAATGCTTGATAACACCTCAGTTAATGTTGGCTAATGGCTGATGGCTGTTGCTTTTTATGCTATCCCACAAAGAGACATGGTGCAAGTGTCACCTTCTTTGATCCTGTACAATCAATCCATCTTGTTCTTTTGTTTGTTTGTTTTTTATATCAGAAAGACAGCATTTTTGGTTTAATTTAAGCAAAGTACAGTTAATAAAATATAGTTTATCCCTTTAGCACCATACTTTCTTTTGCATATGATGTAAAAATAAAAACTAAAAAAATCAAACACTGTGATAATATGTGTAACATCAGCGCTAAAAATGTATCTGTTTTTTCTTACATGCATTTCATGTGTTGCTCAAGTAATAATAAAGGTATATGAAGGGCTGCCCTCAATGAATCAGTTCAGGCTCAAACACCCAGTCCCAAATTTATATTAGAATAGGGAACACGGCCCAAGGACAAAATTTAAATTTATAGTATTACAGCTGAATGGGAAAACATGCTCACCTCCGCTAAAGAGGTTCGGCTTTTTTGTGTTTTTGTTAGCAAGATTATGCAAAAACTACTAGACATATTTGGCTGAAATCCCTGACAATAACTTATTAGAATGTTTTACCAACAAAGAGCGTCCTGCTTTTCCGCTGCATTTAGGAGCACTCTTTTCCGCACAATCATGACATGCATGGGTAAGATTTATCTTTGTCAGTGAATGTGCCTCTGAGCTTGTGTGTGTGTGTGTGTTAATGCAGCTTTGCCTAACTCAAGAGACTGCAGAGATCAATGAGACACAAAATAAAAGAAAGAAACCTGTGTCTTACTCCACAGAGAGGATAATCTTCATGATTATCTTACATACTTCTTCAGAAAATCCTAGAGTGCTCCAGGAAACAAAGCTAGCAGCACTGTAACTCCTGTTAGCTTTTTAAAGGTTTCCTTTTTTTATTTTGGCCCACTGCATAAAAGAGTTGTGTCTCCTCTTTCTGCAGCGACCAAAACATGCTCATTGTCTGTGAGAGTTATTTATCAAATACTCAGCTGTCTGTGGTGTTTGGCGTCATTACCATAACCTTATCAGCACTTATGTATGCGACCTATAGCACAGACAAGTCGAGTGACGCACTATTAGAGATTAACACGCAGTGATAAAAGATTTTCAATGAAGAAACAGCCTGTGCCTGATAGCAAACCATTTAATGAGCAGGGAGAGACAGACAGACTTAAGATCAGAGTTCAGAGAACAAAGAAATATTTTAACTGTGAGAATGTATAAAAAAGCCAGAAAAAAAGGAAATCAATGTTGAAATGTTTCTTCTTAAATAAAAATCAGAAGTTATTCATTTACTTGTTAATTTATTTTCAATGTTCTTGTTTATTTGCTTCTTTATCTATTTTCTATTTGCACTTATTCACCAAAATTTGGATTGTGAACACAAAGTATTTCAGTTTTTAATAATAAATATCGCCATGTGTAAAAATAAAAGTGACATTTAAATGTGCCAGTGTCAGCATGGACCTCCTGTGACATCTGTACACATGCTGACCACTCTCTATCTTTGTGGAAGGCTCAATGTCCAAGTACGGTTCCTTTGCAGAGTATTATGTCGGCTTTTCTCGCTTTCATACACACTCTAAGTAATAACTATAGTTATGTAACTTCACTTGGATTTGGTGTCCATGTCCAAACAGTGACCTGATTACAAAATCATACCCTGGTCTTTATCTTATCTATGACTGCACGGGTTGTCATAACATAACTTTGTTTGTCTTATCGATCAGTCTTGTTTTAAACTGTACACACAGCTGGTCGCTACCATAAAATTTGCATGTACAACTTCAAATACCCTGTACCGGTCTCCAGAGCATGACTTAATTATTTCACATTCGATTTTAGCAGATAAATAAAGCTCTTTAATTTAGAGATTCCCATTGGTTTGTTTTTCCAAAAAAAAAAAAAAAAACATCCAGTAGTTTAGCACTGAGGAGGAATCTCTAATTTTCTGAGAACCTCATTAGGGAGACAGATCATTAGCAGGTCTGCCTCGATCCGCCAGCTCTACGAGACAAAGCTTGTGCTGATACTGAGAATGGGACCCCTTTCCATGGCCTCACTGGCACAGGGACCCAAACACAGACAGAGGCAACTAACAGGTCTCATACTGTTTGTCTGGTTGCTGGCAAATGAGGTCAGGCACATACCAGAGGATTCATCTGTTGAGCTAAGCAAGAGCTAAAATCCATACATCTATACATCAAAATGATTAAGTACACGCAGATTATATGATATTTTTTTACTTAAACTTTTGTGATGAAGTGTTTAGGTGAGAAAAGGGGTTCTGACACACTTTGTATCCAATTTAATGTAGAATAAAAAACATATTGTTATTGTACTGCGAGCGGTTATGGGTAACATTTATTTAAAAAATCCAATGAAGCTGGGATGTTGTTAATAAAGTAAATAAAAAAAGAACTTAATTATTTTTAAATCAACCAGTTTTCAATGGAACACACAAAGACAACATACTTCATGTTCAAACTGATAAATCTCGATGTTTTTTTTTTTTCAAATATTCACTCATTTTTAATCAAAAGGGTTGTAAAAATAATGATTGTGTCCCCAAACCTAGAACCATTTTGTCACTTTTGTTTAGATTGTGCAAAGCTTTTGTGAAATAGCCTCTGAATCTTTTAGCTCAATTCTTAAGCTACTTTATTGCTATTAACCTCTGCAGCCTTATAACAGGAACAACACATTATAATCTTTACAGCTTTTCAAGATGCCACCAATCTGATGATAAACTGTTAAGCTGCACAGTTGTTTCCATGAAAACTGTCACACTGGCTCTTTAACCCATATCGTCATTGCCATGTTGTTCTTGCCTTTTGCTTCCAAAATTTCAGCATAACAGAGAAATTTCTCAAAGAGAATGCTCTTCTCTCTGGCATCTTGCTAATCAAATAAGCTTCCTACATGTAAACAAAGTATGTGTGTCAATGGATTACACTGAAATAAATGTTTGTATTTGTGTTTATCTCCTCACCTGCCGTCCTCAGTGACAGAGGTCTCGTGACCATTTGGTAGTGTTAGCCGTACATGTACAGCGGCCCTCAGCATGTTCTCCTTGGCATCCATGTTTGTAGTCCCTCCTCCATCAGGCACAGGGTTTCTGAAGATGCGGCGTGGGGCTGGCTGAGGGGCCTGTGGTGGTGGAGGTGGGGCACGCGCCTTCATCTTCCTCCTTAAAGAAGACATTAACAAGTTGAGAAACATCACTCTCACAATCACGGGGTTAAGTTTTTGCCTCTTACATTGTTCTGAGGTAAAAAAGCAAAGTTTTGGTCAACAAAGGCTCAACATAAATGCTCTTCTCCCTGCTTGAAGGGCAGGTTGTTACAATCTGCAGACAACTCTTAAAGGCAACAATAATAACTTCAAATAAAAAATTATACTTCAAGTTCCAAATTATATGTTTTTTTCAAACACAGAAGCAAAATACAAAGGAAAATTCAATTGACTAAAAAATACTGAAAATTAAATGAGCTGACCGATTCAATAAAAGTTCTACTTCTAAAAGCATTTGTAATTTATTCCTTAAATTATAGCTGCTCATGCTACACAAAAGTATTTCACAGAACACTTACAGTATAGTGCTCCTTTTATTCTTTGAAAAGAATTAAACGTGCTTTAATAATCACAGAGGATAAAAGAAAGCAGAGTTGTCCAAAGGGCACAAAACTTGGCCGAGGCATTTCTGACATTGTTAGCAGAGTTTAAACTGAAGTGTTAAAATTGCTTGTAATGTAAACAATTTTCTTGAAAAAACATGGATTTTGATGACCACCAAAATCAAATCCCTTCCCTCTTGTGCAATAACCTAACCATACACAGCAGCTTTGACCTGCCTGATTCTCCATCTGCTCTGTCCTGTTAGCAATGACCAACACTCCCTGAAAATGTGATCAAAACATGCAGGGCTCCAGACTAACTTCTTGCATTGGTTGCAACGATGCACCTAAAACATTTTTTAAGGTGCATCAGCACAAAAATTAGGTGCACCCAAATTTTTCAGTGTCACCTTTAACTCTCTCCATAACTTTTATATAATGTAAATGCTTTTAAACAATAAGATGTAAAGAAATACCTGTCTTTATTTAAAGCAACATTATGTATTAAAAGAAAAACAGAGCATGTAAAGTGCTTCACTGAATACATTTTTAGAATTCAAACTAAAACATTAAGCAAAATAAAACATTTCCCTTAAAGTGCTTCACTGAACTGAAATTTAACAGCTTGAACTCAAACATCTCAAGTTAGATAAAATATTTTAAAATAAAAAGAGCTAATGTTTAAGGTGCTAAACTGAACTGAAAATGAAATAAATATCCAGATTTTAACAACCAACAACAACATAACATTTACCTGGATGGTCTTATTCTCCAACAAATTTGAACCTAGAATAAGACTTCACACACTATAGTCAATATTTACAAAACTGAAACTAAGGTAAATAATAATAAAAAAAAAAAACAATTCTCAAACTAATTGGAAAAACATAAGAGTGCGCTTAACATTTTCTACTTGGTGCCCAAGAAAAAAATGTTTGGCGCACACTCAAATTTTGGCTGCATGTGCACCCTGGAGCCCTGAAAAGTGAGAATTCTTTGAGTTAATGGCAAAGCTGTGGAAAAATGCCCTATCTTTTTGAGTTATCTTGCCCTGAGACAAAAGGATTAATGGACAGAAAGACCAACAAACAGATAATGCTGGGGGTTAAATACATAAATAAATAATTTTAAAAAAGCAATGGTTCATTTTTCATACATTTGTTTTGTTTGCATGATCGTTGACTGGCAACACAGAGTAAAAACCTTCATGGCATTTTTTTTCTCTTTTCTCTATGTGTTAAATTTGTTATGATGAAAACATGGCTGGTGGGTTGCACAGGGAAGGGAGGACACCTCCACGTGGCTCCAGGTGATCAGTTGCTTGTCCTTGATTTAGGATTTTCTGGTAAGATTCTGGCACAGACTGTCACTACATGTTGACTTACAGTGTCATTTTCACAGGTCACATACCAGTCAGTTGTCTGGTCTGTAAAGGAAACATGATCTAGACTGAGGACACTGTTGAGCACTGATAATAAAAGTCATGAACTTGATGCTATTTCCACAATGCTTCTGAACTTAATTAACTCTTAACAAAATATACAGAGAATTTTTATTCTTATTGTGTTGAATCTTACACAGCACTGACTCATGAAAACAACCCATCGTTGAACCTCAGGTGCAGCTTGAATACTAATTTCTGTCTCTAGTTCTGTTTGTGACGTGGCCTCTCCCTCTTCATGACATAACAGCCCAGAGAAATGCTGAGAGGGCCCTTCTCCTGTCAGGACGATCCAGCCCCACGCAGCTGTTCCTGACACTCTTCTGATAAATGACAATGTTTGATTTAATGAATTCATTTTTGTGAAAAGCTGTTATGCCTTCATTTAAATAGGATAGGGGGCATATCTGAATAAAGAGAGTATGAAAAGAAATGCTGAAGAGGACCCACAGGCCTGATTTGAACCCCTGCCGACTGTGTTGAGGACAAAAAACTCCACCATATACCAATAATCACTAATAATAAAAGTGTTTATTATGCTGTATGAAAATACAGCATCAAATATAAGCAAAAGAGCAAATTTGAATATCTTACTGGTGAGCAGAAAGCCGAAAAAAGGGGAGCTCGTTCCAAGTAAAACATAATAAAACAAATTTAAACTGTTTCATAATAAACCCCTGGTAGTAAAAATTTTGCATTTAAGTAGCATTTTCTTTAAACATTTTTCTGGGAACTCAGGGTTGAGCAAAAGGTGTCATTTTCTTCTGCTCTCCAAGCCCCTTCTAAAAGCATCAAAAACAAAGAATATTGATTGCAGGATATGGGACCCTTAAACTCTACCAAGGGGCATTTTTCTGAGCAAAGCTTATACGTATCGCACAACGCTTTCACACTAAAATTAGCAGGTCAACGCAGGTTTTTTCAATGCGGGTTAACCCGTTAGCAATTGGCAAATGACTCCTTTCCCATGCTAGCTGATCCAGGTTTAATCGGCAGCAAACAAGCTAAATGGCTGTTTTTTTCCTCTGGCGTATCAAGCTGATGTTGATGACATCATCAGTGCAACAAAACACAAGCTGTGTTCAAAATCATTCCCTATTACGGATATAGTGCACTATATTGTGTGTTCGCCATTTTGTAGTGTTGTTCGAATTCTCAGCAGTTAATTTCATCCACTGTATAGTCCACTATAAAATACCCACAATGCAAATGTGAGTATACATTTGCAATGCGGTCGTGATTTTTCCGTAGAAGAAGAAGAGAAAGAAGGCTGTTACGAGCTGCTTCATTTATTACTGTGAAAAACGTTTAAGTATCTTTAACGTGTTCGTAGCTTAGCTCTTTTACGTCTTTCAGCGGCTGAAAACAGCTTCAAAATTTGCTACTTATCCTCCTGAGTACCCGGTTTGTTTACGTGAAGTTTGGCGCGTCCGTGCAGTTACAAAAATTATAGAATTCAACAGGTACATAACGATTAACATAAAATTAAAGAAAAAATATTCAATAAAAGTTCTACTTCTAAAAGCATTTGTAATTTATTCCTTAAATTATAGCTGCTCATGCTACACAAAAGTATTTCACAGAACACTTACAGTATAGTGCTCCTTTTATTCTTTGAAAAGAATTAAACGTGCTTTAATAATCACAGAGGATAAAAGAAAGCAGAGTTGTCCAAAGGGCACAAAACTTGGCCGAGGCATTTCTGACATTGTTAGCAGAGTTTAAACTGAAGTGTTAAAATTGCTTGTAATGTAAACAATTTTCTTGAAAAAACATGGATTTTGATGACCACCAAAATCAAATCCCTTCCCTCTTGTGCAATAACCTAACCATACACAGCAGCTTTGACCTGCCTGATTCTCCATCTGCTCTGTCCTGTTAGCAATGACCAACACTCCCTGAAAATGTGATCAAAACATGCAGGGCTCCAGACTAACTTCTTGCATTGGTTGCAACGATGCACCTAAAACATTTTTTAAGGTGCATCAGCAGAAAAAAATTTAAATTTTTCAGTGTCACCTTTAACTCTCTCCATAACTTTTATATAATGTAAATGCTTTTAAACAATAAGATGTAAAGAAATACCTGTCTTTATTTAAAGCAACATTATGTATTAAAAGAAAAACAGAGCATGTAAAGTGCTTCACTGAATACATTTTTAGAATTCAAACTAAAACATTAAGCAAAATAAAACATTTCCCTTAAAGTGCTTCACTGAACTGAAATTTAACAGCTTGAACTCAAACATCTCAAGTTAGATAAAATATTTTAAAATAAAAAGAGCTAATGTTTAAGGTGCTAAACTGATCTGAAAATGAAATAAATATCCAGATTTTAACAACCAACAACAACATAACATTTACCTGGATGGTCTTATTCTCCAACAAATTTGAACCTAGAATAAGACTTCACACACTATAGTCAATATTTACAAAACTGAAACTAAGGTAAATAATAATAAAAAAAAAAAACAATTCTCAAACTAATTGGAAAAACATAAGAGTGCGCTTAACATTTTCTACTTGGTGCCCAAGAAAAAAATGTTTGGCGCACACTCCAATTTTGGCTGCATGTGCACCCTGGAGCCCTGAAAAGTGAGAATTCTTTGAGTTAATGGCAAAGCTGTGGAAAAATGCCCTATCTTTTTGAGTTATCTTACCCTGAGACAAAAGGATTAATGGACAGAAAGACCAACAAACAGATAATGCTGGGGGTTAAATACATAAATAAATAATTTTAAAAAAGCAATGGTTCATTTTTCATACATTTGTTTTGTTTGCATGATCGTTGACTGGCAACACAGAGTAAAAACCTTCATGGCATTTTTTTTCTCTTTTCTCTATGTGTTAAATTTGTTATGATGAAAACATGGCTGGTGGGTTGCACAGGGAAGGGAGGACACCTCCACGTGGCTCCAGGTGATCAGTTGCTTGTCCTTGATTTAGGATTTTCTGGTAAGATTCTGGCACAGACTGTCACTACATGTTGACTTACAGTGTCATTTTCACAGGTCACATACCAGTCAGTTGTCTGGTCTGTAAAGGAAACATGATCTAGACTGAGGACACTGTTGAGCACTGATAATAAAAGTCATGAACTTGATGCTATTTCCACAATGCTTCTGAACTTAATTAACTCTTAACAAAATATACAGAGAATTTTTATTCTTATTGTGTTGAATCTTACACAGCACTGACTCATGAAAACAACCCATCGTTGAACCTCAGGTGCAGCTTGAATACTAATTTCTGTCTCTAGTTCTGTTTGTGACGTGGCCTCTCCCTCTTCATGACATAACAGCCCAGAGAAATGCTGAGAGGGCCCTTCTCCTGTCAGGACGATCCAGCCCCACGCAGCTGTTCCTGACACTCTTCTGATAAATGACAATGTTTGATTTAATGAATTCATTTTTGTGAAAAGCTGTTATGCCTTCATTTAAATAGGATAGGGGGCATATCTGAATAAAGAGAGTATGAAAAGAAATGCTGAAGAGGACCCACAGGCCTGATTTGAACCCCTGCCGACTGTGTTGAGGACAAAAAACTCCACCATATACCAATAATCACTAATAATAAAAGTGTTCATAGTATATTATTTTAAATGCATTGTCAATACTTCACTCCCTTGTGACATATTATGTGACATATTTGTTTTTTGAAGGATTTTTTTGAAGGATTTTAAATATATTTTATAATGATTAATGTTGATTTTAGTTTGTATTGTGATTTTAATGCATTTTTCTTGTTCTGTAAAGCACTTTGAATTGCCTTGTGTATGAATTGTCCTCTACAAATAAACTTGCCTTGCATTGCCTTTTGAAGAGGTTTAATGTAATGTGTAATGTGTCAAAAAAGTGTCGTTTTTTAGCAAATACTTACAAGATTAAAAAAGGGCTATGATCATATTATGATCATGGTTTTAAAGAGCTCATACTTTGCCTTACTCAGGTTCCTGTGTTTACTTCTGATGGTTGCTGGTGTATTTTTACAAACCCTTATGTTCAGAAAAATCTTCTAGTTTTCATATACTGGGTATTCCTGGTCCAACTGTATTCTCTCTCTGTCTGAGGCATACAAACTCAGTCCCAGCTACCCAGCTACTGGAGCCATAAAGAGAGGGAGAAGCCTTGATTGCGCAGACTTTATGTCTTGTGCATGGCAGTGTTCTGTCATGTTGGGGAAACATGTTAATCACAGCAGAGAGCATATGAAAAACTCAAAAACGCATAATATAGGCTTTATAAGGATTTTCTTTTTGGTGGAAAATCATTTTGCCTTAATCACATTACTCGATACTTCATCCATTTTTGTGTTTAGAATGAAAAAGTGTTGAGTGTAACTCCTGAAATGAATTTACATTTTTATGATCGCACTAAAGTGAGATGATCATGCATCAAGACTTGGTCTGGGTTACTGACCCCCTGCTCCATCTTGTGCCAACCTTCATCTCACACTGAGCCCAGCACAGAGGAGGAGGATCGGAGTTGAGAGAGAAAAAATGAAGTGTGCATTTGTATGAGCAAAACATTACAAATAAAGTTGTTGTCTGCAAATGTTTAACTTAAATGTCAGAAACCATTGTAATCAGTGTTTAAGGATACTTCAGTGTCACCTAAGCACCTTAATATGGAACAAAGCTTATCATGTTGACCTATCAGTGGCACAGAGAGCTCCGAGCTGGTAAATAAACAACCAAACAATCCTTTATTAGGTCAATGCCTGGGCAAGCATCAGGAAAATGCTCAGTGCAACTCTTCCTTATGTAACCGAGCCCCTGTTATGAGCATGGAGCAGCATCCATGCAGCAGGGGACAAACAAACTGTCGGCAAAGTGATCAATTCAGTTGTACTAATATTGATTTAAAAATATGAGACAAAAGTTTGTGTCAGCATTTTTAAACGATGGAAAAGTGGCAGCCTGACATAATGCAGGTCACATGACTGACAATGTACATCCTGCGCATGCACACAACACAACTGCAATCACAGAGCAATACGTAATTCAGCCCTAACTGCTCTTAACTTGATACCATTATCAATGCTTTTCAAGTATTTAGTGAAAAGATTAGTCAATCTGTTTCTAATTTTTCTCCTCAAACAACTAAATATTGTATAATGATATAAATATCAGATGGTTCATACTGATTCTTTTCATTTTATTCTAGTTTTGTCAGGTAGATAAATAGTTGGTTTGGATATTTCAAGCAACCCCACAATATGATATATAAACCAACAGAGAAGCCACAATACAATATGTGTAAAAAGTAAAACTTTTTTGCATCTTTTAAAGAATAACCAACAACTTCTTACTGTTTATTTTGCAGATTTGGTGCCTTTGAATATGAAATTATTATAAAACATCATATACAGTACTGTGAGATATCAGAGTCATGGAGGTACTGGAATGGCTGCCTCTTGAATGACTAAAGGTTGAATATATATACCTATTAAATCGTCGGCTTCTGTTGGTATTACCTCATTTTACGTGGTGTTTTGTTTTATCTGGAACATGATTTTGTTATAAGTTTGATTGGCTGATTTATTTTTAAAATAATGTTATAAGTATCATACATCTTAAGACAATTAAATTCCAGGTCTTCAGAGATCTGAGAAGTAACTTAAAACTTGGAACCTGCCCTGCATCACGTAGTTTGTCCCCCACTGCCACCCGTTACTGCATCAGGGGTGATTTTACCAAAATGATACTTTACAAGTATTGCCACACGCTTTGGGCTGTATCGATTCTGTAAAATCCAACATGTTTCAGAAAGAAGTATGTAACAATATACTGAATTATCAATCCTTCTAGCACAGGGTTTAAATCTTATCAGATTTGACTGACAAGGATTTACATGTTGCTCCTTGTATGTTTTGTAATGTTAAAAATATGGTCATTAATCACTTTTAGACGCATTTCCAATTGCCACAATCAATACTAGATTGCAAGATCGTTGATTGGGCTGTTTCATAATGTAGTTTTGCAACAGCTGTATAAAAATGTGAAAAGCTGACAACAGTGTGAGCATTTTTAAAGCCAAAGGGCGGAGCAGTGGCAGATGTCAATGACATGCTGGCGACAAGATGCTGCTATCTGCACATTTGACCTTGGCTCGGCATGAACTGTACTTAGCCTGACGGAGACAGCTGATTAGAGAGAAATCAAACACTTGTCTCTCTAACAATGACCCTGGCTTACTTTAAGCCACATGTTGCAGCACCGAGTCTTTCTCTGCCTTCACAGCACAAATATTGACCTTAGATAGCAGAAGAAACAACATCACACTCACGTTAAAAACAGTCCTCGTGTTGATTAAGTGTTCCAGAAGAGACTGTTTATAATCCAGCTCCAAGGTTTGGGCACTCTCAAAGACAATGTGTGTCTATGAGCCTGTATCCTTCACAGCACTCCTGCCCAGCGTGAAGGCGAAATGAGCACAGCAAAGGATGACTTCACGTGAACATAGCAGTGAGCGGACTCTAACCTGGCTGGGGTTAACCATTAACAGCTGAGTCGGATGTCAACTGACTCACACCAAGAAGATCCATCGTGTCACTGACTCATTATGTAATGCTGAAAGTGGTTTTTAATGGGCACATCACGGGAGTGACAGACTTTACTTAGAGACTGATAGCACCGGTTAAAATCTAGGCCAGTCATCAAGTGTCAGGTTTTATGACTGTATTTGAGTTATTTAACACCTCAGTGATAAATAAAAGAAACGCAGAAAATCACTTTTAATGAGTTTAGAGACTTTAAATGTGAGAAGTTTTTTTCTGTTGGGTCTGTGTTTAAGGAGGTAAACAGAAGTGGGCTCTGTGGAGCTGTGGGACTGGGCTCCGGCCAGGTTTAACACAGTCAGCCAGTATCCGTCTCCCCTTCCCGCTCTCTCGGTAATGTTTCACTCCCCTCCCTCTTACTTTCCCTCTCTCTTACATGCACAAAGACTCCTTTCGGAAAAGCCTCGTCTCCCACAGAGTTAGAATGGGCGAGCATGAACAGACAGAGAGAGAGCGAGAGAGTAAGGAAGAGCAGGACACTCTGCTCCAGCACAGGAGGGCGGTAAGTGCTGGGCTGAAACAGGGACTGAGTTACAAATGGACTCACACACGCACACACAGGTTACTAATGGACCTTTTCAGAACCACTCCAATCTTTTCACTTGACTTAACAGTGTCAAAAAGGAAAATATTTTTATATCCTGCCTTAAATTTACATTTTTGGGGGGATAATATTGTTTCCTGGACTCAAAGTGTTTATTATTTATCTATTTTAAAGCTCACAATGATTCGAAGTAAAAACAAATGACAGAGTTTTGCCAAAGGCACTGTGAACCCCTGTGGTCTGTGGTAAAATCATCCAGTACAACATGTGAGCAGTCAGGAGTGCATCATGAAGGGGGCAGCGTCTGATATGTCTAACTGGTGATCATTTAAAATGGTCAGAATTAGTGAGAGGAAACAAGGCAAAAGTGTAACTGCTTTGGCTACATGAAGAACTGTGTCTGGGTGACAGAGAGATTATTTAGATATGAAAATACAGCATCAAATATAAGCAAAAGAGCAAATTTGAATATCTTACTGGTGAGCAGAAAGCCGAAAAAAGGGGAGCTCGTTCCAAGTAAAACATAATAAAACAAATTTAAACTGTTTCATAATAAACCCCTGGTAGTAAAAATTTTGCATTTAAGTAGCATTTTCTTTAAACATTTTTCTGGGAACTCAGGGTTGAGCAAAAGGTGTCATTTTCTTCTGCTCTCCAAGCCCCTTCTAAAAGCATCAAAAACAAAGAATATTGATTGCAGGATATGGGACCCTTAAACTCTACCAAGGGGCATTTTTCTGAGCAAAGCTTATACGTATCGCACAACGCTTTCACACTAAAATTAGCAGGTCAACGCAGGTTTTTTCAATGCGGGTTAACCCGTTAGCAATTGGCAAATGACTCCTTTCCCATGCTAGCTGATCCAGGTTTAATCGGCAGCAAACGAGCTGTATGGCTGTTTTTTTCCTCTGGCGTATCAAGCTGATGTTGATGACATCATCAGTGCAACAAAACACAAGCTGTGTTCAAAATCATTCCCTATTACGGATATAGTGCACTATATTGTGTGTTCGCCATTTTGTAGTGTTGTTCGAATTCTCAGCAGTTAATTTCATCCACTGTATAGTCCACTATAAAATACCCACAATGCAAATGTGAGTATACATTTGCAATGCGGTCGTGATTTTTCCGTAGAAGAAGAAGAGAAAGAAGGCTGTTACGAGCTGCTTCATTTATTACTGTGAAAAACGTTTAAGTATCTTTAACGTGTTCGTAGCTTAGCTCTTTTACGTCTTTCAGCGGCTGAAAACAGCTTCAAAATTTGCTACTTATCCTCCTGAGTACCCGGTTTGTTTACGTGAAGTTTGGCGCGTCCGTGCAGTTACAAAAATTATAGAATTCAACAGGTACATAACGATTAACATAAAATTAAAGAAAAAAATGTAACAGGGATATCCAGCTCATCTACTGACGCTATGATGTTCCAAAAACTTCAGTGTAGTGTCCGAAATCTCGTTTGGTCATTCCCTATGTAGTCAACTATTTCATTTACACTACATAGGGAATAACGAGTGAGTGAGTGAGTGAGTGAGTGAGTGAGTGAGTGAGTGAGTGGACGATTTCGAACACAGCTATGGTCATGCAAGCAATGTTAAGGAGCAAGGAAGACATTGACAAGGTTCTCTGTACTTTGTACTTTTGTCCCTCTTTAAAAATGTACAAAGTCGGTGCTGATGATACAAAGGCAGATGGAATTTGTTGCTGAAATGGCAGAGTCACGTAAGTTACAGACGGAGGGGGCAGGCGCAGTGTTATAACATCGGCACGCTATGCTGACATCCGTAAATTAGCGGGTCGACCCGGGTGTGATGCTCTCACTTTAGCCGGTTGGAGGCGAGCCAATTAAAACTTGTGACGCTTGAAGAGTCAGTCATTCCGGGTTAAATGCCGATTTAACCATTTCAAACTTCCGACAGGAGCTGTTTTGCTGGGTTAAAACAGGTTTTTTGGCCAGTCTGAAAGGGGTACTACTGTAAGCTTGTGAAGTAGAAAATCAACTTGCATTCTGCTAATTTTTAAGATAATTTTTTCAAAAATGCAAAAATCTACCACTTGTGGTTAACAACTAAACCTTCAGTCATTTGGGAACCATTTTTGCAAACGGAGCAAGAATGAAAAACAAGAAAATCAATGAATATGGCCGATTTACTGAGTGTCAGTACTAGTAGAAGCTTTTTAAGCTGCCGGTCATTTACTTTTTAATATTTAAAATGTTTTCCTCTCTTTATATTCTACTTAAACTGTGTATGTAAGTAAAACATACCTGCAGTCTTCCTCTTTGGTCAGGTTTGCACTACCTTCTATGACATCTACGTCTCATCATATGCATATGAGTGTCTATGTAAATGTATTTACTGAATGTCGGGTTACTCCTCCATGACAGGAATACATGAAAACACTCCCTCCTGGCCAGCACATGTTAAATTAATTAAGCCAGGCAGTTGAGGAAGAAGTGAGTTTGTGTGAACAGCGGATATGATTTTGCATAGATAAAATTTATGTATGTTTTAAAATTTTACTTCCTGGCTTCGATAAAACCACAGTCAGAGGTGTCAAACAGAGATCCAGAGACAGGACGAGTATGCGTACAGACTAACCATGAATGTGACTGGAGGATTACTGTTGTCTGATGGGAAGTTCAATTACATAACTAAGTGCATACACAGTAGAGTTTTGAGGGTTTTTCTGCTATGGAAAGAGGTGACTGTCAGCGCCTGTATTTATCCCAGCCATGGAAAACTAAAAAGTTCCTACACAGCAAAGTCTTATAAAAATAATGGAACATATTAGTTTCCTCTAAACTGCGCTCCAAGTGGCGAAACACCAGTAAATCTAACTTTCAGGGGTACTTTCTTCATGGAAGTAAGCACACATTTTCAATCAGTTTTGTGCATTCATCATGATCTCCTGCCGTCTTTGAAGCTTCAGTCAGCATTGCAGCAAAAGTGTAACCCCTCTATTTAACAGTACAGGAGACTGTAAGAAGGCTTCTTGAGGGAACGATCGGGTCCCCTCTGAAGGGGGCTACTATAGGCTACTACTCCAGGCAGCAAAAAGAGCTAAAAATAATAATTTAGCCTGTAGAAGAAACAGTCTACAGACAGCCAGCTGAGTCCTCAGTCAGAGAAACAGACATTCAGTTTACTCAGCGGAAAACAACAAGCAAACAATCAGCTACTATTCTCTAATGATGACAACCAACTAGGAATGAAGCAGATTAATTGGCTGAAAACAGAGCGCTGGCTGACCTGAAATCACAGTGACAAATTTAGTCAATTGTGGGAAAACAGTAACACACAATGTCTGAGGAACACAATAATTTCTCAATTATTTAAACAATGTAACAGGTTATATCAGAATGTTTTTTTCATAAACTGTGTAAAGGAATGTTTTTTATCCAGAGTGCACTACTTCTTTTAACAAGATAAAAACCAACTCAGAGCTATAACAAATATAGACCATATTTCTGCAGCTTTTTCTCCAAGGTAGCTGGAATTTCAGATCTGATCAGTCATGCCAAACTGATGACAAGCTACGTAATCAAAGCAGTTTGCTTAAGTGTGGAAATAACTTCAACTAAGTCAGATGGAACACTACAGAGCCTCGAAAACACAAAACAGTGTTAATAACTACAGATAATTATGTATAAAAAACTTTGCTTATCAACATGAATTGTCCCAAGCTGTCCTAAAAAACAGGAAATTGGGTCACTGGTAGTCTAAAAGTAATTTCTGCATAAGCTAATGTCCTTAAAAAGGCAGCTTGGGTACAAAAACAGCCTTTGGCTGCTTACCAAAATATCCCTACGTATTACAATTTCTGACTCAATCTGCTGCCTTGTATCTCCAAAAAATCAAAAAGCACACAAAAGACTAAAAAGAAATTGAAAATAAAACTACACAAAGTACACATTTTTGGAAACTTCTGAACTTTTCTTTTTAGTAACTTCAGGAGAAACATCAATATTTTAGACAAGTACTTCAAATTATTGACTGTGGAGGCCTTTAAATAAACAATAAAAAAGATTCATTCATTTTCATTTTTCATTCATTCTTTTTTGAGAGATGCTCAAAAAATGATTTTAATGAAATAAAAAAAGATATTTCATTAAAATCATAATTTGAGCGTTACTAAAAATGATCAACATCTGAACTTACCATGATCCAATAACGATTTTTAAGCAAGCAAAGATCCTGTATTTTTCTGACCTGTTATGAGGGCTTACGCACAATGGCTGTGCTGATATAAGTCACTCACATAAATCATTCATGCATCTTTTATTTGAAATGAAAATGCAGCCCAAAGTGTTTCACCAAAAGGAATTTAAAGCTGGTGTGGTATCAATTTCTTGGCCTTGAGAACTTACTGAAATTGTTATTAAATTGCTCACTGCAGTTTTTGATTCTCATCTGTTTCTTACACAAAAGCACTGTCACAATGAGAGGAAGAGGTCAGTTCAACTACAATAGAGTTTGACTGATTAAACAAAAAAAAAGTATACAAATCATTATAAATATTGATATAAACAAATGAAGCGAAGCCTGCGAGCTAGTTCAGGCAGACAACTCGAGCAGCGCTGCTATTCACATGTCACATTCACATATCATACGTCACACTCCTTACATCAATCCTCCAATCACACTCTCCACCTCTCAATTTGGCGGTGTATTTAAACTGGGAGTTTACCCATCTCTCCCTCTGCTCGGCAAACGTCTATGCTGCCAGACACTGATTTGCTGCGTGTTCTTTCAGCTGCTCTCTCATGCGTTTGTCATCATACCTTTTGCTCCGGTGATCCTGATGTCTCTCGTCGTCTCCGATTCAGTGAGTGAGTCTCAGCGGTCATGGGAGGGCGCTGGGCTTAATCCTGAAACCCCAGATTCAGTCCCTGAAGTTCGCTTTGCGAATGAATCGGACCCGTTCGTCCTCGCTGGATCTCCCGCACATCCGCAAACAACCCTCCGGATGACCCGTGCGCCGCCTCTTGGAAGAGCTCTACGCCCGTAACATCACCGCGCCAGCCGGCTTCAGCCACGAAGACGTTTCCGATTGTTTGATGATCCAGCAGAACTCCAGATTCCTTCCGGGGGGAAGGTATCGCCAGGTAAAGCGCACTGCCATCGTCCCTCCTGAGCTGGAGCCCGGCGCTGCCTCCCAAGCGAAGCAGCCAGATTCCAGCTTCTCCACAGACGCGTCCGCCCGGTCTGCACGAAGTGAAATCAGCGCTGAACACCGTGGAAACAACGCCACGCCATGTGAGCCGCCTGGGTCCCTCTCCCGTCTCCATAGCTACGCCCGACACCTGTTGCATCCCGGTTGACGGCATACCGCAAAGGACCCTGGGATTTGCAGTTCCATTCCTGCCACGGGTTCTCAGCTCCAGCCTGCTGCTGCTGCCATTCCTGGTTCTCTAAGGAATCAAATCTGCTCGGGTAATCTCATTCCGTAATCTTTAACATTTGACACAATGATTGAATTATGTCTTCTTCAGGGTATGTTAGATCATCTGCTCGTATCATTATTTTAATCATATTTTATCTATTTTATTCATTCATCTGAGATGTTATGGTTAATCAAATACCCTAGTACATAATTATTTAAAGTAATTTATGAAACTTTGCTCTTATCTCAACAGGTCATAATATTATTTTGGTGAAGAATCTGTTGTGTGGTTCTGAATTTGCATACAAAAAATACAGTACGAGGTGTGAAGACTTTTCAGTAGTTCTAAGTCGGACTCAGTAATATTTATTAATCCCCAAGGGGAATTCGGTCGTTTTAGTTGCTCTCATACACACTATAGCAGTGGAAATATCTGATTAAGACATTAGAATAAAGGAGCATTAATTTAACTAAACTAAAACAAAGCAGAGTTAAAATAAAGTTCAATAGAATAAATACAACCAATGAAAAAGGGGTTGTAACATGCAGTTCCTTTAAGCAATATCAACTTCCTTACGAAAGAAATAAGTAACAATTAAGTAAAGTGAGACTCTGAATGAGATGGAGGTATAATCAGTATTAACAATTAATAATTTTACAGCACAAAGGTAAAGGTAAAGCTAAGGATAGTCATCCAAGAATGTTCAAGTTCCTTACTCTGGCAGCATTTAAAGAGGCCTGTGGTGTTTCGAGACACCATTGTTAAGTAAATCCACAATGCAGAGAGGAATTTGTCACCTACTTAGCTATAAGTCAGGTCTTTTGGTTCTCTTTTAAGGGAATATGGCTTTTAAAGAGCATAATCAGCATGCTGCTAAAAAGCTGAAGGTTTTACTTGGTTATTATTACAGAAACAAGTCCTGTTTCTCTTTTGTTAAAAAGAGAATTATTGAGTCTAAATTTACCTCTCTTGATATGCTGATGTTTTATACATGAGTGCCTCTGCTCAGTCTTTAAATGTTGGACAGTGTTTATCATGGAGCTCTGAGAATTATCACAAACTGTGGATTTCTGAGTCATCACTGAACTTATAATCTAAAGTCAGTTGGACTTCCTTAATTACGCGTGAAGCGTGGGCACTGGTATGTGTTCATTTACAAAGCCATTGTTGATAAAATTGCTGACTATCTGTCCTCCTTATTAATCTTGATGGATGGATTACATAACCTGAGATCATTGAGCTTTATGCAGTTTGCTGTTACCAAAGTCCGAACTGATCTGGGAAAGGGGCTTTTAGCTTCTCTGCACCTTCTGCATGGAATAATCTGCAGACTGAATTTAAGTGGCAGAGCTCGGCATCTCTGAATGTTATAAATCTGCAATGAAAGCTCTGGAATACAGAGTTCTGAATGTCACAGCTTTAACTGATGGCTTTTATTGTTTTTCTCTCTTATTTGTACTGTTGAGTCTGTGTTTGCTGCAGATTTGCTGATCTCAATGGGACCAACCTGGTTAAATAAAGTTTAAAATAAATAAATTAATTAATTAATTTAAAATAAATTAATACATAAAATGTATATTAAAAATAAAATAAAATAAAATAAAATAAAAAACATATCACTTAATAATAATAATAATAATAATAATAATAATAATAATAATAATAATAATAATTGAATAATTAAATAAATAATAACCCCTGTCTGAAAATCTTCAGTCAGCCCTGCTAGATCCAGAAATAGAGGACAGGCTCCATCAAAAGAAGTTTCAAAGGCTGCATGGTTGGTCCTTTCTCAAAATCCCCCTTCTCTATTTCAGGGTGAGCCCTATGGGGGTCTTGACAAGGAATATTCACTCTAAAATATCTCACATCTCTCAGCTCCTCAGGATACCTCAGTCCGAAGCAAACAGCCTAATTCCACCTGAATCATTGTCTTTATACTACGCTTCTGTAGTTAACGCTGTGCAATCATTAATCAGATGGGGCTGGTGCATGGCTGGGGGAAGCAGACAATACAGATGCCTTCAAGTCATTCCACTCCACTCATCTCGGTACCATCTTTTGGCATTAAGTGGCATTCAGAGTTATTTCTCTGTTAAGTAACCTTTTGCTGTCTTAGTAGCCTTAGCACTTTACATCCTTATGAGGCTCAATGCTGAATTCTGTACATGTGAAAACTACCTTTGCTTTGCTCCGCCAGCCACAGTCCAAAAGACAGAGCTGTTTTAATGAAGGCTGTTGTTCAGATCTGCAGTTGGTCTTTGCTCTGCAATGAATGGAATAGCATTTCTTTCTTTGACTATGTCGAGTCTTTAGATTCTCTCCAGCTTTATACTGACGCTGCTCCATCTGTTGATTTTGGGGGTTTCTATAATGAGTGGTTTGTAGATGTCTGGAGAACAAAATACTGACCCTCAAGGATCCTAAATCCACTGCCCTCTATGAGCTTTACCCAGTAGTGATGCTTGCTCTGAACCAGGTCTCTTTTAATCCTCAGTATGATCTCACCTTTTCTGATTTGAAAATAGAAAGGACATGTATGCCTTATCCTTGAAGCACTCAAATCTGACAGATCTCACCAATGCACTCATATCAAATTGCAAAACTAAAAATTTTTGTCCTTTCTCTTCTATGACGAATTATCTGCATCATCGTTCCCCTTCTCAACCATCATCCCCTGGTTCATCAACGGTCACAAACCTATGACGAGATCCTGGTTCTCTTCAATCTGCAAGTTTTCTGTTGAGCTGTGGCCTGCCTCCTGGACACTATTCCCCTCACTTCCTGAGGACTGGTGTAACCATGACAGCATCGCTTCATCTGCCTACCTCCACACTGCAATCTCTGGCTCGCTGGTCCTTTTCTACACATCAACGCTAAGGAGACTTCACAAGAAAGTCATCCTGGCTGCTCAAAGCTCATGAGTTCCTGCATTTGACATTTAAAGATTGCATCCAATTGCTGCATAACTCTGTACTGCATATCAGGTGGTGTGCTTTTCTGCAACGCTAATGAGACTTCACGAGAAAGTCATCCTGGCTGCTCAAAGCTCATGAGTTCCTGCATTTAGTATTTAAAATCGTATCCACTTGCTACATAACTCTGAATTGCATATCAGGTGGTGTGCTGGGGTTAAGTATGTACCAATTCATCATGCTTGCATCTGCATTCTCTAGGTAGTATGTTCCCCTCAGCGGGCGCTGGGGGGGATGGCGACACGTCGGCTGGTGCTTGGGCCCACACATAGTAGTTCACTAGGTAGTATGTTCCCTTCAGCGGGCGCTGGGGAATAAGCGGCTGGCGGCTGGTGCTTGGGCCCACACATAGTAGTTCACTAGGTAGTATGTTCCCCTCAGCGGGCGCTGGGGGGAATGGCGACACAGCGGCTGATGCTTGGGCCCACACATAGTAGTCACTAGGTAGTATATTCCTCTCAGCGGGCGCTGGGGGGAATGGCGACACAGCGGCTGATGCTTGGGCCCACACATAGTAGTCACTAGGTAGTATATTCCTCTCAGCGGGCGCTGGGGGGAATGGCGACACAGCAGCTGATGCTTGGGCCCACACATAGTAGTCACTAGGTAGTATATTCCTCCCAGCGGGCGCTGGGGGGAATGGCGACACGGCGGCTGGTGCCTGGGCCCACACATAGTAGTTCACTAGGTAGTATATTCCTCCCAGCAGGCGCTGGGGGGAATAGCCACACATAGATCTCATCAGCAGTGCCAGGCTCCTATCAGTTATGTTTTGGGGGTGTTCTCATATGTTTTGCTCATCACTCCTCCATGCCTTCATGTAAACATTTCTGCAAAGGAGTGATGAGACTGGAGCCTGGGCCAAACCTGTAACATGTATATGCAGCTACAATAAAACAATTGAACGTGAGTTGACTGACTGAAATGAAGCGAAGCCTGCGAGCTAGTTCAGGCAGACAACTCGAGCAGCGCTGCTATTCACATGTCACATTCACATATCATACGTCACACTCCTTACATCAATCCTCCAATCACACTCTCCACCTCTCAATTTGGCGGTGTATTTAAACTGGGAGTTTACCCATCTCTCCCTCTGCTCGGCAAACGTCTATGCTGCCAGACACTGATTTGCTGCGTGTTCTTTCACCCCCACCTCCACCCCAGCATCCACCTGCAGGCTCCAGGGGTGTTCTCATATGTTTTGCTCATCACTCCTCCATGCCTTCATGTAACATTTCTGCAAAGGAGTGATGAGACTGGAGCCTGGACGCCAAACCTGTAACATGTATATGCAGCTACAATAAAACAATTGAACGTGAGTTGACTGACTGAACTAAGTTTGTGAAAATCCCAGTGGATCAGCAGATTCTCAGACCACCCAAACTAACACCACAAACTTGTCATGTTCAAAACTGATCCTGAGTTTGGACTTCAGCAGGTCATCCTGACCACGCCTACAGGCCTAAAACCTGAAGCTGCTGCCATTAGACTGGTTGTTTAACTAATTGGGCTTACAAGCAGTTGACCTGGTATATCTAATAAAGAGTCCAGTGAGTGTGCATCTGATTATGACCTTTATTTACCTTCATTAGTGTTTTTACTACCTATCCTCTTATAACATTACTAATCTACATCATTATTCCAGCCTTTTACCAGAAAAAAAAAAAAAAAAATTCCCCCCTATGGTTTTGGTAACGTTCTGCCAATGAGGCTTTTGAAATGATTTAAATGATTGAAGAAAGGACCGATGAAATGAAATTACACCGTTTGTGTCAATATGAGGATGACAATCTTTCAGAAAAACTGTGATAAAATGCCGTCTTTTATTTTTGTTGTTAATTTTTTTATCTTGATATTTATTAGTTATCAACTTTAGCAGGACTGTCTTTAAACAATGAAACCTGTACCATCAGCTGATGTATTTTTGTGCAGAGGGTCCTCCTATAGACACCCCTTCACTCCATCGATAAGCTCGCACACACACAAAGCCGAGCTGCCCTTGTCCGCTCCACACTCTTCTGTGAGCACACTTGAGCTTTAACCTCCTGTTGTTCACTGAACTGAGAGTGAATGCTGCACATCCTGGACCCTCAGCCGCTCTCACTCACTGACACCGCCCTGCTATGAAGCAAGCATACCCACTTAGTGTCATGGTGTCCCCATAGCAACCTATATTTACGCCACTTGACTGCACATGAGTGTCGCCCTCAGTTTAGCGACAGCTGTGGGTTTAAGACCTAAACAACAAAAAAACTGCACGATTCAGAAAAAATATACAGAGACCAGTTGAAACAGTCTGAGTATGACGGAGCTTCAGCTCAACAAGATGTGAGCTGCAGTGAAGCATCTGTTTGCAGTTGCCAAGCACACAACTTCAGTTCAGCATGTGTCCTACTGCTCAGATTACAGCCATGTGCACAGAGCTCAACCAGCATATGTACAGTAAACTGGCTGTATGATAAAGTCTATCTTACTGCTTATCTGGTCCATGGAGGTGAACCACAAGAGCCTCAAAACTCAAATTAACACTCTAGTCCGGACAAAGTTTACAAAGTGAATTGTGTCACAATGAAGTTTAATAATAAGCAAATATTTAAATCCAAATCTGTTAGAATCTCTTAAAGCAGCTTATTTGAAGCCGAGATCCTAACTCCATTTCAGGGGTGTATGTATGTATTTATTATTATTATTATTTTTTAAAATGGGGTTTTTGAAATCCATTGAGTCACCAAGAGTATCATATTTAGTCCATCAACGTGTTCAGACAGCATAATACAATGATACGCTATTGAATTATAGTCTTTAGACTTGTAATGACTATTTTCCAGCAAAAAAAGAAAAAGATTTTCTTTTCAGCTCGTTGACCTGTTTTTTTGTCGAAAGATTTTTTTTTTCAAAATAAATAAGGAAAAGAAAATGAACAAAAATTGGTATAAAGGATTAAACACCTAAAAAAAAAAAAAGAAATTTATTGACAGAAATAAAGTTGGTGAAAAGAATGTTTGTTGTGACGGACAAAAATAAGCAGTATGTAAAATATTCCAGGCAAGTTTCTGTTGCAACTTCTTTTATGGCTCATTGTGCATGTTGTCCTCAATTATCATCAAAAAACATTACAGCATAAAAAAATAAAAAAATAATTCTGTTGAGCACTATTAAGAAATGTCAGATGAGGTTCATTGAAAAGACTCTCACCTATGGTTTCTTCTATATGTACACATTTCAATAATCAAATTATTCAATTATATTCATCATAAGAAAGTGCATCTATGAGTGCATAATCTGGCATACATTGGGTTCAAATTTAAAATAATATTAACTTTTAACGTGGCTGAAGCTGGTAAATATATTGATTGCACTTTAAAGTCCAATTTTACATCTATATTAGACATTTATCTGTTTTTCCTGATGTATCCAGTTGTTAGACTGAATGTGTAAAATGTGACTTTCCTTAGCTGTAACAGTGTAAAAACTAGAAAGCACTCGGAGAGCGCAGACCTCCGCCAGCGCCACAGTCCTCAGCCTTATTTTCATTTTGACCATAAATATTAGTCCTACCTTTATTTCATTTAAATATTTAGATTCCTTGACCATGAAAACATACCATTAGTAACTGGATTAATAATGATATCTATTGTAGTTCAGTAGTTATTCACAGAAATCACATTTTTTGCCATGGCGGCCAGACGCTGATCCCGATCAACACCAAAATCAAATCAGTTCATCCTTTTCTCATGCTGAACATTTCCTGAAAATTTCATCAAAATCTATTTATTGCTTTTTGAGTTATTTTGTTCACTGACGGACGGATGGATGGACGGACAAACTCTCCCGAAAACATAACCTCCTTGGCGGAGGTAATCAGGCACACATTGTTGTCAGTGGAAAGTGGGAGTGGGGCAGGTTGGAAGCGAATCCAAACCTCTTGCGTCAAGCTGGGAAGTCCCACAAAATAATAAATGGCTTTATTAAAATGTATAATTTTTTTGCTTCTTTAAATACAGGACTAACATTGGTGAAAATATTGGATGCAGACGTATGAAACAAAGGTTCATACAAATATTAGATGTAGACAAAGTAATAATTATGATAAGCATATTAAATTTTATGGCACTTTTGGTGATGTTCCCTTTATGTTATGTTCTGTGTGACTTGTATTGAAGAGACATGAGCGTTAACCCATGTAATGACCAGCAGGCTCCTCCTCTAACAAACACCCTTTTATAATAACTACACACAACTCTTATTTCAGAACAGGAGTGCTACATCCTTTTGACCAAATGCTCATTCATCACACCTCAGGTCCTAAATCAATGATTCACTGAGCAGTGCCTTACCTCACTCTGAGGTATGTGGCCAAAGGGTCAAACTGTGTATCTGTGTGCGTCTTTTTCTCCATCACTGACTGTCTCACTGCTTGCTTCATTCAAAGGTGGAGGTAAACAAAGCTAAGATCACAAGAGGCTTTACTATTATTGTAGCTCAGAGAGGACGTAGTGACCCGAGTTTCATCCAAGAACAAGAGATAATCAGAATAATCATGATATTAAGGGCAAGGCCTCATTAAAGTAACAGTGTAAAGCCAACAGTCTATCTGTGTGTTCACGTTGAATCTTTTCTGTACAGCTGTCCACTACGATGGCTTGAGGGAGGATTTTTTTAAATATATGTTTTAGAGAGCTTGGGGATTAAAAGAAAGACAGGTTCTTGAATGGTCTTATTGGATTTAATGTAATCCAGTTGATTTAATTATCAATGGATGACTTCAACTGCTGTTAAAAGCAAATTGTAGAGTACATGCTAAGTCTATTCAGAAGGCAGAGAGCCTCTGTCACTGTCAAAATGACTGATGGGAGATTAAAAACAACACCACCGCTCAGGTGTTAAATGAATTGTTGCACTTTGCTCACACTCCCTACAGTCACCTTCAAAGTTTACACTCAGGATGCGTTGAAATGATCTTCAGTTTAGGCCGGACCAGTGAGCCAGGAGTGTCTGTTTCACAGTTAGAGGACAGAAAACTACTTACTCTAATAGCTCCCCACCCGACTCCATCCTCCTCTATCCTCTCCTCCCCCAACGTGACACATCATCACAGTCATGTTGTCCTCTTATGAGCTCTGACAAAGCAGCATGCTGTTTGTGTTCACACCAGACATGTTCCAAGACAACAATAACTTTACAAATATAGAGACTGGAAATGTGGAACTACCCATCAGTCTGCTGTACAAAATGCGTCACTGTCCTAAAGAGAGATGATTCAAGCCTTGTTAAAGAAAGCATTAACATCTGTTCAGGACATTTGGATAGCAAGTGATGATTCCTAGCGCTTTGCATAAACATGCTATAATGCATACTGAAACTATTTAATATCCAATACTTCAGATTACGTAGAGACTGGTACCTTTGCTCAAATTGTCTTGTAAACCTAAAGAGGACTGCCATTCATTAAAACTCCACCCTGTCAATTAATGAATGACATTGATGTATTTCCTTTCTCAATAATATGTATTGCTACATTTTTAGGAAAGGTTTTTAAGGATGTATATTTTTCATGTGCAACTATTTAAAGTGTAACTTTAACCAATATCTTAATATCCACTTGATTTCCCACTGCACACTCAACACATTTCTCTATAGATGTGCCCAATAGATTCAAAGCTTGCAATACCTTAACTTCAAGCCTATATTATTTAAAATCTCTGGTAATGCACCCAAGTGAATGCCCCTTGAGCAGTCTCATTTTTAACATATTTTAGTGTTAGCATCTGTGGTTGTAGCAATTTTAGATTAGCTACACACTCCACAGAACCGGCACAGCAAGACTTATGAACTTAAGCTGCATAAAGACCTTATTATCTCCAATAAACCAAAATACACTAAAAATCTCATAGACTCTAAGTCAAGGGAGCCAGTGCTAACTTCTGGGTTGGCCTTCAAAAAATCCCTGCCAACTCTGTAAAGCACCCCTGGAAGTAACATCACAAAATGAGCATTAAACCAAAGAAGCTCTAACGGGTGACATCAGTACAACATTCAAACTGAAAACTCATGGTCCATGATTCTATGTAACAGAAAAAGTTGTCTGTTAGGGGTATGATGATGGTAGATTGTTTTCTGGATGGTAGACATTTAGGGTGAAAATTCAAAACAATTGATTTGGAACAAATGTTAATTGTAGGAAACCTGTATTTTAAATAGGATGGGATTGAAAAAAAACATTTCCAATTGAGAATCATTTACAAGTCCTTTTAAGAATCAGTATCATCAGTTTTTCTGCTTATCAGTTCCTTCCACTTTGGTCTGCATGTTTTGCAAATCAAGGATATCAGGCTCTCACCAGAGGCAGTCAGCAGTGGGGATAACAAATAAGTGGAAAATCATAGAAGATGGGGGACAGAAGTGGTCAGAACAGTGAATTAATTTTTTTCAAAGATGTTTACTGCACAACTATCAGTCAATGGAAACCTTTTATGTATGCATCATTTTTAAGTTGGGCCATTACCTACATCTCCTGAAAATTCAGCAAATATGTCCAGTAGATTTTGTGTATTCTTACTGACAAACAGACAAAAAAAATACGCTGTTCATTACCATACTAGAAAAGCACTCATAGAGAGCGCAGACCTCCGCCAGCGCCACAGTCCGCACCCATATTGTGATTTTCACCATAAATATTAGTCCTACCTTTATTTCGTCTAAATATTTAGATTTCTTAACCATGAAAACATACCATTAGGAACTGGATTCATAATGATATCTACTTTAGTTCAGTAGTTATTAATGAAAATCACGTTTTCATCATGGTGGATCCAGACGATGATCCAGACGGTGATCCAGATCACTCCAAAAATCAAATCATTTTTTCCTTGTACCAATTCTGACATTTCCTGAAAATTTCATCAAAATCCATCTATAAATGTTTGTTATCTTGCTAACAGAGAACAAACAAACTGACTAACAAGCATACGAACCAACAAAAAAACAAACAGACGACGGCAATAACATTACCTCCTGGCGGAGGTAAACATTGTATCATTTTGAAGAAGTGGAATCAGAAAGTACTGAAGCATGTCAAATGTTTTCATTTCTTTAACCACAGCAATGATCCTTCCACCTCTGGAGCTCAGATCTCTTCCTACTACTTACTCATATATGATCTTTACACTCTGACACATTAATCAGCTGTAAAAGCACGTACGCAGGAGCAAACTCCCAGTCCATGGGTGTTCCCTTATAGATAAAAAGATCAGGAATTATCGCATCACAGAGGATTAATAGCTAATTGCTGAGTCACTTGAGCATCAGTAATTTAATTGCTGTTTTTTTTGGGAGCAGTAAGATGTGAGCTGTGCACTGTGCACCAGCTGTGGTAAACATCCAGCTCATGGGTGGCAAACAGGCCCACAGCAGAGGAAAATAACAGAGGGAAAAAGGGGAGGATGTATAATGAAGGTTGGTAAAAGAGAAGAATGAAGAAATCCCGGGTGGTGCAAAGCCTCAAGTGGCAACAGGAGAAACAAGAGGAAGAGTAGAGAAGAGTGGACGGGTGGAGGGAGTCAAACATTAGAGAGACATTAGAGAAGAAAGGAAGGAGAGAAGGAATGTAGAGGCAGAGCAGCAGGAAGTGATAATTAGACTGTTCTCTATTCCCTAAGCTGCTTGTCCAATTAGAGAAGGAGAGAGAGAGAGAGAGAGAGAGAGAGAGAGCAACATAAGAAGAAAAACACTTAAGTTACAGATATTGTTGGTCAGTCACAGTTCAGAGACACAGAAGGGTTGTTAGGTTTGAAAATAATTTAAGACACTAATGAGCAAAAAAGCCATGTCTTGAGTTTATTGATTAAGATTTCAAAAACTGACAGGGTTTAAGATTATGAAAACATAAGGCTGTATCTGGCTTTGCTGATGGTGTACACTTCAAATGAACAATACAACTTCTGTGACAAGCTTTTTACAGAAAAGTACTGAACATAGTATTAACTAGGGATGCATGATATTATCACTATGATATCTGTATTGGCCATATATCGGCAGTAACATTGCCAAAATACACAAATGTGTTTACCTTGTTTTTTAAGTGTTCCTCACGCAATGGAGTGTTACACTGAAAGCATCAAGACAGTTTTCATATAGTAAAGACTTTAGAATTGCCATCACATCAGGTATCATCAGTTATTGCACATTTCACAGTGATATATCACCAATAAACATTTTGGGTTGACAGGCCAAAATTAAACATTTGGGGGTTATGTACATTTTCTCTCATGACACACATAATTTAATAACACATTTAACCTAAAAAACACATATGTGCAGTACTGAGCATGTGCAGAGGTGACAAGTGCATTTTGGTCACCAATAGTAATGTTACAGTCATAAATATTAGGATGGATAAACCACGTTGAAATAGTAGTTGTCTGCCTAGTCGTCACAGTGATGGTTATAATCTCACTAATATAGACTATTGGGCCACATCTCATTTAGTTAATGAAATGTGCTGCAATTTTTTAGCTCTTTACTGTTGTTTCTATTTTTCCCATCATGCACAGCAGTCTGGCTGTGTGGCTGTCCATCTTAACAGTTTGTGTATGTTTGGCACAAAACAGAATAGGCTCATCAGTTTAATGACATATTTTGTTGTTATTTTGTGTTGGAGCAACATTTTAATTTTTAATAAACTTTCTTGTATCTTGTAAATCGACAAAGATGAAAGTGTGTAATGCTATAAATTAGCATAAGATTAAAAAAAAAAAAAAAAAAAGAATACCTTATAAAGTCAATGCGCTGGGATATTGTCCTATTGTCCTCCCATTCTGCATCATCATATGGGGGAGTTTTTTAAATGGTAATGGTGAAATTTGGAGATTTGGGCAGCACCCTCTACTGCACCAGTGCACCACAGTTAGCTTTATGGTTGATGTCTCGCTGTGCATCGTGTATGGAAATGACATGTTATTGCTACTCATACATGAGCAAAAAATACAAAACAAAATGGTTGGGCCCTAAGTCTTGAGTCCATGTAACGTCTGTAGTTTTTGAAATGTGAGTCTAAGTAACCTTGCAGTGCAGTTGGATCCATCTGATTTATTGTCTGTATCAGAAAGATCCATCTTGCCAAGCTCCGACCTACAACAATCGTGAGCAGCCCAAAGCAGCAAAGCCCAATCAGAGTTCTTTAAAGCAGGAAGCAAGGAAAAGATGGAAGCTTCGAGCGAGGCGACAGCAAGAGGTGACTTCCTGAACAGAGATTAGCACTGATGCTAACAGCTTTAGTGGCAGTTTTATCAGACCTAGACAGAATTTCTTTATTAAATGACAACACTTACAGCACTTCTCAAGAGACAGGATATTTTAGCCTGCCTGTGACATGTTTTAGTGAGAGTTTGATCTACAAAATAGTTTGTTTTTTTATACACTTCAGCAGTATTCCCCATCTACTATGTTAACTGACTGGTCCATACTGACCATACTGTGACTGACGGAACATGCTTTATGCTTTTAAACCTCTGATGTCTAAGCTATTGTTTCCTTTTTCTGGGGCTGCTGGACTTTTTGTGTTATAATGCATGTAAAACCTCCACAGGTCCAGCCAGTTCCCAAACACTTTAAGGCCCCATCCACACGAAGACAAACCGAGGTTTAAACGCAAACGTATTTGCTGAATCTGCATATCATCCATACGAAGACGGCGTTTTGGGGGTCTGTAAACGATCACTTTTTAAAACCGGGTTCCACAGTGGAAAGATTTTGAAATTTTGTATACACAGCTCCGTGATTACTGGCTCTCCGCAACTCTTCTGATACGCTTACGTCATAGTTTCATATGCATGCTGAAAGTGCGCATGCCCATTGTTTTTTTGTCTGTTTCCGCTCGTTTCCGTCATATCGTTACTAAGGCTGGGTATTTCCAGCAACCACACGATACAATACATATCCCGATACTGAGGCCACAATACGAATACGTATCCCAATACACATAAATTGTGAACATTGACTGCCTTTTTAACAGAATTCCCAGCAAGTTTGTTTTTTATTATAAGAAGAAAAAGAACAAAATGGCTCTATAACTTAAGAACATTAATTCAGGTCCCCAAAGATGGTAGACACCTTAGTTTAGATTTGGAACTGTGTTTCATGATGTAGCTTGGCTTCTACTTTGAACTGTGCCAATGTTAACATTACCCAAAGAGTATTTACAACAACTGTCCAAACATTGAGGCCGTATCGATTCTGTAGAATCTGTATCGATACACGTATCTCCAAGGCGTGCATGACGATATTTTGTCATATCGATATTTTGAGCACAGGCCTAATAGTTACAGCACCCCTAGAGGTCTGGCATGTGTTTTACAGAGTTTTCATGTGTATCGAGGGCATTCATGTAGACGCACACATTTTCTGAGACGCCTTCATCTTTATGACAATCATTTTTTAAACTGTTAAGCGTTTTGTCTTTGTGTGGATGGGGCCTAAATGAGCTGTGGCCCTGATAAGCTGGTGATATTAAATGAAGGGTCCATGCTGTGTCAGGTTAGAGTCCGAGTCTGTAGTCACCTCTAGGTAAAACTTAAGTGCAAATCCAGTCAGGGTTTCAAGGCCTTCAGTCAAAGTCTTTCAAAGACTTAAAATATCTCTCTCAAGAAAATAACCTTTTTGAGATTGTTAAAGAAGCTGATACACAATATTCTTCCATTATCCACGTAGAATAGCAGTGTGAAGGGGTTAACACACTTAAATCTATCAGAACTTGTGTAAGACTGAGTCCACTTCTCCACCCAAGTCTTATCAGAAAATGCTGCTGCCAATGGCACGGCAGTTGGTGTAAGAAGAGTCAGCCCAGCCTTCACACACACATGCAGTCCGTCTGTCTTCCTCCCTGACAAACCCACATACCACAGAGACTAACATATGACTGCAGGCTTCCAGAAATAAATCTGAGCGTCTCATGTCAGCTGTTTAATCAGAGTACAGACCGATACACTCTACTACACTGATACAGGCACTTTGTTGTTTAAGGGGTGATCTCTACATAGGCAATCGAGGACAGGCTGGGAAATGGGGTCTTTAAAGGCAGGAGAGTCATTTAATGCAGACAGTCTAGATGTTTCAGATATTTTAGAGTATCCTGGCACGTCTGTGGACTGGATATATTAGCTTGTGTGCAGCTTTGATTTCTTCTCAGAGGACCCATTAATCACATCTGCTGTGAGTTTGAGACACGCTTCAAACACTGAGACATAGCTACACTGTTAATGAAGCCTTAATCCAAATGTGATAAAAGGAGGCACATAAGGTTCTCTAAGAAGAATATAAGTGTTCAAGCTTTTGTGTGTACTCTGATGTAATAAACCCTAAGAAATTACATGGTTTAATCTTACAATGCCACAGCATATTTACAATTTTCCTGACTGTGCAAAGGTTACACTTCATGCTTCACATTTTATATGTTCCGTCAGTGCACTTTGGTCAAGAGTCTGTCATTGCAGTGGAAAAAACTACTGAACAAACTGCATCCACACCCTTTCTATTTAAAACACTGCATGTGAACTGGATGCAGATATTACCAGATACATACTGTACCACCGCCAAAGATGCACAGCCTCAAACACTCTCTCCCTCTCCAGCATCTCAGTTTTCATAGGAGTTATATTTAACGTATTATAAAAATAAACCCAAATATCCAGATGTGACCACATAAACTAAAACATGTTCCACTTTGCTTTACATAAATACAGTACAGGCCTTCAGTAAGGAAAGAAAAAAGGAGGGAACTCCCTTAGTCAGCAGTGCTGAGCTGGTGGCTGACCACGTAAACCTTAAATATCTAAGTCGAGGAGATTTTAAAGAAGGATGTGAAGGGCGTGGAGCTTTTGTCATCTCGAAATCTCCCACTGTTTACATCATGAGCAGGTTAAGACCTAGTTATATTTACAATGCCCGAGTGTACTTGTGGGAGTCATTTGAGGAACAAACTGACAGACACACATGGTAGTCAAATACCATGGTAAGGGGGAGCCTGACATTCTAGTCCAGTGGGCACAGTTTCAAATTCAAGAGCATGTACACCGTGGGAGGCAATGAGTGTTGACACACTGTGGTCTTTATATCCAGGTTAAAGTCATTGGCATGCACAAGTAGTTCAGAAATACTGAACAGTTGGTAGCCAACAACCAAATGAACAGTTATTTCTCCCTTCTGCAGAGGCTGATGTAACGATCACTCATGTTGTCTACTGGTAAGTTTTGGGGGGAAAAAAAGAGTAAAACCCAATTTTTTCTTGATTTTGTTTGCTTGTGTTACTAAAGTTTACGAAACCTATAATCATCATATTTACTGACCTATAATCTATAAACATAAGAGTTACAAATATGATTGAAAACACCCTCACCTCGTCGCTGTTGTAAATGATGCCCTGTTCACAATTCTTTTTGGTCTTCACCGGCTCTCGTCACTTAGCGATGTGATGTTTTAGTAACAGACGGGCTCATTCCACAATCTGAACACTAGATGTCACTAAAATGCCAATTTCTACACTCTGCACCTTAAAGTAATGTCCTCAGTACTTCTTAATTTACTATTTTTTTATGTGGAAAACCAATAATTTTTCTCAAATGTAGGAGTAATACAAACTGCAGTTTTGGCTGAATGTAGACTTACTTCAAAAACATCTAGTTAGCAAGCAAATGTGGCCAAGAGTAGTCTGCTTCAAGTTAAAGGCGCAGTGTGTAGAAATTGGCATTTTAGCGACATCTAGTGTTCTGATTATGGAATAAGCCCATACATTTCTAAGACCTCAAATCATTAAGTGACGAGAGCTGTTGAAGACCAAAACTTCTGTAGACTCGTATTCGCTTCGCTCTTTTTGTCTCCAAAACCCGCCAGTAAACGACATGGTGGATCATTATGTCAGCCTCCACAGAGGGGAGACCCACAGGTCGCAAATACAAAAAGCTTTATCTAACTGAATAAATGGAAAACCAAAGTTTTATGAGGATAACTGTACACCTATTTTGGCTGACTTTACATAAAAATAGAAAATCATTCACTGTTTCTGTCCGGTGAAATGCTACCAACTTCTACACACTACACCTTTAAAAATCACAGTTGTGTTATTTGTCCACCACTGCTGTTCTGGTCTTCCAGTGGATCATTGTTTAAATTACATAAAACTATATGGTATGACCAGAAGATCATTTAAATGAAATATTCACCTTCCAGCAAAGACAAGGATTAGCAATACAAATCTTAATGCTAAGAGTGATGAGGCTTTTTACTGTTTCTATTCTCAGCATGGACATAAGAGCTACACCCAGTCTGCCTGATGATAAATCTCTTCTTTTGTTTGTTTATATCACGATGGTTGATCATCCCTGTGGACTGACTCATGTGAGCAGTTATCATACAAAGTTCTGACGTCAAAAAAAAAAGGAAATGAAACAGAAATGAGATTTAAACCATGTACAAAATTAGCTGGGTAAACAAAACTTATAATTTGGAAAAAAACACATGTATTAGAAAATTTTACTGTCTCCTTTCTTCTCCACATATTCATGTAGGTCTGCCACTTCCTTATTGCTTTTGGGGAAGTGGGTATTTTAATTAAGAGCCAGTAACAAAACCCACATCCATCAGAGGCTTTCATACTTCAGCACACAAACAGGATTGTGAGCAGACACAATAAACACCATACCAGACTTATAGATGACCAAAAAACGTATAGAAAAACGAAAACTTTTGTGGACGACAGCATAATACAGTCAAAATGTAAATATAAGTGTAATATTTTCTGTCATCTTTAGCTAAATCATCCAACCGTGAGATCAACAAATCATCGCAGTGCAGCACTGATGCTGAGAGGAAACATTTAATTATCTATGACTGTAATGACTTTTTCTTATTTTATCCTTTATGGTGATCCATTTTAGTTGTTTATGTTCACAAAGTTTTCTTTTTCTTTCGAATTTATAATGACTTGTACATATCAATTTAGTTTTTGGCCCAGTTGTATCTAATTTTACCAAGGGTTACCTTTAGATTTGAGCACTATTCATGTCTGAGCAAAGATTTGATCTAAGTTGAATAAAAAAAAAAGTGTAGTCCCTATAAAGGATCACATGCAGCTCTTTTCCCTCACCTTTGGAAACGCTTTAATATGAGAAGGCAGGGACAATGCAGAAGGCTATGAAAACAAGGTCTGCACTGATTCTCTGCCCGATCGATGCCTGATGGGAGGTTACAGGCCATGGAGAAGACTTTCGAAATAGTCATGGCGTCTGCCTGTGATAAGCAGTATAAATAATAATTCTCTGCCCCCCAAGACCCTTCTGAAAACATTAAAAGTAAAGAAATTGACATCCTGAAAGGCACAGAAACTTAAAGTCTATGGAATTGACATTGACAACAAGCATATTTTAAGCTTAGACAGACATGTTGTTGTTTGTAAAACAACAAAATTTGCCGTAACATCCATGGGAATTGTACTACCTTAAATTGTACATATCTTCCTATTGTCACAGTCTATGTCTGATTGGCCTGTTTTCTTTCTTTTTTTTTTTTTTTTACACATTTTGTCCTGTGTTCTTGTTGCATGTATTAATCTCTGTTTCTCTGTTTAGGTTCACCTCCCGTCCTGCTCCGCCCCTCTCCTGTCTCTTCCCTGCACGCGTCCCTCCTGTTTCCCACACCTGCTCCCACTCACCTGATCACCCCGTGCGGCTCCTTTCCTCACATGTGTTCCCTGTCATTCATTAGTCTCAGTATTTAGTCTCACGCTCACCCTTACTTCAGTGTTGGTTTGTTGATTGCTTCACGCTAGCTGTTTTTGTATCTAGCTTCCAGTTATCTTGACCACAGTCTGTTTACTGACCTACGGTACCTTTTGCCTAAATGAATCTTGGTTCAGAAACTGATGTTTTGTCTTTCTTGTGTACTGTCTTTTGGACTGTTAATAAGCCTGCCTACTCGCCTGCTGGACTAACGGTCTCACGAGTTGTGCATTTGTGTCCTTTTTCACCTGGTTCACTGGTTCAAGTCACCTATACCTATGCTTTCTTTTTTTTCCAACTATCCAGAGCAGAAAATGACTGACATCGGGGTGCTGGTTTGGCGTAGTGGTTAGCACCCCATGTACATGGTTCTGCCGGTCCAGGTTCGAATCCCACCTGTGACCAGTTTGCAGAGTGTCTTCCCCTACTCTCTCACCCCCTTTCACAAGCCTATCCACTGTCTCTCTCCTATCAATAAAGGCACAAAAATGCCCAAAAATATACATTTAAAAAAAAAAAAAAAAATGACTGACATTAATTTACACTGTGTCCATCTTTCCATAGTACTAACTGGAAACAGTGTTTAACTCACAGCAAAAGAAAAAAATGAATGTAAGTAAGGCCAGAGTAACACACCACAGACAATTTATTGGTAAAATTGTCATCAAAGTTTAAACTCATACAGTTTGATCTTGTTTTAGTTTGGCAGCAAATTGGCAGATGTTTTCCAGACTATTACTGAGGGTTGACAGATATTGTATTTTTAGGGACATTAACTATGTTTATAATTATATATTTCTGAAACCAATAATCTGCTGTCATTTCAATAGTGGTGTACTGGGAAGAAACTATGTTTTGCAATACAGGGGTGATTACAAATTACATCAAGATATATCCTAATATACTGAATTGAGACATGTACAGTGATGTGTTCTGATTTTTTTCTTGTTTTATAAAACAAAAAGACTCTAAAACCCACAATATTATCTACATACAAATACAATATCGAATCAGTGTAAAATGTCACACTAAACAAAACACCAGCATTTCAGTTTGAGGATAAAATTTGCATAACAGGAGAGAAAACATTAAAAATAGATATCCTGGCTCATGCTGCGGACTCCAAAACATTCTGAGGCACGCTATGTGGGGATCAAGATGTCTACTTTCAAAGGTTTTTTTCCTCTCATTATGTGGAATTCATCCATGATGAAAAATACAGGTTTGCTGTTACATGAATACAGATCATGGGTGATGTTCTGTTGACCAGAGTCCTCAATTCAGAAAGAGAAGTGACACTGGACAAAGAAGACAGAGGACCTCCATTGAACTTGTAGACATCTATTTAAGAGGGGCAGGGATGGCGTTACATGAGGAAGTTTGAGTTACAGAACAGACAGTGGGCAGACGGTACTGGTGGTCCATCATAAGTAAGCAGCACAAAATATGAACAAGACACAGAAAGAGGGCGTCAGCAATAGTACTTTACCTGTCCAGCAGACTTTTAGACATTAATACGTGTTTCAGGGCATCGATAAAGAAATGGTTGGCATGACCTGAGTCATCCATGAATTTCAGAATTTCTCCAAGCTTGAGGAAGCATCTGAGGACATACTTGATTACTTCACCACTTGGATCAAGAAAGCCTAAGATACACAGTACTACTACGACTAGCACACTTTGAGAAATCAGTTTTTGTTAGGGTTAGGGAGGAAATGAACAACCGTTTGTGTCCAGACTTAATTACAGGACATTATTGCTCTGAACTAAGGCTTCATTCAGGTAGCCTTTCCTTTCCTGGGGTACACACTCACACACACAGTCTTACACACCCACTGCTCAGATTTCAATGGTGAGCTTAAGACAAGTACCACTTCCTTCAAAACAGACGTCTCTTCCTTCTTCATTTGTCCACTCAGTTACAGTCTTGTGTGTGTGTCATTTTAACGAGCTGTCTTTCATTAGACTGCACCATGTCGTAAAGTTGCTGATCCCCATGTGATGACGAAAGAGAGATCACAGCACAAAGGCAGTTGTCAGGGTAATTTATGTGGACACAAATGTCAGACTCTGACCACATAAAGACAGTGTTTTGGTTCTCTGTCCAGCAGACTCTGACCAGGCAGAGTACTTTGTAATTTGGCAAAAAAGGTCCACATGTGTAAAATCCCTGTCTTTTAGAGGTTCTGGTTTAAAGGGACCTCTCCTTAGGAGATCAGACTGAATGTTAACACCCCCCCAAACACTCAAGTCTGACAGCATCACATCCTTCTCGTGTTGCCCCTCAACAACTGTGTTTCACTTCCAATTACACTTTACCTACCACAAACAGACAAAGAAGATTAGAGGGTCAAACTCCTCTGCGATGACAGAATCCCAGCTTTAAGAATGACACTGCTGGCTTGAGGTGGATGTAGTCATCAACTTTTAGCTCAACAACACACATCTATTACTATAATTAGCACCTTAGTAGCACATAATCATACTGCTATATGAATTAGCCTGACCATTTGCTACTTAGAAATATCATGAATGTGATCCCTTTTAAAATATCATCTGATTCAAACAAGCTTGAATGTATATTCACCGGTCTGTGTGCAGACAGCAAATAGAGGAATGTGAAGGCTGTGTAATCTAGAAACTTTCTAGTAAGTAAAATAACATAAAACTACTAGATAAGTTAACACAAGTTGGAGGAAGATAGTGTTGAGGTCTATGTCTCAGTGCTACAATGACGCCTGATAATAAATGAGCTGTCTAATTCCCACAGGACAGACCTCAATGACTGAGTAAAAGCATAGTATTTACACAGGCGTTCTAAGGTAATCTAAACATATCCAGTCTTTGGGTAAGCCGGCTTCAAAAAGCTTTAAGCTGAAGTTAGAAATGTTAGATTTCATTGGACTGGTTATGACTACTCAATTAAATGCACAAACTATCAGGAATGCAGCTTGATGGCTTCATATTGTGTGGTGTGTCATAGAAGCCAACATAAAAAGACCAGCTGCGACACTTACAATTTCATGACAGAAAGTCCAGCATGTTTGATTTTCGTCCTGCCTCCAACAATTTCTTCCTTTATTTCAGATGGATTGACTGCTGAGAGCACTGGGAGGTCTGAATGTGCAAAAACACAGATGCAACCTCACCAAAGAGCTTGTCTCAAGAGCCCCTGGACCACTTTTCTTCAAATTAAGTGTGTTTGTCATTCATGTAGTCTGTCATGGTTGTCGGTAAGCTCTGCTGTCGTCTAAGTTGACCTATTGATCATTTTACCCAACCAAAACATGCCCTAATCTGACCTTCCCCGCCTGGGTCCAGCCTATTCTGACTGATTGAACCTTCTACTCAGAGGTAATTGGTCAGTACAACAAAGATTTTACATTCATTTTACTGCCTATGCTCTGCATTGGGCTTCTCAGCCTGAGCCAAGTGTTCAACTGCCAATGACAATACAATGGTATGGCATCACACTGGTAGATATAATAAAGGGGGGCAGAATAACCAACCATTTTAGGCAGCCATTTGCATCATAAAGACCATAGAGGGAGAAGCCCTGATGCTGGGACATGTAAATCACACTAAAGGGTAACTAATGGGTCAAAAAACACACCATAAACAACGGTCTTTGTTTGCCATCAGCTCAAAAAACATGTTGCTGCGCTCCTTTCATCAGTTCATCCCCTTTATCCCACTCTTACTCTGTGTCCTCTACAAACTAATGTAGGCTTTGTTTTGGGATGCTTCCCATGTTTGCAAACATCTATCTACCACCAACACAGAGGCAGGTGTAACACCCTTTCAGCGTGCCATTGGCAGCCATGAAGTTTATTTCCTTTTTTACTGGAAGAACATCAATATGCAAAATAACATACTAGCCCTATCACCCTGTTTTTCATGTAATGCAAAATAGATTTATTTCCATTTATCAAGCCATATTTAAGTCAATGATTTGATCTTATTTGGAGTTTCCTACGTTGAAAACAGTACTTCCAAGGTAGCAGCACATCCTTTGACTGATGCTCCAGCCACACCCAAAACAACAAAACTAACAGCACTGACTGTGTTCAAAGGGCTTCAGCAACTGCAGTTATCTCTGCTTTCAAAACAACCACCATGTGATTCTCTTCTTTTTCTGCACCAGCAACCAACCACACTGCTCTACTATGCTTTCTAGCCTAGTTCTGGTCAAGTTGATTGTCTGTGAGCAGCAAAAAGACTAGATGTAAATGGAGAATAGCCTGATCCCTCAGCTGGAAGCCTCTCTCTGTTGTCACTACACACTATGGGACACAAATGCCCCAAACTGTTGCTGTGGAGGTTTTAACAATGAAGACTGGGTGCTTTAGTGACCAATGGAAGCTGTTAACAAGAAAACTGTCCTTAGATGACACCAGAACACAATATTAGCTCCATCTTTATACGTGCAGAAGCCACTTGAATATAAAATCAGATAAAATATCATAATATCGCGATATTATCACACGGTTAATATTGCGCACTTGTTCTCAAAAGCAGAGCACACTTACGGAAAAATAGGCAAACTATGGAGAGTTTGTTTGCTATACAGAGAAACAAAAGTTGAAAAAAATCAAGAATCGTAAAGAACTTACCCTGAAGGCGGTTTTGAAGATTCAGTCATTGCAGTGATTAACAAACGAGATCCAACTTCAGCTGAAGATGGTTCCCAAAATCCGCTGTTGCCCTTTAGGCTCGTTCAGTGTCCATACTGTTTCACCTGCGCACCAAAATGTACAAATTACTTTACTGCCTTTGAGTTCACATACAAACCCTAGCGTAATTCAATTCAACATGAAGCCAGAGGAACTCTGGTCTTTTATTGAAAAACCTACAGGTCCAACAAGTGACAGTGCGCAGAGATGACAGTGACCTGAGGTGCAAACACAAACACCGCAATGTCCGTCACCCGTTAGCCAGCAACCTGCGACACTCGAGCTGTTCAACCCTCAACACAGAAAACACAACTTACTTCAGTCAAAGCGGCGCAACTGAGTCATTCTCATTGACTCAGTTAGTTGTCAAATCCACTGAATGTAATCTTCGTATCCCCCGGCTGACTTTCCCTCTAACATTGTCAAGACAACTGAAGAATTCAAACCCCATACGGCACGACCCTTCAGAATAAGAGTCCCCTTCAGAAAGTTATCACCATAATCATACAGACATGAGAACCCTCCTGAAAAAGAGATTTTGCATCTCAAGAGGCTAACCTTTAATAAATTTGTTTTCAGCAAAACATTTGGCGACAACAGGTCTGTGACTGGTCCATGGATGTGTCACTAACTTTAGTTCTTACTCTAGTCCACTTGTCTCCGCTTACCCTACCTTTGCCAGCACACCCAACACAGCATGGTGTGGATTTGCTGTTCATCATGAGACTGGGATCCACATTCAAGATTTCCTGCTGCTTATAACATGTTTTTTTCTTGCCACCACGATGGAGGGATTTATGATTGGCTATATGGATTCATGATTCATATATATATCTCTATCTATCTATCTATCTATCTATCTATCTATCTATCTATCTATCTATCTATATATATATATATATATATATATATATATATATATATATATATATATATATTTGTATATATAGATAGATAGATAGATAGATAGATAGATAGATAGATAGATAGATAGATAGATAGATAGATATACACACACACATATATATACATATACATATATATGTATATACATGTATACATATATATGAAGAGTTGTTTTCCAAAATGCTATAAAAGCCAAAATTGCAAAAATATATATTACATTGTGCTATTCTTTTGTATACTGATTGTACTACCTGCCTTATCAGTATTTAATGCCAGAAAGCTATATATCCCTGTTTAAACTGTATTTCAAAGTTCAGTTCCCCAGCCAACCCAGTGGTGGGTCAGGGTAAATAATGGCATTTTCTAAATGAAAATGGATTTATAGCTTTTTGGAAAAGAGCTCTTCAAAAATATATGAAATAAAAATAAAATATACATATACAGTCATGGAAAAAATTATTAGACCACCCTTGTTTTCTTCAATTTCTTGTTCATTCTAATATCTGGTACCACTAAACGTATAATACAATGAACACGACAAAAAATGCAGCTGGTCACATAATACTTTATGTCCTATTTGACATTCTTAAGCTTAATTGATTCCCAGGGCATATAAGAGGCCATTTCATGTCACAAGCAGCACTGCACATGTAAAGGCCTAGAGTGGTTTCCTGCTTACATTCAAGCCGTAGCACAACTCAGAAGTTGTCAGCTCTCACATAATGCCTAAAACAAAAGAATTATGTGAAGCCACAAAGGCAGCCATCTTGGCACTGCTGGAATTTGGCATGAGTGAGACACAGGTAGCGAAAAAACTGAAGATCTCCAAGACAGCCGTTCATTACAACAAAAAAAAACAAGCTGAACATGGCACTACCAAATTGCTACCTGGCCGTGGCAGGAAACGTCTTTCTACCCCACGAGATGACTGCACTCATCCGCTCCTGTGTCAGGAATCGCCGCCAGACCTCCAGGGACCTTAAAAATGAGTGGGCACTGTCGAGAAATGTGACTTGTTCAGCAAGGACAGTTCGAAACCGACTTGTTGAAGCTGGTTTGAAGTCACACAGAGCACGCAAGAAGCCCTTCATCAATGAAAGGCAGAGGAAGGCCCGGTTACTCTTTGCTCGAGACCACAAGGATTGGACTGTTGATGACTGGGCTAAGGTTCTCTTCAGTGATGAATCCAATTTTGAATTGATGCCCACTCCAGCCAACTTACTGGTTAGGAGGAAGCCTGGAGAAGCTTACAACCCAGACTGTCTTGCCCCTACAGTAAAACATGGGGTGGATCAGTCATGATCTGGGGTTGTTTCAGTCTGAGTGGAACAGGGCAAATGCAATTGTGTGAAGGCCGAATGAACCAGGTCATGTACAGGACTACCCTTGAAAACAGTCTTCTTCCATCAGCTGGAAAACTCTTTCCTGCCTCAATGACTGGATTTTCCAACAAGACAATGCCCCTTGCCACACGGCAAGGTCAGTTAAAGCCTGGATGGAGAACCACAACATTCGCACCATGCCTTGGCCTGCTCAATCACCAGATCTTAATCCAATTGAAAACCTGTGGAAAATCATCAAACTCAAAATGGAGAACCACAAGCCCAAAAACAAAGAAAATTTGTTTGAATTTGTCCAACAGGAATGGGCTGCTGTGACAGCAGAACAATGTCAGAAGCTGGTGGAGAGCATGCCAAGACGCATGGCTGCAGTCATCAAAAACAATGGTTATGCAATCAAGTATTAACTCTTGTGTGTATCATGTGTTTAAAGCAAACAGAAAAGAAAACATGGAATGCTTAAAAGTAGTGTTTTTGGCGGTACAATGCCATAGCTATTGATGTAAGAATTTAAGTAATTTTGGTTATTATCAAGAAAACCATGGAAAATGAATAGTTCTTAGTTCTTAAATTAAACTTTCATGAGCTATTTTTGTTGTTATCATTATAATTGTCCAAACAAATGTACCTTTAGTTGAGCCAGGCATTAAAATTAACAAGAAATTGAAGAAAACAAGGGTGGTCTAATAATTTTTTCCATGACTGTACATACATGTGTGTGTGTGTGTTTTATGTATGCATCTATGCATATATGTGTATTCATTTTATGCAGATCTTTATGCTCTGTTGTTGAGTATCTTGACACAACACTTGTTATAAAAACATCATATCCAGAAACCTTTCTCATTGTTTAATTCCTATGAAATAAAATTCCTCTAACAGGGTTAAAAGGATTGTAGTTTTTTCAGTGCATTTTGCTTCACCAAATAACATGTTTGGTTAAATATTTGAGCCTGTAGCTTCAAAAATAAATCAGTTATCAATCAAGACGAATATACAGTCTGCAAGAGTTAAAAAAACTTTTCCAGGAGTTAAAGACAAGACATTTAGCAGGACTGATTACAGGATAAGTAAAAACATTTTAAATGCTTTAAATATGCAAAATCCAAATAAGTTTTCAAGAGTACATAGTTTAATTCAAAATTTATTAGAGAATTTCTGATGATTAATATTTTCTCCACTGTTTGAAGCTTGGCTGTGTCTTTAAACAGAATAACTTAGTTGTGATAATTAAAAGGGAAAAAGAAAAAAATATCAATACTTCCAAAAATATTGATTGATTTGCCTTAAATTTGCTCTGTTTGATATTATTGTAGGGGGCTGGTTTGGGAATAGGCCCCACGTAGACAGGCTCCTTGTGATATCTTTTCACAGGGCCCAACATTTTTGGCAGTGCCTCTGACTACTACTTCTTCTAATAATAATAAGAACTATTATTTTTGTTGTTTTTGTTGTACTTAAACATTGTACAGAATTAAAATGGTCAACTAAATAATGGCTGATATATCTGTTTCATCAATCTTGTCTTTATTTCAGAATGAGTTTGAAATAAAAATTGAGTAATAACATAAAAAATAAGGTTATAGTGTTACTCTCAAATTACGTCTTAAATTAGTTCTGACTGTATGAAATCTCTGTCATCAAAGTTCTGTAGCTGTCATACAAAATTGCTTACCTTGGTAGATGCTGAAATACAGACTTACTAAATTGTACAGATACAGTACCAAATACTCGGGCAATCATCTATTTCAGCCAACATGGGACTTTTAATAAATTTCACCCATAGACAGTGATGTATATGTGGCTAAAAAACACAAACCACTAAAATGCTTTTATGCGAACCACAGCCAGTAGTAAGGAACAAGAAGATACAAAACTACAAAATCTAACCACTAATGGTTGGAACATTTATTAAATGTCAGACCATACAGTTTGGGCGTAAACCTTAGTTCAAATGAATCATAAAATAAATAGACAAAAAACACTTCCATACCAGAAATATCAAATTAAACGAAACCCTGTATCATTTTTTCAATTTTTGTATTTATTATTTTGAAAGCACTGCTGCACGGCTTCCTGTCCCGTGCTCCTGTTTCCTTCTAGCTTCACGCGCTTCTGTCCAGCCCGCCTTCATCGGCAGGTCTCACGTCAATCATCCTCTTTGGGAATTCAGTGAGCGCCAGCTGGACAGCAACAAGTACAAGTGCACGGAAACCAAAGCACAGAGACAAAAACAGAGCCTGTGAGGATTTTAAAGCAGCAAAGTTAGTGTACTGAAGGAAACAGCCGGCTGATAGTATCCTCCTTACTGTTGTCGGCTAATATAGGCAACAACAGTCATTGTTTTGATAGTATTTATTAATCCTCTAACAAACAAAAATATATCATTCCATTTGATTAATGGGACATGTGAACAACGTCTCTTTGAATTTAGGCGATGAGCGTTCAAATGTTTCTCCCAGCATGCTTTGTGCTTTCTGCACAACTGTGAGGCAAGGTGCATGCTATGTGCTATTGCGCCACAAGAGGACGCTCATAGACCAGTTAGAACTTTTCAGCATTCAACTCAACGCTGAAAAATGTCTCCCTTCTCACATGATCAGCCCTGACAACAATACAGAAATGATTAACAGAAAGCCTGTTTATAAAAGTGGTTCTCAGCATTTTCTCTGTCATGGAACCATTGCGAAATGTGGAAAAATCTGATGGGCCTGGTCAAAGTATAATTTACTTTACGGTCTGTCACAATCTGGGACAGACAAGTATATCTAATCTAATCTAAATTTCACCCCAGTAAAATGGACTCATAAAACAGGAAAATTCAACATCCAGCTGAACATCAACTTACACACTCAAGGTTGTCATCAGATCATTTTCTGCCATTTAGTGGATTACCACTGTGAATCGTACGCCCGGGTCGGATGCACACAGTCCTGATAATATTAGCCACAAGGTTTAGCTTCCATTTTGCATAATGTTTAATTTTTTTACTTGACAATGTTGACTTTTTTAATCCAAAAAGGTCATGATTGTATGTTCTGTCATAGTCTGAAGGCTCAGATTCAGAATGGCTTGTTTTGCAGCAGCTGCTAAGTTTATTGCACACACCTCAGCAATGCCTGCCTGCTTAAAAATGTGTGCTATTTGGTCAATGCTCATTGATGTCAGACTTTTCATCCAGTAGCTCCGACAGTGATCTCAGGAGTGAGGGCATATGAGACAATTTTGTCATGGCTAAAACACTAATCACCTCTAAAGTCATAATAACTCTTTGGTCTAATTTCTATATATTTCCAAGGCACCCCTCACAAAGCCTTGGCAACCTGTTTTAGAAAGGCTAACACAACAGTCTGACATGCAGCTGTCATTACATTAACATTTGCCAGTTGCCAGTTCAATTATTGTGTTCAAAGTTGACAGTAATTCTGAGCATTTATTACAATTTAAACTGACATTGATCAACCAGGTAAGTGTCCCAACTGTTCACTTTAAAACAGTAATATGTATTTTATACAGGGGCGGCATGTTGGAGTAGCGGGTAGTGCATGTACCTCATAGCTAGAAAGTCGCCAGTTGAAGCCTCGGGTCAGGCAATGCCTTCCTTTGTGAGGTTTGCATGTTCTACCTGTGCATGTGTGGGTTCTCTCCCAGCACTCCAGCTTCCTCCCACAGACCAAAACACATGCTAATTAGGTTTATGGGTGTCTTCAAATTGCCCTTAGGTTTGAGTGTGAGTGTGAATGTTGGTCTGTCTCTCTATGTGCTGGACAAAATATTTTTTTTTGTGAAACATTTCTAAATACACATATTACTAATATAACTTGAGCAGCAGTTGCTTAGTTGCTGGATGACCACACTCTAACCTTCTAAGTTATCTTGCATCTTTGTACTGCTCATCCTTCCTTTTGTCTGACTTAAAAGGACTTTTGATCACAGTTTGTCACGAGGTATTTATATCCATCTTGATGTGAAGGTGGTTTGTGGCTTGAACTGGTGTCGTTAAGGGTGTGATGAGAACTGACATTTTAAAGAACATTTGAAAGAAAACTCACTCTTATCTTTCATGCTGCGTTGAACTTTACAGTCCCTGCACATGAGCAACAAGCTATCATCAACACAATCACCATCATAAGGTCAAGGTGGCCTTTCCTTCCCATACAGGAGAAAAATACTTACAATTGGAAAGTGATAGTTTCCAAAACAAAGGATGAAGTAAGAAATAAAGGAGGGAACAGTTAAACTGAATAGAAGCAAGGGACGACTCAGAAAGAACTGTCCTGGGATTCTCTAAAAATTGGACTCCACGCTTTATGAAATTTGTTTTCCTGGTTAGTTTTACAGGTAGTAAAACAAATTTTCAAAGTTGAGATAGGAAAGTGAGTCTCTAAACCAGTGCTAGATTGAACTTTCAAGTCCTGACACTAAAGTATTAACCTTGTGTCAATTATAGATTTAGAAGAATATTGTCTGTGGTTAACTTTGTTTTAAACACGATGTGGATCATTTTTAAGAGGGAAGAGTAAAAAGTGGCGTGTGAATTAATTTGACACCAAGTGTTAAGTCAAGTGTTAGGTCAACTAATTTATCACTTTTTAGAAAAATAAGTTACAGCTTCTGAGAAACTATCCCAACACTGAATAAATGCATGTATTCATTATAAAGTAAAGCATATCAATTCAGAAAGAGTTCCAGACTTAATTAATCCATCAGTGATTCACAAACTTTTTTCCAAAGGCTCCCCTTTGGCAGATGGAAATATTTCCAAGGCTTCACACATCAACAAAAAAAAAATATTCAGTTATCACCAATAACACAGTTTGCCCAACCAAATTCTATACAGAAGTTAGAATTTATCTCAATCACAAGTAAAAGTACAGAGAAGCTTTGACAACTAACTTGAAACAATTAACACAGATAAAACAGATCACAAGTTACAGTGAACTATACCACAGAAGCTTCCAGATATAACAACAGTCTTTGCTTTTAAAACTGAAACCTTAAAGCCCTAAGGTAAACATCAGGTGCACTGACAGAAACGTTGGGCCCCATGAAAAGACATAAGATTGGGTTCTATGCCAAACCAGCCCTGCACAGTTTCTCATTCAAGCACCTGTAAAAAAACTGATAAATGAAAATAATTATTTAATATTTTAAATTAATAAACCTCTTTTAATCCAATCTTTGCTCTTTAACCTTGTAAAAGATTTGAAACTTCGCAGATGGTACATTAATTTTGCTTTATTATAATTTGTAAAGACCCAAATATTTACCTCCGCCAAGGAGGTTATGTTTTCGGGACAGTTTGTTTGTCTGTCTGTATGTCTGTCTGTCTGTATGTCTGTCTGTCCGTCTTTCTGTCTGTCCGTCCGTCTGTCTGTCTGTGAACAAAATAACTCAAAAAGTAATGGACAGATTTTGATGAAATTTGCAGGAAATGTTCAGCATGGGAAAAGGAAGAACTGATTGGATTTTGGTGTTAATCCGAATCAGTGTCTGGCCTCCATGGCGAAAAATGTGATTTCTGTGAATAACTACTGAACTAAAATAGATATCTTAGGTATGTTTTCATGGTCAAGGAATCTAAATATTTCGATGAAATAAAGGTAGGACTAATATTTATGGTCAAAATCACAATATGGCTAAGGACTGTGGTGCTGGCGGAGGTCTGCGCTCTGCAAGTGCTTTTCTAGTTGAACATGGTATTTGGAATAACATAAGCTTAGACAAAAAACTCTCTAATAAATGTCCCAAAAGGCCACTCTTTCATATGAATATTATTTAATGGATGTTAATCAACACAAATGAAGCTTAAATATTACTCTTTAGAAACCACAAGAAACCCCCCACCCCTCACCCACAAATACATACCACAGTTTGGATGCCTTCTGGGAAACGCCCAGTATGTGTGATTGCCAGTCCAGCATCAGGACTCGATATGACTCATCATGTCTTCTTGTTATTATAGTTGTTGTAATGTCAAGAGTAGATAGTTATCAGCTTCTAACAACCTCAAAGTCATCTAAAAATGCAATGCAAGACTCACCCAGTTTAATCTGAGATAGACGACAGCCCCCATGACCCTGAAAGGGTTAAGCAGTAGAGATATTGGATGGGTTGATGTTATAAGTTGAAGGTTTGATAGATGCTTGTGAGTTAAACCTTTATGCTATTGTTTCATAATATCTCTTTAAAGTTTTTTGCCTTTGCCAATCACATTTAAGCCTAAAATATCACAAAGAATCGGGTCAGTGTGTGAAGATTTCTGGGTTTCACAAAATGAGTAGCACCCTTGAATTTTAGTCCACCACAAGCCTTATTATCTCCAATTATTCAAGGGCAAAGGGAAAAATAGCTCGGCTTTTAGTCAAGAAAACCAGTGTGATGCTAACTTCTTAGCCATCAAAAACATAGATCACCCCTACACCACTCTTACCAAAGGATAGACCAGTCACCCAACCAGAGCAGACTGGACCCTCAAGGGTCAGGGTTTTTAAAAAGCATTTCAGTTGGTTTGAGAAGACAGCTGGATCGGGTTAATCAGCATGTGAACATTAGGTATGTTTTTAACATCAGTGATCAAAACTAAATACATGAATCTAAGTTCAGGGAAAAATATGGGCTCTTCAACAGCACTCTGAGAATGACCCAAAAATATTTTAAATCTTTATTAAGTTCTGGTTGTCACAAAATAGTTGACACTCTCATCTAAAAATGGTCAATTTTGTTATGAATCATATTCAGTTAGAATAGTTACAGGTAACCACCTGCGCAGCTGCTCCACATCTGACAAACTGTGCTCTAAAAAACAAGTCTAATTCCTGTTCTAGAATATTAGCTGTTATAGTTATTACCATTTGATATGTTGCATAAAGTGGGAGAAAGATGCTTGAGCAAGATATTTCTTGATAGTAACACAAAGATTTTATCGCTCTAGAGGAAAATAGACAATTTGTCATATATGCAGCATATATTATTTAATTGGCTATTATGTCTAAACATGTAAGTGTTCATAGTTACGGCTTTAGACTGGACATCTTTTTAATCAGTCTTCTAAGAGGATAGGTAGGGGTTAATTGATGGCAGAAGTGTGACTGAAAACAACCTTAAACTATCTCTTAAAAAAGTGTGAAAATATATTAATCTATAATTTAACTAACAGTTTTATCAATCAGATCCTTTTGAACATTTGTCTCTATCCTATGGAACTGTGTTTGCCCTGAACATAAAATCTGCAGAGTTTTTTTGGGTGTTGACATAAAGGTACTTTTTGGTACCACATGTTTTTGAGAAATATATTAGACAGTGAGCTTCGAGAATGTGTAAATTCAGACTGCTGATAAGATCTTGTCACACTTCAGAGGCAAGCAGGAAACAACATTTGTTCTTCTCTCACCTCTCTTCCAAGGCTGCTGACTCTTTGACAGTCCCTTCTTAACCATATAGCACCCATTTATCACAGAGACAAAAGTTTAAAAAAGAAAAGAGAGGACCACTGAGGTGCTACTCCTGAAAAAAACACAGAGACAAAACCATGGCAGGTGAGTGCAATCACTTATTTATTTATTAATTTTAATACATGGAGTCACTGATTTAAGAGACTCACTGTGTTTGCCCCTTTAATATTTCCACATAATCTCAGAAAAAAGTGTGTCATTTCACAGTAAATTACTTACTTATAACTGCAGTTTTTTTACAGTATGATACTGTAAGATTTTCAAAGTAACAAACCTGTCCTAGTAAGTTGTGTTTTTACCACAACCCTGACACTTATTTACTGTAAAAGGACAATTTAGTGTTTTAAAATGAAAGTAAAATACTGTTTCACAACTCGGTGCTGTTATTTAAAAGTGACCCAGACACAGTATCACTGTAAGTTTAAAGTAGGGCTGCAAAATAATCTATTGTACAGTTCAATATCTGTTATTAACTGTGATCTTACAGCATACTACTGTTATTTTTCTATACATTACTATAATTTTACAGTGATCTCAACATGCATCCATGGTCTGTGCCCCATTGTGAAATTACGACATGATTTTTTCCTTTGGTCACAACAGTTAGTTTTACGTTTCTATACTTATTGGAATATTACTGCAATTCAGTAGCCAGTAAATTCCTGTCAAGTTACAATATGTATGGTACAATGAATTACTGTAATTTTACAAATATTTATCCAACACAACAGCAAAAGTCTCTTAAAATAATTTGATAAGAAATTCACTGCAAAAATAGAGTCAGTTTCATCAGTGCATTTTAGTTCCAAAGATCTTACACAATAAAAATGATGTATCAAATCAATAAACAAATGAAAATGAGTCCAATCACAGCCCTGTTGTTGATGATTTTCTACAGTGATTAGAGGAGTCTTACCTCCAGCCGAACATGTCAAAACTAAATATATCATTATCGATTTTTAAAGAAAACAAATGTGCATTAAATCACGCATAAAAAATCTGACTAACCCTACCATTTTGCAATCCCAAAAGTAGCTTGGTACACTGATTTAAAACTGGGTTGGTGAGTAAAAGGCTCACCAGCATCTGTTTTGTTGAAGGAAACGAGGTGTACTGAGATACCCGTCGACCTTCTCTGAGCACACACGTGGATGCTGGGGTTGAAAGCAGGAGTGCAGTACTGAAGCAGTATGCTAATTTATACATCAAAGAGATCATATCATGCCTTTTGAGTTTTGTTTGCACTTTAGAGTGTTTAATAAGTCTCCCTAATGTGACACTATACTCCTGCATTGGACAACAAAATCCCCAACATCAGGACCTTTAGCTTCTTTGAACAGTGCCGGTGACTGCCTGGAATGACTGAATCCCCCAGCCTCAGTATTTGATGCTGTTATTGATGCTTTTCTGCCTTTGTTGGCTGGAGTGAAGGAGTAGAGGCTACACAGCAAAGGGCTCAAGACAAACATTTAACCCATACTGGCTGGGGAGTTGTGTACATGGAGTGTGTTGGCATACCTCCTCAGACTTTTGTAACCTCCTCTTTACAATTAGACCAATCACTGTTAGGTACTACCGTTGTTACATCACTACTTCAAGTCCATAAACTGGGGGTGGCTACCCTAAAGCAGAGGATAGACTTAAAAGAACAACAGAGTGGCAAAAACTGACCAACAACCACAGAGAAGACCAGTCAACTAGTCAGATAAGTCTCAGCCCTCCAGGTTCAGGGGACCTTAGAGTGAAGCTCAAACAGAGCTTCTCAGATGGAGAGAAAACAGAGGCTGTGTCAGTAAATAAAAACTGGAAGGTTTTTTGAACAATATTGATTATGAGCATACTTTAGCAGCCAACAAAACTGAATGTAAGTTGAGTTAGAGAAAATAATATCCCCTTCAATCTGTATTAAAATAATATTCAATGCTTTCAGGCCAAAACCTCTTATTTCCATTTTTACATATAACCTGGCTGTTGTTTACCTTTCATGTTGGTGAATATGTTGAACAATTTGAAGAAAAAAACAAACTCTAATTGGAACAACACAATATCTTTCTATTTAGTAGAGCATTCTTTTAATTTCCTGATAGTGATTATTCACTCGTTTCCCTTCAATGCAACATTTGACTTTTTTAATGTATAAGCTATTCACTGATAATGATGTTTAGTCTGAGGACTACTCTCTCGACCAGATCACTATCTGTACTGCTGTCATCACTCTGTTGGTACAAAAAAAAGAAAACATGCTGACATCATGAACCATGTGCAAAACCATTTGTGAGAAAAGAGGCCCAACCATTCTTATGGCCAATCCTTATGGTTTGAATACATCAATTTATGAGCAAAAACTTTGAAGGGACTTTTATGGAAAGTTATGAACAAAAACACTTTAATTAAAAAGAATAAAATAAATTAAATCAGATGTCTTCTTTCTGTCTGTTTTTAAAATGTATTTCAGCCCCTAATATCTTGTTTTCCTTTATTTCCAGTCATAAAATGTGTCCGTCATTATACTACAACCCCCTTAAAAAATGAGCCCTTTAAAAAGAAGAGTAAGTCTTTGACCTACTCTTTTGTAAAGTGTCCTGAGGTAACATTTGTTAGGTTTTGATGTCATACAAATGATGATTGATTGATTAATTGATTGACTCAGTCAGTACAGTCCACTTTCTTATGGCATGGTTAAACATTTACCTTCTGATGTTTGTCAGATCACTCTGTAATTATGTTGACTGCCTACTGATTATACTGAATTTGTTTTTTACGTACCCTTGGTCTACTTTGTGCTGCCTTTGCTGATTTACTTACTTTGAATGAGCCACAAAAAGACCTTTTGTTTCACTGGAAACTTTAAAGAGGGTGTCAAATGATAAGTAACTGATAGTCCATCTTGACAAATAAAGTTATTTATTGCCTTTCACTGTATTCCAGATGTTATGCACTTTATTTGTCTGTATGGCTTGTTGATGCAGAAACTTTCCTAACTGTGCTGCTGCTCATCTTGTCAAGACATTTTTAATTGTAATAAGTTTCTTCTCCTGGTCAAATTAAGGCTAAATAAATTAATAAACCAATATTTTTATTAGTTTTTGTCATATACTGCTCTGAATTGACATTTATTTGCATTTTGGTTTAAAAATAAGCCTTTTGAATCTGGACTTAACCTTAAAAAAGAGACAGTAGGAGTACAATTGAAAACAAAAACAGTGTGTAGAGAATTGCAGGCAGGATTTGAAGTTCATTCCTCCAATTTTAGGGCATTGACCCATTCACATGGACCAAGAGGTCATAAGCACAAGGCTATTAGCACATCACAAGTATTTTTTTTGGTGTCAAGAGGAAGTTTTATGTTCATCTGAAGGTTGCACGTTCTATTCATTACGCTGTTGTGTTTCACCGTGTTACACCAGCAGGTGGCACTACAACATTGACTTCAAATTGACACTGAGTAGTGAGAAACTTCCTGTCTTTTAAGAAGATTTCCTCCTTGACAGTAGTGTTGTTTTTAACCCTTTTTTGCTGTTTAGGTCAGACATTGACAGCAATATTTAAAAAAAAAACATAACAATAACTTTTTTAAGTGAAAAAAGATCAGTAAAACTGTTACAAAATATTAAACCTTTGTACACATTTTAGTAGACTTTCTGATCCAGGTCAAATTTGACCAACATGAAAAAAGGAAAATACTGACCTAACACACCAGATTAGGTAAGGTAATTAGGTAAGGAAATAAGGTAATATATTATCAGATGAAAGTGTGTTTTTTTTTTTTTAAAACAAAGGCAGATTTTAAATGGGAAAACAGTTCACCTGCTTTCTAAAGCAATACAAATGACAATTTATTTGTTCATATGCGTCAGATAGGTTATTAATACATACTATAAAGCAAAGTGCATGTTATACTTATTTAATCAGGGCTCAGGCACCCCTTTCATTTAATCACAGCCCTCCAAAATAATAATAGAGGTGATAAGTGCTCCACTTGTTTAGTTTTTTTGTCCATGTGGCAAAAATGTGGAAGGCATTGGTTTCAGCTTGCAAAAGAGCCAGAGTACTTGATTTTGGCTTGCAAAGCACTATATTTCAAATGTTTTATGTTAGAAGCAGAGGAACATCCCTGGCCTTTTTGAAATATAGCTGAACAGCATGTTTTGTGTTTTTTGGTAGACTGTTTTGGTGCACAGTGTAGAGACTGTGTGTGACAAATCCTGTTCTCAAAACTTTGAGGTCATGATAGTAAAAAGCTGTCAAATATATCTGAACAAAGAGTTGACTTTCCTTTAATGCTGAATAACTTACAGTATAATATGAAATGATAAAAAACACCTATGCCAACAGAATACTTAAAGAAAAACACTCAGATAATAATTATTGGTGTAAAACTCATTTCACTTTTAATACTATTAACAAATATCTCTCATGAAGGATAATATTTCTTGTCCATTAAGCAAGGAAGTTTGATTCTATTTCATTATTTCTTCAAGTGCTGAGCCCTTCTTAAAGTCTGAATCTGAAACTGCCTCCACTATACAGACCTGTAGTTCAAAATTTGGGTTGTATACACATCTGAGAAATTTCAGGGTAAAAACTGACCAAGGTGATACAGTGAGGGCACAAAAACACTGAATGAACAGCATGTAGGGATAAATGGAGTTAATTCAACATTAATGCAATGAAATAGAACAATCAATTTTAAAACAGCTTTGACTGTAAATTGTGTATATCATCTATATGCAAAAAATGCAGAGTTATCTGAAAAAATCCATTGCACATATTTAATTCAAGATTTGACAGTTTGGCTAAAAAAAATATATCCATTGTTATTTCTCTTCACAGATAATGAAGAAAATTTAACGACCACCTCAGTCTATGATTATTTGGAGTATTATAGCATTGGCGTCAGCGATGCTGCTCCATGTGACATTGAGGAGGCATGGGACTTTGGAAAGGAGTTCCTGCCCGCTCTCTACAGTTTGGTCTTCATTCTTGCCTTTACAGGTATGTATTCTACCAGACGTGTAAGAGACTGTGAAGGGAGAGAGAGAGAAAAAAATCACAAGAAATCCTTATATTATTGGCATATCAAAATATACAATATATCATTATTGAGCTGTCAAAGATCTGAGTGAGCTCCTCAAAACCCTTCGAAACATCGTCGAAAGAAAAGAAACATTAATTTTTCAGGACATGTGACCTTTCATTGTCAAAGTAACTAGATGATTTTTGAGTTTATATTCTGTATATGACTTTTAACATATAAGTGTTTCTTTAATTATTTTAGTATCATTAGTTCTAATTAGGTTTTATCAGTTCTTTAAATACTTTTTAAACTTTTCACAGGAACAAAATAGATATACAGTACATCAAACACAACTTTGTTGTGCTGCTGGATTAGTCTGATTAAATGTCTGTAGTCAGAAAGATCCAATCAACAAAGATTGTGAGCTGCCCAAACTGGGATGGCCCAATCAGAGTCCTTCAGAGTAGGAAGAGGTGGGAGCTACAAGAGAGATGACAGCAGAAAGTGACTGCTGGTACAGATGCTCACAGTTTCAGTGGCAGTTTTTTCAGATCTGGACTCCATTTTTTATTAAATGAAAAACAAATAACAACATTACAAACCTCTCTATAAAGCATATTTCCTCCACTTTCAACATGGTTTGCCACGAGTTTGTTTTATGAAGTGGCTCATGTTGTGCCCCCCTGTGATAGAGCCCTCTGACTACATTATCTGATTGGCTTGTATTGAATGCGACTGACCGAATGATCGCCTGCTGGACATGCTTTTGAAAGGGTCTGCCCACTCCCAAACATTTCCTATCAATCAATCAATCAATCAAACTTTATTTATAAAGCACTTTTCATACATGAGATGTATCACAAAGTGCTGTACATTAAAATAAACAAGCAGATCAGGGAGGTCTTTCTATGAGGTCTTTCTGGCGACCCCCATGTTAACAGAAGTTGATCATCCCTGATTTAAGTGCATTTTTTTTCTCTTCCTCTCCCCAGGTAACAGCCTGGTGGTGTGTGTCCTGGTGAAACACCGCCACCAGACCAACCTGACAGACATCTGCCTCTTCAACCTGGCCCTCTCTGACCTCCTCTTCGTCTTGATGCTGCCCCTCTACAGTCACTACTCTTCAGTCAATGAGTGGATGTTTGGGAACTTCATGTGCTCTTTCGTCTCAGGCTTGTACACCACTGGCTTCTTTTGTGGCTGCTTCTTCATTGTCGTAATGACGGTTGACCGCTACCTGGCCATCATACATGCTCTTGGGACACTGAAATATCGCACTTTGAAGGCAGGCGTTGCTCTGAGCGTGGCCGTTTGGATGCTCAGTCTGTTTGTCTCTATGCCTGTTTTTGTCTTCACCAGAGTTGATCAATCTCAGCAGGCAAAGTGTTACTTTCAACCAGAGAACAAAGTTTGGAACCACTATAACGTCATTACCATAAACATACTGGGTCTTCTGATCCCCTTTTTGGTCATGGTGGTTTGTTACTCCAGGATCATCACCAGACTGATGAACACTAGGAACACAAGGAAGTATCGTGTTATCAAGCTCATCATCTCCATCATGATCATCTATTTCATATTCTGGGCTCCCTATAACATCACCCTCTTCCTGACCTCCCTGAAGGCTTATCTGCCAGGTGACAAGTGCGACGTTGAGAAACATTTAAGAATAGCAGAGGCAGTGGCAGAGACTTTTGCTTACACACACTGCTGTCTGAACCCCATTATTTACGCATTCGTGGGACAGAAGTTTATGAAGCGTGTCTTGCAGTTGCTGAGGAAGTGTGTGCCCTGGTTTCCTCTGACCTTGACAGCAGATTTGTCGGATAGCTCATCGAGGAGAAGCTCAGTCATGTCCAGGTCATCAGAGGTCACCTCCACTTTTATCAAGTAAAACAGATGGACTGAAGTAAAATCTTTTTTTGTTTTTGCATTTTTCCTCACTGCGTTTTTAGTGGTTGGACTTAGCTGGAAGGAAAACAAGCATCCAGATGAATTATTTGGTTTTTAGTTAGAGGAAAATGCAGGTTTCCATGAATTTGCAAAGTTATTAAACCATGAGTGTTTGGTTCAGTTGGCATTGGCTACATCCAACTCTCTCTATACCCCCTTATCTTCAAATATGGCAAGAAAGGTGTGCACCTAAATGGACTTGGTATATGGACTTGAGTATACATAGAGCTTTTCTCGTCCTTGACCACTCAAAGCAACTTTACATCACAGGACAAATCTACCCATTCACTTGTCCACTCTCACATTAGCTTACTGTTGGTTGAAGTTTCTATGTTAGTTATTCATCAGCATCAACTAACACATTCTTGCCCTTTCACATCAATTTACACTCCTCTGACACAGCAGTGGAAACAAGTTAAGTGTCTTGCCTTGCATCCAGCGCTAGGCTCAAACCTGCAGCCTCCCAATTACTGTCTGAGCAAACTGTCAGACTTCATCATCGACACACCTCTACAGATCTCCATGAAGCATTGTTCTGTACAGACATTTTGATGGCAACAGTAGTCAAAAGGATGCTCACTTGGATCCACAGATGTAGCATCCAGTGACATCCAGTCAGGAGCAGCCACAGGCCAACTAGAGGAAAGATAATTACCTTCACTTCCCAAAATAATTTAAAAATGAGGTGTGAGTCATGTGAGTGTCTCCATGGAACATTTGCGGCAGAAACTGCCTCCAGAGATGACAATAATACCTCTATGAAGCAAAGAAAGTATGGAGTTATAATGTAAGCATGTAAATAGTTTTTGCTATTGCTAAACATGTTTTTATTGTTTTCTCATAATAGCCAGGGCTTGACTGAACTATATGGTCAGCTTTCTTCCATGCATTTTAAAACAAACAAAAAAAATTCCTGCTCCTCAATCACCCTAGATCAGTGGTTCCCAAAACTTTTTGCAGCCTGTATCCCCTCAGACACTTGACCTCTAGCCATGTACCCCCTGCTCTCACACACTTACAGCAGCTACAAAAGAAATGATTCTGCAAGCCTGCCTTTGGCCCCGCCTCCCACATCTAATATGCATACTGTACAAATAACATCTTTTAAAGTTAATTGTTTCTCTCTAAATTGATTTATTTACCAGCAATGTCAGTGGGCAACGCCAGTCAACTTTTGAAAGAGAAATGTACATTTCTGAAACATATCGAGTTATGAACTTGAAGCTGTTATAAACTCACCACAGCTTTAATGAGACGACTGTCTGACTGAACTTATGTTACTATGAGAATCTTAGGGAATTCAGGACAGATTTCCTTCTCCAAGATGCCTCACCAGTCCATCCTCCAACCTCTCTGCCAACACTTCAGGCTTTATAAAAGCTCACAATACAAACATTTGCCAGTTTGACCTTTAAACAACTGTTTGAAATCTGACAGGTATTCGCGTACCCCCTACATCACTTTATGTAACCCGAGGGGTACACGTACCCCAGTTTGGGAACCACTACCCTAGGTCATACTTAAACTTATCATACTAAGGTGTTTTTGTGCCTCCTTAGAGTTACTTTTTCCCATGGGGCCACAGTTGGAAAAGGAGGGGTTCATATACAATGAAATATGTTTGAGCCAAAAAGAGCCCGTTTACATATTGCATTAATTTCTGGCAATTCCAGTACCAAGTAGTGGCCCTTCATGCTCTGTGTGAATGTACATCAGCAGGTATTGGTGGCAGTCCTGCTATCTCCTATCTGATAGCTCGGACTACATTCAGAGGTGCTCACCTGGATTGGTTTAGAGTGTCGACCCTCATGTATACTTTAAGCCATTAAAGCCCCAACAAGATTCCTAGCTCATGGATAGGTGTCCCTGTATACCATTTGCAATGGAGTTGCTGGCAATATTAATGAATTAAGGCAAACTGTCAAAGGTTATAGGCTATAAAGTCCTGGTTAGTTATACTCGGTTGGTTTGGCATTTCAGTTCATCTTGGGTCAAGGCCGGTTAAGCAGTCTAACTCTGCTGGCCATTGAGAGAACACTGGTAAAATCCCGGAAAAGTCACGTAGTTGGTACGACGGTCACAGATCATTATCTTGAAAAGGAACGGAGGGTAGAATTTACATTTAAATAAATAAACAAATTTATGATTTAGACCAGAAAAAAAAGAGCTTCCCCTCCTTGACTGACCAGCAGCCGCCACTGATAGTGGGATACTGTTTGTTAAAGGTGAGTCTTGTTCGAAGATCAGAAACATTATAACTGACACAAATGTAAACAGAAATAAAAACTGAATATACTTAATATATTAATATCTAATTCTATTCCTGGATGAATTCCCTGCAAGGAAACAGAAAATGGAATATTGAATACATGAAAAAGCTGAATTGAGCGTCAGACATCCACAGTGAACAAAGAGCTTGGAACAACAAAACAAATGGAGTTTAAATAAATGACATATTGAGTCAGAATTCATTTAAAATCTGCTAAATATCAAAATTACAATGTCAAAATTAGTAATTTAAACTTTTCTTTGAAACAGTCTCTGGACTGCCAATAGCTGAGAGGTTATCTTCAGGCATTTCAATTAACTTAGTCGCTTAGGCCCACTGTCTCTACTATTTTTAAGACTCGAAATAATTGGATATAATCTACTTTTTAAGCTGTTTTGATTTGCTATGGGTTTTGAATATTCAATTTTAAGTTTTTTTGTGATCCAATAAGAATCACCATCATTCTGAATGATATTATCTCTACCACCCTCTGAGCATCCAAGCAGCCCCTATTGAGCATTTGCATGTGACGTCAAAACATGTTCCATTTTGGCTGAACAGCAAGGATGCCATCCAGCATGCTAACTCCAAAACCCTCCGTGGTGAACTTTAATATTCAACCATTATTATTCAATGTTGTGTGATGGACCATTGTAACAAGGCTTTAAATGTAGTCATATATCTATATATCTATATATCTATATATCTATATATATATATATATATATATATATATATATATATATATATATATATATATATATATATATATATATATATATATATATATATATATATATATATATATATATATATATATATATATATATATATATATATATATATATATATATATATATATATATATATATATATATATATATATATATATATATATATATATATATATATATATATATATATATATATATATATATATATATATATATATATATATATATATATATATATATACAGTCATTGAAAAATTATTAGACCACCCTTGTTTTCTTCAATTTCTTGTTAATTTTAATGCCTGGCTCAACTAAAGGTACATTTGTTTGGACAATTATAATGATAACAACAAAAATAGCTCATGAGAGTTTAATTTAAGAACTAAGAACTATTCATTTTCCATGGTTTTCTTGATAATAACCAAAATTACTTAAATTCTTACATCAATAGCTATGGCATTGTACGCCAAAACACTACTTTTAAGCATTCCATGTTTTTCTTTTCTGTTTGCTTTAAACACATGATACACACAAGAGTTAATACTTGATTGCATAACCATTGTTTTTGATGACTGCAGCCATGCGTCTTGGCATGCTCTCCACCAGCTTCTGACATTGTTCTGCTGTCACAGCAGCCCATTCCTGTTGGACAAATTCAAACAAATTTTCTTTGTTTTTGGGCTTGTGGTTCTCCATTTTGAGTTTGATGATTTTCCACAGGTTTTCAATTGGATTAAGATCTGGTGATTGAGCAGGCCAAGGCATGGTCTTGATGTTGTGGTTCTCCATCCAGGCTTTAACTGACCTTGCCGTGTGGCAAGGGGCATTATCTTGTTGGAAAATCCAGTCATTGAGGCAGGAAAGAGTTTTCCAGCTGATGGAAGAAGACTGTTTTCAAGGGTAGTCCTGTACATGACCTGGTTCATTCGGCCTTCACACAATTGCATTTGCCCTGTTCCTCAGACTGAAACAACCCCAGATCATGACTGATCCACCCCCATGTTTTACTGTAGGGGCAAGACAGTCTGGGTTGTAAGCTTCTCCAGGCTTCCTCCTAACCAGTAAGTTGGCTGGAGTGGGCATCAATTCAAAATTGGATTCATCACTGAAGAACCTTAGCCCAATCATCAACAGTCCAATCCTTGTGGTCTCGAGCAAAGAGTAACGGGCCTTCCTCTGCCTTTCATTGATGAAGGGCTTCTTGCGTGCTCTGTGTGACTTCAAACCAGCTTCAACAAGTCGGTTTGAACTGTCCTTGCTGAACAAGTCACATTTCTCGACAGTGCCCACTCATTTTTAAGGTCCCTGGAGGTCTGGCGATTCCTGACACAGGAGCGGATGAGTGCAGTCATCTCGTGGGAGTAGAAAAGGCGTTTCCTGCCACGGCCAGGTAGCAATTTGGTAGTGCCATGTTCAGCTTGTTTTTTTGTTGTAATGAGCGGCTGTCTTGGAGATCTTCAGTTTTTTAGCTACCTGTCTCTCCTCATGCCAATTTCCAGCAGTGCCAAGATGGCTGCCTTTGTGGCTTCACATAATTCTTTTGTTTTAGGCATTATGTGAGAGCTGACAACTTCTGAGTTGTGCTACGGCTTGAATGTAAGCAGGAAACCACTCTAGGCCTTTGCATGTGCAGTGCTGCTTGTGACATGAAATGGCCTCTTATATACCCTGGGAATCAATTAAGCTTAAGAATGTCAAATAGGACATAAAGTATTATGTGACCAGCTGCATTTTTTGTTGTGTTCATTGTATTATCGTTTAGTGGTACCAGATATTAGAATGAACAAGAAATTGAAGAAAACAAGAATTGGTCTAATAATTTTTTCCATGACTGTATATATATATATATATATATATATATATATATATATATATATACAGTATATATATATATATATATATATATATATATATATATATATATATATATATATATATATATATATATATATATATATATATATATATATATATGTGTTATATTCAAGAAGCTTTATATATATATATATATATACAAACACTTAATTGGTTGATGCAAATGCCAATGATCATCATGTAAACATTCATCTTTATCATTTAAGACATGGATGTGTCTTCATTTATTAAACACCCAGTGTAAGCTGAATACTTTGAGGATAACCTTTATGATTTTGACGTTGATTGATTGATTTGGGTTTATACAGTGAAAATATTTGTTACACAAGGAGGATCTGTGTGACAAATGCCACAGATTATGCTTTGGTTTTAAGCTAATATTTCTATTGTTCAGTTTAAACATCTGTTGAAGCATCTCCCAAGTAATCATATCAGGCACGACTTCATGTTTGATCCATTCTGACTGGGGTCTATCTGTCAGCCATTACTGGATAATCTCCAACCAAGAATATGAGTACATACGTTCAAATTCTAAAAATGGTCAAGATGCAGCCCCAGACATATGGAGTCAAAAATGCACTTTTCTCCATGTAGCAGCCAGAATTTCAGGTAATCTGCACTGATCTTACGTTCAGTGGGCACTCAGTTTTAATACATTTTGGGAAAAAAAGTTTTAAGTCCAAAATATAATGCATACAATAAACTGTATGGTGACATGATTTTGTTTTGAAGTCCAGCCCCCTCCGAGTCTGCCAAGAAAATAAATGGCCCTGCTGTGCATGTCTCTCCTGTTGTTGCTGACACGAGAGGAAATGAAGAAGAATGAAAAAAAAGCTAACTGACGTCTTGTTGCTCTTGTTTGTACTAGTGTGACCACAAAGGGAGCTTGTTTGTTCCTTTTCACACTTTTGATGACAAGGCTGCGAGTTGTTAGAGAAAGACCCATTCATGACTGAAAACTTTAGTTTTTCAAAGAAGAGAAGCACTGTGGGAATTACTTTTTTTTCTTTGCAAATGGAACATGATGAATCAAAGTTTCATACTGCATGCTGCTGTGACGTTCAGGGTTGTGTAGCCCCATTTGAATCTGCTAATGTGAAGCAAATATTAACTCATTATGAATGTAATAAGTCTTCATACATTTAAACATTTTTGTACATCTCGTATTTGTGCATGTTTTAAAGTATTTTCAGTTTCTTTGTCAGATGTTTTTTTCTCTGAATTTTAAAGTTTTTGCATGCATTTTTCTGTCACTGTGTACATATGCAAATAAATATGCAAACTTCAGCTTCAGACTCACTTCCTCTGTAGCATTTTTTGTTATAGCTGACTACATGATGTCGTGATTTTTAGTTATGTGGTTTGATTTACTTTGATGTTCTTAAGAATTTGATGTCTGTATGCCATTGAGAAATTAAAGTTTGTACAAAATGAACTTTTCTAAACCAAGAAGAAAGACAATAATTCACAGTTTTTGTATTTAAAGTAGGGCTGTCACCTAAGTGCATTAATTAGATTAATTAATTACAGCGCAAATTAGTGAGTTATAAAAATTAATCGTGATTAATCATAGCACACAAACATTTTGATTTTGTCCAGCTGGAGGACCCGTACATGGCAGTGGCACGTCACTTCACACATGCGTCTCTAGTCAAACCAAACAAAGCCCAGGTGACAATAGGAATGGCCTATTTAAGACTTAGTCTTATTTAATTTTTGAATTTATTGATCTATATTTGTACTACATCAGGCCTAATTGTTTTGCTGGATGTCCTCGACCTTTTTCTTATTTTGAATTTGATTTATGAAACACACTTAAAGTGTGATTTGAGTTGCCTGATTGAGCTTAGAATTTTCTGGATAAGTTGCCCTGACTTTGGTTTTATTCAGTCACCAATAAAAATGTGGATTTACAAATCTTCACTTCTTAGTGTATTCATTTGATTAGTCCTGCACTACAATTTTATAATATCCTAGAATTCAAATTCTTTATTTGGGTACTTTAAGCAGATGTGAGATTAAAATGTGATTAATTAGATTAATTAATTAAAAATCCGGTAATTAATTAGATTATTATTTTTTTAATCGTCAGACAGCACTAATTTAAATTGTTGCATAATTCATATATAAACTAGAAAAGCACTCATATTAGTCCTACTTTTATTTCATCGACATATTTAGATCCCTTGACCATGAAAACATACCATTAGCAATTGGATTCATAAAGATATCTATTTTAGTTCAGTAGTTGTTCACAAAAATCACATTTTTCGCCATGGCGGCCAGACGGTGATCCGGATCAACACCAAAAACAAATCAGTTCTTCCTTTTCTCATGCTGAACATTTCCTGAACATTTCATCAAAATCCATTCATAACTTTTTGAGTTATTTTGTTCACAGACAGACATACAAACAAACTCTCCCGAAAACATAACCTCCTTGGCGGAGGTAAAAAAAAAAGTCTGATTGGGAAAACAGGGCTTGAATCACTGCCTCCTTCTGGGCTGAGGCCTGAGTTGGAACAGCTTTGTTAGCCTAGATCAAGGGTCGCCAAATCATTTCTTGACAAATAAAACCATAACAGTCAGTTTCGGATGTAATAAATGCCTCAGGCAGAGTAGTGCTGCAGAACAATGACAACTCCTCCTGCTTGCAGCTGCTCAGTGCAAGCTTCCACACCAGTGTATTGTCGGCATGCAAGAGAGCAACTTTTATGTTTGCAGATCAAAGATCATTTTAAAGTTTTGTGTTCGACCAGCACAAACATGACCAATCAAAATGTTTCTCATATTAGAGAGCTTTAAGGCAGACGTTACGAGGGACAAAAAAAGCGTTGTCCTCTCCATAATACTTAGGGAGGTCTATGATAGAAAGCTTTCTTATTCATAAAGCAGCTTGTCACCAATTTTTCCTTCAATGTGATATAATGCTGTGTTTTGTAAAAATATGTGATGAAAAAACAGATGATTCATGTGATTCCGAGTGAAGTTTTTGTCTCTTATTATGTGCAAAATTGGAACACCAAGTCTTTGCTGTTTCCGTTAACGCATTTCCTGTCAGTATTTGTGGCAATTAAAAAAACCTCATGATTCACAGTCTCACCAACTTTACAGTGATCATAATCACTTGTAGCATGTTTAATTGAAATTTATAGTGTGCTGTTCAGACCCATATGACCAAATCTCAATCCAGTGATAATATCCTCCTCATTTTACATCTGTGAATTGTCATAATTTAGCAACTTTCTTTTGAATAATGTTGTGGTACCTGCCCCAGTTTCCTGTTTTCCATTCTTTCTGTCACTTCTTTCCCATTTCTGACTTTATTTTACTCCTAATTATATTTTAAACCCATACCACATTCTTATTAATCCACTACAGGAGTCAGAAACCATTAAAGATTTCACTGGCTTTGTCTCAACTATCCAGCACAGAGCAAGCACAGTAGTTCCCTTTATACAAATCAAGATTGAAAAGTCATTCTTGACTCAACTTCAAATACAATTCTGCAGCCATGCATGTTAATTTCTTCAATGTATTTATCAACCTTACCACAGCCACAGAGAGATTGTGATGGGGGTTGTGAGGAGCACAACCATGAGAGGGAGGGGGAGTAAAATTGCTTCCACTGCAGTCTCATCCAAGTTATGGACCCCAGCTTCAATGACTAAAATCATTACTTGTTCCTCAGAGACAGCAGAGAACTGCACTGTTTAGGACTCAGCTTATCTGCCATTCTCATGTCACGGTCTTCTTTCTCTATTTTCACTAAAACTCACTGTTTCCTCTGTTTTCCTCTTCAGGCTTTAGTACTGCACATGTAAAACTGACAAGGCCAGGGCAATTAATGAGCTTGACCAGGGGAGCAACCATTTTTGATAAGTGCATTCAGAGCCCAATGTCCGGCCATTGTATTTTAACTTGACCAATACCCACCTCTCTCTCATGTGGCTGGGTTTCCTTTTTCCTCCACACTGGCTGCTTTCCTTGCCAAAGACTGCCCATATTTTTAAGTGTCGAATTTTTTTTTTCTTATGTTTTCTCAATGAACAATCAAATTATACAACCTAATTCTCAATACTTGGAGCTTTCTTTTTTTTAAATACTATAAAAGAAACAGTTAAATGTGTAACAAAAGCATGAAGTTTTGTTCCTGTCTAGCTGATTCTTTCTTTTGCAAGGTTTGTGTCATAGAAACTGTGGGTTTGAAAGTACAAAGAAAAAGAGAAAAGCTCCACATTAGAATACAGTTTCCCTTCTTTCTCATTTCCTGCCTCGCATTCGCTCAGAAAGGGACATTTCTGAGAAACCACATCAACACCTCAATACAGGTTTAACATGATGCAGAGAAAACAGCACACCTCTAAGTCCTTTACCAGAAACCAGCTCTATACAAGACAGGATCTGACTTTAGAGTGAGCAAAAGCAAGTCGACAGGATGACATGTAAGCTTGATGTACGACAGGAGCAGCTACTCAGAGGACAATGAAGTAAGAACGATTTTTTAAGGAAATATGTTAAACACCACTTTCACTATCGCATATCTGTAAACAAAGCATGCAATTTGTGTGTGAGAGTTGTCAGCCACAGGAAGTGAGGGTCTGTAGTGTTACATCAGGCGGATGATAGTGAGAGAAAAGATATAAGATGTGGTTTGAAGATGATGACATCTGTTTGATTATGGTCGGCTTTGGAGGAAGTTTGTGATATTCATTGACAGAGTACTAAAAGTCTCTAGGGGTGTTTGGTTATGTCACTCTGATACCCCACAGAAAATACAGTAAAGTGAACCCATCAGAGTTTTAGATTTTTGTAACTCAAGTTTAAGTCAAGAGTTTGTCATTCCCCCCAAACATGAGTCACCGGCATATGTTTGTATCTGAAAACTTCAACTAAAAGGGCAGGGAATTCCAGCATTATCTCTAAATTCCCCTCACATAAGGACCTTTATTTGAGAGATTTTGTCTCATTTTAGCCTTTTCACTGCTGAAGAACTTGAACACTTAACATAATGGGTTAGAATAGACTGTCTGTCATATCATGGAAAAAGGAAAAACTTAAAATTCTCTACAACTGCTTCTTCAGGATATAATTGCTTACTTCAACAACTTTGAGGATTTTTGTCACATCACAAGAGCAAAGACCTGGATATCAAAAGTTCATCTGAAAAAGTAAGTGATGTAACCTTTACTTCTTCACTCTAGGCATTTGACCCCTCGTTCTTGGTAAATTCAAGAAAAACAAACAAACCAAAAAAAGGTTTTGAAAATGGAAGGCCCACAAAGTAGGAGAACATTTTAAAGGACATCTTGGATAGTCTCTGCTTCGTCAAACCTTCTTCAGTACATGTCTCCATGTGACTAAAAAGTCAGATTTTCAGTTTCCAGAATTTTCTACTGCCTTTTTTGAAAATGTGCATAGATATAAATTACAGGAGCAGTACAATGGAGTAGCAGCTGTGTGTGCATCCCTGACAGCAAGAAGATTGCTGGTTCAACCCCCCCATGTTGACCAGAGTCTTTCTGAGTTTGCTTGGTCTCCCCATGCCTGCTTGGTTCTCTCAGGGCACTCCACCTCCTCCCCACACAAGCATGCTCTTCAGATTAATCTGCGATTCTTAATTGCCCTTAGGTATGACTATAAGCATCAAAGGTTTTCTGTCTCTCTATGTGGCCCTGTGATTGAATGGTGACCAGTTCAGGGTGTATCCTGCCAATAGACAAATGTCAGGATAGGCTCCAGCTACCCAAGTCCAGGACAGAGATAAGAGGTATAGTTGATGGATGGATATAAATGTATTTCTATATTTATTATTTAATGGAGACAGTGCACATCAATGAACAACCACTCAGAAAACACTAGATGTAAACATTACAGCATCAATGCTAATTTACATCTACAGTCCCTTGGCAGATATTTTAAGTGAATCAAAACAGCCAATTAACTCAATTTCGTAAGCATAGACATTTTTAGAGCAAGTAAAGGTTGCTGACTTACACTAGATTTACTCTTGCACCACTGAAATAAAAAACAGTGAGCTTTAAACTATTTAAAAATCATAATTTCATGATTTAATTTATGTTGATTACATTATTCAAAATATATCCAAGTCAGGACAGAGACAACAAATCTCCCATCCTAAATAAATGGTGGAAAACTGAAAAGAACAGTACTGTGTTCTTTGTGAGATGTAGTTTAAGGCATATACTTGGGTTATCAACATGAACTTCATGTATATCATATATGCTTAGGAAAACATACTTTATAAAAGTAGATACAGAATAAATACGTTCTACACATTAACTTTGCTGACCGAACCTATAGATAAGATAATTTCAATCAGGAGAGACTCAAACAAGTCATATTTTGCCTTATTGTAAATAAGGTTTACATATTCGTTTTTGACACCTACAGTATATTCACAATGTCAAAAAAAAAAACATCCAGTTTCCATATATAGTGTACCCTGCACCTGCTATGTGTCTGACATGCTCTGTTAGAGCTCCTGCCCTTAAAGACTCTCTTCCCCACTTGGGCCTAGTCTCTGATTGGTGTACAGAACTACTCTGTGGTAGCTGGTCAATTCCATTCTTTCTGTCACTACTTTCTCTTTTCTGACTTTATTTTACTCCTAATTATATTTTACACCCTGTAACCACTCTGGACTCATTCTAAGGCCCTCCTCACACGAGGACGGCACCGTATTGTCTTCGCATCGGCATCAAAACATGTATCGCTGTTTACACATCGTATTGTACATAGGCTTGTGCATTGACATGACAACGCAAAATCCTGTCAGATTTCCCATTTGGTTCTGCTCCGAGGTGGATTCCACGTCAACAAGTGCTCATGCGCGCGTAACATGCGGCGTCTCTGCATGAGCACTTGCTGCTGTTGTTGCAGCAGCTGGTGTTGTTGGTGTTCTGTGAGCAAATATTGGTATAAAAGTCGTAGCAATATTTGTAGCTGCTGGAACAAGATCAGAATCAGCCCGGGTGCAGCCATTGTTGTTGTTGTTGTGTGTGACAGCGTGGGTTGGGGGGCGGGGAGGAGGAGGGGTGCTATGAGGTCACCGTCTTTTCTTTCTTATCTGTTTATACCAACTACGGCATGAAGACGAATACGCAGATTTCCACCAGCAGACCCGTTTTCAAAAAAGATGTGGAGTCATGGACAAATACGCGTCTCTGTGTGTCAGTATCACCAGATCGATAGTTTATTTTACCGGAGTCTTACAAATTCGTACTCGTGTAAAGCCCACCTAATTCCAATGCACTGCAACAGACAAGCTTGCCCAAGTTAATAGGCTTAAACTGATGGTGAAACAATGGTTTGATGTCACTCTGGTAAATCTATCCGAGGGGGACAAGACATTTCAAGAAGCTAAGTGGCACTGCAAAGTGGGAGATAGGATGATGCTACAAATATCTTGTCCTGTTTCTTGTCCTGTTAAGGGGGAGCTCTGTCATATACAGGGACATGCTGAACAAAACTAAAAGGCATATAAAGAGTATGGGCTATAAAAAGAGCTGGAGGTGCCTGGGTACTTGCCACGATCACACTGCAACAAAAGGTTGACTTGGGAGAAGAAGAGACCAAAATTTAATCCAAGAAGATTGACCCAGCAAGGTTGTGGCAGAGCATGGTTGGTTCAGTGCAGGAGTGAGGACTGAGAGAAATGAATGAGGGTTGACTTACATGAATGGATCAATAAATAAACAACTGAACACATGTTCAATGCAATGAATGATCATACAGAAGGGCTGAACCATTTAGTTCCATCTTTTTTCAAGCTTGGCAAACCCTAAAAGTCAGAACTGACAGTCACCAACAACGTTGATGTTTCACTTCTCTCATCCCTGTTCTGTAGTTTAGAGCTGAACCACCTCAAGAACTCCAATTAAAACCTGTTACTTTATGGACAAATCCTTTGCTTATCATGAACGCGGTATTTGAGAGCCTTTGAACCCCAGATACATCTCAGCGTCATCAGGACAAAATGTTGGATTTCTTAGACATAACAGGAAACAGAGGTTCTCTTGATGTCTGGAATTCCACTTTTGTCTTGTGTTGTTTGGGCAAAGCTCATTACGACAAGAGCAAGTGATGATGATTTTGTTTGCTGTAGTATCAGGGAATAAAAAGTTTGATACAATTCATATGATTTCCTTCCTGTCTGTTCGGACTTGATTATGTTGTGCTGGGTTTTGTTGCACCTGCATCATTCTGCATCTTTGTCTGTAAGTAAATGTTGGTTCCTCCTATACTTCCTTCCATTTCCAGTCCTGGTCAACTCACTTCTGCTTTCATGTTATAGCCTTGTCATGCCTCTGTGCCTGGAACAGCTGTGGCCAGAGGCTTCATGTTTTCATGTTGTCAGTATTTACCTTCATTTGTGCTTCTTAAAGGTAGCAATCGTTCAAGGTCTTGAGAACGTGACATCTCAGAAAGTCTTCAAAGACTTTATTGAAACCGTTGCCATGTCCACTTAGATCTGAGGATGGTGTAACGATGTAGTTAGTGAGGTCCTTTTTTTGTTGTGAACTTGATACTGTATTTCAATCATGCTTATAGGGACTTCCTTCAAACCTGACACAAATGTCTGCTGTGACTCAAGGATGATGGTCAGAGTACCTCATGTTTGTCCATTGCTCATGAAGTCCTATTGTAATGCAATTCCACAAGAATTGGTGGCAGTGTAAGTGTAGAAGCTGATATTAGTGTAAGGTGTGCTTCCAGATCTGATCTGAAAATGATCCACAAGAATGCTTAAAGGCATTCCCTCAAACTTTGCACAAACTAAGACACAGGAATAACTAATGCAATTGTTAAGGTCACAGGAAAAAGTTCAGTCATGAGCCCGCTTGGTAACCCTTTTCTTATAAATGCAATATCTTATAAAAGTCTGAAGGGATTTTCACTTAACATTAACCATTTATCCATTTTGTCTGATATTGTCTAATTATCCAAAGTAAACATGTATTTTTTTCAGGGCTTTATTAAAAGAAAGATAAGATCCCCCTCTGTGCTTATTATTGGCTTGTTGTATAGTCAGTATAGAGAAAACAGGGTGCTGGGGAACATGTTAGATCATATATTTGCATGACAAATGAACACTGAAATTGTTCAGGAAGTCTGTTGGCAGTTGCCTTTAAAGTTTTTACAGAATGAATTGAGTCACCATTTCCACTTCATGTGTCTGCATATAAGACCTTCCCCAATTCTTCTTTTGGCAGAATTAATCATGCATGACACAACTCTGCCTTATTTTTATGTCGTTTACTTAGTTATAAAGTGTTGCCCTCATTTTCTGTTTTTTTTTTTTCTTGCAGCATGAACTATTCGGAGACTGAGCCACAAAATTATTACTACATGGATGATGATAACACCAGCTGTGAGCAAGGGGCCAGCCCAATGCTGCCAGATGGAGCCAAGCTGGTCCTTTTTTATGTGCTTTTCTGTATGGGTCTACTAGGTGAGTTCATTTGAAACAAAATCCCATATGTTTAAGCATATTTGGACAGTTCGGTATTTCATTTTTAGGGTATGGTTAGGGTTATGTGTTGTTATTTATTACCGCTGTCGCTCGGAAAGTGACATCTCCTACGACCAATCAACAGACAGTGCTTCTAGATCCACCTTCTGGGGTCAGATCAGTATGCCTGGCACTGCAACAGAAGGGTCCCAAAAAGTAGGACGATGTCCTGGTTTTAGGCTGTGGAAATGCTACAGAAAGTGAGTCGTACCGAGACAAACTGAACTGAACCCTCTGGTGGAAACGGGGCTTTAGTGACTGTTTGAGCACACAGGAAGAAAACAGAGGGAGAGGAGTTTTTCTTTTTTATTTTCTTTGAGCGATGGGCTTTGTAGACAGGTCATAGGCACATATTTTAAAAAAACAACAACAACATCAACAAAAAGGAGATTACTTGACACAACATACAGCTGTTAGGAATCAAATGCATAGTGTAAAATTCTGTTGCCAGGGTTCTCTCAGTGGCACACTGTCAACTCTTCTCAGTTTTGCTGCTTACTTGTTGTTTGGGATAGTGGGCTCTATTTCAAATTCTACAGTTCACCAAAGGCGTTTACTTAACAGTAATCTGTGATAGATCAATAAAGAATTTCTTATAATAAGAGAGAGGACTGTTAAAGGTGACTATCATTATGACTGCAGGCTTCTTGCAAAGCATTGTGGGATTGCTTGCAGCAGAAAAGTCAAAAGCAACTTTAAATCGTTTTCTTGACCTATATGAATGTCATTCATAAGAATAAAAAACAGGTGTTTACTGTTGAGTAAATTCACCTTGTTTTTGTTAAGATTTTGTGAAAGTCATGACATGACAACAAACAAATAGCACATGTAAAAAACAAATACCCAGCAGAGCTAGGAGCACATATAGGAGCCTAGCAACACATCTATCCTTGACTAGGAAATGTCTTGCTTAAATGGCTATGGTGCTCGGGGAGTTGAAGGAGTGAGCTACAGCTTTTCTGGGAGGTCTTAGGCCACAGAGCCTGTAGCCTAAGGGAGAGAATAATCATTGTCCATTACAAGTAAGCAATACAGACAGATATGAGAAACATAGGTAGAAAAACAGCCCTCACCAGTTCCTGCATGCTGATGTCTAATATTCTGCATATTGTTCCTGTAAACAGATTTTCTCTTATGCCACTCTATTCACAGGTAACAGTACAGTTATTTGGATTCTCCTCCGGCACATAAAGCTGAAAAGTATGACAGACGTGTGTCTCCTGAGCCTCTCTCTGTCTGACCTCATAATGGCTCTTTCCATGCCACACTGGGCCTACAACTCCGAGAACCTTACATCATGCAAAATCATGACAGGAATCTACCAGGTGGGCCTGGACCTTCTTTTAGATTTATTTAGCATCTTAATTCACCATGGGGCATTTAAATAAAATATGATGTACAAAAATCTTCTGTTCATTCCACATATTTCTGCTGCTTACTTACTGTGAACTCTTGAACAAAAAAATGCTGTACAAAAGATTATTTACCAGCACATAAATCCACCATTTCTGTAGCTTGCATTGCTAAACAGAAGGATCACTAATTAAGAGCTTGTTTTGGAATAAAAAGTTTCTAATATTAAAAGTTGATTCTAGTAAATCCTGCAAATGAAAAATCTAGCCTCCAATTTCAGGGTTATCTTGAACTACTGCCTAATCATTTTATGCCTTTACTTGGTAAACTGTAAGAGAAAAGCTGTACCATCTCTTCTCTAAGTCTTGCCTTTCTTGTAAGTGCAGTAATGGGTCAAGGAGGGCGGGGGTGGGGTTTTTTGTTGTTTGATGTGATGTGATCACCAAAGCTAGGGTTGATTTTAAGCCTAAAATAACATCATCACTGAGGCATGTGTTCATTTTTCTGAGAAAGTTTTGGAACGAGGCAAACTGGAGATTTTACTTTCCCAAGTAAGGCATGAACATGAGATCTAATTATCCTGATCTTTAACCTTAGACTTCTTACAAATACATTGCAGTCAGTTTAGTCATTTGTGCAGAGAAAAAAAATCCCTAAAGGGTTCTTGAGATCTGTCATTCAAAAGCAAGGGCCCCAAAAAAATGCACCATTGCCTTGACTTTTTACCGAATTCATTATACCCTTGAGTCAGTGGACATTTTTAAAGAAATTATTTGTTTGTCATCCCCATTTCCCATGGTGTGTTCTGATTCTTTCACTCAAACTCACTAAAAGCCAGTGGGATTTTTCCACTGTTTTGTATCTTGTAATCTTAAGAACTGAACAAACCTTTCATGCTTAGACTTAATGAGGGCCAGCTATTATTAAGCTTACATGTAATTATAGCACAGTGGTTTGACTTTGAAGCAACTGCGATATATTCCGGTGTATAACACCTCTTTTTTGAGAGTTTCTTCATAATGATAATCTGAAACGCTGGTCCTCATGCCTGTGGCAATAATGTATGAAGTACAGATTATTTAAAAAACAGCCAGAATGCTTGCCATTTGGTCCCAGACCATTTTTGTCGCTGTAGCTGGTTGAAATAGTCTTACATAAGTTGTAGTTTACTAGACATTTAATGGAAATTAACTTTAGAAACTAATATTTATCAAAAACATATGCATCCTTAATTTAAGACAGCACCGAGAGTTTACTCAGAAACTATTCTTATGCAATCTCTAATACATACAGTGGGCGTCGTGTCACAGTTGGGGTTGGAGCATTTTGAGGGGTAAAACAATCCTTTTCCCCTCACCTGCAGCACTGACAGTCCGCGGATTTCAAATTGTGATATCTTTGCTGCCAACCGCTAAAATGTCATAGGCCTACATTGATTTTCTACGGCCAGTTGACAAGGATAGATACATTCAAAATTACCCTAGAAGGGTTGGATATTGTCCTTATCTATTAAGGAGTGGACGAATGGTACATTTAACATTTACATTTAACCATTTAAGATATTTCTAAGATGACAAATACTGCTGTAAATGTCATAAAAAGTCACCAGAAAAAAATCACACCAGCTGTTTGTACATGTTTTGAAGAAAAAGTGACAAAATGTTGCCAGTTCTTAAGCATGAGCTGCTTTACAATCGGCACCTCATAAAGAATATCTCTTTATTTATGTGAATTTTAAATGTAAGACATGACAATAGGCCATAACGTAGATAACTGGCACACAAAATAATTGATAAAGAAATAGAAAACAACTGATAAAGATAATACAGTGATATGAACTGATAAAACAGGTTTATTGACTGAACTGGAATTTGATAGGAATGAGCGAAAAAACTGATTTTCAATATTGCAAAGCTGTTCAATGAAAATAAAATAGATGAGGAAAAAAAGGGACTAAAATGGGGGCAAATTAAGGTTCATAAATTTGGAAATAATGTGTATAACGGAGAGTGATTCATCCGACTTTATACCGTGCCAACTGGAAATGTCTTTCTGCATGCTGGTTGCTCCGTCATCACTCGCTCCACAGGGTCCAGGCTGCAGAAGATTACTTTCTGCACTTAAGCCTGGCATGAAACAGCCCAAAAGTAGCAAGGCTTGTATCTCTTCGGCGTACTGGCAGGGCACTATGTCACCTCTATGTTGTGATGAAGAGGCTGGCTCTGAGAAGTTCTGGCAAAAGTTGACTTGATCAAAAATCAGCTTTGATAACTGGTTTCAGACAGTCCATCAAAAAGAAAAATGAGAGAAAAAAAGAAAATAAAGATCTTTCTCAATGAAAATGAAGAAAAACATATTCTTGGCAGCTTCAACTTAAAAGTTAAGAAAAATCATTGAAAGGTCGAAGGAAGAAAAGTTACAGATGAAAGAGAACTGATGGGAAGATGGGGGAGGGGGCACCAGGGGAGATGGTCAAGGCAGGGAGTTACGACAGATGGTCCTTTTCCACTAGAATGCCTTGGCCCTACTCTACTCGGCTCTACTCGATTTGCAGCGTGTTTCCACTAGCCCGGTACCTCCTAAAACAAGCTAGTTTTAGTACCTACTCCGCTCTGGTTCTAAGCGAGCTGAGTCGATACTAAAAGATGACGTCACCGACTGCTGGCTACTGATTGGTCAGACAATGTCGTCATCGATGAGTCATGAGCGCGACGACCTAGCATGCTAGCGGTAGCTACCATTAGCTTACCCTCATATGTCTTTTCTTTGCAGCTCAATTGCTCTCATCCTCGGCTTCATTCTGTTGTATATCTTCCAAAACTCTCCCGTGACTCTCAAGGGGTATTTCTTCCTGCCACCTGCAGCCTTCTTCTGCTTTCCCTTTTTACTCGGTTTGTGACAAAAAGCCACAGATTGTTGTGTTGCGCTCAAAATGACGTCACTGCAGAGTCGCTCTCTGTTTACAGCGACACTGCACGCTGTTGGGCAGGCGACTGGGGCTAATGGAAAAGCAGCACAAGGCGAGTCGAGTAGAGGCGGGTAGAGTCGGGTAGAGTCGAGTAGAGTAGAGTAGGGTAGGGCTAGCGGTAAAGGGCCAAAAGTTTATGGCCTGATGAGGACTCTAATTTATTACTAAGGGGGCAGAAACAGAGAAGGATGCAAGAGAAGGATGAATGCTAAGGAAGATGGGCCAAGGTGTCTTCCTACTTAAAGATTATTTGATTTAAAAAAACCGTTTAAATATATTTAATTTCTCGATGCTTTTTCGAAGCTCAACACATTAAACAGTTATTTGGGTATACATATAAACTTAAAGGTTATAGACACTGGTTTCCTAACCAAAACATTTCTCATAAAGATCATCAGGCTTAGGGACCGTTGGCAAGTTAGCATATCGAAGGACTAGTGTGAAAGAAAATGAAGTTACTTCAAAATGAATACATGTAACATCTTCAAAATCTCAACATACATAAATGTCCGTGGGTTGTTCATAGTACATGTCATTGCTTTTTTAAGAAGTGTAAATCAAAATATTTCACAGGATTTTCTTGTTTTTCTAGAAAATTTCGAGTTTTCATTTTTTTTATTTCTTTAAGTGGCCCTAATATGCCGTCGTACATTCATTATATAGTGCAAAATAATAGACCCACAATGCACAACAAATGTGAGTGAACATACACTGTACCCAATATTGTACTCTCGTATACCATAATGCAATGCAGTCGTGTTTTCCCAGAAGAAGTGAAAGAAGGCTGCTGTGGCATAAATTTCCACTGCTTTCATTTATAAATGTAAGACGCATTAAAGTATCTTGAACAAGTTTGTAGCGTAGCTTTTCATGTCTTTTAACTACTGTTTAGAAAATTTCCCTGTAGTGTCTGAAACCTCATTTGGTCATTTCCTATGTAGTTCACTATTTCATTAACACTACATAGGGAATAGTGAGTGAGCGAACACAGCTATTGTTGATGCCCTCTAAAGGACACTGCCATACTGCATGTGATATCTCGACCAAACTTTTTCTCCATCTGCTCACAAACAGAAAGGCTGTGTTTGTGGCAAAACTTAAGACATCTGACCAATAGCAACACATTTCCAAAACTTAAAATCTTCAGTAAAACCTTCATACATAAAAATGGGCACAATATAAAAAAATCACCCCCTTTCATTAAGAGCACTTAGATGTGATATTGTTTTACACTGAAGCTGTTTTTTGAATCAGGCTGTAAGGATGTATACTAAGGCCATAAAAAATGCCTTAGCCCCACATACAATGAACACTCAATTAATCTGCCTCTGTAGCTGTTCAATTGGTTAATCTGTCTGGTTGCACAAGACCTTTTTTTATCTATAACTCATCAGCTCTTGATTTTTTCTTTAACTTCCTTACTTAGTGGTCTAGTGAAGTTGTTTCTTAAACCACAGATGCTGTTGTAGATCTTTAGATTTCTTTAAGGGTCTTGTGCTCTTTAAGCATCTTAAAAGATTGTGAATTTGTGCCAGGACATCCGACATCCTAACACCTTCACACCCAAAGATAATCAGTCACCATCTCTCTGCAGCTTCACACCAAATGTGAGACTTCCTGGCATGCTACCTTGCAGTGCCAAACATTTCATACTGGGCGTGTGTGTGTGTCATTTTGGCTGTATCTCTGTCTCTACATAAACTTCAAATGAGGGCTTGAAGAGGAAATATAGGACAAACCTCAATAAATGTCCCAATGAGTGACCTAGTTCATTAAATAGCTGACCTGAAAAAAAATCTGAAAAAACTTTCTGTGCACAAAAGGAGTTCCCCACAGAAGTGAAAAATGGAGCTTCAATTCTGATGGGAAATGTTATTAACTGTCTCTGACATGTCTGTGACACATTCAGCTGCTATGGACATACATGTATTCGGAGCAAGGTAAATATGGCTTGCTATTTCTCATTTTTATGTCTGTTTTGGCCAAGAAATGGGTGCAGGTCCTGGGAAAAAAAGACAAGCTTCAATTTCGAAGTGTGAATGACATGTGTGAGATATGCAGCTCCTTCTGGCAGTCTGAAAGCTCTGACTTGATTACCAATCAATCTGAAAACATGGATGCAATGCAACAATTGTGCAAGTAAAGTGCATCCAGTGTGAAACACAGCTCAAAATTCTCAGTCAGTTCAACAAGATTGTGAATAATAGAGGGACTGTATCTACAAGCCTACACCTAGATTTAATGCACTTAAGATTGATTTTTAGACTCCAAGAGAATGGTCTACCTTGGATAATATCAAAATCATTACCATTCCTTTTGCAAAGTCATTGCCATTAGTATTTTGTGTATATACCATGTCAAGTTCCTAATTACACTGTGCTGATATAGAGGACAAATAGGTTTTGGTGCATGAGAGCATCTTTTTAGGGAGCTCTTATCTATACTGAATGTGTTGGATCGTTTGTGTTGAACTGTGTTTAGCATTTTATGCCTGAGCCCCTAAAAAGATAATATCTACTGTCTTAATGGGCTGTGTGTTGTCCACTTTCATGGGACTTGTCAACAACAGCTCGACTCTGCACCCCCGCCCTCCAAACACACACACACACCTTTTGACATCTCCGTTATTTATGACCTCTAAAACTCTTATTTCTCTACTTCAGATTATTTGTTTATTTGGAACCGTCTACAAGAAACCATCTTCAGGAAAACAAAAACTTTCTCACTGTTACAAAAACCACTAATGTGGCCAAGCTGTATTTCCTCTTGTTGTTGCTGTGAGGTAGTCTCACACAGCCACCCTATGATGCTCACACCTGCCTGAAAGAGGTACAATTGAAGTCTAAACTGTATGGACAACAGAACAAGTATTTTCCGCATTGTGTTTAGACAAGCCAAGTTGAACAGATTTCACAAATGGAAAAGCACCATTTGCCTTAATTGGTACAAAAAAAATCGAGGAATGCCATAACTCTCAAAAGACTGTTGAGTACGTTTTATTTATCTGGCAAATTATCTTACCTTATTAAGGTATTAAGGCCATGGTGGTTGGTCAGACTGCAGTAAAACATTGCATTGCACAACAAACTCTCATCTACTCAAGCATTGAAATGTAAAAAACAAAACAAACAAACAAACAAAAAAACGCTGCACTGTGCAGCCCTGCTGGTCATGATGGCTACTTGCTGTGTTGTTGTCTCCTTGGTCTAGTGATATAGAATGAGACAGAGAAATTAACTGCACATAAATGAATGTCTATTTCAGATATTATTACTACATTTATTACCTAATCAACTGACAGTCTCTGTGTTCAACCTATTCAAGCTTCATGGTTGCAAACATGTAATGAAAACCAATCAATCCTGCTCATGACTGCTGGATAGATTGTAAAATCAAAAATCATAGCTAAGGATGTTTCTTGTGTCTTGAGGAAAAAGAGATAGGAAACTAATTTACGGTGGAACTGCTGCAATTTTCAGTGTCAGTGATCACATCTGCCCCCCATATTCACTTTTCCTCCTGGCAGATAAAAAAAAGATTGCGATTTTTGTCTCGAAACCAGTGTTGGCAACTCCACAGTAAGGAAAGTAGCTACTGGCTGTCCTAGAAGTCACTAAAAGTTGTTGAATGATGGCATTACCTAATAAGAAAAATTGACCATGGACTTGCAATTGTAATGGAAACTTCTCATAAATGAACAAAGGGGGAAGTTAGTTCTATCAAATGACAGAACATTTGTGGGACACACTTTTATCCATATTAACATCACTTCAATAATCTTGTTTTCATTTTAGTGTACATTAAGTTAGGCTGATTTAAACTCAAAAACATCTATTAAGCCATTTTAGTTTATTTTTCATTTCACTGCAAACATGTTCAATTGAAACTGAATAAATTCTTTTGACATACTAATTTACTGGATACCATGTGAGTGAAAGTCTTCTGTATATAAACTGTATTTACATAAAACAAAATTCTAAGTTATGCTGGCATCAAAAAAGTCTCCAAGTCAGGAATGATCCAACCAGTCAACTTCAGTGTACTTTTGCATATTCACTAAATACTCAGGCACTTGTGTTATAAACAGTGTGAACATCCATCATCACTTTTAACCCACATAACCTGACCCGAAGAGTTTTTCACCAATTTTACAAAAAAAAATACATTTACATCCTTCAAAAAGTGTTAGAATAAATACCTGCATCTCATCACTCTTCAGAAGTCTCAAATAATACCAGAAAATGTCACTAGATTTGTTGCTGTAGTCACTTTTTAAAAAAAGAGATGTCTGGAGACTCATGAAACATTGCAACAAAGTCACCAAGTCAACTGCACTGCTCAAGATGAGGCCCGACACAGACCTGCCACGGTCCAGCCAACACAGTCAGAGAAAGTGGAGAAAATTTAAGTGCCTCCATCTGTCTGTATAAGAGAGAAAGACACAGAGAAAGTATTGCAGTGAGTTTTTATATGGCTGAAAACAGCCATTTTAGTTGTAGCATTTGTTTTGTTTGTTCTGTTTGTGGTTAGTTTGTGAGATAGCTTGAAATATCGGAATGAAACGATATTTAACCAGAAGAGCCTCACTGAGATTAAAAATCTTACTGGCAAGAGTGTCCTGGCCAAGACAGGCAGCAGCACATTGTCAAAGTTAAAGACATTAACAAGTACAGACACAGATGCATAAATGTTTACCGGCTAGGTCAGAGTCACAGAGCAGAAAGTTTCAGTCAAAGCATCTAAAGCCTGTTTCATCTTCCTCTAAAGCTTTTAATCTAAATTAAAAAATCTAAGACACCAGCTCTCCAAAGTATACATAGCATAGTTACAAATATAAGTAATGAGAGAGATGTTTTTGCTCTCCACTCTGTCAGGGTACAAAGAGGCATATAAAAGGTGACTCTTTCCTCGTTCACAATCCCAACAGATTCTCTTCATTATGTCCTTTTTTTTGTCCTGAGAGCTGCTTGTTTCTTCACTTCCCCACTTTGTTAAGCAGTCTGATGCTTCTGCTTTAGTTCTCATTGTTGGCAGCGATGTTTCAGGACAATGGTCATGCCAATATACGCCACATTTTTTTAAAAGGCAAGACTTAGAACTTGTTATATCATTAAACATGTTTGGTTTTATGGTAATACCAGGAGACTGACCTTCCTACAACAGTAAAATTTGAGTCCTAAAACCATGATTCAGTTGACCAAGTTCACCGGAGCACTCTCCAATGTCTCTAGGGCTCTAATTTAATTTTGAAAATAAATATCTGACTTTAACGTTGCGGGGAAAATGGCTTGTTTTAAGGCAGCATGAATGAGTCCATATTATTTAGCAGCACAGCCTGTGAGATGCCATATTATGCCCTGATTTTGTTCTTCCTCTGCCCCTCTGCACAGCTTGGTTTCTACAGTGGCACTTTGTTTGTGACCCTCATGAGTGTGGATCGTTACCTTGCCATCGTCCACGCCATTTCAGCAGTGCGAGCCAGGACACTTCGCTATGGCATCACAGCCAGCATCGCCATTTGGACTGTGTCCATCATCATGGCAATCCCCCAGACAGTGTTTGCCTCCTTGGAGAAAGAGGACAACAGCTCTGAGTGCCAGCCGGTGTACCCAGACGATTTCCAGTTTGTCTGGAAAATGCAGAGAAACTTCAGCGAGAACACCGTCGGCCTCTTCCTTTGCCTCCCTGTCATGATCTTCTGCTACGTGAAAATCCTCCTTGTGCTTTCAAGGTCCAGGAACTCAAAGAGGCACAAGGCTGTGCGGCTGATCTTCACCATAGTGTGCGTGTTTGTGGTGTGCTGGGTGCCCTACAACGTCACGGTTTTTCTTGAGACGCTAGTGCTGCTTGGCGTTCTCGGCACCTGTGAATCGTCAACAGCCATCAACACCGCTATGGGCATTGCTGAGATCATAGCTCTGTGTCACTGCTGTGTCAACCCCATCATCTACGCCTTTGTAGGTGAGAAATTCAGAAAGTCTCTGTGTGGTATACTAAACAAATGCACAGGGCTGAGTCAGCAGAGAGGAGGACCTCCAAGCACAAAGGACACGTCAGAAAAAGAGACATCCAACACAGCTGTGAGGTCGGAGTATTAGAGGAAAACAAAACCACCCGCACTTTTGTTTTTGCATGTTTTTGTACAGTGACCCTAAGAGAGCAACACAAATAAAACATACAAGAAAACTCAATAAGAAATTGCAAAGGAAAAAATCAGGTATTGTGAAGAAATGGCTGATAAAATACCACGTTGAAAAGCTTAAAGACAGATCACATACATGGACTCATGCCATCCCTGATTTCATCAAAATCTGTTCATACCTTTCTGAGTTATCATGTTTGCTGACAAACTCTGGCAAAGACAAACAAACTCGGTGAAGTTTATCCACAACCAACAGAAAAAAACTCCACAATAAACAAAAAACACAGCAGCAAATTCAAATATTACAAGAAACAACACAACAAATATAAAAGATTAGAATAAAATAAGTATAAAAACCTTGCAACAACACAAGAACACGACAGATCAAAAAAAAACTTAAGAAGTAATTCTGAAGAAACAAAGATAAACTCTCAACAATAGTTGATAAAAAAAAGTCTTATTGACCAATGCATGACAACTCAAACAATACATTAAAACACAGCTACTTTTTTTTATCACTTTTTATATATCTAAATGATACAACACCAAATAAAGATATGGAAATAAAACTAAAACACGTATAATAATTATCAACACATTTAAAAAAGCAATGGCATGAAATTTATTTTTTTAATTTGATGTGTTCTTTTCTTATTTATTGTCATTTTTGTTCTTAAATTTCATTTGTTTGAGAAGTTATTGTGCCTGGAAGTTGTTGGGTTATTTTCTTTACTATCATGTTTTTTAAAAGTTTGATAAATATTTCTATTTTGATTTTTTATTTTGTTACAAATATCCCTTTTCTTCCTTTAAACTCACTGTGCTTTGTGTTTACATGCTTTTTTATTTTTGTTATGTTTTTATTCTCGCAGTGGTTTCCCTCAAGTTGTTTTATTTTGCATCTCGGTGTAAATAGATGTGATATATTGTATTATTTGTTTATCAAAATATATAAGGATGGCAAATATGAATGTGGGTAGTTTAGCACTTGCAGTTGTGTTTCACTGGGCTGTAGAAACATCACAGTACGAAATGTTTTGCTTTGAAACTGATGCTGATTCATGAAAAATGTCAGGTGGCATATTACAACCTTTTAGTTAAAACACAGATTTGTTGTCTAAATGAAATGTTTCTTCCGTGCTATAGTCAAAATGTACCATAAATCAAGTAACAGAAGAAGTTTCTGACTCTGTTTAAATCAGCCTTTCTCAAAGCTGTCCATTCATCTGTTTCTCTTTTAAATGCAAATCAGTTTCGTTCCATCACCTCACTATTAGGGGTTGTGTTTACACGAGCACAGCTGTGTGCTTACATTGCTGTGGGTGGAGCTCTACAGGTGGGGACACCACACGTGAGACAGTGTTTCTGCAATGACTCTTGTGGTGTCACAAAAGAAGGGAAATTCTGACGAGACTGTCGGTTAACAAGTGGTTCACAATAAAACAACTAACTGGTCTACTTTACATATTGTGGTACTCCAAATCCACAAACCTGAAAACTAGTAACATGCCACCTTCATTGTACAGTCATTGTATTTTATTTAATTTTGTGATGCAAAATAAACCAAATTAATCTTGTTTCTTTCTTTTTGACTGACTGTAAACATCGAACAGGGATTTCAAAATGAATCAGAAAACTCACGACAAGACAAAACCTGGACACAAAAGGGGTAACTTAACTCGGATCAATAACAGAATTGTGACAGTAAAAAGGAAACACAATGGGTCTAAACAAAAGGAACATAACACAAATCAAAACGGGAAACACAAGAAAGGGGAACAAAATGGCTGAACAAGAAACACATGCTGAATCAAACAGAACAAACCATATCAAGGAACTCTTGAGAAATGCTCTCTGGAAGAAGTAAGGATGATTTTGTTCTCCTGGGGATGATTCACTCTTAGTTAGATATTTCATTTTGTAAGAATCCAACTGACTATTCTTACAAAGAAAAATGATTCATATAGTCAAAGTATAATACTGACTCATGGAAACAGTAAGTGAATTGTTGTTGCAAATAAGTGTGCATGAGTGTTGGATTGGGGGGATCTCAAAGATTGAAAATTTGGAAGGACTTTTAAGTGGAAGATGCAGGGAAGGCTTGACCGGTCCTGTGGAGTACATGTACGGTAATTGTGGTACCAAAAGGGTTTAAAAAAATGTTTCAACACAAAAGTATAAAACAGTAAATTTTTTGGAAAAACAACAACAAAAAAAAAACATTGTGCAGAGCTAAGCCTGAGAGCTACAATCTAAATGAAAGTCAACAAGATTTAACACAAATCACTGAGTTAAGATTTGCTGAGTAGAATTTTAAAAAATGAGTCAAACACAACGCAGAGTTAAAACTAGCTCAGTAATATTAAAAAAATATTAACTCATTGCAAAATAATGGACCAAGTTAAATGCATGCAAGGAACCAGGAACAGGCAACTTAATTTTATGTTTCTTTCTAAGTCTAATGCTGCGTTCACACCGCAGGCGACCCAGCTACCAAAATTGCGTTGCCCACTGACGTAGCGTCGTGCGCCCATAAATACCTCATTTTGGAAACCGCCGCCGTCAGCCGTCGCTCGGTGACGTCACGTCCGATCGAGTTTCACCGCAATCATTTCATATACCATATAATAGGATGTATAAGCGGACATTATTCCAGCTGTATCCTTTTCACTCACATATCAAACACAAAACACTGCAGCTGATGCCCTGCAGCAGCAGCATCTGTGAGTTTACCACGGTCCGTTATTCCAGCTGTATCCTTTTCACTCACATATCAAACACAAAACACTGCAGCTGATGCCCTGCAGCAGCAGCATCTGTGAGTTTACCGCGGTCCGTCTAGGCAGAACTAATGTCCTCACTAACATTAGTTCTGCCTAGACGAACCTCACCCATCCTGTAGTCCGGATGAATAACTGTCTTTCTCGGGTACTGTCACACGTACACACACCTCTGATTGGCTGTTGCCGCACAGCCACACACAACATCGCCTGAATAGATCAACTTTTTTTTAACTTTGACATCGCGCGACATGTGAAGTGATGGTCTTGTACGCGGGAGGGTTAGCCCCGCCCCATCGCGGCTGTACATTGACTTTGAATGGAGAGTGATCGTTGAGGTAGTACAAGTAGCGTCCGGTGTGAACGCACCTTAAGAAGCACTGTCCAGGACATGATTACAACCCAGCAGGTGTTTATGGCATTAATTTTTAATCTGCCTTTTGTGTTTTTTAATATTGACAAATATGTGTGTTTTCATTTGCTTTTGTGTCAAGTTTGTTTCTCTCTTCCTGTCGTGAAACATGTCTTATATGTCTTGACCTTACAAGTTTATTTCTAGTTGAAGAATCTTTTAACACATCGAAAAAATCCCTGTTAGTCAAAAGACTTGGTAAAAGACAATAGTTTAGCAAGTTTTTCAAAACACAGGCGGAGCAAGCAGAGGAACGTGCGGTGACAGAGCAAGGGCAACTGGCTTAGCTCAGAAATAAGAAACATGGAGTCCTTTGAGGGCACAAACATCTGGTAATGTATTTCTTTTTTTCGGAGACTCAAGACTTTTTTATTGCAAAAACAAACAGTACAGACAGAGACTAAGACATAAAACACGACAGGTTACAAAACATAAAAGCAGATTGGTTTTATCAATAGACAAAACAGAATGAGAACCAAACAAAAACAGAGAAAATAGAAAAGTAAAAAAGGAGTGAGCTGTCCTTGTGTGTATGATATGTGCTGGTGTGTGTGTGTGCGTGTGTGTCTTTTGTTCTTTAGCAGAAAAACATTGTCTTTGTCAACATTTTTTTCCTCCATCCCTTCCCCTTAATTATCAGCTTATTTATTGCAACCACCCACACCCATAGCTCAACGATGGCGCCCCACCAAACCCCCACTCCCCCAGTAACAAGGCCACCCCCAAGCACATCTGCAAATCCGCCTCTACAGCATCACAATAGACAAACATACTTTTCTCAGTTGGTTTCTCTTTCTTATGATTTTGTTTTTCTTATTTGCTATGATGCTAATCAACTGCCAAGGGCTGGTCCCAGATAAACAGCCCCCAGACCCTGAGGAGGAAGCCTGACTGTCAGAAACAGGCTCAGCCCTATTTCTAGAGTTTATTTGTTTTTGTTGTGTTTTTTTTTTTTTTTTTTACAGATTTTGGCTAATCCTTTTTACAACTTAAGTTGAGTTTTGCTACTAATGTATTTCTGACATTGCTAAGCAAGTTACAAGCAAAAATGTGTTTTAAAAAATGCTATATTGCATGTTGTAAACCATTTCTTTGAATTCCTTGATCTTGATCATCACTAAAATCGTTTTACTTCTCTCATGCCATGACAAACAATACCATTTGAAAGTTTTCAAAATCTATCAAGAATCTTTCAGTTGTAAACAAAATTGTGGAATTAAATTTACCAGGAGGCAGGAGACAGGAGACTGTATAAATTCATGCATGCACCTTTTTTGTGCTCTTCTGTAGTTTGTTAAACAAACACAGGCACATTTCTTTAAAAGCAATATAGGGGAAGACGAATTGTATAACCCTATCCTCCATCTTTGTCAGGGTCTATACAGCACATGAATATCACCAGTTTAGTGGACAAGGGAACTTCTTTGAGGACTTCTTTGGAAATTTCTTCTGGGATGTCACCTTTCTCCCCTGTAGTTCTTCAAACTTGCAGGAAGAATGGACAACCCATAAATGGAACTAGCGAGGCTTACTCATATTACTTGACAACGATTTAGCAACAAAATCAAATAAAACTTCCATTTGAACTTTGAACAGAACCTCAAAAGGCTTTTATTGTTTGAGTGATCCTCAGGAATTCCTTTAACAACTGGGTTATTTCATCTATTCAACTGCAGGGTTATGAAATGTTTCAACCATTTTGGGTTATTTATATTGGATTTGGGTTATTCTTGTGCAACTCATACGTTCAGTAAAAATCTATCGAGCCTAACATACATTGGTTGACACAGCACCTGGGATGTTTGTGCTTCGAACTTCGTTGCAAACGTGAATCTACACACTGAGCCAGTTTACAATAGAGTTTGCAGTCAGTTTCTATGCCTTGAATGCCCACGTATATCATCACCCGAGGGGCATTTCACAAAAAAGTAAGCCAGCCTTTATAATGAGCTAGCTTTCGCAGCTTTAGCTATACAGCTATTGTTGCATCTGCCTACAACACAGCCAGTGGGCAGCTCAGGCATTTGAATATAGTATATAACAAAATGTAGTAGAAACAATTATATACTGTATGCCACAGGTGGTGCAGTCTGATAAAGTGCCCAGTAAGTAATCATGAGGTTGCAGGTTTGAGTCCGGCTCTGGACAACATGTGGCAATGTGTCCTTGGGCAAGTTAAATTGACCCATAGTTGCTCCCACTGCTGAGTCAATGGCGTGTAAATGGATATGAAGGGGTGTGATGGATAGATGAGAGAGAAACTGTACCATCAGCAAGTGAATGTGAGAGCAAATGAGTGTGAGCAGGTAGATGTGATTTGTGGTGTTAAGCTTTTTTGCATAATCAAAAGACTAAAAGGGCTCAAGCCCATTTACCATTTACCAATTAATTCAACCCAGAATTTGGGTGGAGAATTTAACAATTATACTGTATGTAGTTGGAAGAACCCCGAATAAAAACTGATTTGACCATTGGTTAGAGTATATAGCAAATATGTGTGGGTTGAATTTACACAGAAATTTGATCCAGAATATAAATATGTATAATATTTAACTCATCTGTTGGGTTAAAATGGACCAACCCATCGTGCTGAGTCAAATTAACCACAGCTGGGCTCGTGCTATAATGAGCAGGTGGGTTATATAACAAACCAAACTGGGTTTTTTGTTAGAGAGGCTATTCAACTTCTCAGAGGAGCTGCCGCTTTCACATAACCCAACCTAACAGAGAGTACTGAAATCAACTTGTGTATTTCCTGTGTTATTTCCTCTGTTTTGTATTGAACCACAACCGTTTAGTTCAAGAGAAAGCAGCTGGACTACATCTCTAATGAGTTTCTTATTCACTCAACATTCCTACTCTGACTTTTGCAATTTTTTCTGCGTCTGAGGCTTCAAAAAAGTTCAGTGTCCAGACTATGATTATGGGTTATAAAAACACAGAAAGAGCTTTATCGTACAGTCATCTTCTCTGGCTTAAACCATACCTTAGTAATGACCTTTGTGCTGCAATAAAACATTGCATGTTCACAACAACAAAATGCTTTGTTTCTGCTAAATATTCTTGCACTTTTCCTTCATCATTTTTAATCACAATAGTGATTGTAGCCTACAGTCGGCAGGCCCAGAGTGGCTAATCAGGAGAACTGGTGATCCGGGCCACCAGGGTCGGTGCGCAGTATCATCACAAACGTACTAGAAGCTGTGGATGCTGTGGATGAGAGGGTGAATAGAAGTCTCAGATTTGTACATGTAGAGACTGCTACAGGTGTGGTTTGTTAACACAGACGCCATATGTGAGAGGGGTTACGGCAGAATATGAGTGAAAGTCTGTGGCGGTCTAGTGATCTAATTAAAGACAAGGGGAAATGAAAGACTTGTTAAACGGTACAAAAATCACAAAAAAATAACAGGTAGTAGGTCATAAACCCACTCAAATCGCATGATGAATAACAACTTTTATCATAGCAAAATGGATATAAAACTAAAAAGGAAGCTCAAGGCTTGTGGTGCAAACATGTTGACATTAACACCATCCACACTCTACACACCAACTTTATGTCACCTACCTGCACCCACCCACTTATGACAGAGACCATTCCTTTAGACTGAGTGCTTCAGTAACGAAAGGTCTGTTGATAAATTGAATTTTGAATGTGTTTATTCTTTTCTTATTTAAGTTCATAGAACCACTGGAGGTGAACTAGAGAAATCATTTTTACTAATTCCCTATTATTTAAAATTCATTTCTACTGTTGTGATCATTTTATAAATTGATATTCATTTTCTGATTTTATTATATTATCATTTATATTTTATTTTTGCTGATTTTATTTTATAGTATTTTGATTCAATTTTTACCAATTTTACGTTTTTTTTTTAAATTTCACTTATATTTGATTCATTATTTTAAACTCATTTTTACCAATTTTATTATTTTAAACTCGTTTTTACTGATTTTTATCATTTTAATTTCATTTTCACTAATTTAATTTTAATCATTTTGACTGCACCTTTACCAATCCTACCCTGCCTATCAATTAAATGTTTAAATCTGTGTTCACCTAGTAATATGGTTAATAAGATTGTATTTCATTTAGCACTGGTTTAATAATCTTCTCAAGTTGAAAAATGTCACATTGGTTCAAATAAATAAAACATAATACATTATTATTTTAACCCATAAATTCACTTCTGGACCATGCATTGCAAGTAAAAAATGTTTTTACTGTGTGCTTGAGTTAATGATCACTCAGTAAACCACAAATTACCCTGTGTTATACCTCAGATGTGCATTCTCTGAGGCTTCTCATGTATTTTTTAGCAAGGATATTCTTTCCATGTCATAAAACAAACTTCAAGTGAAATTAAAAAGTGGACTGACATTGAGGCGTCTAACTTAATTATTGATCTTAAAAAGACAAGGTTTTGGATTAAATTTGGTCCAAGTGTTACGTTAGAAAATAATGCAAGAACTGAAAGTATTCCCTACCATATGCTTTTTACTCTGTTTGCAGTCGAGACTTTGTGTCAGCACTATCACTTCTTCATAACATCAGGCATCAAACCTGCAAACAGCTGTAGAGGCCTTCAGCTGTGGCCGGTCTTATGAGCATGCATATGTGGTCTGTGGTTGATGTATCTGCAGTTGCATTAACACTGTGAAGCTACAGGAAACAGCAACCCTGAAAGCTCTATTGCAAAGCCACAAGCCCACCTTAAGTATGGGTAAGGGGGTGAGTCACACCTTCTCTGTTCTTATATACATGCTGTCAACTTTTCTCTGCAACGCCAACTTCAGTTTTTGACGAGTTGGAATCAGTCTTTCAGTCCAACATCAGCCTTGTCACTCTGTCATCGAGCTATCACAACTCTCAACTCTGGCAGGTAAAGTTTTTTTCTCTTACATGAAATGTTGCCCTCCTACTCATTGCTTTTTTATGTTTGCAAGTAAAAAAAAAAATAGTAACTTTCAGAATTATGTTTTTTTTATTTGTCCTGCTGTTACTCGTGGCTTCGCCTTGTGATTTGATTCATGCCACAGTTCAAGTTTAAACTTTCTAAAGAGTTTGTCACATTGAGACTGTTCCTGTATGACTGTTTGAACACTTGCATGAGAGAAAGGCAAATATCTAAGCAGTATATATAAGACAAATATATAAGTAGTATTTATGTAATATTAATTAAGATGTACAAATATTTTAATTGAATTTCAACCTCATGTTACTCCCCTCATATGGCAATAGGGTGTGGGTCAATGTTAGATTTTAATTTGCATCAGCATTCACAACAAATGCATGTCCCCATTTTTTATTTGTATAATCTCCGAAATCAAGAAAATATGTTATTAAACTTTTTAGATAATTACACCCAAAAATTGCACATGTACATAGGGTATTTTAGCCCTTTTTAGAAAGCCTGATGTACCAATAACTTTTCTATCGGGATCAACACACACGCATCTCCCTACCATTCATTATTTTCATTTTCTTTTGTTTGTGCAAAAAGGCAGAAGATTAAAACAATAGAAGGATGTAAGAACATAGAAAATGCACAGGTAGGACAGAAAAAATCCCAAGGGCTTGCAAAATGATCAACTGAACAGTGAAAACAACATTCTTATTAAAAAACATTTTCCAAAGTCTTAAGGCAGAAGGAGAGAGTAATTTTCCTTTTTTTTTGGATTGAATTACACTGCAATCAAAAATGCTGGCAACAGCACTTGTTTTAAGATTTTTTTTAATTGTATAGAGAAGCAGAAAAAAACTAGTCCAGATGACTGGAGCTGTCCTCAGTGCCTTATGAAAAACAGTTCTGCAAAGTTGACTGAGTTGAAGATCAAGTGGAAGTGACAAACTTACAAAAATGCTGTTGAAAGATTCAGGGATTCAGTTATTAAGCAATGAAACAAAGGAGCAGTATGAACAGTCCAGCCTTAATGAGTCTGATCTATTTACTTTGCTGTAAAAGAATGGGATGCAGACCAGTTTTATAATTGCTTTATTACAATATGATATAAAAGGACAGATCATACTATAGTAAAGAAAAACAATTAAAAACTGAATGGCTTAATGAATTAATAAAAGAATCATAGAAAGGCAATGTTTTTCTAATTGCATTGTAACTTCATATTGACCTGCACCTGGCAACCAGAGATTTGTTAGGATGTCACAGATCTCTTTTAATCACAGGGGGAAAAGATGATGATGTGGTTGTTGAGGGATCGACCCTGTGTTGAGCGACAAACCAAAAACCAAAGCATGTCCTACATTTCAAAAAGTAACTGTTGAATTCATTGGTAGTCCATGTCATTGTCATATCATGTGTGAATAAACTAGATTCATTTCAATTGAACTTTCTCAGCAAAAGCAGCAAACTAACGACTAACCAAACAAAAAAAATACCCTGCTGTGCTCACAAAGACCCGGACCTAAAACCCTCTAAGTCTACCACTGGGGAACTACAGAGGAGAAGAGTCTAAGTGCTTTCTAAATAGTTGAGACTTCAAATTTTTCAAAGTCACTTTATGTCAGGACAGAACACAATCAGAGGTTAATATATAGTTGAGAGGTAAAAAAAAAAAAAAAAAAAAAAAGCTGCTTTGCTGTGAGATGCTGTGGTGATCTACACTTGGTGTCTCCATTAGGTTCAGAATAAGAGACAGTAGAACAGTAATCATTGGTCTTTATGCTGTTTGTATAATGATATCTGATAAACTTAGTTCATTAATACTGCAGCAACACCTTTGATGGGAATTATCAGGTGGAAATAACAGTTTTCAGGACAGGGAAAGTCATGTGTTTGAATTAATTTAGCCATTATTGTTACTGTGTATCAAGCCAGAAGTTGAGCTTTATATTTGAGTTAAGCTGCGATGGAAGCTAATGAAGAGTGACGTGTTGTTCCAGGTTGATTATAGACCAGCTGGCTACTGCACAAAGCTGGAAACAGCAGGGTTATTGTTGAAAATGTCTCTTTAGGTAGTTCAACCTTTGCACACACCCAAAAGAACCCCAGTTACGTTTGGGTTTCAAGCAGTAATATTCAACCCCCTGTGATGTTTTGCCTTCACTGTGAACACTGGAAATAAGAGGGAGGAACACGGCTTCTTCTTTTACTTCTGTATTTAAAGGCTTGCAATTGGCGAGAAGAGAGCAAAAGGGGCCAGAAAGGAAGCGTTGTAAGTGTGTCTGTCTGTGTATGTGAAACATGTATCGCCTTGCACTCTCTTGCTACCCTAAAACCAAATCAAACAATGAAAATCTGACCTCTCAGAACTGGTGGGAATGTCTAGTGGCACACAACATGGGATTTTACGTGAATGTACTGAGAAAAGAGCTCAGGTCTTGAACCTTAAACCTCCGAGCACCAGCTTAACATTTTTTGTCTAAATAAGAGAAACTGAATCATTCCACACAGATTAAAAAAAAACATTTGACAACAGTTGGATTCAGACCATCTTTGGACGGGGTTAGTCAGAAAACATTTTCCATCTATGTAAGTATGCACATGTCCAAAACTTTTTTTTTTTCTTTTGGAAATACATAGTGTTAACTGTTTCATCACTAAAGGCACAACAACAACAAACTAAAAGCCACTTAAAGTTACGTCATTTCAATGTTGGAAATATGCTGGCATGTATATTGGTGCATGTTAAAGAGAAAAAAAGGCCTCCTGTAGTCATCTATAAGGAGGATTTCAGAATCCTGTCAGCAAAAGGATGTGTGACTAAGAGAAACTGAATACTTTTAGGAAGGACTAAGCCCACTCGGGGTGTGTTCAGATCCCTTCCCTTTTTTTCTCCATAAATGAGTTCATACTTAACTACCTCTTTCAACAGTTGACCATGGCTGCTTCAACGCCTGCTCCGAGTGTTTTTATTGGCTCAAGTGTGGATTCATCTGTCGACAACATAAGGTATGACCCAACCCACAACATCACAGCTATGTCTTTTTGTCTGACAGTTTGTGCCTTGCTGTCCACATCTGTTTCAAATTTGCTGTTTTTTGTTCGCGCTTGCCTTGTAGAGGATTTGTTTTCTGACAGCAGAGCATTCCAGTTAGTCTGGTGTTGTGGAAGAACCCAGAAGTGAACTGCAGCACTGTTTTCAACAGATCAGGAATGTGTGCCAGGAAAGGAATATAGGGAGGGCTCTGATAAACAGCAGCTGTACATGGATAGACATCCATATATGTTTCAATTTACTCTATATTGCTGTAATAACAAAAATATTGGTACATTTTTAAAAACTGCATTAATCGTTCAAAAACTCATGTTTTTCACCAATATTCCATCATGATTCTCGCCGAATGGACTGCCATTGCAGCCTGTGTCTCTCCACACAGCGCTGTGTGGCTGAACTAACCTCTGAACTGACGAGTTTGTTTACATGCTCTTCGCGCATTGGTGCGCATATTGCATATTGGTGAAAAACATGAGTTTTTGGACGATTAATGCAGTTTTTAGGAGCGGCGATCTATGACCTACAGGCTACCATTATATCGGTGTCCGCTGCTCGATTTTGGATCTAAATATCTCCCGAAGCACCGTTTGCATCAGGAAAGCCTTCTGGGTGAGTATATTGTTGTTCTTCATTCTATAAACAATGTAAAAGCTGCAGGAACCGAACTTTTCCTTTAAGGTGTTTTAATTAATTTGGGGATTACAAGCTGTATTTTTTCAACACAACAAGGCAGTAACTAAGGTCTTTAAAATAATTGCTCAATTATCACATTACTGCTGTAAAATAGAGACAAAACATAAAAATGGTTGTTCTTATTTAACCTTTGCAACTTTAACTGTAACTCTTTTTTTTTTTTTTTTGCAATTTTCTATTTTTCTGACTTTGTTTAGTTAATACTGCATGTAAAATTCAAAGTATAGTCAAATTAAAGACATCTTTTCTTTAGGACTACCTTAACTATCATCATGCTGCAGCTATGTCAGATTGATTTCTCAAAAAGGGAAATGACCTAAGAGACAAAACAAAAATTTAAAACAGAACTTAAATCACATATATTTATAGATATCACACACAGATCTATGATCAACCAGCTTTTTCACATCTGAATAACTTCCCTAAAGCATTGGCCATCATGAGAAAAGATAAAAGGTTGCAAAAAACAGAAAAGAGAAACTCTGTGATGTCATTTCTGTTTCCGCAGTTGCAAAGGGCCACCTCACATTGTTCTTAGTTCTCTTTTAAATTTCTTACGAACTGTTGGTCATATATTACTATATTTCATAAACTTGCAGCACAAATGGATCAGCTTCATTTAATGTCTGTAATCAGACAGATCCATCTTGCCAAGCTCCAATCTATAATGATTGTGAGCGGTTCAAAGTGGCACAGTCCAATCAGCATCCTTTGGAGCAGGAAGAGGTGAGAGCTACAAGCAAGGTGACAGCAGGAAGTGACTAGTTCTACGGAGATTAGCATAGTTTGCTGCATATTCAATAAACCCTCAAGAGGCTGTAAAAAGGGGTCCTGTCTACATGTATCCATTGTTTGTGACATTTTTGCATCATGAAAATCTACAACACAACTTAACAGAGTGAGTAATCTAGGGTTAGATGATTTGGCAAGGGTACATCTATGTATATGTGGCAGCTGGAGCTGAGCTCAAACCTATGACCTTTGCTGGTAAAGCGACTTTCTGAACTAAACCATCAAAAACAGGATAAATGCAGACATTGACCATGATTTACTCATGTATCGCTGAATCAATATTTGTTTGCACCTAGTTTCAAAATCATTGGTCTTGCTGTGCTCACAAACTGTTTACCCTTTAAGACTATGCCCCCCTGTAGTCCTCTTCAAATGATGTTACTGCTGTTGGTCTGATATTAATGATCATCTTATAACCTCATCACACTGACTTGTTCTCTCTCTGTTTCTCATCAGCTCAACCACAACCCCCGTCTATGAGTACGACTATGACTACCCGACTGAAACTTGGTTCTCTGGAAGGTGTATTTATGAAAAACATGGGGTCACTTTCCTTCCAGTCCTCTACTCCCTATTCTTCATTTTTGGCCTGGTGGGTAACTCCCTTGTCATCTGGGTGATCACCTGTGGTGTTCGTCTGCGCAGCATGACCGATGTGTGCCTCTTGAACCTGGCTGCTGCTGACCTTCTCTTGGTTTGTTCCCTCCCTTTCCTCGCCCACCAAGCTCGGGACCAGTGGGCATTTGGTGAACCCATGTGCAAAGTGGTTCTTGGTATTTATTACATCTCTTTCTACTGTGGGATCTTCTTCATCTGTCTCATGAGCATTGACCGATACTTGGCGATAGTGCATGCTGTTTACGCCATGAGAGCACGGACCAGGTCTTTTGGAATGATAGCAGCCACTGTTGTGTGGGTGGCTGGATTTTTGGCATCTTTCCCTGATCTCACCTTCCTCAAACTGCATGATAGAAATGTGACTAAGGAGTGCTACCCTGATTTTCCAACAAAGAATCCAGAGGACTCTAGTCCAAACACATCGCACTTCTGGAGGGTGTTCAGCCTCTTTAAAATGAACATTTTGGGCCTTTGTGTCCCATTTGTGATCATGACTTTCTGCTACTCACAGATCATCTGGAGACTGCTGTACAGCCAGTCCTCTAAGAAGCAGGCCATCCGTTTAGTCGTCATTGTGGTGGTGGTATTCTTCTGCTGCTGGGTACCGTACAATATTGCATCCCTACTCAAAGCCCTGGAGCTTATGCACGTCTTCGGAGAAGAACATCCTTCCTTTCAGTGCAGTTTCAGCAAAGCTATTAAGCTGGCCCTTCAGATCACCGAGGCTGTGGCTTACTCCCACAGCTGCCTTAACCCAATCCTGTACGTGTTTGTGGGGGAGAAGTTCAGAAGGCACCTTATGAGGATGGTCAACAGATCTCCCTGCAGACTGTGTCAGGCTATCAAGGTGTTCCTCCCAGCAGAAAGAAGTCTCACATCAGTGTATTCACAGACCACAAGCGTGGACGAGAGGAGCACAGCTGTGTGAGGGAGGTCAATTTGGTGAAGGTGGTTTTATGGTGTCATTATAATTTGTATGGACATGCCTACAAAGGGAAAATTTCAAGTAAAGAAAAGCCTGATGTAAAGTAATGCTGAGGTTGGACAACAATTTTTTTGTTGATCACAATAATCACTATTTCAGACTAGGTGATGTAGAGTCATTAAATTATGCTGTGACCTGGTATAATGGAATATATAACTGAAGCAGACTGCACATCAGGGTCCCTGTGATAACATTGGGAAAAGGAGGGACAACACCAAAGACAGCGCACAAACATTGCATTGGCAGTTTTTTGTTTGTCTCTACAAATATTACAATGTATGATATGCATGTTTGATGTTAAATGCTATCAGTCACTCACTTAGGTGCTAAGGTGCCTCTGCTTTTTCTCACCGACATTTCTCTGTTTTCCGTTTATGTTGAAAGTCGTTCCAAAACAGTCAATGCAGAGGTTTTGTTTTCAGACCTTGACAAAGATTTTTATAGAGCCAAGGTCCAGAACTAACCATGTCAGTTTGATTTCTATAAATGTATTTTTGGGCATTTTGTGCCTTTATTGATAGGAGAGAGACAGTGGATAGGCTTGTGAAAGGGGGTGAGAGAGTAGGGGAAGACACTCTGCAAACTGGTCACAGGCGTGATTCGAACCTGGACTGGCAGAAGCAAGTACATGGAGTGCCTGGTTGCTTGCCACGTCGCCAAACCAGCACCCCGTCAGTTTGATTTCTAAATGCCCCATTGACTGCAGAAAGAATACATATAATGGTACATTAAAAAATGTATTACAAAGATACACACAAAATTGGTGTCATGTGACACAGCAGGTAGTGTGCATGACTCAAAGCAAAAAGGCTGCTGGTTCAAACCCTGTGCCGAGTTTTGCAGTGGTTAATAGGTGACTCTAAATTGCCCCTACATGTGGGTGAGTTTGTAAAAGGTTGCCCGTCTCTGTAGTTGGCCCTGCGTTTAGCTGGCAACTGATCTTGGGTGGACCTTGCCTCTTGCCCGATTTTTAAATAGGCTCTACCCCCTGCAATCCAAAAGATATAAGGGGTGTAGATGATGGATTGATGGTTACATACAAAAAGTCAATCCCAAAAAGTGACATCAGTCATTGGTTTATCAAAGTAGCCTTTGGAATGATGTTAAGGTAGATTTCAAGTATGCTATATGCATGTCATTTCAACTGAACTTCAGATCAATCTATCAACAGACAGAGAGGTCTTACTGAGAAAGACCCTAGGCTTTCTGACTAACAGCAACAACTCTGCGCAAACTAGTAGCCATGCCAGCCCAGTCCTAATTATCCCTAATGGTAAATCCCTCATAAAATAAAAACATACTATTGGTTAATAAAAATGTTCTCCCTTGAGAGATAACCTTAAATTAAATATCCAGACCAAAGCTGTTTTTTAAGCGGGCTGTAAGTATGCTTATTTAGGCTCCAAAAAGGTCTGTATCAAGCATTAAATCATGTAGCTCGCATGATTCCTGCAGTCAGTCTCATGTGAACGCTCTGGGGACTGCAGTATTTGGCTCTTCACCCTTCACTCCCTTCATGCCCCTCTGAAGACAAGCTGTTTAGTGTTTACTCTCCTGAGCTGTGCCTGATCTTGCTCCCTCAGCAAGTGGATGTTGCTGATTTCCAGCACTGTGCTCCTATGTGAACTGACACAGACATGCCCAAAAATGTTAATTCCACTGGCAGCTATGGGCCTAACAAACATTTGGCTCAGGGAATGTGATGTGTCACCCACCTGAGGGAGATGGTGTATTAAATAATGTACAAATGGTTTATATGAGCATGCATCTTCATAAAGGGAGTAGATCAGGTGAGGTAAAAAGGTCATGGACAGATATTTCCCATGAAAACCATTTGAAAGTATTCTGAATATGTGAATACGACTAAATTCAGAATGCCAAAATAATTATTTGTAGAGGATTCTGTGTGAGAAACAAGTTGGCAGAAGAAAGAGTCAAGCAGTGAAACTTTTGGGTTTTTTTAGTCTTTATTATTTTATAAGATATGAATGCATAGGAATGTAAATATTATCTACTGTGTGTGTTATTCTAGCTACATGAATTTTAAGGGACTCTTCATGACACAGATATGCCCCTGGCTGACAGGAGCTCTGAGACAAACTGTGTCATTTCTATCAGCTGTTAGCAGCAGAAATGTTCTTTTTTTTTGCACATTATAACCACATTTATATTCGACAGTTTTACAGAGTGTGCACAGCTCACGTGTTCTGTCGGTAGTTTCACAGCAAGAACTGCAGCAGATTTGCAGCCGACCTTCCCCCCAAAGAAAACCACAACCTTCCAGAGGAAGCGTGCAACTCAGTTAAACCCTCCACAGACTGTGCACAACCAGCGTATCAATGCCAAATGAACAATCTTGTCTGCAGTTTTTCTACCAATAACATTTGCAAAAGCTGATGTGTTTACTTTGACCTGAACGTCTGATTATTTTAATATCATACGTTCATTGTTGTAATATTCTTTATATTTTGTTTTGTTGAGAAGTTATTGAGTTAAATGTCCGTATTTTACACCAAAGACTTGAGTTTCTGTCAGCTTTCTAGTAATTCGTCCTCTGTTCTACTGACCTTATAACCAGACTGCTAACCCCCGCTTTGTATGTTGCAGTGAAATTGTAAATATAGTCAAGTTCAGCATGGTTAAAGGCTTCCACTAACCCTGTTTGTTCTGCCTGATTTATTGCTATTAATGAAGCAGATTCATCTTGTAAACCTCCATGCGTGAACGACTGAGCTCGTTCTGCAGAGGCACTGCCCAGTCAGAGTCCATGGTGGCTGGGAGAAGTGTTGCAAGACAGTAAACTATGTCAACGTGTAGAAAGATAAGTGTGATGCTTGCTTCTGTAGTAGGATTTTTATCAGAGCTTGGCAACATTTTTAAATTTAATTATAAAAATGCCTCCATCTCTCTCCCATGGTAAGGCTTTGTTGCTCAACTTCGCTCCATTATGAACTGTAAGGTAGTATTTCTAAATGGCTAAAAAGTAATGGAAACATCAAATAACAATATGTGATGTTCTCGTAGTGTCTGGTGGCTTTAATACAACTTTAATACTTAGCAGAAACTTGCTAGCATTAAATTAGTAACTTTAAAAAGCAAGCGTTACCATCTTACAACTGAGGGCTAATACTAGTATCCTCTGGCTACAGAGTCCCTAAAGAAACATTGACCAAACAAATAAATAAATAATAATTATATGTTTTGCATGTAAACGTTAATGATCTTGTGTGCATGCAAAACTATACCGTGCATGCACAAAATTTTCTCATGCTCAAGGAAATCTTTCCTCTGTGCACCAGATAGTTTCCTAAGCTTCCGAGAAAGTTTTGCGTGTGCTCAAGATAGTTTTCCATGCACACAAGAAACTGACACGTTATTTTTTGTCAATGTCCCTTTAGGACCTCTGTAGGAGGCAGATGTGAAGTTTAACACATATTGTGTATCTGTATTTCAGAAAAAGTACCATGTTGATGTGCCGTAAGACAATGGCATGCATGAGCCACACCACCAGCAGCCAGGACTTTTTTAAGGATTTCAGGGTTTTAAGGATTTGTTAACACTGCGATAATGGGCACTTTTTCAAATTTACGACAATAACTCCCAAAGATCTAGCCAAATGTGTCTTAAATTTGCTAAAAATGTTTATTATGGCACCAGGTAAATGTGATGTCATTTTTCATTTTTGTGGTGCTTCGAATTAAAACATTGCATCATGGAACAGTTTTTCAAATTTTTAGATTGTATTTCAATAAAAATGTACCACAGAAAATAATTTTTAAAATATACAAAAACTAGAAGTGCTTGTGGAGCACAATCCATTGACTAAACAAACAAAAATTATATGAGGATCATTTCAGGAGTAAGTTCTTTTGATTTTAATTATATTTTTTCCCATAATCAAGGAACTGGCTTGGATTTTCGCCTTTAAATTGTAGCATGGGGCCAAGAGCTCAGCTGATTCATTAAAAAGCAGGTAAAAAAAAGAGCATTCTGTAAATTATTTCATTTTCACTAACGGTAGACATGATCCTCACCCTGAAATGAAGTAGAACCAATACAAAAGGGGGTTGCTCAATTTAACTCTTTAACTCCCAGCTCATTTGTTTAGCACAGGTCAATAAATGCAGGAATATTTCATATGCTAAAAAACACAGCACATCTGTCAATGTTTTAGGATTCAGATAAAATCTGCAAACAAACCAATAAACCTATTGTCTTTGTGTGGGATTTGAAGGTTGAAAAGCTAAGACCTGTGGTTCTTTTAAATATTTAATCATTTACTGATAAATGTCAATCTCAATATCATCTATTTCACGTTATTTTTGCTATTTTATTCACAAACATTTCTACCTTTTCTAATGGGTTTATTCCCTATTATTTGTGCATTTTTATGTCATCACATAATCAAGTGTTAGCTATAAAAACCTTGAAATCCCACACCATTATTTTTTAAGGTTTGTAGTTTTCTCTCTTCCCTGACATGTTAACATATTCAAACAATGATTTGTTTTGATCTGTTTTTAAAACATTAAATATCCCTGAATTTATTGGTGACCTCTGCCAAACAGTCGAGCTGGTAGTTAAAGGGTTAAAGTGAAGTGTAAATGTGTTCAATACAGTGAATAATGACTTTGCTCTTATATGAGTAAAGTACGCAGAGTTTTTGGCTTCATCTGCACCACCGCAAAGGCTGCCATCAGTCAAAGTGGTTTTTCTCTATAACCATTTGTACTCATTTATTCTCACACTCACTCAGTGGGGGTTTAAGTTCACAGTCAAATTGTCCATCACTGTCATACACATTAACACGCAACTGACTCAGAACTGAGAGCAACTAGGTGACTTGGTCAAGGTCACATCAAACGGGACAGCTGGACTTGTTTTTGAACCCTAAACATTCTGTTTGAGGGTAGAACGAACCACCAGACGAAGCCACCAACCCACCAATTGAGAACTAAATCTGTTTTTTTTTTTACAGCAACATCACAGACAGGGTTTCAGTCTGACTAACGTGTGTATATTTAAGAGTATGCTTTTGAAGAATTTAATTTTTTACAGTTTTTATAGTTACCCTCTCTACAGTGTAGGTTATGCTTTAGTAATCTTTTTCTAGATGTAAATCCACGATTTTTTTAAAGGATATGTTTACTATGTGCAATGGGTAGTTTTTACATTTATATTGATGACCTGAGTAAGAATGTCTGAAATGCCTTTAAGGTTTATGCTCTCAGAGCACCTCTATTGTCCCTGAGCACAGACCTTCTATCCCCAAACTGTTACTTTTAACAGAATTTTAAAAAAGCTTTTCTACCTAAAAAATGATTACTTGATAGGAAAGTATTGTTTTACTTTAATGTGACCAAAGTTTATAACACCCCCTCAACAACTTGGAAGGTGACCAATAGAATCATTTCATGAAAAACCGACAAAAAAACATGGAAATAGGAGGTTTGAGCCGGACAGCCATGATGCTGAACTTGTGAGGATGTTGACTGAAGAGAAAGAGCTTTATGAAAAATTATTTTTCTAATCGTATAATGGTGATATTGTATGACATGTTCATTTTTCCTATAAAGCTATATTTTGTAAATGCATTGTCTTTATTGTGTCACTTTTGTGCTCCAGTTGTACATTTTGCATTTACTGCCCTTATTTTACATTAAAAAATACCATACAGTATGTTTTTATAACATTGGGGTCTCTTTTTTTCTTTAGATTTTATCAGGAAACGTTCAGGGGGATTTAAAATAATCTTATTACAATTGTTTATTTAACCATTACCATGTACTATTTGTAACATCTGTCTTCATATCTAAATGCAGATTTATACTGCACTGTTGTTCTTTTCCCTCATTTGAACATCACCGGGTTTCAGAAGTGAGACTTTTTCTAATGTTGGGGGGGGGGGGGGAATTGGGAGGTAGGCAAGCCATGTACATGCTTTGTTAAAAAATTTAATTAATTAAACCGTTTTTTTATTATGAAATTATCTGTGCTGATGTTCTTTACCAGAGATCAACAACTGTCAACATCTAAGATATGAAGATATCTACTAAGTCCTTTTAACAAGAATGTATTTTCCAAGTTAAAAAGCGTCATCAGTATGACCCTATGAGCTGCACATACGGAGTCATTCTGTGAAGAGTGTTGGATGACATGATGCTTCACACTGCTGCAGATCAGAATAAGTGATCCTACAATACACTTCCATTTATTAATCCAAAGAAAAACTGTATTGAAAACAATCAGGAGAAATAAAAATTAAAAAAGAAGAAAAAACAGGCAGGGTTCAAATGTCAGATGTACCCTCAACAGACTCAGTATGAAGTCTTTGATAGATAATATAAAACATTGTCTAAAGTGCAACGGCAGATAAACTCAGTCAGTTTATAGACTAAGAAAGAGAACATTTCTAAACACAATCCAAGAGGTGAAACTGAAGCCTGATGTGCAGGAGGTGCGAGTGCATTTAAAAGATGTCTTTGTCGGGAAACTGAGGGTGAGGACTACTACTCCTCACAGTCTGTCACAGCTGAAGCAGCATGCAATCGGTCAAACTTGCGGCTGTAATGTCCACTCTTCAGCTTCAATCTGAAAAATATCCCTCCAGCCGCCTCTCCACAAGTCCAGGATTGAGCTGTGCAGAGACTCTGCAGCTCCTGCTCTCTGAGTCGGACCCCTGGCTGATTTCAAAGTGGAGGTTCACATGGCAACAGCGCCCCGCAGTGACAAAGGTAAGTTCTTTTAATCACAGTAAAGTAGACTGAGGAACTGCGTTTTACTTAAAATGAGCTGTCCTCATTGGTCTATATCATTAACGAAGTGTTAAAAAGAGAGAGAGAGAAGATGTCCATCCATCCATCCATAACATATCCCGCTTATCCATTTTTTATCATACCAAATAATTATGCCAAATAATGATGCAACATAGGCATCCATGATCTTATAGACCGAAATGCACCATGTAGGCTCCTTCCTCAGCACAATTAAATGCACATGGTTTTATTGTGATGCCTGGTAACCACAGTTTATCATTTTGATTGGGGGATGCTTCATTGTTAAATGGTAGGAATGGAGGAACAATAAGTCAATGAGAACTGCAATGTAGGACCAAGAACTGCAGACTTTTCAAAAGACACAGCGTTTATGACTGGTGAATGTGGTTTTTCCTCTTTTTAAAGGTTGCAGTGCAGTGCACAGACAAGACTGCAAAAAAATGAGAATAAAGTGGAGATTACTTGATTAGGCTACTTGATTGAGTTTGAGTCACTTTGTTACATACATGCGCTAAACATTAGTTTGACAGTGATAAATGGAGACAGAAATGTTCAGCTTTCATCTGTGAGCGTGTTTCCTGCCAGCGGTGCTGTATGAGGTAACACTTCTGCTATATTAACCACAGCTTTAGTCCCATAATTCCAGCAACTTCGGCCTGAAGCAGACAAATATGTCTCCACTGTGCCTCCTGACACGATAGAGACTGAAGTGCGGACGATTAACTTATTTATCGCCAGTGTAGAGCATAAAATACACCGAGTGAAACGCGCTGTGGCATGACGTGCGTTGTTCTTGACGCGCTATCCGCTGACCGATGACGCTACTCCAACAAAGGTTAGAAGAGAAGCAAGATGTCTCACTCCACATACAGTTCACTCCCGAAAACAACCATGGGAAACTTACTTTTAATGACTCTCCGACGATAATAAAATCCGTCATTCACCGCATGCGTGCGTGGTTGAATATTATCAACTACGTCGACATGTCGTTGTGGCAAGTGTAATTTCAGTCAGGAGAGACTTTCTGGGTGAACATTATACAATTGATATGATTGAAAATGTGCACAGTCTCTGTGGTTAGAATCTCTTTAGCAAAAGACTCCCTCCTGATATCTTGGTGTACTTCACGGGCACGAGGGCGAATGCAAGATAAGACACCCCCGCGTCTAGACACTTGTGGTTAAAAAAATGACGGCACCAGGATGATTGGCCAGGCAGATAGTGGCAGAATCTGATTGGCTCAGTGCTTAAGTGCCTGTACACCCCTCATCACCTAATGATTTGAATCACCTGTGCGGGTAGGTAGACTCAGGAAATCTATGAGGAAGCTGTATAAACATAGCCTTTGGTCTTCCTGTCTTAGCTTAAAGGAGACATATCATGCTTATGCATGATTTAATACTTACATATAATATAATACATTTGAAAACAAGACCTTACACCCCCTTAATTTTCAAAAAATTAGATATTGTATTTTTTCTGATATCCTAGAACGAGATTTGATGCCTTTGAAAATAGGTCATTGCGAGATGACCGCAAGATTTAAATCGTCGTGATGACACGAGGTACATTTCTTTTTATTGGAGTAATCTGATAAAACACTTCCTCCTCTGGGATGTCCGTTAGCCACAAAACCGTCACCGAGGAACACATACACCAGCAGCAGTATACAGATCCCTAGCTCACACTCACTCATTACCAGCTCTGGCCTGTAGGGGGACTCAATACTAGTCGCTGCTTTGAGGCTGCTGGAAAATACAGTAGAAGAAGGACAGGCTGGTTCAGCCCCCGATAGAACTGACCAGAGATGTCCACGAGTCTCTGAGTTAGAGTCCGAGTCGAGTCACGAGTCTTTGACCTCGAGTCGAGTCAATTCTCGAGTCTTTGAGGGGCAAGACTTGACGAGTCACAAGTCTTTGATCTAGAGTCCGAGTCGAGTCATGAGTCTTTACACACACATATATACATGTATGTATATATAGCCTATATATATGTGTGTGTGTATATATATGTATATATATATATACATATATATATATATATATATATATATATATATATATATGTATATATATATATATATATATATATATATGTGTGTGTGATATATATATATATATATATATATATATACATATATATATATATATATATATATATATATATATATATATATATATATATATATATATATATATATATATATATATATATATATATATATATATATATATACACACACACATATATATATATATATATATATATATATATATATATATATATATATATATATATATATATACATATATATATGATGTAGCCTCTGGCAAATATACAATTTATCCAAATTTCTATTCAGACTTTTTTTTATCTTCCTGAAAAAGTTTCTGTTGTGCACATGCATGCCATGGTCAGATGCAAAACAAACTTGCCATGAGCAGCCAAAAAGAAACTATATGGCATTTAACAATACAATAAAATAAAGTAGTGAGAGGTGGTAGCCGTGCTGTTGGAAGTTTGTGTAGCAGTAGGTCAATGTAAAGGGTAGCAAAGCTGGCGGGGGAGCATTTGTGCTTGCCTTGATGGCTGGTGATGACTGACTGACTGATGACTGATATGTGGGTGGGACAGAACCTCAAATTCCCCGAAAGCCACGCAGCGCGGTTTTGCCCTGACAGACCCACTGAAGGCGCAGAGCAGAGCAGAGCGGTGGCGTAGGGGGAGGGCTGTTCCCCAAAGAGACACAGGCTCTCGAGAATAGCGATGTCACACGCTCATAAAACATGTTATAGACTGAGAAAAGAAATAAACAACACCTCATTTCGCTTCTCTAACCCTTTGCTGGTCCCAACCACACAGCTTCGTGAATTATTCAACTTCTGTCCACCTATAGCCGTGCAGAAAATATGTTTTGAGTAATGTATGCAGTGTTATATTTCTGTACCTCTACGGTGCACTTTTCTTCGTCCATGGTATCGTGCTGTCTCTGGGACCCTCTGACCGACTGCTGACCTTCTGGTTTTGACGTAATGACAAACAACTGAGGAAATTTACATTCGAGAGTCTGTCAATCGTATTTTATTTTGAAACTTCCGGATTCCCCACACGGTGACTTCCCCGTCTGGTGCTTCCTTAACGACACAAATTTACGAGGTTTGGAAGCGGCCGCGGAGAGGGAGAAAAGCGAGGCGAGGTAAGAGAGGGACAAACGCTCCCAGCACACTCAAAAAACCCTCCATAAAATTAAGATTGCCCACGAGTCTTTGGTCTCGAGTCGAGTCAATTCCCGAGTCTTTCAGGGTCGAGTACGAGTCAAGTCTGGAGTCTCCAAAAATGCGACTCGAGTGCCACTCGAGTACGAGTCTTTAACTCGAGTGCCCATCTCTGGAACTGACCAATCAGAGCACAAAGGGCTGTGACATTGCGAGGTAACTGGAGGTCAGCCTGGAAACCGAGCGTCTAAACGAGAGCTTGATAATGGCCTAAAATGAGGATTTTGAGAACGCTATTGTGGGGCAATGAAGGAACTAAATAACTTGTACTGAGAGCAGAAATGCTTTACAGGCATCCTAGTCTGGCATAGTGAAAAGGAGAAACAAGCATGATATGTCTCCTTTAATAAAAACCCAAGTTTTGCAGAGCTGGTTGAAAATCAGTTTAGTTTTCTTTTAACTGTAACAGTCAGATTAACCTGTCACTCCAGATTGACATTCAGGGTCAAGCCAGCGGTCAACTCTGAAATCCTGAGTCAACCTAGCTGCAATCAATTTGACGGTGCCAGTATATAAACGGTATTACGGTAATGCAGACCCAGAACCGAAATCAAAATAAAAGCAGAGACTTTTGAAGGCTGTCTAAAATATCACAGGATTTCAATCAGTCTGTTAATTGATTGATGAATGATCGATGACAATTCACATCTTTGTACAACTAATCCAATTTAAAAATAAACTGGAATGTCTGATGAGAAATTGCGAAATAAGAGCCCACTTTATTGTCAAATATTTTAAATATTTCCCTCAAGTTCAGATTCACGTTAAGAGGAAACTACCTGTTTCCAGAGACTCATTTTACTTCAGGCTGACAGTACTCAACCTCAGGGAGTCACTTATGTAATTACAGGAAGATCTGATGTAGATTTTCTAAATTAAAGCCCTCTGAAATTAGAGAATTTTTATTGGCCTAATACTTCCCTATGATTTCAGATTAACTTTAAAAGAAGACTACCTGTTTTCACAGTATTATTTCACTTCAGACTGACAGGACTCTGCCCCAGAGAATGGGAGAGAATGACTCGTTTAATAACAGGATTATCTGATGCTGATTTTCAAAATTTAAGCCATCGGAAATGTGACATTTTTTATAAAATTTACATATGATTTCAGATGAATTTCTAGAGAAAACTACCTGTTTCCACAGACTCATTTCACTGAACTGATTTCATGTAATTTTGAAAATCCACATCAGATCTAAGCAGAATTACATGAGTCACTCACTGAAGTTGAGAACTATCAGTCTGAAGTGAAATCAGTCTGTGGAAACTTTTCTTTTACAGTTGATCTGATATTAAAGGAAAAATATAATATAAAATGTTACATTTTGGAGGGATTTAATTTCAAAAATCACCATCAGATCTTCCTGGAATTGTCTGAGTGAAACTCTAACGTAGAGTACTCTCTGTCTGAAGTGAAATAAGTTTATGAAAGCAGACAGTTTTTTCTTAAAGTTAATATAAAATCATAGGTAATTATTATCAGAAATCTCACCTTTCAGAAGGCTTTAAATTTGAAAATCCACATCAGAACTTCCTGTAATTAAATGAGTGCCTCTCTTGGGTGGAAAACTACTAGTCTGAAGTGAAACTAGTCTGGCGAAACAGGTAGTTTTCTTTTTTAATTAAATCTGAAATCAAAGAGAAATATTTTTTTAAAAATCTCATATTTCAGAAGGCTTTAATTTGAAAATCCACATCAGAATTTTCTGGAGTGACTCTCTGGGGATGAGTTCTATCAGTCTGAAGTGAAACGTGTCTGTGGAAACAGGGAGTTTCCTCTAAGTGTGAATTCGAACTTGAGGGAAATATTAATATAACCAGACCATTATGCAGGCCATTATTTTTAAATCCTTCATCAGAAACTCCAGCTTCTGTGTTTATTTTTAAGTTGGACTAGTTATACACACAGATGAAATGTCGTTCATCAACCAACTAACAGACTGACTGATTGAAATCTTGTGAAATTGCAGACAGTCTTCAAAAGTTTCATCTCTCATTTTGAATTCTGTTCTGGTACTGCATTACCATAATACTTTGTATATATGGGCACAGCCAAATTATCTGGTTAGCTAGGTTGACTCAGGATTTTGGAGTGGAGGGAGGCTGGACCACAGCACATAAGTTATTCCATTACGGAAAGAACCCATAGAAAGTGTTTGTGGGGCTGAACCTTTCAAAAGCGTATAAGGCAGGTGATTGGACAATCCTTTAATCCCATTTATTACAGGCCAATTAGATAATTCAGTAGGTGGGCACTACTGCGATGCAAAAAGTGAACCACTTTGTAAATGCTAATCTCTGCTAATCTCTGCACTAGCAGTGATTTCCTGCTGTGGTCTCACTTATAGCTCTCTCCTCTTTTTCCTGATTGAAAGGACTGGAAAGGCTGTTCTGTTCTGACCCTTCATGGTCAATGGCTATATTACAATGGTGGCAAAATAAGCGAATTGCCACTGAAGATGGCAAAAATCAGAGTTCTATCTAAAGAAGGACAACTTTTTCATGCTTAGTTTTCAGGTTAGATTATATCACACCTGTTCAAATATATTACATCAACCTGCCGGGAAATACAGAAAGACATTAGCCTATTGGTAAATCTGACACATTTACATGTCAATGTTCATTAAAGTGCACTGTCTTCTATTCAAATAAATAGGCTAAATAAAAGTAACAAGTTTGGCTCATTCAGAACACTGCTGCTGGAGTCCCCTCTAACAGGATGACATTCATGCAGAGATGTTTTGTATTTGCATGTGCTTCACTGACTATTAAATACAAAAAGCTCTTTAATGCCATCTGCTGGATGTAGAGGTCCTTGCTCCACATAAGGCCTTGTTCGAGTAAATGAGAGAACGTTCGCATATGAGGTGAAAGAAGCTTTTGTGTAGATCATGGTTATTTTGTTTTCTCAATAACCGTGTAGCTTTCTAGGAAGCTTTCACAGCATGCTGATCAGACACTTCTTACTAATATAGAAAGCTGAAAAGGTCAATTAACTTATATTTGTGTTCCCCGTTACACAAAGTGTCAAACTGGGCTTTTCACTCTGAGTAAATGCTGAAATCAGTGGGTGTGAGGGACACTGGTGAATGCCCGGAAACAAATACAAGCTGCATACCAAAATCATCTCCAGGAAATCATATCATCAGTGATGGAAATGTTAAGCTGTTTTGTTAAAAGGCCGAGCAAAGTAAATATGTGAACCATAACAGAGTAGTGTGACAACCAAAGGAAGAGACACTGTAACAGAGCAACACCTTCACACTCCACAAGATTTTTATCTACAGAAGAGACTGTGAGATGGCACTCTGTGGTTGCATGCAAAGTGTTTACTGCTAAGAAAAACTCTCAAGATTTCACACGTGATTAAAATGTTCTTCACAAAACACCTGCGATCAACACTGCAGATATGTAAAGTCAAAGCATGATAACTTTGGAGGATGATTGTTGTTCCATCAGAATAAAAATGTTTTCTTACTTTAAGTTTCATGCAAGCATGAGTTACTGACATTAGAGGGGGATCAGGTAGGTGGGGATTTTGAGTGTTCTTTGCAGTGACACAAAGGTGCACACATGCAGGCGACATCTGTGGTGAGATGACAGATTAAATCAATCACACTCCCTACATGATGTTTTGATAAAGATTATCACAAGTTCACATCTTCGTCTGAGTAAATATAAGCGTTGCTGTTTCCCTTTTGTTCTACTTTTATTCATCTTGACATCTTTTTATTGTGGGAAACAAAGCCTCCAGTCATCAGGGTGTTCATTAGGTACTTAACAGCTCTATGTATGATCCAGATTAAACAGAAGATCTCAAGATTTTTCTGTTTTTTTTTCCTGCATGAATCTCTTAACCCTTGTGGACTGTTAAGGCTGAAAACAGGCATTTTGAGTAAAATTTTCTCAGTTATTTGACCATAACTTTTCTTGTATTGCAGCAAATTGAATGAATTTTGGGCAGGAAGCTTATTTTTATATACATTTTGAAAATACAATTTAAAATTTTTCTAAAGGTCAATAGGTCACTGTGGACAAATTTACTGTACACTTGTACTGTTATGGCTGTTTTCAGCCACTATACTTTTAACTGCTCTAAAAACATATCAAATCAGTTTTTTTCTTTACTTTGTCATTTATATATCTTCATTCACTTCTGCCCTACTCAAAACTACCAAGTATTGGAAAATAAATAAAACATTCAACCTCTTAATGGCCATTAAAGAAATATGGTATGGATTATGGGAAGAGTACAGCATCAAATGACCTATTTTTTAATATAAAACATGATCAGAGACATTAGATTTTTATGTGGCATCATAGTCTTAGATATGTCAAAGATTATTAGCATCACTGATTTCAATCATTTTTCATTTTTTTGTAGCATCAGTTTTCTTCAAAAAGTTATGCAAGTACTGTTATGGCTGTTTTCAGCCACTAACTTTTAACTGCTCTAAAAACCCATCCTATCAGTATTTTTTCTACTTTTTTCACTCTGATCTCTTAATTCACTTCTGCCCTTCTCAAAATTACCAAGCATTGAAAAATAAATAAAATATTTAACCTCTTAATGGCCATTTAAAGAAATATGGGACGGATTATGGGAAGGGTACAGCATCAAATGACCTATTTTTCAAAATAAAACATGATCAGAGAAAAAAGATTTTTTAAGGTGGCATCATAGTCTTAGATATGTCAAAGATTATTAGCATCATTGATTTTTAATCATTTTTCATTTTTTTTGTAGCATCAGTTTTTTTCAAAAAGTTATATTGTTACTGTTATGGCTGTTTTCAGCCACTATACATTTATGGCCCTTAAGGTGTTAAGATTTGTTATTTATTTGTCAATGCTTGGTAGTTTTGAGCAGGGCAGAAGTGGATTAAGAGATTTATGTGAAAAAAGTAGAAAAAAATATTGATCTGATATGTTTTTAGAGCAGTCAAAAAAGTTAGTGGCTGAAAACAGCCATAACAGTAACTGTGTGTAGTATACTCCACAAGTAGTCCACAAGGGTTAAAACACTTCCACAATGCTCAAAACTATAAAAACTAAATCATTTTAAAGATTTTAACCCTTGGAATGTCATTTTGCGTTAGTAACTACTTAATTTGTTTTTAAAAAAGCAGAACAAATTATATATAAATATTTTTAAATAAAATAAACAGTGTGATCATAGGGAACTGCTGGTGATTAGAGACATGAATATATCAAAAAGTAGCAACAATGATTTCATTGCATTGATATATTTTGTGTGGTGTCAGATATACAAATTTTGCACCCTCTTGCAGCCCTAAAGCCAAAAATGAGTAAAAAAAATGCCACTACGTCAATATTTTTGTGCTTTTTTCTGAATAAAGTCTCTCCAGCAACTTAAGCTTTGCTCAAAACTACAAAATATTTGATCATTTTTACAATTCTAATCCTTTAAATGTCATTCTGAAGATGTGATGCTACTTGTTTCAGTTGAATTGAATCAGTTCATCTTTGAATCAGAGATGAGATTTCTGAAAAGTCTGACAGAAATCCCTCGAAGAGTTCTTGAGAAATTACTTTCAGAGGCAGAAGATGATTAGTAAGGACGGGAATTGATGAGATTTTATCAATCGCAGTAATTAATTCTGCATACTAATACAATTCTTTATTGATTATTTTAACATTTTCTGTTGAAGTTTCTTGATGACACAGGTGGTGTACACAGGTTTTCAGTGGCAACACAACAAACATCTGGCACTTCTGATATTCTGTGCTTCATGGACGAATGCCTCTGAAGCTACTTGAGTTTCAACCCTTGCTTGCAGCCACACAGACACTGGATGTCGTGCAAATAGCTTAAATTTGCATACATTTCACCTCAGCTTTGACTGCCTGTGTTTCCTGTCTGCATGATCATGCCCTTCTTTGTTATCGTCTCTGCCTACTGTCTCTTATGAGAGTGTGCTGAACAAAGTAGATGGGATTGATAAAGGAATTGTTGAGCATAAAGACACATGATACTGATTCTTTGAAAATGTTGTGATAGATCATAAACTGGAATTGTTTCTTTGATTCCCCTCCCTAATCAGGAGGACCAATAGCTTTTGATCTTGTCCTTCACAAATCTGACTAGTTCCTCCTTAAGTTAAAGTTGACTCCTTCTAATTTTGAGATTAACAAGAAGGGGCTGCATATTATAATTGATAACCTTCAACCTAGAACTTTTATTGCTTGAAGACAAATGCTTTAAAGTTTGACGAAAAGCTGCAATTGAGTATTTACTGGTTATGGATAACTTCTTTGGATCAGGCTCTTGGATATTGATGATTCAACCCATCAACAATAATGAATAAAACTTTCATAATGCTCAAAGGTAAGAGAAAGTGTCTTAATACTGACTAAAAGTTAAGAATATTCATGGCAAATTTACCAATGTCACGTTGCTAATAACAAACGTTAATATGATGTAATGTTGATGTCAATTCTGTAACATTAGTCATCAAACAGAACATTAACCCTTGGGGCTCTATTTGGCTCTTTTTCTGGCACAAAAGGATGATATATAGTACTAATTGACCATAACTTTGACTGTGTTCACGAGAGTGAATACATTTTTGGTGAGGTAACTTTTTTCTACATAAATTTAGAAAATGTACTTTAAAAAGAAAAACGTAAAAAAAATTGTGGACGAACCATTTTGTCCAGTTTTGGCTGCTTAAAAGCCAAAAACTTAAGCTCCTACAAAAACATATCACATCAATATTTTTTTCAACTTTTTCCCCAAGTTTCTTCATCAAGCTCAGTTCTGATCCAAACTATTTTTTTGCTTTTAAATGATGGATTTTAAACCTTTAAATACCAGTTTCATTAGTGATTTCACTGCAGTATCATGGCGTGTTAAAAACATGTGGTTATACTGGGAGTCAATTGGGAGTAAAACTTAAAATGTGGTGCTGTGCAAAATATGATAATTCACCAAAGCTGATGTTCTTGCTCATCTTTGACATATTCAAGAGTGTGATAGCACATAAAAATATCCAGCCTCTGATCATTTTTGGATCAAAAGTCAGTCATTTTGTGTGTGTTTTTTCACCAAATCTGTGGCATCACGTATGAAGTAAGCATTTAAAGGGTTAAAAACCATAGTCTTTTAAAAATATTCATAATTTTGATCAGGTTTGAGCTTGGGGAAGAGACCTGGGCAGAAACAATTGAAGGAAATATTTTTCTGATATGTTTTTTCAGCAGCTAAAGTTGTGGCTTTTAAACAGTCAAAACAGGACAAAATGATGCATTTTAATACAATACCCCACGGTTAACTTAAGACTGAAGAAATGAGCACTGAAGAGCTGCTGGAACTGCCTAGGATTCACTTTTAGCTCCATTTAAATTCACATGAATATTAATGTTGATGAACAACTTCTTATGAGAGCTACAAATATTGTCCCAATTTGATAAATTATGAGTGATTTTGATTGCAAAAATTTGCCCCTTTGACAGTGGACTATCATTTTAATGTGGCCCTCCTAGTGAGCAAAGTTGCCCATCCCTGGTTTGGAGTAACCTGCATATACTCAACCATATCTCCATCTTTATTTTTTCACTGAGGACAGCTTTATAAAGTACAAATCCACTAGATACACACTAAAATCAGTCAGATCAGAAGGTACATTCAAGAAGAGACATTAGCCTTTGAAGCTCCATCATTGTTACACTTCAAGATATTCACATTACACCCACAAGGATTCAATATTTATGTCAATTTAACTTGTGAAATGGCTTTGGAAGAACACAGGAGAGCATGGCAAGACACACTTCCCATGAAACACAGGTATGCTGCTCATAGATGCTATGACTCCCTGCTGAGTTGTGTGATGCTGCCTATCAAGGATTCAAGTCATCCCTACATTTCATCTTCCCAACATGGAGGTGAAGTGTCACAGAGGTGCAATAAAGACTGGAAACAATACCCTAGATTGAGCTTTTATTTTTGCTGCGACATTTGGATTTCCAGTTGGGTTAGAATCTGGCAAACAACAATCATGCTGCTTTTGGTGTTTTTTTATTTTTGGCACACTTCTAGCCCCTCAGTACCAACTGAACATGGCCTAAACGCCACAACCTACCTGAGTATTGCTGCTGACCATGTCCATCCCATTTAAACAAGTGCAATGACTACTCCCAGCAGCATGATGTGCCATGTAACAAAGTTCCAATCATATCAGAGTGGTGTCTTGAACATGACCATTGATTTATGAACTCCAGTAGCCTCTCGTCACCAGATCTCAATCCAATAAAGCACCATAGGGATCTGGTAAAATGGAAGATTCATGTCAAGGATGTGCGATCATCAAGTCTGCATTAACTGTATGATACTATAATGTCAACATGGACTAAAATCTCTGGCATCTTGTTAAATCTCAGAAAGAAGTAAGGGCACTTCTGAGGGAAAATGGTGCTTAATAAAGTGGCCAGTAAGTATTATTTCTCTTTAAACATTTTGTTTACTTAAAAATAATGGGGTGAATGTTGCTATTAGTGTTGCAAGAGGCCAAATAATAAACACTTTATCTGTTGTTCTTTAATTGAGTTGGGGGTGAAAGGGTAAATGTAACTATGTAATTTATAAGCTCTATAAAACTCTTGCTTTTTATTCAGTGATAAACGTCCTTTTTACATACAGAGGCGCTCGATTGTTGCTGTTTTCTTTCAGTAAGATGAGCAGTTGACCTTTTTTATGGGGGGGGTTTTCCCTTCCCACTCATGTCAGGAAACCTTCATCAGCTCGCTGTACAGCCCTCGGTTTATAAAGAAATATTATTTCAGCAGTTTCTGGATGCATTTACATGTGGGTGTTTACATGTAAACTGTGTGTGCTCACAAATCTTCAGAGACAGTGATTCCTTGTACGTTTAATGGCAAAATAACCGAGGACAAAATAAAATATTTACAACACTTAGTAACATGTAAACACAATCTTCTGTACAAAGAAATATACATGCAAAAGTAAAAATAAGTCATAATAAGACATTCAAAATGACATTGCTGCAGTCTTGTTCTATGTGTATTTAAAATATGACAGAATTATGAGGTTTACATCCTGGGCGTGGGCCGACTGCCTCACCCTCTCTGTACATCTTTACATCACATGAAGGCCGGGTTTCCCAAAGCAATTGACAACTTCGATCATATTCTTCCACGAATATTTCAAAAACAGAATTCAATAAAGTGATAAGAGCATGACTTTGGGAAACTCGGATCCACAACAATAAATAAAACTGAGACCAAATGAGAGACTAAGACTATACAGACGAACTTGTTATCGACTTCTTTAACATTAAATCAGGTGATCTGACTTTGAAACCTGCAAATGAAACAAGAAACAAAGCATTTTTGTTTAATCCACCTCTCAAGTTTGAAGCATTCAACTGGCACTTAAAAAACAACTTCACTTAAAACATCAACTACTGAAAATAAAACTGATGAGTCTTTTTTATGGCAGATACCTGTTGATGCAGAGCGTACTTTTTAAAGGGGATATATTTGAATGGTGGGACAAAGTTTGGGGTCCTTTCTTCAGCATTCAACTCTCAGATCATTTAAGCTCAATTGTAAATAGGTAATAATGTTTGATTTTTGGAGCCTTTATTTCGCTAAAAATGTTGACAAAGTCTGTCATATGACATCAAATCCAGATGCTAAAAAAATCTAGCGACATACACCAGAAGCTACCTATAAAAGCCAAACAAACTCACACAGCAAACCACTTTTGTGCACAGCTTTAAAAAAAACACAAGTGATTTTTTTCAGCAATAAACCACCAAACAATTTCTAATTACAGTAAGAATAAATAAATCCAGACTGAACCTTTGTAAACACTCATATGTCAGGGTTCAGAGTGGTCTTTTATAACTTAAGGGGAGAAATCATAAAAACAAAACACATTGAAGCAGGAAAGGAAAGCAAAGTCAACTTTGGTATTGTTACAGAAAAATAAGAACATGACAAAATGAAAGCATAAGTGCCTATATCTTATAGATACACATTTTTATACATAATTCCCTCCTCTTGAGCGGGGTTTTTTGCAGATATTAATACTGAACTTAATACATAAGAGTTAACACAATACAGACATCTATCGCAGTACCAGGTACGTACATGCCTTTTTAAGAATACGGCTACAACACAAGTCTTCATAAATAGTTGCATAAATGTTAAAGCTGCAACATTGCACATGGGGGTCGATGCAAAATACGAGTGCATTTCTATTAGCGGTTTGTTCACGGTGAGATCCAGCTGCTGAGGGTCCGCAGGGAGCGACTGCATGGACTCACTAATACTCTGCAAATGGAATAGCTTTTGTTCATTTGAGATCAATTCTCCAAAGTGAAAGGCAGGAATACGTTATTTACAAATAAGGCGGATGCATGTAGGAGTCTGAGAAGCTTTTTTCCTGTTAGCTGTAACGCTTGTTCAAGTTTCTCTTTGTGTCAAAAACGGTAATGATTCTCCTTTCAAACTGAACAGGGGCATAAAGATAAGCAAACTATTGCACTGAATGTAACTACAACGTGTTTCTGGAAAAACTTGGTTTTGGTCTTCATTTTGTTCCAGAAATAAGCAGCACCCTGCTGATGGGTGCCGCTTTGTTCACACATCGCACTGCTTTTGTTTCTTTCTACCTACCTTTGTTTTCCAAAAGGTATGAATAAAGACAGTTCTCTGTTTCCTCACTGTACATAGTTTCATTTACAAAAAGTAATCTCTCGTTACAAAAAAAACATTTTCTTATGTTCAACCGAAAGCAGCCTGAAGTACTCTTATTTTACAGTAATCTGTTTTGCTCTGTTTAACACTGTCCCAAACAGACTCACTCGCGCTGTATGGTCAAGAGAAAGAGCTCGGTTTTCTCCCTGACAAGTCAAGGTTTGGAATCTCGACAGATTCCAGCAGTTCATTTGTTGTGCAGGCATAAAAACGATATGCCGTGGGGTTAAGGGGAGGAGGGAGAGAGTCAGAGGGTTTATCAGCAGAGGTCAGTCAGTCAGCAGCAGCAGGACTTTAGTGGCTTAGTGAGGAAGAAGGTGATCATCATGGAAGTGTTGCTGGTGGTCGTCCCAGGAGGGTTTTTACACAGCTCATCATCACTCATCCTCTATATCTGTTATCGTGTCTGTCACATGTGGTTGAGCAGGCGGCTGTGAAGAAAGGCCTTTATGGTGCCAACAGGCCGGACGTCGTTCTGGTGTTTGCGTCTCTCGATGAAGGAGATGAGTCTGGAGGTGTCCAGATGTGGCACGTGACGGCTGGGAGATGGAGGCTGAGTGTGGCTGAAGGTTTCTCTGTGCATCGCGCCTCGAGGCTGGAGCCAAGGCTCCTGCAAGCAGAGTGCCGCAGAGGGCCGTCGCTCCGGCTCGCCCTGCAGCAGCAGGCACACAAAGTCTTTGGCGGCCGAGCTCACGCCCTGGAAGTAGTCCTCTGGGAAGCTGAAGTCCAGACGACAGATGTTCAGGCATGTCTCCTCCAAACTCTCATCCAGGAAGGGAGAGGCACCGCTCAGTATGACATAGGTAACCACTCCTGTGAAAACAAACAGTAAAAAACACTAGTACATTAATTAATAATCAAGTCAGCTCTGTCAAAAATAATGGCACACGTCTTTTTATTCTACATGACTGACTGCTACACTTAAATGGTATCTATGTGGATGGCTTGTAAACAGGGTCCCTACAACATTTAAAAAAAAAAACAATGAAGAGCCTATATTCTGCCTTAACTTGGTTCATATGTCCAATTTTGATGACTGTCAGACTTTGTTTATAGCTGCTGCTGATCCAGCTGTAATTTAGGGCCCTTTCCTAACATGGGCCCAGTCCACTCAGATTCTTCAGTGGGTCAACTCTGGTAATTGGTCTGTCAAGTGCCAATCAGTGCCTTTTTTCCAGCAGCTCTGCATTGTGTCTGCTGCTACTGACCAAAGCCAATGGGTTTTAACCCCTGTCAAAAAATTGGTAGGATGACATTCTAATAGGTCAATCTGGGGCCTGGGATTGAACCGTTTTAGACTTACAGTCCCAGTGCTTGACTTTTTGTCTTTAGCATACATGTACTCTACCGTGTGGAGGAGACATGTAAAGACACCAAAGGGTATATAAAACTTGAAAAAGCATACTATGGCCTCTTTAAGACTTTTAGGACTCAAAAAACAAGAACAATTTTTTTTGCACCACAGAACAACATAAATAAATCAATAACAGTATTCTACATTATTTTTCCTAACTAACAAAATAACAGGACAGACCTGTAAGTCTTGTCAAATCAAAAACACTTTGTGAATGACTCTTTGTTGAATTTCTGATGGGATGACCTACAAACTAACTAGAATCAGAGCGATTCTTGCCATGTTAATTCAGTCAGACAATTTCTGTGTTGGCAGAGTCTATTTTAAAGCATTGTGATTAAAAAAAAAAAACTTCATTTTGTAACTTCAACATTGAAAGCCACAAAGAAAGCATATCTACTGCCAAAGATAAAAACATTTATATTGACAATATTTGGTGTTCCAGGAATATTTGGAGGAAATAAAGAAGCATTTGATGATGTGAACAGCCAGTGTTCGAGGACATCCCTTAGGTTATTAACCAGTTTTTGACAGATTGAGATTTTGAGTTTTCTTAATACACTTCTCAGTAGTTTGGTCTTTAATATTTTATCAAGTCAGTTTTAACAAAATCAATTTAACAATTTAAACATGAATAACATATGATAAAAAAGGACATCTAGCACTAACTAAACAAAGTCTGTTTAACAAAGATGATCTTAGACAAAGTAGCTTCTAAATTAAAGACCTATTGAAGATAAACAATGAGCTTTTTTAAGACATTTTACAAGGATAAGTAAATGTCAAGGATAAGTGTTCGAGCTTTAGTCTTAATTTATCTTTATAAATTTAAGTTTAAGAGCTATAGTCTTAAACTTAAATTTATAAAGATAAAATATACCCATTAAGTTAGCAGATAAATACTGCTTTAACTCTGAGATTTTCTCCTCTATTCTAATATCTACAATATATCAATCATTCAGTTGAGCTGAAAAACTTTCTGACAAGTCAGAAAGTTCTTACTGAGTCACAAGTGATGTTTGAAGCTTCAGATCTCATTAACTCTGTGTCAGTCTGTCTTTGACATGAAATCACACATTTTTTGTTAAAAAATGTATGTGACTTGAGCAAACTAAGCTTCAGCATCATTCTTCTCTGCCTGTGTCTAATTGCTGCTATTGGTGTTTGTTTCAGATGTTAATTTTAGATTTAAATGGTAATGTTTTAGTTAGTAACAGACCTAAGCTCCAGAGGTCAGACAGGAGTGAGGCAGGCTGACCCAGGACCAGCTCCGGCGCCGAGAACTCGGGGCTCCCCAGGAGAGGATGGATGTAGGAGGAGGAAGGATTCAGCTGAGCGGCGTCGCCAAAGTCTGTCAGCTTGATTACTGGCTGGGAGGACGCATGTTCAACCACAATGTTCTCAGGCTGTGGGGATAGGAGTGAGGAAATGGAGAAACCACTGTTAGACCCTGAGAAAAAGTTTGCATTTATTCCAACAACTGAAAATCTGAAGCTCTGCTCAACAGTAAGAAGAAGAGAGTGGACCTGAGAAACTCTTAAACTGTACCTAATTTTACATATTTTGGGTAAAGATCAAAATGTGGTCACCAAAATGGTTTTTGGCAGCCATCTATGATTTTCTTTTTTCACCAGGGCAGTGTGCTATGTCCTACATTTGTTTCTCTTTTAAACCCCAAATCAAAAACTCAAAGAGACTAACTTCTGTGTTTGGTAAAACAAAAAACTTAAAAATTTAAGATATGAAAAACTTTTATGTTACCTTAAACTAGAAAAATAAGATTTGGTAAAAAAAAAAAAAAAGTAACTCAAAGTGTGATCCGTGTTAAAAAAAAAAAAACTAACGAAAATAAAACAAGCTGCAGATAAAAGCTCCAAACAATTATCTGTGCATTTGTTTTCAGGCACATCAGTTTCAGTTTTTGACGCCTTTCATTAGTGTATAGTTTATAGTCTTTTTCCCTTTTCATACAGTACATTTGGAATACACAAATGTTGTAAAAAAATCTTTTTTTGAATCAGATATTGCAATGAGTTGAAAAACAAACACACACACAAAAATATTAATCTACAAATCCCCAAATTATCCAAAATGAAACAGAATAGGAAAAAAAGTCACAGTGAAATAAGACTTGAAGTAGACTTTATGGGTGAAATAATCTCATAAATGTATATAACAGTAGGATATGAACACATATGGTCATTTCTCTGGTTTGTGAATTGTGTTGTCACATATTTACTTTAAGATCCAGGTGTGCTACCCTCCAGCTGTGCAGGTAGTGCAGAGCCTCCAGAATATCTCGCAGGTACAGAGCCACCTTCTCCTCCGTCAGGTTACCCCAGCTCACGATGTAGTCCAGAAAGCGGCCCTGGTCTGCCCTGAAAACACAAACACACGCTCGATTCGTCACAACAGACTTCGACACCCACAGGATTTAATCCATTTCAGTGCAATGACAAATCCTGAAAGAACACTTAAAGAGCTCACATCTCCAGTACGATCACGTAGCTGTTGGTGGTCTCGTACGTGTCCAGCAGTCTGACCAGATTGGGGTGGTCCAGAGTCTGAAGGAGTCTGACCTCCTGCAGCACCTGTTCTCGACGCAGCAGTTTCTTGTTGACATGTTTGGCTGCAACGGTGCGCTTACTCCCTCTCTGGTCACACCGCTTGGTCACAGAGAAACGGCCCCTGAGGAGCAAAATGAGTTCATAAAAACATAATTTATAAACAATGATAGGCACAAGCGGAAGACACACTCACCCTCTTTACCTCCTTTTTCCGTTTTACTTTGGATATATATAGTTTCTAATCTCCAGTACATCTGCATCTACTCCTGCTTTTTAGCCATTCTAATCGTTAATACTTTAGTACCTTCTGTTGGCCACTCAGTCATTTAGGGAATGTAAATTCATATTTTACTCATTTGACTGCTCCTGTTTTTAGTAGCGGTGGTCTTTGTTCATACTTTCTTTTTGCATGACCCTGTCAAGTTTCACACATTTTCTTTCTTCTCCTTCGCAGCACTGTCTCTGACAGTAAAAAAAAATCAATCAATGGATAAATCATGCATTTGGAAAAACAAGATCCTTTCTGCAGATTTTTTTATTCACCGATTGATTTTTTAAAAACTTTTTATTCAAAGTGTTTTTATTTTCATTGTCTAAAGCACACAGTTCAGGGTGCATACATTGTAGATAGAAATAATCAGATATAAAAAATACAGAATAAAAGTGAAGTAAATTAGACTAGACTATGTACACAGTTGAGGAGACAAAATCAATGCAAAGCCTGTGCGGGGTGAAAAAGGACAGATTATGTGCCCTGATTAAATGGATATGTAAAATAGATCAAACCTATCACATTGTTAGCTCTCATTCCCTTTAAACCAGAGTGCACCGGGTAGCTGGTGTTTTGCTTTGACATGGTGGATTTAGTTGTCTTGTTTGAATTTCAGCTGTGTTATTTGATTCCTCTCCTTGTATTGCACCCCTATAATCTAATTACACACACAAAACATTACACCAAATATGGAAATGCTCAGATTGAAGTGCTTTTCTTCACTGAAGCATCTCAGAGCACAAGAAAGGATAAAAAACTGATTCAGACACCTCTGCAGGAGCCTAAAGGTGACTCTTCATTTTTAAATTCTCCATTTAAAACGGACAGGATCAAACTTCTTTATGTTTATGATAGGTCTGTTTAAACATCAAATCACTGTAGGCTTTGTGCATTTTATTTTATTTTCCTCCCACATTAATTGATTTGCTCACCATCAAGCAACTATGATGTGATCACAGACTTTAAAACTTTAATCTCTGGACCAGATTAAAATGGTAAATCAAGTTTAAGGAGATGCAGGCACTTGAATTATAGTTGACAGCGTTGCTAAAATCACTACATCCTTTATTTACAAGGTAATTTCAGTTCCTATTGATATAAATAGCCTTAGTTCTACCCAACAACAGCAGCCACACTTCTTCTTTTACAGTTGCCAAAACTAAATTCCGTGATATTTTGCCAGCACAGGCTACAATCAAACGAATGAAGGTTTTGTTTTGTTATCCTTACCGTCCTAGCTCAGTGATCTCTGTGTAGTGAGACTCAAAGCTGTTTTTCCAGATGGCTTCACTGCCGTCATCAGGAGCTCCTGAGGATACACAAATGTGACACAAATTAACATCTTTTTAACCTTCTGCCCAAATGGGATATCAATATATGTGTTCAGTTTTGGGGGGTTATGGAGCTGTTACCACTGATTTATGGCTGGGGCAGTAGACATGGAGGTTTTGCTCTTGATGGACACTGAGAAACAGGGATGAGGAACTGCATGTTTTACTTTTTGGATTTGAAAAATTAGATTTGGCTGACTGATGTGCATCTACAGCTTTTTATTTCACTGTAGAGGATACTCAAAGACTTGCAGATGTTACCCAGCTGAGCGATTACAAGCTGTTGACAGAATCCTGATGAGAAGTCATATTTTTGAGCTGGTGCATGTCAGTCTGCATGCATGGGCTTCTGGAAAGTTTACACAAGTCTACAGTGTATGCCCCAGTGTGGATTAAGCAGAAACCTTTAAATCAGGATGAAGCGTCTCAGTGTAAGAGGTAGCAAAGTTCAGAAAAAGATACCTCAAATTCATATAGTGTGAAGACCATAAAGTTCTCACCTGAGACTCGAAGGCTGGCGGAGGATGTGACAGAGCCTGCTGCATTCACAGCGACACATGTGTACACACCACTGTCCTCTACAGTCACTCCGAGGATACGAAGAACTGCCTCTTCTGTCTCACTGTCCAGAGGAGAGGAGGATGGTCAGTACATTGATATGCTCAGTTAAGTAGAGCTCACCTTATCTCTTTTAACTAAACTATTTTCCCCTAGTAAATACAAGTCCAAGTCCTTCTGTTTAATTTGCTACACAGTTTACAAGCAGCAAACAATGTCCTGTCCAAAGCCTGACTAAGGAGCATGTGCACAAAGCCGTTTGGGGTTCTGTTTCTTTTAGGATGTGTATAGTCAAGACCAAGTGGATCTGCACATGTGTTACTGAGGAGTGTTATAACAACTTTGAAAAATTTGATTTCACTAAGACTAACAAAAAAAGTTTATCCAGACTGACATAATAATTCCAACTTTTTAAACAGAATTCAAACAAACTATGTGAAGACTTTTGAAACATGAAACATTTTAGACATTTTCAAAATTTGACATTATGTGAATTTTACACAATACAGGATGTGAAGAGACAATTTTGATCCTCAGAGTAAAGATGCTTTCTCTATAAAAGAATAATTAAGTCACTCAGGTCCCTTTGACCCCCTGTGTCTTTAAAACTCTTTATTTCAAGTTAAAAAAAAATGCATTTATACTTTTACAAGTCAGGCTAAACATTTAAATCACATGGCTCAAATTTCTAGACATGTCTAAAGTCTTCATATACATCTTAGAGTGTGATTACTTTAAGTTAAGGTAACACAAGGGAAAGAAAAGGTAAGTGTGCAGTGCAAAAACAATAAAACTGTGTTAATCTCAAGACAGGATTTAAATTTGCTGTCCTTTCTTTCAAGAATAAATGTGCTACACCCTGCTGATGTGGCAGCTGCATGGTAGGTGTCAGAAAAAATGTATCAGCTTTACATTTGATCATGGTCCATTCTAACACCTAAAACTTGACAGGGGCCCACCCAAACCTTCTTACAGGTATAAACCTCCTCATTTTACATCTGCTGCTGCAAGTTCTTTAATATTCTCTTTTTGGACTTAATCCTGGATAATAAAGATAAATATAAATATAAATATGTATATATAACATTTGCAATCAGTCAAATTTTTGACTTGAAAAATAGGAGGTATGTTTTTTTTTTCCAAAACAGTACATGACACATTTTTGAGGGAATCAGCAAACGTTTAACAGGTACATTTTTCTGCTATGAGGTTTGAGTCAGTGTAACCTAAATGATTGTCATAAGAACTTTCAGTGGAGGAGTGTGCTGTCACCTGTAAGTGATGCTGTAGTGCCCGTTGTTGCTCAGCGTGTTGTTGTCAGGTCCCCGCCAGTTGACGGTTGCTCGAGGTCGACCACACACCTTACACCTCAGGGTGACACTGTCCCCACTCTCACATGCTACATCACTGACAGGGGTGAGGAACTCTGGAGGAGCTGGAGAAAACAAGACCTGTTTGAGATGATGGTTCAAGAGGCTTTCTGCATGATTCAGTCTATAAATATCATTTTCAAACTAGCCCCCATGTATTTTATTGCTGTTTTATTTTTTACGATATTGGTGTTGTACTTGGAGATAGAACATTGAACTGAACTGCAGACAGAACCAGTGTGTGAGCTGCACAATGTCCAGAAGGTTAGAATATTTGGTTTATATATGATTATAAAAGTTTGCATTTCTGTCCTGTATGCTGGTACTCTTAACACTGACACACAGGAATTTGTAAAGTTTGTTTTCATTCTGCCTCTTAAAGAGTGTTCACATGCACTCGCAATACTCCTAAAATGGTGATGTGTTTATCAAGGCCTGCCTGATCTGAAAACACAAACAGAAAGGCTTTTAAGCCACCCATTAAAATTCCTACAAGAAGTCAAGCTGAGCCAGTGAGGGAATGCAGCTGTAAATAATCAGGCTGATTCACCCCATGCACATAATAAGGCTTCTATATAAATATTATGTTATTACCAGCATTTTCTTATCGAGTCCATTACTGATACCCCGAATAGAGTTAAGTACCATAACATTAAAAACGGGGCAAAAACTACCATAATGTTGGACTCTGTTAACATGCTTTGTTTTATGACAGTCTGCACATTTCCTGTTTGAAACTACAAAACTGTCATGTGTGACAAAGGCTTTTGTTTCCCCAACAAATCACATTCACAGCCTTTCACACTCTGGTCAAAAGGAAATAATGTCTACGTACCATCATGGATGAAATTGGGATTGAGGAGCTGTAAAGAAAATGTAAGAATGTGTTATTTTTTTCATGCATCAATTAAAATGTAAAACAGGGAAAGGAGAGAAAACCCTTTTTCATAGTAATAGGAGTATTTTTTTACAATCTACCTTGACAGACACTTTGTTGGCCAGGCCATCCTGAGACTTGCGATATCCATTCTCCATCTTCCTGCCATCTTTATCTCTTTTCTCAGACTTTCTGCGGATTCGAAGTGCTGTGTGCCATGATAGTGATTTTCTAAAACAAACAATGACAAACAGTTTAAATCTCAGTTTATTAGACAGAATAATCAAGATAAATTGGCTTTATAGTGTTAACTACCAAACTGGCATCAAAACTAAATCAAAAGAGATGTATCTAGTGCTCTTACTTGATGGTTCCTTCAGGGATTTCTGGTGTGATGGAGGATGAGGTGTGTCCTAATACGTAGCCAGGGATCCAGCCCTCAGCGGCAGGACAGTGCTCATTGGCAGCCCGGTATACCAGGAACATGTTCTGCTGGTTGCTGGCCAGCATTTGGACCACCTCACCCTGCACCACACTGATCTCATCCTCCTTCACTGCCACATAGTCCTGGGTCACCAACATGGTGGACACACTGCTGCTGCTGCTGCTTTCACTCTGTTGGGAAAGAAAATGTGAGAATTTAATTTAATTTAATTCAATTCAACAGGTTTGTAAATCAATATAAATGCACACAAAAATTAATACACATGCATATTATTTTCTTAAAAGAAATGTAGAGAAGTATATCAGAAGCTTCACACCAATCAAATATGTTATTTGATTGATGGTATATTATTACAAATAATCTGTGAACATGAAGAAGCATGCAGCAAAGACAGCGTAGAAAAACACTTTTATTTTTGGCAATGTTTATGCTTCCATTAACAAGTGTTGTGGCATGATGTAAGAGTTATTATCTGCAAATTTCTGAGAAGTTGTGAAGCTGAAGTCATGACTTTGAAGATAGAAATGACACAAGAAAACATTTTTTTCCAAGGAAAGAGTGAAATTGAGGTAAGAGACAGCCATAAAACACATTTAATTAACTTGAGAAGAGACTGAAATGGTTGTAAAGAAGCACAGAGCAGCTTTTGTGTTCACAGACACAGTCATAAAGTTCACATTTGATGTCACACAAAAAAGGGGTGAAAAGTAATTTGATACAGAGACCCTCAGCTGTAAATGTTACCAAAGGTTACGGATCAGTGCATGTGGAAACTTAAAAGAAAGGAAGAGATGCTGCAAGAGAAAGTATAATTAGAACAAACAATAAAGCATTAGCATATACTCAACCCTTCATTTGAGAAGTATATTAATCAGTTATATATAATTAAGCAGCAGTTCAAATTCTTTTGCTATCAAGCTTGATTGATCTAAACGTTGTTTAACCATAACTCTAACCCTTAAGTAATGCTTTCCCAAAGTATGTTCATAAATGCAATACATCAATTAGCATAGCCTAAAGAATATTGAGTCATGTACTTAAAATAATTTACTTTTGCATCAGTAAAACAATTATGTAATATTCTATAAATAGAATAAATCCAAGATTTAAAAGAATGTTGCTACATTCACATTCATTTCTGTAACAGAGTTGCTTTTAGTTACTTTTCAGTATCACAAGTTCTTTTTAAATTACGTCCTTTTCTGTTGAAAAAGCGATTTTTGTTCAAAAAAATTCAACATTTTACAAAGCATTTGAATACTAAGTAAATTCAATCTCGTGATAGGATAAACCAATCAAAAATTTACATCAAAAAGTGGAAACTGGTTTGATACCAGTGTCAAAAAGACTTGGTCATATCTCTGAAGTTTTTCTGTAACATTAATTGTTACATTAGATCTCAGTTTTACTGATTTAATTGTTAATCTGATAATACTCATAGTTTGTGCTTTCTATTCATTTGGCCAGAGAGCAGTTGAGAGTGTGTCTTACAGTAGACTTTTGTAAAAGTATGACACACAAAGTCTACAAGGAATATTTTCATCTGTATCTTCACATTTTCCTATTTATAACAGTGCTAATAGCTTTTCTGTGGTTCCATTGTATTATTTGAGCTAAAACTATTATATATATGATAACACTTAACATATAAGAGCAAACCACTTTTCATAAATGAAGCCAGCCTGGCACCTGAAAACATTATCCAAATGAATAGTGGTAAATAGCAACAATGAGGTTTAGGCCATTTACATTATCAAAATAAGTGAGATAAACATTTCCTATTATTAATTTTCTACATATAGATTAACATTTCAGGATTATAGAGTACACAAAGTATTGTGTTTATCATTTGCTGTTCAGTGTCGCTGCTTAAACTGGACTAACAACACCATCTTGTGGTCAAAGCAGTCATAAAATGAAAGTTATTTACAGTACATGACTGCCTTGCTAACTGAAGAAAATCTATGTTTTTAATCAATTGTTAGTATGTTTGTAATTAAATAAAGAATCTTAAAAAGTTATGAAGCCCACAACTCCTTTTGTCACAGAGCTATCAGCAAGTGGGATTTAGCAACAGCTCAATATTTTAACACTTGAGTCCTCTCTAGTTTGCTTTAAATTCCACAAAGCTGCTCTCTTAAACACTTGGACCCTTTACACATATTGACACGCTGTGTGAACAGCTTTATAAAATAGTTTAAAGTACTGGCTTTCAAATGTTTTTTTCTCTCAAAGCAAACCTAGTGTAAAGCCAAAATCGCAGAGCATCTTATATTCAAAATAAGGCAAAAAGCCTCTTTAACATGTACTGCAATATCTTATCTGCACGTAAAGGTTTATTTAAAACATGTCTGATCAAATCCACTATAAAACTGATTCATTTTTGTAAGACTTATCAAAAAAATGTGGTAAAATATAATATCACCTACACACATTAAAACTCAACTGATTACATTTATAACACCAGTAGTTCTCATAAGAAAGAGAAACTGTATTATATCCTCAACCAAGTAGTTCTGTAAACTGTAAAAGAGGAATACATTTACTCCAGAGAAGTTTGTTGGGTTCATTTTTGTTTTTCATTTAAAGCTATGGTCTACGATTTGGAAGCTTTGTACATATTAATAACACCGTTTATAAGGCTGTTATGGTCCTATGGTCCTATCTACACAGTATAAAGACCAAAAAGAACGAAAAAAATCCATTCAGTATATCTGCTGAAAAGCTGCATACTAGCTGACCAATCAAACCTAAGAACCTGCGACTATTAATTGGTCCGTGAGTTGGTCTGTGAGTCCATCCAATCCTCGTCTCCCTCACTACGCAGTACGCAGCATCTTGCCCATTGTCCCGTCTCCTCCCCTCTACCTCCGGTGAGCAGCTAGCAGCGTTAGCTACTGAACTATCATGGAGCCGGAAAAGCCTAGCGCCGAGACCGAAGCCGCCTCCCTCTCCCGCGGGACCCAACGGAGCTCTGCCCACGGGTTGAGGCCTGTTAGCGGGCTAGCGGCTAACGAATAGCCTCAGCCGCCAGACCTTCAGCATCGACCGTTTCGCCCCTGGTTGATCAGGTAATGGCTTTGTTTACTACAGTGGGAGATGTCTGCTGAATAACTCTGGTTAGTTTGTGCCTGTACGGGCTAATAACTTGTAGGGGAGCGGGTTAGCCTGTTAGCCGCTAATCGTTTGCACTGTAAGCTGAGCTGTGGAGGACAGGCTGAGAAAGATAAGTCGTCCGCCACACTCGGCTCCGCTCTGACGGCGCCAGACCCGCATTGCTGCCGGTCCAGTTGAAATGGCTACTGCTGTGTGTTATAAGTGAGATGTCTGTCGTGTTTGATACTTTCAGTTGAGCTGAGCTGTTTTTGATTGAGTTTGCTGCTGATATATTGTGCTAGTCGCTCGTAGCTCTGTCCGAGGGGGCTTTATAAGGCGACACGAGCTGGGGGCGGGATCTTGGAACACGGAGGGGAGAGGTGAGGGAAGGGGGGCAGGCTGCGGTTTCAAATCGTAGACCACAGCTTTAATAGAAAAATGCATCCAAAATCTGTTAAAACTGCTACTGAAGCTGTTAGCATCTATGCTAATCTCTGAAGATACAGTCACTTCCTGCTGATCTATTACTCGTCACTTTTATCTCTTCCTGCTTTAAAGGCCTCTGATTGGGCCGTGCTGCTTTGGGCTGTTCACAGTCGTTGTCGATTGGAGCTTGGCAAGGTGGAACTGACTGATTACAGACATTGAATCTGACAGATCCAGATGCTGCACAAGGTTTGGTTTAAGCAACACAAAACAGAATTTAATAAAATTGCAACCCTGTTTTCATACTACTGCTGACACACTAACAGGGCTTGTTTTCACCCACAAAGAGGCATGGTTTCTCTAGCAAGAAAATAATGATGTATGACTGCTCTTAGAAAGACTGCTACAAGAGATCATTTGACTCATGACACTCTAAATTTGTCCTTTTTGAAAACTCAAATCTTTTGTGCTTCATTTGTTTTTGTTTTCCAAAAATACATTGAAGTAACTGAGCTTTCACTAAAGCATCCTCTGTATGAGTAATTAATCACACTTACAAGATGAATAAATATTACCTAATGATTAACCAATGCGTGGTGTGTAATTGTGACAACGCTTAACCAGAAAGGTTTTCTTACTTAATTTGTTAGCTGTTAGTGTCTGTTAGCTGCAAGAAAGATGTAAACAGATACTGAAGCCCAGAGAAGTGGTCGTCAGCAAGTCAGATCCACACTGTTAGTACATTCCTGAAGATCCAGAAAGGTCCCTCTTTCACACACACACACTGTCGGTGAAGTTAGTGCACTCAGAAAGCCGTTAATCTCCAGCCTGGTAGACGTTGCATGTACAAGCCATTCTCAGAGGCAGCGGCAGGATGACTGACAGTGTGACAGCCTGCCAGCGAGGGCGGGGTTAGTGTTTAGTGAGGTCTTGCTGAAGCCTGGGCCTCAGCTTAGGATCTTACCCCGTTGCTTTGAGTGGAGTGTATGGACTGCTCGCTGGTGGAGGAGCAGGTACTCATGCGGTCTATGTCCTTACTGTGAGAGGAATGGCGGTGATGGGAGGGCGTCCCTCGGCCCAAAGAGTCTCCTCCACCAACACCTCCGCTGGTGCTGTCACTGGGGTAGGAGAAGGAACCAGGCCGGCTGGCTGGGGAGGGGGTAATGGGAGTGACCATCGCCCAGAAAGAGTTGCTTTTATGTACAGGGCTGGAGGGGATAAGCGGTTCCTTACCGCTTCCTCCTGCTCCTGGAGACTGAGGTGAAATCAGAGGAGAGACGGTCCCAACTCGAGGGCTTTTCAGCTGCAGATTCAAAGGAGCCACAGCCATCTGTGGTATCCCAGCTGTTTGGTGTTTCTGGGTCTCCTCAAAGCTCCCAAAAGTTTGTCTGACACAGCCGTCGCTGCCCTCGGACGGCCTGTTACTGTTGTTACTGTTACTCCCATGAGGAGCATCCAGCCTACTCATCTTGGGCACCTCCGAGGCTAACAGCTCTCCGTTAGTGCTGCTGTCTGAGAAAGGATTAGAGGGGTGGAAGGTGGACTGAGGGTGGCAGGGTGACCACATACCTGCTGACCTGTCGGGCCCCTCGGGACCCGGCGGGTGGTGGTGGTGGACAGGCTGGGGGAGACGTGAGGAAGGCTGGGGGATGCGTGACGGTCGGGAGCGAGGGCCACACAAAGAGGAGCTGTTTCCTGATCCTCCAGAGCCTCCGCCCCCTCCTCCACCTCCCATGTTGGAGGTGCTGTTGGAGCTGCTACCTCCAGGCAGACCTCCAGTACTACTACTGCTACTGCTGGGTGGACCACTTGGACCTCCACCACCCACATGGTTCCTCTGGTACTCTATGGGGGATGTCAGAGCTGTAGGAAAAGATGAGAGGCGGAATTAAATTGAATGTAAACTAGATGTTATTGTCATAATCAAGGATTCTTTTAGAGTAAAACAACAGAAAAAAAGATACAAACTTGATGGAATTTTTTGTGAGTGTCAAAGTTTTACATAGTTGATAGTTTAGATTTTTGTTTTCAACACCTTTTGCTTATTATTTTATCCCTAGTCTTTGGAGTTTTGACACTGTTTGGTCTGTTTAGATTAGATAGATTTTTTTCAGATTTGTTTTTATCCTTTTTTCAATTGAATTTCACAATATAATTAGACACAACATCACTAAAAGATGGCACACATACAAATTCTAATGAAGCTGGCACATTGTGTAAAATGTAAATAAAACAACTGAATACACTACAATAACAAGACATTTACTTTCAAACCAATAAACTATATTATTTTGAAAATTTTTACTCATTTTGAAATTGAAGCTTGCAACATGCAGAAAGACTTGGCAGGGGCATGTTCACCACTGTGTTATATCACCTTTTCAACAACACACTGAGGACAGTACTTGTTGAGTTTTGTAGATGGGATTCTTTCCCATTCTTGCTTGATGTACGTCTTCCTTGGGTTAAAAGTCTAGGATCTGTGTTGAAGTATATTGTGCTTCATAATACACCACACATACAGACTTTAGAGCAACTAGAATATGATGCTCCAAATCCTGTATGTACCTTTCAGCATTAATGGTCCCTTTACAGACGTTCAAGTTACCCATGCCATGGGCATTACTACACCTGTATCCTGTTTTTATTTATGTTTCACACAACATCCCAACTTTAATGGATCAGGGGTTTGTAAATGGAAAAAAAATGAAAATAAAAATCACACTCTAAAGTAACAACAGGAAGTTCATGGTGTGTGCGTTAGTGTGAAAATAAATATAACAATTGAGTATGATTTATTCTGTACAGATGTACACGCCTGTACCAGTGCATGGACAAACATGTTAAACAGCACAATGATGTGTCAAAAATATATGAATAGATAGATTGAACAGTATAATCAGATCACACCTCAAAGGGAAATAAATTTAAAGTCCCTAAAGGAAAGAATGCAAAAGCTTTACAGATTAAACAGATTCTAAGTGGTGCCATTCAACAAATAAAATGGAAGAGACACTGAAACAGTTTACAGTGAGCTCCTGTATTACAGAGTAGATCTTTTCTAAAATGCTTGAATACTATCATATGACCAAGGCTCATTGATAAGGAACACTTTGGAAAAGTTCCTTAAATTTATCTTATTTTAGTGTTCATTTTGGGATATTTATTATGCCACAAATCCTCCAGAAAAAGTTTACATTTATGTAATTACTCTTGGTTGTCCGTACAATCTCTCAGATGTGTGCATTTGTTCCTTTACCGTTGAGGAAATTGCGCTGGTTCTCCAGTATCTGGCTGACTTGGTGGACCCAGACCTGACTGATGCCAGGACTTGCTGAATGAAGGGTATATCTCTCCACGTTGCCACTGGATGATCTTGAAGTGAGAGTGAACTTGCAGGGGTCCTCTGCATTTTCTTCTAAACCCAACCAGCTCACCTACAATGAACGAGACAAAAGTTCAGGTGGAGAAGGACACAAAAGGGATTAATGCTAGAACTAAAATCAGGCGGTTATATCAGTCAGTGACCAATCATAAGGAATGGAGTGGGTCCATGTTTTGTGAGCACTCAGGAGTCCAGAGCTAGTCAAGCATTTGGTGGTCAAGTTAATTCATGTAAATACAATTCTAAAAAATGAAATTGTTTTTTGAGTTCTGCAGTATGTCTTTTCAAGTTTTTGTTAGTCTTGGCCAGGATGGGCAATTCTGGTGCCATGTAGGCAACAGTATTATTATTCACATCCCCAGAAGGCCAAATTGTGCAACTGTAAGCTGCTTGTATTCATATTTACAGTTTTATAATTAAGTAAGTGGACCAAAAGAACTCTAATTAGTTATGTCTAGTTTTATATTTTTTGATTCTATGAAGGAAAAATCTTCATTTAGTCAGTTAAACACAGTATTCCAGACAATTTCTGCTTCTTTAGACAGTAACAGAGGCTCTAATGATCATTTAACTATTTAGCCAACTCATTTTTTAATTTATTGGCCAATACTGATGCATTTAGTGATGCTGATGCTGAATAGTGTAACAGAAACAGGCCATTACAGTTCTTCAGTATTGTATTATTCCTGTTTGTATTTTTTCCAGCAGATGATTTCTTATATCCTTATGAGTATATGGATACATGACAACATTGAGAGAGCATGTTGCCCCCAGACTGTCAGGGTTCATTAAATACATTTGTACATTTAGTCAGTTTTGACTTGGCAGACTCTGTGGGGGAGAAAAAAAATTCTGTTTTTGGCCTATTTTACATAATATTATCTAGATATTTTTTCCATTATCTCCTTTTCTTTATAATTCTTAGCCCTCAAAAGTGAAAGTAGTCCCTATCAGCCACACTGTGGCCAGCCACATGTTCAGTTCACACCCATATTTAAGTGTGGGATAGTGATAGATTTAAATTAAATTATTTGAAGTCATGGTGACCTTGAACCTTCAAATGCTATTGCACAAGTTCTTGAGTGACTGTGGAAATCTGTGCTTTGAAGAAGCTCTTTGAGGAAAATCCCTCAAAGCATTCCTAAAATATTAAGTTCACAAGAAGGGCCAGGGTGGACAGACTGACGACCTTTGACACAATGCCTCTGGCCCTGCTAATCACTGGTGCAGAGTCAGAAGGAGTGGCAAGGTAAAGAAAGTTTTAAAAGTGAGCTGTCGAAATTAAAGGAGGAAGTTTGAGCTTTCATGTATTCCCATTGATTTCAGTGGAGTAGCTTGCTATGATCGAGCTGAGCTGCAGTTACCTTGATGTTGTTCTTGAAGAGGTACCCAGGAGTAGAGAACCCCTTCTTTTTGTCCAGAGGCTCGCTGAAGATGACGATCTGCTCAAACAAGAACACTCTCCTCTCTTTCATCCTCGACAGAAGTCCTCCGTCCTGGTCAGACACCATAAAGGTGTCTTGGAGGAGCAACCGGCCCTGAGCTACAATTTTACCCTAGAGACAGAGGGAGATTGGGGAACATCAAAACGCTTTCTGTTTTCTTCATCCTTAATGTCTTGTGTCAGCGTGAAAAAATAACAACCAACAAGAAAAGAAATGGAACTGATATAACAACTCAACTCTCTACTACAGTAACAATTAACCTCCAGAAAATGTGCGCATAATAATACCTTGTGGCAGTTGAATGCAGTCAATATAATTTCTGCAGTATAAACACATTTGGGCTGGGTTATATGTTCATTTTAGGTATATTGAAGTACTTTGTAAAATAAATATGAGGAAAGACAATGTTTATATAGCTTATTTTGCATTTAAATGTTTCTTTTTATTAATCCAAAGGTCCATTGGTTAGTGCAATGTTTAATGGTTTAAACTGAAAAAGTTGCCTGCTCTAATGCTCTGCTAAATATTGGTAACAGTTAGAACCACTGACAGCCGTATTCTTATTTATTGCAAGATAAATTAAAGGCATTTAGTCAACAGGAAGCAAACATTTTCCTTTTGAATGGTTTGGAACATTTTACCTAGTAGCTAAACTTTAACAGTAATTTCCCGTTTGACAACAATGAAACCAATGTAGAAGTCCTAAATGTACAATACTGAAGGATTTGTTGTTTTGATTACCAAAAAACTGTTGATGATCGCCAGCACACTTTTAATCAAATAAATCAACAGGATTTGAGAGAGTTACTAAAACTAGAGAGGACCGAGGGTTAACCCTGTTTGTTTGCAGTTCCAGCCACTAATTCAAATGTTTCCTCCATTCTTCTGTCACCCTATTAGCTACAGATAAGTATGACAGAAAAAAAGTCTCCATATTTTCAACATCACAGATAAACTGAATAGAAAGTTTGTATATTTTAACAGGCATGTGTTTGAGAGTATGAGAAATGTGAAAATTCACTATCATGCATGTAAATGTTGTTTGTTTTAGAACAATTACGCCAATGTTCAGACATTTGTCTGCAAGATTTGATGATTACAGATTATAAATCCTCTATTGTTGTGTGAGTGTGTTTGTGATGTCTTGTTGTTGATGTATGTGCCATATTGTATAATTTTTTGTTTAGTCAAAGTTTAATGTTCTTGTCTTGTGTTAACTTTTAATTATTTCTTTACATAAAACATGTTGAGTTATACATTATGTAAAGCCATTCAGCTAATAAATAAAAAGATATCTTTTACTCTATATTGTCCAGCCTCATGACACAGACAAAAATACAGACCAAGATATCCAAATAAAATAAACAGCAGTCTTACTTCAAAGCCCTGAAGTCGTCCGACATTCATCATGTCGTTGCAGCGCTTGGGGACCACACACATCACCTCTACTGCTTTCTAAAAAGAACATATAAACAAACTTATTATATATATACAACATGGCTGTCTACTGAAAATAATAAAAGCTTTGAAAAGCAACCAGACACAGTAAAGACCTAAACTTCATCTTCAACTTCAAAAACTTTACTTGTTGACGTCACAATTAAAAACATGTAAAAATTGTAAGACAAAAATTGTACACTTACAAATACATTGATGTCCCATGGGCACATTTCTGAATTATATTTAATTCCCTAAACATCACCTTTAAATGTAATTTTGCAAGTTTGACATAGTGCATGATTTTTTTTCCTATTCTAATCACTAATTAATTTTCTTCACACTTGGATCATGAAATGAAAGTGTTACGTACTTCATGCTAAGCATTGGTTCAATTTACAGCTTAAAAGAAAACCACTTTCACCCTGCTGAAAGCAACAAAAAAGTTAAATAAACTCTGTTTCCGATGAAAACAAACAGCCAATCATTGACACTGACATTGGTGAAGCACATGGGCTGGTCAGTTACATTTAATTTAGACCATAGCCCCCTGGTAACACAACTGGATTTCATGAAAATGGCAACACATATGTCTTGAAGGTTTTACAAAAAGCCAAAGCATTTCTTTACCTCCAGATCTGTCGTATCCACTCCTGCCTTCTTGGACACTTTATAAAGATCCTGTAAAAAAGTTAAACTATTAGGACAAAATGCTTATGGCATTGCTTGATATTGTACATTTAAATGATCAACACAAAACCAAATTAAACAAAAAGGTGCATCTACCTTCAGTAACAACTGGTATTTCATTATACGCTGGACAGGTTTGATTAGCAGGTCAGTGATCTGTAATCTGTGGCCCAGTCGCTGCTTCAAGTCCTGTAAAAAGATAAATCAAAGAACTGTTGCAGGAACATTTCTAATAGAACCAAATGTGTGGTCTTAAATGAGTCTAAAATGAATTCTTACCTCAAAGTAGGTGTCAATGTACTCTGACACAATGTGCTCAGATTTTGGTTTGTTTTGGCAATACACAATGTACATGTGCAGTCTCCTCTCCTGCAGAAAGAACACGGGGAACATTAAAAACAAGAAAAAAATCAAATTGAATCTCTTTAGAAGCCAGAAAATATGTTTTCTAATCTGCTGTTACGGAGTAAATGAGATTCAAAATAAATGACAGCTTCCTCACCTGTTTGATGAATAAAGGAGCCAGCCTGTCGGGATCCTCCAAACACTTCTCGAGCTCTGCCAGGAAGAAACTGTGGACAAATACACAGAGAAAACACATATTTAACCTGCAGAGAAACACTTTTTAAACCCTGCTGTTTGATTTTTTAAATCTTGCAGCAATAACAAACTCAAGATAAACTGTAGTGTAATTTGGAGCCTTTGGTAAGAGATAAAAATGACAAACGTACTCTTTGTGCCAGTCATATATCTGATGGATGTTTCCAAAGACGATCTTGTCTTTTCCTCTCATGTCGTCTGGAACTCCTTCCTCTTTCATCCTGCTCATGTAGCCCTGAGGAGCAGGAAAGTCCATTTATTTGTAAACCATCAACCAGACTCTGATTACAATAAAATAACCTCAACACGGCTCATAGAATATTTTTATTTTACCTCCACCACTGATCCCAGATCTCTGACGTAGTCCCTCTCGGTCTCCACCAGCTCCAGAAGCACATAACTGAGAGACACAAAGCAGAAATTGTCACTGCGGAGCACGAACTTAATGAACTTAGCCGAGGACAAACTTTAGCAGTGTTCCTTATAAGCACACAAATGACGGCAAATGTGATTAACTGATGTGACTCACGCAGGTTTTGTTTATGAGCGCACAAACATGAACTCACTGTCTTCTTTTGAGGAAGCCAGACTTGCGCTCATCAACCTCATCGATAGGTGAAGATGAGGAGAGGAGGGAGTTGTCCGAGGGGTTGAGGGAGGGGGAGCTGCTGTCACCTTGCTCGACTGACAGCGAACTGGGACGATCTTCCAGCGACTGGGGACAAAAGAGACATGGGTGGGAGAATTAACATAAGGAGTATGTGTGTGTTTGTACTCATGAACGAAATCACGAACTAAAGAATTTTAAGGACCACTTTCCGATAAAACATTCTGGACATGTCATAGCAAGGAGTAAAAAGAAATCAGTGATTTTAAAACTGATTTCCCTCAAGACAAACCTGAAATCAAGCCAAAATCCCTCATGAAAATTATCTTAAAATATCCTCTATCACAGATGTCACAGTGTTTGCATGTCTTAAAATATAATGAAATTTGGCAGACATGTCACTCAGTACATTCTCTTAAAATCTTTCAAGAAAACTTGGTTTAATTTCTTTAATTTAACAAAACGTTTTTAAGCTTAAGAGCCTTTTTTGATTGATAAACTAATAATTGGAATGGATTACAAGGGTTCAAACTCTTCAGTAGGGCTGAACAGTGCTGTGAAATATGACAGTACAATAGTTTTTCCTCCTGTCTGTGCATTGTATTTTTTAAAGGAACCTTTACAGACAAATGCTGGACCTTGAAATTCATCTTTTTTTCAATGTTCTATATTGTTTATCCCTTTCAGAGTCACTAGAGCCTATCCCAGCTGTCATTAGGCAAGAGGTGGGGTACACCCTGAACTGGTCACCAGCCAATCACAGGGTCACATAGAGAGACAGACAACAATTCACACTCAAGGGCAATTTAGAGTCACCAAGCATTTTTTCGGTCTGTGAGAGAAAGCTGGAGTGCCCAGAGAGAACTCACACATGCACGGAAAGAACGTGCAAACTTCACACAGAAAGGCCCCTGCTTGACCTGGGGATCAAACCAGTGACCATCTTGCTGTGAGGCACGTGCACTACCTGCTGCACCACCGGCAGCCCTGGGCCTTGAAGTTAATGAAATTAAACAAGTTTTTAATATTGTGACAAGCATTGTTGTAAATTGACCTTTCTTGAGCTTTAACAGATTTTATAGTCTTATATCAATTATTTCTTTGCCATATGCAGGAATTGGGTGGTCAGTAATGTTCATATGGCCTTCATTAATTAGGTTTTTATGCAAAGCCTGTTGTTTAACACTGCTGTTCTTGAAAAGTTTAATGCAAACAAAGTCTAATTTGATTGTTGGATTAATGTATGACTTCTCTTTTTCCACATGCAGTGCCTGCAAAGCCCCACCAGGGGGCTGTAGCTCACATGTTACTCATCAGTTGAATAAATCATCCACAATATGTGATCCTATCTTAATCATCAGCATGTTTTGGTTGTTTTGTTTGGGATCAGAATGAAGCTGTGCCGGACTCCAAATGAAACAGCCATGATCCATATTTCATTAGGTGTCTGCATTGCACTGTTTATAGGCCTAGTGTTCAGGGATATTGGTCGTGGATTGCAGTGACCATTTGCTTGAATAGCGGACAGCTGGCCAAATGAGTCACAGTCCTGACAGATGACTACCAGGCCATTATACCATTCTCTGTCAACAACACCAGGAAAAAGTGTGTGATTGTGTTTTTTTGTCGGTCTATTAAAGATGATCTGCATACAAAATCACCACATTTCTTTCACATTGTTCCTGTGAGGTTTGCGCTTGATTTCTGTCTCACCATCTTGCTCTTCACTAACTCCTCAATGGCACTGACCAGCTCAGCGGCACTGGGAGTCTCTGAACTGCTGGGACGAGCAGACAGACGAGATGTAGACTGCAGAAAAAGAGAGAAAACGGAGAATAAGTTTTTAATCTTGGTTTGCAAGATGACAAATATGAAACTTGGCAGTGCTTCATACAAACAGGAGCCATACATTCTCAATGGCTCTTTCTGTGTATATGATCAGGCTCACCATTGTTGAGTTTGGACCTCGATATCCCACATGTCTTAATAATGGCGTGGTGAGTGTGATCTCCCTGATAAGTGGGTTATTTGGGGGGCCAAGTCGGAGCCAATCACAGGCTGGTGTTGGGTAAACAGGGGTTATGAGTGGGATTTAGGTTTGAGGACAAGATTTAGGTTTGGACTGCTCTTCAAGCACGAGCAACCTGATTGGTCAAACAACGTGTATACGGCAAACAGTGTTGCGTAATACTCCATTAGAGACGTTTGCCTCAGCAGAGGAGGCCAGTCTGGGGGATAATGGCAGGCATAGGATCCTCTGTTTGAAACCAGTCTAACACCTCAACACGTGAATGGAGTATTCACTTCAGCAACAGTACCACAAATACACTTCCAGGGAAGGATGGTTAGTATTTGAAAGACAGGAGACATAAAAGGTGAGAAAAAGAAATAAAGACGGACAGAAGAGGAGCTGGTGAAGTGGTTTTACATGGAGAGATAGGGGAACTGGGAAAGAAGAGAAGCAGAACAGAAATCAACGTAATGCTGAAGGTAGGATCATGCAACCATCAAGAAAATAAGAGAAAGAAAGAAGTCATTAGTACCAAAGGCAAAGCTTTACAGAGTTATTATTACTATTATTGTCAAATCTACATTTTGAAAAAAAAGCAAAACAGATGTTCCTTTATATGTATCAATGCAAATGGGAAATTTCCTTTAAAGAGCACTTTGTCTTCATCGTATCCCTGCATCCAGATAACCTGAATATAAAGGTTTAACAGATGTTACAAATTTTCTCTGATAGCCCGAAGCAGATATAAAACCGTATAAATCCTATTTTATCTACTCAATATCCTCAAGATTACAAATGATCCTATTTATTTCCTTAGATAAAAAATATGTTTTTTTGGTTATCTTAAGATGCAAATGTTGTTTTTCCGAAAATACAAAAGCATGTTTTACTCTATTCTCAAAATTGTAACTCATTTACCTCATTACCTCAAATGAAGAGCTGGTCCTCCAGTGAGAACCAGTTCATTTACATTGTTCCCCTTTAAGATCATAACTCGTTTTTGTCTTTATCACTGCATCACCAAGATGAATTTTCAACCATAATTGATGTATTGCTCTTGAACTTCAGCTACAATCCAGCGTGTTTGTTTATTAAAGCAAGTTAAATTTCATGAATTTCCTAAAAATAAAAAATATCTAGTAGTCACAGCAGAATGGAGTAAACAATCATGTCCATGAAGTGTGTGCCATGAGTGTCTATGCCACAACATCTGTATTAAAAAGCATATGACCTCTTCATGATAAAGCCTAAAATCTAAAAAGCTTGAGAACACAGAAGTATTCTTATCATTCAGTCAAATGCTGTGTTTTTTAACACAGGTATCGAGGATGGTCTTACGATATTTGTCTCCAGTTTTGTAAATTGCCCTGTGCCACCCACCTTGTCGTCCTGGGAGTCAGGCTGCAGCAGGCTGTGCTGCTGGATGGCCATAGGGGGAGGCAGAGGGACAGCATCAGCCCCCTCTTCTCCTTCCTCCTCGCCGCAGCTCTGCATGCCTGATGAGGAAGACTTAGACAGGGTGCCACTGCTCAGACCCTCATTACGCATACGCTGGAGTGAAAAAGACAGAGAGAGCAGCTGGTAGAACCAAAAGTGTGGAGTTACATATCCTCATGTAATTATTCTATGCTTTAACTGCTCAAACCTCTTCCAGGGTCTCGTCCTGTGGTGTGGCCGCGCTGTCATCAGAGTCTTTCTGTGAGCCTGGGATGGTATCCATGTTCTTCCGCGTCCCTTCACGGTTCTTCTTGTGCTTATGGGCGAGCTTCTTGACATGACCATCAGCTTTGCCTGAGCTGAGCCGCCGCACAGGGCTGGTTAGCCATTTTCTTAACGTGTTTCCTGGCCGTTTGGGGCCTGGCGAGCTGTGAGGACCGAGGGTTTGACTGGAGCCTGGTTGGAGGGCGTCATTACTGGATACAGACAAAGTGTCTAAGAGAAAAAAAGAAGAAGAAGAAAAGAAAGGTGTTGAGAAAAAATCTGACACAGCACAAAATAAATATTGTTACAAGCTAAAGCTGAGGACTGGACAATCTTAATTGGACTGACAATGACATGGCACATTGATGGCTAAGTCTGGTAGTACACTCTACCAACAATCCAAAAGTTCTGGGTTTGAGTCCAGCTCCGGCTGTTGCATGTCATTGTGTCATTTGACAAGGTACTTAACCCAAGTTGCTCCTGCTGCTGTTTCAGTGGCGAGTAAATGGAAATTAAAGAGTGTGGATTTATTAGCACTGATAAATTACAGAGATCTGAACCATCAGTGAGTAAATATGAGAATGAATGTGTGTGACTAAGCAGATATGACCTGCAGTGTAAAAGTGCTTTGTCAGAAAGACTAGAAGAGACCTACAGTATATTAGCCCAGTCCTATAACACTGAATTACTTTGATACATAAATTAACTTGCTAGACACACACGGTGAAAAAAGGGGATCTGTGTGGATCTAGAGATGGCAGCTGCCCACCTCTGTTGCATATGATGAAATGTGTTTGCATTTGTTTGCTTGTTCAGAGTTTGCATGTGTTATAATCAGTAGGCAGCTCGGCCTCCCCCTCATGGCATTGGAGGCTCCTCTGGGGATCTGTAGGAGGAAACCTCTCTTCAAACTATTAATGGAGCCGTGAAAAATCATGCAGATTAAAGTGATACACAGAGCTTTGTCTGACTACTTTACGGCAACCTTCGCTTGTCTGTCTCACCTGTCTGCTCATTCAGTTTTCAACCTATTAATTTTTCCTTAAATTTGTTATTGCTTTAACAGAATCAGTAATTCAACTAGTCTTTTCAGAGTGAAGTAACAAAAGCTTTCAGCAGGCCAACAGGCTGAGTTAAGAGGCTGATAAGGTTTCTGAGTTTGGATTCTTTTGTTGTCGTCCCACTGGAAGGTGCCTGCCTTTCACCCCACAGATCCGTCCTATAACAAGAGCTTTCACTGTATAAAAACAGAAAATAGAGAGATCCAAAAGTTTCTCCTCGCTCTGTTGACAATTCAAAAGATTTAAGCAAAGTTAATTTCAGTAAAATACAAAAAAATTCAGAGAACCACCAAGGACAAGGACAGATTTTTGATCTGTCTTGTTCTCAACAAGGCTGCTGTATTTAATTTTGAGATTAAAAGTTGTAGCTCAGTGAAATAAGGATTGGACTACATGTGAGATTTTTAAGGTTAATCTACATGTTTTTCAAACGAGATGCCATGTGTAACTTTGTTTGAAAAGTTTTAATGCTTGTTCATCTTTGCATAAAAAATATCAATTCTTTTGATTCTACCAGGTACTTTGTGAGTGCAATGCCGTTTGCATGAGTAAAAAAGCAGATGTCAGATCAAACTTTCAGTTGGAGAAATGCTTACAGAAAGGACCAGTGATACACTAAATAGTACCTATTTAATTCCAAGGACACAGACATTTTGAACACCCAATTTGGGGAAATCAATTGTATAAAGTTATGAAAACCCACAGATATATTAACAGACTACAACTCTACCATCTTTTCATACATTTACAGCATTTTTTCAACTAAGACTGCACTCTGTCTCTCCTTTGGTTAGAAATATGACTGAAGGTGCTCTGAGTTTCTGTACTTGTGTATACCACCAATTAATCATAACTAGAAGACTTACACTTACAAGAGGGCATTTCTAAAATTTTGTAAGCAAGCTTTTGTCAAACATGGAAAACTGCCCATCCTTATAATGCAAACCAGATCCTAGATCCTCATCCTGCTTTGGAACACCACCATAAACTTCACATGAAAGATCTTCATGAAACAAATGTGTTGGAAAGATCAGCTTTGCCATTTTATTGAGGGCTTCAGGCAAATATGTTATTTCAGATTTTTTTCTTTTTATTCAGCCATGAATTGCAGTGTTTTTGTGAGGAGAGTTCTTTCTGTGAATTCATAATTATTACTAAATCAGTACCTGGTTATTACATTTCCATTATGAAAAATATAGCAGTGAAATGAATTTATTTGATCAGTTTGTTGACCAATCAAATGAGCCCTTCTTTGTCTCTTGTCCTCTCATGGTAGTGTCCAAAAGGAACCAGCAAAGGTCAATGAGAACCATGATGGTCATCCATCATTTTCCAAAAGTGTAGAAGAGGAAATGTGAGCAGTTTGATGAGCCCTTAGGCCTTAGGTCTGTAAATATGTGAATAGCTTTTGTTGTGAGTCTTTAAGGAATGTTGATAATTTTTCTCATCATGGACAAGGCTTCAGGAGCCATATTTAAAGACAAAAAGGATACATCTTTGTTGATCTGTGTGCGTGTTGTTCAAAGTTCTGTGAGATTCACATTCCTTTTATTTTCACCCAATCTCATTTACATACATCTTTAAAAGACTACATCTAAATTACACTTAATAGAGAGATAGCTCAGGTTCAGGAAAAAGATGTCTTCATCTTGACAGTGCTAGGGGTCGAGATTTTACAGGCATTGCTGAAAAAATCTATATTAACCAAAAATAGCTGAAAAACTATCTTGAAGCAACAACGATTTAGTCTTATTTCTATTAATCTTGATTAGTTTAAGCATTGTTATCACTTTTTAAAGGTCTCTCATGTCATGCAAATCAACTTTCTCTGCTTTTATTATTGTGAGAAAGAGGCTGAAAAACAGAAGAAAGTGACAGTATTAACCAAACTCGCAGAGAAATGCCTCTTAAAACACTCAGTTTCTTACTTCCTGGGGTTTATTATGTAACTGCTACATAGTTTCTTGGTCGTTACAGGCAGATGCCATGATTGTGTTTAAAGTCTGCTTTGTGGCCTGAAACCCCTCCTAGCCCCTCCCATCAGGCACTGTTGGGCAGCTCATGAGTGCAGAGTTCATTATCATTGCCTCTGTAGCCTCCTTGCCCTCTTAGATCTGAGCCATTCTAGTGGGAGGAAAAAAGAGCTGCATCTGAACCTCCACAGAGACAAAGTTTTCATTAAATCTGAAATCAAATCTTTTCTTAATAGATGCACAAGACACGATATAAATGGCCGAACACACAAAGATATCACAGTCAGGACATCGATCATCTGTACTGATTCTACAGGAATGGAGGAAAAACCCAAACAACCAGACCCTTTTCAAGACAGATATGCTTTAGAGGTGATTCTATATAAGCAATGTAATATTTGGTTCATGTCACTCAGACCTAATTTGAACCAGAAATAAGGCTCTATGGCTGTGTCCGAAATGGCATGCTAACGTACCACATACTACAAACTCATGTGTATATATTGCATACTACATACTATAAGTATGATTAGGATGCCAACCGTTCACACTGTAGTATACTACTAAGTTTCCCATGATGCATTTCAAACCTCCGACGACAAAAGTCAGAAGCACACCAGGCTATCAAATATCTCTGTTGATTCGCCACATTTGAAAGTTCAGAGAGCATTTGAGGCGAGAAAGTCACCACGTAGAATACCAAAATGTGGTCATTTGAGCCATAAAACACACAAATACAAATTTCATTTCGGGATTTTGGACATTCTACTATGCACGCCATTATGCTATCGAAGAAACTTCCGGTCGGCTCCAAAACAAGAGTCCATTTACAAAAGCGTTAAAGAATTAAAAGGAGATAATAAAAGATGCGTTTATTCTGAAAACGGGAAGCTTGCTAGTGGCCGATTTTTAGTTGAATGACGGTCAGTCTTGCATGGCGCAATGCATTATGGGGCTCGCAATGAATTATGGGGCGTTTAAGTATGACTAGTATGCCCACCTTGCATACTTAAAATTTTTTCCGATATAGTATACATCCGGGTATTTCTCGCACACTCAATCTTTTCATACTATCTAATGTGAACACACTACATGCTCACTTTGACGTCACACTTATTATGAGTAGGACGCTCGTATGCCATTTCGGACACAGCCTATGTGTTTTTGTGAATTTTAGATCGCTTTCAGATTCCTTCACCAAAAATCAAAAGCACATTTTAGGACAACATACAAGTGTCCATACAAAAGGACTGTTTGCAAACTTAAGAGTCAAAGGTTCAAGAATACAGGCTGCAGCCTCTACAACATTTAGAAACCTAATTGTTAAAAAAGGATACAGCTGCTAAACATTAGGCATTAAATCTAACAGAATGACTCTGATGAATGGCAGGTGTGGAAATCCATCCTGCCTTCACCGGACACTTTCACACACTGATCATACACATCTGCATGTGAACATCATTCAGGCTGTGGGAGACGTATTTTTACTGCACTGTGCTGATACAAAGCATATGTTTTCACATCGCATGCAAGGAAAGAACAAAAGCACTGCTCCAAGAATAACAAGCTTCTCCCACATCAGTAGGTTTTCTTCTCCGGGTCTCCTCCTCTCACCATCTCAGCCTGACGAAGCCAAGGTCATTAGGAGATATCTACAGAATAACCTGAGCAGTAAAGTCATGATCTTCCACTGATTTTGATCCTTCAGCCGCCTCGTGCAAGATTTCTGAGCAATGAGTCAGGCAGATAATAACGTGAAGGTTGAGAAGGCAAGAACACATCTTTCTTTCCTGTTTTCATCCTGCAATTTAGCTCAAACCAAACACAAAGTTAGATTTATTGTTCATGCTTAAGCTGCTCTGAAGATCTATAAATCCCATCCAGAGGGCAAATTAAAGAGACCAGAGGTGTGGAGTGGTTTCTGTCTTGCATGAGGGAGAACTGCAAGCAGATAATCTCTTTTTAAAGCATAAATCTCTACATGCAAGCTCACTGTTTAGAGAAGATTTAAGGGAAGTGTTTTAGCTACCTGCCTACAGCAGCTCCCCTACAGTAACAAATGAAAACCAGAGAAACATTTGTTTCTTATGAAACTGCACTGGAATGTTTTAGTCATGGGGTCCATCATGGAGCTCGTGTGAAGCAGTTATTTGATGACAATAAAACATTGCATTTATCATAGCTGATTCAAAGGAATATAAAAACTCTGCTTTCCAAGTGTTTCTCAATCATGACTTTACTGATAACGACACCAATTGACAGAGATCAATTCTTCAATCTCTGCAACTGTTTTTACCTGATTTTATTACACCTTATTACACTCAGGCTGTACACCTGTTAAGCTCGGTAAACATACTATTTCAAGATATAAAGGGCAGAAAACAAGTACTTCAATGCTTGTAACAAGCAAAAATAAACACATTTTCTTGTTGACTCTCTTGAAATGAGAAGACATTAGGTAGTCAATCTCAGTCAAGGGATTAAACAAATGAAGTTTTTTTCCTCCATAACACAAAATTAAGGACTAATTTACTGCTTTTTATATCTCAAAGTGATTTGAGCAGAGAGTATGCAAACACTTACCATTACAAACTTTAAAGGAATAGTTTTTAATTTCTTTAGTGTGGCTGTATGAGGTTCACGTCAATAAACACATTTGCAACAGTAATTCTGGTCAGCTCTTCTCCTGTACGAGGAAAGTTTGCAAGGGCACACATGGCTGCAGATGGGTCCAAAACCCTGAGGTAAATCAGTGAATCATAGAGAGTGGTTAATTTAGATGGTTAGTCAGTTTCTTAAGTTTAATAAACTAAAGAATAACCAACAATGATTGTGCACTACACTGGGCATTTTACAGTATTTTAATTTAATGCTGGCAAGCGACTTTTTTTTAGCTTTACAAGGAAAGACATGTTGGCTTTGTGCTGTGAAAAAGTTGGCCCATAACAAATTGGCTTGCTATTGAAAAAGAAAAGCTTTATAAATGTGTCCAGTGCAGTGCACAACCACCCCAATGAAGTTCTTGAAAACTGATTTTAACCAAACTTCACTAAATCATGCAGAGCCTTTGGCCCCATCTGCAGCCATGTATGGACGATCAAGATGTCTCTTTACAGGACCAGAACTAGCCAGAATCAGGCCAATGTATTTCCTAGCAAAATTAACCTCATATAGGCTCACTTACAAAAAAAAAAACTTAATCATCCCTCTAATATTTTCTTTGAATCCCCTTCTTGCAGTGCACACATATTTTTAACGATTTTTCAAGTACTGAAAACATTCAGTAAAAAAGCTACAAGGGTAAACTTCAGAGTTGTTCACATGCAGTATTAACTGAACTTGAGAAGAACAATTGAATGATTGCATTAATAATGCAGTGAGCATATTTATAATGTATTCGGGGATGCTTTGTGAGGTTGTACTACATGACAATTTTTTTTATCATGGATATATTTAGTGTGTGTTTCTCCTCTTCTGTTGTGTTCTTTTGTTCTGCAGGTAAATAACAGAAGGATACCAAGTTTTTTTTTAACATGTGACACTGCACCTCAATAAGTGCATTTGCAAGATTGACACACTAGTGGGTTTTTCTTTAGTTCATTAAGATAGTGATAATATACAAATAAAAAAATAAGAGAGGAATAAAAAAAAGCTGTGGTAGCAAAATATATTTTGGTGGCCTACCCAAGGTCTATCAATGTGGGAATCACTGTACTCCAGTTGTGTACATAATGTAAACACTGAGGTGGGAACTTGAGCTTTAAAGAGAGCAAACCACAGAGCCAGACTCAGAGGTCAGGACTTCTCATGTAGAGCAAACAGACCGGAGCCACGCTGGGGTCACAACCTAACAAGTTAACATGCTGTTAGCAAGTTCCCCTCAGATTCAACATCAGAGGCTGCAGAGCGAATTAAGCTAAAAGTTAACAAAGTTTTAACATTGTACTATGTTAACCAGCATCTCATTGAAGATCTAAATTCTAATACTGTGGCATCTATTGTTCTTTGAGTGTCTTGACTCTGACGTTAAGACTGGCCTCTGCTTCTATCAACATGCTGATTAGTCTGCAGAGTTCACACTAACAGGGGTGTAAATAAATGAAACAGGGGTCAGCAGCCTTGACACATTCTTCCTCAGCAAAAAATAACCCTACACACCCATACACACACAGAGGGGTTTGACTTCTGCCCTATGCCCTGCAGGGTGTCTTTCATTGTGGAGACGCTTCATGAACAGCTGGCCAGGCTAACGCTCATGGGAAACAAAAACAGGGAGCATGAAGTCTGTTAGCTGGGGTGATTCATAGAACTCATCTGATGTTTTAGATAAAGAACTATATTTGAGTCATAGAAAGAGGGCCTTTGGGTTGAAGAGAAAACAAACTAATTACATGTATTGTTCTTGGAAATCCACAGCACTACAAACACCAACAGGAAAAGTAAATGACCAACTTGACTGTAACAGCCATAAAAAATAGTTTTACCTCCTGTGACAGGAAGTTTGCTTTGATACAGTATCATACCATTGTCAGACATTGACTAGTTACTCATAACAGATTATAGTAATTAAGTTACTTTTGAAAGTAATCAGTTCAAAAGCAGATGGAAATTTCTTAAGCAGTATGCTTACCAATTAAAAATAATGCTTGGTTACCAAGTGAGTGGACTGTTATTATGACAACATGTTAGTGCAGCGACTAGCTTAAAGTTTAATGCAGCATGGAGGTTTTACTTTCAACAACTCAAGGTGTTATCTTTCTTTTGAGCTTGTCTGTAAATAACAGAAATATAATTGTGTTCTGTTGCACACTTAGTTTTACCTTTGTAATATTTGGAACAATCTAAGTACATTTTAGAAAGTCAAGCTACTTTGGTGCATTTTTCTAATATCCAGGCAAAAAAATTACATCCTAGATACCTCTTATTGGGGAAGTTATTGTCAAATTATTGGAAACTGTGGGCTTTACACAATATGAATCACATTAATACACTAAGTAGTTTTTTTGTAGTTGTTCAAGTCTAATTGTTTTTTTAGTCTAAAAAAACTGATCATTTAAGATGAAATACTCCAACTAAATTTGGATCAAATCTCATTTTGTCAGATTGACAAATCTTCATAATGGAGTTCAAGAACAACATTCATTTGTATGTCTACAAGCAAATCAGATGAGACAAGACTTGGGTGCTCTGCACCTGCTCTATAGTCTCAACAGCAGAGCTTTACCCTGAAAAAAAGCATTTGTCTAAAAGTTTAAAAAAAATGGTAACATTTAGGGGGTCAGCACAAATGCTGTGAGGATTGGTAAAAGTTGCATTTTCAATCTTTTAAATATAAAATATGGAGAGTGACTATCTAATTTGTCCCCAAAAGTAGAATGCAAATGAAATGTGCAGACTGTAATTTTGTTCACATTTATGACAAACAACTCATTAGCTACTCACCACCTTGTTTGTGAGTACGACAGGGAAAAGAGCACACAGTCACCATCTTTAGTGGCAGCTAACATGCTTCAGTTGATGTAATCAGTGAGTCCCTAGAGGATGTGCACAGGGACAAGAGCAGTACTCCAGGTAGATTGTCTAATCATGCTATTACTTCGTTGTGCATCTGCACCATGTCTGCATGTAAGAGAAGTTGTAAAGCTGACATGGTGCAGATTCGAGACATACCAGGTTGAAATATGATTCATAATCTGTATCTTCTCTTGAGGGGTTTGCACTCTTCAAATAATGATAGGTCATCAAGAAAACAGTAATACCCTCTCAATTCAACTCTGCTGGCTGGACTTCCTGAAAATAAACCCACCAAGAGTCCGACAGATGCTCCAGTGCATCCTCAGATGTTTACTAATTTATCTGCAAGCTGCCGACATGCCATCATAACTCAGTCACTGCTCATTCATGCCACTGAGAGGAACATGCCAGATTTACAACTTAGTGTGTGTGCGCCGGAGTCTCAGAATAGGAGGGAGTGGAGAAGGGGAGGGGCTGTGGTGCATCTGAAGTGATCCTGAAAGTTCGTGCAGCTCCACAGAGGCATGCCTGGGATTCCAGAGGTGTCACCAGGGGAGCATCTTTCCTGTGGTCTTATCTTACCCAGAAGAGGGGATACAAACACACTCAGACACACACAAACATCAGTCTGTGTGGTTGGAGACGAGGGGCTTTAAGGGGTGGAGGTGCAGCGTGTGGGAAAGCTCCAGGGGGTTTAGGCGAGTTGATCTGTAAAAAATGTGGACAATGCTGCAAAGGGCTTGCCACCAATAGCCATAGCTAGGTAGGGCGTGGAGGAAGGGTGGGTGATATGGGTATTTAGAGACCACCAGCTACACAGTCTAGGAAATCTACTCTGTGACACTCAATCATCACCACACACTAATAAGCTTATGTAAAGTGTCATCTATGAAGTACAGATGAGGTAAGACATTTACAAACACAGTCATGTATGCTTGTTGCATTTACAAAGAGTATAAATATTAAACTCAAGTACAGCTGCCATGTTAAGTTATGAATTAAGTACACTCTACTCAAGTAAAAAACATTTCAAAGCACTGGGTATTTTGAGTATTTGAAGACATTATTTAGTGCTCACACACAGCTGCATGTGTATATACTGTGAGCGGCTGTTTGATAAGATACCAAAAAAATATGTTTTTGCAGACAGTGAAAAGGTACTTCGTACACTCTGAGTCAGCAAAAGCATGCTGTAATAACTACATAATTTAAAATGCAATAGTTCTCAGATAAATCATAAAAAATAATAATACAAAATTTGAATGTGAATATTATTTTAACTTGGCTGTCACCAATAAGTTGACTGACTTTGTGGACATCCTGTATGTGATCCTTTAGGTTTTGACCAGAATCATTTTGGCATTTTCACATGAAAAAGCATCTAATTTGCATGGAAAATAACATGGAGAAACAATAATACCTCTCTTGTGGGATCGATATCTAAAGTATTTTTGCTTTAGAATTTCCTTTAAATTCCCTCCACTCTGCTTTGAAGGCCTAACAAATCAAGGATGTCACACTCTGATTAACAGCAGATAGCACAAATGGAAACAAAGCAGTCAAAATCTAAGACAGAGGGGCAGAAGAGTTCACAATTGTCGATCAGTTTTGACAAAAAGATGCTTTCAAGACAACCTTCAGTGGTTGGAAAAATCAGCAATTCAACTATGCGGCATAGCACTGAATATCAGGAGTCACATGTGACTGACACAGAAAACCTGCAGAGCGTTGGCCTGTTTCAACCCACAGAAAATCCACAGGAATCGATAAAGAATCAAATCAATGTGCTGAATGGTAATAAGGCATTAATATCAATAAAATACTATCAATTTCCATCCCTACTGTTGTCTCAATGTAAGGGCGAAAGCTCCAGCCCCCTTTACCTCCAATAGGAGAAGCAGTATGGGTAATAGGGGTGGGAGAAAAAATGGATTCACATAAGTATCAGGATTTTTTGTTTGACGATTTTTAAACACATTTTTTTTGTTAAAATTATTTTTTTTTCCCCAAATATAAATGCTTCATTTTAGTCTGTGTTAATAAGCCTCTTTTAAATGTAATCCAGGCTTTTGAAGAGAGAGTACAAACAGTTGGTTAAATACATTGCTGAATAAATCCTAAAAACAGATGTGTATTCTTCCTGATATAGTCTGTAGGCATCATCATTGTTCATCTTTTTCGCTGGTGTTGAAAAAGCTGACTAAAGATTGCAAAAATCGGCAATATCATAGAGTCGCAATTTAAATCAAATTGGCACCTAAACAATCGTAAAAAATCAAATTGGGAGAAAAGTGTATCGTCCCAGCCCTAAATTGGTAATACATACTAGAGCTGCAACTATCGAGTATTTTAAGAATCGAGTACTCTGTCAATTATTTCTTCGAGTACTCGAGTACTCTAACAAAATATAGTTTTTGGTTTTTACACAAATAAATCAATTGTATACAATGCAACAACTTTCAAAGTTTAAACCGGTACTGGCTTAAAACAAAGCCAAGACAATACTGATTTACAAAGTAGTAATATAATTCTGCAATTATATTTGTGAAGTGTGTTCTGGAGGGCATTGTGTAGTTTGGATTGAAATCTTTGATCATGTTCTAAAATCCTGTGTCCTCCACCATGGGAAGAGGACACATGTCTGTGATGAGCATATTTAAAATGCTGTAATAGTAATAGTTGCAGTCCTAACAACGTGCTATCATGCTAAGCTACGTGCTAAGCTCACTCAGTTTGGCATCAGACACACTGCACTGTGTTTTCTTTTCGTCCCTTCTTGTAGTGACCACACACTTGGGACACTCTCTGCTATTTCTTCTGTGGACTCTCTCCTTTCTGTCCCTCTCTTTTCTCTTCCTTCATGATTGTACAAGCAGGTAGATTGTACAAGGAGGTAGCAGGCGAGGTGTGCCACAGAAATGACCGTGCGTGTCAAACACTGTGCACTGTATAGTAGTCCAGATATATATTTATATGTATAATTATAAATTAAACGAGGCTTCGAGGCACAAAATTTAATTCGAGGATATTTTGTAATCGAGTACTCGCGAATATTCGAGGAATCGTTTCAGCTCTAATATATACATTAGCTGGATGGATTAGCTGGATAGCTCTGAGCATAAAGTCTAGAATACTAACGTAGAGGTAACAATTACTACCAAATGCACCCAATTAGGCATTTTTTAAGGAAATGATGAAGCACAAGTGAATACTTGGGTTAACATCTATAAATCATTTTATTATCATTATAAGTATTTTATTTAAAAAATGTCTTATTGATAAACAACTACAGCACTTGTGCAGTGTTAAGGTGAGAATAAGGTTGGAGTGAACTTAATAATGATTGATAAAGCATTTATTACTGTATTTAAAAATGAAATCTAGAATGATCATTAGAGCTTAACAGATGAGTAATTACCCATGCTTTACTACTGTTTCAACAAAGTATTTATAGTCGTGTTAATAAAAGTCATTTGAATAAATTATAGCACATCAGTTCAATTTTATGACTGCGGTAACTGATGATTCATAGACAATTAATAAACATTTTATAGATGCCATTCAAGTTGTGACAATTTTTTCCACTGATGTCAAACTGTATTTAACTACTGCAATGCCCACTGGTTGTGTTGAACATAAAGTGTTAGCTTTATGGGGAGCAATTTAAGTACTTTATACTGTTTAGTTAATATAATGTGTGACCTCACACTCTGATTTGCTGTGATTTATAGGTCTTTAATAACACTGACATAAATCAAAACAAAAATATCATATTTTCTATTTAAACTCACTGCTTATCTTTCCCTCCTGAGATCTACGGTTATGCCCCCTCCCCATCTGTGCAGACACCCCTGACCTGACACAGATAGGCACAAAGATATAATCTTGTCAATGCGATTTCATCTGATTTAATATCTCATCAAATAACAATGCATTCACTAAATTACTTTCAGCACCATAATGCCACAAGATAATCCACACTTGATTACTGAAAGCCCTCTGCATCAAACCCATTTGAAAATAGCTGAAGTGACATCAACAACAAACAGGGAGAAGCATTTGAAGACATTGTGTTTTTCACAAAGTTGAACTTCTTCACCACTTAAAACTATTAAACTTTTGACCCTGTGTACATATGATGAGTTAGTGTTGTGCTTTAGGTGGATTAATGTTAGGTCTTAGTACATAATACAGCAAAGAAGATGTTCAGGACATGCCATTAATGCTATTATGCGATTGTAGTGTTTTAATAGAACCTTTGTTATGAACTGACTACACAAAGTTTGATTGATTTCTTAAACTGACAAATGGTAGCCCTTTGTTATACGATCACACAGGTGGCCTTCATTAACATCTTGAACATGACTTGGCAGCAATGTGACCAAGCTCGTAGGAAAAGATGAGTTCATCAGTAACTACATGTTGTTTCTTTCTCTACTTTATGGATTGCTTCCTGTTATAATAGTAAGAACTGCTCATTATGTCTGCTACACAACAACGACAAATCAACTTTAACAACCCATCACTATCTCCATATCAAACTCTAGTCCAGGAAACACACTCTGACTCAGAAAAGTGCATGCTCAGAAGGGCAGATAAACAAGAAAATGACATGTTCCCTCATATTAGGTCATCACTCATGCTTCACTCATGATCAGTGCACCTACCCAGGTCCAGCAGCCAGAACTTGCAGTTGTCAGAGTGTCCTCTCTGTGCTGAATTCATGGTATGAAATGGGTTAAGAGACACTAATGACTCTATTCCCCGAGCCATGTCAGGCTAATGCTAAACACCTTAAAACCTGTAATATCCCCTTAAAGCATCTCCATAGACGGGACGACTGACTTTAAATTGCTATGGAGCCCGACGACTGTCTTTAAAATGCTGGTGGTTAAAAGAAAAAAAACAACTCTTCATAATCTCTATCAAGTATAATCCAAGGAGAGAAGGTGTGAAGTCCAGTGTGAGGAAAAAGAAAAAGTCAAATGCAGCAATAGAGAGTAGGATGTTCTCTCCCTCTCTCTTTCTCTCTCTCTTTCTCTCTCTGTATCTCCCTCCTCCCTCCCTCACTGGCCTGTGAGTGGGCTGCTGTGAGGATATTGGGCAAGCCTCCACTGTGCCGCTCCCGCTCCAACGGGATGTCTGTAAACACGCAGCGCATCTACCGTATTACCCTTTGTAGGAGCACCCACTCAGTTTGTGTGGGTGGGTGCATATTTTGTAGACATTAGGACGCATGAACGTTATGTGCTGCATGCTTGAAGCAAATATAGACCCATAAAATACATTGAAAGGAGAAAGAAACACCAAACGGGGAGAACCTGTTTGATTTCAGGCTGTTTTGTTTCAGTGTCCTTGAGCGTTTGTAGGAGTTTTGTGACTACTGCTAAATTTCTGCAACTGAGTTTAGCTTCATTTTCACTTTACCTCTCACATACTGCAATGTAGAGAAGCTATGTAAAATGCACAAAGATCTCCCTGTTGAACTGTGAGTATGTGTTTGTATGCGAGTGCCCCAGGGCTAAAAAAAACAGTCTGTCCCGCAAGAACACGCACACACTTGTGTGCACATAGCCTGCACATACTTTAGCACCTAAAAGAGTCCTATTTGTCAATGGCAACGTCAGTAAGGCAGCACTCTTAATTCCTTTCTCTGAGGGAGGCTTCTATTCTTTTAAATGGGGGAATTCCAGTAATGTTATTAGCGTGTAGGGAGAAGTGCTGTAAATCTAAATTAACAGGAATGTGGAGGTAAGCACAGTTTCTCCAGCTGCTTTACAATGAATCACAAAACAACTCAAAAACTACAATAAATTCAAATACATCAACATAATGACAAACAATTGGACAAACTGCAGTTTGTTGTTGGGTTTCTCTGTCCTGGTCCTATTCATGTTGTACTTTTTATTATCTTTTGTCATTTGTGGCTGTGTTTTGTGATTTGGTTTTCTGTTTTTAATTGTTTTGTTTTCTATGTTTTGTTTTTATTGGTTGTATTGTCTTTTTTTGATTAAATTACTTTAACTTTTGCTATAAATTGTCATGCTTTAAATTCAATTAATTATTTGTGTTTTTTCCTTTGAAATCTGTTGCTGTGTTTCATGCTTTGAAATCACATTTTCATTTACTTGTTTTGCTATTTTTTGTTGGGTTTCCTTAATTGCTGTTTAGCTGTGTGATTTGCTGTTGTTCTTTTCAACTTAATACTTTCAGTTTTGTGATTAAATTTTTTTCTTGCACTCCTTTTCTGTTTTTTTACTTTCCCATTGTCACATATTTTTTTTATTCATTTCTGTTTCTGAGTTGTTTCTATTTCCTTGCTGTTAATACCGAAAGTATTTATTATTGTGTAAAACACATCTTTAGTTTTTGTGATTGTTTTCATCATTTTCTCTGATTTTTCGTTTTGTTTTTGAAGATTTTTTGTTTCGCTTTCATTTTTCCAATTTTCTTTGTTGTTGTGCTTTGCTGATACATTGTCATTTTTGTCTAGTTTGATAGTATTTATTGTTGTGATTTTTGGTCTACTGTTCTGTTTTTTAAAGTCCTGCAGAATTTTTTTGTTTTTTGTTGTGTTTCTTGACTTACTGGATTTTATTTTGTTCATATTTATGAGTTATTGTGTTTGGTCTTTTGTTTTTTTGCAGTTGTTTCTTGTTTTGTGATTTGCTGATGTGTTTTCTGAATTTTCATATTTAACTTTTTATTTTGGTTTTTCCCTTTAAGGTCTTCATACAGCACACATAAAAACACAGAGCACATATCACAGATTTAAACTTAATAGTATTTAACTTTACTAAATCTTAAAATCAAAGCAGAAAACCAGCTGCCCTCTGCACCCTTTGCACTCTGAGCTACCTCTTACAAAACATTTTGATTATAGCTATTCTTTATAGAAACATGGGCCTCAAACACTCAATTAACCCTGCATGTGAGTCACAGCAGGAGCAGAGGGAACTTCCACAAGATCCCTAATCTCTTAAACCCGTCACCCTTCCACAGCTCTGGACAATGTGGCCTGCATGGTCAGCAAACACAAAAAGCAGACAAAGTAGCAAAGATGTTTTCCTTGTCATCCATTCTTCTTCTTCCTCCTCCTCCTCAGCAACAGCACTTTCTTTTTTAAATGCAGCAACCCCTGCAGTGAGAGGCTCCTTTTCATCACTCCCTCTGGCCACCCAAACACACACAAGATACAAACAGCGAGGGCGGGTTGAGCGCAACCCAGAGACAGAGGAAAGCCAGATAAAAACAAGAGCCTCTGTAAGCAAACAGAGAAGAGAGACACAGTGAAGCTGTGGTGAAATAAGCAGCTGGGAAATTCAACCCGTCTTCCTGCCCTGTCTGCGTAAATCACTCTATCCAAAGCTGCGAGTTCCTGTATTTGCAGCCCATGTATCCTATAATTTAAAATACAAATGCAGGTCCTTCTCATGCTGACTACAAAGAGACCACAAGAAAAATATATGTATGTTTATTACCATAGAAACAAGCATTGCACCAGTCATCCACTCTGTGGGATAAAAGCGAGGAAAAGACACAAACACAAAGTTCTGTTGCGGCACAACGATGACAGCAAATCATAACTCAAACAGACCAAATGTCAAATGAGGGTCATGTCTGCTTTAGAGTCTGCTCCTGTTTCACATCTTTGTGTAGAATATTTGAATGGATTTCTAAGTGGCTTTGGTTGTGAGAAAGTTTTAAGTATATCTTATGTGGTAACAGTAAACACAATGCTTACTGTTAGAGGTTTAAATCCATTTCAAAGCTGATTTGTTGAGGTGGTTATGTTTTTATTAGGGATACCCCAATCAGGCTTTTGTAATACTGATTGCCTGTTGTAGAGACTGTTTGATACTGATACCAATACCACTATTGATTTGGCCATGATTTATGCACTGTAATGACAACTAGTTAAGTGTTAGCTCAACAGAGACGTACAAAAATTATGGCGCTGTAAGGACAACTGAGTTGCACAGTATATTGAGTCTTTTATTCTGTTTTAATGGGAATTACAAAATTTCTGACGGATTAAAAAAAGCATTTGATCCAATAGGCTGAACAGTGTGATGGTCCAATGAATAAAAGCTGGGGATGTACGATATTGGATTTTTGCTGATTTCCAATATGCTGATATTTTTTAATTCATTATCGCTGATGCTGATACTGATAATTCAGGTCAAGAGCACAATTTCAGTACTTAACAAAAATTGACTTGTTTTTTTAAGTGTTACAGTATATTTTTTTGAGAAACAGGTGTATAACAAGAAAAACAGCATTTAATTTGTAAAAATGAAAACCTTGACTTTTAAATGTACCAATGCGGTGATGAGAAGATGCATCAATACTGGAACTTTGTGTAACCTGCCATTATTCCAGCCAATATATATGGCTGTGAAAATCAAACATTTTAATATTGACTGATACAATGCTTAACTTTTAGGATGATATCAACTGATACCCATGGCAAATAGAAAATACTGTGCATCCCTAATAAAAGGCAATATGTTTATGAACATTATATGAAGCAATTACTTTATATCACTGTGAAAACAAACACATTTCACCCACACACCACATTATTTATTCATGTTCTTGAAAAATTCTGAATTTTTATCTCTTGAAACACACACAGTCTGGTCCTCAAATGCATCACCAGTGTGGCTTTTTGAGCTTAGTGGTTTAGTTGTCATCTTATCATTTTTAGCATGAATTTCAAGTAGAATTAGACTTCCAGTAGATGAGTAAGCAGATGATTTATTGGCATCCATGAAGTTAAAATACAGATGAGAGAATTTTAGTTTTTAATTTGATCTGTTGATGATGAGTTTTGACAGAATTGTCTAACACTTTCAAACGATCTGATCATCTGAAGTTTTTATTTTGTGGAATGAAAATGTAGAGGTAGCTGTTTCTTAAGCATTAGAAACTATGTTACAGCGCAAATTTTCTTCAATCTACTTAAAACTATTTAGACTGGAAATTCCAAATTTCACAGTTTAAAAGACCCGATCAAGTAATGAAGATTGTGCACATTAGGCCTGTGCTAAAATATCGATACGGCAAAATATCGTATCGCACTCCTTTGGGATACGTGTATCGATAAGGATTCTACAGAATCAATACGGCCTAAATATTTTGACAGTTGTTGTAAATACACTTTGGGTAATGTTAACAGTGGCACAGTTCAAGGTAGAAGATGAGCTACATCATGAAGCATATGTTCTAAATTTAAACTTAGGTCTACCATCTTTGAGGATCTGAATTTATGTCTCTCAAGTTGTAGAACCACTTAAAACTCATCCTTGTTCTTTTATTTCTCATAAGAAAAGACTAAACTTGTCAAGAATTTTACTTAAAGCATAGTCAATGTTCACAATTTACGTGTATCGGGATACGTATCGTATCGTGGCCTTAGTATCGGGATACATATCGTATCGTGAAGTTGCTGGAAATACCCAGCCCTAGTGCACATGCATAGAGTATTTAGTCAGAATTAAAGTTTGGGGCACACACAGGGTTGTCCATACAGCAAACCCTAAAAGCTGGTCTTTCCAATGAAAACAAACTAAATGTATGATTTTTATAGTTAAATTATTGACAAAATGGATAACTGCATCAACAGATGATACACGCTCATAATGTTCAATGTGAACTCCAAAGTGAGGTCAGGTTCTTCTGTGGGTTATCTTCTCTGTTATATCATTCAGTTTAGCTTCTAACACCCTGGAATCACTGACTCCTCCTGTGTTATAAACAAATTCTGCTGTCAGTCACTTATTTTTTTACTGTGTAACATAGATTTTATTCCCCTCATCTATGCTCCTATATGGAAAGGCAAAGAAAAGAGAGAGGATGGAGAATCACCCCTCTCACTTGGATTAAAGTTTTGTGTCCAGTGAGCTATTATTGGATCATAATCTTGATGTTGTCTCTTTAAGATACGGGATTTATTCTTACTATTGGTCACGCATACAAACAAACTGTTGCCAGAAAAATGAAACTGTCTCTGTATGATTGTTATTATTAAACTGATATGGTTGATATTATACAATGAGTGTCGAAGAGTCTTTACCATTGTAATTATTCAACATTACAAGCAAATATGTCCTGATTCAATACCACCTCTGACTCAAAATATATAAAACTGGCAAATTAATCTAAAGGAGATTTCTAATGGAGAAGAACTCCCTTATTCTTTTATCAACAACTAGTTTGACCAGTAATAACAGGACATATTTTCTGAAAATGAAAAAGGTTGAATGTTACTTCTTGAAATAACTTTATGAAGTTGATCTGCCAGAGTCCTGAGGGCGTAACAACAGATGAAAAACCAGACATCATATCTGTAATGACTTCATTCTTCTTAAACAATGTAATATTTCCTATCTCTCACTAAACAGGGGTTTTCTGTTGCATGACTACGAAAGGGTAATGTTTCAGATTGTGATAAGATTTGTGCATGTAAACAGAGCTCGGAAATGAGGGGAATTATTTAAGATAACTGACGGAGCCCTCCAGTGGGCTTTCCACAGTTGCATAGCAACACTTAGAAATATGTGATGGTGCTTTTTAAAGCAGCTGCTGAGTGAGAAAATCTGGCTTGACAAGTCATCCACGACATGTTTGCAAACAATAAATGCATCCTCCAAACATTGTCTGCTGAGCCAGTGTGTGCATGGATGTAAAAGCTAGTGGTTTGGTGTAAAAGAAGTTTCTGTAGAAATGTATCCAATCGTCTTTCCTTAGCAGATATATAGCAAAAAATATGAAAAACCTCTTGGCAGCTAAGAATAAAGGCCAAAGAAACATCCTGCTCCTACCTTTGTGGTTGAAAAGCCCCTCCATCTCCATGGAGGACCTGGAGTGAGCGATACAGAGCATGGAACAGGGCACAATCCCCTCCTGGGCTGGGGAGCGGTCTGTAGTCCGCACCAGGCACCAGTCTGGTTTATCATGGAGTCGCTCCAGAACCTCCACAGTCTGTCCACGGCGAACTGTCAGCTCCCCGCTGCTGCCACCATTACTTGCCACAAAGTCATGGATCACCACTGTCAGCTCACAGCCACCGGACAGCTGAAACGAGGAATAAAACAGAAGCTGACGATGAAGAGGAATTTTTTAGCTTTTCTCACCTCAGTTGTCAGAGGTGCAGACCCTTACAGTATGTTTGTTACGTGAAAATTGACCTTTTAAGGAATGCTTTACATATTACCCTCATTTCAGCATAAATCCCACTGGACATGGTTCGTTTCAATTTTACCATCCTATCTTTATGCTTTTTTTTTTCTTTAAAATTGGGTAAAAGATACCTTGGATATGACTAAAACAACACTCACTATAGGAATCCCAGGTTTAGAGGACTCAAACAAATACATTTATAAAAAGAGTGCTAAGATAACTTTTGCTAATTAGGGAAGTTTCAAATACTTCCACATCCACTTAACAATCTTCCTGCAAATGAAATTCAAATTGTCACAGCACCAGTACCTGAAATTGATGCGAACACGCCCGTTCATTCTCTGAAAAGTCTTATGAATCACTAAATTGCTCTCAATTTAAAAGGAAAAGATTCCCACACAACATCCTCTGCAAAGAGCACATGCTGTCTCTCAAGCATTGTAAAATAAAGCAGCACACAAAATGATAACTGTGACTCATACTGTTACAGTTTTAAAAAAAAAGTAACTATGACAATCTGAGTTTGAGCATTACAGTGCTTTTGTGCAGTAAAGCAATTTACAAGGTGGAAAGAGTGGTAAACCTGTGCGGTGGTAAACCTTGAGCATAACTCTTCCCAGCATGGGACTAAAAGATGCAACACTTTTCTACGATCAATATTTCCTTGCCCTTAAGGCAATACTCTGTTCACAAGAGACATGGTAAGAGTTATGGGAGGGGGAAGTGGTACAGTTTTTTTACACAAGCACTTGAAATGAGACGATGCTGTCTGAGGAGGTTAAATTATTTTCTTGTGAAAGCCAATCACTTAAACAATTAGCTCTTAATTGCTGAGACTGACAATATGGAAATGTTCTTGCACATTTTTCAAATTGTGTATTATCTAGTTGTTACTCCTTTAATCAATATCTTTTTTAATGAATACAAATCATTATTGTCAAATACCAAAGGAAAGCTTCTAATACAATTACAGAGTTGCAAAAGTTTAGGAAAATACCATGTAGCACCAGTCTGCCAAACTAAAAAATCTATAATAAGGGAGACATAGATACAGGTAAAAACCCCCAATAATAATCATGATGGACACAAATATAACAAAACACCACATGGAAACATACTAAATAATCCCTCCTTTGTCACTGCCTGTGTACGGGATTGATTGATTGACTGTTCTTCATTCACTTGTCATGCACACAAAGTACCCAACCCTCATGGAATACAAGGCACCATAACATCAAACTAAAGTCTCATTCTCCCTACAGTTCAGTCTTAAACAATGTGTTCTGCCTTTTCTCTCAGACTTTGCAGAAAGCCAGAAAATATTTTGCCTCTTGAAGCACAACTCAAGCTTTTCAGAAAAAATCTGCATCACTGGAAGACATTTTTATGAGATGTACATACCCTTGTATCACCATAGACAGGACAGAAAGAAACAGAAAATGAACTTCTCTTCTCAATTTCACCTAACTGAAACAACAAACAGATGCTTATTTTCCTCTGGAGTAGTCTTAAACCTAGTGCTGCAGCCAACACAAGGTGTAATTGTCTGGTTTCTCGACAAACTTAACTGGAAAGATAGTTAAGTTGCTACACCTTAGGGCAGATTTTCTTTCCCAACAGTTTCATTTAAAATACACACAAAGGGGACAATTAAATCATTTTCTGAGCATTTATTTTGCAAGACCTAAGGTTGGATTAGACTCAGTATAAATTTAAGTCATATAAGAGTCACTCATTACTAAAAGCCATAAATGAAAATGTCCATCCATCCCAATACTTTAAATGATTTTTGCTTTTTAACTGGATGAGATTTTCTATTTTATGGTCTCAGGAAAAGTAGTGCTGAATGTCCTAAGCAATCATCATTGTAAATATGAAAAATTTCACCAAACCCTTCTTTGAAACATACCCTCTGGTAGTGCGGTAACGCCAGCGAGCTGAGGAGCTGAGAAACGGGATGCGAACTCCTCTCCACCAGCCTCTCCATCGTTCTCCACTCCCTCATCGTGAGAGAAGTTTCAAGCGAATATGAAAATCAAGAGCGGTTTGATATGTCCACTAAAACTGCACTTAACCGTGGAGAAAAATGCTCACTAGGTTAGTATGAGCCCCAGATAATTACAGTCCTGATCCATTAGAGCATCCAAAGGCTGGAAGAAAAAGTCACTGCCATCCACAGCGCTCCACTGTGGGTGTTCACAATTAGACTATTGAAGGTTAAATGGTTCCCTGTTGGGTGTCTCCTCCCTGCAGCTGAGAATTTAATCCATTCTGGTCTTCAAACTAAATTTGTTGCAATTTAACAACCAAATACAGAGGCAGAAAGTCCATGAAATGACTCAGATTTTGTCAAAACATTTAAGTCTATGGAGCAGGTGTGAGATCAATGGCAGCGAGGACTTCAAACTGTGCTCTCCTGTCTGGCATTCAGACGAGCATCCTCTGTGAAGAGAGCGTGGGAGGCTGAAGCCGCGGACACACAAGTCAGTCACTGAGGCTGAGACGCACACAGGAACCGGACATACACACACAAAAACACAAACACGCCACTGTCACTAGCTCCTGAATGAGAGGTCTCACAGAGCATCCTCACACAGAAAGAGATAGAGGAGCTTTCAAAAGGGAGGGATGCAGATTCTGTATGTGAGGGAGCACGCCGAGGGGGCACTGAGAAATGAATTAGAGACTGTGATGGTTTTGACACACTGAATAAGATGTGGTCTCATGTTAAGTGGAACAGCCACAGAGATGATCTATGTGCAAACAGTTTACTAAGAGCAACACTGAACAACTTACGCCACCTTTTCATTTCAGTTTCAGACGAGTTGGGAAAAGTCCAATTCAAGTGTGAAAATTAAGTTCTCACGTAAGCATCCACGGCCCCAGAGTATAATTAGTGTGGCATAAAAGTATGGAAATATTTTCATCTATGTGTGTGTGTGCGTGTTAGCTTTACAGTTGCTCATACTGAGCGTAGGAGGACAGGCCTTCTGTGCTGTTATTACCAGATATAACCACGGCCGACTGTCCATGTTTCCAGTAAGCCAACATTCTCTCTCTTTCTGTCACACGTGCTTAAACAAACATGCACAAATGGTTGCATGTATGCAGAAACCAAATACGTCTGTACATCTACGTCAGATGGATGGTTTATTTTTTCTCACAATCATACACTTTGAGAGGAAACAACTTGAGAAAAGTTGTCTGTTTGCAGATTCTCCACACTGATGTCATGTGAAAAAGCACGACGTCAGAACAGGTGAGCTGTGGATCCTTTTTTTAAATTGTAGTGACTATTTTCCCTTTAAGTTGCATTTTGGCATGCTTTTTAAAGTAAATTATCTATGTCTTTTGCTCCAGGAGCTGGTGTGATTTCTCCAACTGTTTCAAGCTTAAAGCTTAAAGCTTTGTACATTTTAATAACACCGTTTATAAGGCTGTTATGGTCCTATGGTCCTATCTACACAGTATAAAGACCAAAAAGAACGAAAAAAAATCCATTCAGTATATCCGCTGAAAAGCTGCATACTAGCTGACCAATCAAGCCTAGAAGCCTGTAAGGTTCAATTGGTCAGTGAGTTGGTCCGTGAGTCCATCCAATCCCCTGTCTCCCTCACTACGCAGCGTCATGCGTAGTGCGTCATGGTCCCGCCTCCTCCCCTCTACCTGCGGTGAGCAGCTAGCAGCGTTAGCTACTGAACTATCATGGAGCCGGAAAAGCCTAGCGCCAAACCGAAGCCGCTTCCCTCTCCCGCGGGGCCCAACGGAGCTCTGCCCGCGGGTCAAGGCCTGTTAGCGGGCTAACGGCTAACGAATGGCCTCAGCTGGCCGTCAGACCTTCAGCATCGGCCATTTCGCCCCTGGTTGATCAGGTAATGGCTTTGTTTACTACAGTGGGAGATGTCTGCTGAATAACTCTGGTTAGTCTGTGCCTGGCCTGGCTAATGACTTGTAGTGGAGCGGGTTAGCCTGTTAGCCGCTAATCGTTAGCACTGTAAGCTGAGCTGTGGAGGACAGGCCGAGAAAGATAAATCCTCCCCCACAATCGGCTCCGCTCTGGCGGCGCCAGACCCGCATTACCGCCAGTCCAATTGAAATGGCTACCGCTGTATGTTACAAGGGGGATGTCTGTCGTGTTTGATACTTTCAGTTGAGCTGAGCTGTTTTTGATTGAATTTGCTGCTGATATATTATGCTAATCGCTTGTAGCTCAGTCCGAGGGGGCTTATATGAGGCGCCACGAGCTGGGGGCGGGATCTTGGAACACGGAGGGGAGAGGTGAGGGAAGGGGGGCAGGCTGCGGTTTCAAATCGTAGACCACAGCTTTAAGTGTGAACCTCCAGATGAACTAACTGCCCATGTGGTAATCAGGTGATAGGTTCACTTTTAATCCCATTTAAACTCAGTTATTGAGAGTAGCTAAAATATATTGATAGTGCTTTATAAACCTAAAATTCCACTTCATTCCACAAATTAATCAAAATATCAAGTTAAAAGTAGTTTAGGATTTTAAAAAATGCTTTCTGCAAAAGGAATCCATCCATTTATGAATCCAGTAATGGAATTATCTGGAGTAGGCACTGATGTCAAAATACGTGCACCAGACACAGAATCAGCTGCTGAGTGGCACAGAGTGATGTCTGGTAACTGAAATCGAGGGTTAAAAAAAACAGAAATGCTTTAATTCACCTGCAAAATGCTGTTTAGTCACTTTTTGGTCAGAAGGGCTTAATATCTTTGATGATGCTCATTACAAGAAATGTAGATTCTAAGCTTATTTACGTATAATAACTATTTCAATAAAACTTTGGGCACATAAAGTACAATATAAATAGAGCATTAATGTGCCTGAGCCAGAGGATGAACCCCTTTAGTGATTTTAACTCTGAATTGGTGTGATTTTACATACATCTATAATGAGAAGTGTAATGTGACACAAAATGGTCAGACACTATTATTGATGTAAAGTGTGTCAAAATAATGTTAGTTTTTGGCCAATTAAAAGTCATGTTAATTTTAGTTTTTCATCAATTTGTGTTAAGACTTCTACAGACTTAACTATCGTTTAAATCCTTGACTGTAAAATCAGTCGTGATCAGTCTTGCCAGTACAATCATAAACAGGATCTGTTGCTCTCTATACACCCTCATCTTATATTTTTTTATTGATTTACTGAAATTCAGTGTATTGATTTAAGGTAAACAAGAGGACAGAGAAAGAAGCGGAGCTTATATTCATCATAACATAAATACTCATACAGTCTATACATCCATTTACCCAATATTCATTTCAACATGTCAATCAATTTACAACAGTCTATTTTTCCATTAGCGTATCCATAAGTCCATTTACTTGATCTATAGAGACTCCCTTTCCAGAGTAATTCTGTAATAGTCTCGTACTTGTACTCACAATTATTCTGTAGCATTGAAATGATAATCACAGTGTTCCCTTTCAAAATATTTAATGCAAATGCCGCAGCATGACATGCTAACAAACAGCAAAGACCCCCCATCTGTTGTGTTGTTATGATGTGCTGTGTTACCCTGTCTCACCCAAGCGCCTCGACTACAACCAATCTTGACACTGAGGTGAGATAATTAAGTCCCCTACTACCCTCTGTGACTTTCACAGTGATGGTGAAACACTCAACATAAATGTTGTGCTTTGAAGTTACAAACTTAATGAGTCAATCACAGAGCTGACACCTAGAGAAAGACTATACCAATCACTAACTACCATTCTCCTTGCTGACACATGGATCAATATAAATTTATAAAATCAAAACCAAAGTCCTCTGACAGCAGTGGGAAAAACATGGCGAGGGTAAAAGAGGGTCCTGCACTGGTGACCCGCTTCAAACACTTTGGTGTGTATTGTGGTAACTTCAAACTAAACTTACCCAAGCCTTCTGACACCTCCCCTTGTCTCCCCCAGGAGAAAAGCAACGTTGAGAGCTCTACCTTCGTTCAGATTCATTTTTTGCAACAATATATTTGGCTGAATGTCTGTGGACTCACACTCTGTGTACATGCACTCTCTGCATTTCTTACCCTTTAAAGACATTTTAGGAGCATATATGCTATAAGCAGTCACTCCCTGCATGATCTCCCCCAATGTTTCAATGGGTAAAAGCTGATTTAAAAAATATTAAACTATCTATCATCATCAAGCTATTGCATTTTGATAAGCTGGGACACTTCTATCCAAAGTGATCACCCAGACTGTGTTAAGTGTATACAGTAAATGAAGCACAATATAGATCAGATGAGAATCAATGTCTGCATAGTGTATTTTCTTACCTTATCACTGTCTAGGGTGTTCTGAGATGTGCGAGAGGCGATGGAGATGGTGTCAGGTTGGCTGCTGGCATCTCCCTGGCTGTCCAGCTCCTCTCCATCCCTGCAGGAAAAAGGATTACATCACTTCCTTAATTAAATCATAACAGTAACAATTGTTTTTTATTAAGTTTCATGACAGAAGTTATGGAAATGATTAGCCTATTACGTAAATAGGAGACTGTAAACTGCAGGTAAGGATGGGAGTCTAGAAATTCTTCCAGTTAAAAGCTGTTCCCAATGAATTTAAAGCATCAATACCAATACCATTATCAGCGCCTTTCTCTCAGTTCCACATGCATAGAAACACAACGATGTCAAGCTCTTATGAGAGGAAGTTAGCACACATGACAAAGGAGTCGAGAAAGTGGCATTAGAGGACAGGGAACAGAAGGGATCTGAAGCACAACTTGATTTTATACAAACATCACTAATGTGAGGCTGTGTGATCTTGAGCATGCTAACATGCTCAAACGCTTGTCAACACAGAAAATCTTTTGATATAAGGACTACAGAGTGATTGGCACTGCTGGCTACTCTCATAAACACAAAAACAAGGTAGACCTGTTTTTTCAACACTAGAATTTGACAGATTTGCAAATCTGTTAAAAGTATGGGCATTACTAAATACGTATCAATTCCTGTTCCTCAGGGTATTTAACTTAACAGCCAACAGTGTTCATAACAATTATTACTAAAACTAAGTGATGGGATAAACATTCTTCCTCTACTTGTTTTGTAAAAATGTCCTATTCAATGCTTTCATAAGTCGGCCACATAATTAATAATCTTAACAGTTACACCAGTCACTGATAAACAGTTACAAACTGACAAAACCATAAGGTCTGAGTAATGCACTTTCAGCTCACCGTCTGCCCTTGTGTTTGGTTGTGGTGGCTTTTGGGATGTGGATTGGCTCCTTCAGAGCTCCACGCAGGTGAACAGTTCGCTCCTGGATGACCTCTCGGATGTGTTTGATCCAGTCCTGCTTGTTCTCAATACTGGAAGCCTGGGACACAACGCATGATTCGATTAGACAAAGCTAAAATAAACATGTAAAGCTGATGAGTTAGTACTTGTGTTTCTTTCTTTTTATACTATATCGCAGACGATACATAATTCCAGCAACAAGAGATCCAAAGAGGAGAAAAGATGAAGTAGTTGCCCTGTTTCACTTGACCTGTGTAAATGAATCGTTGGCCCATCACACTATATCAGGTTCAATTTGTCAATTACATAGCCCAGTCTGATCCCACCTGAGTGCTTTGATCCATGCTGTCTTCATCCTGACTCACACATCCATAATCAGACACAAAGGGAGATGACGACAGCAGTATCTCTTCACAGACTGTAGATAGCATATTGTCAGCCTGGAGATTTGGTTACATCACTGTGATGTGTGACAGTATTTTAGTGTATGATTGCTCTCGTCTGTCTCTCATCTTCCAGCTTCACTTAGCAACCAGCAGCACCAGGACTGCTGTGGCAAAGTTACATAAGACTCAGTTTAAGACGGTCATCAGAAGTTATGTAAGAAGACAGATAGCTGTACAACGCATTTCAACACTTTGAAATACATGCAAAAAGATCGACAAGTTTTCCTCTTGGTTGATAAAAACCTCTTTCACACAAAAAAATACACGCATAAACACATTTCTTCTGAGTCACTGTGTGAGAGCTTCCAAGTTTTCCGTGAGTGTGGATTCTGACCTATCGACTGCTATGCTAATGCTTCTGTGTGACGAGTGAATAAGGAGCAGAAAGTAACACTCCAACCCTCAACAGGGAGGAAACTTTCTCGGCTGAACAGAAGGGAGTATGGAAGATTGAGCGGGGGTGGACTACAGACGTGGAGTGACTCGTCATCTTTGCGTGTGAGCCAGTTGACAACATCGTATGGGAATCTGTTTTACCCCGAGTACACCGGAAGAGGAACTGCAGCCCTTAAGAAGTAGTGATTTTGGTCTGGAGTTCTTAAAGATTGTTTTCTTTTAGATTGTACTTCAAAAATTCAAAGGAGACTATAGATTAAAAAGTATGGAAGCACTTTATCTCAAGGTCACTATTTTTTCCATTCACTACTTGCATATATGCATACTGATCAGTTGTACAGACCGTCTGCATGTGATGTCATATGTCTGTCCTGCCCCCCGCTGGATGGCAAAAGACACTTATTACTTACTGAAGGTCAGTGTGTAGAAAAAGTACTATTGTTTTTGCTGCATCACGGGGTATCATTACAAAGCTTTTAATGAGTACTAGAGTATTACTAGGGTAATAAGTACTAGATACCTGCTAATCATTTTATATGCATATTTCACAGCAAGTCTCATTTCTAGAAATAGAGGCACAGAATGGGTTAATGCCAATGCTAGCATTTGCAGGTATGACCCTACTGAGTGGAGACTTAGACTCAAACTCGCAGAAAAAACAGAGGAGAATGCCTCTTCTCAGTGCAGTTTTACTTATTTGTTAGAGAGCATTTGTGAGGTGAACTTATCCGATAGAGTCACTGACATTTGGGTTAAGAAGACTACATTTGTTCTGTTACTCTCCTGTACCTTAATGGCTCCAAAATGAACTCAGATGTAGTTATTGGCTAAATTGCATTGTGGCATTATAGTGCTTATTTTACCAGCAAACAATTTGTATTGGCTGCTTATCGGACATTATTGGAAGCTTATTAGTATCTTACATAACGATAACATGTTGGCCATGAACTAGGTGTTTTACCCAAAAACTCCCCAAATTACTGCTTCTTAACAGTCAGGTAGGGAGGTCTTTAACAGTGGTGATCTTCCTTTTTAAATTTTCAAATTAATGTTTAAAAACGTCTGAAGTGGTCCATTTCTTGAGGATATATTTCTCACAATGTTTATATTTTTCATTACTGAGGAAAAAGATCTTTACACCCAGTTCACATTTTTTAAATATGCTACAATAATTGGAAAGTGAAGAGCATATAACTTCAGGGTAGGGAGCAAGTATCTTAAAATAAGTGTGAATATACACATGATGGAAATTCGGGGATTGATTTCTGAGAATATTCTGTTGAAAGCCTTAAGTAGTAGCAGGACTTAAGGACCAAATGCAACTCCGCGATCAAAATTGCGTTGCCCACTGCAGTCAGGTCAAGTGTCCATACCATAGACTGTAAAAAACATGGACGCCATGATGCTAAGCTAAAATTGAAGCCACCACGAAAACTGCTCCCCCTGGTGACTGGCTGCAGTATAGGTCAAATCTCCGTCTCCCCCATTCATCTTAACGGGCCGTAGTGAAACTTCAAAAAATTATTACACCTCGTAGAAATATTTCTCCCATCCGTATGCTGTGGTGATACGAAAGTATTACTGGGCTGCGTTTTTTGTAAGTCCTCTTTTTTCTGAAAAGTTTCTTTTTTATTAGTTATTGGAGTTTAAAAATAACCGTGGTTTACGGCAGTTTCACAATGATTGTGTACGGCGTATGCTGCGGAGCGTTGCGACCGTTTACGACAGCTGCGTCCGGATTATGGCCCAGATTCTCTACTGGCTGCACAATGGCGGCACCCTGACGGGGGATATTCTGGCTTCAAATCCGTTACATGGTGGAAGGCGGAGCCACGCTATCCAGTTCTTATAATACATCCATGGTCCATACGTCATTTTGGTCACCGCCAACCGTTGGCGTGGATCGGAGACGTCCGCTAGAGTTTCACCGCGATCATATCATATATCATATAATAGGATGTATAAGCTGACATTATTCCAACTATATCCATTTCACTCACTTATCAAACACAAAACACTGCAGCTGATGGCCCTACAGTACTTTGTCAGTTTTATGCGGTCTGTCAAGGCGGAACTAATGTCCTCACTGACTAATGTTTCCCACATGGACATAGATTGTTACTCTGCAGTCCAGAAGAAAAACTGTCTGTCATGGATACCGTCACACATGCACACACCACTGACTGGCTGTTGCCGCACAGCCACACAAAAAGTAAACTTTTAGTTAATGTTAGCATCGCGTGACAAGCAAAGTGATTGCCTTGAATGCAGCAGTTGCATCACTGGAGGGTCAGACCCGCTCCATCGTGGCTGTACTGTACATTGACTTTGCATGGAGAGTGATCACCGAGGACGCTCAAGTCGCTATTGGTGTGCAGGCACCTTAAGACTTTCAGTCCTGTGATTTGTTTAATGAGTATGAACAATATTGATGATACTTAAAACAGTAGCATAGTTATTTTATAATCCTTAAGCTAGTACTACCTTATAAAGGTCAAACTGTTCAAAGCTCAACAAGATCAGATTTTGTTCAAGTCCCTAACTTACATTTGATGCACAGTATTTAAGATGGTTATGAGGAAACTCTTAGTAACTATAAAATGTGATCATGTAAAAAGAGGTGCCAGTAAGCTTTTAATAATGACTTTCAAACAAACTGTGATAATAGTTAACATGCTAAAAAAAATAAAATAAAAAGATACTATGACGTATCAATGATGTGCTTTATATTAGTATGAAAACATCGTCATGATACCTTGAGGACGATTTTGTTGTCTGAGGTCGGGGTCCTGCCCACCCACAAGGCAAACTTGCAAGGATCTCCTTCGACATGTTCAGTCACTCCAAGTTCAGAGGTCTGAAGAGGAGAGAAAGAGATAACAAAAAATAATTCCAATGTGAAATGCAACAAAAATACACAACAAATAGTGTTGTCAGCAACTTTTGGCTCTCATAAGCCAAAATACTCTGAAATACACCTGTTCATACGTTGAAGACATATTTTGGCTGGGCAAATAGACAGTAAAAAACTGACTACATTGACAGTCCAGAAATTTAGCAATGTATTCAAAATAGTTGTACATAAGTGTTCTGGGCATCCTTTGCAGATTAAAAGCTCCACCTTCATCATTTTAACAGATGGGACATGGATCTTACATAAATACAAACATTAATTACTTTTTAAAACCATGGTTTCTGTCTTTTCGAGAGTCACTATCTATCTGTCTATTGATCTATCTGCCTGTCAAACTCAGTAACAGTGTTGATTACAAAGGCCAGTAGAAAGTTTTCCTTATAAAGTAGCAACATGATCCCAAAATCTACCGACAAAGACTGCTTCTTAACAGAAATGTAGGTACACATAATTTATTTAGAGGTGAAAAACACTGAAACAATGGTCATTAGACTGTACATAGCTCTCAGTTTCTGCTATAACCTGACAAAAGAATCTGTTCTTCTGTGGTGTTTAAAGCAAAGAAGGATGATTGTTGTTTTATTGGTGAGTTCAAGATGTGGGTTGCTCATGCAGAAGAAATAGGATGTCAGGAACATTGTGAGGTGGACTACATAATGTTGTCTCCACATACAACGGCAGTGTAATTTGTACAACAAGGAAGAGGGAGGATGAACCATTGAATTTTATTACAAATGGACAGCTTACATTGCTATTTGACTTTTAAATGTGACAAAATACCTGTTATGATTGAAATAGCGTCTAACATTGGCAGCTTAAGTTGGATGAGTGTTGCACATGCATTAAAGCTGTGGTGACTACGGTGTCATAATTGGTTCATAGATGTTTTTATCTTTGTGAATTATGAATTTGAGTTTTCTGGTATCTTTAGTGGGAACATCAAAATCAAATGAAATGCAAATATACTGTAATTAAACAGTACAATACTTACAAAGAGCTTGCTCTTGTACAGGTACTTGCTGCGCCCGTTGGAGTCTTTGACTTCCTTACTGAAGACAAGAGACATCTCAAAAAGGAAGAGATGTCGGTCGCGACCCTTTCGGATCAGAGTCTTTGGATCCCAAACCTGGAAGGACTCCTGCAGAATCAACTCCCCTTGGGAATCAATGTTCCCATCAAATCCTGTGGTTGTTTAGACAGAAGAGGAAAAGAGTAATTTAGTGGGGCTGTACTGCACACACTGTAATTTTGGACAGTGTGTACAAACATGTTAGTGGGTGGCTTTTGGAGGGAGGTTGAATGAAGTTGTTGCTGACTCAGAGCTGAGTAATTTGTGCAGACAGAAATAAAAGAGTGATGTGATAACATTTACAAATTCAAAGTGAAAGTTCAATGGGAAACAGACACTCAGCTCTAAGTGAGTAATCGGTTATACAGGTGATGACAAACAATCCATGGAAGCTTAATTAAAGCAGAGGCATGTGCTGAAGTGTATCTGTGTACTCACCGTCCAGCATAGAGAGGTGCATGGCATCGTTGGCTCTCTTTGGGACACTAAGCATCACTTCAAGACCATCCTTGATCTCACCTTTACCCTCTTCACAGCATGTCAACAACTCCTACAGCACAAGATAACAAAGATGCAAACAAAGTTACACAAATAGTAGAAAATAAAACATACTGATGTTTTTTGTGAGAGTAAAGCTTCGGTAACAATGCAGGATACTTAAGGTGGAACAGATTTCTTGCTTTGAACAGTTTTTGAAGACAGGAGATACCTTAAGAAGAAGTTGGTATTTAGTAATTCTCTGCACTGGTTTGATCAGGTAAGAGGAGATGGAGTTGGCAAGCCGATGTCTTTGTTGGATTTCCTTTATAAAAGAAAAAAGAAAATGACAAAAAGTTCTGAGCCATACAGGTAGTCCCTCAAATCTCCACAAAAAACAGAAAATGTCCTTTCTAAAAGCCACAAACATAAATGTTTTGTTTACATTAAATATTGAAGAAAAAATATCATTCTACTCATTGGATACAGAAAGAAAATGAATGTGTTTTTCAATCAAAAGCACAAGTAACATTTTGTTTCAGGAAATTTTGTACAGTTTTGTTACTACACATTTTTTATTGTCTCTATTTTCACAGGTGAAATCTCTGGTAGATTATACAAATTTGTCTTGTGATGTATGATAAGCAACCACAAGTAATTGTGCTGCATTGAGAGTCCTCTACTCCGACTGTAAAAAAGAATGAAATATAATACAGATAATTCTTACAAGGCCAAACATGCATTATCACCTACACAACTTTAAGGTTAACCTTTATCAATGGAGGAGAATAAATTTGTTTTATATTGCTCTATTTGTTGAAGGCTTTCTCCTCAAACCTAATTTTTACACCTTGAATGTACATCCATCATACAGCATAGTACCATCAAATGCATCCTCTGCTATGATGGCAGTAAGTAGTTGGTGGTCTTACAAACAGCACAGTTGTAATTGTTAGTGCTAAGTGGGAAAGTGAAGCTGCTGGAAACACGAGTAAATGCGAATATGTTAGTTGCAAGATAAAGAATCTAGGGGCCCCATTCTACTCTGACTGTTTACAGTATGTCTATTGCACTGTGCTGAAGAGAAGCACTGACTACAAATGTGGTATAAGACATTTGGTGTCGCTAATTCAGACTTACATCAAAGTACGGTCCAGCATGTTCCAGGATGAGCTGAGTGGAGTCGGGTTTGTTCTTACAATAGTTCACATACATCTGGAACTTATCAGCCTAAATAGAGGAAAAAGCAGAACTAAAATCACAAAATGTAGAGGTTATATTAAAATAGTCAAAGAGTATGTGGAGAATCTCCACAAACCTAAGATGGAACATTAAAACTTAATATAGGACTAATTAAGTTCATTTGAAAATCAGTGGTTCCTAAAATATTCAGCCTCTTTAAGAGGGAAAAAAGACACAAATTTAAACAATCAGTAGTGAATAGAAAATGTTTAAAGTTTGAGCCTTAAATGAAACAAAACGTATAATCTAAAAGAAACATTACCAAAAAAACATGAATATAAAGTGCATTGCTACAGAAGCCTTGGCTGGACATCTGCACATGCCATGTTGAAACCATGTTTCCTATGACACTGTGCACGTCTTTTTTTATCATTCAAGAGATCTTGAGGAATTTGCACATTAACATGGGAAAACTGTTTTTTTCCCCAAAGAAATTGAGGTGAATAACTTACAATTCTAATGAAGCCATAAAAATTTACATATAATCTCATGAAAATACAGCATAACAAAACTGGTAAATTTATAAATTTATATTCAATTAGGGCTCCCATACACCATAGAAGACTGTGAAACAAAATATATATGTATTTGAGGGGTATAAATAAATCAAATTTCAAGAGCGCAACCACAAACTAATTGATAGAAAGACAAAACTTCTTACCCATGTTACAAAACAATGGCCGACATCCTCTGGAAGCTGCTCATACTTCTCCAACTCTTTCAGGAAGATACTGTGCAAAAATTTAAAAGCAACAATCAGAAACTGTGAATCTTACTTTGAACAATTGCCACTAACAATTTTAAGTAAATCAATTGAAGTTGTACTGACTTGTGGTGAAACTCATAGAGGTCCTGCATGTTCCCAAAGATGATGTGTTCTTTGTTGACAATACCAGGAGGGATCTCCTCCACGCCGCTGGTCATCTCCCACAGGTATGTCTGCAAAACACAGAACAGAATATCATGAATAAAACACCCCAGCTCCTTCTCTTATGTTAGAGTATCATGTCATAGCACTGACGTTTATCTTTCATATAGCAAATGATTAAAATAATCGTCTACCAACATGACAAGGACAAAAATTAAGCTTTTACTTCACTCATGGTCAGACCATTGAGGTGAATTACTTTGTTGAAACGTTCAAGGACTTGACAGGACTATGTGTTTTATACTTACATCCATACACTCTCGCAGGTCTCTGACGTAGGCTTTCTCTGTTTGTATCAGCTCAGCCATTATAAACCTTTAAAACACACACACCATTTACAGAGATGATTATATCGAACAAGATCAGGCAGCATGAAAGTGTAGTCACTGCTTTAATTTCCCTGAAAGCATCTCCATTTATAAAACAAACATTACATTGAATTTCCTAGTCAGATATATCTGTCTAGTAAATGGAAGCTATAAAACCAAGTAAATGCTTGCCAAAACCTAGTGACTGCTTGCACTGCATGAATTTCCCTCATTTACTAATCAAAGCGAAGCACCGTGCATCAATTGCACTACACTAGAAACTGTTATAAAGCAAATTATCCTCTCACATGCACCATCAACTCCATCTTACTTTGTTGACACACTTCATTAGATCTTAAGATTTATGTGTTCACTGTATGTTCACTGTGTCTTCTGGGTAATTTAACTATAAACTCCACATTGAACCCTAACATTTGGAAATTTGGGCCTGATAGCGGCTTTGAATGTAATGAGATTGAAAAATGTGTTACCAGATGTAAGCAGAAAATTACCTAGTTATTCATCCAGGCACTTTTCCAGGCCTGTGCAAGAAAATGTGTGATGCTTAATCAAGCAGCAAGCTCTGGTGTTGAAAAATGAAGCCAATGTGCATGTAAAGAAACAGCAACTCTTAAAGTGTCAGCTTGAGGATGGCTACAAAAGCAAAGCAACCTCTAAATAAATAAACAGGTCTCAATGCTGGTACAAGAGGAAACAGCTTTGGTCTCTGTAGTTTTTGATTGTGTATCAACATTTATGTAGGATAACATATCAAAAAAAGTCTTTCTAATGGCACTAACTTTGTGCCATTAAAGTTGTATAATTTTGAGTATAAGCCAGGCCCAAATTTGAAGAAATCAGTCAGTAGTTCAGGAGGAATGTTGTGGACGGAAAGCAGCAAACATAAAATAAATTCTCATAAATGGGAGAATTAGCTTCAAAGCTCTGCCAGATGACTCTTTACAAGACTGTAGTACTTTGCTTTTACTGAATTAGTCTCTATGGAATCAGAATCTCCAATGAGGCAGTCACCATAGTAAAATATAAAGCCTACTTTGACTTCAATGACATCACTGAGATGACAACCATGTTTGATAGTCTGTGTGCTGAAAACATACTCTTTCCTTCGTGCTGACTTCCTCTTTTCTTCGTTGAGTTCATGAGCAGCATCCCTCAGCTTGACCTCTGAGCCTGGAGCACTGGCTGGGATGATGTCCAATTGCAGCTCTTTGCTCTGAAAAGGAGGCAGAAGCTATTATGTAGCATGTGGCATGTACTGAGTTCTTTTCCTGCTCAACATGGCAATGTATTTGTTTTCTGTTAGCACTTGTTCATTAACACAGAGGGATAGAATATGGACTTAAGATACAAGCATGTGGTCGTGCAACATCTGTCTATACCTGACCAGCTTGCTGAAGCTCATTAACCTGTGATAATAATTAAATTAAAGTGATTGCCAAGATCATTTTTACATATTTACACCTAAATCATGATTCTCAAACATTATCCAAAACTGGAAAGACTCCAGTAAAACATTATAGCCTTTTAAGTATAACCTGTACCAGACAAAATACTGTTAAAAACCATTTGCTTTTCTTTTGTCTTTTACAAACAAGGCAAAGATTCCAACACGCAGTGGTCTGCCAAAGTTGGCAAAGTACATTAGTTTACACTCACAGCCTTGTTGGAGTCGGAAGAAATGCCGAGTGCTGTTTCCAGGCTTGTTCGATACTTGTCCATGCGTAGCGAAAAGTCCCTGTAGCGTTTGTCCACTGAGGACACCCATTTCTTTATCTCCAGGGCATGGGCGTGGCCCTTGTCACAAAACCCATCCGCCAGCTGGATCAACAGCTTCACCCGCTCTTTGGTTTGCTGTCAATAGAGACACATATAGGGAGGGGACGAGGAGAGAAGAGAGACAGAGCCGGTGGTGGACAGGTAGATAAGAGAGACATGCAGAGCAGGAGAGAGAGAGAGAGAAAGAGAGAGTTAGGAATCAGTGTGTTGCTCGACGGACATAATAGCTTTTTCTCTTTCACAATAACAGTGACACAGCAACGGGGACAATACAGCACCCTGGGAATGGGCCTCACAGCAGAGCCAAGCACTGTGCAAACACACACAACTAAATACAACAAAACAGGCAGAGCAACAGGCACACATTTAGCTTAAGCTAAGGCTGGGAAAAATCTGTTTAGCTGTGCTCTACTACTCAGCACAGCTGTACATTCTCAATAAGAACCAATACCAGCAAACTGACTACAAGTTGATCTTTCTGAAATGTTTGCTCTCAATGGTGCAACATGGTGTGAAATTATTTGTAATAAAGTTAACTGAAATTATTTATGAAGGAAAAAAGTAGAATTCAAGTGATACTGACACCTGGCCAAATACAAAGCAACAAAAATGGAAGTCATTAACATCCAAATAGACTTTCTATTGTTCGGGAAAGATAATGGCCCTTTCATTTTTGCCTGTTCTTCCAACTTTTCCAAATGATGCCAATGTAGTGAGATCCCGGCATCACAATCTCCCATTTTGAAAAAAGATTCATGACTTTGAAAACTTTCTGATACCCCTAATCATTAAAAAATGAAGGTATCATCATTTAAAATTTATTATTTAAGAGAAAGTATATTCTTGCCTACCCAATGTACTCTTTATATCACCAAGTTTTTATGTAGTGATGTGTCTGATATATTGAAATAAATGAGGACAATAAAAGATTGCTAGGACTTTAATTTTTGATGCTTTGGTACAAAACATGCATCGATGTTGTTTTGTTTTGTTTTCTTGTACAAAATATACAGCAAGGTTTGAAACTCATTTAACTGAATAACCATTTTATATTTCTTACCAGGGAAAAAATAAGATACATGTTTCATGATGCCATATGACTGAAAAATAGCGAGATATTGTGTTCGGTCCATATTTGCCCAAGGTTGTTGCTTCTATTAACACTGGAAAAGATGGACAGAGAAACGGGCACTGCTACCTTTGCTGTGATCTGGAAGTCCTCATGCTCCTTTAACAGCTCCTGCGTGTGATGAATGCTGGAGCCGGTGGATGTGTGTGTGGACAGGTAAAATTCCCCAGTGTCATGGATCCACTCCAAGGCCTGAGGAAACAAACGTCCACAAGAGGGTGTGTTTACACTGCAGGGATTTCAGTGACACAGTTACATGCACTCTTTATTAACCACTGAAATCTAGAGAATCAGTAAAAGCTGGAGCACACCAAGGGAAAAAAGTAAAAGGAAGTTTTGATTACAAAAACATCTTTAGCATCCCTTCATATCCAGAAGGGATGCTAAAGTGCAGTAAAAAAAGAACTTTTTTTTACTGCACTACTGAAGTTTAAAGAGGCATCAATTTTTCCAGTTCAATTAACTTTTCTCTTAAATTCTTATGACAATAACTTCTAAAGCCTTAAACTGAGGGGCCTGATCTTGATGGATAAGCTGCAGTCATAAGCAAGCCTCTTGGATTCAAAAGTTCTTAACTGAACTCAAAGGTTCTGTTTTTGTTTTTCATCAAAGCTCTTCAGAAACCTTCGTCTTCAAAGTGCTCTATAAATAAAGTTATTATTGTGCTACTTTTGTAAAGGTTACATCCATGCATCCTAATCTTGCATGTTGTCCTTGTATTTAAGCCCCTCCCACCAAAGATGTATGGACAGTCGACCTTTTTTAGTTATCGGAACTTTAAGATGTGGTTTATGGCAAACGATTTGTTAAATAATTTGGAATAACTTTTAAAAATAAATTATACTAAATTATTTTAACTCTTAAAAAAGAAAACAGAGTTGGTTGTTGCTGACTTGGACCTCCCTAAGTCTGAACACCATGTTTAATGTCTTATCTTAGTTATGAATTGTGAGGATAAGGAAAGTTGAGAACTTATATTAAAAATTTGACAAACTTAGTCAGTGCCTTTCTGTGTCAGTGCCAGGCTGTGAAGACTGCAATTGAAGTTGTGTTGACAGAGTTTGTTGAAATTAGTTTATTTTGCTTGTATTCTACATTTTTCAGGTTTACTAAAGTGATCCTTTTGGCTGTAACTTCAAACCTAACATTATGTGCCAGACCTCAAGACTACCATATTGATTAATTTATTTGCTTTGTTATCTGAAACTCCAAACAGTGCATTTGAACCCTTTCCCAGTCCTTGCGTGTGTGTGTCATTATACCAAGAGGCTCATATAAGTGCAAGAATGCCTCTTTGTGTCTCTGTAAATCTGTCTTGCCTTAGATGTTATGTTATTTGCTGTGTGTTAGTGCATGTCTGTGTGCTCTGGATAAAACTCTTAAAAAACAAATTACCTTCTGGAATAAACAATTTTGATCAGAACATGTGTTGTCACTTATTGAAGGTTTACTTGTTTGTACATGTCTACTGTTCAGTTTGCAAATGTCCTACTGGCTCTGTGCTTCATTACCAGCAGTGGCAGAACTGGTCCAGTCAAACTGTGACACCCGAGAGTGTTTTGGCCTTGGGGATAAAACCTGGATTGCCCTAGAATAGCCTTGTCCCAGAAACATCCATGATGTCATTTGATTTTATTAAAGTGCTCTGCTCTTTGTCTGTGCAGTATTATCTCATCACCACTAGAGGGAGCATGTTGCTTATATTACCACAACATATGATCTGATACAAAAACAGGGCATAAGTAATGCAGATTACTGCTAAAAAAAACAACAACTTGCAATAGTTTAATTAACATAAAACTATCCAGATGCCAACCCAGTCTGGTAAATGGGCAAATAGCCTGTCAGTAGCTTAAGATAGACATACAAACTCTGTAAATCTGAAGTCTACAAGTTAAAAGTCTTAAATAACAAAGGTAGCCATTAAATCATTGTTTGGTTGAAAAATGAAAAAATGTTCTTTTGATCTGACATCTCTTCTTTTAAAAAATACAGATGCACTGTTTAAAAGTCCCACAGTTGAAAAAGTTCAAGACTGAGGGCTAAAAATAAGAGGTTAGACTTATGTTTGGCAATTCTCTGTAATAATCATGGTGTTCAAAGTTTACTGAGCCACATAATGATAGCTGTTCTCAGGACTGTCATTGTTGTGAATTTCTGCCAGCTTACATCATTTCCAGTATATCTGAAATGTATCATTACACAGAAAAGCACAGACTGTTTGATTCAAAAAAGGATGACAAATAAAGATTGAAGCTGCAGCTGTTTGAGAACTGACACAAGACTGCCTTGTTGACACCTTGTTCAAACAGGAAACACTTGTGGACAGGGAGAGGGGCTTATTTTTGCTCATCCTGTCTCTGGTACTTTGAATAGTAGCTAATGCACAATAATAAAAACACACCTGTTTCGCACTGCGTTCAAACACCACATATTGCTGGCACTGGTCCAGCCTGCGTTTCCTCATCGTCCAGAAGTGGAGCACTCTGTTCTCTCTCTGCAGCAGCTCGTTCAAGATATCTAATGAAACAGCAGAAAAAAAAATATTTTTAGACTTTTATCACTGGCTGTCTGCACTATGCACTATAAGGATGGCAGCCTTTAGAGTTCTGTGAATAAGATGAAGTGGAGGAAATTAATACATAACCTTAAGTGAAGATATAAAAATGGAAAGTAAAAATTATACACAAGCCAATACATGGGCACTGCCAGAAATTGAGCCCCATGGGGAACAAATTAGATTGATTAGATTAGATTGAAAAACAGCCCTTTACACTTTCTCAAACTCCGCATCTATAACGGAAACTGACAAATAAATACGATATGTATTTTCTAATGGACCACTTACAATTATAACGGCAAAGTTACTCTGTTTAATGACACAAATAGGCTTTAATTGGGACAGAATACACTCCACATATGAAATTATGTAATTAAAGATCAATTAGAATAAAACCATGAAAGGTGAACATGTTGTTTTGTACAGTAAAATGCATTAACAAAACTAAACACTTCTAATAAATGTTCCAAAAGACCTTATTTTGATTATACATGTTATGTAATGGAAGTTAATCCATGTGAAAAATGCCTAAATTTGACTTTTTTTGCAAATATAAAACAGGAAAAGTCCTGTATTTTTTGTGAAGAGAAAAGAGATCTCTTAAGGTCTACGGCGAATAGTCAAGTTGATTTGTTGAGAAAGGTTGGAGAGAGGACGGAGTGAATGAGTCATATACTTACTCTTAACCTGAGTCTCTGGAGCTTTGACATGGGACAGCATGCCAGGCATGTTCACACTGTTTCTGTGCAGGTACTTCAAGAAGACGTCAGCGTTCCGCCTGGCTAACGTACAGGCCTGTTTACAAGCACAATAAAAACAGATGTCACCCAGGATTCACTTGTAAAAACCCTTGGACTGAAAATGAGCTGGGAAGGCACTCATAAGCCAATCTGAGTTTATGAATTTTAAGTACTTCATCTCACCTTGAGGAAAGCCTCTTTCTGTTCCAGATGTTTGCTGATCATTGGAGTGACGTGGTCTGACTCGCTGTTGGGGCCCAGTTTATCAGCACCGCCACACCAGTCCTCTTCTCTCTTATACTCCTGCTCCAGGCTTTCTAAAACACTGCACACCTGAGACAGAGATAACGCAATATTAAAACTCTGTTAAGGCAGCACTGACCTTTTCCTTCTCCAGACATAAGACGTTAAAGATGATCCAGGATTTGTGACCTGACATATTATCCTGCTGGAGGTGGCCTTCAGAGGATGGGCACACTGTTGCCATAAAGGGATGGAAATGGTCTGCGACAATATTCAGGTAGGCAGTGGTGTTTAAACTGTGCTCAGTTTTTATTTAGGGGGGCAATGAGAGCATAGAAAATACACCCCACACCAGTACACCACCAGCACCCATCTGGGCTGCTGATATGAGTCACGATGGGTCCATCTTCTTACTTTTTTGAGTCAAATTCTGACTCTACCAGCTGAATGTGGCAGCAGATATGATCACCAGACCAGGCAACATTTTCCCAACATCATGTTGTCAACTTGGTAAGCCTCTGTGGATTGCAGCCTCAACTTCCTGTACTTAGCTGACAGGAGAGGCACTTAGTGGGACACTCTGCTGTTGTAGCCCCTCTGCTTTCAAATTAGACGTGCAATGCACTTAAAAATAGTATTCTACATACACTGGCTGTAACAAGTAGTTATTTATGTTACTGCTGCCTTTTTATTATCTTAAGCAATTCTCCTCTGGCCTCTGTTATAAATAAACCATTTTTGCCTATAAATTTGCTAATCACTGGATATTTTCTCATTTTTCTGACCATTCTCTGTGAACCCTAGAGACAAATTGAGGATGAAAATCCGAGTAGATCAGCAGTTTCTGAAATGCTCAAACCAGCCTGCGTGGGACCAACAACTATGTCACATTCAAAGGGACTTTCTTCCCTATTTTGATGATTGATTTGAGCTTCATTAGCCATCTCAACCATGTTTGAATATCTAAATACACAGAGTTGCTTCCATATGATTGGTAGATAAGCTATTTGCATTAACGAGCATTTAAACTCTCCGAATCCTGACATTAAATATTACTTTAACTTGACCACAATATTACTTTCCTCTTGCTATACATAAAAATCATTGAGGGGCTGATAATGGCCAATCACTTAAGGATACTTTGATGACTATTAATGATTCCTTACTTGCAAAACTGCAGAATTATTGATCGAAAAACATCAAAATTACATTACAGAGTTAATACGTAGGTTTTTAAGTGGTTAACTGGGTCTTTAAAGCTATGGTCTACGATTTGGAAGCTTGGTACATCTTTATAACGCCGTTTATAAGGTTGTTATGGTCCTATGGTCCGATCTACGCAATATAAAGACCAAAAAAAATGAAAAAAATCCATTCAGTATATCCACTGCAAAGCGGCATAATAGTTGACCAATCCGAACCGCGGGGAACGACGGTTCGGATTGGTCCGTGAGTCCATCCAATCCCCTGTCTCCTCTGCTCCGCATCGTCCCACCTCCTCCCCACTAGCTCCCTCATGTAGCGGTGAGCAGCTCACTGCACAGCTACTGAAGCGTCATGGAGCTGGAGAAGACCAGCACTGAAACCGGGAGGCCACTTCTGTTACCCTCCACATCGAAGGGAAAGAAACATAAAAGTTTCGAGGAAAAGGCTGAAGTAAGGAAGAAATGTATATACAGTATATAGGAGTATAAATATAGTATATAGTATAAATATATATTGTAAGGAGGCGACAGGAGCTGGGGGGCCGGATCTTGGAACACGGAGGGGAGGAGTGAAGGGGGGGCAGGCTGTGTTTTTTTTAAATCTGTCTCAACAGCAAAAGTGGTTTTCAGATCGTAGACCCAAGCTTTAAATGTAATTAATATTAATGTATTATTATTACTGTTACTCTGGAGGTTTTTTTTTTTTTAGGTATTCGTGTCTTGCAACATTTTTCAGCTCCACGCTGTGGTAAATGCTAACTGATACTCTTTCTGTCCTGCAGCCTCACTGGTCACATGAGTGAAGGCTATCAATGGGACTGTCTCACATTAAGTACTATCAAACTAACCCTTGTTGAAGGCTATCTAGCACATCAGTTAAGCTGGTAGCTTCAAATCCTACTTGTGTTTAGATGTACCTGTTCAGAGGTTTTGTAGAAGGCCACTGAAGCATTAACCAGTTTAAGCCGGTCCTCCATCTTCAGCATCAGCTGCTGCCAGTGGTCTGCCACCTTTAAGTCAAACAAAAACATCAGCATCTGCAGACACAACACCTTCATTGTTGCTGATGTGTTTGTAAATGATGGGTACCTTCTCTGCACAGTCCCTGATCATGTCCATGTCATAGTGGTTTGCCTGGAGTAAGGCCTCAGCCTTCTGCTGTACCTGTAGTGCACTCTGATGGGTTTTCTGTGTAAGGGAGAGATAAACAACAAAGAAATTCATGAGGTTTATGAATCTCTATATATCAAAATTATTGCTTTGACAACAGGAGCCTAGCTGCCTGTTGTCCCTGCAGGGCAATTTGGTGGAGGGTGAAGGAAAGGCTAAATAAATAGAAGTAGTGTCTGATTATAGCCCTGTCATAAAGATTGTCCTGGAGTGAGTGTGTTGGAGAGGAAATAAGATAAAATAGAACAGTATCCAGTGATTTCGTGTCAAAAATGTTAGCCAAAAGGACAAGTTGTGCTCCCTGCTGAACTAAAGGGAGGATAAACAGAAGGAGATAAAGGAAAGGGGAGCCTGTCCGCATCATTTGATAATCGTGTAGCTGCAGGTTACTGTCAAAGAGGACCTCTCTATACCCCTTGCTCTTTTCTTACCATGCAGACAATACGGTTGTGGCATGAGTATTAAAATTCAGCTCTCAGGTAGGCAATAATCATAAACACAGCTTCTTTCTGAGTGTGTATCTATGCGTGTGTGCATGTGAGCTCTGCAGAAGTAGGTCATGTACAGGCCTGCATCAAAATGAGCCAGCCAAGATAGGGTTCAAAGAAAATTCACCCTGCATAATCAGTAGTAAAGAGATAAAGGAAACACAGAAGGTGAGCAGAGAGGGAAGAAAGAGAGAGGTGGAGATATTATTTATTCATAATTCTATTTCATGTGTGACTTGGAAGAAAGAGAGGCAGCGGAGAAGAATATGAAGAACCTGAGAAGAGTTTAGGAAGACTTGAAGGGAGCAGAAATTCAGAAGTGGTTAAAAAAAAATAAAAAAATAAGGTGATAAGCGGGGGAAGCATGAACCAACACAAACATGATGAAAAGAAAGTAGAGAGCTGGAGAGGAGTAAAAGTAAACGTATGTAAGAGGACAAAGAGATCCACAATAGAAAATAGTGATGTTGCCTGCACATTCTTTATGAGAGGCGGAATGAAAAAGAAAAATATTTTTGTCATTTTTACCTCTATTGCATGTTGGAACTGCTCATGCTCTTTTTGCAGCTGTTCAGCCTCTTGCAGAGAACTGGCTGTGATGAGACCAGCATTCAGCATGGACTCTCCATTACGGATCCAACCAAGAACCTGAAACACACACGTAAAACACAAAGAGACAAGTTAACTAACATTCCAACTAGAACTTCATTACAAGAGATAAAAAGTAAAATGAAACCTCACAAATAGACCAATTACATGAAAAAAGACTCAATTATTTCCCTCATTATTAGGTGCACTCTCTGTCATTTTTTCTCTGTACTCTGTCAGATATTCAACATTATCTTTCTAAAGTGTCACCTCTTCGCATTTTAGACTCACATAGCAACACAACAAGCTTAACTTTAGTTGTTGATCCCAGCACTGACAGATAAGAAACTGTCTGCCAACATCAGATAAATTATGTTGTATAGAAGTGTGTTGTTTGCTGAGTTAAGCTGATCAGCTTTAATTCTTCTGGGCTATGAGTAAATTTGAGCTAAGAATTTATAAACATTTTTGAAAAAATGAATTAACAAAAAGTTTTAGGGATTCTGTAACACTTTTTGAGAGGATGACAAAGCAGAAGGAGCAGAAGGAACAGTGGACAATATCCACAGGTAAGCACAAGGTTTATCTACAGCTGACTTTTGGCATCCGTTTGTATCAACCAACTGCAATCACTTTTTTTTGCTTAAATAGCTATCTATCTATCCATCTATCTATCTGTCTATCTGTCTATCTATCTATATATATATATATATATATATATATATATATGTATATATATATATATATATATATATAGAGAGAGAGATAGAGATAGATAGATAGATAGATAGATAGATAGATAGATAGATAGATAGATAGATAGATAGATAGATAGATAGATAGATAGATAGATAGATAGATAGATAGATAGATAGATAGATAGATGTGTTTTTTCTTCTTTTTTGAGTATCTGCTGACACTGATTATTGGCAGATACATCACAGCATCTTTGGTGTAAAAACTGGCCAAGATGGGTTGAAAATACGTCCATAATTGCTTTTGACAAGTTACAATAATGTACATCCCTAAAACATACAAACAATGTATCCAGCATTTTGGTGAGGGAGGAAGATCTTTTACTAGGCAGAAAAAAGAGGAGAGCAACAACAACAATGAGAAATCTTTACGGCAGCTCAAGTCATAAATGATCTGTTTTTGTGTGTTTATTCCCCACTTCACCGTAAGCATGACACTTCCTGCATAAGCACCTTCTCTCTGACTCGCTGCAATCCATTGACTCTCAAATTAAACCTTTATTATGCACATTTGGTTTCGTAGTCTATTCTTATCTTAGCCATTTCTTCTTTTTGTAGATAATCCCTTGAACTATGGCAACACACAGCCTGGCACACACACACTCTAGATTCACTCTAAATCCCATTTGCTCAGAGTTTTGTTGGCCTAGTTTTAGCCAAAGGCGATGTTAAACACAGTCTGTCACAAATACAGCCCTCTCTCTCTGACTCAGCATGCACACCTGCTGTGTGGGTGAGGGGCTGAACTGCAACTAAAGCAGGGCTGTAAAAGTGATGATGCAACACAAGTCTGACTCCCTCTTTGCAGGTCTATGTTTTCCATTGCACTCACAATATATCCAGGCAGACAGAAAGAGATACAAGGGGAGCATGATATGGTCATGACGAATCCCTAATGCATGAACAAACAAAAGAAAAAGTAACTCTACTGAAAACATGTGTGATCAATCTGAGAGGAATGCAATAAAACTGCAAAGCAAAAGGGAATACTTTATATTACCACCTCTTCTTTTATGTCCTCTATCTCGTGTGTTTCTTTTATTCCTGCCATAGGTATTATTTTTCCAAAGCCATATATGTTTTTTCTTCAGCCGCTTTTGTTACAACTTCCCTCTGCTTTCTGATGAATTTCAGGTTGTACATATTTTGCTCTATAGATCTATCTTAAAACCGCCTGGATTGTGTTCCGTCTTGATGTTACGTCTAAGTTTATTGATCCTTATTTTTCAAGGTTCTCGCTAAATAAAGGTATTTTCAATTTTTATCTTTCAAAATGACAAGCGTTAACCTGGCCAAGGGTGTAATCCTGGCCCACATTTGATATATTTCCACCCAGCCATTGAGTCAGGTTCAGCACAGTTTAGTATGCTAAACCCTGATCTTGCTTTCATTTACATCTTAAAATGTATCCAGGTAAAAAGGGCAGAGCGAGCAAGTTTTCAGGTGCTGATTTGCAAGAAAAATCTTTTAATAAAAGCTTCAACTAGGCCGCAGGACAATATATCAATTAATTCGAATTATTCTCTGCAGAAGATTAAAAAATTAAAAATCAAGACTTTTTTCATTCACTTACTTAAATTGTAAGTACCGTAGATGCAAAGATTGAAAAATATAAATACTGAGACTTTGCAGTTTTTATGATAGTGGCCCTGTCAGGTTTCGCACAAGCACTTTTATAGGCCTGTATTTATTTTTTAAAATTACTTTTGTAGATTAAATATGGATCAGAGAAACATGTTAAAAAGCTGTGACAATCCCTCAGCTTTCAGTGTTTATGTAGGCAAACCTGCCTGAATTAGAACAACACAATCAACATTTTATAACGCACACTTTAATTTAAAGAGGGAAATTTTGAAAGGTAGAGCTTGATTCATGTCATTTTTATGTCACTTGGAGTTTTTTTGTTTTTAGAGGGAAAAACAATAAATTAAAACCGTAAATTGAGTTTTGTGGGAAAAAAACGGGTTTTTATTTTTAGGCCATATTGCCCAGCTCTAGCTTCAACTCTCTTAACTGTGTGGCTCCAAGAAGTTTGCCACAGTTTGTTTCTTAAATCATTTCAATATCACAAAAGTTAATGCCGAACGTGGTTCTTTTTCAGGTTCAGGAGCTAATCATCAATAAAATGCACAGAAACCTTTCTGTTGGTTTGGACTTTAAAGTCAAGCAAATCTTAAGTATGACATGCAAAAGTATCTATTTCACTTTACTATCTTTGACAATGGAACTGCAAATAACTACATATTTAACCAAACCAAACTGAACCAGGAAACACATTAAATATCCATGCTATGAGACGAATAAACCTGAAACACACCCTCCAAAAAAGCCCTAAAATTAAAGTTTTCCCAAACTAGAGACAAAATCACACAGTAATTAAAGTGATGACTTGACAAAAGACTGTGGATACAAATTAGCTTTAAAACAACTCTAGCAGAACACACCAAGGTCAGCCATTCAGTAATTCTATTTATTTAGATCTTGCTCTTGTGGTATTGATTCTGGTAATACAGCTATCTCAACAAGATCTTTCTGTCCATGAAAAGGCCAATCCAATGTTCCGAGTGCCACAACCTGGACTCTTTAACCCTCTTCAGTGACAGCGAACATCCCTCAGGCTTTGTATAAAACTTTCTGTTGTCTGTGTTCTGTTAGAAGTCTCATATAGATATTCAAGGAAAAGCATTTTGAACAGCTCTGTACTGGCTTAGATTTTTAGTCATCAAAAGTTGTTAGTTTGGTACAGAGTAAACTAAAGAAAAAGGTATGTAGTGTATCTTATGCTGCTTTTTAAAGTTTTTAGTAAAATTTCCACACAAATTCAGAAAAAATATCTGGTTGTGGTTGCCATAGTTTCAAGCAAATCAGCAGAGTGGACACAGCTTCAGTCTCAGGTAATGGCTGTGTCTGTCTTTAGTCAGCAGGATGACAGATCTCAAAGGATGTGCCGAGCCATATTTTGTACGTCTAAAGAAACCTTGACAAAAAACTTTGATGACTTAGCTTATCACAAATTAGCAACACAGGCTATATATTTTCTGTGGGTAAATTACAACTGTGCGATGCTGACATCACACCATTGTGATACTACTGCCACTCCACAGTCATCTTTCACTATAGCTAATACTGCTTTTTTGTTCTGTGACATCTTAGCCACTTCTCAAATTTTAATGCATTTCAGAACAGTTTGAGTCACACTGCCTGCTGTTTCTGAGCTGCATCAATATAACAGGCCTATCCGTGAAAACTGTCTCTGTGTTTGTGTTCTCTTTGAAACATCAACAGGCCTCATTTAAAACTCACAGCAATTTTCCTGCTCTGAATGTATTCATCCGCTGAATGAATGTTAGGAGAGAATCCCTGGCTGACGTCCCTTTTTTCACTGACGCAACATAAGCTGAGAAATCTCTTTCCCTCCCTCTCATGCCAGAGTCTGTCTGGCCCATTTATCTTCACTTGCCCTGAATTTCAGTCTAATTCTCTCCCTCTCACTTTAAACCTTGGCTGAATATCCAAACGCACATGTATCGTGTTCGCTATCCCCTAAAGTCAAAGAGAGATTCATACAAGAGAGGAGAAAAGAGGAGGGGCATGTAATGTTGGCACAGGATGAGTCATCTAAATGTAGTCAGGAACAGAAAAAAATAAAAATGATTGTTGACTGTACAACACCTTATGGTTAGCAGGTGATAAATCAATGATGAAGACACACTTTTCCCCTTTCCTTTAACACAAAGAGTGCTTCATTCCAACAGGTTTTACTGTGTAACATTATTTAGGATGTTTTCTATTGTGTAGGATGTATGATTTGGTCGTGTGTTTTCAGTCATGTTTTAACTTTTTACCGTCTCAGTCTGTAAAGCAGTTTGATCACCAGGTTGTTTTCAAGATGCCATGCATATTCAATTGATTCAACAATATCAACCCCACAGGAAAACTGTGAAAGCCCAGTTTTTTTTTTTTAGAACCTGAGCATCCATCATCTAACAAATGGATCAATAATCAATATTGATGATATGATTGATATCAATCTCCATCCTTACCTGCAAGCATTTCTTAGGCTTATCTGTAAAAACAAATATGACTTACTGAGTGGTATTTTTAGTCTAATAGCAGGATTAGTCAGCTAGAAATAAAAAAAGCAAAGCCCCTGTTTATTCTGAGTGCTTCATTCTGACCTCAATTGCTCAATTACTACAGCCTCGGTGTCTGTCCTTGTTACACTCTCCTGTTGGTGCCTTGTTAGAGTATGTACCTGTTTGACTTCTGCCTGCAGATGTCTTAATTGGACACACTGCTCCAGATGTCTCCTGTGCTGCTCAGCTGCCAGGTCCAGCTCCTGCTGCTTCTCATGGAGAAACTCCAGCAGGTCCTGGACCCGCGTGGCCATGTCCACATCTCTGTCGCACAGCAGCTCCACACCTGTGCATAAAAAACACCAAATAAACAATTAAATTCTATCTTGAAATGATGGGAGACAGTTAATTTCTCACCAGGTTGAAATGAGGGCATTTGAGTGATGCTTTTGAAAGTTTAGGATTTGTTTTCAGTTTTTGTTTGAGTTTTGTTTTTTGCAATTTTAATTTAGCTTCTTCCCCTGAGCTTCCGTTGGCCCACAGGGAGCCTTTGTGTTGCCTACAGGGACCTTCTAAAAACATTATAAGTAGCCCTCAAAGAGCTTGAAAAAAAAATCATAAATGTTATGTTCTATGCTTTGCAGATCAATCACAGTTAAAAAAATACAAAAAATGTCTATTTTCTCATAAACGTTGACCTTTAAGGCGTTGATGTTTACATTTATGCACTGATGTCATACCTCCATCACCACTTGTGCCAGCAAGAGCACTTACAGTGCCACAGTACTGTACTGTTGGACATATCAGTTGGGTTTAAAAGGTAAATACATTATCAAAATTGGAGGGAAGTATATATCTTATGCTTTTAGTTATCAGTCATTGTTAATGGTTATTGTAAGCCATTATTTAAAAGAGAATGTCATATGTAGCCTATTAAATGTACAGTATTTATTACTTCAAGGTAAACATGAAAAGTGTAAAAAATAAATTAATAACAAATTAAAATATAAAAAAAAGACAAAACAAGTGCAATACAGAAAATATAATGCTCATACAATAAAAATATCTCATCACTTAACTTATTAAAAGATCTTTACTTTAAAAAAGCATTAATCTGGACTGAGAAATCTCACCGCATTGAATAAACAATATCAGTGTAACACCCAGCAAACATCTTTGTCATATGCTGGATCAATGCAGTCTCACCGAAGTAACCACTTTAAAATGCATTTCATGGATGCATCCTGTATTTCATTTACCAACCAAACACTTGAACTCTGATCTAACTGAAGCTGACCAAATCACTGAAGCCGTTTTACTAAATAAACCCTGCATGACAAATTTAGCAGTGTAATTACTCTGAAAATCTTTACTCACACTTTAGTCCTGCATTCCATAACAGCATTGTGTGCCAGACGAGATGCTAGCCACAAACCAGGCCTTGGTGAATTAATAGTCCAAACACAGGATAGAGAGATGGTGGTCTCATATTTGATATTATTAAAAAAGCCATGCAGACTGGAGCAGAGTAGTTGTCTAACTGCAGATTTTTGCATGACTTCAGTTTGATTTGTTCTGTGACAATCTCTCCAGTGGAACATTAAAACAATACAGGAGGCGGGGTAGTCTCAAAATATGTACTTCTATGAGTGTGTGTGTGCGTGCAATGGTTTAACTCGACAGTGAACATGACTCTTGCAGATTAAGAGGCAAAATCTGCTTGGTAAAAACAGATGTGTCTCCCATTCCCTCCGCCTCTTTCCTTTCACCCTACATTTCTAGTTCATCCCAATTTCCTCCCGCTCATTTGCTCCTGACCTATCCCATATAAATCCCCCTGGACTTAAAATTGATCTCATGAACCATTAACCATCAAACAAAATAATAATTCCTACACACCTACCATTTCTTCAATACTTCAGTTCCTTTCCCTGAGGTCTTTTTCCAGTTATTTGCTCGATTATTTACTCCAAGGTGAAAAAGCTTTGCAGGATTAGCATGTTTTGTTATTTCTGGCATCATTGTAGCTCTAAATCAGGCAGTGTTTTTGTTTTTCCCACACTTACCAGACGCCTGCACTTCTGTGACATACTGCAGCAGCTCCTGTCCCTGATGGATGACATCGAAGGTTAGGTTGTTCATAGTGAGCGCCTTGTCTGCATGATGCTGCAGCCTCTGTTCAGCCAGTGTCAGGTCCTCTGTGTCAAAGTCACTCATCTGCTGGGAAAGCTCCTCGTTCCATGACTCCAGGTCTGAGATGATCTGAGAAGAAACACAGAAAAAAAAGTGAAATTAGTGAAAAGTGATAACTTTTTTATCTTCTCTATGATTAATGCCAAAGAAAATAAAACTCCAGGACTGCTCATGATCTGACAGTTTGGACCAAACAAGAGGGGAATAAAGAAAACATTCATGGCAAGAAAGGGCCTGGAGAAAAGCACAGCCATTTCATCTCCCTGTCCTTATAATGTCATGATTAATATAAATCTTGAAAATCTCCTCAGACAGTTTAACTACTGTAGCCCTGTTCAAGCTGTCATTATAACCAACAACATATTACATTGGTGATGCATGGCTGATAAAGCAGTTGCACTGAAGTGTCAACACTTGTCTCTGGCAGCCCACACAGGCTGAATCACGATACCAGGGGCACAATAATCCTGGCACCAGCCGGCTCTGTCTGTCAATGGTGGATTTTCTTTTTCTGGTTTAAACAAACTTTGGAATAACAGTCTAGATTTAATTTAAAAACTAAGTAACATGTTGCCTCCAGGCTTGTAAAGCTACTGTAAATAGTTACTTTACTGTTGCTGAGGGGATAAGACTGGAACTGGAGACTGATTAAAGAGCCGTTTTCTATTTTCTTCATTTTATAATAGCTGGGCAGAAGTATACGAGGAAATGAGGCAGGAAACTAATCATGAAAGAAGACTGTTTTCCATTACAACTTTGAGAAAAAGTATGCTGTTAAGAAATTAAACTAAAAAGTTAACCTTTTAAAGCTGGTGTGGTTTATTCTGTTTAGTCACATTTAATGAAAACTGCATTGAGCTTATGAGCAAAAGGACAATTCCTAGGTAGATATAAAATTTAGGTTCTGTTCTTCTTTACAAGGTATATTGTGAAGTACTTATGTGTACCGTTTCTTTTAGTCTCAATAATTTGTGATTATTCTCATATTTCATTTTTTCCCAAAGCTCATCTTCATTGGCATAATTGTTTTACAATTGTTTTTATTTCTTTTTTCTACTTATTTCCCTTATTCATCTCATTTTTACTTTTTTAAGGGTTTAATAAAAAAACAACAGTTTAATTATTTTCATATTCCTGGCCCTAATACTATTTTATAAATGTGTTATGTCAATTAACAGCTTTAATGTAAGTAGTAAATCCAAAAGTAAACAACTTGAAAGAAGGGTTTCACATACTTCCTGATAGTTAGACAATTTACAACACAAAAATTGTTGTAATATTTTCCCTTAACAGAGAACCTTAGTGCTGTTTTGATAAAAAGATGATACTTTTATTTAATTTTTGCTGTTTTTTGTAGGACCAGGCTCTAACAGGCTGCATCCCTGGCTCTGACTGAAAACCTGCCACTTTATGACATCTCTATGTCAAAAGGAACAGTGGCATGTAGAGTAAGTAATGAGGCCATAACGTGATTTATTGTGACAAAACAGATTGAATTTCAAGCCAAGCTCAGACTGCTCTCAGAAGAAGCTAGTCTTACTATCAACTTCAGTGTCATGGGTGAGAGTTTAAAGCTCTGGACAGTTTGAACTTTCAGTCAACCCCACATCCAGCTGCTCTCTGACCTTATGAACCATGTGAAGTATGTGACTATTTAAACATTTGGCATTACCACATTACCTGACAACTGTGTGTATCTGAAAATTGCATGACAGTAAAAGGAATATATCATGCATATATCAAGGAATGAATCACGGCTGGTAAAATTCGATCTGTGTGCAGGAATGAAAAAGAAAAAGAACTGTTTTGGCAGCTGTACTCCTCAGTTTATGGTGTGGTTATATGAATTGGACAGACTTTGAAAGAGAAAGACAACAGTGTGCAATGCTTTATTTTACACCCGCTGTGCTCTAGTAACTCTGTAACCTCCTCTGTTTTAATATATGTGCTGAGAGATTCAGGGTCAAGATTGTTGATCATCTAGGAACTTATACGAGGAAACATAAATGCACTAAGCTCTTGAGATCAAGTAGGTTGTATTTTTCAGTTTGGGCAATGCTGCTGGCAAGGTCCTGTTTGTATAAAGATAAAACAGAGGCAGTACTGTCAGGGAACATAAAGTTTTAGAGAAAATGATTTTTTGAGACTTGAGTTATGCCACTGGCATGACAACCCAGCTGCTAGCATAACAATCGCCCTAGGTCTTATACAAGACAAACCCACCAGGTACTGTGTGGTGAATCCAAATTCATTTGTTTGCAGGGACAACCCACAAAGCTATCATGACTAATTTTACCCCTATTCCATCAATTATGGCTTTTAGTTTTTGTTCACCAACAGGGTTGGCCCCATTTCAGTCCCATATTCAGATAATCACTGAGAACAAAGAGTTATTAGATATTTAGTTTTTTAAAGCCATCTTTAATACTTACATTTTGGTAGTTAATCACCATAATCAATTTAATTGGATGTTTTAAATCAAACAAATATGAATCAAAACAATATTTAAAGTCCATTTTAACAACGTGGGGAAAATCTAGTTATAAATAAACATAATAAATGAATGTAATAAGATGTATTTCCATTTATTGACTTTTATGTTTATAATTTGAGTAACAGCTGCACCACTACTTCAGGGTGGTCTAAAATCTTGACTTATCTGTAGGATACAGTTTTAAAGTAAACCTTACCCTGCAGATGGGCCTGCTTGATTCAGTGTCTGTAATCAGTAAGATCCTTCATACCAAGGTCCAACTAAGAATGACTGTGAGCTGTCCAAAGCATCACTGCCCAATCAGAGCCCTTTAGAGCAGGAAGAGGTGGGCACTACGAGCAAGCAAGACGTCAGCAGGAAATGATGCTTGTACAGAGATTAGCATAGATGCTACCAGCTTCAGTTGCAGTTTATCAAATCTTGGCAGCAATTCTTTATTAAATTAAAAACATGGCTCATGTTCTGTCCTACACACAGAGGTACTAGTACCTGCTTACTACATTATCTGGTTGGCCTGTAAAGAATGTGACTGACAGAATGATCATACAATCACCTGCCAAATATGCACTGGTTTTCCCTTTGTTTCTCATGTAAAGTATAACGAACAGTCAATCTTATGTGTCAGCATACTTTTAACATACTCATACTGTGAAATGTATTTAGCACTGTCTCAAAATAAGAAATACACAAAATTACATGAACAATATTACTCTGAGTCCAGTTATCCCAGTTAAAGCCTCAGCATTTGCACAGAAATTTTCCATTGGTAAGAAACCAAAATAAGGTTAGTGCTTAAACCAGAATTTTTTTATTTTAATATTCTTTTTGATTAATTAAGCTTACATAACTTCCTGTGTGGGTAATAAACTGGTTTCATTTTTAGAGTAGGTTTCTGGCAGCTAACAGGTACCAAATAGTAGGAGTATGTACTGTGAAGGCACTCATTTAGCTGTAAGACATTGGGGATGCTTTAATGTTTTAATCAACGGATGGTTTTTATGCCTTGTTTTTATGTTTATAGCTTCATCTGTTGGTTGTACGTAACTACTGATTTAAATTCTCTTTTTATGCACAAACTACTACAACAAATTACCCAGAGAAGAATTAATAACGTTGTTGGAACTAAACTGGATTGAACAAAACATAAACTATCCTAGGGAAGACGAGTGTACTAAAACATCTAAGGAATGACAAAAAGTAAGTGTTCCATATCAAGTGGTGCATATTATTTTCATTTGTACACTTCAGTGTTAAAATCATAGGCAGAATGGTATCCTTTTTTATCACTTTTTGTCAGAGCATGTGCGGGGTAGGGGGCACTATAGTTAGTAGCATCCAGCTGTTGAAGCCTAACTTTAGTGCACCAAACCATCAAAAAAGCAAGTGATAAATGCAATTAAATAAAGTTAACACAGCAATTTCTGACCTTATTTGCATTTTTTGAAGCTGAAAGCTTGTATTTCTGTTATCTCAAACCTGCATATATACATATATGTAATTTACAGGTATCTATTTATGTAATACAACAACACGGTAAGTTTAGCAACTAACTTCAAATAATTACCAAAGCTATAACATAAATAGCTTAAGTGCCTTCTCAAACACAGACAATCACCCATTAGTGTTAAGATTTAACAAGTATGTGTGAGCAATGTGGTCTGTCATCCTCATCTGTCAAAATACACAACAGCATTAGCTGACTGACGAGTTGAAACCCCTGCTTGGACACATTTACTCAAATCAGCAGTGAAATCTTGAAAAGTACCACATTTTTCTCTTCTTTTAGCCTATGTTGACCAAGACATCAACAAGATACTGACAATTTTAAAAACTCTATATAATCTCAACCAAGTACTTGAAATTTACTAATGAGAAAAGCATATTGCTCAGTCTGCACCTTCTTCCTCAGAAAAGTTGAGAACACAAGGGCAACTTTTGCATAGAAACAGGTATTTTAACTGATTCAATTTGTACAGCAAGGAGTCTCGTAACAGGAAGAGATACGCTGAACACCTCTTGGTAATGTACACCACAAACACCCCACACAGAAAATCAATAACTATCTCCCCGAAGCTCTGTTTGGCTGAGCCTCAGGCAAGACACAAACAATATGAAACAGTTTCAGTCTCGGAAAAGGTGTAACAAATTTCTTGTCTCTAATCTTTACTTTTAATCATCTTAAGGAGCCAATGTTCCTGCCAGAAGGCCCTTTGTATTTACCACTGTGGTAGATATTAATATCAACTGTGATTAACCATGCTTACATTCTACTTTTGATCCCAAAAAACTCTTTATATCATGGCAGGACACTTTGGATTCTGGATTTGCAGAAATAACTTTGCAACAAAATATCAGCTGACAAACACAACACTTTTTGGCTGGCACTAAGCAACAGTAAACATACAAAGCTGAAGCTGTTACATTAAACAGGAATAAAACTAATTTCAACCAAACTGAAAACTCAACAAGTCTGCCAAATAAGTAAAAACTTACCAAGGTATCATTTTCTCTGTTCTTGCCTCTCCTCTTACAGTTGAGTAAAATGCCCTCTGTGTACAAAAAGACCATTTCTCTCAGCTACCAACTCTGTGAAAATAACCCAGCAGATGAGCCAAGTCTCCTCTTTGAACACCAATGTTGTTTCCTGGTGAGCACTGGTACACTCAGGTCTTCATAGGAGAAAACATTGTGAGATGAGATGACTGTTTCTATTACCTCAACACATGCACTCACCTCAAAGACACCCCCCACCCAGCAAGACAAGGAGGGAGTGTCACAAGGCATGTGTTTGAGCGAACGTGTGTGCTACTGCAGTGAACGAGAAGAATAAATGCCTCCTCCTCCGCCCATCTTCATGCTCCAGCACTGTGGCATATTAATCCTGAGCGTGTGTGTGTGTGTGTGTGTGTGTGTGTGTGTGTGGGCGGACTCTAGTTCTCAGCACGAGAGATTAGAGGATTCACAATCCGTTCTCTGACTCGACATGCAGAGCTAATGTGAGACTTATCTGTTCTTTTGGACTAACAATGCAGACACAAAAGACTCTAAATTGACCAAGAACTTCAATCGGCTCACTGGAGCATGACTCATTAATATGCAGACACGGACAATATTATATAAAAAGAACTGCCATGTATGTAAAAGCTACATATTCTATTTCTGTAGGTTGATTTTAGGTAGAAGACTTTCCAAATGATCTCAAACTTGTCAACCGTGCAGCGAGGGAGCCATCATTTCTTATCAGAAATCTCAATGGTTCTTACCCTGCTCCTGTAGCCACGTGTCAATGTCCTTTGGCAAGACAATTAATACTAAATTAGGATGCATAATATTATTGCTACAATATCAGTATTTGCAGATATTGGCCTAAAAAGTTAATTATCAGCATCTAACAATATAAAGTTATTGGCAGCCAGAATATTAGCCATACATATAAGACATAAATCAGCTCTGATATGGACAAAATACATGAATGTACCATAATACTTCACCTTCTCATCGCAGCATTGGCACATTTATAAACCAGGAGTTAATTTGATTTCAAGAGTCAAACGTTTATTTTCCTGTTTTACAACTGTTCCCTACAGAAACAGACTGTCAATTAAAAGCAGCAAGTCAAATTTGGCAAAGGAGAGTCTTTGTGTTCTTGACAAAAAAGAGCACTATTACACAAAAACAGCAATAAAACTGACATGCCAGTTCAATGTATTTCACTAGTCCATCTGGGAAAGCCAATAGAAAGTGTTTGGGGATGGGCAGAACCATGAATAGTATATCTGGCGGTGTATGGACGATCATTCTGTCAATCACATTCATTACGGACCAATCAGGTGAAGAGGAAAGTGGGCACTACTCCAATTTAAAAGGTAAGGCACTTTGTCGAACAAAGAACTCATGCATTCCTACAGTCAAATGCTTCCACTGCTGTGGCATGTAAAAAGGTATGCAGTCAGTAGTTACTGGTACCAAAAAGCAGGCTCAGCCACCACTACCTCTGTGTGAATCTGGTGTGAATGAATACATGTCCTAATATCTTTCAGAAGTCAGAAGACAAGTAAGATTACATAAGAGATCAGGTCCATTTGGCATTTCCCACATTTTGAAGGTTAGAATTTGTCTCTGAAAGTGGCTCAGAGGCAGAGTTCTGACAATCAGCAGGTTTACGGTTCAATCCCCTTCTCACTCCATCCCATGTCAGGGTGTCCTTGACTATAAAACTTATCCTCAACTTTCTGTCATGACTTCATTTGTGGGGCGCCTAGTTAATACTCCTGCTTCAAATCTTATCTGTACCTACAGTGCAGTGTTTAGCACTGTCTTGAGCTTTATACATCTACATTGGTGTGTCTGCTTCTTCATGCAATACCCCGACAAATCCATCAACTGACGTCATCTTATCAAATTACAGAGCACAAAAACGTCACAGCCATGCAGAGGGACTGATAGTCACCTCGTGCTGTGCTGCAGACCAATCACAAGGCTTGCTGTCATTTCGACATGTAGCTACATTTTTGTGATTTTTTGTGTTGCCCTCTTCATTAGCACAGGGCTACATAAACCTAGAGACAGGATATGGCAATGTTTCCACACAGAAGTATATATTCATTAGTATTTTCATATATATTCATATATACTTAAGTGGGTAAGCGAGTGATTAAATAATACAAATGGACACACATCATAGGAAAGGGTAGGTGTGGCTTCAGTAGTCAGACTACTTAAAAAGAATTATGCAATGTATTTGCCACTTACCAGAACAGCAAAGGCAAACCCAATGTTCCTGGTATTCATTCAAACATTTTAATTACCACATAATTAACCTTCATTAAAGCAAACAAAAGTTGGAACAAAATTATGTATACTTTCAAAGTCAGGCCAAACAGGAATTACAACAATTAAAAGTTTCTGACTTGGGTTTTTCTGTTCAGCTGAACCAACATGGTTTGATCAAAAAATGTTTGTGCTTTAAGCAAAAGGTCAGCAAGTCTAAATTTGAAGTTCATGAACATCATGTGCAGTTAAGTACCAGCAGAAAAAGAACAGCTCAGGCTGATGGCAATAACTCTGGAAGCAAAGTCTCTTGTTTTTGTTGAGATACTTCGAGGTAGATACTCAGACATGCTGAGGGTCAGAGCAGCTCAAGAGTAAAGATCAAATCATCAGAGCCATTCATTTTTATCCTCTGCTGTCCAAGCATCTTTTAAAATTAATTGAAATAATTAAAGTATATGCTAGACTTTGGCCCGCTGGTGATGATGTACATTAATCATAGCTAACTAAAGTACACTCTTCGGCCACTATGCACTCTGTGCAGCACAATATCTGGAGATAACCAAAAAGCTGAACTGATACTCAAAATCAAACAGAGATGTATCCACATGCATATAAGCCAGAATCTCAGATCTAAGCTTCTGCTTCTGAGGAGACTAAGTCGGATTCATGTGTCAACATTACAAACCAACAACAAATTCAACTCAAACATCACGACTGAAGCTAAAAATTACTCTGAAAAGCTGCATCATATCACAGCACCAGCAGAGAGAAGTATTCACTCTCACAGTGTGGTGCTGAGATTTAAGTGTCCAAATGCTGTTTGGAGAGGAGGAAACAGATTCAAATGAGTCAGTGTATAAAATGTGTCAAGTGGAACAAAATACTTTTCAATGAAGCACATGGGAGAGCGCTGCTGTGAATCGTGCCTGAATTTTCACTCATACAGTGCAATGGTCCATTCAGTCTGATTTATACTTCTGCATCAATCAACTGCGGTCTTTGCTGCGTACGTGTGTTGTGCGTTGGTGTGTAAATGCTAATTGTCATGTGGATTTCAGAGCTAATTTATGCATGCCAGAAGCAATTTATGAACTATGAAGTTTGAAAAAAATACATATATATGAAGCATATAAGGTTGGAGATGGGGGTAGTAAACTTTGATCCTTTATTAAGGAATTTGTTGAAGCTTCTTTTAAAAACAGATAGTGATCCTTACTTGACGGATCTATCTTTTTGTAGATTCAACTCAAAATTGGGCCACTGTTTTGTTCCATTGAATCGTATGTAGCCTTTAAAAGGGAACAGAACAGCTGTGACGTTGTGCAGAAATGTGGTTTACAGGAAAGTTTAGCATCCATGTTTTGGTCATATGAAACATTGCTACTATCCAATGACAACATGGACACCAACACATTTGTGGTCTCCTTCTGGCTTTCTGTATGAAATAGAAAAAATTTGCTCATTGCATCAAAATTTCATGTAGATAAAAAGAGCAAAGAAAAAGGTGACGACTTGGACGCTCTGCATGTCTCAGCTGGTTCTGTGTGAGGCTGAAAACTGAGGCCACAAGGCCCCACTATTTCTCACGTCATCAGAAACATCCCAATTCATGAAATTGAAGCTTTTTGAGAATGCCCACTCACAGGCTGTGTTTGAAATGGCGTACTTCTAGTACTACTCATACTAACCCCGCCCCCATATTGAGTATGCAGTGCGTTCACACTGTACAGTATGCAAATTTTGTGTATGCGAGAAATGCCCGGATGTATACTCAATCGGCTTCGATTTCTGAGTATGGAGCGGAGCTTGCTTCACGTACTGCTTCTGCCCCACAATGCATTGCGCACTTCTGACGTGGGAAGACGAAATACAAAATGGAGACAGATCACCATGGATACACAGGTGTTTGTGTTAATTTTTTTCATCCACTGCCGCTCGGTTTGTGTCATGCAGCTGTTAATAATGAAAACACTTCGCAATAACTTGGAAACGTGAAGGGGAGGCTGCTGCTGCCCGGTGTTTACGGTACATAGACAGAAACACCCACCAAGTGGACACCTCGGTCTCCGAAAATGGCGAGACAAATTAAAAACAGTCGCTATTTCAAACAACTGGGCTCATAATCATGATGTAAATACTTCCTTTCTCGCTAGAAAATATATCACTGAATGAATTTGTAGTTTTTCTGGAATGCAGTCGTTTTCTGTTGCTTGTGGTCGGACTATTTTAATTTTCCCGGCGCTGCTTCCCAACCGGCACGAAATGCATTCTGGGGTATTAAGTATGCATCTGTGTGTAAACGCTCAGGCAGCCGCGGCATACTCAGATCATCTTTGAGTATTCAGTATGCAGCATGTGCTGATTGAGTAGGTGAGTAGATAGTAGGCAGTATGCCATTTCGAACACAGCAACAGTGTTGTGAATAGAAGAAAGCACAGAATGTTTACATTTTTATTTCTTGTTAGTATGTCACAAAGCAACTATCTGAAGGCTCCCTCTCTTTATCTTATACTACTGCAATTTCTTCTCCACCTGTTATTTTGTCTTGGTAAAAAACTCCTTTAACTTCTTTTTGTTGCATGTCAGTTATCTCCATTTTATGGCATGCTGGCACAAAGACAGCTCCCTTTAGTCCGTTGAGAGTTTGGAGATGAAGCAAAAATAAATATTCATCATGCAACAAGCCTCCATATCACTCCTACTCACATCGATGGCATCCCTCTCAAATATTCGAAGCTGGAGAAAGAGCTCCAGTTTGATCTTCCTCTCCTGGAACAGCTCCTCCATCTGGCCCTGTGCCTCGTCCAGCTGCTGCAGCACGCTCTCGATGTGGGCCATGCTGCTGTTGTGCGGAGTCTTGTTGCTCGAGATGGCAGAGTCTCTGTGGGATAAAAGGTCAAATTTAGGGAAGTTACTGGAACAGTGGGCATGTGGTCAGTCAGTGATGTGGCTCCCAGTACTTGTGGTGGGATCAAGTTTTAGAAAAATAACAAACCTTTGACTTTAAACTTAGCAGAGTTTACTTAGTCTGTTAAACAAAATGCCTTCTATACTCTGCCCGGTGTTGTTTACTCTTTTCTTTGACTTCACAACCACATGATTGTCCAATGATTGCAGAAAAAAAGGGTAGAATCACGAAAGCCTTGGGCTTCACATTCTCATGCTCCTGCATATACAAAGTTTTTGTTTTTTGCAAAACATCAGCTTCTATTTTGTTATTTTAAACTCACTTTCATAAGAAACAGTCAGTGTAAATGTAGAGGAATATTGTTGATAAGCTTCTTGTGCATGCAGAAATTTGATCAAATCATTTTCATCACTGTCACCTGAGCTGCTGTATGAGGTCCTCCCCCTCCTTGATGACATTGACGGTGGCCTGCAGGGTGGTCTGCTGCTGCTGTCCGAATCGTTTGATCAGGTCCTGCACTGCTTCCACAGACTCGGCATACACATCATCCAGCAGCTCTTTCTGAAGTTCCTCCAACCACGTCCACAGCTGACAGTGATGGACAGAAAAAACAAGCCAGTGAAAAAACAACTTTGTGCACAGCACTCCTCCCTAAGGGAAAATAGCAGGAAGCAACTGAACAGCTCAGTTGTGAACACATGCTGAGGGGGGCGGAGCAGATACCAAGTTAAACATAGAAATACAGATTGATAGAGAAGCTGCCAAAAGGATGGACAGAGCACAGAAGAATATAACAAACTCAACCAGTTCTGCTCAAAGCTAGAGTATTTTTCTTTTTTGTGAATGGTCATCTCTGTAACAGATTAGCCATCTGGGTGAGTTGGCTCAGCACATTAAGCCCTGGCACAGCATCCAGGCTTCAGGAGAGAGACCCTGGCACCCAAGCTTTGTCTAACACCCACGCTGCCTACTGAAAAACATGCTATTGTTAGCACCATGCACTTTGTAAATACAGTATGCTACATCATGTCCAACATGCACAGAAACATAAAGACTTTTAAGGCAACTGAGTCAGCAAATGGCTGACTAAACATTATGGTCACTTATTTTAGACCATGCCAAACAAGATTCTTTACTTGCAGAAACCTGAAAAGTATCTTTGGTAAGTGAGTCTCTCATAAAATGATCAAATCACATGTGCTGAGTAGTAATGCAATTTAGAAAATATGGAGCTTTAAACAGTTCTGTCTACCACATGGACTCAGGGCATCATTACTCCATCATTCCTCATAGTGGTGCTTAAGTTAGAATGAGGGTAAAGCAACTAGGGATTAGTTGGCCAAAGAAGATGATAACAGGACACAAGAAGGGGTAGAAACAGGGAAAATGTTACACAGTGGCAAAAAAGGTTATATTAGGCATGATAAAAGCTAAAACTAGCAACTGACTGCAAAGAAAAAGCACATCAACTCTGCACTTCACAGTTTTAGGGGCATATACGATAAACTCCTCACTTTGTAAAATCCCATTTTAAGCTGCAAGATTTACATTTTGTTCTCTCATCTTTGCCTCTGCCAGCCATACCCTGCATCAGTGCTGTGGTCTTGCTTTCAATCTTCCACCACCCCAGCATCTGCATACATGCTCCAGAGGAGCAGATGGGCTTTAAATCTTATCACTTCTCAAATTTTGCATAAAACTACGAGGAGTTAAGAGGTTTGAATCTAAGCACAATATACAAAGTATGTTGTGTATGTTGTACTGCTCAGTTAAATTTTTGAATAATACAAACTTCAGGTGTGTCACTGAAGTAACTTTCAAAAAATCACTGAGTTATCAAAAAATATATATATATTCCTCAAACCTGGGCCGGGATGTTAAGCTGAGTTTGCCAGCTTTATGCTAACATAAAACAAAAACTGAAGTAAACAGCCAAAAAGTACTGCACCATTTCAAATTGAGCAACAATTACACTTGTTAGAACTTATCAAAATAGATCACTATTGGCTGTATAGTTTACAAAAGTAAAGCTTATTTTTAAAAGATGTTAAGTTAGTTAGTATATGGCTGTTCTGCAGGTTGTTACACAGTGTAAACAAACAAATTCTTTCTGTTGATGTAAACAGCTCAAAGATGCACAACAGTTACTATCTACATATGGCAAAAAATCTGCAATACAGCCAGGCACCGAGAAAAAAATGTGAGAAAACATATATTTAAGTTGACAGTCTTATATAAACTTATTTTTTTCTTTTTTTCTCAAAAATAAATGACCCATTCAATAGTTAGAGGTTATAATCCATTCTTTTATAGGCTATGGTGTAGTATGGCATCTCAAGTTAAACTGTGACTTCCAACCCAATCCACCTCACCTTACAGAAAAGCATCAGTCATTTTTAAATGCTACACTTCCCATTCAGACAGTTCAGTGGGTTGACTTCTATGATTTAACACAAACAAAAATTTGTTGAAAAAATTAAAAGTCAATAAGGGGTGATGCTTTTCTGAGTTCATTCTCTACCGCCACAGTAAACTGTGGCCATTCATCATGATGGTCTGACTATGCATACAAAACAATTTAACCTAGACTTTGAAACACACACATGGAAAGAGGAGCAATTACTGGGACACACACACACACACACACGCACACACACACATATATTTGCACATGTATTTATAAGGGCTAACAAATACAGGCACACGCTCACACAGTGACCTGCACGAGCGTGATCTGACAGATGGGATGAAGGAGATTACTCCATATGGACATAAAAGACTAGCTTCATTAATAACGGCATGGCTCTGACCATCATTCTGAGAGCTCTACGTCAACAGGATGTAGTGTTAACACATGCTGAGAAGTGTCAGAGAGGAGGGTTAATCCTGACAGTCGAAGGTTTATGCATTGTACAACTCTTGCATTATCCTGACAATGTGAAACTAATCGCGATAGGTCCAGGGAACAGAATTACATACCAAAGATCAGTGTCCAGTTATATGCAATTTGTTTTCTCTACACTTAATTTTCTAATTGGATAAGATAAAGATAAGGGAAATTAACAGCATGACTGTTGTAACCACAGCGAGGGAGACTTAACCAGATTTGTGCAAACATAATCACACTGCAGAGGCGAATGCAAGCACAGCTGTTTGCAGAGAAAGAACACAAAGTCCCAAAGGTATGAACTCCAACACATTTCTACCTCAGATGAAGGCTATAATTAATGAATAAAAGTCCGACATTCTAGATGCATTGAAACATTTAGAAAGTACAACTCCTTAAAAATGCAATTAATTGGCAAATGTTGTTTTTTTTGTTGTATCTAAAAGGCTCGTGTTCAGATTATGTGTGTGGTCAATATGACACACATACAACAGTGAATAGAACTGATAACCGTTAGCATCTGTAGAAAATGCTCCTGTAAAATCCTGTTGCTGTAAAATAAAAGAGAAATACAATTTTTAAGATTTAACCGGTCATAAGCTTGTGTGTCATATGTTTGAAGACACAGTGACAACTTAATGACAAAAAGGTATATTATTTTAGGGTGTTTCTGCATTTTGTCTAAGCTCCAATGAAAAAAGATAACTTAGCAGACTGCATCCCAAATGAATTTCTAATTTTTCTGTATCACCTCCCATTTTCACTCGATATTTTTGAACATTTTATGAATAAGAAATTATAACTTACGTTTAGATCTTTAATGTTTCGGGTCAATGTAAATTTTATATCAGAAAATAATAGAGAGAAATCAAAAGACATTTAACATGTTTGTTTTCAATACAAAGTGCTGACATTAAAATCTGTTTTTTAGATGCTGTATGGTCATGAGCTGTGTCAACTTTTAGAAAAGGAAAAATCAATTCTTGATACTTGGCCAGAAACGGATACTTCAGAAAATAGCCAGAAAATGAAATCATACAGTATATTAATATCATTTTTTACTTTATACTGTTTAAGATAATTTCATTATCTTTTGTCATGTGCCTAAAATTGAATTGCGCCTTAAGAAACAAAGCTGTTTTCATGCTTATAGTTTTCCTTCTTTTATCCCTGACATGTAGATTTTTCACGTACCTTGACACTTGAAAACATAATGAACACCATTCAATTATCTTTTCATGCTGATTTTTGCGCAGAAAACTTCTCGCATTAATGTGGAAAAAAGAAAATGTTTCCCAAGTACAAACTCATGGAAAGAAAACCTCCCCATTAGGCTGCGGGACTTGCCATGGACATTAACCAAAATAAAATATTTGGTTCTTTTGATTTTTATCTCAAAAGGTATTCTAAAATTCCATATACTTTTGGCCTTGGAAACCAGGAAGTGCAAATGCTAACTCCATACTCCATTAAAAATACAGTTTGAGTCATGGCTTAACATGAGATTCAAAAATATGTAAGCAGTGAAATTCATTACAAGATGGTGATACCTTAAAAAAAACTAAACTGAATGACACTGTTTTGTATTTTGTGAATTTCAATCAAAGAAAACATTACTGAGACACCTTTAGGGGTGATTGTGCCTGCATGAGTCATATACAGAGAGGCTAATGCCTTCAACTGCCTGTGCCCCATTCCTGCATGTCTACTTCATTCACTTGCTCCATATTTACATGCTATCAACAATGCTTATGTATAGCCATAAAGAATAACATTTCTGTCACATTGGAGAGAAAGATCAACAAACAATACCATCTCTCTTTCTAGCTCCTGTCTTCATACAGAACATTTAATGTAAGGCTGGGGTTCAGCAGTCAAATGGCTTATTGGGGTTAAGGAGACAAGAAGAGACAAAAACATACCTCTTTGACATGAGTGTGGAAAGCGACAGACATATCCAGCAGGACTTTGCGCTGCTCCACGCGTCGCACAAAGTCCTGGATACGATCCTCGAGCTGGTGGGCAGCCTGGTATATTTCCTCTGGGTCACATTCTCCTGTCTGTGCCAGCTGCTCTGCTGCTTCCAGCAACTTGTCAGCATTGGTGTAGGTGTTCTGAAATATGAACATTACAGAGAATTTAAATAACAACTTAGGATCTCACACCTTCAAATTTACAGCTTCTAAATGGTTGCACTGACAGTCTACTTGTTTTATGTCAGTCTATAAAAGGCTAAATGATACTGGAAAAATATTAAACATTTCTTCCTCCTTATTATCATTATATTATTAGGATTATTATTGTTTTTATTACTTATTATTTATTATTTATGAAATATGCTATTTTTATTATTACTACTACTACTGCTACTACACAATTGTATTTTTTTAAATGTATTTTTTGGGCATTTTGTGCCTTTATTGACAGGAGAGAGACAGTGGATAGGCTTGTGAAAAGGAATGAGAGAGTAGGGGAAGACACTCTGCAAACTGGTCACAGGCGGGATTCGAACCTGGACCGGCAGAAGTAAGTACATGGGATGTGCCTGGTTGCCAACCACTCCACCAAACCAGCACCCCCACAATTGTACTTTTAATTTAAAATTCAACCCTCTTCAACTTTCATTTTATTCTAGGTCCAGCTTTCTGACAGCAAACTGAGATACATGGGGACAGAGGTAACTCTCTTTTTGTGGCAGTCTGTTAGTTTTCAACAAGAAGTTTGAAGAATTGTTCCTAGGTCCTACATGATGTATCCTTCCGAAAAACATTTAAACTTTTGTTCAAACTCCAAGTAGTCATAAGATGAGAATCAAGTGATGCAAGCTCACATTCTTTTATCATGCTGAAGATGAGAAGTTGCACGGGGGCCAACTGTCTGCAATCCTTCTTTGAATGAAGTTGGGATATGGTGTAAAATGTAAATTAAGACAAAATAAAATAATTTCTCAATCCTTTTCTGACCTATATATTTGAGCCAAAGAGACACAAAAATAAATGAATCTAATTACAGCTTGTTGAATAATGCAGACCAATGTGTGTGTGTGTGCATGTGTGTACTAAGGGATGACTAGATCCTCACATATTCGCATGTGTAGCTTAACTGCACAAACAATACACCCAAGCCGTCCTTCTCTGTTATCTACGACGTAAGTAAAAGTACAACCTGAGATGAACTCACATTTGCACTCACATTTTGCATTTTTTCACCTGTACTATAGATGGAGTTGTCAGCACATTTGACCCTGAATAATGTGCGCAAGTAAGAACTGATAAAATGTCTATAATAATAATCAGACCATGTCAGACTGATAAAGAATGGATAAAAAATACACCGTCAGCCTCACATGCACACTGTTTTTACCCAAATTCCTCCATTGTTATAAGGTACAGCAGTTTAATTAGATGCTGTGTCAACAGGTAACCTTCTGATATTAACATAGAAAGTGCTAGTGAAGGTCTCTTTTAATTGGGGTTAAGAAACAAACCCATGAGTCTCTCTGGCCCTCTGCCAAAACATTATTTTACATAAAACCAAGCCATGGTTCAAAAAGATTAAGGACTTCTCCCCTAAAATAACTCTTTACTTTAAGTTATATAAGGTGCTAACTAACATAATTAAAAGCAGGCTGCTCATTTTTCTCACAATAACATAAACATTTCTTTACATTTCTGTATAAGTTTTGGGCTTTGATTGTCTAGAATGAAATATGCATGCTATAAAACTAATAAAACAATAAGTAATCAAAAAGCCTCAAAAGCCATTCTGACTTTGCCCATTTGCAATACTTTTTAACTCACCTGTGCAACCTCTTCAAAGTCTTCATGTCTCTTCTGCAGAGCCCTGGCTCTGTGTAAAGACTTGCCCACCCCAGTATGCTTACTGAGGAAGGCCTCGCCATGGTTCTCAATCCAGTCTAGCACCTGAATGAAACACAAAAGCAGAAAAGCATTAGGTACATGGTTGTGCAACGCTCTTGGGGTCGTGGCATGAAAACGATATGAAGACTGTAATACATATCATGAAGCAGTAGGGGGTGCTGTAGACCACAATGGCTGGAGTGAGATCACATTAAAGTCACAATAGTTTATAAGTGCCATCTTTTTCTCCCTCAACTTCTGTCTCCTCTCTCTCCCCCGGGCTCATCCCGTCTTTTTACTCTCCTCCTCAGTCTGCAGTCTGTCATGTTTAAATTACTTGAGTGTGGACAATTGGGTTTTGCCTAGTAGGAAATCCAGAGCAGTGCTAAGTGTCAACATTTCCACTGTGAATGAGATTAGCTATAAATCTTTGGTCATGATTACCTTATTATCTCTTAAACAGATGGTCATACTGTTTCCATGTGGGGTAATAAAATGATTTGCACTGTGTTTTTGAGGTCTCTTAGAGAATATTTTGATGGCACCAGCTCCATGAACACATGCACAATGCCCTCTACACTTTATGTGACAGTAAATTGCATCACCATGGAAACCACTACCAAGAGAAAAAGATAATGAAAGAGTGCATGAATGAGGGAGAAAAGACAAAGTGGCAAAGATACATTAAGAAGGAGTGGAGAAAGAGAGAGAAGGAGAGAGGGGGCAGAGACACCGAGAGAGGGGAGCTCATGCCCAGAGGGTAAAAACGCAGAGACGACACTTTACACCAACTCTGTCGTTTTTATCTTCGGGCTCTGCAATCACAGACAGTCACACTCCCAAAGCCCAGGAGGAAGTGTACAAATGTTTTGAAGGAGCTGCCTGCTGATTATACTGCATCTTAATATCACACAGTGTACTATTTAGAATTGTATCTCTGCGGACTATTACTCTGAAAACCAAGATAAATGTTATGATTTACAGTAGTGGAAAAGTAGTTTACAAGTAACACCTTACTGGTCTTTAGTTACACGTGTTAAACATCATTGTTTTCATTCATGACACCTATATATGAACCTATATATATGTTATTCAAACAAACGGTTCAGTTGTTTGCAGACTCTGTAAACAAATTCCTAGCTAAGTCGGGCATGATTAAAAATACATAAAAATCTTAAATAGAAGTTAGCTCCTGACATCTACATTAAAGATACAGCCCCCAGATGTTTTTAAAAATGTATGCTTTTCACAAAATGATGGAGAAAAGCTGTTGAGTATCACATTTAGCTTCTTGGCTTGCGGGTAATTTACTGTCTTCACTGCACATACCATGTGGGGATAAGGGTAGTAGTACACTTTTCAACATTAAATTTAGGGACCTTTAGGTCATATTCGGCACCAAAAAAAGAAAATCCATTGATATAGCACCACTTAGATTATCCTTTTTGATTTCATATGTGAGTGAGAAGCTATGATTTTTGTTGCCTAGTGCATTGTTTTGCAAACCCCCATTATCCTTTTTACCAATCATTCCCGCTGTTATTTAGTTCCATTGACCTTGTATTTCTGTTTTCATCCATTAACAGTTCGTGATTGCTTATATAACCATGTGGAGCAAATGTTGCTTTTATCACAGTGAATTATCATTAAAAAACAAATACACAAATGAATAAAAATAAGCTACCTAAACAGCATAGATATGATTAGGTAGCTGGACTCATAAACAAAAACAAAGTGCCTAAAATGACACCATCTAAAACTGAAAAAAAAAAAAAAAAAAAAACATTTAAGAGCTTATAATATACAAATTTGATTCAAGATATTTTCTATGATCTGTAGGAGGGACTTCCTGATTCAAGACAACAAGTGACCAGTGTGGCTGTACATAAATAAACTACAGAAAGCCTGAAAGCAGCAGAGACACAGTATGGCTGTTTACACAGGAGGCTAGAGAATTGGTCGTGGTTGAAGATCGTCTCTGGAAATGCATTGTAACTGCATGGTGCAGATGCACATATAAAGAGCAGTCAACTTGGTATTCAAATGTCCAGAGTGGATGTTAATACAAATACAAGGTATAATGTGTTGCTCACAGTAAGCCAGTTAAGACGCCAGAGGACTGGCTTTAAAAAAACTGTTTGACTTACTGCTGTCTTTACACAGTTTTGATCATTACCTCACAGACTCAAACTTACAGCCTCTGTGAGGCGTTTAAAGATGGTTACATTAATCACAAAATTCAAAGTGATGCCTTTTATGGGCAAGACAAGCAAACAAGAGAATCAGAGACCTTAGTGGCTTTTTGAACAATGTACTGTAGTAATTACTCCATAAATACTTAATTTAATAGTCAGTTAATCAGTTACAAGTCCATCATCTCGAGTTGAAGCGAGTTTAAAATATGTTTTCAGTAGGATACCTGGAAATAGGTCTAAAGTAAACCATGAATTAAGACATGTTGGTCCTGTGTCATTAAATGAAACTGCAAATGTCCCATTTCTTTATTCAAAGCGTTTAATTTTCTCAAAAAGGGTTACTAACGAGGTGCTGGTTTGGCGGTTAGCAACCAGTAGCATACTTCTGCTAGCCTGGGTTCTAATCCAGCCTGTGGCCAGTTTGCAGAGTGTCTTCCCCTACTCTCCTACTCCCTTTCACAAGCCTATCCAATGTTATTCTCTCCTATCAATAACGACACAAAAATGCCACAAAAAAAAACAACAAACATTTAAAGGGTTACGAACAAGCCGCTCAATAGACTAGACTATATTGGGACCTTAGGCTAAAAATGTACCCTTAGTGGTGGTGATGTTGTAGTCACTTAACCTTGAAATAGGTAAAATTCAGCCCAACATTATCATTTTAACAATTAAGTTCAGACTTCCAAGATATCTTAGCTGTGTTATTGGAGGGAATTCACTCGAAGAACAAATGGTGCTAATTTGTTTTTGTTTCCTTATTTTGGAGAGCTTATTTTAGCAATCACCCAATAACCCACATAAAAAAGGTAAGAGGGAGAGGTAAGAGGAACTACTTTGTCTAAAAATGTTTTCAGTTCATGCAATCTTTAATAAGCAGTGTTCATTTAGTGTTATTTTTATTTTGATCTTACTTTTGTGTCTTTTAAATCTGTGATGTCCTGTTTCTTCTGGTTAGACATTTTTAACTGTGATATAAGCATGAATATGTAAATATCAATTTTGCACACAGTGTACACAAGTACCTTTAACAGTAAATACATATATTATGGGATAACAAGTTTTCACATACAATTTGAGAAAGAAACATTTATACAAGTAATACAATGAAACAATATAATGAGCAACATTGTAAAAACTCAATAAAACAGTCTGCATATTTGTAGGGACTGCATCTTCATACTCTGTTTAACAAACTGGGTACTTAAACTAAACAAGAAGGGCTGATTAAAAAATCACTTCCCTCAATATCTTTATGATAGTATGAGCCGAATGTTTATGTTACTGAGAATGCATCTTCAAAAGCTCTCAAAGCTGTGATCGTCTTTATCGTAAGAGTTTGCATTGTTGCTGTGTTTATGTTTCTTTTCTTTTTTTTATTTTTCAATGTTTGTGTTTCTTACCTGCTGTACATCCTGCTGAAACACACACAGCTGAAGCCTTTGGTGCAAGCGGACTTTGCGATGCTGCCAGATGTTCTCCAGCTGCCTTTGGTGATGCAGTACCTCATGGATGATGTCCAGGACATGGTGGACGGCTTTGGAGTAGTTAGCTGACGCCATTAACGAATCGGCACTTCCAGGAGTCAAAGGTCGCTGCAGTTTGTCTAAAAGAGATTTTCCATCCTGGCTTACCTGCAAATTAAGAACAAATCCTGTGGTTTTAGTAATGTCCCTGCTGTAAATTCATCACTAACAATACAAACTGAATAGAACACACTGAACATAGTGCTACAATAAATAACCTAATCTTCACATAACAGCAGATTGACCTAGTATGTTTCAATTAAGTTTAAAATTACTTATATTGATTGGATGTAGCTATAATGGTGATTTTTGATACTAAAACGAATATTTTGTCTTTCAGACCATGTGTATTTTGTCTATGTCTAAAGATTTCAGAACCAATTAACATTAAAAGTCCTGTTTTATTTGGATGTGTTCAACATGTGCATAGTCAGCTTTGTGCTGAGGTACCTTCGTGTTGGTGTGTTTGCATGTGCTGGTGTGTGTGAGAGGGATTGTGTGCTGACCTCAGAGTATGCAGTGGTAATGTGCTCGTATAATCCCTGGTGATGGTGGATTGTATCTTCCAGATCCTGGAGTTCAGAGGGCAGCTCTCCTTCACCACATGCTTTACACCACGGCTCCACTTTACTCATGTACTGCAGAGAAGACACACAACACAAACATTACATAACACAGACCAGCATACTGACTGTGTGTTCATATTCATACAGTTTGACAAAGACTGTTATGGCATACACAGATTTTAAAACTGGGCTCTTCCTGAACAAATACAGCTAAGGAAGTTTTGAATAACAACACTGACTTATGAAGTTCTATGATTTCAGTTTAATAATCGATTGTATTTATAACTGCTACTGTCTATTTCTGTGGCATGGACTCTCTTGTTGAACCACCCACGTCAGTACCTCTTTTGGCTGAGGCAAAAAAATCAAGAGGAAATTTCAAGTCACACCAAATTCATTTTTTGTTGTTTCTCTGCCTTTATTTTAGTGATGAAATGACGCTGTATAGACTAAAAAAGGGGTCGAGAGTGCATGGGGGAAAGACAAGCACTGAATTCTGAACAGAGGTGTTTTGGTCACTGCTCATTTTCAGGCCCCCCAACCACCAATTTCACAAACCAGTTTATGTGCAGAGTAGCCTCTCAAGCACATGTCATAACGTCTCATTGGGTGTGAATTGTTAACATGTTTTATTTGTATAAACCAATGTCTTATTACATTCAACAAAACTATACAACTCATGAAATATTGTTAACTACAGTCATTCCAGTTTCCTTAGACTTCATTTTTTAACGTTACATTCAAAACATAATGACATCTGATGCTTTACAAGTGGGCACATAGACAATATAATATAGACACTATTTCAGTGTTTAAGGACTTTGATTTCTCGTGTGACAGTGGTACAGTGGAAGTTGGACAAACCCTTATGATGACATTTTTAATTCAGTCACACCAACACTACCTGGGGCCCCTTGTTTTGTTTTGTTTTGTTCTTGTGTTTCTGTTGGGTCATCATGCCCCCTGCTTGTTTGTTTATGGTAGGAGTGGTTGTTTTTGTATTGCAAAAACAAAATTGGAATAAAAAATGAAGTTATTAAATAACATGACAAAAAACATTCTACACAGTGCAGAATCATAGACATTAAAAGCAAAGCACCATAAACTCGGAAAATAAATACTTAGATGGCATCGTAAATGTTCATGCTGACCATTACACATAAGACCACAATCTTTAACCAAAAAGCCCTGAGACGTTTTATGTGTATTGATAACAGATGGATTTACAGTATAGATGCTTGAATTGTACTTTTATAGTAGTTCTGGGAATGTTTTTACTGTTATGGGCCATTGTTGTTCATATGCATGAAGACTCCTGTTTAATATATCTTACTTAAAGCCAGTGAAAACAAAGAAAACAATGAATCTGCAGTAAACTTTCTCCAGACAGAAGCTTGATGTTCCCTCAATAAAGATTTGGCAACCAACCTGTTCCAGTTGGACATAAGAAGGCTGACTAAAATACAGAGGAAAAGAAGGGGGCTGATGCGATAATGAGAGAAAAACATAGTAAAGCTTTGCCCTTGATACCTATAACAAAAATTATTTTCATGTGTGATGTTAGGGAAGTAAGTGAAAAGGAAGCATTTCTTCTGGATTAGTAAGCTTCAAATTCTGAAGTAACAGATATGCTCCACAAGTTTTAGATGCTTTCTCAGACCAGAACAGTGAAACTGCTTCCCGGCAAACAGAATGTGTCAACAGCTAACTAATGCGCTGTTGGTGCACCGTAAGCAAAACAATGGAAAGCAGTATTGATCATTTGAATGGTCTCTCAGGTCTGTTAGGAATAAAACACCTTTTAGTGCTTGTAAACACAGCAGAACCGAAATGTTTACTCTCTTACTTATACGTCTTTTAAAAAGCTACTTTCAGATAGAGTTCGTACGCTATCAAATATCTAAATGTATGTTGTTTTATGTCCACATATGCAGGGACTTTATCTTCATACAGTAGTTTCATCAACATCCAAGCTCTGCTGAATTTTTCATGACTGCATGTAGTATAAGTACCTGGTCTGCTTTTTGGTGGAAGCTGGCAGACATCTCCAGCAGGGTGCTGCGTTCATCCAGTGCAGCAGCGAAGGCTTTCCACTCCTGCTCCAGCTGACCCGAGATCTGCTGGATCTGCTGCGAGGCGTAGTGTCCGGACTCCAGGAGCCGATTTCCAACCGACATGATCCGATTGATGTTCACATACACATTCTGCCGGAGAGAAACAGGACTAGATTTACAATTTTACAACATGAAAATAAATGAGGAAATGGATGCAAACAATTGTGTTTAATGTTATTCTCCAAAAAGGTCTAAATAGATGCATGTCTGCCCCTCTCTGTCTTTCCATATACAAACTCTACCTAATGTCCCATCCCATATGAGTGCAGCATCTCAGCCTCAAGATAAATCCCCAAAAAAGGCCTGAATGGAAACAGATAAACAACAAACAAAGGAGGCAGACAAAGTGAAAACTTGCATATATTAACAAAATTCTACCTTATGTTGTTTCTCCTTTTAATTATTGGAGTCTTAACCGTGTATAATAATGTTTTGTTTTTACTGGATATTTCTTGTGTTCAGTTTCTGGCAATGTGACTCACTTGTGATTTTGCTACTCTATAAATTCAACATTGTTTTTTTCTATACCAGTGATATGTGAATTGATCCTGATAACCAGCTTTATGTCAAAGTGTTGGCTTTTTAATTTAAAAAAGGTTAAAAAAGAACAGAACAACTACATTCAAAAATGGCACACAACACCACACTGGTATCTTTGGGTATGGGAACTGAGACATTTTAAGGCACCTACTGGTACTGCAAACATGAGGAAAGGGCTGCCGCAGCCTTTTAGAGTTATTCATTGAAGTGCTCAAACACACAGAGGAGACATGTTAAAAAGACTAAAGGGCATATAAAAACCCCAAAGCTTTAAATGGGCGCTTTAAACACAAGCCTGATAAGCATATCCTGACATCATAATGAACATCTTATCAAAGAGGCATTAGTGAAAGGAGCTCTAAGACTTTTAATGGTTTTAAAGTCACTGATTGTAAAACAAAAAAGGTCTAATTTCCTCCAGTCTTTACTTGTTTCTCTATTTCTGAGCACACTAAAAGTGATTCCACTCAATTAATTGATGTGTTTACTGTAGCTAATGTTCTCACAAAGGCTACAAATTACATAAAATTCAAAGTTACCCTTGTTGTCCTGCACCAACACAAATAGCAATAACATCTAAACCATCCACTTTAAATCAAAAAGTGATCAACCAGGGGCTCTTGTGTTTTACATAAAAAAGACTTTTGATGCATGTTAACATACAGCATGTCTGCACCGTAAATGCAGATCCTGAAAATGCAGTATATCTTGTATACAATAATGCATAGGCGGCATTATTTCTGTCATTGGCAAAGTAAATAAAGTGTAATTTTGAAATAAAGGAGCATAGAGTACAGATGTCAATACTCTATGTCTTAACTTACACCTTTATATACACACATAACCAAAAACACATTAAAGAGTAATCCACTGTGGATCCATACCTCATGTAAGCAATGAACAAAAAGCCATTTGCTCTCAATCTTTCAGTCCTTCTTAATATATGGGCTTCAAGCTGTTTTGTGTAGATAGGCATGGATCAGCATGCACTAATTAACAACTGTGTTAACAGCCTGTTATTATTCTATTCAATTACTGCTCCTGGAGCTTATTACGGCTCTTAGTTTGCCTTTTTCAAACAATGGAGAAAGGATGAACCACATGCGAGCTACAGGCCTAGATTGGCACAGGGTTGGTCCTGGGGAATACATATGATGTTTTTTTTAATATCAAATTCAAAGAGATTAGCTTGATTTTTTAAAAAATCCTAACAAAATTATAAATGTCTATAATTATAGTCTGTTTTATAAAGGTTTTAAATGTAATTTCCTGTAGCGTTACTTAGAAAACAAAACAGAAATGGTCAGAAAAATATATCACTGCTCAAAATAATCCAAAAAGCAAACTTTAAACTGGGGATTCAAAGAGAAAGATTGTGCCTTAGGTTGTCATGAGGATACTACACAGATCTCTCTTCTCTGATTTGTGTTTAACATGAGTAATAATGGGAGTCCAACTGCTCTTAAAACAGCGGTGTGTAGGCCATAACACAGAAAAGCACAGCAGTGCACACTAGAGCTACAATAATCCTATTACAAATAGTACAAAGGCTCCAATTAAATATCACAGACAAAAAATATCTCTATGCTGCAACAGATCTGATGTGGTATTAAAACCACAGGAAACTGGGATAATTCTCTCTGTTAGGGACATATGCACAAAAAAAGATCTCAAGGAGAGCATACGCCCAGTCACAACCAATCAGCCTGGGGGCGTTCGAGCCATCTGCAGGACATTAAAAAACACAGGCTGATGTACTGAAACGCAATGGGTGGTAAAGACTTAATCCTAAACTGACGGGCAGAATCGGGGGAGGGACAGGACAGAGATAGTAAAGGGTATTCCTAATTTGAACCTGATGAGGGCAAAGGGCAACAGAGAGAGAGAGCTGGGAAAACAGAGAGAGAGAGAGAGAGTTTAGAGGAAAAGGAGGACAGCTCTGTTGACCCAGAAATCAATCAATCCACAGAGTAGGAAAACAAATAGGGCCACAGTAGTATTTGCTTTGTGAATGAACTACAGAAAGAGGCAAACACAACAGAAGAACTAAAATGACTCTTGTATGAAAAAGAAGTGAAAGAAAGGCCCAGGTGGTTTCAATATCACTGAGCATTTGTGATCAGGCACACTTGGTGTAAAGGTTATTCTTTTAAGGATACCAGGGAAAGATAGCAGACTGTTAGTATATGCTTGTTGTTGAACTATTGTACCTACGATCAAATCACTTTTGTTACAGCATTGTCCTTTCCATTTTTAGAATGGTATGATAACATATGAGCCCAGTAGAGCCCTTGGGTCTTCAGGTAGTGGTCTTTTAACAGTCCCCAAAGTTTGATCTAAAACATACAGTGAAGCATTGTTTCAACATCATGGCCCCCATCTGTGGAACAGTCCACCTGAGGACATGAGAGCAGCACCTAAGGTTCATATTTTTAAAAGCAAACTCCAGACCTACCTTTTTAATCTGGCTTTTAGCTGAATTTCGTTTTACTCTTTTAATCTGCATCATATCAGTTTCACTCCATGTTAGTTACACAGTTACTATTTCATGTTTTACCACTTTTTTACCACATCTTATTTATTCATTTGCTTGGTTTTAAAACAGTTTTATCTTAACTTTTAGCATTTTATTACCTTTTTTATATCTTATCATAATTTTATGTATTTATTTATTTATTTGGTCAGTTCAGTCTTAGCTCCTGTGTTTCCTTATATTCAATTTAAGATAGTGGCTCCTTGGTCATCTGTGGTTTTTTGATATGTCCTGACTGAGAGTCCTTGTGTGTGTGTGTGCTTGGGTATGCGTGTGCGTGTGAGTGGCTGTCTGTGTGAAACGTGGGCTGGGAGGGTGGGTGGGGTTTTCTGTTTTATCCTGTATCCCTGGACTCTTATCTGCTTGTTTATTTTAATGTTCAGCACTTTGTGCTGCATTTTATTAATGAAAAGTGTTTTAAAAATAAAGTTTGATTGATTGATATTACAGAAAAGACATTTTAAGGGATTTGCTTATTTTAAACAAACCCTTGAGTTGTGCTTGAGGTGTATTTACCCTGGAGGTTTTGAAAATTCCCCCCAGCACCCTTGGGTTGGAAATGAAGAGGGATAAGACACAATCACTCCTTCATTAGTGGGCCACAACAGATTTGATTAGGTGTTGACTGACTATTGGCCTGGCAGATTATCAGGGCTGATATTCAGCATAATCTTAATTGTCATGTTATTCTAACAAGCCTCAATAAAATAAACTAGAAAGCACTAGGAGAGGGCAGACCTCCGACAGCGCCACAGTCCTCAGCCATATTGTCATTTTCACCATAAATATTAGTCCCTCCTTTATTTCATCTAAATATTTAGATTCCTTGACCATGAAAACATACCATTAGCAACGGGATTCATAATGATATCTATTTTAGTTCAGTAGTTATTCACAGAAATCACATTTTTCGCCATGGCAACCAGACGCCGATCCCGATCAACACCAAAATTGAATCAGTTCTTTCCTTTTCCCATGCTGAACATTTCCTGAAAATTTTATCCAAATCCATCCATCACTTTCTGAGTTATTTTGTTCACGGACGGACAGACGGACGGACGGACCGACGGACAGACAGATGGACGGACAAACTCTCCCGAAACATAACCTCCTTGGCAGAGGTAATAAATCCAAAGAGCAGTTGTTGTAGCTACACTGCAACTATGTCTCTGTAGCCTGCCTGTTTTCACTGCTCTTCTTTCAAATTGGATTTCTGCCTATCTATCTGACTACATGTATCTGATTGGCAAGCCATAACATGACTAATGAAACACCAGCCCAGATGCTCACAATGGCAAAACCAAAACAGACGGAAGAATAAGACACAAAGTGTATCCAAAGTTTCTTATAAGTCCATGTATAAGTTTCCTTTTTGGAGGCTTTGGTTTTGTGTTATTCCTTTTCACTAGAGAGACATGGCAGGACAACAGAAATATTTTTTACAGGGAACAAAAGTATTTTCCTTTGCAGCTTTACTTAGAGCAATGCCTGTATATAAAGAATAAAGCAGCTAATCATCAATCAATTGGATGTATCTAAACAGCTGATTGATTACACAAAATAACAAACACAATTTGTTTTTAAAGAAAGCATAGCAGTGATTTGTTTCTCTATTTCACACAACTAAATATGTCTGCAACAAAAAAGAACAACATGCAGTCGGATAAAAACAGACATAAAACTAATTTCACAATGTTTTATTTTTTGATGATTTATCAATTAATTTGTGTTCAGTGATAATCTGATTGTGGCTATTGTATTTTATAAAAAATGACTTTATTAGAGAGTCTGAAATGCTGGACAGTGTTTATCAGGTTTTAAAATTCTGAAAATATTGAAATCAGGATGATCATAGCCATGAGCATGCCTCATTTGAAAGTTTAATCTGATAATAATTAGATTAAAAATCTTTTCAACTCTGTGAAAATAACTCTTCACATTTCAACAAGAGCAAAGCATCTAGTGTTTACTGTAGGCTTTCCTGCTGCACCAGCAAAATGAGCCTGGGAAATTAAGCGCATAACTTGACGTTATTCTATAAAAATAAATGATGATGTTAACTTGTATCAAATACTTTTGTCTGTCAATTACTTTCAAAAGTTCAATGATACAATTCAAATTCTGAACCTCTCAAGAAGGGTGTTTGTTTAACTAATGACAGAGGTCTCCTCCACTTTGAAATGTATTTGTTGTGTATTCCAAATTGCTGGCACGTTGTAGCATAGCACATAGCATCGTCTAGTAAAATGGGAATGAAAGAATGACTAACTTGGTTAATAGCCACGTCATGTGTGATTTAAACTCTGAACAAAGGTTGGTAGTCCAATACATTTCCATGCCTGTTTCTAACAAATGTCTATGTTTTTAGAAACATCAATATTTTAATATTTTGATAGCTGTGTTGATGCAGTGTCATGTTATTTAAACCAGTAACACATACTTTTACATGAGTGAAAAATGCAACACCTGTGTGGAGTAAGTTGCGCTTATTTCTCTTGTTTTCACTCTCCTAATCATTTTTGCCATTATTCAAAAACATAACAGTTTGTCTACATGAAACACACACACCCTGACACAATGTATTACCACTCAGCAGCGTAGGCAACAGGAAGGGGAAACAGTGCTTCCTGTGGAAGAATGGGTGGAGGGGGCGGTGGTCACTGTGTTTTGTGTGTGCAGTATGTTGTTAATATATGTGTGAGTTTATACTGCAGGTCCATTTGTCTTTTCTACCCCTGTTGTCTCAGGGGTTGTTGGTTTGTCTCGACACGCAGTGTTGACACAACTGGCTCTGGGTCGTCACTGCAGCGGCCCCTGGGCCCCCATGATGAGACCAGTCAGTGCACACAGTTTGTAAAAGCAGTGATTTGTGACACTGTGTGAGACAGACTCAAACTCTATCTCTGCTCACTTTGGGCAACAATTTTCTCACAATAACATGAGCAGCAGTAGATGGTAAATGTCAGATATGTAGTATCAAACACATGGTCCTGATTGATGCTTGGGATAATGCATCCATGAAAATGCAAATATAATGGGTTTTATGGACAAAGGAAAGAGATGGATTATCTGGACTCCTCCTCAAATATCTTCATTGTTGATCAGCAGAAGAGACATGGTATTGCAATCAAAAGGAAAAGTGGAGCTCTCCTGAGCTAAACTCCCTATTTAATTGGCAAAGCAGCTTGACTTGCAAGATTTCATGTCTATAACTGGGGACATCCATTTGGCAAAGCTGGAAGCTGATTTGCTTTTCATGCTCAGAGAGTGACAGGATCAATCAGCATGCTTCAAGGAGAAAGAAGGGGTAGCTTCGGACTAAGTCGAGTTGTGTAGGAAGTCATAAGGTACTGTAAATCTGAAATAATGGCGGCCACATGACCAGGGCAGAGGGCTGGATGACACAAAGAGTTTGCTTTCAGTGGTCACTATATAGAGTCACAGCACAGGCTTTTTCATTTTCATTCCATAAATGACACATTTTTTAGGCCCTTTGAACCCTTGTACAGAACCTGGGACACTTTCTAACTCACTGAAAAGCGGCACAGTTTTTGCCTGAACATCACCGTATCAGATATTATTCTACGTTATCATATTAAAAGCAAAACATGACAAATTTAATTTGTTGGCAAACTTAACAGCACCAAAGGTCACTTTACAAGGCAGAGTTGAAACAAAACAAGACAAATAATAAGACCAATATACATTTACACCTTTGAGCTAATATGATTAGCTCAAATGCCTAGATCCCATGGTGGACAAGCAGGAAGATGGTACAGTGAGGTAGCTAAAAGAAGAAAACCTGAGTGCGGTGGAGGGTGTGTTGATGTGCTAAAGTTTAGGAAGGTACAGAAGAGGAAAGTTGTGAATCGCCTGGAAGATCAGGAGCAAGATCTTATCGTCAATGTGGTAATCAACTGGGAGTCCCAGTAGCTGCTGAGTAAAATTCAGTATATGACAGAGTTCTGTGGATGATTTCAGAGGCAGAGTTTGACAACTGGAAATTTAAGAATCAAACCTTCCCCCCCTACGCCACAGCCAGGATAAAAATCTAAATGTATAGGAGCAGTTTGAGTATTTACAATGTGTTTGGATCAACAATTACACTGTTTTGGATGTAAAGAACAAGAAATTATTCATCACTTATGAGCTGTAAGTATCAGGCCAACATTAGCATCTTACGAACATTTTAGAGTCAAGATTATCGCTAGCTGTGACATTGTCAGTGTTTAATTATTGTAAAGGAAGCGAGGTTCTGATCAAATTTAGGCCAAATAAAAATGTTTGTTAAGATTAGGAGAAGTCTGTCTTCTGCTGATGCCCACTTTAATAATTTACAGTCACAGCATTTGACAGCATTAATCATGTAGTTTCTCCTATGGGTTTTCTCCTTTCTCCTCACTGGGTATTGTATCTCGCTGAAGAAAAAAAACACTGTCCAAACATACATTACATAGTTAGATTAAAAGGAAGCATTCCTTGTCTTTTAAAAGGTTGTTCAATGAGTGTGTCACTATCTGGAGCTTGCATGTACAAAGGCTGGGTCTGTAGACCAGAAAAGTTGAAAACTTGTTCTAGCATGGTTTGGCAGTTAGAGTGGGGTGGCCCTGGGATGCCAAAATGCACTGGTCAGTCTCTAAGGAGCATTGTGGGGCCTACTTGGGAGAAACACCTAGGACAGGAGGTCCCCACCTGATGACCCCAGTAATACTATGGAATTGCTGCTCATCAAGCTATGTAGTGGAGTTGAGAGCCAGTAAGGCAATGTGGTACACTGAAGCCTGGGCCAGTTGGGTTGTTAAAGCTGTGGTAACAACAGGCCATTTGGTAGATTATGTAACTCTTCAGAAATGTATTGTGAATGTAGTTGGGTTAGGGGTCTCTGCACTGAGAGCTTATCATTTCATTTTGGTACAAGTACCCAGTGTTTCTAACAAACCCAAAGTCCAACCCAATGAGCTTTACAAAGAGGCAACAAGTACATAGAAAGATATCTAAAGTTTCTAAACTTGATTTAAATGCTTATTTGCCTTAAAGCAATTCAATGCATTGTGATGGATAAAGATATAGAGTTATTATGAGAATTCAAAGGGATATGATCTGGAGTGCTGGATTTGTGTGTGTTTTTAGTCAGCAGAAAGTCCATAAAGGGTTAAAGGCACTAGTGAAGCAGAGCCGGTAATGCTGCAGAGTCGATACAGAATAAATGTCCATGGCTATTTTAAGTCAGTGGCAGAGCTCCACACTCTACAGTGAGGTATAAGAGAGGGCAAGGAGGGCGGTGGAGCAGAGCAGTAGAGGGCAGCACGCAGCTTTGGGAGGGGCAGGGAGGCAATATGGGTCAATTATGGGAACAGCACTGTGACAAGACATGACAAGGGGAGGGACATGGGGTTGACAGTGGTGAAGCAGAGTGGAAAACAGCTGAATAATATGAGAAGGACAGCGGCAGGACAGAAAATATCTGTCCACAGACAAAAGAAGAGGAGGGTTTGGGATGAAGGCTATGAAAAGAAGAGGTGTGTATGTGTGGTGGCTATAACAGGGCGGGAGTTCTTGGCTTGTGACTGTGAATGACAGTAATGATGATAGTTGGTGATGGTATCAGCTGTCTGTGAGCGCGTTTCTGTACATGGGCACAAAAGAAACAAAAGCAATATCTTACCATGCAGTTCATAGCGAAGTGGTTGTGCTGGGTCTGCAGTTCGACAGCATGCTGGTGGTTCCCTCCAATCTCTGTGTAACTGGTGAGGAAAAGCCCCTTATTGTGCATGATCCAGTCGAACATCTACAACCGGGAGAGAGGGCGAAAATGAAGTTAGCTCTATCCAATCTAACACAAATGAAAAAGGGCTTCTTCATTGTTTTTACCCACAGCAGCAGCAAAAAAATAGGATCTGTTCTGCTATTATACAACGTCTTACATCAAGCAGTCCCTCGTTGACTTCTGCATGCAACTATGGGCTGTTTTCTTTCTTTGCTGCCCTTTCTGCACTTAAGGGAAAAAAAGTGTGCAATCAAAGACCTGACACTTTCCATTGCAGGCCTCTGCATTAGCCTCTAGCTCTGAATGGCTCATATCGAAACATTTCTCAGCTACAGACACGCAATCTCACGCTCTCCTGAAACAGTGACAACATACAAACACGCTTCGACACTCATTTTAAATGTCCTTGACTTTCATGCAAACACCTTTTTTTTAAACATATGACCAAAAGGCAGCATAGGATTTAAATCTACAATAATGATATGCATCTAACAAGAGAAGATTAAAATGTCGGGATATATACTTTCTTAATTTACACAATATTCTGTTGTGCTGCACAGGACAGAATTCTCTGTCAGTCGGTGCACCTCATCTTTTAAGCCTGAAATACTAACAAATACAAACTGCTCCACTTATCCGGCCTACATGGGGATGAAAGTTGATACGAGGACTTGAAGGTTTGGATTAATGTAATGTTTCTAAATACCCTGCAATGACTAGGATGCATGCATGCTCATGCAGAGGATAAATACCCGCATGGGCAAAATACCAGCAGGCTTTATGAAATTAACTGCACATTGGTCCATATTAACATAAAAGCACCAAAGGAGGATGAGTAGCAGTCAAGCCAGGTCCTTGCATGGTTTAAATCACAATTTGTTAAACATGGGACTGGACATTATATGGTTCTTGACCTAAAAAAATAAACTAAAACAAATTGTTGGGTTAAACAGTACTGTCATTGTCAGTGTTGTCTATAGCCCTTTTCACAGAGCCTTTTGCGCAAAAGCACCACAACAAAGCTTTGTTATCATTACACCTCGAGACATCCACATTAATTCTGTGTAGGAGTAATATCTGTGTCAACTGACGGTGTGACGCAGCTTGGATGCATTTAATACATGGCGTGCTCCCCATAAACAAAAAGGCAGAGACACTGACTCACAACACTCCTGCCTTCTGCTGAGTCTTCATGCCCCTCTCTCTCCAATATGTCTCTGATACCAACTCTGCAGTTTTCAGAGAGAAGGCAAAGTGTCCCAGGGGCGTAATTATTGTGGCATAATGGCAGCAAAATGGGGCCTATGTTGGGACATGTATTTTGTGTATCATCTCCCTGCTGAAAAAGAATCTTAATATGATGTGTGGTAAGTATGGCTCTGTGGATGCATTAACTCCAGACAGAAAAATAGACTGACCTTCTCTGCATCCTGTTCGAACAGCCTTAGTTGGAAACACTGGTCCAGCTTCAGCTTCCTCATGTGCCACAGCTGCTGAAGATTCTGCCGAGTCCCATGCAGTTTATCCAACAAACCTGTCACTTTCGCGACCAGGTTGTGTGCGTCTGCGTGCGTATGAAAGCCATGATGATGGTCATTTGAATCCCCACTAGCTCCACCTGTGCGGTTACCGTATCCACTTTCACCACCACCTCCACCACCTGTGGTTTGTGCCTGTAACCTCTGAAGCAGCCTACGGCCCTGCACATCCAGCTCCTCTACTGATGCCTTCGTGGCCCTTTTCTTCAGCCCTGCATGTTCCTCCATGAGTCTCCGAGCTCCCTCCAGGTCCCGGGGGAGATCACGCTGGGACAAGGTGTCCTGAAGCTCCTCGAGGCGTGACAGTGCCCGTGCTGCATCGCTGGCAAAGGTCTCAAAAGACAATCTGACCTGAAGGGAGATTTAAAAATGACTTGCATTTCCAAAACATGAAAACATATTAATTTCACTCAGGGAAATATTAGCAAAAGATAAGACCTGTTAGTATACTTTTGCTGACAGTGGCACAGTTGTTTTCTTAAATGACACAGCACAAAAAGAAAAAGAAAAGGCTTCTTTCTGTCTGCTCAACTTCATCAAGAGACAGAAAAAATAAAATAAGGATCCAAACCTCAATCCAGTCATCATGGTTGTACTCTAAGCTGCCCTCAAAGTCAGCCGTCAGCTGGGATGGGTCCACAATCTTGGATAAACCCTCTAAGGAGACCATCACTGTCTGAAACAGGGATAAAAAAAGTTGAGATCAGACGGATATCGTAAAGAGAGAATGAAACTACCCTGGAGGGACTCTGAGAGGAATAAAAGGGGTAAAAGGCCATCACAATAAAATTAACAAAATCCTTAAACTCATCATGGTTTCAATATCCCAAAGTAATCAAATGTTAACTCATCTAAATATTCTTTGCTGTTACAACTGGATTATAAGAAAAATGTGCAGTGTCAGTGGCTCCACACGTCCACTGTTTAGATAGGTGGAGTGACGGAAAAGAAAGGAAAACATTCCACACATTTTAAGCACCCATCCTGTTATCATTCATAAGATGAAAATACAGGGATATCAACTCTAGGAAGCAAAAACAGAAACTGATAAGGTCCACTGGAATAAGGTAAACTCAATAAAATAAACAGTTGAAATGGAGCAGCAGTTTTCCTGTGTGCTCTTTATAGGTGTCTGAGTAGTTCAGGATTTTATTTAGGATCTTATAAAACTGGAACACACTTAGGTGTAGGAGTGACCCTTTGCTATAAAAACATACCCTTGTTTTGTTGGATAATAAGCAGCAGTTGAGAAAACATCTCAAGAAGAAAAGGTAGACATCATTATTACCTCTTCTCAGGGCTGGTCATTATGAACAAGAAGTCATACGCTGATATTATGTAGCTAAATGGCTTTACAACATATTTCTTAACATTTTTTTCTGTGAAGATAAAATAAATTACTGTTACAATACCTGAGTTACAAACTTTGGTATGATTATGGAAAAGTTCAGACAATGCTGATAACTGATTAATAACACAGCAAAAACATAAAAGTCCTGCACACGCAATCCTGAGCATTTTTAGTTTTTTAGTCATCAAAAATAGCAGACCTACTTTTCCATTCAATCAGAATGGTACAAAAATGGGAACAAATGTCAGTATATTGAGATTATCCAAACTGCCCAGTGTTTCCAGTAGCTCTTCAAAGTTTAAGAGTCCATATTTTGCCTTAATTCAGGTTCATATATTGCTACTATATTTTTAACATTTGCTAATATTCCAACAGATATTCTAACTTAGATACACTGGGTAATCCTTATCCAGCTGCAGTCTTAAACCTTCTGTTGTAGCCCCTGTCCCTTTATGACCCCTTTTCCAATGTGGGGCCAGTTTTTACTCCGATTATCTGACTGGTCCGCTTTGTGGTAATTGGTCATCCCAACACTGCTCTGTGCCATTTCAGGCAGCTCCTGATGTTGTACGCAGGGGAAAGGGAGAAGTTCCTTATTTCATCTCAAGGAGGAGTCGAATCAAGCAAACAAAAGTTTATACAAAACTAGATAAAAAGCATAATAATGGCTCTTTGAGGGTGCCAATTAAACTACATGTTCCCCAAATTTTGCATGAAGATTGTTGAGGAAAAGAGACAGCAAACATCCATTTCTTCCAGGGATCCAACAGCTGCATTCAGTAGATTGATATATCATTAGGCAGTGTACACTACAATCTTAGCAGACACACTTAAGGTGGCAACCAACTTCTTTCAGCCAAGCAACCACTGAACCTTCCCCCAGTTGACCATGCTAACAAGTTTGCATACAGCAAAACCTGTAGGATGTCAAACACTGAAAACATGGACAACTTCCCAGCGAGGAATAGAATTTGAAAACCAATTCCAGTTAAGCATAAATAACACTTCCCAAAGGAACTGATATCATTGGTCTTTTCGATGAACATTGCCTTACCTATTCCTTCCACTATGTTATGCATGTATTATAAATCAAGGACATCACACGATCATCAGAAGTCAGCAAAAATTATAGCAAAGAAGTCTAAGATGTGATCATTGTAGAGGGCAGAAGTGCTGAATTTTTGGCATAATATTTTACAAATAACACTAACTGAACCACATAAAGTGGTTGAAAACACCAGCAACTTGCAGTAGCATTCATCTAAGCAGGAGCGCACTGACTATAAAAAGTGCCTCGTGTTTGGCATTGTTGCCACTGAAAACCTATACAGGCCAGTCTTTGTTCACACTGAAAATCCACAAGATCAATTAGAAAATCATTCAAGAAAAGCACTGATGAGCAGAATCGATTAAAGTGCTGGTAACAGTTAAACCTTATCAATCTCTATCCCTGTTTGCACCTTTGTACACAAGAAAACATACTCAACACTTTACTCAGTGTTGGGAAAGTTACTCATTTTTTTCATAAATTCTGACTAATCACTCCTTACATAATAACTACATCACTTTACTGACCTCTTACTACCAAAAGTAAAAAATTATTTAATTTTGACTTTACTTGTGAATTCTTCTTTCTCCAAAACTGATCATGGGTAGGTTAAAACTAAGTGTACAACTGATGTCAATGTTCTTTGCATCTTTTATTAACACAAAATTAAGGACTATTGAGGAACCTTAAGGAAGTGGTCAGAGCTTTCCAGAAGTTGAGTGCTACCAATCTCTTTGCATAATGGTGACAGTGTGTGGGACATTGCAAGCAATTTTTTCATCACTAAAACAATGAGGTACCTAAACTGGGCATTTAGGACCTCACTTTTTCTTTCAAAGATATCAAAATATATCAATATGGTTCGGCACCAACAACTTATAAATAATTATTTGAAACACAAAAACTAATATGGTAACTGCCTAATTAACCAAAATAAGTTAAACAGACTAAAATAGGCCTTATAAGTATTTTTCTGTCGGTGGTTTCCTGTGTTGAGCATTTTGCCTTGAATTTACAGTCTAAATTAGCACCATCAACAATCTAAACAATATTCTTACCCTCTACCTTGTCTAAAACACACATTAACACATCTAAAAACTTGCTCAGCCCTATTTCAGCTCATCCTTAGATTTGCATCTAGACACTCATTTCAGTGGGCTCTTGTTTTTCAGTTTATCCTCATCACATTAGTTCCATGACTGACATTATACAAAAACAACAAGTGGCTTGTCCAAACACAACTCACTGCTGAGATGAGATGCTTCACCATGTCCCATATATCCCAGTTTCCATAGTAACTGGGTCAGGACTAAATATACCAGCACCACATGCCCACACGGGACAGAACAGTGCCACTGTCACTGAGCAGCAGTCAAATTAGAGCTGATAGATTAGCACTGATGGCTATGCTGAAGTATGAAGAGCTCTAATAATTGATGACAATTTTTGATGATACTGATTTAACATGCAAATGACAATAACTGCATGATGTGATCTGGAGCCATTTAAGGGGACGTGTTTAAATATGACTCATGTGCAACATCAACAGCTAAAAACCCAAATGAAAATGTTAGAATGATTTATTTCAGTTTGGAGGAAATCTGCATAAAAAGCATGCTGGTTACCTCAAATTCAAACTTGGAGCTGCCGAAGTTGGTCCTTTGCTTCTGCCAGAAGTTGTCTGGCTTGATGATGAGGGCAACGTGAATACAAGAAGGAAAGGATTCCTGGAGGATCTTCAGCAGAGGCTTGATGCTGTCCCACTTAGAACCACGCATGTCCACAATGACCGTGAAGCCATGGCGGGCGACCTCCTCGCTGCAGAAAATATGAATTAAAAAAAAGAAATCTGTTATAAATGAAACTGATCAAGAGCATAGTTAACAGCATTATATTTTTTTAAATAGCTTGCAACAAACATACAAAATGCTCAGTGTGGGTTAACAAGTCAAAACAACAAGAAATAATTCATTAGATATATCAAAATAAGACAGAAATAAAGTTAGAGGGAGACTCAGTGTCAAACTATTGAATCACATTATCTCTGCTGCCACAGTAACAGAAACAGAGTTGACTTAAAGCAACATAAAGGAGAAAATTATTCACTCTAAATGCTGTAAAAGATCTATTTTTACTGCAACCCTGCCAAAAAGATTTAAAGTCATAAGATCCGGTGCAAACCTCCCGAGCATCTGGAAAGAAAAAAGATATACTGTAGTTAAAACAATGAAGCGTTGAAATTTCCACTGCTGCTTACCAGGAGTCCTGGTGCTGTATGAGTCCATAAAAGGTTGTTTCTGAGTGTTAAAGGCTTTAATCTCAACGTGTCTAACCAGGAGACAGAAACAGACACAGGCCCTGCCGCTCTAACTCTCTCTGGCCTCACTACTCTGAAAACAGATCGGCAGCCAAATGGGAAGAGAAAACAGAGCAGAGAGGAGGGAGAGAGGAGGGAGAGAGAGAGAAAGAGAGAGAAAGTTGGAGAGAGAGATGTAAGAGGGAGAGATATTTAGATACATGACAGAGAAGTCAGGCCAAGGAGAAGAATCTGACCTCCTTCTGATTTAGTGACAATTCCTTCTTAGTCTAAAACCTTAAAACTCTTAACCTTTGAGAGATGCTTTTCATCTCACTTTTTATTTTTCTCCTTACATTACAGCTGCTAAAAGGGTGAGCTTTTGAAAAGGATGTCTTCATTCATGGGGAACAAAATACCTTTTACATAAATGCAACATAAAACTTCTACAAAGCAAGTGAACATGTTTGATGGTTTTCAAAATTTATTTAAGGACACAGAAAAATGGATTTGGTAGTTGTAGGTGGGTTGTCTCTGGAAAAAGATAAAATAAACATAGAGCTGTTTCATTCTTATACATGCAATTAAGATCAGGTGACCCATTACTTTCTTCATTCTAACCAATGTCCAGGAACCAAGAGCAGTGTGAATATGCTATTCGATTGCACTTATTGTAATAAACCTAAATATATCAGATGTAACCAAAAATGCCATGTAACTAGATCACTTGCTGCTGCTTCTTACTGCACAACTGAGGTGATGAGAAAACATGTTCTCCTGTTTTTAAGTTCTAAAACAGAGTTTGATTGCTGTGTTCACGTGTCGAACTTCAAACTCTTCAAACAAACTAGGAGAGAAAACACCCGTAAAGTTTGTGACGATACAGCTTCCTGCTGTCTGTAGCTGCAAACTTAGAGAATTAAAAACCATCACAGAATGCTGTGTTGAGCTCTAAATCAGGGTTAAATCTGGTTATCATGAGGGCCAAATTACTTTTAGTCTTATTGCCAGAGGGCTGAGTTGCGGTTAATAAGATGCTCTCATTTAACATTTCCATCCATCCATTATTTATACCACTTATCCCTTTCCAGGTCTCGGCTGGAGCCTACCCAAGCTGACACTGGGCAAGAGGCGGGGTTAAACCCTGAACAGCAAATCCCAGGGCCACATAGAGAGATGGACAACCATTCACGATCACACTCATACTGAAGGTAAAATTGGAGTCACTAATGAACCTAATGAGCATCTTTTTTTGGTCTGTTGGAGGAAAATGTGTGGGTAAAACAAGCAAACTCCTCACAGAAAGGCCCCGACTGACATGGGATAGAACCAGCAACCTTCTTGCTATGAGGCATATGCACTACTTGCTGCACCACAGAGCCACTAAAATTGGTAGTGCTTAAGTAAATGAGCTAAACACTGTATTTATGAAAGTTACAGCTACTTTTGAATGCAGGTAACAACATTTTACTGGGTATGTAAGTGTATCTTTCCTTTTTTCATACATTTTTTAATCCTTACGACAGTTCTAGAGAATCAAAGACAGCTTTTACATCTCTTTTACATAGGTAACAAAATATGTTTAATGTTCTCTTGGCAAATTTTTGTCAAGTTGTTCTTGTGAAAATACAAGTAGGGATGGAAATCAAAAACCAATTTCAGTTGAGAACCGTTAACAGCTCCATCATAGAATCGATATCGCAAGTCTTTTTGCTAATCACTTCCCTTATCAATTCCTTCCACTGACAAGGTTCAGAAGCGTTCAGAATTGTAGCTTGATTTTTTACAAAAGGTGCCTTCTGCAGAACCTTAAGTGAGTGGAAAAGCCAGCAACATGCAGAAGCAGTTATCAATGCTGTGAAATGTGTTTGACATTGTTGCCACTTAAGGCTTCTGACCAACATTTGCCCACATGGAAAATCTGCAGGAATCAAAAGGGAATCGTTAAAGAATTGGACCAATTGGCAGGATTGTTAATAGCATTGGTATCAATAGAATCTTATCCATTCCCATCCCTATATACAAGTCTTTTATATTTAAAGTGTTCAGGTATGCTCCATTAAGAATAGTCTGCCCACACCTATATGAAGACAAAGAAACTTAACTCAAGCCTCCCTTTATATGGTTACCCCTGAATGTTTCGTAAACAAAATGGCAAATTCCACAGCATCCCTTATTTGTCAAGTCAAAGACATGCTGTTTAAAAATTACATAGAACTCTTGTGCATGTGTTTTTAGCACAGCTGCAGCTATAAGGGCTTCTTTAAAAACAAACAACAAGTAATTTAATATTTGTTGCAGAAGTCCCCGTATAAGTTTCTTCCTTGACTTAGTCCTCCGCACTACCTTTGCATCAGACTGACTCCATCTGACTGAAATAAGCACAGATGTTGAGTGTTTTCTTTTGCCCTGGACATCCCAGAACACCCTTGGGGAGCAGTGAAGAAACCTGGACCTAATTTCTGCAGTAACTGATCTGGACCGCCCTTAGCCTAAAGACAAATCTCCAAACTCTACAGCCAAAAAAGACTTAAAAGCACTAGGCCGGCAAAGCGATAGAATAACTGAGGGCGGATGAGATCAGAAGCAGCAGGACAGAGGAGAGCAAGTTTTCCCTTTGAGTAATCACGACCGACTCCGTACAAAACCGCCTGGAGCAAAGTGTTAAATGTAAAGAAAAGGTGCAGCTCGACTTCAACATCTGCATGAACAGAAAGTCAGAGTCAGTACACCTCAGTATCTGCAAGCTTTCTGCAGTAGTTTTCAGACTCTAGTTCATACAACAACAATACAAAACAGAAAGGGGGAAGAAAACGCTAAAATGAAGAGGCAATGTAACCGACTCTTTAACAAGTCAGTATCAATAGCAAACAGAGAGGTGAAAGCTACAACACAGCAGTAACCCACATAAAAGAGGTGATGCTTTTCCTTGAAAGACTGTAGGAAAGGAAAGGGGGAGAGAGAGGAACAGGGGGGCTGAATCTTCACAGAGAATCCAAAATAAAACCATCCCAGCTCTCTGTAGCCTCAGGTTATGCTTCAGCCTTTTGAATTCAAGCAAGGTGGGAAAATCTGACACAGAGAAAGTGATGAGAAGTGAGCGAGTGTGACAGCATGAGAGGGAAAGAGCAGGAGTATGGTTTGAGTTAAGCCAGAGGATCAAGTAAAGGTTCTTGAAGTCAGCGTATGTGCGTGTAAGAGGACTGAATCCCTTACTGAAACCCTTTGTGTATGAGAGTCTGTGAGAACTTTTCCTACCTGGGGATGGTAGCCAGGTAAGCTATGAGCCTGCGCAGGTCTTCAGGTCGTATTCTGTCATGGTTGCTCCTGGCTGGGAAGGTCAGGACTGGACCTCCGCGTCTGTCTCTGCCACCTGAAAGAAAAAATACACAGAGGGGAAAAGGACAATAAATAAAAACAGGGAAGTTGTTGTTGACATGTTATTTGTGACGAGATTAAGGTCACAAATATCCCAGGTCACATAAAATACAAAATGTGTCCACTGCCCCATCCCCCAACAATCCCTTCTTCATCATCCATGAAAATGTGCTAAGACAGTCCATTCGAAAACTTTATTTTAATGATGCCATTAGGGTAGATGTATGTCCAAGAAGGTCTGTGTCCGTTAGTCCATAAGTTCACTTTTTATAGGGGTGTGGTCAGGCATGAACATGTTGAGTGAGGTGAAGCTGGATGCGAGTCACCGTAGTAACCCCATTCTTTCACAATGATAAAAAAAAGACACTACATCTCTTTTAAATGTATCATTACATCTGTCAAACTGTCAAAATAGGTATGTATGATACTGGGAAAAATTTGCTGCGATATTTCTTCTTCCTGCGATATGAATTGTCATCTTTTTAGAGAACTTTCCAGATGAACACTGTCTTTGCATTTGCAACAATTTAAAAATAAATTATCTTAAACTTTTTCTGTGATCTCACTCATTCTGGTTGTGAAGTGTATTTCTTTATGAACTTTACAAGAAAACTTGCCATTGCATTACTTGTAGACTTTGCTATAAACCAAAAATAACAACATTTAAAGTGGATTCTCCGACAACAGCAACACATTTTTTAACTTAAACCATTTAAAAAAAGGACAAATGTCTAATTTTTGATGTGATCAGTGAAGGCACCTGATTTTTTATTTTTTTTTTGGTAATGGTATGTGATTTTGCTGGGTTGCATCATCATTTATTATGTAAAGATTATGTACCAGGCTGTAGATATGTAGAGAAAAAGAAGATCACTGTTTGCTGAATAACCAAAAGGATGCTTTATTTTGAAAGGATGACTGGATCCTAGCCTGTGTAGCTTGTCTGTGTGGATAATGCAATACACTTAGGCCCTAAGACTCTGTCACTGCTGTGATAAATAAAAAAGTACAACCTGAGATGAACTTAAGGTTAAAACTTGTGCTCATCACTTTCTCTCACAGAAAATTATTGGATGTGAAAGTATGTGAACAAAACATACATAATAGAAGTTTGGCCTCTATTTTGAACTGTGCCTTCGATAACTTTAGCCAAAGTGTACTGACAGCACCTGTCAAACATTGAGGACATATCGATTCTGTAGAATCTGTATCGATACATGTATCCATAAGGAGTGCATGACGGTATTTTGCTGTAGCGATATTTTGAGCACGGGCCTGGCCTACAACCTGTGGACATTTTTTTTTACATGTCCTCTATTTCCCTTTTAACTCCTTTACCAAAGCGGTTCATGGTTTTTCTGCACTATCAATAAAGGTAAAAAGTCTAATACAAAAGAAAGTAGAGTTTAATACCCCTGTGAAGAAGTCTGTTTTTTTCTTTATGCTCATAACAGGCTGTTGCTCATAAGCTGTGTCAGACAATGTCTCTCTCAAGAAGTGGATGTGGCTTGAGCTTTCCACTGCTGCGCTCTGACGTTTACTGTAGCTCCACAGACATGCCAGGACATGTTTCTTCCAACAAGCCTACAAACACCTTGTTCTGGGAGTGACTCTTATCTGAAGTTAGTAGCATATGCCTTAATTACTTCAGGGAGGGAACATTTCTAAAGGGACCATTTTAGCATAAATGTTCAGCAGAGTGAGGCCAGCAACAGAAGCAAAGGAAGAATTTTTACATGATGGAATGAGGTTTGTTGACAGGCCATGGACACATATTCTGGTTAAATGTAATTGGTGGAATTTCTGTGTTGTGTAGTGGTGATGAAGAATGAAATTGTGGCACTGGAACGCTCTCCTCAACCATGATTTGTTCACTGGCAGAAGCAACAACTAACAAAAACCTCCATGTAATTTCCAGCCAGCTCCAGATCCAGTAGAGGGCAAATGCACCAAAATATTGTGGTGAATAAAACTATGCACTAAGTATCACATCTAATACAAGAATGGAAACAGATTAAACAGACCTAACAAAAGAAAAATACAAAAGGGGAGAGGAAGGGGAGGGGGAATGAATCTGATTAATCATAGAGAAAGAAGTACAGGGAAGAGCTGACACAGGATGAACAATTATCAGGTAATTTTGTGCAATTAAATCAATGATTCAATAAACACTATCATTTTGAACGTATATAACTAAAATTAATAATGATTATGAGAGAAATAGACAAAATAATTAAATGTATCCTGTGGCACAGTAATCCTTTAACCTTGATTGTTCAATTTCCATAGTTGAGGTGGTTAGTAATTATGTTTCTAATTGAAACTTGGTTAACGGCCCAGCTCAACAAACTGTAAGAAAAATACAGGTGGATATTTGAACCTTTTACATAAAAGCCCTCAAAGTGTATCCATCTCATATGGAACAATTTAACAAACATTTTGGTGCATTTGATACCAGAAGAAGAAATAGGTCAGAATTGGTTTGCTTCACACAGACAGTAAAGACTTAAAAAGACTTACATAAAGCAAAGCAATTACATTATCTACATTCAAGTATAATTACAATAAATCCTTTTCATAATGGCATAAACTGCATTCCCCCCGCCCCCCCCCAAAAAAGAAAAAAAAAACTGCTGTAAACACAACCACAAAATTCAACATGTACACAAAGTAGTTCTGATGTCATTAGCAAATAGGTGTTGTTACCATTTATGAATCTGTCTGCAGTTAATCATAACTGTGCTGAGTCATACTAAAGCATCAGGGCACAAGTCTGACTCAAGTTAACAGAGTTAGTAGCGACCTTTCAGTCAGAAAGCACTATCAATAAACAAAAAGTGAAAAAAAAAAAAACATAAAAACTTGACTGTAACTATTGTCTGAGTAAATAGGTACAAGTAGAATACAGCCTTTTGAAACAACAGAGTGAACTTCAACAAATCTGTTCAATCAAAGCATTTGTAGCCCACATTAAAATCTATAGTACCGCAGAAACCACGTTTTGACATTTCAGTGACATCAAGAGATTGAGCTCTTCTTTATTAGCTTTTTTTTGCATGCAGCACAATACACGAGTGACGCAAAACACACTCTAATTCAAGGTCTCACAGCAATACTTGAACAAAAGAGCTCTTTCAAACAAGAAAAGGGACCAGTTTAATACTTGAATAACTTTATTAAAGATCAAGACCAAAATTAGACTCCTCAAAAATCCTGTCATAAGTTCTGACTGTCCTTCATGAATGCAGCTTCAAATATAGATGCACACAGTTGAACATGAGACTTTTAATTTCAAAGCATTCCTGTGTCCTCGGCCAAATTTAATTTGAAAAACTGACAGACATCCCCCTGCCCCCAAGATTGAGGATCTTTTTATGTCACAATTTACGCATTTTTACTTAGGCTACACACATTTTAGATCAAAAAAACTAATCCAGCACATTACCTGAGAGGAAGGCGACTTTCTCCTTGAGGATGGGAAGCACATCGATGGCCTTCATATCCTCATTGCGATGAAACCCTGGAACACAGAGATGAACCAAAGTCAGCACTGCTGGAGGCCCCCTGAATTATTCAAGCAGCAGACAATAACCAAAAACTTAGACAGGCGGTCAATTGCTGATAATGCATAACGAGTCACCTATGTCGATGTGCATTACTGAAAATAGTGTTGTAAAAATGCCAGGCCATCATTACACCTCAAGACTTTTTGTCATGTAAAAAAGGTGGCTCAGTCTGCACTCCTGCCCCTGCAAGGCCTCTGTTACTACCTTTGAAGCTGTCACAGAAGGGGGATCACTTTGTCCACACTTTATGTCCCTGAAGCCCCATTCACCCTGCCTTTTAAAGCTATATCATTTATGGCCCTGGGATACTTTGCCTTGACTCTGAGCATCACAGAGACCACATGTGGAAACAAGTTGATCTTCCCACTTTCTTTATTTTTAAAGGCAGTATCAGAGGTAATAGATAATAGCAGAGAGATAACTCGGTGGAAATTCTGTTTGAGTGTCTTTGCCTTGGTGTGCATGGGGAGCATGCACCATGTTGTGCACATCCAAGTCATATAGCACCGTGATGCAAGTGTAATAGTGACAGAGCACCGATTTGGCGCCTTTGCATAACGGCACTGTGAAAAGGTCTTTTGACATTCATTTAGAAGGTGAATTGTCAAAGCAAAGTCAATGACTGTTAGTGTACTGTAGTGCAGACAGATCAGCAGGGGGAGCTAAAACTGGTCCGACCTAACTTTTGGAAAGTAGTCAAGTAGCAGTAGTAGTAGTTTCTTCTTTTAAATAGTCAATGGTCCATACTTTTTGTTGATAGTGACCTTTACAACACAAGGAGAAACAGTAGATAATCATGTTTTCAGAACTCAGTACACATTTCATGGTATTATTTTTTATGATACATCAGCTCATGAACAGCTTGATTTTCCATCTTTGGATTTCCCCAGGCTTTTCTACGTCAATCCATCTAGAAAATTTTCTGAGTAAGGTTTAGGAAAATGATGTTAGCAGAGGAAATATAAAGGAAATTTCAGAGAAAATTCATGATCAGGACAGAATGGTGTTGTTCTCCTGTGATTTTCTGCTTTACTTATTTGTTTGGTTTTTGTTGGATTTTTTCCTGTTAAAGGTGTAATTTGGTGAAAAGAAAGGTGAGCCTACAAAAATGCAGCCCCTTCTGTTCTACCATTAAGACTCCAGCTCAACATTCATCTCGACTTTGTAGAAGAGATATAAACATCCATTTTTAAGTCATCACTTTTTGTAATGGGTAGTCAGTATTGACAATACCATCCAGCTTAAACAAAGTACATGACAAATTTTGCAGTTCATGGAAAACTGTGTTAAAAATGCATATGATTAAATGCAATGCAGCCTGGACACAACAAAGTAATTTTAAAAAGTGTTTTTCTGTAATACCCTCTCAAAATCTAAGTCTCCATTAACCTGCTGAACCATTTCAATGGAAATGACTTGTTGATATGTTGTATTGTAAGTTACCCCAAGTGGGATTATGTTGCTCTTGCTTGCACTGTCATTGTATGTCCCTAAATTGTAAACACATTTACCTCGATGCCTCAACAGATGGCACTCTGGGTAGCACCAGGATGCAACCTGGAGCCGTACACACACAAACATACACAAACACAACCAAACACACAGACTGACTTTTAGCTATTTGATGTGTCAGAACGGTCAGTCATGCAGTCAACTGAATCAGCCTTTGAAATGTGTGAAACAGCCAAATACCGTGGCAAATTATCCTCCTCACACTTCCAGCTAATGCTGCATCAGATGACAATTGATAAACATGTTGCTTTTAAAGATATTCTCCTCAAAGCTCCACAATGAATTCTCCAGCAGGCTACAGTGAAAGACTATCAGCTCATGAGAGCAGGATAATCAATATCTAAAGCTCCACACATCGGTGGCATTATTGACAGCTTTGATTGATCACTGAGTATGACTGCATGTCAGAGAGGAGGAGGAGGTGGTGTTGGTGGGGGTCAGCGTGTCTGCAGACGCACTCAGCTGGTGAGGTCATCAGATCTCTTGCTTTAGCTATGAGTCATCTCTCTCACATTTGCACGCCTCCAAATAAAACACACAGTTGAAATTACATAAGGATAACCACTGTGCATTACAACACACAACAGATGTGGTTATTGTGTTCATTGTCACTTAGTTCAATTATCTTATTAAAAACTAATGGGACTTTTCCTTTGACAAAGACGGATCTAAACGTCAAAAATATCTCTTTTGAAGCTTATACAAAGTAGCATCAACTGAAAGAGAAAATTGCTATTTCAATAAAAAATCAAAGTGAAAAGAGAGGCCTATTATTATTTTTTGAAGTAATAGAAGTATTTAATAAACCCTTTAAAAGTTCTGTCAAAAATGAGTGTAATATGCCATTTTTCCTGAGTTGCTAATGGAATTGAAGTTAGGTGCATGCATCCATTCATAATTCATACTTTCCATCTATCCTTCTTGTCATCCTTTCTTCCAGCTATATAGAATAATTAATCCAACCACCAGTGCTTCCTATCTCTCCTTCTTTCTTCCTTTAATCTCTTTTCTTTCTACATCCACAAACCATATGTCATCCATCCTTTATCTGTCCTTCCGTTCTTTCTGCCTTTCTTTGTTTCAGCAATTATCTGTACATTATCAAGCCTTCCATCTATCAGTCCTTTCTTCCTTCCTACCATTCACACTGTCCTTTCCCTTTCTTTATTTTCTTTATTTAAGCACCCATACCTAGATTATTTCATCTTTCCAGTCATCCACTGTTTCGATATTTGAAATCTCTCTTTTCTTATACTTTCTATCCTTCCTTCCTCCAAAAACTTCCTAAAGCCAGCAATTTATGCATTTACCATTAATCCATCCTTTCATCTACCAATCTTTCACTCCATCCATCCTTCCATCGATCCATTCATCCTATTTCCTCTAAGCCTACCATGCATCCTTCCCTCCAAACTTATTCATTTATGCATCATCCCTTCCTTCAACAGCCTCTTTACACCCAAATCAACACATCCATCCCTTCTTTCTAACTTTTGTTAACCTTTTCTTCCTCCTTGCTTCCATTCAGCTATCCATCAAAAAATCAATCTGTCATCCATCCATCTACCCATCTATTCATATCTTCGTTTCCATCTATCCCTCTTTATTCCAGCAATGCATGCATAGAATTAATTACAAGTCCCTCCTTTCTTCCTTCAGTCCTTCTTTCCTTCTATCCATCATCCATCCTTCATCAATCTAGTTGTTCTCCCTTTTTGTTTCAGCAAGCATCTCTGCTTTAACTAGCCTTTTGTCAACCGATCCATTCCCCAATTCTTTCTTCCTACCTACTCTTTATCCTTTCTGTCTTCCAGCCATACATCCATACTTTAATTAATCTCTTCTTTTCTTGCTTTTCCCTTCCTTTCTTTCATCCATCTTTCCGTAATTCATCCATCCAGTCTTTCTTCCTTCCTCAATCCAGCTCTTAATGCATTAATATATCCATTTCACACATACATCTTCCTTCCCTTCATTAACCCTTTCCTCCTTCCTTAAGTCCTTCTGTTCTTTAAACCCAACTCTTCTCCTTCATTCAAGCCATTCATTACTACTCATATCAAGTCCACCTTTCATCCAACACGTTATTCCCCACTCTGATTCCTTACTCCAGATAATAAGGGCACCGATGACCTAGTGGCTATGTTCATTCACTACATTTTTAAACTGTCAGCCTCAAAGCAGATGACCCAGCAGGTCCAGCTTGTTGCTCCCTTCTAGCATGTCATTCCTCACTCTCTCTTCAGTTTCCTGGGACATCATCTGTCTTATCTCAGTACAGGCATTGAAGCTCAAAAACTAAATACATATAATCAATACAATAATCTCCAAAACAACACTATGTCTAATGAAAGGAATATTTTTACTTATAAATTGCAGAAAGAAAGAAAAAATCGCTTGACAAAGTCATTGGGTCAAAGTTGTAGAAACTATTTTACTTCTTGTTGCACTGAGATAGTACATGGACCTTTAAGCAATAAACACTTTGAACATTTGTTTTATTTAATTCTATTTATGCATTTAGAGGTTTTAAATCACTCAGGGACAGGCTTTCATCCTAAACAGGTGAAAATGAAAAGACATGAAATTTAGAGTTTTTTGCAGAGTCTCCAAGGGCTTAACACTCCGCTGTCTAGGTTTTATTTAAAAAGAGGAAGACCATCTGATGATGAATCAATGATGATCTCCATGCACATTCAGTAACACAGCTGTCCAGAGGTCAGTCTCAGCAGGGGAGTAAGGTTTTAGCTCCAGGTATGGCTGCATCATGCATTGTTAAATAATTTGATGTTATTATGGATGTTTAACCAAGGAACAGAAGCACCAACTACTAGCCACTGAGTAAAGGGCTTTCTTTTTTCAAGCTTTATTCTTTATATATTTCCTTTCTCAGTGGAAATACAAGCCAGGTTACTTAAAGAACAAAAAATGTGAAACAGGAAAATTAATGTGACCCAATTTCTGATAGATTTTCCTGTTTTTTAGTATTTTTATGTTGAGGTTTCTATATAGCTTGACACCGTAAGCAGTAAATTTGAAATTTCTTCATACTGTGCATACATGCAAAAATAGAAATTCAGGTTTTGGGTAAAAAATAATAGACTTTCTAGCCCACAGCTTAAAACACACAAGAAAAATGCAAAGGGAAATGAAAGGTATTTTGTGAAGATAACATTATCCAACAGCTGATGATCCTTAAGGTTGTCTTTCCACAGTAGTCTGGTTTGAATCATTGTAGTTTGTTACCACCCTGATCTTGTGTTTCCACTGCCAGCTGTACCCTCACCCGGGGGCAGGAGTGTAAGCCAGAGGATACGGATGGCACCAGTCACATCCAACTCCCTTTGCACTTCCCTCTCTCCATCAATGGCAAGGGAGGTGTGCTCCATGCAGCATTGCTTGTGCTGACACTCTTTATGGCAAAAGAAGAATAAAAGCTGCTCACTTGGATTCACAGGGGACTTAAACAAGGCACAGTTTGATGTTTTTATTTAAGCTGAAGGACATTAACATGCTTGCAACCAATCAAGACTGCAGCACTATTAAATCCACCCTGTGGGGTCAGCTAAGTACGTTCAGCCCCCCAGCAGAAAGATGCCAAAAAGATGGATGGCACAAATCAAGAATTTGGGTAGCTTTCTCTTTATTTGACAGTGGAAACAGCTATAATTGTGTACTATACTGAGCCAAACTGAACTGGACTGCTTGGTGGAAACACAGCTTAGGTGTCCACTTGATGTTGGCTGTGGAGGTCCCATAGTCACATATACACTCTATTTCAAATGCCATTGAAGATGATTATAGCCTGCTGGTTCAAAATACTTCCTGTCTTCACAGGCACACAGTGTACAAAGGGTATGCTTCTCCATGTTATTCATTTGAATTTATCAGGGATTCAGTTGATGCAATATTATGGTCATGGCTGTTTGTTGGAAGGCTGAAGAAACACCTTAACACCACCTCTTTATCCATTAGAGTTGATTAACAAGCAGTAGAGACAATGTTCTCTAATCATTGGCTCCTCTAAATTCTCAAAAAGCCATCTTCACTGACCACCTGAAGTTACTCTGGCTTCATATTATTGCCGTGCATGGTTACAATCCAAATGGAATAAAGGAATCAGAATGAGCTAAAGAGGGTAAAGTTATTTCAGATCATTGTCTGCACAGATGGGGGATCAAAGACAAAGGCAGACTGAAATGAAGAGGGACAAATACAAAGAGTGTAATGTGAAATGACAGAGCAGGGGAGCAGACTGATACTGATTCAGATGAAACAGCAGAGTACAGTGAGACAGATAATGATACAGACAGAGGAGACTGCAGAGAGAGACAGCTAAATAACTCCTACAGGTCCTAATGGCTCCTGTAATATCGATTTCATCCCCGCTCTGAGGGAGTTAGGAGCAGCGGTCAGGCCTGGATGACAGCACATTAGCTCGCTGTAGAAGTGTCCGCAGCAGACTAAACCTGACTCACAGAAAATGTCACAACCAGTTGAGACAAGATGGAAATAAGGCTGCACTAATGGTTTTAATTTCTTTCCATAGTGGCTAACAGGAGGGTAAAATAACTGATTAAGGCCATACATTACTCACTCATATTTTTGTCTATATAGCTGGTAAATCAGGGACGGCAGTTCTACCTTTATAATACTATCTCATGTACCTCATTCATACTCTATCTTTGAGCCTGCTTCACCTGTTTTTCTTCCAGCTCTCTTCTATCTCATACACAGATACACTGCCTGGCCAACAAATAAGTCGCCACCCAAACAGGGTCACACACTCTATTATTTGGTTGGACTGCCTTTAGTTTTTACAGCACTGGTTATACAGTACATGCCAGGCATGATGGGTGCATCACCTCACCTGCCTCTCCTCTTAAGCTGATGCACCCATCACTCTGGAGCAGGGTAAATCTGGACTCATCAGACCACATGACCTTCTTCCAGTTCTCCACAGTCCAATCTTTATGCTCCCTAGCAAACTGAAGCCTTCCTTTCCAGTTAGCCTTACTGATTAGGGGTTTTCTGAAGGCTACACAGCTGTTCAGTCCCAATCCCTTGAGTTCTCTTCATATTGTCTGTGTGGAAACGCTCCAACTTTCACTACTAAACATATCCCTGAGTTTTACTGTTGTTTTTTTTTTTTTTCAATTTGATTTGGCCAAATGTTTGAGTGATCACCAATCACGATCATTCAGGATTTCTTTTCGACTTTATTTCCACCTCGTAGATGATGGTTCCCCACTAACCTTCCAGTAATAATCCAATAGGAGGCTCAAATCTATTTGCTGAGTTCAATCCAGATGGTGACTTTTTTTTCTTTGGCCAGGCAGTGTATATTGGCAGTGATTGTAAAAAAAAAAACAGACTTGAGACACAGACTTGATTTTGCATCTTCAACAGAGTGAACCAGTGTGTACTTAATGTGTTCATCCAAGATACATGGCCTAAAAGGGGCAACGTTATACTCCTCTGGCACAGTGAGTGCAAGCACATGCTTTTGTGTGTTTCCTGTGGATTATGCCTGGACACATTACTCGCTGTGGTGCTTTATGTAAAACAGCGGAGCAGGGCTCACAGCCAGCACTGACCTCTGTACTGCAGCTCTGCTCAAACTGCACTTGGTCACCTTTCAAAATACCACATTTAACAAAGTCTGGCAGAGAGCTGGATACAGATGCACACTGCGTTTATACAGGGCTGCAATAATACAGAAACAGATGCAGCTCATACAAAAGTTGCATATTTCAATGCTGCACAAGAGGATGATTGGGATCTGATAGAAAATGGATAAAGGCTTTGTACAGTCATAAAACTTGAATTACAAGATTTATTGCCACATAGTGAAGGGATAAGAGTACGTATTATTTTAAAGCTGTTTTAAAAATGTACGCTTTTAAAGATGCTCAGATGCATTTATACACTCATTTATATAAATGAGTTGAATCAACCATTACAGCCAATCATACCAATTAAGTAACCTGATTTAGCAGATGGACTGTTCAATCCAGTTCACTAGTCCATCTGGGCAACAGCCCTCAGAAGGTGTTTGGGAAACTTTCATGTCTGGCAGTTAACTGGATGATTGGCAGACAGAGTTATTTGAAATTTATTTGCTTTATTTTACATAAATATAATACTAACTTCCATGGTTGTTGTATTTTAAGCAAAAGGGAAACACCAGCAACAAGATGTAGCTTGTGTCTTTGGAGCACAGTATTAATGTATCAGGATTACTGCGTGTTTAATGTTGTTAGCACTGAAAACCTGTGACAGCTGACTTCTTCCTCAAAGAAAACCCAGAGGAAGTGACAGAGGAGGGGAATGGGGAGGCAATAAAGAATCAAATAAAAAATGACACTGTTATCAATAAAATCTTATCAATTTCCACTGATAGTCACTTCTAAGTGTAAAAATCTGGTGCTGTAGAAGTAATATTTACCTCTCTTCATTGGTTTTGTAAAGCAATAAAAGCAGCATCACATATCATCGTATCATCACAAAACTAAGGACGCACCGAATATTCAGTGATCAAATTTATTCGGCCGAATATTGAAAAAAAAGCCATATTCGGCCTTCGGTGCAGTGAGGTAATAGCAAGGCCTAATAGTATCGTGTGACGCAATGACAAAATTAAATACGTTGTTGCATGTGACTGTGGCAAAGCAGACTTGTGTCAAAAGGACAACAATTCATTTGTTGTGGGTTTATCATCTTCAGTGCACTTTAGTTTTTTTAAAGCAGCACAGCGGAGGATCTCTGCTTGACCGCAGAGAGAACTCAACTACCCATGAGCTCTAGTGCTCGCATACTGAGGTAAGACAGATCTGCTGGTCGCGTGCATTTGTTTTGTAGGCGAATCACAGAAGCCAGGACTTCGCTAAAAAGTATTCTTCTGTCTTTAGCGGCTGTTTGCAGGATGGATAGCGAGGAGGTAATGTATTTATTATTGACTAAATGACGATGTTAAAAATCGCTAAGTTCAACTTGGTTTTATTACCGTGAAGTCGCCCCCGCCCTCGTCCTGTTGAAGCGATAAAGTGAATAAAAGTAAAGACAACGACGAGCTGGCGATCTCACACTTGAAATAGGTCTAAACAAAACTACATACTGGTACGTTCTGGATTTGTTGTGCTGTAGTTTTTTTGAGGAACTTCGTCATAAATTATTCGCTAACATACCTGATAGTAGTCGGACATCTCTCCTCGTCTTTTGTTTCACGCCAGCGAGTGAACGCCGAACCAATGTTTATTCTGGTCCGAGCGTTCAGCTTGTTTTTCTCTCGCTTTCTTTTTGTATCCTCCGACAAAACTTTTCTCTTCCCTATGGTCTTTATTGCCTCCGCCATGGTTACAGCTCTGCGTTTGGCTTTCGCCGACACTTCCGTGTTTTAAACGAATCATGAATCGGGGGAAGTGACGTATGCTGTAAAGCATTCCAAACGTGTAGTTTTTTAGTGTGGCAGGGTTCCCACCATCCACCTCGAAGTTACATAGCGCCAGTGAAAGGGATACAGACCACCCCAGACCACGACAGAGGTTTCATTCAACTTATTGTAAAGTGGTGGACCATCACAATGAATATCAAAGGATTATATTATGTTTGAAAAACTACATAGCGTTGGTTTAATGCATGTTTTGTTTGTTTGAAGGCCTATTATGAATGAAAAACTTTGTTGTGCTTTTTTGAAGAGCAAAGGCTACTGGAATATTGAAAAGTGTCATAATATTCAATAAACAATTACTTTCTTTTACAAACATGTCTAAAATGTATTCTAAGCAATTTATGCACTATTAAAAATGATAGTGAACTACTTAGCCTCTGCATTGTATATTCAATATCCAGTATGCAGCCAAGCATTTATATTTTATTTGGCTTTGGCCACAAATTTTCATTTTGGTGCATCCCTACACAAAATCATTTAATTTTGGAGACAAACTGCAGAAAAAAAACAAAAAGATGCACTCTCTTCTGATGACAATTTTCTTAAACACATTTACTGAATGATTTTATGGATTATCTTATTGACAGTTAAAACTACATGTGTAGCAGCCAAATATTCCAGCTGTAACTGAGAAGTAAGCTGTCCTCAATGTAATGGTAATCACCTGCAGTTGGCACAAAGCTGCAAATACACACACCACCTTAACATATTTTGTCATATTTGTATGCAGCAATAAGCCCATACAATATCCCCTGGAAATGAAGAATTACTCTACACAGTCTGATTCATGAAATCCCATCATTGCCTCTTGCTACACACACTCAAACAGACGCACACGACAATCTCCTCTTTTCGCTACACACCAGCCCTCATTTACAAGTCTGCCGAGCATGAAATAAAGCTTTTCAATCACAGGCTGCTTGTTCATAACACACTCATAATGAGAGCAATCCATTTTACTGGCAGCCTGCACTGAGGGCCCTGTAAAATGAGGCAAAATTCAGCATGTTGGTTCAAGAAATAAGCTCTTACCAGTGAGCTTTTTTGTAATTATTATTTTTCTAATCGAGGCTTCAAAGCAGGAAAGAGAAGATGAAAGGTTGAGGACATTTTTATAAACATTGCTTACTCCAAATTTTCCCAAGTGTATCTACAAAGTAAAGGGGTTGTCTTTGAGCTCGAGTATATGTCAGCTGCACATATGGCAGGTAGCGCATCGGTAAGACAGTAATACAGATAACAGACTATGACACTACTCACAAGAGTTGCATTAACTGCTTCTATACAGATTACAATAGAGACATCATAAACATATATTTGCTTGAAAAAGTTAAAGTCTTTCATAAGGAGTATTTCTGCTAGGCCTGGCTTGAACATGCATTTAAAAAGCATTTGTTGAGTCTAGAGATGTAACGATATTAAAAATTTTGTATCACGGTTATTGTGACCTAAATTATCACGATTATCATTATTATTGCGGTATCGTTGCGGTGTGCTCAAAATGTACTTTAACACAAAATTGAAATCATTAACCCCTTTAATATTATAATAATAACAGTTTTTTTTGTCTTTTTTGTCAATAAATGCCCTTTGAGTACATTTTTTACCCTTCTTTCATGAGAAATAAAAGTAAACAATCTAGCAAGTATTTGTCATTATTATGTAATAAACGCTTAAACTGTGTGTAATTACAAGAAAAGAAAACAGATTTGAGCTTTAAACAGGATTCTCTTTATAAACAACTGAAAATGAACAACAAATAACCTATTTTATATACACTTACAGATTTTTGTTTGCCTGCAGCATTAGTGTCCATGTTATAGCTCATATTAGACCATGTCATGGCCTTTTTTTTACTGACGATATTCTCTGAGGCAGTTTGCCCCCTTCATGACTCTCCTCTGGTCTCCTCCTCCTCTTCTCCCTGGCAGATATCCTCGGTGTTTTCTCCTCTAATCTTTCCAGAGTACAATCAATTAAATCCATAAAGCACAAACTTTGACGGAAAAAGACGATCAATTTCAAACTACGGCGAATACATGGCAAAAGAACGGCAAGAATATACTCTAGAATGATACAAATGCTATTATTTACAAGATTTAGACATTATTTAGACAGAGAATACTGACAAACCACCTGTAATTATCTTGGGTATGGCTCACTGAATCTTTCCTCTCACTCTCTCTCTCTCTCTCTCTCTCTCTACCTCTATGGCTCAGTCAGTTCATTTACTCGAGGAGTTGTGGCTGTTTTAACCGTGCACGTCTTTTTCTTTCGCTGCTTCATCCAGGAAGAGCCTCATAGTTCGGGCAATTCCAGGCAAAGAGCTGCATCGTTGTGCGTTTTTGACGCATTGTGGTTATCAAACACGGTAAAACGGTAATTTTTATAGGACGCGGTAATGATGGGAAATTTTACCGCGGTTTACCATTTTACCGGTGACCGTTAAATCCCTAGTTGAGTCTATCATTTACATTGCCAAACTAAAATTACACAGTTATGCTCTTCTATAACTAATATTTCATCAAGTGGCATCACTTTTTCTATCAAAGGTCTTGTATTTTCATCCTTTTTGACAAGCGCATGGCCTTTCACACTAAGGGCAATGCAAATTCAAGGCATGCAATTTGGAATATTTTACAGGTGATTTATGACCACAAAAAAAGTTATAAAATACAAAATTTGTTTGTTAGCTCAGTGCAGATGTTACTGCTGCTATATGCAAGAGCGGCAAAACCAAGAAAGGAAAAAGTGAGGGTTGGCTGCTGGTGGCACAAACAAAAAATCCTCGATCAACCGGACCATTTCATTTCAGATTGGTCTAAGCTGTCGAAACATGGGTTACAAAGTGTCCTTCAAAGGATGCTGCTCCTGGATTGAGACCAAGCTAACATGTTTAATCGTGTGTTCCCACAGTGTATTTCTACAACAACACCCCAACAAAGCTCAGCTGTAATTATGCCTTTAGAAAACTACATTGAGCTTTGACTCTCAAATATTTCTTCTTGGGTCTGCAACTTCCACTGCGTTACATTGTTTTTGAAGTGCAGGTGAACATGTTACAGCAGCTGCTTCACATAAACATAACACAACAAATACTCATAAATATCACTACATTCCAAAGCTTACTTCTCTGAAGCAGACGGGGAGATCCCAATTCTCCTTTATGTCTCCATGACACTTTATGGAGTGAAAACTCACAGAAGTGTGAATATCACACCTAGAAACAACAATATGGATTAGCCTGAAGCGTATTTATACAGCTCAATGATAGGCTGGTGCCTTCGGTGTTCAAGTAATAACCATCAAACCACATACCAAAAAAGTGAAGACACATAATTGCTGCTTTCATAAATACACAGCCTTTACATCAGACTGATTGGTCTCATGCTTGTTTTAAAAATAACTCCCATCTGTGTTTCTGCAAAGCATGACTCCAGACTCCTTGTGAAAATATTTCACTTGCTGCTCCGGCAGTGGTTACGCAGCATTTTCCCTCCTGTTACTCTGTGTGAATTTAGAAAAGCACACAGACAGAGAGTAAAAAGCAGCAATGGAGGTTTGTCCTACTCAAGCCTTCTTCTCCTCTCTCCGAGGATTGTGCCCTAATAGCTCAAATTCACATCTCTGCTACAGAGAGTGCAACAGGGCAACACACAGAAAGTGTGCCAATCCATTTCCTTTTAGCCGTCCAAACTCCATGCTGGGAACACTCAGATGTTAATCTCAATCAACCACTACACTATGGACTGTGTTCATGTCTTGTAACAATTTTTCACACCATAGACTGAAAACATCCCACACTCTTTAGGAGCCAAACTAGGTTACAGACCTGCTCTGAGATGGATTTAATGACAAGTAATTAACCTTCTCGTTACAGAGCAAAATGAGGAGAAGTTGACCAAAATTGTAGCATGGGACAAACACAAAAACTTTTCTCACCTTTAAGCACAGTAAAGTAATCTCATACCCTAAAAATGAACACAGCTGCATATTTGAGTCGTCTTTCCACAGAAAGACAGCCTCAGTGCAGTGTGCCAATCCTTTTATTTCCAATCCTTCTGACCACAGGCTAGACTGTATATGGTGCATCTGCGCAGCTTGGCACGCAGCGTGATGCCAATCCTCTGGCTCATAACCTCATAACCTCAAACTCAGAGCAATTACAAGCTAGCCTGTGTGTGTAGAACAGCAGAGCAGTGCAAGGCTGGTACATAAAACCAGAACTAGTCCTGGCTGCAATGATGACCTACTCAGCACGGACATTATAACATGAAAACTTGCAGCAAGGAATAAACTGTGGAGACATGAGGATCTGGTGATTTTGATTAGTCCTCATGCAAATATAATTTACACAACCCTAGTTCATAGGCATACAAGAATCCAATATGTCCAATGGACTTTTAGATAAAAACCTTGAAAAATGTGTTCTGAGGGCATCAGAGACCAGTGTAAACTAGTTGAAATAAACTTTTAAAGGATAAGTTCGGTTTCTACAGCTTTCACATTGTTTATAGAATGAAGTAGAACAATTTACTCACCCAGAAGGCTTTCCTGATCCAAACAGCGCTTCGGGAGATATTTAGATCCACAATTGAGCGCCGGACATCCGTATAATGGTAGCACATGGGGCATGTATAGTGCTACTCCTAAAACTGCATTAATCGTCCAAAAACTCATTAGTTTCACCAATATTTCATCATGGTCTGCTCACGCTACTCCTCCAAGACAGTCTGTGTCGCTCCAGACATGTTTTTGTGACTGTACTGACCTCTGAACTGAAGAAGAAGAAACGTTTGCCTCCGCACATGTGCAGTACAGCTCATTGTTTCAGGGAAGACCGCTGGCTACACGACTTTCTTCTTCCAGTTTTGTGCAAAATGGACGAATATCTATCAGATGAAGATGTTGTGGAGGAGAACTTTGAATATGATGGGTGTCCTTACAGTTTCGAGCCAGAGTTTACAGATGAGGAGCTCATCGAAAGGAGGATGTGGAGGCAAAGAGAAGAACAGCTCTCCAGAGAGTACTGCGTATGCACGGAGGCAAACATTCTTCTTCTTCAGTTCAGAGGTTAGCACAGCCACAAAACATGTCTGGAGCGACACAGACTGTAATGGAGGAGTAGTGTGAGCAGACCATGATGAAATATCGGTGAAACTAATGAGTTTTTGGATGATTAATGCAGTTTTAGGAGCGGCGCTATACATGCCCTATGTGCTACCATTATATGGATGTCTGCCGCTCGACTTTGGATCTAAATATCTCCCGAAGTACTGTTTGGATCAGGAAACCCTTCTGGGTGAGTATATTGTTCTACTTCATTCTATAAACAATGTGAAAGCTGTAGAAACCGAACTTTTCCTTTCATGCTAACAATGCATTACTACAGACTAACTTTACTGATCTTCCATTGAAGAACCTCTTGTACATGATCCAAAATCCTTTTTTTTCTGACAGGCCAAATCTGTTTTTGATCATATAATGAAATTACTTTAAAATATATTTTATATGTACTTAAAGAAGTCTGAGGAATAATTAACTATGTGAATCCAGTGCTTTAGTGCTGGAAATGATCAAGCTCCAGCACTAAAGCACTGGTGTGTGGTGGTGCTTATGATCTGCTGCTTTAATTATCTTTATTTCTACTAGAAAAGTCAAACATTAACAGCTCACAGACCGATGCAAACAACATGTAACAGACGCTCACTCAGTCTTTTCTATTGATTCTATTGATGACATTCAACAGACTTTACTACCATTTGTTCACATTACACAGAAGCAATTGTGCAACTATTTACATGTTATTTCAAACAATTAATGTCATATAATTCAGTTATACTGTGTTACATTTAGTTTGCACTGTAGTACTAAGTAGCACAGATGCTACATGACATATGTTTTATGTTGCACATAAGCTCAAACTTTTTGTCATTCATCTTTGCAGACAAGGGTCCCACTGTCCTGAGGTATTGTTAAACCCTTAGTGCCAGTGCCGACTTGGTCTTTTCCTTGGTTGGTAAAATGCAGGATTTTCAGCTGCAAATGTTGCTTACCTTCTGGTCTGTGGTGTTGTGCCACATTTGATGTGTTTTGGGATCATAAGAGAAACACACAATGCTGTGGAACCTTCTGAATCAATCTTTTCAAATCACAGTCAACTCTGACAATATAAAACTGTGAACCCTAGAAGACACCCGAACAGTCAGAGCAGGAGTTTCTATGACAAGTACTTATCCCAAATATATGACCCTGGTTTTCAGCAATATTTCATCACAGTTGTGCAACAAATCTTCTTCTTAATTTGTATTCTCAGCTGTTTAAATGTGAATAAGGTGTCTGCTATGCACAAAGATTTAGTGTGACTGCGATGGCTTCCAGATAGATCATTCCTACTTCAGTTCTGGGTCAGATCCCATGATGTGAACTGCTCTGTGAGTTTCACTGAAAAGAGACAAGTGGAAGGCATTTGTCAAACTGTTCAGGCTGGTGTAGCTCAGCCTGGTAGTGATGGCTGGTTTCTGAAAAGCTCAGAAATGAAGAGCTTTGTTTAGTAATTACTGTGTGTCCTTTAGCAGTCCCTGCATGTCTTTCCACACATGCAAGACTTTTTTTGTTGACATGTTTTGAATCTGCACATGTGTCTGTGTTGTCACCTTTTGTTTTACCGTGTGGCAGAGTGATTGACATCCACAGCAGATTTCTAAGAATAGCACCCCTCAGAGAATGGTGTGCCACTTTTTCAGCTTTTCAGGTATAACTTGACAAAAACCAGGCGAGAAGCAGGGAACAGGCTACGTGGAGGGAATTCACTTTGGCATGACACAAAATCAATATCCCACTGAGAGAAAGGTAACACCAGAGTTTTCCAGGAAACTTTCGAGCCATGACTGTACACTTATGTTGGCACAGTGTCCACACACAGCGTTTACATGAAATAACAGAGTTCTTCTATTTTGTGGTGTTGTAAAAGTTTGTGCCGTGACTTTCACCTTTTTATAACCAGCTTTGTTTGACAGATGTGGTAGGAAACAGAAAAGTTTAGAAATCTGGGACAACACATATCCAAAATTAACTGTGATTTTGACACAAGACAATGGCGGCTCTTGCATAAAAATACTCCACAATGAGAAAACAATCAAACTGAATGTAAGAAGGTAAAAACTTAAATGCAACAACCATGCAAGGGTTATCTGATATCATATAACTGGTTTTTTGAAGACATTTTGAGGCATTTTTGGCCTTTATTGATGGTGGAGAGCACTGTTAAATACAGTACTTGAGTACGTGCAAATGAGGCTATGAGGGGGCCCTCTGTGTGTCACTTAATGACTATGAAGACCTAGAGCCCAAGTTACGGCCTTGCTTTGGCGCAGAAGCAACAATCAGCCTTACGTCAAAATACACCTGCACAGTTGTCTGCTACTGCAGTTGCTCTCTTCCACCTAAATGCGACTGAAATTCTCTTTGTGTTCACCCTTTTATTTATAAACCATTGAAAATTTAGCATAACTCCTTTGCTAACAAAACATTATGTTAATGGTACATCCGGATGTGGTGAAACTATGGTCAGTTATGCTGGGTTGTGAAAATGACTATCAAACAAAGGTCAGTACGCGTGTTCAAATGTAATTTAAAGAGGAGTAAAGCTGGCAATTTAAGTTAATTTGCAGAAATAAACACATGTAATAAACAAATCATTGTATTGTGCAATCCAGTTATGCTTACAATAGGGCACTTGTTGGATTGCATCTGAAATGTTTGTTGTGCTGCAGACACTTTAGTGTTGTTTTAACGAAACACATAAATGGCCAGTTTTCTCTCAATGGATAATACATTTGGCCAAATAAAAAACCTGATCTTGGTATTAACTGTGCAAAAGTTGAAACAAAAACTCTCATAATTTGTCAATGGCATGAAAATCCCACGATGTGTCTATTTCTGCTGGAGCCCCTTGTGTGTAAAGTTTCCGGGCTTTCGCTGCCCTACATGAGGTGATACATGTGTAGCTGGCCTATACACCAGGCTGTTGCAAACAGGTTGTTTTCAGGTCTCCTGTGTGACAACCCTGACTGGAATAACACCTAGTGTCTGCTGCCCCACTGGAGATAAGACAAACAACTTGGAGCTCTTCTCTGTCTTGTTCAACCTCTGACACATGCTTTATCATTCCTGCTCCTAGAACCTTTTCATTTATTTATTTCCTATCTTTCATTCACACACAGTCTCTGTCAATCCCCTCCCTCTGATACAAAGCCACTTCAAGCAGCGACTACTCTACTCCAGTTGTGTGACCTTCAGCCGGAGCTGGCAGGGGGCCTGGGGACTGTGGTGAGCTCGCCTTTCATCGGGTTTCTCATATTGTTGTTACAGTGTGGCTTACAGTAAAAATAACACTTTGCTCCTACCACAACCCCTCGACCTGGATATAACCCCCGAGCACAGCAGAAAAGGGGTATGAATAAGTCATAACAAATGGGGTGGGTAGGAAACAAAAGCTAATCTCATGGTGCAGCTCTGGCACTGAGCATAAATGTTCGATCCATAACTGCAGAGTGGCGCCTTCAGACTAAACAGTTCTACACCACAAGTGAAGAAATATAATATTTTTCTTCCTGCCTGTTTTCACTCACAGGTTGTCATACATGGCAGCCTGGTCTGAGGCTCAGTGCACAGTGTTACGATGCTGTATGTTCCTCTGTGAAAGCAGTCCTGGATGTTGCTCTTTAACCTGTTGTTTGAAAGTGGCAGTGAATTTGTGAGGTAGCATGAAAAGTAGGAACTCCACGGGACGCCGGTGAGAGCCATTAGAGAATGAATGGACACTTTCGTTCAGGCTTTTAAATATAAACAAGTACTTTTAACAGCATACAGTAGTACTTGAATGAGATATGATATAATGAATAATATAAGTTGTACTTTCTCATTTTCTTTACATTTCATATGAAGACCTAATTTTAACACCTACTGCTGGGTGCTTTGTTCTAATTCAGTGTAAAGCAAACACTATACATTTCCTTTGGGTCATTTCATGCTCACATGGCAGACCAAGGCCGGGTTAAGTTGTGATGTTAGAACACTATATTGTGCAGTCCTAACACTGACTTTTAAACTCACTGGAAATGACATTGTGAAATCACCTTTAAGCAGAGCTGTGAGTCTCTGATCGTCGGGACCACTCATAAAAATACACATATAGTCCAAGACTCAAGCCCCTTTTTATACCTCAGTGCAGCAATTTCCCACTTCACAACAACTCCTCACTAAGAACAGTGAACTAAATGTTCTGTAAATCATGTTAAAACCATTTACAAGAAAGTCATACCCAGGAATATAACTCTTACTTAATGCAGCGTGCAAGCAGCTAAGGGGCGATGCAAAGAGAAACAATGGTCAGCAGTCTTATCCCTGCCACAGTGTGCTTAAAAAAGGCTTCTTCAGTGAGATGTTTGTGCATCACATAAGGGAACAAAAAGCAGTTGTAGAGCAGTAAAATGAACTACTGTGCTCACAATCACACTATCACTGCTGTGACATGTGCATGTATCCAAAGTAGCAACAACAACATATTTAAGAAGCAAACTCCGCACACACAGCCAGGAGAAAGCCCAGGGATAAATACACACTGCACAAATACAAAAATGCATGCAACTGTCTGTTTGCTTGCGTGGCTCTTTCATTTGTTTAAGGTAGTAATAAACTCTGACAGAATAAGAGTACAGTGTGTGTTCCTATTATGGTGCTACAGCTGTTTCTCTATTCCTTTCACACATCACTGAGCCTGGATAACAACTTCACCTCCATGTAAGTTTTACAAATCTGCTCTTTTTTTTCTTTTTTTCTCTTCTTGCGAGTAACATCCTACAACCCTGCGTGTCTCTCTGCTCTCCCTCTGCTGACTCTGTTGACGTCTGACATACTTAGTGATCCCCAGGCCTCACTATTGGCAACCCTCTGTGTCATTTGTGAGCATTTAATGTCATCCTTTATTTGTTTGCCACGCTGCAGCATGTAAGGAAATGTAAGGAAAAAAAACATGGCAGAAACAGAGCACAGGAGCACATCCATATTATCAGCCCTCTGCAACATCATACTGGAGGCTATGTGATCCTCAGTCATCAATCCTTATAAATACCCAGAGTTGCCACATAGTCCGCCTGCACAGCAAGACAGTCCAAGTATGGCATCTATGTTCACACATCATAAGCGAATGTGAAGTGCCACACAGCATTTGTAAAATGGAATCATTAGAAGGAAATTAAAGGAAATGTGAGTCGCTACGAGAAGCTCGAACCGAAGCCAGACAGCAGGCGTAAATTTCCTTCAAATGAGTATTTAGTTCGGCAGGAGATGTAAACTATTGCTTAATTCCTGCTCCTCCTATGGGCTAGTAAACTCACAATTACCTCATGAAGTTCTGGTTCTTTAGTTTATTTAGAACCACAACTTCGTGAGGTAATTGTGAGTTTACTAGCCAATAGGAGGAGCAAGAATTAAGCAACAGGTTACATCTCCTGCCGAGGTTGATTTTTCTGTCTGCATCAATATTTTTCAAGCTATATTTTGTCAGTAAGAGACCCGGAAACACTGAAAGCTTGTTTTTGCTGTGTTGGGTTCATCTGTTTGTCAGGGACTGAGATTGATGTGGAAGCTAAAGCTGCTGCCACTGAAAACAGACTTGCTGTGAATTTCCAGCAAAACTGTGAAGATGTGGAAATTGAAGGTAAGCTGGATTTTGTTGTTGCTGCTTATGCTCACAGGCATTGTGTACATTCATTACAATGTGTAATAATTCCTCTGGAGTCGTAAAAAGGACAGCTACATAAACAGATTCTCTAAGGAGCCTTCACTGGATAAGATGTTTTTGTTTGCCCAGTGACAAATAGGACACTTTAGGAGTGCTGTTTGGGATGATGTAGCTTCTTAAAAAAATGTATATATCCTTAATTGTGCTTTCCATGTCTCCCCGACATGATAGAATACTTTTATGCACCACACAGAAGGTTCCTGGTTGTGAGGCATCTCCCTCTCCTGTCTTTTTTTTACTGCAAGCCACACTTGATAGAAATATACAGGACTGTGATGGAGACCCATAATTATGTTTTTTTAAGCTACACTTATATCCACATTACAAGAAAGGCAATAGACCAGATAAACACAGTATGATAACACTTCCTGTTTGTTGTTTCTCAAAATAAAAGCCTGTTTTGACATTCCTGTAGAGAAATTCTCTTGATTTAGATGAAATTATTTTATTCTATTTTTTTCCAGAGTCAAATATTAATTTAATCAGGTCAACCAAAGGGAGATTTATTTTGGTTCTTGCAGAAAACTGACACTGTTAATCCAACGTGCAGCACACATGCCTATGAAGCTGCAAGCCAAAGCTCTTACAGCTTCAAAGTTTGTCCTCAGAAACACTAAATGTAAATGTAAATATGAATTTAATTGAAAGTTACAATTAATTTTCAAACTGGACTAGATAGGAACTAGAACTGGTATTACAGGTTAATAATAATTCCTTGCTCTGACTGTTTAAATGTGAGCTCATTCTGCAGCACTAAAGTACCGATGGTACTATTTTCCTTAATCTCCACACAGCCGTCATCTCCTCAGACATCTGCAATCATTAGCCCTGCTGGCACTCAAGTCTCAGTGAGGGAGCATCAGGGGATAAAAAAGGATGCCTCCATCTTCTTGGGACTGATTGCTACAGTATCCTTGACCTAATCTGAAAGTAAAGGCCATGCTCGATCTCATGGATGTTAATATAATTTGCTGTGATTTTCTGTCAGCTATCCTCAGTGACATAAAACAAAGAATCACCATGGTGCAGCTGTAGCTGTGCAGATTCCTAAACTGTGAAAGTGATGTTCTTAGCAATACTGTCTCCTCAACAATTGGCTATCAAGCAAAGCATATCTACAGTTACTTTTTCTATTTATAACCTTTTGTTACTAAGAAAGTTTTGCAGCACAGTACACACTGAGCATGTTGACCCAAATACTAAATTAAGAACAGATAAATGCATCCAGGGCAGTAACGTGTCATATGTAGAAACCAAAATGTTAACAAATACACCACTGACATCTCTGCATTGTTTTAAACATAAGCTAAACCTCAAATTTTACATAATTGAAAACTCATTACAGTGCAGTAAAAGTAAATACATTAACTCTCTAAAACTTGAGACTGGGATTAACAATATGTGTGCCAATTCTGCAGCAGACAAAAACTACAGGTTTTTACGAACCAACTGCAGCACAGTTAAATAAAAACAAGAACTTCACAACAATGCTAGTGAAACATTTTTCAATAAGCTGAAATACAGCTGCATTGGACTTAAAAATGTAAGATTTGACATCCAAGTTCATGTGTTCAGTTGAGGTCACTATTAAAAAGTATTTTAAAAGCTTTTCTTGCCATTCATTCATTTATTTTCCTCAAAAATGATCTGATGCAAGCTTCAGACATGGAGCCATTCTGACTGCAGTACCAGGTCCAATAGTTTACTAGTTTCATACAAATACAGAAATATATCTCCTGTTAAAAGAGTAAGAGCTGCATCACTTTTCCTAACATGCAAGACTCCATATTTGTGCACAGACAAACTACCTTACAGGTGTTTCATGATTGAAATGAACTGTCATAAGTTAGTTTAATCAAAAAGTAGAGGGACAGAGATTAATCCTCCTGACACAAGTGATGTGAAGAGAATGTGGAGAATGAAAATAAATGTAAAATCATGTATGTTAAAACAGAAATATGATTTTTTAAAAGAAAAATTCATAATGCTCTCATATGGGTATAATAATAGTTTGACTACATTGACGGTTCACCTTAGAAACACACAAATACACAATTCACAAGAAACAGCTGTGAACATCGATATAAGCCATGATCTAGAACGATCTGTTCATCTCCACAACCGCAAAAGATGTCCACACCAAATAATATAATTTATTGTTTCTACTGTTTTATGCTTGAGAGCCACAAACAGCATGGTACAAAATAAAAAGCAATGTTTTCACACATACATTTAAACGTAAATAAGTTTTCCTGAGAAAACAGCCAGTTTGCTCATTGATTTCTTTCATCCAGACCTCAAACTTCAGTTCACACATTCTAAAGCTCAAACTAGCTAGCTTGAAAATTAAATAAACTCCATCTGTAGTAGCTCTGCTGGTTCAGATTCTGCACTAACCGTTATGCATACAGATGATATCTACTTCTGAGACATGAGCTGTAGATAAACAAAAAATGTCAAAACCAATCACTCTCTTTTGAGCTTTTTATCTGCTGTTACTTATACCACTCCAATAATACTGTACATCTCAAAATAATATTAAAAATGTCTTCACAAACTATGAGGTTTTGATCACAAAATCATAAAAATCAACAAATCCCCAATAATGCTGAACCCGCAATCCACTTTTCTAAAATTCCTTCTATATACACCACTTTGAGCTGTAAATATCAATGGCTAACCTCTTACTGCTATGAATTGAAATAAATTCATACCTTGAACATAAAGGATACAAAATGAAACATACCCTACCTGATAGTCTGATCAGGGTTTTCCCAGCCTGAGCGTACTGCCAGCTGTGGTTATCCAGCACTGCCATTGTTAAACCAAAGCCAGCTCTCTACCATCCCAATCAATCTGAAACCACATTACACCCTACACAGGTCCAAAGTGGTTAAATTCTGACCGATTCCTCTTTTCTGACAGAACCATTGTGGCATGGCGAGGGGAAACCGAACAACAGCCTTGCCATATAATGGCCAACGCCCCGCCACCCACCGAGCTGCAGAAAGCCAAAGGCACTGCCAGCTCCTTTCTGCCTTCACCAACTGGCTCCTTTTTTTTCACCATGTCCCCCGGTGTCAGTAACCCCTCCCCAAAACAAGATTTAGGAACAAGTGCTGATTTGCATTTAACAGTTTCTCCCATGTGTGGCTGGCTGGCTACTCACAGGCAAAAAGTTAAGCCAGCCAAACAGTTGTCGCTGGTGGATTTGTGGTTGAAATAGGCTTTAGTAATGATTGGTTGTAATCTTCTCTCCCACTAATGCTCAGACGGTGACTGTGAGTTTTTACAGAGGGGCACTATCAGGACCCCTGATCTGAATAATGTCCCCGTTGTTATGTTGAATCTTGTGAAGTACACATTAGGCACCAACTTTATGGATAGTGGTACAAAAATGTGTCACTGTATTTTCTTTAATTATAGAAATATTTTTATCCATTTTTAAAATTTTACTTCAAATGAAAACAAATCATACTTATAGATGCAGACTTGCCATTTTTCAAAAACTCTTAGCCACTTTTAATTTGGAACAGGGTCATGTTTACCACAACTAACTGACTGGATGAAGCTGCCCTATGTTTCTAAAAACTGTTAAATTCATGACCATGAAAAATCTAAGTAGGCAGACACTTATCCAAAAACAACAAGCATTTTGACCTTTTTCCAATTTTGGATAATAATTTCAAATTTTGAATTTAATATCAGAAACACCTTTTCAATAAAGTTCAGACAAGGTCATGTTTACCATATTTTCATAACCAGATGTATTTTTCTAATTTTCAGCAATTCACAACTTTAACATTATTTTGTAACTGTTAAAACTTTTAGCATTCTGTTGTTAATGTCCTGAAAAATACATTTTTTTTTACTATTGCTGTTGTTAAAAGGGGCCTGTGGAGTTGAAGAATACAACACTTTCTACTAAACACTCAGTCCACACAGAAATGCAATATGGTTCTCTAAAGAAAAATTCCCTGAAAACACTATGATTTTTCTTTCCTGAGGTTTATTATGTAATTAGAAAAGCACTCGGAGAGTGCAGACCTCCACCAGTGCCACAGTTCTCACTCATATTGTGATTTTCACCATAAATATTAGTCCCACCCTTATTTGACCTAAATATTTAGATTCCTTGACCATGAAAACATACCATTAGCAATTGGATTCATAATGATATCTATTTTAGTTCAGTAGTTATTCATGAAAATCCCATTTTTTGTCATTGCGGATTCAGACGGTGATCCAGATCACTCCTGAAGTCTCATCATTTGTTCCTTGTCCCAATCTGGACATTTCCTGAAAATTTCATCGAAATCCATCCATAACTTTTTGAGTTATCTTTCTAACAGAGAAACAAACTAACTAACTAACAAAAAAACAGACGCCAGTAATCACATAACATAAACATATCATTATTACCTCCTGGCTGAGGTAATAATGATAGCTCCAGCCTTCACCTACATGTGTGTTTTATGGTTGTCACAGGCAGGTCCCATGACAAAAGCCTGCACCCCTCCTCCCCTTTCCATCATGCACCGTTTAGGCAGTCAGTCATCACAGTGCTCTTCATCGTATGGTTTAATAACCTGCCCACCCCCCCTCAGATACAATCTTTTTAAAAGGGGAGGGGGAAAGAGCTGCATTTGATCCTCTACAGATGAAAATTTTTCATTTAGACATCAAAACAATGAGTTAAACTGTCAAAGACACCAGAGCATAATTCAAAGAAACATGTGACAAGGTCATATTTACCATTCATTTTTACAACTAGGGACATTTTTTCTTGCATTTCATAGCTGTTTCAGTCACTGTCAAAATTTGTTTACTGGCATGAAAATCAATAACGGCATGTTTTTCCTGAAACAATCAGTTTGAACATTTAAAATATCACTTTCGCCATGTTTTGACTTAATATCGATTTTCTGTATTTCTCTTAACCATTTCATTGTTTTGCAATTTTTACTTATTGTCTAAACCTTTCTCAACATGTTTTCATGGCATATGATTAAAAATTACCCCAATTTTTTAAATGGTCTTCTTCTCTTTTTGTTTTTAACTAATCCTCTAGTTAAGTATGAAAAAAAATGAAACTTTATGGCTAAAACGCTAAATACATTTGTTGCCGTGCTATTTTTATCAAGTACATGAGACATTTTTTAAAACCAATCATTTTTTGTTAATTGAAAAAAACAGATGCACACATATCTATCAAGGAATGTACTTGATGTCGCTTATAATATATTTTGTTCTTTTATTGTTTTATTGCTAAGATGTAGAATTTTCATTTTATATGTATACACTGTTTGTATCTATGCATATCTTTGTATCCATAAAACGAAGAGTTTGTCTTCAGACTGTGATATTGTAAAATGTCTTGCGGTAACACTGCTTATGAATTGGTGTGGACAAATAAAGATTGATTGATTCATTCATTTATTTTCATATCAAGTTTCACTTTGACCTTTACTTGAAATCTTGGCATGAATATACAGAAAAATCTTCATCCGTGCTTGAATTCATTGAAAGCAAACTGTCAGAGCCTTTTTCACCCTTTGTAGAGCATAGTTATATTTGATTCAAACACTCGTGCCATCCCCTTTTTACAAAACAGTTTCTTGATTCGAAGCCAGACTCTTTTCAGCTGAGGAAACTAAACAAAGAGCTCATTCTCCGTTTACTTCTAAAGAGAAATTAAGCTTCTTTGTTGCCTCTCAAAGGAAAAGTCAAGGGGGATTACCGTTATTTTTTTTAGAAATGTGCAGAAAGCTTGGATAAGCTCAAAAAATGAGCTTAGAACAAGCGTGGCTCAAAAGCAAGGCCAACAGCAGTCATGATACAGCAAGTTCAGCTCCACTGATCAACATGCAATAACTGCTATACAGAAAGTGTAACAGACACAGGAAAATGTAACACGCAAGAATAGTCGGCTCTAAGGGTCTAATATAAATTTTCATGATGCAGCTCTTTTTCAGGATCACATACCGGCTCTGTTGGCTGTCTGGATCCATGGCTCCAAAGTCAGCCGACCCTTCCTGTCCCTGAGAAAACCCATGTAGTGCAGACGGAACAACATGGTCAGACCAGCCATGTTTTGTGTCATAGATAACAATCCAAACTGTACCGACATGGAAGGAAACAAGCCTCCAAAAGCAGAAATCCTGGCTCATATGCTCTCACTGGCAGAGTTAGGGTGCCTGAGACCTAAGTGTCAAATTTGTCCCCTGATATTTAGATCTTATACTGTTGCGTTGCTGCTGTGTCCATGTCTTGTCTCAGTGTGTAAAAGTTGACAACCCTCTTCTTTTTTTGAGCTCTCTGTGTGGCTAAAAGTAGAGTGTCCCGCTGTGCGTGTGTATGTAAGCAGAGCAGGTCACATATCTGAATGATCTAGTGGAATAAATAACCGAGCGGGATTGTCACCTCTTTAGGGACGGTCAGCTGAGCAGAGACATGCAAACAGATGAGTGGATGTGCAGTAGGTCAAATAATTCTGATTGTAAATGTCTGTGTGTAGGCCTGTCACATTAACACATTTTTCTGGACGATAATTGTCCAAAAATTATTGCTGATAAACAATATAATTGTCAATATTATTTTGAAAGCTTTTTTTTTCATTAATGTAATTATAATATATGTCATAATAAAGGGAGTACACCATATCAAAAGCAATAAACTTTAATTTCTTATGAGTATTTAACGGTAATTGGAATGTCAAGATCATTTACATAAAATAAATTAAACAGACAATATAATAAATGTAAAAAAAAAAGAGAAAAAAAACAATGAAAATGAAATGGACTCTCTTCTAGGAAAAAAATGCATGTAAATTAAAAAAACAATTAAAATAGAACCTGTCTCTGGAAAGGAACAACAAAACTTTTTTGTGATCAAATTTTTATTTGCTTTATCTTTCTGCCTCTCAGCATGCACATACAAATATATTCATGCACAATACAATACAAAAATAAACTAAGTTGTAAAATTCACAGATGTATATAAAAGTGCAATAAGAGTCATGGCGGTATAAAATGTATAAACAAACGAGAGAACTTATAAGGAAGAATTAAAATAAATGAATAAAATAAAGTAATTCTCAATAGTAATAACGAAGAACTAAAGAGATAAATTAACAAAAAAAAAAAAAGAGAGACATAAAACCCATATCAAAACCCACCCAATCCCCAGATCCAGATCCATAAAGTTCAGTCAAATTTTACATCTGAAGTCCACGGAGGATAGTTAAAAGTGCATCCCACGCCTTTATGGCAGAGTCTTTCACTCCATGAACTCTGGCTATTGATAACTCCAAATAGGCAATGTCCAAGTATGTCAGAATCCACGCACGGTAAGAGAGTAAGTGTGGAGGCTTCCAACGAGTAGCCACCAGTTTTTTCCCAGCAGTAAGACCTGCCAGCAAGGCCTTTTTCTTGTCCAGATTTAAGTGCAGGTTAGATAAGTCATTCAAAATAAGTACAGCAGGCAAACATGGTAAGGTAATATTGAACAACTTAGAAAGGTTAAAGGCAATCATCTCCCAAAACTTAAACACAGGAGCACATTCCCCAAAACATATGAAAAAATTACCAATACTTTTAGAAGAACAAAAAGAGCATATGGGGGTGTTTATGACCTTCATTAAATGAAGCTTTCTAGGTGTTAAATATGTCCTGTGAATGTAATTGTAATGTATTTGCTGATGATCTGGATTTCTAGAAGCTAACCTTACATTAGCCCATACTTTATCCCACTTAAATGTAGAACTCAAATCTGGGATATCTTTCCTCCACATCATATCTACAATAAGGGGTTTATAGGAATGCTGTAATAGGAATCCATATAACCTGGAAACTAGCCCACTCGTGCTTCTCGCAGAGTGCAAAAATTTAAATAATGGGTGTGGTGTGAGAGGACTCGTCAAAGGGACACCTCCGTCCTTTAAAGCTGACCTCAGTTGTAAGTAAAAAAAAAAGGAAGTGCGTGGTGTACCAAATCTAACACATATATCCTGAAAAGAAAGTAAACCTGCCTCTCCAAAAATATCACCGAGTGTACATATATTATTTCTTTCCCAGTCAGGAAAACCAATAGGTTGACCACCTATCAGCAATTTGTCGTTGTTAAATATTGGAGAATGTGGGCCCCACCCAGAAGAGCAACCAGTTAACTTCTCAACCTTCCTCCATATAAAAAGCAGGTATGAAATTATAGGACCATGTCTCAGATGGCATTGGTTAAGTGAAATGTTGGAATGCAAAAAGGTAGAAAAAGAATATGGAGCTAATATCTTCTCCTCCAACACCCGCCAGGAGACCTGTGTGTTGGGTTGAAACCAAGTTAGTAAAGGTCTCAATGTGAAGGCCCATTTGTAAAATTCAAAGTTCGGCAGAGAAAGACCACCAACTTGCCTATCTCGCTGTACTGTATTGAGTTTGATACGAGGTCGTCTACCTCGCCAAATAAACCTTGTTATTACTGATTGAAGTTTGCTCCAGTAATGAGAGGGCGGAGGGAGAGGAAGCATAGAACTGAAGAAATTGATTCTGGGCAGTATATTCATTTTAATAATAGCTATCCTGCCACGAAGCGAGTTTGGTATACTAGACCACCTATCCAGATCAGCTACTATTTTGTTAAGAACATTGCAAAAATTATGTTTAATTATTGTCTGTATAGAGGAGTAAATATCAATCCCCAGATAAATAAAATTTTTAGTAACTGGAATAGAAGCAGGAATGGGTGCAATGCTTGTGGCATAATTTAAAGGTAGCAAGGCAGATTTCTGCCAGTTTATTTTAAAGCCGGACAGCCTGCCATAGTCTTCAAAAGTCGTCAATATATGTGGGATACTATGCACTGGGTTATTTAAATATAATAAAATGTCGTCAGCGTACAGTGAGATATGATGACAGGTATTATTAATAGTAATGGGAGAAATTGCAGGGGAGCTGCGAATGGTTTGTGCAAGTGGTTCGAGAGAGAGAGCAAATAACAGAGGACTGAGAGGACATCCCTGTCTTGATCCCCTAGAAATGGGGAAAGGAGGAGAACTAGTTTTGCCTGTAATCACTACTGCTGTTGGATTTTTATAGAGCACTTTTATCATATTTATGAAATTCATTCCGAAACCCATAGTCTCAAGCACTGACCATAGGAAAGGCCACTCTAAGCGGTCAAAGGAACAACAAAACTTCAATAAAAACACACACAACAATAAAAACAATAAATCAAATTGAGTTTATACAGTTCGGGAATTGTTTGTGACTTGTTCTTTCTCCCAGTCAATTCGTACTGTCTGTCAAATGTTTGTAACATTTATGGCTTTTCAAACGTATTGAAGGCTTGCATTTCTTTTGCAATGTTGCAAACGATACTGTCTGTGAGCACACCATTTTGCACTTTTATTTATGTTTCCTTTGCTGACCAATGCCTCAGTAAACGCTGACTGTCAGGACGAAGGCTCTGCTGCACCTCCCCTTTTTCTTCTTCGTCGCCACTACTGTCAAACAAATGCGACATATCGGCTCGTCGGTGTTCAAGAGCTCACACCTTGTTCATTCTGATTAAAACCAAAATGTTCCCACACTTGGGCTGTGGCAGCCAGCATAGGAACCATTGCTTTCGTGCCATCATTCAAGTTAGTGTTTGTTTCCTTGTTACTCCTCTGGACGCTCACTTCAGCTCTCTGTGTGTACATGCAAGTGGCCCCGCCTCCCCCACGAAGATTGCATTAGTGACAGATGCTCACTCCGCTATAAATCAGGAAAATCCGCTATAGAGCCGTTGCACCCCGGTGTTAAGAAAGATGGACAGAGTGAGCCATCTTCTCATTTTGCCTCTTTGCTAGAAAGAGAGGAGGAAAACAAACATGCATGCACGTGTCAGTTTATCGAGGCTGGCAAACTTACCGAGGACGTTTTTATTAAATTGTGCGGTTAATTAATTTATTGATTATCGTGACAGGCCTACCTGTGTGGCTGTAAAATATTTTGTTAGTTTTTATAACACAAGTTTCAGAACAGTAATGTCAATACATAAAGGCATATTATATTGATTTCTAAGGCTTGTTGTTCTCAATACTGTCCATTGTCACAGTATTCAAAATGACATAAAAAAGAGCTCACTATTGAATATAAACAAAGTTGGATGCATTTCTTATTTGTGTGGTTATTCTGCTGTCAAACTAATTTCTTATATAAACCCTTGTTTCCCTGTATATTGACCTTTAATTACTTTTTATCATCTTTAATTCCCCCCTCTATACTCCACGTTTGATCTTAAACATATCATGAGTCCAGCAGAAGAACTTTAGTCTTCTATAAACCACAACATTTTGTTTTATCTTGATCTTTAAACACTGTCAAACTTGCATCTCGCTCTGTTTCTGCAGCAAAAAAAAGAAAGACCACAGTGACTGTTAGAGGGATCGACACAATAAAAGAGCTTTCTTCAGTGTCATGCATCTGTCTGCTTGTAAGCCCACAACAGTACGGTATACAGACTCAGTGGGCAGCCGGCTGAGTCGCATCAACACATCAATGAAGTAGAGAGGAGGAATGCTTTGTACGGCTCAGGGAACACTATTCATCAGCTTCCTCTATCCACACCGAGCTCCGATTGTCCCGCTGCACAACAAAACCAGGCCTATAAACCACAGAGCACCAAATAACACTTGACAGGCAGGGCACAGAGAGGACAGAGAGGGAGAGAGTGAATGTTTGTATGCTCCACTGTGTTACTAACTGCCCGTAGATAAAAAAAAAAAAAAAAAAGACGCCCGCGAAGGAAAGAGGAAGGAGAAATAGTGCTGGAGACAACACCACGTCAGCTGTCCTTCAGTTGTTTCAGACAGCCATGGCCTAAAGCAGATGGGAGCTAAAGTAATGATGTCAGACACTGTGAGAGATGATCAGATACAAAGAGGAAGGATATGTTTATATTAGATTTGTTCCAATGCTGAAATATCTGATTTCACCTCTAATATTGGCTGAAAAATATAGCCTCATGTACTCTATAAAATTTATTTTTCAATTAAGTCTGATTTTCAGTTTATGTATAGATAGAAAACATCCCTCTAACAAACCATCTTTGAATCTTCTAGGTTTTATTTGGGCCTCAAATCTGCACAAGCTGACAACAGCGGTGTAAAAGATCTTCATATGAGAGAAGCATGTTATGGGAATTTTTGCTGATATCCAATAGCATATTCCAATGATCTGTAAGCAGTGGCATTGTTTGAAAAAAAAAATACACTGAAAATGTTCCCTGTTTTCAGAAAAGAAGGCCCTGCCAGTTTTACATGAACACATATTTAAGCTTGAACTTGTTTTTTATATGGCATACATTCTATAACTCATATATATATATATATCTATATCTATATATATCTATATATATATCTATATATATATCTATATATATATATCTATATATATATATCTATATATCTATATCTATATATATATATATATATATATATATATATATATATATATATATATATATAGATATATATATATATATATATATATATATATATATATATTTATATATAGATAGATAGATAGATAGATAGATAGATAGATAGATAGATAGATAGATAGATAGATAGATAGATAGATAGATAGATAGATAGATATACATATTAGAACACAATAATTTAAAAGACTGTAAGACTGCCCAGTACTATTAATGAAACTGCAATACAAAGAAGACCAAGGTAAGGTTATATCATGTGGGCATACTAATGTTTTACATTAAAGAGTAATTAAAAGAGTGAACTTTATTGTCCAGGATGGAAAAAACACTTCTACAATAAAGAAAAGTCCATGCACCTCACAGCAGACCTGTCGTGTCAGCTAAACCATGACCTGAGCTGACTGCAGCACCAACAGAGCACCAGCCGAGCACTGATAATAGGATTATTACCAACATTAGAGAGCACATTGTGCATTATCATAGGATTAAATAAAAAAGCAGACGTTAACAGAACTGTTGTTATTAAAAATGGAGTCTGTATTCTCGTAATTATAAATCTTGTAGCTCTGCAGACAGAGAGCATTAAACATATGAGGAAAACAAAAAATAATTGTAGATAAGCATAACATAAGACAGCACTGACTAAGTATCTGTTTCACTATGTGTTTGTTGGCATTGGTATGACAAGGAAGAACAAAACCCTCACATAAACAAACCTATAATGAAAACCTCTTCAAGTGTTTATGATAAACAAGGAAGCAAACTCTGAAGAAATCATACAAACACGCCTAAACTTTGGAGCTGTGTCTGATTGTCTTCATTGTGACAGTGTGTGTATGTGTGTGCACCTGCAGGGCCTCCAGCTCACTAAAAGCAGAATAGTTCCTGTTTACAAGTTCAGCAGTCAGAGCCAGTTCCCAGAGGAGGACACACAGACACACAAACACAGAGTTTTGGTCATGACTGTAAACTGCTGTTTTTTTCATATATGTGTGTCATCCTATTTTTGGGCCTATGTTAGTACTTTTTTTGCTTGAAACTTCAAAACCAATACAGTCCAGCACTTTCACTTCACTCACAGCCCTCCCAGGTAAAGATAGTTCATCTTTTAGAACAGCTCTGTACACTGTAATGTTACTTCTCCCTACAGACTCATCAAATTCAACACGGGGTACAACCTGTGACCACAAGTCACAGCTCATGGACTTACTGAAATTAAATAAAAAAATAAAAAAAAGTATTTGTGAGGTAGATCTGTTGATACATTCAAGAGACATCAAGACAAGCCAATCTAAATACTGTAAATATTTGACACTTGCTCTTACTCATGCACTATGGACAGTGATAACAGGATTAGAGTACTGCCAGAAAACATGACCAACACAAGAAGCTTCAAATATTCAGTTCAGTGTACTTAATTTTCATTAACCTAGCGGTCATTTTAGCAACACTGCAGTAACCATTAAGTGATCAGAGGCCTCTAAGGAAAGTTTAGTAACAGCTTAAATATGGTGTTCAACCTGGATGGCAGGCTTATGTTGAAAAATGGGGAGAATTAGTTAAACTGACTTGTAGAGAGAAGTATTTTGGTTTGTTATTTGGATTTGATTACAGTATGATCTAATATGAAATCCTTGTAACAGATAAAACTAATTTTTATGAAAATACATTTTTTATTATGGGGAATTCTATATCCACAAATGTAGATTTTTCAAAATTACTCCTTATTTTTATTTTTATCGACATCGAATTGTGATGTCAAAGAGACGTCAAAATGTAGCGTCAGATAGACGTTGAAATGTAACATCAGATAGACGTTGAAATGTAACGAAGAAATGTAATGTCCTATTGTTGTCAAAATGTAACGTAGCGTTGTATCTGCTTTGAAATGTAACGTTGTATCATCATGGAAATGTAAAGTATCAACGTTGAAATCTAACGTCAAAGAGACGTGGAGTAGGTAACGTCCTATTGATGCTGAAAGGTAACATCGAATAGATCTTGAAATGTAACGTATTGACATTGAAATGTGATTTCCAATAGACATAGAATTGTAATGACGTATCGACGTCGAAATGTAACATCAAATAGACATCAAAATGTAACGTTGTATCGTCGTCAAAATGTTACGTCAAATAGACGTCCAAAAATAACATCAAATAGATGTAGAAATGTATGTATTGACATCTATTCGAAGTTGAATCCACGTTGAAATGTAACATCGAATAGACGTCGAAAGGTAACCTCCTGACAACGTTGAAGGGGTTCAATGATTTCCAGACTTTGTTTCAGTACTTTTTGAACATTTTGAGCACACTGCAGCAATACTGGGATAATAATGATAACTGTGATCATTTTGGTCACAATAACCAATACATGAAATTTTCATCCCGTTACATCCCTAGTACTGATAGCCCCTCAGTTGAGCACACGTCCCTCAGTAGGATGATGGAAATTTCTCTGGATAAACTGGACGTGATAGGGGCCAATGACTCCTTAATATCCTGTCTTTCTTTATCACCGTCTTACCTTTTCTCTGTGGATGCATTTTCGGGAAGACCATAACAATGACCAGACAATGATGTGTTATATACTCACACAGCAGACTGGGAACTACAAGCCATGGCTCTGTAGCATGAGCCAGGAGGCTGCTGGTGGATCCCATGGCTCTCTGCTGTTTTTACAGCCCTGAAAACAACTCGCTTGTTCAAACAGGGAGCCACGGGACGAGCGGATGGAACATCTGACCTACATGAACATACACACATGCAGGGATAACACTCATAAAATACAGGCTGATGGTCACTAAGAGAGGTCCCTAATATGGGGTAAAAATAAGAAGTTTTTTTCAGTTTTTATTCGTAATTGCGCAACTCATAGAGAGGCAAATATGTGGTCTTTTTGGAGCAGTGGTTTGTTTACAGATATGTAGATGTGTTATAGCAGTGTTCCTGCATCGAGAAATACTTCACACCAGTTTAGCTTCTTCCAAATCTAATCTCTTGTTATTTCCAAATTTTGCAGAGGCTCCCATGAGTCTTGGTTTCTGACCGTTCACAGACAAAAAAAAAGCAGCTGAATAACAGAGAACTTGAGACAAAAGAGAGAAGAGACAGGAAAAGAACAAGAGAGATATACGCAAGAAAGAAATATTTCTTCAAGTCTGACTGCTCCAAATATAGGATGCTCCCCTCAAGCCATTTAATTGTAGGTCTTTTTTATGACATTGAGGCCAAAACTCTGAAAAACTAACACAGAACTTACTCCACCCAAACTTTTTATAGATGGAAACCATACATAGCCACATTATTCTCCATGTTTGCATCTTCATGATCTTTATGAAACTAAGAAATTCATTCCAGCGCTGCTGGACCTCATATTTTAGCAAGATTATTTATCTAGTTTTAGGTCACAAATATGTTATCAAGCTCAATGTAAGTCACTTCCACCTGGAAAGTTCAAATAAATATCTAACTTTGCGGTATTAAGATTTTAAGTAGTGGCTTTGGTTCCATGTAACAGTAATAAAGATTAAAAATTGATTTAATTGACTTTTTTAGTTTAAAGAAAAGGTATAGAAGTGCTCTCTAAATAATAATACTTTAGTTAAAAGCCTCCTGTACAACAGACTTTGAGAGCATTTTGATATTAAACTACAAGAAGACAAAAACTGCTTTATCCCAAACAAGTAAGAGAAAAATTAGAGAAACCATTATTTATGTATTTATATAAAGTGGGCAAAAAGAAGATATTCTACTGTCAGAAGCATGCTCAATCAAAAGTTTTAACTTCAAGAAAAATTGGTAAAACAACAAAGTCAAATAGCCTATCTTGAGTACTGGATATTCAGCTACTTTTGTTTTCATATAAATTAGCCCATGTCTCTTTTTGTAGCTTATAAACTGCAGTTAGCTGTAATATTTTGGATCTTGTACTTTAATATGCCTCAGTGTTTAATTACCAAACATAGAATAAAGACATACTGATAGAACATCTACATATAATATGCATTGCATCATTGATCTGAATCCTCAATCTGAAAAAGCCAAGTAATTTGCATTTAAATATTTGTGTAAAACTAAACAAAACTAGGCCTTACAAAGTACTTGGATGTGCCCTATCATTTTTACCAATTTAGTCATAAAAGCAAGCCAAAGATTCCTTGTTAAGAGTTTTCAAAGTGGCTGTTTTTAATGTGATTCATATTGTGCTGCTGTAAAGCAGGTGCCTCGTCAGTAATTTCTCCTGCAGCACCAATCTCAAGTTCCAGCAAACTCTCATGGATTGTCATTCTAGTGTATTCAACTCAGGAATATCAATCTTTAGTATGAATACAACTGTGTCCTAGCACATTCAAAGGGGAGGTGTGTATATGTATGTGTTCATGTTTGCTATTAATAAAACCTGACCATAGTACTGCTGCAACCGGCTATAGCCAGCACAAGCACATAATAAAAGCTTTATTATTTAACAGATATGGCGGGAAGTATTGCCAGGGCATCTTGTAGTTAAGGTGACAAATAGCAACCACATTGAACAAGCATGGGAGGATAAAAATGTATATTTGTATTGTAATATGTTTGTAAAAGTTGCCAGTGAAGCAGGGCAACTGTACTGAACAGACTTTTTTCATCTCAGCATTTCTTTGGTGAAACATCAAATAAACAACTATCAGCATCACAGTCTGTTCTGTAGGCTATGAAATCCTCATCTAAAAATAAAAGGGTATAAAGCATCAACTCTCAAAACATCACACCTGCAAAGTCATTAAACCTGATTTATTCTGTGCTGCCTCAGCCATGTGCAAACAAAATCCCCTGACTGCTGTGTGCATGAAGTCACCGCTGCTCAGATATTCAGCTGAGGGCCAGTTTGTAATTGCATTTGTAAATATCTGTAACTTTGTTAAATGTGCTGCTGCCTGCCAGGACATTCTTGTATATCAGATATAAACCTCAATGAAGGTTTCCTGAGTGAATATTTTTAAATTAAAAATAAAAAGGAAGCTCTCATGTACAATCTCATACACACTGGCGTATATATGATCCATTGCATTTTCAGTGCAGTAAAAAAAAATAAAGCAAACAAAAGAGGAGGAAGGAGGGAGGCACTGAGAGAAGAGGGACTAAAGCCAATTACAACTCCCTGCACTCCTCCACTAACACAGTAGGGGTCACTAAATCCCCTTATCAGTAAAACTAACTTGTTCAAAGGCAACAACTTAAAAAATGCAGTAAAAATATGTAAGTAAAGCCATTGTGAAAACCCTGATATGCAACATAAATGTATGCTTTAATTTTTTAGCATGAATTGTCTGCCATTGTATCTGCTTTAGAAAGAGAAGTTCAAATCATAGACACTTAATCATCATGTAATATCTTTTTTGTATTATCAATCAGGGAAATGTGGGGAGCAACTAATCAAATACCATGCCCACCAAGAAGTTTGTAACTGTAATGGTGCTTAAAGGGATAGTTTGGGATTTCTAAAGTGGGGTTGTATGAGGAACATAACATTGGTCAAAACATAAGGGACAAACATAAGCTCTCAGTATGTACCCAAATAATCATCACAGATGATAGGGCTGTACATTGCTGCAAATGGAGTCATCCATTCTGTTTAATTTCAAAAGTTTTGGATGAACACAACGACTAACGACTAAAACATATTAGGATGATTTATGACTTTTCATGTGGCTCCTCTGTTTTTTCTCCTTTGAGTTTGATAAATGGTCAGTCTGGTGTAAATATACATGTATAAATGTTGATTACAGCATGGAGGCTCTGCATCATAAGGCTGCAGACTGCAGAGGCACATTTAAAAGATGCTGGTATCCTCTGATCCTTTCATAGTCACTCTCTTTTTTCATCCAGATGGACAGCATGACCTCATGATTTACATACCTGTAGCAACAGGTAATGTTGGTTAATCCTTTATCTAGTCCCCATGGCAGTTTTCCCCATTTTTCAGTCAGACCTGCTGACTCCCCATCCACAGAAGATCTTCCTGTGTACTCTAATGCATCAATTGTTGTATTCACTATTTTTTTTTCCTAACATTAAAGAAGCTGATTGGCATTGCTGACATAAGGACATGTTGGCTGTGCCATGTACCCAACAGCTTACAAGTGGAAAAGTAAGTTGTTACCAATAATCTGAATATAGTGCAGAAAGCCCCTGCACTGTTTATTTGGTTGTTATCACACAAAATTCTCAAAATCACACAAATTTGGCAGCACCATTAGCAGCAATATACCTAGCTCAAAAGGAGAGCTGCTGTCTTGCTGTCTGTCAGTGTGGCGAGTGTTGACGCTCATGCCATGTGCTTCATACAATCCAACTTCAAAAATCCAGAACAATGCATTTAACCATTGCCTGAAGTTTGGGTACATTTTTACCCATTTGACATGTGACTGTCGTAAAACACCTAAAACTTCAGAGCTTAAGCATGATATTTAAGAGCCTCTAAAATGCCATGGTACACTAAAACAAAAACTGATATTGCACGTTTTCCTTCATGAAATAATATTAAGCAAAAGGGATGTAAAAATCTGAGTGGGCTATCACCTGTATCAAAACAATTGAGGGTGAGTAAAGACCAGAGTGCAAATAATGGAGAACAACCAATAGACACCCCTGCCAATGCTATTTTCTACTGTATAAATTGAAGAAGGTAATAAAAAACTGCAATTCATTAGATGTGGTCACTAAACAGGAAGGCAGCTTTTCTTGCTTGTAGTAAAATTTTGCTCAATGAAGGAGAAAATCTTAAAGATTGATTGAAATTAAACTACGAAGGCAACAAAACTACACAAACACTGTAAAAGTTTAAATGATGTTTTCTATACTTTTTGTGCCAACTCACAGCATGTAATCATGGAAACAGGAGATGATTAAGAATACTAGCTGTGAACCTACTAATAACTAATTAAGTCTTACAGAATGACGTGAATATGACACTCTATGACAAAACGATGGTACAGTTTTCCAATCAAGGTAGCATCAAAAATACATCACAGAAACTGTCCGTAATGTCTACTTCCTCCCTCAAACTACTGTCTAGGCCAGTTATAAAAAGTCAAACAGACTTCCTTTCCAAATCACAGTTCATCTTTTTGCCAGAAGAGCTGATCAAAATAGATGTTGGATAAGGGTACTGTCAGAGCCAATACTCATATTAACGTCTAACTGATCAATCAAGAACAAACAAATGATGAGTTATTGTTCAATCTTGTGGTAAAGAAGTTTAGATTACAGTGTGTTAGGAAAAGGAGGCTTGAGGAACCAGTGGTGAGAAATTTTACCTTCAATAATATTCCTCAGTCCCATTTCATGCTTGCAATGTAAATGTCCTGGAAATATCCTGAGCAGTAAAACAAGACGAATAATTATTTACCAATGCAATAAGAAATAAATATTTAGAAAACTAAACATAACTAATCATGGTGTGTGTTTTTTGGCAGAGGATATCAGGGAAGACAATGGACAAGCGACACTTCAGACTGTGGTTATAAATTCCATTTATGGGGGGATCCACCTAAGCTAATTTGAGTTTTTGTACACTGCATTGGTTGGTTCATACATAACATGCAAGCTAATCTGCCCAAAATCGAATGATCCCTTAAACCATCCTGCATGATTGCATTTGCACCCTGACTAATCAGATTGAATGAAATGTAAATCTTATTTCATGAAAAACAATACACTGTGGGATCAGAGGGATATTTTCGATTAAACTGTCTTGAGTACGTTCAGCTTGATTAGTAAATAATTACCTCTTAGCTTGCAAAAGAAAGGTAAAAAATATTTTGCTCAACCTAATTACAAGTCTCATTTCTATACATCAGTGTATACAATATCAAATGTTCATTAGGATTTGATCTTTTTCTGACCTAATTATCTTATTCATTAAACCCTTACAGGCCCCTTTAGGACCTCTATCACAAGCAACATCATTAGGCAGGGGCAAAACAAATAAAAAAGGAGAGGGTATTTCAAGCACAGGTAAGTACACTGCGTATACGTCTGTTGTGTTGTTTGTTGCCAGAAAAAAATGGATAAAGGTAATGGCTTACAACTGAAATTCTCAAAGTCTTCCTCTATTTGTCCATAAACTGCTTATTGTGACACACTTCATCCATAGAGTTAGAAACCTTACATTAGGGATGTGTATTGATAAAAATCTGGGAATATGATGTGTTTTACAATACATGACTGACCTTAGGATATATCTAAATACTACATATTGCAATAATACAGACAGGACATTCTAAATATTCTATTTAAAGATGTTTTTGTAAAAAACTTTAAGAACGCACAAGCATAGTTTTCTATAATTGTCCATTTTGAACATAGTTCTTCAAATAACTAACAGTATGTGCTGTGCTAAGCTAGGCCATCAAAGGTTTAAATCCATTTCTGATGTAAAAGCATGAATAGATTTCACAAGGAGAGCTTAGAATAATGATACCATGACACTGAACGCTGTGTTGACTGAAATGTGTTTAATGAAACACCAGTTCGCTCAAGCAGTAGCAAGATAAATGAGCATGGAGAATAAATGGCAATGTGATAGTAGCCCTGTTAGCGATAGCTCTACTGTTCAGCCCCACCCCCAATGTTATAAACATGAACCTTTGCTGGAGGGTAATTGAGACCATGACTCGCATGCATTCATTATTAGCTTACAGACCAAAAATAGAGAGTTGTGATGCTGCTGAAGTTGCTCTAAGTATAGAGCAGGGTTTAAAAGGATGTAAATGCAATCAGTGAAACATACATGTGTGACCAATATGAAAATGGACCACAGCAGGTGGAAAATATGAATTTCACACAATCTATGTACAATCCAGAAAAACAGGCAGTGGATGAAATGCATGTACAATCAGACACACTAAATCATCTCCCATATTAAATGTTATATTATTAAATTCTGCAGAGTAAATAATACTTACAGTGTTCAGCAGAGAGGATCTGAATGGACATGTCTTCAGCTTGTCTTTACTTCCACTGCACGCCACAAGTACTGATCAAGACAGCAAGCAGCATGACAGCTAAGGGACGTTTTCATCCATATATAAGGAGAAGAAAAGATCTAGCTGACCACTTCATCATGCACGCAGGTTTCAGAAAACACTGTCTTCTACTCTTTATTTTCTCCAGCATCAACATGGCATAAAGCAAACACCTTGAGAAGGTGTCACCTTTTATCAATGGCAGTCATTTTGACACTGAGGCTATCCTTACACAAGGGTGCAGGAATCAATTTCTTTAAGAACAACGATGAAAACTGTCAAATTTCTAATCAATTTGCAAAGATTAACCAGAGATTTTTAGGACACAGCATGATAATCCTACAAGGCAAGCCAACAGACTTTCTACTCTCAGTTCAGATAATGAATTTTAATCGTCCGTTAGCACTCCTGCAGTAGCACCGCTACCAAAACCTGCAAACACATCCAGCAAAGAGGATGGAGAGGCTGTGGTGGTGATATTCCCCCTGTCCCTGGAGCAGTCAAGCATCCTTTATGTCCCTTGAGTCAAGGAGCAACCAGCACTCACTCACACAACATCCCCCGCCCCACCCTTTAATGTCAAGCCCCTCCCTTAATGGTCTTTTTAGATGAGCAATTGGCTGGTGCACGGGGAAGAGGTTGACTGTGATTGGACGGGTGACAGAGCGGAACCTTGCTTTCCTATGCATCAGTGCTCTCCAGGAAAAGATCAGGGTCGAGGAGAGAGGGAGAGAGAGAGGACAAAGATGATGATGATGTGGTAATGATGAGAGGGTTGGAGGAAAATAAGGAGAACAGCGGGATAAAGAGTGAAGAAAAAGACAGGCATAGGAGGGTGAAACTACAGTACTCTAACTATGTCTGTTTTAATGCATCCATGTATAGAAATATGAGGGCTGATTATGATTATTCAAAACAATGAATGAAAAGATGTGCATTCATATTTACCATCTGTCTTTGTAAGAGCAGGTAGGCTCAAACATCAATGTTGAAGAAAACAAAACTATAACTACTGAGCTCAATATTTTTGGGTGCTGTCAAACCATTTCAAGTATGGTGCTTTCAGTTTTGTCACATTGATTACTATGTCTGCACATGGGATGTAAGGCATTACCAGACTGAAGAATTAAGGTGAAGGCCCTGACTATCCAAATTACGCAACGGTTTCACAAAGTCTTGATAAAATTGTCAAAATCAGGGCAGAAATCCTGGACTAACAATTGACACCTATAGCTGCCCATTGCAAAGTGTTATGGTGTGAAGCACAGGGGTCTTCTCATGCCCGGCGCCTACATTGGTTGAATAGCAAATAATCATACGCTCTCATTAGCGCCCTGTGGTGTTTTGTCTGGAAATGAGAAGTGGTCAGCTGCAAAGCTGGCATGACCCTAACTTTTGTACACAGAAAATGACCGTGCTTCAAACCTCCTCTCACCTGGTCTCAGGTCTACAGTGTGCGGTGCAGAAAGTCTCTGCTACTTTGAGGGCACATCAGAAAGACTGACACACATCCCTGGGATTAGAAAATACACTTGCCTATACTGAAGTTGTTTCAATCACATGGCTTTCACAGCAGCACACCTGTACTGACTTTAGACTGGAGCGGAGGGTTGAGAAATGGCCTGGCTATTTTTCAGCTCTCTTCAGTGTGCTATTCCTGTGTACCCAAGCATATACAGTCCCACAAACAGGATTAACAAACACAAAATTAAAGATTCTCATGCAACACAACTTGTTGTTTGTATGCATATGATTCAATTTCACTGATAATCATGCTCACAGATAATAAAACAAGCTGTCAGGTGTATTTTATTCACCCAACAGAGAGCAGAGCAAGTGAGTCCTGCAGAAAAAACCCGAAAAAAATTGCTTAAAGCTAAAGTTGACTGATGTACTAAAAATGGGTTTTATATGCATAAACCTACCTGATCCTGCTGTTTTTAACTCAAGATTTAAAGGATTAATGAGGCTTCTTATTTAAAGTGAGGTGGAAGTATCTGGCTCGTCTTTTTGATTGTCTCTTGTGCTCTGAATGTTGTAATGGAAAAAAAACTTTAATCTGAGTGTAAACATATTGAAAACAGTGATGTTTGTTTGTCCTTTGAGTCTAGTGAAACAATAAAAGCAGATGAATTAAATAACCCAGACAAAATTTTAGACAAACTATTAAACCCATAAAAGCAAAACACCAGCCGCCAGGCGTGCAATGATTTAAAGCAGGGATCATCAACTACATTTATGCAAGGGCCAGTTTTTTCCATGGCATATGCTCTGGGGGCCGGATTTAGGAAAACACTAATAATAATTAAAAACAATTATAATGAAGTGTTTTGGTCCACCAGTCCTGAAGCAGCCACATGGAGATTCATTAATAGTTGAGGGTATCAAATGATGAAAAGCTTCTTTGCTCTGCGCATTTCCTCATGTTCAGTTATATGAAAGACCAAAAGGGCAAGCACAAACTTTTAAGAAAGAATATTTAAGGTTGTTTTTAAGTCTGTAAAAAGTCAGAATTCTGAAAGGATTTTTTAAAATTCTGAGACAAGTTTTAGTATTGTGGGGGGAAAAAAAATCAGAATTCTGAGATTAATTTAGAATTATGCAGAAAAAATCGGAACTCTGAAATTTAAGCAGAAATTAGGAGAAAAGCAAGAATTTTGAGAACACCCATACTTAACATTGCATATATTGTTGATTTTTCACAGTCAAAGAAAAAGCTAAATCTACTCAAAAACTGCCTTTGCAGTGGCCCAAATTCTCTTCTGGATAATAATAGTCAAGGGGCTGGATGGAAAGCTCTGAGGGGCCTGAAGTGGCTCCCGGGCCGCCAGTTGGTGATCACTGATTTAAGGGAATGAGAGCTGACACTCTGATCAGTTTGATCTCTATTAGGCCCCAAAACAGACCTATGAGCAAAGGCACATAATTCACCCTGTTTGTGCCCCGTGAGTGGCATTGCACTGAGACTTTGTGTTGACAAAATGGTGAAACACAGGTTAACACAGCCCAAAGCACAGTGCACCATGCTCCTTCGTCAGTGTGCTTTACACTGTCAAAAAAGGGCCATCTTTGTTCTCTATAATGCTGCTGCCTAGCACTGATAGCCAAAGTAGTTCAAGCCAATGTCTACTGCATGCTGTCATTATGGTCTACAACACACAAGGGGGCATCAGGGCAGAGCTGACCAGAGTAACCATGACTTATACAGCACACTGACGGATGGCAAGAATATCCAACCCCCCTTAAACAAAACAGAGCCAAGTCATTTAGACAATGTAAGGAAAACAGGCATATGAGTAACTTTTATTACATGGCAGTTTTCAGAGAGTTCAGAGATTATTAGCTGTAATAAAATAGCTATGAGGAATTTATATTGAGTTATAAAGCAAGTCTATTAAGGTCAAAAGATCCTTTTAGAGCACTCATTCAACAATGTGTCTGATTTCAGTAAGCAAACAATCATATATAACTAACAAACTCCTCTTGATTACATTGTGAGCAGCACAAAACGTATTAAAATGTCTTCCAGCTGCTCTTTTTTGGATTCAATTGTCTTGTCATTTACGGCCACAGGAAACATAGCCATGCCCATAACAGATATCATTATGTTGATATCCTGTGACAGGAGGATGCAAGCTGCGCTCTTTCTCAAAAACCAACACAGCCAGTTCTCCACAGCATGATCCAATTAAGGCCGTCTGCACACAAACACACGCACACACACTAAGATACAACCTAGAGGTCAGGATGCACACAAGCACGTCTGATTGAACTGCAAGCGCAGGAACACACAAAGATGCACACAAACATGACACAAACACAGTCCAGCTGTCTCTGTGTTAGACACCACAGGGCGTCTAACTGGCTTTCCTCTCTTCCATCCCATCTACTTAGTGTGTGAGTGTGTGGCTGTGTTTGAGAGGGAGTCCTTCCTCAGAGAAAACAGCTTTGAAAATTGCACCAATCATGAAGTGTTTGATCATTCTAACACTTTGAAACAATTAACTTTCCAGAGAGAACATTTTGCAATCCAATGATAAATGAAAGAAAAGAACATCCAGACAAGGTAATATAAATTGTTCGACAAGGAGGATGGTCCAAAAAACCTTGGTGGCAACATTTTGTTGATATTGGAAGTTACAAACTTTGCTCTAGGACTGAGCCTCAGAATGTACCCTTTCTACGGTGTGGGTGAAGCTAAGCTGGGCATCTCTAATGTGGTTGAAAAAGTGGGCTTGACTTTCACATTGTAAAGTGTGCAATGTCAACAATGTAATCCAAATCACATAATTCTACCTCTTTTGAGAAATCTGAACCAAAAATTCTCTTGTCCCCATAATTTCCCAAAAACAAGGTCTGTCTGACACCAGCTTCAGTAGTCAGAGAAGTGATTGTTGTGTCTGAGCAGACTAAATTTGAAGTTTGCAAGAGACCCTTAAAATGAGAAACTTTTTTCTGAACACTGCATCTAGTCCCAGTGTTTTAAATGCTGTGGCTAGAAATATAGATCACTGTAAGAGCAGATGAGCAGCTGACTGTTTACTTTTAGAGCATTCACTTGAGTTGAACATTTTATAGTAAGGTGTAAATCATCATCAAATTTTTATTAATCAAATTATTTTAATTTTTACATCTACATTACAGGACCATGGGACTTGTAGACTAGAACATGTGGACTTTAAACTTTTAAAACGTAAAGACATTTTTGATGGTGCAGCTTTGAAGTATCATAGTTAGAGTCTTAAACTTCATTATAAAAACTGTGAAGAAACTGTTGCTCCACCTGCTCTCCTTCAGCATGTCATCTCTACACCATGTGTAAGGACTACTGTGAGTGTGGTTTACTCCAACCAAGTTCAAATGAAGTTCAGCCAAAATTCTGGTTGAGCTGTGACACTTGACATGCAAACACAATGGGCTGTAAGGGCTCAATGCTGTTTGACTTCAGCCCTTTCTCGAACCCCAGCCTGATTTTAAGTCACTTGTTGCACCAGCAAGGCCGATTTTGTGCATATCTGAACGCATCGACCCTTTCTTCATAGGTTTGAAGCTTGTCCCAACCAAGGGTATAAAACTCGGCATTTCTGTCTTGTTTTTCACTTTTGACATCCAATTCCAGTACATTTTTAACTAATATATTCAGGTGTACTTTAGTTTTATTAATTTAAACATTATTTATTGTTATATAGGGCTGATTAATTTTTAAAATATCAATTTTGATCTACTCTTCACTTTAATTAAACATCTTTTTTTGATAGTTTTATACATTTCAGTGCCTAAATCCAACAGTGTAAACATGATCAATAAAATCAACTATTTCACTCTACTAAGGTTTAAGGGGCCAGTGATGGATTAGGTAGCCAAAAGTGTTTCATTAATTTATTTAAACAGGTTTATTAATGATTGAATAAAAAATGTATAAGGTGACATCTCCCCATCTCCTCTCTGTCAGTAAAAAGCACCACAACAAAGCTCTGTCAATAGTATAGCTTGAGATGTTCCCATAAATTCTGTAAGGATAATATCTGTCTCAATGATGATGCAATATGGCTCCCTATGCACGTAAAGATACAGAGAACCTCACTCACAGTGCTACTGTATCCCACTAAGTGCACATGCTAACTTCTCACCAACATTATGATACAACTTGTGAAGTTGGAGCACATGGAACATCAGCTCTTTATTCAGCCTTGTGGACATTCACATGGAAGGCAAAGCATCATGGAGGTATAATGATTACTGTTTGAAATGGCAGCCTGAATGGACTAATCACATCCTCCATGTACAGTTCTCTTGACAAGACAGAAGGGGCTGAAGAAAACAATTACAACTAGAAAGCACTTGGAGAGCGCAGACCTCCACCAGCACCACAGTCCTCAGCCATATTGTCATTTTGACCATAAATATTAGTCCTACCTTTATTTCATGTAAATATTTAGATTCCTTGACCATGAAAACATACCATTAGCAACTGGATTCATAATGATATCTATTTTAGTTCAGTAGTTATTCACAGAAATCACATTTTTCGCCATGGCGGCCAGACGCTGATCCCGATCAACACCAAAATTGAATCAGTTCTTCCTTTTCCCATGCTGAACATTTCCTGAAAATTTCATCCAAATCCATCCATTACTTTTTGAGTTATTTTGTTCACGGACGGACAGACAGACAAACTCTCCCGAAAACATAACCTCCTTGGCAGAGGTAATTACCTGCAGAACAGGATCTCCACACACATATTCAAGTCGTAGATTTTTTTTTGGGGTCAAGTAAAAAAAACAACTCCAAAACTAGAGTCTAATGCAATTCATTACATTCATTTCATTTCATTACATTCATTAAAATGCATTTCTTCTCTCCTCTGTGACTGGCGGGGCTCCTACCTCTCTCACAACATAAACACATGCACTAACACCTGTACAGACACACTCACCTGACCACACTTAGAGAGTGGAGGAGAGAGCAACAAACAAACAAATTATTAATGGACGATTGGAGGTTTCCCAAACGTTTGCTCCCTGCATTTTTTAAATGAACGTACATGGCGAGGTTAGAAGAACAGCCAGCTCTACAGCAGGTGCTAGCCTGAATGAGAGCGTCTCTCCCGAACCCGACTACAGTTTTGCCATTCCCCCTGCCCCGGGCACAACTAGTACTAAACACACCTGTACCAGCCCCCCCTGCAAGACATGCGAGAAGAAGCTGCAGACAGGTGACAGTGGTGCCAAGCCCACTTGCTATAAGCCCTGGGATTGTTGGTCTCTAAAGACAACTGCAAATCTTGTGAGTCACAGGTTGGGTTTTTTTGGGCTTGTTTTTTGAAATGTAATATGATGAAAATGAAAACATGCTTTAATTAATTATGGTAACAGGTACTTTGGGGAGAGGATCCTGCAAGGACCACAACAACGGACCACTCTCTCCCACCATATCTCTGTGTCTCTCGAGCTACAACTTTCTCTCTTTCCCCACTATACAATATAATAACTCATAAAGATGATCAATTAGGGCAAAATGTCCACTACACAATTGAAATGGTAATGTTCTGTTGCAAGAACGTATTTGTCCACCATCCAAATCCGAGAGTCAACAGAATGTAATTGTTTGTATATTGAAATGGCAGCATACATTAGTTGCATGTGACAATAGAATAGTCTAATTAAAACAAAAATCTGCAATGGCAGGTTCAGTTACGTTCCAAAGAGATTTGGAACAATTTTTTCAGATCTCTACAGTACCCAGACTTTTACAGCCAAGGAAAGAAAAACATGTCTCTTCTGCATTTGACAAGCCCATCTAAATGCAAATTGAAGTGCTCGAGGCAAAAAATATCATGTACAATACTTGATGCTGTCAAAGATGAACAAACGGCAATTTAAGTTAAATTATTTTGTGTGAGTTTAAACAGTTGGTCTTCATTTTTGAAAACCTTTACAAATAAGCTTTTGTTTTTTGTTATATTGATGTCTTACAGATAAACTCGATCCCAACCATAATTTAACTTTCTTCAGTAAGGGACCAAAAAGAGCCTTAAGGCACATAAAAATGAAATGTGCACCAAAACAGAGAGGAGGGAAATCATGAATGAGTAAACAAATCCAGTCTAACACTTAAAGACCACATCCACTAACACACTAAATAGAGTTTAGTCTTCTCCACCCTGGCCTCTACAGGGGGAGAATAAAAAAACCCCAATGAAACTCCAGAGAAAACCACTTCCTCCGGGCTTGAAGAGAGTGTGTTTTGTGATGTGTGTGTATATGACTGAGTGAGCATGCCTGCCTGCTCGTCTACCCGCAGAGCACATGGTTAGCATTCAAAGCCCAATTCAATGGGAACCACACAGAGAGCTCGGTAGTGGCAGAGATGAGAGATTGAGTTCACAGCAGAATTAAAGCGAACAGAAGCATATGGATGATAAACAGAGAGGAAGATGACTCCAAATCCCTTCTCCTTTCTCTCACCATTTTCAAATATTCATGTATTTTCAGCGCCAAAACAAGGACAGTAAATCCCATAATCTAAATCACCATACTATGAACGCTAAATAATATTAGTTCTGTAAAATATCCCCAAAGAGATCATCCTGATTGAACAGGCAGTTGGCTACTGCTGCAGATTATCTTGGATGGAGATCCAGAGCATATCAGGCGATCAGTTCAACTATTTACTCCCAGCACGATTAGTCTAAAAATCCACATGTGGGCATAACGTGTTTTTGGGACACTTGTGATTTTGATGTTTAGTGTCATCAACAGAAACTATATCAGATTATCTATAAAACATCTGCATGACACATGCTCAGTATAAGAACTGAGCAATATTGGCTTTAAATAATATCTTGATATTCTGTGGCCATCAAGCGAGACATCAAATAAAAAAATAATCTTCCACGAGGTGATAATTTAAAGGTGTAGTCAGCGATCTTCTAATCTTCTAATTTTCTAATCTAATGCACTGTTTGTCAAATTCACCATATTTCTCCTCTCCATCCACAAGATGTCCCCACTGACAGCATGTTGAAAAAAAAAGTCTGGTTTCAATACACAGCCTTGGCTCTGAATTTCAGCAGGTAAATACTGTGGCTCGGGTTGAGTTAGGGGGACAGAGGGGGGAGGGGGAATAGGAGGTAGCGTAGCGTGCGCAGTTAGCGTAAGAGAGAGATATAATATGTGCAGTAGCAATGGTTGCAAAACAGCCCAAAAGAAAAAGGTCAGAGGAGTGAAAAGTGAAAAAGAAGGGCTATGACCACGAAAGAGTGAAGACCCGGGTCAACATTGGTGTTGCTTTCCGACGGTGGAGGGAACTTCGCCAATTAAAAGACCTGAAAACGGACGCGGATGTTGCCGTCTTTCTGCTGGATAGGTAAGCAGCATTAGCTTTGTGGTGCTACACATAACAGTAGCAGCCGTCAGGCATTCATCTGATTGTCTAATCTGCCAGAATGTACTGTTGTCATGATGTTATCAATATTGCCAGTCGAGTTGTCTGACGAGTCGGGGCTACCTTAGCTACGTTGGTTAGCTACGCAGTTTCTACGGCCGTTTCCATGACAATGCACGTCCATCAGCTTTCGGGGGTGGAGCCAGGGGTGAGGTATGAAGGGAGAGGCGGGTCTAAATTTGTTTATAAACAACCTCTCCACTCGTTTTCTCCCACATCGCTGACTACACCTTTAATTCAAATCCAATTTTTGAGGCAATAATTCAAATTTACAAACCCAAATTCCAACAAAGTTTGGGCATTGCTTAAAATTTAAATAAACACAATTAAATGATTTCCAAATTACTTTCAACCTAAATTAAATTAAATACATAGTAAATACAACATATTCAATGCTTGAACTGATAAACTTCTTCTTCTTTTTTTTTTTTCAAATATGCACTCATTTTGCATTTGGGGTTTGTTGTTGCTGATGCACTAAAAAAACATTAATTGAGCCATCATTAAGAATACCAAAGCTGAGAAATATAATAAAGGGCAATAAAAGCCGAGTATGATGAATGATTAAAAGATTTACATTTGCTCCACAACGTACTTTGCAAAATGATGAGTGTAGCCCCTAAACTAAATCTTGAGTTGCCTTCTACATCAAACAATTCGATTTTAAATTCATTGATACATTACTATATTTACAGAATATTGCCATTCAAATAAAAATTATTCTGATACAGATTTTGGTCCATGCTGCACAGCCCTAGACATGTATCCTTGATTCAAAATAGCTTCCCTTTTTGATGTGATTGCAATATCCTTTCCTGGTCTTAAAAGGTTTTCCATTTTTTGTTTGTCTTGTTATTAAATGCGTTTTCTACCATTAAGAAATCATACACACCACATTCTATAATTTACAGAGTCTTGGAAGCAATGCTTGAAATATCTTAAGGCTGGGCATTTTATCAAGTGATTTTTCAGCCAAACGCTTGATTCATAAATTGTAATTCAAAATCTGAACCTTTCCAATCCTAAATTAGACTGCACGTTGCTATAGAAACAGTGGTGAATATTTATGGTTATGGTCAAAGCAGCTGATAAGCCTTGTTATGTAATACAACTCTGCCAACTTCTATTCTGTTACTTTGCCTCATCAATTCATTTCTATGTGGGGAAAAACAGTCGTACATTATTGCCAACATATCAACCCACATTCACAGCACAGGCTTTTGGCAAGCACACACAAATCTGACTCCATTTTAGTGGAGTGAAACAAGCATGTTCTCAAAAAAGCATTTCAAAAACATTTTGGTCAATTAAGCAAAGTCTGACCAAGAAACAGGAAGCAATTAGTTAAAGTTGAATCAAATCCTTTAAAAAGGAAGCAATACAGTAAAAATCAGCTCATCTTATTGATGCAAGACCAAATTCCAAAGAAAAGGGAGATGAAGATGTGAAGAAGTAAGGAAAAAGACTAAAATAGCAAGAAAATCCCTGTATGCATCAGTGTCTAGTCAGCCTTTCTAGTAAAATACCTATGCACTTTTGCAGACACACACACAAAACCACATCCATGGCATTCACACATCCAAGAGATCAATTTCCAAATGTTGTGTCAATGCATCAGGGGACCTAAATGTACAGAAAATGCTGGATCAGCTAATATGTGAGAGATGTAATGGCCTCCATTTTTCACAGAGATTTCCAAACCTGCAATTCCATGTAACACTTCAACACAACACTTGAGGCAATTTGTTAAATTGACCCTTAATTCAGCAGCAACTTAATTTAGTTCTGCATAATTGAAAATGAACAATGAACAATCAGCCGTAAATGTCCGGAGCAACCTGATTACCTCTGATTCACTGAGGAGCTCATGAATTTCTGCCTGATTCACACAAAAAAAGGCAAAGACACCACTGAAGCTTTCATTTGTGTGAGTCTGCCTCAGCGGTTGTTGGGTAAAAGCCCCGTGTACAACATTAATCTGGCATATCCTGCTCGATTTCCCATTAACACAAATTTTGGAAAGTAGGAATAACAGACTGGGCTGTTGATTGAGACTGGTCTTTTAAAGTGTTTATCCCTGAGTGACCCATTTGGGAAGCATCAGGTCAAAGCTGTGCCAGACACACAAGGCTTACAGGGAGAAACACAAGTGTGTGATCCATCCATCTCAAACCCTCTACTCCTGATACAGTTTAATACTAATGCTCATACAAAAAATATCTTAAATAAGTGGTTTATATGTTCACTCTGAGCTTTACAATTCAATATGCTCCCTGCCCTAAACAAAGATTACAGTGTTTCCAAATTTTAAATCTCTCTTTCATGGAAAAGCTCCAAACACTGACAATACGTTTCTGCTCAAGAGAGATTAAATTGAATAATCTATAGGGAGGGAAGCAGAGCCAGAGTCATTTGGGATAATCTGAGGGCATTCCCTGACATGGACAAATTAACTGGCTGTTCATATCCTTCCAAAAATCCCCTTAAAGAAAGTGGTGATGTATTTTTAGTATATGGATGACCTGGGGGTATCAGGGATGTGAACCCACAAGGTCAAAGTTTCTGGGCAATACACAAGCATGAGTCAGATGGGATCTGATGCAGCTGAGCTTTAATGAAACACAGCATTTCATTTTATTTAGGCAAGGTTAATATTTACTTAACATTTCAACTCTTACACTATGTAAGTGCTCATGACATGTAACGCTGTTGGTGAGTTCACCGCATTAGGGGCTGTGATACTTGATTTTCAGTTGAAAGCTTTCAGATGACAATGCACACAAAAGTTTGTCAAATGATGCGTAATTTAGACACCCACTAGTTTGGGCTAAAGCTGCTGACGACTGTCTTTGAGTAACATTGTTTAGCTCAAAGCAGTTTGGGGGGTTTCTGTTCTATAAAATAACGATAAAACTGTATTCAGGCTGCAATGAGAGGCACTTGTGTACTGAGAGGATCAATGTGTAACTATATTCAGCACAGATTTGTAGATGCTAACCCATAACAAGGACTGAGCTGGTGGTATTAGCAATGCTTACATTAGCCCATTCTGCTTGATACTGTCAGTGAAAGCTGCATTAGCCTTCTCAATGTTGTGATATTCAGCCAAGCTAGAGCCACAATGCGTGGCTTTTAGATTTACTTGCCTTGATTGGTCCTTAATGGTTCAGATGGCTTTTACATCCACCCCAAAATAAACTCTGAGGACCCCGACCCGACCCCCACCTCCATTTTCAGGGTTCACTGTGAGCGTTGTGTAAGCTTTCACAACACCTCAACTGAACTGAATTTTGAAGAAAGCATACCAGAGTTTGTTTGCACAGCACCAAACATATAAGTGAACTGTTCACTTTCAGCAGCAATCTCAAATCTTAAATTGAAAATACCACACAAATGTATAAATTATTCTGCAAATGCAAACCCTTTTGGTATTAACTGATGACCAAAAGGGTTCATAGATAGTGCTTTTTTTTACAAGGGCATTACATAAATCATATGCTAAATCCAGAGGAAACCCTCTTGATTGGTTCCCATGACTGTGTGACAATCAATCTTACCTGAGGTTTGACCTGGGCCATCCAGTTTTGATTCACATTTTGGAAGAGAGCAATCTGAAAAACAAGAAAGAAAGATAAAATTGAGAAATAGTTGGAAGGGAGTTTATTAAAGGAAATAAAAATTTGGAACTCTGTCTCGTGGCTCAGTGGAGCAGCGCCACAGTTTTTAGGATGTTTTACTGTCAGCACTTTGAGCTTTATGATTACAGAGTTCAAATGAAAGAGAGATAGAGAGAGCAGCTCTTTGATCCAAGTATCTGAAAAGTCCCTCCCTGAGTCTAAACAGCATTAAACATGCTGAATGCAGATGCTTGAGCACGCCCACATACTGTAAAGTGTGCACTCGCATGCATGCATTAATGGACATATGTTGTAGGTTAACATAAGCTGGTGAGGACAAACTGTAGGCCCAACATGCAAGTCACAATGTCTGTATTGATCAAGATTACAGATCTGTGCTCTTGTAATCTCTCTTCTTAAGTCCACACTATCCTCCTCTGTCACAAATACACACTCATATGAGACTCTCAGCACACAAGCTAATGAGGGAATGAATCAAATAAGAACTGTTTATTCCTGTGTCACAAATGCTCCAGGATTCATCCACAGAGGGGCAATGCGTTAAATCAGGAATGAAAAAAATTAATTCATCCATATTTTACTTTACTACAGCTCAGACATCTCTATTTTCATAAATATCTCACAAGAAGTCAAGAGGATAAAAAGGTTTAAAAGCATGTCAAAACAACAAGCTTGTGGGCTCATAATAGGAGAGAGAGGGGAAACAAGAAGTTAGGGGCTCAACTTTCACCCAAGTAAAAGGCAATCATGTCTTTAGCATCTTATCCACAGTGACTGATGCTGCATATGCAGAGAGGGAGAAATATGTACTTTCAAAGCAATTAAAACAATTTGAGATGGAAAAATCTGAGAAATAAACATAGGAAAGAGTGGAGGCAATACCCAAGGTTCCTACCCAGTCTGCTTGTTTACAAGCTCACCATTGACCCCTCACAGCACTGCAGTCCTTCACTCTCCCTTCAAAGGCCAGGCAGACAACATTTCATGATCTACCCTTTCCAAGAGAGGTCAAGTATTATGTTTTATACACTTTTCATAGTTTAAAAAGTGTGTGTTCATGGCCTGTTTACGGGTGTTTCTCTTGCTCTTCTGCTTGCTCCATCTTTCTAAGTATGTGCTCAGAAGTCTATTAAAAAATGCATATGCATGATGTCATAAAGAGATATGCCACCTTCCTCAGACAGGAGATACTACCTAAAGTGCCCTGCAGTACAACAGAGGGTTCATATGTTGGCATGCCCATGCAGCCAAATTGTAACGTTAAAGTAAAGTGCTTGAGAGGAGCATGGCCAGATACAGTTTATGAGTATCTACACAACAACAGAACCGCCTGCTTTAAGCAGGGCTGAAACATGGTGGTTTACGGGAATGCCAAAATTCAATAACTGAGGCAATTTTCAGATAAGGAACTTCATCCTGAACCAATGTAATCTTGATGACAAGATGTAACATGAAACAATTAATCAGTACAACATATCATTGCTATGAAAATGGATGTGTTTGTCCAGTTTCTTAACAAGTGAGTTGAAAACCAAAATGTTTCATGGAGTGTTTAGTGGGTTACAAATATGCGTTTGTAAAACATAGCGGCAAATACTCTTAAAAGTACAGAAATACAGACATTTGTCTATATATACTTTATTTTGCCTTTATGAAAAGTACATTTTTGTCGTTTTTTCAATTTTTTAACTTACCTATCTATCATCTTGAGAAGAGGCCATTTCTTTCCTTGTAGAAAACAACCAAAATTCACAAGTGCATGTTATCATGAGAAACAGTGTAGATTTGGGGGTAAAATTGTATGTAATTTCTTTAAAGAAAGTTTTATTTAGAAATGGTGGTGGTTCCCTCTGAGGCTAAAAAAAAACCTCTGGCCTAAACCATCCATACTTGTAAGTGCAACCTGCTTTTAATACATGTGTTAACTGAAATAGTTTTTAAAAGTCTGCCAGTGAACAAAAGCTGTCTTTACAAAAAGTGAAGCGAATATGGTATAAGAAAGAATAGGTCACTGCTTTTCCAGGAGGCAGGCTCAGCCAGTGTAAGCTGAGTGTCAACCTTGTAACAGGCTTTTGGCAATATGCTGAGACAAGTCTAAACAAATCAGGTTAATTCCATAAAACAGCTTTTTTTTATGTCTTTTGTTTGTAGTGGGCGTTGTGCTGGCTGGTCACCATCCCAAATGAATGAATAAAACAAGTAAACTAACTGGTTTACCCTTTAATAAGCAACGATGCAGAAAGAGGTCTGTTTGTCATAACTTTTACTTACACCTTCCTCCCATAGGATGACTAAATACAACATCTGAACTATCATGCACTGTGTTTCTGCAGCAGACTGATGAAAACTCTTTCTGGGTCATTCATCAGTGGGACACTATAATGGCACAAGATAACAGAACAGAGACAGGGGGCAGATTAGCTTTTCCTTGCTTTGACTTTTTCTGGCTGCCCGTCTGAAAAGAACAGCCTGGCATATGCTGCTTCCTAACAGGGATTACAGGACGCACCTGTTCACACTCTCATTTTATACACTGAAGTGTGGATAAAGTGTGAAAGAGCTCATCCTCTTACAGAAATGTCAAGGCCTTACATGTGCTTGGCAGCTCTCTTCTGCTCGCAAGGTGTGTTTCAATCTTTCAGAGAATCCTTAAAGGCAGGAACAGACTGAATGGCAGAGACTGTTTGGTAACTTTCTGAACAGATTGTCACCTTTAAAGATTGGGGTTAACATAAGGAGCTACCAAGAGCAGAGGTACAGTCTGACACATTCACACATTTCACTATTAACCTGAGTTGCACTTAAGCAAATAATCTATTGAGGTTTGTTTATATCTCATTCTTTACCTCTGTGCTAAATTACAGTGAGCATCCCTCACTTCCCCTTATGACTGTGTGCTCACAGTCACACCAAACAGGCAAACACAACTTCAATAAGTATAACAAGAAAATAAAACTTAAAAATCAAGGGCAACATTGAGTCACACTGCTCTGTCAAACAGGATGATCTGACTTATCTGATTTCTCTTGTAATATTAAAAACCTCCAAGGCACCTCTGTGTGTCGTAGGATGAAAAGCTCCATAAAGCTGTGGGTTTGGATCATTCTGCAGAGTCTTCACGCCTACAGGTTGGTTGCTTTATTTCGATTCAGTTAATAAAAAATTGTACAGATTTGCACACTCACTTTGGATCATTTCATGACCACACAGCAGTATTTTGTAGTCAGCCAGATGACAGCAAAAGGCAGGGCAGACCTTACACCATGATGTCAAAGCCAGCACTGCAATTAATAGTAGTCTGCATAAAGGCAGGGGAGTTAGCAGACTAAGCTACCCACAAAACACAAGTTGTTTAAAAGCTCAGGCCAAAATGCTTTTCGATGATTAAACAAATAACCTTATTTATTAATATGTTTGGCACACCACAGTTCTCGCTGGAGTTCCCTAAGAAAGCCTTGCTAATGCCAGAGGTTGGAGGAAAATGGCCAGAGTGACCTGGGATAAAAGCCAAATAAACAATTGTTGTAACTTGTAACAAAGGTAGATCAATTCTTAATTCACAATATGCTGAATACAGGAGCAGAAGACCACACCAGACACTATTCCTGTCGGGATAGACCAGGGCACCAAGGTTACAAGGCTAAAAATTTGCACAGGCTCAACAAAATGTGACAGCCATAAATTTTGTTTTAACTATATGAGGATGGTCAGCTCTGACAAAATCCACTTCTGTCTTCCCTTTACTCATTAAAAACTAAGACTGCCTTATGTTGTATAAATTACTAGTTGAACCTAACAAAGGTACCTGAAGTCCAAATCAAGCGTGAACATTGGGAAGGTGACCTTAGCTGGAATAAGAGAAGTGGTACACTCCTTTATAAAATGTAATCTGAAGTGAAAACCAAGACATGCCAGGTATCAAAAAGGTAAGGACCAAAAATACAGTATATAATAATTCAATTTAAATCTGGAAGTACTCCAAGATCACAAACCACTGTCAAAGCCATTTCTGACATTGTTAGCCAAGTTATTACTATCATGCAATGTTAACAAATCATTGAAAACAATTCCTGGATCCACAACCTAATTCTGATCATCATCAGAATCTTCCTTGTTCCCGGGGGCATTGGTGGTTCAGCCTTGTGGTGCTCAACTAGTAATTGAAAGGTTGCAGGTTCAAGGGTTTCACATGTCCATATGTCCTTGGGCAAGATACTAAACCCCCAACTGAAGTATCAAGGGTAGTGTTCATGGGTATGAAATGGTGTGGATGTGTTAGTTAACAGTGATGGACAACTTACATAGAACCATCACAGAGTAAATCTGGGAGTGAATGGATAGATGTGACCAGTGGTTGTGTACAAGTGTTAAACAAACTAAAATCTCCTCACTTAATAGACTGACCATGTAACATTTAAGGAAAGGTACCTTTGCAGACTGATAGCCTCAGGGTGTTAAGTTTGAACCTCAACCTATTTTATCCAGAGCCAGAGAGGCCAAGCAGCAGTTTAGCCCTCCTAAGCCAGACGAGCACTGGGCTGGCACTGTTCACGCGACAGGGATCAGAGCCTGCTGCTGTCTTCAAAGCAAAAGGCTATGTTACAGATTGTGTGTGTCTGTGCGTATTTGTGTTTGTAAAAGGAAGAGCGACTACACTGTTCCTGTTGAACAGACTGAGCACAGCTGTTGACAGAAGACAAGCAGTCTCAGGCAGCACACAGGCTGACACATGTATGCAAACACACACTGCAAAGTAGGTTCTGATTTAGCCAATGCTCACTACATGTTCTGCTTTCGTTGTTAATAAGACTAAGTACCCTTCTTAACTTGGTTGATAAAAACTCAAACTCTTGCATTATGTAGGAGATGTGTTTGAAAGTGCAGGGGGATCTGCAGTTTTAAAGATGCTCTGGAGGAACATGAGTTTGCTACTGTATTTGAGAAAATCTGAAAGTTCATATAGCCTTATCACGGCATTTTCCACAAACTTTTAAAGCTAAATGTAAAACAGTAAAGCACAAAATCTAACAAGGCTTAGTGACTCACTCTTAGACACTCTGGCCTACACACTCTGATTTTTGAATGAAAGAATCAAACACATTCTGTCACTCTACTTACTAACACAGAGCCACCTCAGAATAGAGTGTTATGAAATAAGTGGAGTCTTAAAACACAGAGGGGTGCTTTTTCAGTGTTATTTTTGAAAACAGGAGGTAAAAAGCATTGTGGGAGGCCTGTGACTTCAGACACCAGATCCAGATGTTTCCTTGGTTTCAGCTGGAGGGGAAAGGGAAAGAAGAGAGAGAGGGGAACTGCCAGTGACCGAGAGGATGAAACATCTGCTATAGAGGCACGTTGAGAGAGGAGGGAGGTCATAGATTGATAAAGTAGGAATGCAAACAAATCCTGGTGAACATTTTGTAAATAAATAATACTAATATCAATGCCACAATTTGGACTTTGGGATCATTTATTTTATAATTTATTTAGTAAAGCACAGCACATATCAAAAGATAATCTGATCTGATTTTCTGAGGGTCTTAAAAGGTTCATCTCTCCAGATATTCCTTTGGTGTGAGGTATGTTAAGAATTTTTTTACCCTCCCCAAAAAGCTCAAGAGGCTCAGAGCTGTTCAGATGTAAACTGTTTCATATCAAACATCAATATTTACAAATAGAAATCCTGATATGTGGACACCACAGACAGTTAATCAGGTCCTGTGTTTTGTCACAAGAAGTGCAAAAATAAAGGAAGAAAGCACAACAAATGCAGCCCTGACAGTCACAAATAACGCAGACCATAACCATAGATCATCATCAGAAAAGAAGGAGCAACTTGTTGTTTAAAGTAACAACCATATGTCCCATTAAACATACAATAACAGAACTGACAAGGAAGGGAGTTGGACCAACACTGCTACACTATGGCTGTTCCAGGTAACTTAGATGTAGCCACATACAGTTTTAATTTCTTCTGCACATTACCCGTCACTGGTTACACTAAATATGCATTTGATGGGGCAGGATTGCTAGTTTCAATAGCAGTGGCTGTGGTTGTTGGAACAAAACTGTTCAATTTGTCAGTACCTAAAAATCAATTAAATCAAGAACTTTTAGAGAAAAAGAAGGATAGTGATTGTGTTTGCTATTGGTATAGCCCATTCAATAATGGTACTGCTATTTGATATCACTATAAAAAGCTGCAAAGGTTTGCTGAGTGTTTTGTATGAATTACTAATACTTTGCAAATAACCATTTTTAACCATCCCTGCAGTGTCAGTCATTGCTTCCAAATTAAATTAAATAAATTAAATCAATCAGACATATTTTGGTTCAAAAGCTGACATACTGTGAAAGTGCTTATGCTTCAGTTAGTTAGTTAGTTAGTTGGTTTATTGTCCTTGTGGGGAAATTGGGCAGTGGTAGAAATCAAAGACATGTAGCAAAAAATACAATATTAACACTGTTACAGTGTTAAAAATACACTAAAAAAACATCATTATCACTAGAAACTCAAGCAATGCACCCAGAGAAAGATAATAGAAAGGAAATCTTGACATGCAGTAGCTCTAGCTAGACTTTTTAAACATGACACAACTTTAAGTTTGGTGAATTTGACAATCCACTGTTAATCAGTTTAAAGCCTTTACTTGGCTTATACTTACAAACTAACCAAAGATTCTTTTTGGTCTATTTTCCATCAATGTGATACATCAGTTTTGACTCAGTCAAATAAATATGATAAACCTTGAATAGATGACACTTTGCTTGAGGTATAGCACAAGAGGAGTATGCATTATGATGCCCGCCCTTAACAGAGGAAGGTATATTACAAAACAGGATCATTATCTAAATATATGACAGTTTTAAGAAGAGCCAAGAGATGAAGTTATAATGAGAGCTGAGTGGGAGAGGAGCGGAGGAGGCGATGAAAAAAGGGAATCAAAAGAGGATAAAACGAGTGGGAGTCTGCACATGAGTGACTGAGGTTTGTCTTTTATCAGATTGGAGATTTGCAGGAGACACAGAGACCAGCCCACAACCTATTTTATGACCTCCTATGCCTTCATTCCTCATTCATTCACCCCAGTCCTCCATCCCCCTTCTCTGTGCTACCAGAGCTTCAGGCGAGGTGGGTGGGATATAGTGATTTATACCTCTGTGTGTATTTGAAGCTATCCCACAGGCTACAATTAGCATCCTGCAAACATATTATCAAATTATTTAAATGATTGATCATCAACATTAAGTTTCAAAATCATGTCTTAGAGACAACTGAAATAGTAATAATCAGAACTACATATCAAGGATTGTACTTGATTTCTTTGATTTTCTTAACTGGTATTGAAATTGGGATCATTAAACACAGCCTTAACAGTATGTGCCCCTGTGCCAAGTTATACAAAATGAGAGAAATGTCTGTTAATGCATTAAGAGGCATCTGTGGCAGATTAGAAACTCTGCAAATTCCTTTGTACTGTTCCAAGTCAAACCTTTACAAAGCCAAAGTGGTTCTATATCACTGAGATCATTTTATATTATGGTTCAAGTACCTGCCCTTTATTTAGCTATTTCTCTATTCAAACTAACTGGACTTTAATTTTGGCTTCATGTGCTCCTCACTTAAATCAAAGAGAGCTGTTTTGGTGGGAAGGGCAGAATCGTTTCAAAGGGTGTCCATTTTTCATTTTCCACATATGGCCAGAAACTGGAAAAAATAAGTGCAATACAGCTTGAGAAACAAAACATCCATTTTTGTATCTCAATTGTTTTGTTGTTTTGTTGCGAATGCAGAGACTGTAACTTTATTTAAGCTCAATTAATTGTCCATTTTGAAGTTGGTCTGCAGGGTAAAGTGTGGCTAAAATTAGCAGTGCCAGCACCACTTTCAAACCGCCTTGCAGATATTCGATTACATATCTAAGCTAAATGTGATAGTCATTGTTTGGGTAAGTACTGTAGCAATATGTAAATAGAACTCAACAGATCCCAAATAATACTTAACCTGTATTTTTTAATATGAGATAAAATGGTAACTGTGCTGATCCAAGAAGATGTTAACAATGCAACCCATCTAAATCTTAGTTTCCCTTCAAAATCCTTTATTAAAATCCAGAATAAAGGGGTTTGTTCATGAGAAACAGTGACATCTTTAGGCTGCATCTGCACTGCAGTATAGACTGATCATTTGACCGGGACCGTGTACTGTTATTAGGCTTATAATGTCAAATCAGACTCAGCGCAAGGAGAAACGGAACTTCTGCGGTCTACTTCAAAGTTGTTATCACTCAGAAACTGTGCTACATACTTGTCCATTGGAATTCATTCAGTAATCAATGTTGATCTCCAAACAGAGGGGCATTTTGTCAGTATAAGTGACTAACAACCATCAAACTGAGCTATAGTAACCAGCTTGAGGAAAGATATCCAGGCCCTACTGCCCTCTAAGGGTGGGCCTGATTATATAATAAATTATGAACTTAATGTACAGCGACTTTATTAGATATTGACTGCATTTCTTTATTAAATGAAAAAAAATTACAACACTCCAAATTTCAGTTTGTTATATGAAGTAGCTTACATTCTGTTGCAGAGCCTGCCAACAACATCATCTGATTAGCTCATAATGAAACTGATTGCCAGAACGATCATCAGTCACCTATCAGATATGCTTTTCAATGGTTCTGCCCTGCCCGACACTTTCTTTGGGCTCTTTCCCAGATGAACTTGTGAAAAATATTGGATGGTTCATCTGGTGTGCCAGGTTATACCACACATGTAAAAGTACAGTACCATTACTGCTAATGAGAAAAGAAGATGACAAGCCTAGTTCTTGTCTCTGTGTCTTCAAAGTGACCTTTGGTTTAGATGTACATGACATTTCACAAAAATCAATATGTTGAGATGGAGGGGGGTTCCATGTCTATGAGGTCATTCTCCTCTGGTGAGATCGATCAACATGGTTTAGGCCGTAAAATCTTTAATTGCATCTTTGAGCTGCCGTCTTGCTTGTATCATCTATAAAACCCTCCAGTTAACAGGCTATTACAGCATCCTAACATCTGGTCTTTATTGTGAGTGTACAGCAAGCTTTTAATATAAACTCACAGCAAGAGGTGGAGAAAACAACCTTCTTTGACTCATATACTGTACACTTTAATGGGATGTTCATTTTTAGTATGCATGCTAACTGCTTATTAGACATGTTATCATTAGAGTTTCACGATTTTATGACATTCATGATTGACTTTACAGACAAGGCAAAAGTCTTGTAAGAAAACTGCACTCTGGTCTGTGTTTAGGTTAAAGGACTTTTTTCTAATCTAATCGGTTTATGGTATATGAGTATACACAGATAGAAATACAAATAAGGAAGAACATAATGTACAGTATGTATTAGGCTCAGTGTCTGCTCTTTCTCTCCTATATGTATTGTAATAATATTTTAAAGATGTCATTCTAAACAAATGCAAGGCTTGTATATGGGCAGTTCAAACAGAATCAAAGTTGTATATTTGGTCATAAGGTCTATTTTTATGATATGTATGATATGAGGAAAATGTTACACAAATACTAGTTTGGGATATTGCAATAATGTGATTTAGCAACAGTTAGGCTATTTGAAGAGTGCTATGTTCAAATCAAATTGGTTTTGTTTGTATTTGGCAAACCAAATTGATATTGAGTTTAACTAGTGTTGTATGACATTTTGAAATTCTAAAATCAAGAAAATCAGTAGACTCCATTACAATAATGATAATTTATTAAAGTTCTGCTAAATAATTTAAAATTATCTACAAAAAATCTCAAATATGCATTATTTACATAAAAATGTAACCGGCTTGATTTGCCAAATTTCATGCTAAACAAAAGCTCCATTTTTGAAAAGCTAATTGATCTCTCCCCAGTGTGTAAATAAAAAGGCTCATCACTATCCTTTCATGGAAAAGTGCAGCAGGCATGTTAAGCTGTGCTGAGAGCAAGAAGTGCCTACAAGCCTTTGACTGACACCTAATGACTAAGACAGAATAAACTTGTGTTCATTCATCTTGTACATATTATTATCTTTAAGGTTCTACCTTTCTCAAACACTATCAATGCAGTGTTGATGTATGATGCCATAATGTCAATATAAAATCTCCCATGGATACATAAAAAAGTCTATATGGTGTATCAGGTTAACATTAACTTGGGTAGATACAGTGCTCACTCACAGGGGAAAATCTCAAACATGTATTGTTTGTTTATTGAAAAACATTTTTTGGAGCATATCTGCTGAAGCTATTGAAGCATGATAGTAGGCTGAGTTCTTAAGTGTGGAGAGGGAAACGGGGAAAGAACCCAGGGGTTATTTTTGAAGGACATCAGTCTCTGAACATGGGGCAAGTGATAAAAAAAACAAGCTAAAAGTACCCCAAGAAGATGCAACTAAGCCAACAAATAATTTGTTGTAGCTCTAAATAATACTTTAATTTTAAATCAATCACAATATTAACCCTTTGTTAATTGAACAAATTTAAAACTGTGAGGCAGTCCATTGAAGATCGTTTAAAGAATCGATGTATTAACATAATCAACTGTCTTCCCTTTAGATATCTTCCTACACACACTTATCAAACACAGCCTGCACTGCTTCACCTGTATAAATTGTTCTGATGACCAAATTCAGCATCACTCAGCAAAGTTCTCTTCATAATGACAATCTTATTTTGTCTCAAATAAATAACCATCATAACTTCTATCAGGCTGCAATTAACTTCAGTCTTTAGAAGTGGCAGGGTGGACTGTTTTTCCAATGGCCCTGGCCATAGTTTAGTTAATGGGCAGTTGCAACAGACCAGAAAAGTCTCTAACAATCAAAAATTAATTGTGATTTTCCAACTTTCATCTAAATATTGATCAAAATTATTTTGATTAGCATTATAGACGAAACTGTGCATCGCTACCATGCTAATGAGACTGTTGTTAAGTACAACACTTTTTTCTAGTTACGTGAGGTGAAACTGAATGAATCTTGCAAACTGTACATTTTGTTTTGGGCTATACTGTTTTGTAATTTTTATACTGTCTTACTATGCTGCATCCCCGCTGGATTCAATGATGACTTAGCTCTACAAGACTTCATGATTTCATACAGTAATTATCATGATGTAATGTAAAAAAATATTTGATATCTGTAGTTTACAGAATTGAATGTCATTTAAACTTAGCCTCCTTTTTCCATTCAAGCAAGTTCAAAAGCCCACTCTGAATGCAGACCCGTGCGGTTCGGCAGTGTAGGTAATGTCAATCTAAGCTTACAGTCTTTAACTCTGACCAACTGCCAATTAGGCTGCCCCTGGATTCAACTGAAAGGTCTCAGCCTTATGAGGAGCAGAGTAGCCTACATTTTGCAGGGAGTGCTCCACCCAAACCTCAGCTCTATAATTTGATGAGTGAAGGCTTGTTTGTCCCTCTAAGTATGTCAAATCCTCTCTTCAAATCTGGCTCTCTGTTCACTCTATCCTATACATCCTATTATTTAGCCTCATTTCTCTCAGTACACATTTGACTTCTACCATCTTTTCCTCTCACTATCTGCCCTGGTTACCATGCACTCTAACATAATCTAAGACGCATACATGTCCTGCTGCTCTGTTCGTCCTCATCTGCATGATTATATAAGATTTCTGCTTGAGGATGCAAGACAGCATTGGTCATTTTGCTTTCATCGACTGACTGTGCTGGATAATTAAAGAATCACTGCTCAGTGATTTCAGGTTCATTAAAGATGGTGCTGGCAGAGGTCACTGTGTTTACTCTGGAGACAGGACGAGATACTGGTTATCAATGCTAACACTGGCATTGTTCATGCAGATGTACCAACTCTAATCTTTAAATTAGATGCTCTTCACAGTAAGCTATTAATACACAGCAGCTGGACCTGCCTGTCTCAATGTCTATCAGATCCATTTTGCCAAGCTCCAATTAACAATGACTGTGAATGTCCCAAAGTGGCATGGCCCAGTCAGAGTCCTTATAAGCAGGAAGAGGTGGTAGCTACAAACAAGACGACAACAGGAACTGTCTGCTCACACAGAGAATAGCATGGATGCTAACTGCTTCTGTAGTAGTGTTATTAGATCTGGACCACATTTCTATATGAAATTAAAAAACAAATATTATCACTGAAAGCCTGTCCTGATGGGAAAGATATTTTCGCTCCACCTCGAAAATGCGCTGGCAGTTTCTTCTACTTTATATCACAGCAATAGTGCCTGTCTACTATGTTATCTGACTGACCCAGAATGACTTTGATTGATGCAACAATTGCCCAGTTAGTTGCTGAATGTCTCTAGAAGCTTCTGCCCATTCCCAAACAGTTTCTATGCGCTGTAGCCCAGATGGACAAGTGAACTATATTGTACAGTCCATAAGGTATGTCAAGTTGGTAAGCAACAGGATAAACAAAGAAAGGACATATTAAGGATGCCATTGGTTGTAATCTGCAGTATATTTTTTTTATGTTTTTAGAAATTTATGTAAAATAGATGTCATGTCCAAAGCTCAGGGGAAACACTGTTAACAGTTGAAATAATCAACAGTAATATGCTTTCTGACCACAAGATTTCCTAAAGTAGTGCAAAGTCTGCAGAAAATATTTTATTTTTCCATATTTTTTAAGCATTTTTGTCCTAAGTAAAAAATCAGATTAAACTGCTACCTGTTACACGGCAGCAGAAGTAGGTTCCCTAAAAGCCTGGTATTGAGTACTTTATTGTATTATTTGTCAAAATAAGATGCACACTCTGTGCAATACCTAGACTGGACAAAACTGTCTTGCAAACATAGGAAAAGTGGATATAACTGGTAAAAAGCAATGAAACGTTCCACCTGCAACATTTTCTTCATTTTTGACCGCATTCTCTCTCTCTATATATTTTTTTTGTGAAAAATTATCAATAAAGATCAACATATTGCTCAACTTTTTGATTCCACCCAACATGAAAGAGATCCTCTTGTGCTTTTTCTGAGGTTTAGATGTCCAACTGTGTTTGACATGTGTCTTTGACACAATATAGCTCCACAATGGTAGTCAGCAGTGTCTGGACTCCTCATTTCTCTCACTCAACAGCTCAAGTACCTTTCTAAATCTGCTGAATCCCTTGGCCCTTCACAATGGGCCTACTACAGGGACCAACCTAAATCAATCCTATCACTGTACATCTCCAATCTGAGCTAACTGGCTCAGGCTGGCAGACCCAATACAGAGTATAGACTGCAGGAAAAAAAGTGCATAGCCGTTAAAAACACAGCACTGAAGTAAAAACATGGAACTGAACCAATTACCAAAGTAAGACTGGTCAACCAATCAGAACAAACTGAGCCCATAAAGAGAAGTGAGCCTTAAAGTGACAGGAACAGAGGATCTCAGACAGTCGAAGTTGGATCTCGGTGTGTGGAAACTCACAGTTTTTTCAAAACTAACAGCTGTAAACATACTCTAACAGTCATCAAATTTACCATTGTTTAAGCTAAATATGACTTCTTTAACTCACTTTCGCAATAAGGACTCATTAATGTACCATTATATATCAATTGTTTTATTGTTAAAATGTGTATAATAACAACCTTCTGTAATTTATTTTAAGGATAAAAGGAAAATTCTATATTGCCATTTCAATAAAAATATTAAGATATGATTTTCAGTCCATATTACCCAGCTGATGAAAAGTTCTTTTTTGTTCTTTTAGCTTTCAGTCTAACCTAAGCTTCCTTATGCAGGACATCTACTCTAGCATTTGTAAAAGATGAAACAACCATAAAATAAAGGTGTTTTCCAACCTGCCTCTACAGCTGCAAGTCTGTCACAATATCTCTTCACAGAACCACAGTGATGAAGCAGAAGAAGACACTTATGCCCCTGCCAATCAATTATTCTTCTAGCATAAAAAAATCTATTATTTAACAATGCCGACTGCCAAGACACTCACACATGTATAGTTGAAAGCTGGCCTGCATTAGTAATGACCAGAATAGGAGCCAGTTTTACAAAGCAAACACAGGATCTCTGCAGCAAAGCCTCATTCTCAACATTTGTGGCAAGGGATGACCACAATCATCTGACCTGTATAGTGTAGTAATGACTAGGCACACAGCTCTGAGGGAAATTGATTCAACATTTTTAATCTTATTTGTGTATGAAGTCCATCTTCCTTTTATGTCAATTGAGTTCCCAAGTGCAGCTCTGTACTGTAATTCTATTTGCACAGGCTCAGTAACTTTATTACATATCACTCAAGAGAATATCTATAAATTAATACTTTACAAAAGTACACTGCTGTGCAAATGTTATTTTTAGTTCTGTTCTAGTTTGATATGACTCTGTATTACTGTTCATTGCATGTGACAGTGGCTGACCTAAAGGTAAGAACACAAGTAAGAACTGTCCATATGATTTAAACTTATGTGAAAAGGTAGTGGATCTGACTTTAATATATGGATATAAATATTTGGAAATGAATACAATGATGCAGATTAGATTTGTGGTAAAGGTGGTAAAATGTCTTAATGCACCACAAGATGACAGTGTAGGTGGGCTGCTCGATTATGTGAAAAACTGTGATCACAATTATTTTGCCAGATATTAAGATCATTATTTTTAAGCAAGATTCCTCATTGGTTTCACAACATCAGTGAAAGATGCTAAAAGAGTAAAAAATAAACCATACTGTGCTAAGATGCATACAGCGGTGTGTCAATTCTGGAAATAATTGTTTTGGTTATTTTGAAGGATTTCAGGAATTCTTTGATAAAATAATTCCATTGACATGAAAAGCACAAGCAAGTACAAAAACATGCATGTTAAGAACGACAGAAATGAATACCAGCATCTCATAATGCAGAGACAGACAATATTTTTTTTTAAACGTGAAGAGGCTGCTGGACTGCAGTGTCAATAGTGTTAATGAAGAAGAAAAAATAAGTATAGTAAGATACATATTTACTGTAGTTGATCTCAAAAGCAATTTCTAATTAATTAAAAGAGACCTGTGTCCAATGTCGACTAGTCATCTGCAGCCAGAAACACAGGAAAAGAAATGGCTTTAACATTTGGTGATGGCAGCAAATGCGACAAGGAGGATACCTGGTCCAGGTAAATAAGCCTCGTGTTTAAGATGGTATTAGCTTGGCATTTTAATGTGCGTCTGTTATCATTATTAGGTCGGTTTCTCGTACTTTGTAACGTTAATGTAAATGCTTTTTTTATTTACAGCTCTGTCGGACCCATTGTTAAACTGTCCTAAAGTTAAAGTGATGGCTGCAGTTATTTTATTAAGTTGTGGTTTATTTTAGTTACTGGTTTTCATGTTGAAGAAATTTTGAAACAACTACAATGTTACAATACAAACAGTTGAATGTTGCTTTGATATATATCTGTCAAATTTTATAAATAGAGAAATAAATTTACACTGAAAAAATTTGAGATCTTAATATAAAACAAATTAATATTTATTACCCCATAAACACACGCAAAATTACCGAAAATTGGTACCGTTGAGTACCGATACCGATTCCCAGGTTCCGGGCATCGGTATGGTATCGGTTCAAATATGAAAGGTACCAATCCCTACCACCCTTGTGTCATATTTTTTGTTGTGAAGAGCTTCTAAGAAACGACAGGATAGGGACAATTTTCTGCATCAAGGGGGGTTGCATTGATAACTAAAAACACGTAACGGACTGTACTTTTACTTTTAAAACAGCAGAGGCCTGATCGCCATATGATGAAGCCCTAGTGTCTTTACAGTGAACCACACTCACATATTGTCCATGATGAGTATTATATTAAATGTGCTCAGCTTTTACTCTGCACAGTGGACAAGCACAGCAGTAGGAAAAGGAGAGGGCAAGGAGGACTTGAATCACATGACAGAACGAGCAGAGCGTGCAGCGCTGAGATCGTCTAATGATGATTACTCTGTTTTTGTGATCATGCATGTTTATCCAGATTTATGGTGTTGGTTCACCAGCAGTTTGTAGTTTGCTGACATGCTCATGAAAACTAACATCTTGTATAGGAGTGTTTTATGTCCTGGCAGCTGGTTTGGTGTTACAGTGTCAAAGTGTCAGTACTAATTGGTAATTTCCAGTTAAACAGCAGATACTGAATACATTAAGTTTTGTTACACATAACTCTTTTTAACTGTACCCAATTAGTATTTCTTAACTTGTAAATTACAAGGTAACAATCTCTTGGGGTGATTGAAACAATATACACAGACTGAAAGTCAGTGGTTAATACAACTACTTTATAAACCATTGCACTTGGTATCTAAGTCAAAAAATCATCTGCTAGAGCTCAGTATTCAATGTCCTGGACATGACTGAAAAGTATAAAGTTACCTATTCAGTTTGAGTGTGTTGAGTCTTGTCTTGAAGAAACCCATACTACAGAAATTAGTATGGGTTTCTTAACAAATTCCACAAATATGTTCATCCAGTAACTTTTTTCCTTGCTCTGTTATGAGCAACTTGCCTAGATAGCAAATCACCATTTTTTCCAGCTCACAGGGGACGTGCTGCCAGGCTTGTGTGGGCTTAAAGCAATCAGCAGTTTGTAATCAGGCTGTGATGTTTCATAGTGAAGACACTTGATGAAAGCCAAAACAGAAAACAAAGTGTTTTCATCCTTTCTGTAGTCCAAACAGGACTTACCACACTAAACATAAATTAACTAAATATAGTTGTTAGGCTGGTGTTACACCGTTTTTAGAGGGGTGTTTTACAAATACTTTGACATGCTCAGGGAAACATGGCTGGCTGAAGGTGTTTCTGTTTCGAAAAGCAGATTTTTTTTCTGATCACCGACCAGTTGCATTCATTTTAGGATTGGACTTAAAGTCACGGCATGAGCAACCTGGGAGAGTGACTCAGCAGCTGAGCTGTGATCAGTGTGGGACTCAAGCGATAGAGCTCCATCTGCTTACTGACAAGAAACAGGAAAAAGGAACATGGTGAATATTTAGGGGTGGGAGATGATGTTATCCATGCAAGTGAAGAAAGATAAAACTACTATTAGCTCAACATCAAGGCAAATGAATACAACAGTGGTTGGATAGGAAATGATAAGGGTTATTCATCAAAAATGTCAGTTATCTTTGTAAAACAAATTTGTGATGTGTCTTTCAGATACAGGCTGCTGACGATGGTGCACTTTTTATTTACTGTATTGGCTTTACTAGCTAAACACACTTTCGATACTGAGCACTTCCATTTCAGCAAAAACTATGGTGGAAATAGAAGTGATGTTGTAGCAGTCTTACACAGTAATAAAGTGCTAACAAAGGATGTTGGAAGATCAGGTATCATGCCTTATGGAAAACCTAAATTAACAAAGAAAATGGTCAAGGTGAATTAAGCCAGTATTTTGTTGTGAACAATATCTATTAACAATCTATATTAAAGGAAGATAGAAACTAAAAAGACTTTACAAAACTCTCAGTTGATTCTTCTTCAGGTTTCAAACAGGACAGAAAGTATGATGTTAACCATAATACTTTTCAGATAATTTTGTGTCATTTAATCCTCCATTATAGTTTTGAGTTTTATAACCCTTTTATGTTTAGCCCGTATCCCCATGTGAACTGTGCAAAAGAAAAAATGTCTGTGGTATCAGGACTTCTTCCTCTCTTTGTGGCGCCAGTAGCTACATGAAACACTTCAATACACCTACCGCTGTGATGCCCTCCCACTGTTTTGTCAGCAGGTAAAGCCCATTTGTTTGGGCTGGCAAGTCTAGTGCAGAGCAGAGATGGCAGAATGAAAGCAGAGTTGTTGTCAATAATATGGCATAAAAAGGAGCTAATGAAACACAGTGGAGGCAAAATATTTACTTTTTTAAATTTTGTGGGTTACATTCACTAGGGCCCAACCAATATATCGGCCGGCCGATCAAATCGGCCAATTATAGCCCTACAGCACAATATTCCACTGGACACAGAGACCACCAGGCTATCTGCTCAGCTACAGAAGCAGCCTTGCAGACCGACACTGATGAACAATTTGCTGGCCAATGAAACATTTGCCATTCACAAAACTGACAAATTGGACCTTATGATGGCAGGGATTGGTTTATTCGTGATTGTGCAATATGTGCAGTGTCCAACAAAAGCTTTTGATTTCCTAGCACATATTTCCTCATGTTTACAAAAAAAGTGGTTCTACCTGCACTAAAACCTACTCCTGTTGCACTAATGAGGACTCTGGGACCGAAAGGCAGATGTGACAAGATAGAGTTCATAATTCAGCTCTATATTTACATCTTAAATTAGTTTATTTATTTTATTTAGCATGAACTGACTGCAGTTTTGCCCACTACTTTATTTTGTACTTGAAAGTCATTTGTTCTTAAAAGTTGCAGAGTAGAAAAATAAAAGGGGCTCATGAAAAGAATGTTGTTACTTTCCTCTCACCATGACCCGTTTACAGATTTTTTAAAGTTGTTCTACCTGAACTATAACCTACCTTCTTATTATTTTCATCAACAAGAAGCACAAGATAAAGAGTGATTCTTTTTAAGGTTATATAATTAAGAGATTTAATGCTTTTCTGCATGTTTTTGTACTTGAAAATTTCTCTCTGTAGTAAAATTAAACAGATACTTAAGGACAAAAACTGTACTTTAAAACAGTACAATTTTCTACCTGTAATGCATATATTCATTGTTACAAGTGTTGTGGGACCATTTTTTTAAATTAAAATTCATTGTATATACATATTTCAAATTAAGTGGCAGATTAATTGGTAATCACTAATTTTTTCTGCCAAATATTGGTACCGGCATCGGCTTAAAAAATCCATATTGGTCAGGTACTAACATTCACAACAAAGTTACAAATACTGATGGGCAAGAGAATCAAAGTCATCATGTTCAGGGTTATCATTTCGGAAAGTCGCTGAGGAAGCTTCATACAGCTTGAAATACGTTTTGGGACATTTTAGAAAAAAATCATGAGATTCATGAGAATTTATATGAGATTAGGTTTTCTAAAGCATAACTTGTGACATAATATTTCTAAATTTGGGTGATTTAATAAAAGCCAAAAGTGGCACAAAATCAAGAGCTGTTTTGGGACAGATAAATCTGATTTTGGTTGCTTAACTAAGCCAGATGAACCAGATCACCATAAATAGACATAATTCCCATCAAACGACAATGAGTTATCTAGTCCAATAGTAATGTGATTGCTCATTAAGTCATCCTTGTAGTGGGTGTTTTAGCTGCTATAAAAGTTTTTTTGGTCACTTTAGGGGTAGTACTGTAGATGAATCAGCTGATTTCTTTTCTCAACTGCTTGAATGGGATACTAAGATGCACCCAAAGCCCAGAAAAGACCAGTGCTCACACATGCACTGAGCCCCTGATATAAAGGGCTTGGGTGAAGTGGGATGTGCAGCTGTGTGCCAGGATTTCAGCAACAAACTGGCAGCAATAAGGGAGCCAAGGCCTGCTGCGGGAAGGCCATTACAGCTGGTGCTTTAGAGAGAGACTGCCGGAGAATAATACTGTGTGTGTATGAACACACTAATGACTGGAAAACTAAAGTTTGATTTGATGAGTTTCATTTCTTCATATGTGATCATTCAAATATTGTATTTAGGAATGTAATAAATCCTATATATTCTTATTTTAATTTCTATGGGAAATATGAACTGACACCATTAGCAACAGGCGTATTTAAGTTTGCAAAAAGAATGAACAAAGATATTTCTTTAGTCTGACAAATAGCCTCTGGGGGATAAACAATTTATCTTTTTAGTTATTTCTTCAGATAATGTTTCCCAAGAGAAAACTGACAGCTTAGATGGTATCAGGATTGCAATAATAAATATTAGACATGTTTAACATTCATGACTTGAAGTCAGGGCATCCCTGATCCCCTTCCAAGTGGACAAATCAACTCCACACACAACTCACACAACATTATCAGGTAAGATCATCTTTACAACTACCAGATAAATGGTTCTTTGCTGACTTTAGTCCGAAGTGGGAATCAAAACAGAACCCAGGCCGATTATCTTGTAGTATGTACTCTGCTTAACTTGGGATGGACCACAAATACACAAAAATCTACCCAAGAGGTGTGTTTAATCAGCAGAAAATTAATATCTATTTCATAGATACATTTCACAAAGGATGGAGAAAAGTTCCTCAAACTAGACTTCCTGGGATTGGCTCACATTGTGAACCAGTTGACTTTGGGTGCTTTCCCTCTTATTATGTGAAATTGAGCAACAAAATGAAAATGTTGGTTTGAGGTTTATTTAACGCACCATCTGGAGAGAAGTTTTTTTGTAAATATGGTCCTGAACATCAAACAATAAGTGAAGGTGGACATAGGTAACAGCAGATCTGTCTCTGCTCGTCATCTTCTGGTATAGTTTTGGTGAAGAGCACCTTGGTGGAGAAATTTGCATTGTGCTATTACCAAAATAAGTACGAACAAAATACCTCTGATACAGAGACTCTAATTTTCATCTGTAGCATCCAAGCACATACATAAAGCTCCCCCACTGCATCATTCAAAATATGACTTAAATATGTTATGAGACTTTTTTTTCTTTTTACTCTATTCAGTTCAAATTACCTGACAGCCAAGGTACTGCTGTTTTATTTTACCTCTTGCTACTTTACCCTTCTTTAATTGCAAAAGAGGTCACAATTGTCTTAGTTAAGCAAGTCATATTCCGTGTATATCTGAATGTGCTTAGTAAGATTCTGTTTCTGAAATTCGCTCTCTTTATAATAGTTTCTTATAAATGTTTCCTGATGCCTTAACCTATTTCTGTCTCCATCATGAATACTGTATGAACTCTGTTTCCCGCTGCATAAACATCCAAGCAGCCCAACTTCACTGCCAACTTTCCAGCCTGATACAACACAGCTATAGGAAAATACATTGGCAGGAATCCAACCAGCCGTAAGAAGAGACTGTAACATTTGAATACAATCCCTTTTGACAACATAACTAACCGTCAGAAGCAATCCAGGAGAAAGTATGTGGTTTTTAAGACTGCATTAAATAGAATTAAGTCTGCATGTATGTGTAAGACATGCAAGCACACGTCTGCTGCTTTTTATTGATTCAAATGCACTTAAATGGATGCGCAAGAGCTGCCCATGTGTGTTTTTGCATGTGTGCGCTCTTATGGAGATGTTAAACAGCAGACCCCAAGGCACCAGGTGTCACAGGGAGAAACAGCTGAGAGAGGAGCGAGAGACAGCTGCTTCTTCTGGTGTTTGTCAGAGGTGGTCCCACACTTATGGTGGCTACATCTTTCCCAACACCTAACTTTTACCTTCATAAAAACAATGATAGCACTCCATGGTCGATGCAAAGAGCCTAATGCCTAATTACCTCTGGCCTACACAGAGTTATTCAATAAAAGGAAAAAATGTGGGCTTAGAGGGTGAGTGCATGGATCTAGGAAGGTTTTAACTAGACAAGGAGACGACATCAAATTGTTGGACAAGATAAGAATAATGACATAATCACATTTAACTTGCTGTTGTTTTCAAGAGAAAAAATATATCAGGTGTGGGCAACTGGCCACAGGCCACATGGAGTCCACTTCTCTCTGACTGTGACTCACAAGCCAGTTCTGAAAGCTGATAAAATGAAAACAACAGCCGATACAGCACGATGCAGAAAGACCAAATGCATTAGATCATGGGTGGGCAACTGGTGACCAAGGGGGCTTTATCATCTTTATCTTTCTATTAGTTTAGCAGGACTTGCAAAACTACGATGTCACACTCTCACCAGGAGTCAGCTTGAATGAACTTAAGAGTCAAAGAAGCGATCATGACAGACATGAGATAAAGTCATCTTAAATATGGCTTAAGTTGATAAAAACTGACACCAACAGTTCAATATATATTCAACTTGTGTAGCTGTGTGACTTTAACCAAGAGTAGAAAGTACAACAACTACTGAAACATTTGTCGACACAGCATGAAATAGAAGGAGTACAATGTGTTTGACAGTGTTGACAAAGGAAACATAAGTGGGCCTGCTTTACACAGCATGAGTCTGTAGGAGTCAATGGCATCATTTAAGGCGGAGAACAATAACTGCATTGGTGTAAATAAATCTAAGAAATCCCTTTCCCAAGGTAAGAGATTGGGCAATTTTAACAGGTAGTCTGAGAGTGTGCTACAAACTGTGAAAGTCTGTCCCTTTGGCAATAAGAACATTTTTATGAGGCCCCTTCTGCTTACGTAAGTTGTCTATCTCTGAAACACTGGTACACCTTGAGCTGTTTATTCTCTTAGTTATTCTCTTAGTTGGACTTTTAGTTGTGTTGTATTAATAGACTGATGGCTTTTAGTACTTCTCGGATGGATAGGGGTAGGAATTGATATGATTTTATTGATACCAGTGCCATTATTGATTCTGCTTACATATCCAATTCTGTACCAATTCCAGTGGATTTCATGTATGGAAAAAAAAGTCAACTTGTACAGGTTTTCAGACACATCCAAGTCAAACAAACGGTATCTCTGACATCATAATCTCATTTCATACTTGAATGCTTCAGAAAGTTGCATATTTTTAAGCTTGCTTGAAACCTGAAAGACATATACTAGATGCTTGTTAGCATCATTTCATGTAAAATTTCCAGACCTCTTTCATGTCTGCCATGATGATATTTATGAATCATTGTTATTTTTTTGAGTGTGCCATCCTTATTTTGCAAGGCAAGCAGGACAAAACGAAAGAAATTAGACAAGCAATTGTAAGGCATATAGATGATTAATGTTGATTCCTTGGGCTAGTTTTATTGATTCTAGTTAGTTTTGATTCTCATCCCTAATCACAGCAGAAAAACACAAGAAGATGTAAAAAAAATAATAATAATACATTGGCACTGTATGGGCTTAATGGTGAGTTTAACACCATTATAAGGATTGGGCCTGATTTTCTTGAAGGGTGCACCTCCACTGGTAAACATGTTTCAGTGATTTCCTATCTGCACTAATTGTAAACTCCACCTTGGCCATTCTAGTAGACACAATCTTTCACATTCCAATGTTTATGCATTTCCTCCTATCTAGGAGATGGATGCATCCTAAATTTCTTTGAACATGGAACTTACTTCAGCATCACCCCAAAATGCTGCCTCCAAAAGCTCCTGCCATTGCTCTCTCTGTTTGCTCTGCCCTCATTTTCTCTGGCTCGTTGTACTTTACTCAAATACAGATTTAACAGATCCAAGGAAACTTTTTGCTGTATGAACAAAAGGGATTGCTTGGCAAGAAGAGAGGAGCTTATACAAGACTTCATTATGGTTTTTTTGATAAAGTACATTGCAGTATGCTGTTTATTTGGATGCTTAAGTTGTAAGGTAACTCCAGAAATCATGATGATTGCTTTATTAGTGTACGTCAAGAGACACTTGATGTTGAACAGGTTTAATCAAAAACTGGCCTGACAGTGTTACCTCATGAAGTGCTTGTTGTGTACGTGTAAAATGCAAAAATAAATCATTTATGTGAAAGATAACTACTAAAATATCACAAAACCCATACCCAAGCAAACAGTACATTGCTGACCAGGTATTGGATTCACTGTGAAATTAGCCAACAACTTTTACAAAAAGGTTAATGTCCTCAAACAGCAAATAAAAATGGCACCTTCCACATTCAATAGAGCAATATTACAGCAAACTGCTGCCAAAGTGTACTTATTAAGCTAATACCAGGCAACACTGCTGCCCCCTAGGATCTATTAAAGGTGTTTATGTTTTGGATGCAGAGTGATAAAGTGGGCAGGCCCTCCCTGTTTATTAGGCTGATGCCAGGCCCAGCAGAGTGCAACGTATTGCCCACATATGCTTCACTGGCCCATAGGTGCATCATATCTGTGGAAACCTGGGTTTACAGTAGCGTATAACCTTTAGTCCGTTTACAAAACTAACCAACGTGCACGCCTCTTAGGCCAGAAATTAAATATGACAACCCTCGACACACATCTAAGGGGTTCGTGATGGATCCAGGCTGTAATGTCGAAACACTCTGTCCGAGCAGACCATCCAGCTTTCCCAGTCCTTCCCAAAATGGGGTTACAAACCATTAATCAAAGCCACATATCTCAGATGAAGCTACTGAAGCTGCTGCCACCAAACGCTGCGGGATGACAGGCTAATTTACTAAAATGTGGGTAAGAACTACAGGCTGTGCGCATCATCTCCTCAGCACGTCCAAGGCGCAGCACGCATCTCGCCCATGAATCTTCCGTCAGTGGTTATGGTCGTTTTTCTGCAACAATGTCCAATATTACCAGCGCTGACCACACCGACAGCTCCACTGTAGCTCTGCCTGAGCCAGACTCGCCCCTTTCCCGACTTACCGGATTTGAAAAACGCCGCTATGTCTGCCGCGTCCTTTGCAGCCTCATCTAGTCCCTCTCCAGCGCTCATGGCTGCGGTCGCCTTTGCGGAAATAGCGATGGATATCCTCAAAGGGCTCAAATGATGTTATAATAATTTATCAGCTGAAGCGGATCTTCACGCTTTTCATTGAGGCAGATCCGGTCATACAATCTGTGTTCCCTTCATTAAGCGAGAGACCTCCTCCTCCATTTTGGCCGAGAAGGGAAAATCCTGGCGACCGATCGGCGGCGCTCCCGAGTTGGGACGTGAGGAGGAGGAAGAGGAGGAGGGGAGGGGGTGCTGATAGTGGAGAGAAGGCGGAGGTAAAAGAGGGAGGGGACGACGACTGAGGGAGGAGGGCTATTCCGTCGGTGGGTGGGGGTGGGATATCCTGGGATTCCGTTTCGGGGGGTTTTGGTGCATTGTGCGCCACCCAAAATTAGTGTGCGCCACAGCACACCAGCATCCCACAGCGTCACTCACTGCGGTGCTGATGCGGGCTGCGTGGGTGTCATTCTTTATTAATTTTATGCTTCAGAAACCAAAGCCCAGATGTGGAGAAGATGTCAGAAAGACGCACACCGTCTCTGCTTTTGTCTGTGGTCCCAAATGCTGACGAATACTCCATTCCACCTTAACAAAAATGCCCCTCTTGCAGAAAACGTGCGTGTAGTATCCCCTTGAGGCCATAGTGTTATTGTGTTACAGCCTATTATTTCCTATAATAGTGACATACTGCATGGTTGCAAATGTTCACGGCCTTAAGTGTTGCATTGCTTGTGGCTGTAATGACTAATAACGTTTTAAGATGATGACAGGGTAAGCACGACAACGACAGAGAAGGATTATTTAATTCAGTCTTCATCTCTCAGTGATGAAGATGATGCTCAAGCATGAGGTCATTTGCCCCACAAATCTAACCCAGTTCTCCCTGACAGCTGCGGATCTGTCTTTTTCAACAGGAACAGGGTGCTGCTGCCATCTAGTGGATTTCTGTGCTGATTGCTCAGGGATTTACAACAACTTTTCAAAGCTCGACAGAATGAATATAGATTGGTGCAGTAATGGGTCCTAAAATGCTGAGGTAATTAATCATTTTTGCATTATCCGTTTCCTTGTCTTAGCCTCTGAGATATATTATTTTTTAATACATATAGCCTATTTTTCCAAAATAGCGTCTGTGATAAACACAAACTTGAGATGTTTTGATTTTCCCACAGCAGAAAATAAGTGTAGTACAGAAAGGAAATTAGATTATTTCTTTTGTTTTAAAAATGCTTCTTGGTAGTTCACCTTAAACCTTTGGAAAGCTTGCTTATTTATCTTTTAAATGCTGCTACATGTTAGATGAACTCATTTCAGAGCTGAGTACATGGGTTGGAAAATTTGCCCAATGCTCTCTGCCAGTGCTCATTCTTGCTTTTGAATGAAGTCAGAAGAAACAAGACCATTTAATAATTTATTCCTTGAACAAACAGGAGCCTCAGGAGCGTGTGGAAGATCAGTTCACATCAACAACAGCCAGGCCACATACTACTGAGGAAGTGTGCACCATTTTTCAACCAGCAACAAGTCAGCTAAGTGGTTGAGTTGTTCACTCTGGCAACAAGCAGCATGGCAATGCTGATCCCACACATGTTCAGTGGGGTTGAGGTCAGGACTGCCATCCTCTCCGCTCCAAAATTCTGGAGGTGTCTGATAAACTTTGCCCAGTGGGGTATTGCCATCTTGGATGGTAAAGCTCTATCACAGACTGTGGAGATATTGGGTTGCCACTGGTTGCAGAATCTCATTTCAGCTTCTCTGTGCATTGAGACTTCCTTCGATGATGACAAGCCTGATTTTTCCAGTGAAGGAGATGCTGTCCCTCACCGTCACACTGCCCCCACCAAAGATGTTCTTCAGTGCAGCAATCAGCATGGTACTTTGACCCTATGATCCAACTACAATCTGGGATATCATCTTGGGATGCCCAGGCCGCGGCCTGTCTCTGACATTCCCCATCATATTGGACTTGGCTTTCAGTTTGGGGATGGCATGGGCTCTCTCCAAATAGTACTGCAACTTGATTATGTGGAACATCACCTTAAAGCTGCCCTATCCTGATCAGTCCAAAGTGACATACTGATTCTTGGAGCAGACACCACTAGACCACTGTAGCAGGATCCATGCTCAAAGGTGTTGACAACTGGGCACCTGAATTGTCAGCGCTTGGGGGTACCAGAGGCTGAGACTATGAGTCAATAGCATCACCAAAAAAAATTTTAAAAAGCTGCTGGCCTTTGACAAGAGGACTGACAGTCTTTTTTTATGGGTGCTACCTGCATACTCAATTCTGCTGCTCATCCACTGATGCATGGTCCTTCCAGAAATGTCACCATTTTAAAGGGAAATTGACAGGTTTACAACATTTTAAGATTTATTGACAACATGTATGGCTACATTAAAGAAATAACCCACCAAAAAATCCCTTTCTTTTGTGCTTCATTCACATCTCAAATGTACCTACTTCTGAATTTCATAGATAGCAAGGTTGCTGACAAACTGCTATTTAGGACTGCTGAGTTTGTCTTTAAACATCATATTTCCTGATGGTCATAACAAACGACTTAACACACAATTGACACATGAGATCTCATCTGAGGAGGTAATGGTAAGAATTAAATCTTAAATATAAGATGTATGAGCATAAGATAAAAGTTGGACTTCAGAGGTGACGGTATATAAAGAAGTCAACCATGTCATTGTTCTGGAGTAGCCCAAATCTTTTGCTCCCACCAAGCCAAAACACCACTGGACAGAATTTTACTCTTCACTGTTTTATAATTAAAACAAAATTATCTATGACAATGTTAAAAGCTACTTGGAAAAAAATCAGATAGTAGAGGAGTTTTGAGAAAGACTTTAAGTTAATTAATATCAAGGTGGTATGCTGAAACAAGATTGAATGTGGTTAAAACAATGGGTCGATTTATGAACAGCTCGAGTAAAACCACTTAAATCTACCAAAGACATGAAAGCAGAGGTAAGGCTATCACTTTCTTTGTCAACATGGGTATTAAGAAGACCTACAATAAGTATTTCATCAGTTAAGAACCAAGCTTGATATAAACTCAGAGAATTCTGTTAAGAGTAACGGCCTGGTGGATGGTAAATTATAGAAAATAATGTTGGCTGGCAGATTTTAGAATCTGTATCAGATAAGCTAAGAACAAGGCTTTCAAAAGAAATAACTGTTGCCTTTGATCAAGGATTGATAAGGAGACAAGAATTATAAATAACAGCTACACCACGACCTGTGTCTCATGAGTACTAAATGATCGGCCGGATTGGATTCATTTAAACTGACATATTTCTCCTGTCACAGCCACTTTTCAATTAGGCAAAATAAATCAATGTGGTTTTCTGATATAAGATCATTCATCAGTAAAGATTTGGATGTCGGTGATTTGATAGCCTATTTATGATGTTTTGGTATTTCCACTTTGAGGTTCCTTTAATTACATTGATATGATTGGCTCCTCTTTTATATGCTTTTTTAACATTTATGTAAGGTTTGGGTTGGGATGGAAATTCTTTATGGATTAATTGTTATATGTATTATTATCATAACTGCCAACAGTAGCCTATTGGCCAGAAAACTGCCCTAAAGCAAATGCAGAGAAGTGTGGGGGAGTGCTGCTCTGCCACCTGGTCTTAACTCAGAGAGGTAAAGTAACTTGCAAGTATTGGGTTCTGTAATAATACTGCAAATTTGGTATCGGTATTGGCATCCAAGTAAGAATTTAGATATCTGCTGATGGTTTTCTTTTCTCTACTGTTTAAATGTTATTCTTTTGACTTAGAACAGATTAACTTAATTATAAATGGTCCATTGAAAATAAAGACTTTTCATCATACCTCATTCCTTCATTCCTTCATTCATTTGCTTTAGGCTAAAGTTGCTTATAGGCATTTTGCAGAGCTACTTTGGGATAGGGCCCAGTTTTATGTCTTCTCATGGAGCCTAAAAGTTCTGACAATGCCCCTGATTATACGAAAACCACGTGTTATTGTTAAAGTGGAGTTGAAGTTTCGGCCAGAAATCCACTGATGGATTAACACTATATGGTTTTTATTCTGCTGTGTATTTTACTTTGGAGGTGGAGCTTGTTGTGTATTTTACGTAAATTCGACATAAATGAACATTTATTCTTCTTCTGTGAAAACCCATTTCTGTAGGCTACTGCGCGTCGAAACGATCTAATGGTTAAAGGTGCGTCTATTTTCATTTCTAATGCCTCTGCTCGCACATGCTTATATAATCTACTCTGTGAAAATATCCTCATTCGGGGCATGCTCACCCCTCCTGTCCCGCTGAACAAATTGCCTCGTTTCCGTGGAAACCACTGACAACATTCAGAGTGGGCCCGAAGGATAAAACATGGAGGACCAACAAATCTCGGCTCGTCGTTTCCAAACAATAATGATAGTTTGAAAAGCAGTGAAAGCGTGGACAGTCATATTGTACATTTTGAAGTCTATGGTCTCGTTGGACAGCAGGCTCTTCTTTAAAGGAATGTTAAAGTCATGGCCTTCAACTCTCGACTCGCCAAAGTCAGCTACAGGAGCAGACCCAGCCAGCTCTCTGTGCCAGGGGAGTCCTACAGGGAGATACAGGTAAGATGATCCCAAATTCATGTTATCATGTCATATTATATGAAAATGACCAGTTTCTGTTGTCCACATAAGATGGCATTTCTTTGGTATTTTCACTGTCTGCCTTTCACTGACTTTTGCCATGGATTTAATGTAAAAGTCCAACACTGCACTGCTCTTATCCTTAAGGTTCATTTTAGGAGGAGAAAAATGTGGTATTATCTTAAAAGTGTCTTAAACTTGTGTAAACTTTTCCAAAAGCATTGTCGTCTGGGGGGATTTGGATATAGGCCTACTGTATCATCACTGATTCAGGCTGGAGTAGACCCCAGGAGGAATAGCTGCTGCTATGCAAAAGCTGATGGGGATCTTAAAAAAAAAAAAAACAATTCAGGACTCTGTGAGCATTTATTCTTTCATATTTTGGCATGATTTGATTTCAAATAGTGATTGAGATTAAAAACAAAAAATACATAGTATAATTTACCACTGTACAGCTAAGTTATTTCAATAGTTTATGTTACAATATTGCAAGCAGAATTTAACAAAGAAACATTTTATTTACATACATCCTTGAGGATTTTTTGAGCTTGTACAGGCCCACTCTTTAGTGTAGATTGAGAGTAAAGAAATGTTTCTTTGTTAATCCAAGTTTGATGAATTTCCTCATTAAAGAGCTACTAGACAGCATTTATAAAGCCTCTCAACAAAAAAAGGAAATCATTTAATTTTTCTTTTATGATTTTACTTCAGTACACATAACTTTACAAACAGTTTGCCAGTTAAGAAAGAAATATAACTTATGATGAAAACAAAGTTTGTCGATCTTCTGTTCCGGAATAACAGAGTCTGCTTGATAACAAATTAGCGCACTCCTCAGGGTCTGGGTGCAGCTTGTTAAAAGAGATTTAAGTCCATTTAAATTGTTAAAAAAGGGGGATTTGTCAAAATCTGAAAAATAAATAAACTCCAGAAATAGGGCTGAGTCTGTTTCTGACAGTCTGGCTTCCTCCTCAGGGTCTGGGGGGTGTCTGTCTGGGACCAGGCTCTGCCCTGAGCTGAGCATCATAGCAAATAAAAAAACAAAATCAAAGACAGAGAAAAAGTATTACAAAAGTATGTTTGTCTTTTGTGGTGCTGGGGTGGCGAATCTGTGGATGTGCTTGGGGATGGCCTTGTTGCCGGGGGGTAAGACGGGAGCTGGCGGTCCTTTGGTGGGACAGGTGTGGGTGGTTGCAATATGTCTTAGTCTCCGTCTCTATTGTTTGCTTGTTTTTGCATAAAAACTAACAAAAAAGATTAGAAGTTGACATACTTTTTTTCTTACCTCGTAACCATTTGTTTCCGCTTTCAGTCAGATGCATGACCCATCCACTAACATTATATTTTAAAACAAATGAATAATTTTTGATCCGTGAACACTCAGTTTGGACATTTTAAAAAAAACTTTAATATTCTTTAACAATTCCTTAATTGATCCCTGCTTATATTTTGTGTGGGTAAAAATTGTCTTTCACTGGTTTTCATTAGCAAAGATGTCAAACACATGACACTCCTGATACTCAGTGCTGTGCAGCATGGATTCACTTCAGCAAGTTGCTGGTATTTCCACTTTCTGACAACTTCTGTTCCTGGTCTGTCATGATCTTTGACTTCGCATTTCTTCAGACTAACTGTCTGATATGAGCGGGATGTTTGATTTACAAGGTAATCCAAACAAAGTGGAGGGCCTAGATAAGGTAACTCAGTAGAATGACATATGAGTTATAATCAATTCTTCGCTTGAAGTGATTTTATTTGTCTCTGTACTTACATAGCATATATTTAATGAAATTGTTTAAAATTAGCATTGAAACTTTCATCTTGGAATAAGTACAGATAACATCAAGATAAAGTAACAAAAATAAATGAAAAATAAGTACAAAAGAAGCATGTTCTTGTCCCGTTAGGAAATGGATTAAATAACATAAACACTGTCATCTAACAGATAAAATCCAGTTGTCAGGGAGCTTGTATCCTATTCCAATCAGTCTTTAAATGCTTTGATTTTGCACTTTCAAGCAATACACCTTGCATAAACAATAAAATGTTTATTAAACCCTAGACCTAGACAGCCAGGCATGAAGTGGCACCCTTTATCCATTACAGGAAAGAAAAAAAATCATTAATAACATTTTGCCCCAGACCAATTACCTTAAGTAGTTCTGTTGCACATCTTTTAAGTGAAAGGAGGGGAACTGGTTGAATTAATCTGCATTTAATTTTCAACTTAAGAAACCCTTGAGGCCTTTTTGTGATTGCTTTGAGAACCACAGCTCTATTAGACTCTCTGGCCTCTAAGTGGTAGTCAAACACAGCGTTGTTGTTTTTGTTTGTTGGTTGTATCATGAGCATCAGTCCACTAGATGGTAGTGTAGTGTTTCTGTGTTGATAAGAAAACGCAGACCGTATGATGTTGAGTTCTGGGTGGGTTTCTGTCCCACCCTTTTCATGTTCCTGTTCAAATTTAGCAGAGATAACTTGTTTGCAGAATTGAGCAGTGTGAAATGTAAAAAAAAATCTTGCAAACGCTTGTCTTGCAGTGGTAAATTGCTTAGTTAGTTATTTTTCACAAAGTAATGCTTTCTTTGGCCTGTGTGAAATTAGAAAAGGGGAATGTGCTGTAGTGCTATGCAGTATTAAGAGTTATTAAAACATCTATAGTCTATAGTAAACATTTATATGTGAAATTTGCACCTTTACAATATGTCCACTACAAAGTACAGCAATGCTTTGATTTTAATTTATTTTCCTGTCCTTATTCAAATCCAAGATATTTGGGTGATATCGATTCAGTTTTCTGCAATTTTGCACAAGCAGTGAAAAACATAATGGTTAACTATGAGAATGTACAGTCTATTCTATCTGGATAAGTGGTGAGCAACTGCTCCTTACTCAGTGGCCATCTTAAAATACTTTGGTTTTTCTTTTCAGTGAATTCAATTCTTTTTCCATTTTGGATTTTATAAAGAATTAGAAAGTAGAAAGTAAAATCAGAAAATACTTGATAACTGATAAGTCATTTAGTCCCTTGCACTAGAATCAAATCTTAAAAGGCCTATTTCTGTTTAGCTTTTCAATTTAGTATTCACTGTTAGTTTTTTGTAAATGTTTGAAACCACAGATGTTAGAATATCTGTGTATTTTGTCTTACAGAAAACTACACATTATTAAACTGTGAACAATCACAAAAGGGGATGAATGGAACTGGGAAAAAAAGATATTGCAATATTTGGTACACTCGTTTTACACAGTATTTTGCAGTACTATACCAGAACGTTCCAGATGAATGCTGTCTTTGGATTTCCATTGCAAACTGCAACTTGTTACACAAGTGTAGCACGCATACAGTGTATATAGAGGAGGAAGGGTGGAGCAACATGTTTCTTCATAAACTTTATAAACAGTTTTGTTGCCTATTGTTGAAGCATTTCTAAGGATACTTATAGGAAATCTCTTAGGTGGTTTTAAATATTAAAAGCTTGCATTTTAGACAGTTTTTTGAAGATGGAGAAAGTCTTTATCGATGTCTCTTTGTCAAAAGACTTATGTGATGATCTTTTTAATGATTCTAAGAATAAGGTAAAAGAACAGAGAAAAAGTCAACTGTCCCTCTTCCATCTACACAGTCACTCTTTTAACTGTCACACCACTATCTTTGACGAGTGTTGTCTGTAGGCTTGAACATTGATAACACACAACTGCCGCATGCACCATGGTCAGTTCTCTTGTAAGCCTATAGTGTTATTAGACAGTTTTTTTTATGAATAGCCATGGAAACAGGGCATTTGGTCTTTTTTTTTTATCTCAAAGAAAGGTTCTTTGGATGGTAAACATCTTTAAAGACTTCTAAGACTAACATAGAAACTCATATTTGCTTAGTGTTAATGTTTGACATGTGTTGCTATTTGCAGCTAGAGATGTGTCACATTGTTTGTTGCATACAGAGCACGAGTCTGCCTTTAGTGTAGTGTTAGGAAGCAAGAGTTGGTGTGAGCTGCCTTCCACATTCAATGGATTGAGATAACCATGGCTGATCTTGCACCAAGTGGATCAATACAATATTGATGACTTCTGCTGTATTCCCCTGCTCTGTAGTCATGTAACAACTTCAGGTAAATGTGAAATTCAGACCATAGCAGCAATGTAAAGCTTTATTTATTTATTTTACTTTTTTACGTATGTGTACTGTGGAATGATTAAAAACATGACATTAAATGAGAATTGTTGCAGGTAAAGACTGGTCCCAAGAGCTAAAGTAGTAGAGATTTTGTGCATGAACTTGGTGGAGTCAAAACCAGATTTGTAAAGCTTTCCAGGTCTGTCAGTGTGAGCATCCTATGGGAAAACAGTGGACCCATCTCTGCCTCTCTTCCTCTCTGTCTCTCTCTCTCAGATCTCACCACCCCTTCATTTATAATTTACCGTCACTCTCCTGTTTCATGGCAGCTCAAAACCAGACAGTACAGCTTAGAAATCAGTCATGCTGTAGTTAAAAATTGATGACCCAACTGCTTTTAAATGCAAAGCTTCGCAATCATTCCCTCAGTATCAAACCGTCTGTCAGATCCTTGATGAGAGACCAGTGCCTCTCATCTGCAGGGTGCCACAGTAAAAGCTAATGCAATTTATTATTAATTGGTAGGAGGTCTGTGTTTGTGTTTGTGTGTGGGGTTGTGTTAACTGGGAGAATGATAAGGGGTTCCCTGCTGGTGTTAAATTAATATTTTCATGCAGTCTTATCTGTTATTATTTTATTCATTATCAATCATTTTATCTGCACAGCAGGAGAGAGAGCTTGAGGTGCCAGTTCACTTGTGTTTTTCAAATGATAGTAGTTTTTAGTTTGCAGCTGATAATAAAGAAAATGTCAGATTTTAAACAAAACTACTTCCTACTGAAGTATTCTGAAAGATATTAAACATCTCAGGACTTAGGGCTGGATGATATAGACATAAATCACACTTCAACACATTTTAGCTGCTGATATTTTTGGGTCCTCAAAAACAGTATGGTATAAGTTCAAAATTACAATTGTACTTCAATTAATTCTAAGACATTTTTGGAGGGGCATTTTGTTCCTTTATTGATAGAAGAGAATGACAGTGGATAGGCTTGTGAAAGAGGGTGAGAGAGCAGGGGAAGACACTTTGCAAACTGGCCACATGCCAGACCCAAACCCGATGTGCCTGGCCGCTAACAACTCAGCAAAAACAAACACCCTATACAATTTTTATTATCTTAATACACATTGAATTTGCCACATATCATGCATTTATTAAACTCAGCACTTGTAAAACTTTACCATACGTGACATTTGAAAAAACAAGCAAGAGATGGAAAAGTGTAAACCAAAAGCAGTGCACGTTCAACATAGTAATGGTATGATCTCTGTATTCTTGTTTTCATGATGGAATGGTGGGAAGCCAAGTTCTTGTCCCTGTAATAAGTTCTTCAATTATTACCCAGTCCTTAAAGCATTTTTTTCTGTAAATTTCTATATTTTCTGTATTACCCTGTGTCATCTATCTATCTATCTATCTATCTATCTATCTATCTATCTATCTATCTATCTATCTATCTATCTATCTATCTATCTATCTATATGCATATCTATATATATTTGTATACACACTGACTTACTCTATATGTCAAACCTGGAATTCAGAATTTTAGTTGTTGTGGCCAAGACACATGGTATGCCATCTCAAAATAAATCAAGCTGAACCCACTCACAGATGTGGGTACTGTGTTGAGCTGGGATTTAAGGCCACCAGACAATAATGAGTCTGCAAAGACTTGTAGCTTTGTAGCTCATATCCCTTATTTCTAAAACCATAAATCCAAAATAAAACAAAAACAGGTGTGAAATAAAAGGGAAAACACCCCCTTCACAGTGATAGTCACACAGTTGTATTGAATACATTTACACTGGAGAAGATTTTGAACAAAGCAGCAAAAATGTTTATTCAGGCCATAAAAACCGTCACTTTCCTGTGTACACCTCCGGGGTTCCTGCTGTCAGCCTCAAGTCTGCATATGATCCTCATTTATCTAAAGTCCTCTTGGAGAAGTGATGGCAACCAAGGGACATCTAATCTTTATCATTATAAACATTGTCTCATCCTGTATCTTTTTTGAAAATATAATGCTATATTTCGGGAAAACCTTATTCATTGCCAACGTCTGGGTCTCCTGCACATCGAGTAAATATAGGTACATGCAAACATGCAAATGTTAATTGGTGGCCATGTAGGAATCAACACTTGGCTCATTGAACTGTCAGAGATTTTTGTAGAAAAAAAAACCTCTCAATGTGAGGAAAATATATCTTCATGTTTTCAATGTGAATTTATTTGGTCTTCTGATGTACCTTAAAAAATACAAAATGCTCTCTTTTTGTAGGTTTCACCTTATATTTTTGATCTTTTATCTCTACTTGACCAGTATCAGTCAGTTAGCATACAATAGTGGTGCATTCAATGCTCAAACAGGAGTGTAGTCAATGAAACTTGGTATCCCCAGAGAGCTCAAATTGATTTTCTTCACATTACTCTTTTCTGCTTCACTAAAATGCTTAATCTTGTCATTATTGTGTATGTATCTTGGTGTGCATGTGCGCCTTGTGGTCTGAAATGTCCCCTGCCTGTGCTGTTTTCCAATGTATCATCAACATTTCCACCCCCCACCACCCGCATCACTGTCCCTCCATCCAATTGTTTGGGTAGCTCTGTAAGGTGAGACCAGGACCTTGATAATTACCTGGCAGACAGGTGGTCATCCAACACCACATTATATGGTCAGCGGTCCCCTTTTAGGAGTAACACGCTCATAATTTCAGGGCAGTCACCTTTCTCATATGGCTCATAAGTAAGCTGAATGCTCACATACTGTAGCAAAGCCACTTATGCCTTGTCTTGTCTTCATTGTTTGGAGCTGATATACTCTGATGTCATGAAAAGAAAAGCTTGTTAAGAGGGAGGAATGACCTGAGAAGAAGTGTCAGACTGAAACCACGATGCTGCATTTTAAACCTGACTATCAAAACAAGGTAAGGTGACCCAAGACTTCTGAAGTTACAACCAACCTGGCTTCTTGACTGCCTGCATTGGCCAAATGTAATTCATCATTAATGTGTTTGGATTCAGTAAACAGCTAATGTGTGAGTGTGTGAGTGTGGCAAACAAGGGGAACTACTTGAATAAAAAGGGGCTTTATTTCTGAATCAGAGGCTGATTTTGGTAGGTTTTTGTGTGCTGCAGGCTGTGGAACTCCTTCACTGAAGTAATAACTTATTTTATCTGAAAATACCCCCAGTCTGCTTATTAAAGAGCAGTGAGAGATAGGGGTATAAACAGTTTTCTGTACTTCTGCGTGGAGAAAAACATCCATGAATAATACATTTCAAATATTTTTCATCATGAAAATGTAAAGCAAGAGCCATTGGGATTGAATCTATATTTGACTTTTTCTTTGGGATACAGGTTGTTTTACGACACTTCGAATAGTACGTTTGAAAAGGATAAGAGAAAGAGAAAAGGCAAACAGTTTTAAAATGACACGGTCTGTTCATTTCATTTTAATTAAATTTGCTTTTTGGCAGCTTTTTTGGGCTTAAAAGAATTTTGCTCTCACAACTTAACATCATCAAATCTTGAAAAACTCTGATGAGGTCTGCACTGGCTAGTTGTCAAATAGCTGCTCATGCAGGTTTTTCTGCAATTCACTAATATTCTGCTGACTGTATCACATGTTTGTTATAAAATTATCCAGTGTGAAATGACAGTTTTTTCTGTTTTAAGACTAAGGCACTGACAGCAGAAATGAAGACTGTCCTACTGATAGTTTTCAGTTGGCTTTGCATTAACGGAATGCTTCTCATGGTAAATTGTAAAAGGACTTAAGCTAATATAACACTATTTGATTCTTTTTTGCCATTAAAATATGACAGTCTTTTACAAATTGTTTGACTTTTTATCAAAGGGAGGACGAATGGAGGACTTAGCTTTAGTAACCAGAGGTCCCCTGATTGATTCTTTTATGGATTCCTTTGGATTTACTGAGTGGTTAAAGTAGAGCTGTATAAGTTTTCTTCCTACTATTATGGTAATATTTAGACCCTTGCACAGTACCACGCCCTGCTGGTTGGCATTTGCTATGTTGCAAAAATTGTCTTAATTTGTTGGCCTTAAAAATAAAAGTCTTCAATTATTTCAAGGCTCACTGCTCTTCAATTATTTTGACTTTTTGCACAATTTGATGGATATACTGTTTTATTTCTTCAGTGTCAACATTGAATTGTCACACTGCGAAATTCAGTTGAAGGATACCTGGTGCAGCCATACAAAGAGTTTTTGGGGTGCTGGTTTGGCACAGTTAGAGGATTAAATCAGTCGAATATAGCCCTTTTTGAAGTATTCCACACTGGCCAGAGTTTTGCCGGTATAATGCAGATTTATTCTTAATTTCTCATAAAACAGTAAATGCTCTTTGGTTTCCAAGCTGCACAGATTGATAACGTTGCGAAAGATGTTCTAGTGGCTCTGAGCTCTTTCTACTGATTCTGTGTTTATGGATGATAGAGTGTATGGGGCAAAACACCTACACTCAAATGGAGTTGCTGAATGTTGTTTCTGCCTGCAAGTCCATCGCACAATATACCGCTTGACACAGCGAGACCACCAGACTCTCTGCTCGGTAACAGAAGCAGCCTCACACACCAATGCTGACGAACATTTTCTGACCATCTGTCATTCACAAAACTGACAAATTGGACCTTCTGATGGCAGGAGATTGGTTTACTCATGACTAGTCTGTGATGACTGTTGCGGAAACCTGGCTTCAGTCGTTTTCCCCGACTCTGCAGTTGAGTTAACTAGCTAGCTAGCTGACTATGCTAGCATTTGCATAGGACTCATCCACGAGACGCTTCATCATAGCTGGGAACTTTAGTCAGGCCTATTCAAAGTAGTTTGCACAAAATATGCAGTGTCCCACAAAATATATTTCCCCACACGTTACCTCATGTTTACAGCAAAAAAGTAATTCTACCTGCACTATAACCTAAGAGGCAGATGTGACAAGACAGAGTTCATAATTCATCTATATATTTACATTTTAAATACAATTATTTATGTTATTTTGCAGGAATTGACTGCAGTTTTGCCCACTATTTTATTTTGTACTTGAAAGTTATTTGCTCTTAAAAGTTGCAGAGTAGAAAATAAAAGAGGCTTCTGAAAATAATACTTTCCTCTCACAGTTACCTGGTTACAACTTTTAAAAAGTTGTTCTTCCTGTACTCTAACCTACATTCTTAGTATTTACATCAACAAAAAGTACAAGATAAAGAGTGTTTCTTTTTAAGGTTTTATGTTTAATTTATCAGAGGTTTAAAGCTTTTCTGCCTTTTTTGGATTAGAAAATTCCTCTGTGTTGTAAAATTAAACAAATACCTAGGGACAATGTATTAAAATACTGTTGTGTTCTGCCTGTAATTCATATATTCATTGTAAGTGTTTTGGGACCAATTTTTATCAAAAATCATGTTTTTATATATTTTTTAATTAATCAGCAGATTAATCGGTAATTGTCATTTTTTTCTGCCAAATATTGGGATCGTCATCGGCTTCAAAAATCCATATCGGTTGGGCTCTACTTTTCTTTTTGTTTGTGGTTGAGCAGTAGAGCTACATGTATAGATATGCTGTAGTGATTTATCAAAAACATGCATACAATATCATACTTGTGCTTACCTGACAAATTGTCAGTCTTGTATAAAGTTTGATGAGTTTCATAAGGGGTCATTTCTATCCTGTTGGCTATGAAAACTCATACGCTGTTGACAGGAGTATCCATTAAACATGCAGCAGGCTTAGCTTAGGCTCACCTGGCTGAGTGGTCATGACTGACAACTTGATAGGGCTGTAGTCCTAAGGATGAGAGTCTCCAGCTCCCCCTTTGTGTTGGTAGATGAGGGAGTGATAGCGAGCTATAGGGAAGATGTTGAAGGTTTAGACCTGAAGAGGCAAAGAGCTGTCATGTCTCAGGTGTTCACAAAGCATCTCTGGAGACAAACCGTTTCAAAAATCATCAAGGTAAGGTGAGCAGCGTTGTCTCTGTTCTGGATTCTGGATGTCAAAAAACTGGTTTTGAGATGTCTCTGTGTTTGTATGTGTGTGTGTGTGTGTGTGTGTATGTGTGTGTATGTGTGTGTGCTGGATCAAAGACGAACCTGCCAGACCAAATACAACTCAGTTGTTGAAATTTGAGTTAATTTGGAGCTTGGCAGTACTGAAACATTTATTGAAGACAGTGTTTCTACCAGCTGTTTTTCCCTTTATTGTGGTCTTAGTTGTCAGCTGTTTTCTCTTTAAAAAGCCGATTTGTCAATTAAAGAATTATTTGTCCTGATATAGATTATCACTGGATGGGGCTTCATTTGGCCCTGTCTGTCTTTATTTTTGGCTTTATACCCAAGACTCCTTCTTTGCTGCCTTGGTTGTTGATAAAATGGTTATATCTGTCTGTCTTGTATTGTGAGGAAATGTGTTTTGCGTGTTTGTGTATTGCATTTAGGGGGGACTTGGTCAGCTTGTTTGAATACTCTTCACCTCTTTGTGTCTTTGTCTTGTTTTTCCTTGAGACTGAAGGCTGACTGTCATTAACACAATTCCAAGTAAATGCAGGGAGTAGGCGTGAAATGATTGGTAGCTTGGCAACTGATTGTTTGGTATGCCTTTTTTATGGTTGATCTGTGATGTGAGAGTGTGTCTTTCTCCAGAGACCTTAACAAGGTTGATCTGGGTCATCAGAGTCCTTGATAAAAATATTCTCAGCATGTACATGTGTTGAAAGGAAAAGTTTGCTGATATGTTTTGCAAAAGTTACAAAAAACAAATACTTGTCACCAACTCGGAGCCTAGAGCTTCCCATCTGACCCCCAGAACAATGTCAAATTCCTTGGGGTAAAAATTAGTTATGGTTTTGAGTGTATCTTTTAGTCATTGCATCCCTCAAACTATGAATTCAACCCTCTAAACAATTTCAGTTAAAGCAGAATTGACGAATTATGTTTAATTTGACTCCTTACAGCAATTTCTTAGCCAGTATTTAACCAAGGCTATTAGTAAAATTGAGAGTCAATCCCCTGATGGAAAACAAATATCCCAAAAGATAAGGAAAATTATTGCCCCATGTGGCTGGCAGTAGTACAGGCTATTGTAACTGATCTTTTGAAGGCTAAGAAACATAACATTTAAGAAAAAGATACAAACATTTAGGTAATAATGGTGAAATTTAGACACAGCCTTAGAGAGGTTGAGGAACTCGTGGATGCTGGAAGTTAGTGGCTGGTTGGCTAGTTATTGGCTATGATGGCTATATGTTTGTTAGGTTAGTTGTTTAAATATTTAAATATTAATTTGTTATTAAATCCAGCCTCTGTAACATCACCTTACAAACCTGATGGACCATTCAAAATATTTCAGTAATCCATCTGGGAGAGTGCTCATAGAAAGTGTTTGGGGATGCAGAACCTTTTAAAAGCATTTTTGGCAGGCCATTGAACTCTTCATCCATCAATCAACATTTATTCTGGTCCATTCTGATAATACAGTAGGCTGGCACTGCTAAGTTACAAAACGTGAGCCACTCCATAAAACAAACTCAGGTCAAAACATGTTGGAATTGGAGCTAAACGAGCCTTACTACAGAGAAGTTTGTAGTGTTTTTCTTTGTTTTCTTTAAACAAAAAGAAAGAAGTCAAAATCTGATAAAACTGTTGCTGAAGCTGTTAGCATCTACGGTAATCTCCATAAGGACAGTCATTTCCGGGTGTTGTCTTACTTGTCTCTCTCCTCTTCATGCTCTGAAAGACTCTATTTGGGCCATGCTGCTTTGGGCCATGGACAAGCGTTGTAGATTGGAGCTTGGCAAGATGGATCTGCATGATTCCAGACATTGAATCAGACTGATCCATCTGCTGCCTATTTGTGGTGCGTTCCAGTTTTCGATGGAAATTGGAATTTTTGAACGGCCCCGAGGTCGGAATTTCCTACTGGGAATTTGGGGGAACCTCACCACCCCCGAGTCAACAATTAAAGATAGCTGCCCTCAGTGTAAACAGTTATTAAGTTTCTGTAATAATCTGTTTATTAACCCTTCTGACTAGTGTGTTGCACTAAATCAGCTGTATCCATAGTATTGTTTGACTTATACTTATAGAAATACAGCCATAGTGATATTTACATGCTTAATGTGGTATTTGTGAACTACAACGCAGGGCGTGCTAACAGCAGCTAACAACGGCTAACAATAGCCTGGTAGATCGGCATGTTTTTTTTCCGACTTTGTAACTGGAATGCTGATAACTCAAAGATGATGATATTCCCACTTCCCCCTTCCCAGTTCCGAGGTTAATGTAACACAGCATTACTTACAACATCTGTCAAGCAAAAAAAATAAATAAAAAGGTCCTTTGTACAGAAGTAGTTGATGACCCCTGCTTGAGAGGGCTATTATGTTTCTTAAATCAAGCCTTACAAATAAAATATTTAATTAAATTCAAAGAACTTCATCAGTATATGCATAGGGATATATAGTTATCAAGATAACAAATCTTTAAAAATGTCACAGAATGACTAAGTTTAATTTGGACAAGTAGTGTGCAGATAGCATTATATTTCTGACTGTATAGAGCAGAGATATCACAATATCTATCATTTAGATCGATATTGAGATCATAATAGTTTAGAAGGGATACTCACTGATTTCATCACGTTTGAAACAGCAGTGCTGTAAGAAAAGGCAGATTGCAATAATGCAGATGACTATTTTTATAATCAGACTATATTGTAATTGTAATTGAAACAAAATTAATTGCCTATATAAACTGGATAAGAGTTAGGTAAAGCCATATTCCTTTCTCATGGCACAATTCTGCCAACATGCATAAAAATTTTCTATGATTGTGCCATAAAACATGTTAAGCCCTGTGACACTGGTGTCAAGGTGGTGTGCTAATGCATTTTAGGAACCTATTATAAGAGTCGTTATGTTTGCTTTTAAGCATCTCATAAGTTTTGTCATGTAGGTCAGCCTTTAGCTGCCTACAGCAGAATGAATTCAATCCAAATGATGAGCTAGTAAAGTAGGGAGGCATGATATGACAAGTAGCATAATTAGCATATGTTAACATTTTTTTAACTAATTTTGTTGTATTTAGATATAATGACAATTAAGTGACTCTGATTCTGATTCTGTTTTTGCTGATATTTTTTTAACTTTTTGCTGTACCTCATCATCGCTGAAGGTCCACTTTTATAGATCAAAAGTATAATTTACTAACGAATTCTCACACAAATAGTCTGTCACCATGGAAAACTCCCCACAAATTTTATGAATAGAACATATAGAATATTTGCAATAATCCAGTATCCTGCATCCCCAACCATAACACATGTCATGTATTTACACTAAAGTGGCTGAAAAGGGATGCTACAGTGCTTGGGCTGTAAAAATAGGTAACAATGAAGCCAGAATATAAGTCCCTCTGGTTTGTAAACTCAAGCCAATTTTATGAGCTTGTGAACTGAGAAATGAGGTGTTTTGGCCATAAATATGCTTTCTAATGTCAAAATTGGCACTGCTAAATGGAGTTTTGGGGCCTTTAGAGGTCAGCCTCCAGCAAACACTCAAAAACCCTCATGTTTGCACTTCTGTTTTTCCCCTCATAAACACCATAGGTTGCCACTTTGTCCTTAAATTAAAAAATATAACACTTCCATGGACTGAAACAGCTCTAACTGAAGGAGAAAGACCTTCATGTGAACTGATGCAAACTTGCAGCCACCAAACCCAAAAATAGCCTGTGGGTGCTTGTTGAGTATTTACCTGATTTCTGATAAAGTTAAATATTCAGAGGATTTCAGCCTCACTGCAGGGGAACACTATCTAAACTCTTTAAAATATATTAAGAGTGTATTTTAATAAGTTAACATGTTAGTGTGTTTACTTTTGACTTCTTTTAGGACTGCAAAAGGATTAATATGTTGCTACTCTTGTTAAAACGCACTGCTTGTGATGTTGTTAACATGCTCCATCACACTGCTGCTTCACATGTTCGATTCCATTCTCCAACAGGAATAGCAAAAATCAATACTTTGACTCATAACATCACTATTCTGTAACAGATGTGTATTTTCTCTGTTTAGATCCGGACAACCCCCTTTACTCCTTTATCATTCCTTCTTTATTCTTTTCCTCCTTTTTCTCTTATCTCTTTGCTATTTATCATCTTTTACGACTGGAAGCCAGCCCCTTTTATACGCACATTTTGCATCTGTAATGGCTTTTTTTTGTTTTGTTGGTGTGCAAGCCTCCTTTATGTCCCTGCTCTCACATGTTGCAGCTACAAGTGTGCACACATACTGCCCTCAGTGCTTAGAAAAGAAGACATTGTTAGGAAACAAAGCATAGCTATGCAGGGCAATTAATTGGATTTCAGTTTTAATTTTTTCTTTTTTTTTTCTTGGATATCTTTTTATGAAGAAAACGTAAATCAAAACAACATTGCTGTGCCCTATAGTGTATTGCACTTGTTTTGTCCATTTGTCCATCGTTTTCGTGTGTTAGATGTTTGAAAGTGCCTGCATATTTTGGGCAAGATGATGCACCGCTTGTAACAAAAAAAAATTGCTTTTAATTTCTGATCCTCATGAAAGTATTGTCCATCAGTATTTTATATTATTATTATTATTATTATTATTATTAGAATTTTTGCATATTTATGAACTTGATATAGACACTTTATACATTTTTTTCAAGACGAAAACAAAGAAAAAAACTGTTAATTTTGCACTAGTTAGATTGTGTGTAACTTCAGCTAGCACCGCCAGAATCTGTTTGTCTTAATGGGTTAGTGTGTACAAGTCCAGCATATAGTTGCACAGCCTAAAATCGGCTATATCTTTGTATGATGGCACAGAAAACTTTCAAACTGCTTTGAGCTGACTGCTTTTATAATCATAGACTGTAGAAAAAACTGGATGCAGCTAGGACTGAACAATTTTAGGAAAGATGTAATTGCATTGTTCTGGCAGATATTGTGATTTCAATTGATTTACGTTTTCTTTCAAATCAAGCTTCAGTTTAGGACCATGAAATATTACCTAATCTCAGTATCACAAACAATTGAAGCTCTTAACTCGATTATGATTAATGTATGAATATTTTATGTGCTGGAACAAATTGGTGGTGTTAACGATGCCCAAACCACAGAGATGGCATTTTTACTTGACTACAAGATCTTCTGATAGATTTGCGCTTGTCTCCTCCATGTTAATTATGTGTCCTTCGCTCTTGACAAAAGTAAATACAGACTGGATGGAGGGGGTGCAGTTATGTGACTTGCACTGGGGAAATAATCTAAAAAATCGACATGAGTAAAATTACTTCGATTAGAGGGTCTAAATGTCGATTTTAATTATTTTTCAAAAATTTCCCAGCTCGACTTTAGTGCAGTATTCATTATGTTTAGAGTATGATCAACAGTAAGGAAAATCAATGATCAAAAACGGATAAAACATTTTTCATCATCCAATATTATGATAATCATTTTTCAGTATAAGTGATACTCCAACTTCTACTTCTAAACAGAGGCTTTGTGTTGTTGATCTGCAAATTGCCTGAAAATTTGAAAAACAGTATTTTTAAATTGTTGACACAACAGATCCTGGTCAATCACATGATTACATTGTCTGAAGTTACGATTTCAATCATAAAATGATAAACTGTTCATATTTAGATGCTGCCATATGATGCCAATAATTTGACTATCAAAGATGGCTTTGGAATATTGTTGACAAAGCCATCTGACCAATAGCATATGGCCAGATGATCAGAATTTCCAAAGACAAAAGCCATCAATAAAATAAAAAATGGCAATAAAAAAAAGAAAAAAACACACTCCCCCATTTTTAGACTGAAGCTGTTTTCTGAACCAGGCTGTAAAGATATGTATGTAAAGTTTCCTGCACACAATCGTGTCACGTCTCAAGTTCAGCCAGCCTCAAGTGGACACATAAGCAACTACAGCTTTTGAAACTTTAGCAAGGTCTTTTTATGACCCTGGTGGCTGCTGCCTGGTTATTAGGCTGGTTTTGTACAGTATGCCTGGATCAAAGTGCAACAGTAGGCTGGATGACAGGAGCAAAGAACCAAGCTACAGTGCCAACTAGTGGTTGGTGGCTAGACTTCCCTGAATTTGTTAGAGTTTGGTACACCTGACAAGGAGCGACATGAAAGAAAACCGTATCAAGTGGAAATTGCAACACTCTTCACCACTGAATCCAACTGTGTCCACTGCTATTTAGGTGCAAAAGTGACCTTAATACAGGAAAGTTCAGAGAGTTGAAAAACAAGATCAGAGTGAAATGAGCTCCTCTAATCTTTAATTTTTATGTTAAAGTTTAATTCTGTTAACAAATATCCTAACAGTTTTGTATAAAAGGAGGTTGGCAGAGTCTCTATTTTTGGACATTGACGGCACATTTCTTAACTTGTTGTCAAAGAGCTGTATAAAAAAGGATGACCTGCTCATGGTGACGTCAATGCAGAAAAGTATTTAAAGCCAGAAAAAGCTATTTCAGTCATCCTGTGTTTAAACATCAGACAGGCAAAAGAAAAGGGGAAATGAGAGAATTTAAATGCACCCTGCAGCTGGCACACCATGAGACACAAGGCTTCATGTAATTTATTGGCTAACCTTGTCCCTTTGTTACAGAGCAGTGTAACCTGGCAACCCATTGTGGCTGATGACACTGTCCCTATCCTAAACTTAACCACGGTCCATTCAAAACTGACTGTGGGGTTTAATTATTCTAGGAAACAAGAATGTTGATGACATTGGATGGGTGCTTGGGAGGAATAGGACAGACATTTAAGAACCTCACACTTCCAATGTCAAGACGAAGGGTGACAATGTTAAGACACATTTGCAATTGCAATCCTCGAAGAAAAGCTCACTGTTCTCTGTTCTGGGCAATTTCTGTAGTCTCACATGGATTAAATACAAGGAAAGATAATGTGCACGACCAGGAGGATTGTTACTATACCATCATATATAGTTCTTTTCTTTCATTGAGATTTTGAGTGGAGTTTTTGTTTCAATAATGACAGAGAAAAGGACCACAGGAGAGCTACAATCATCCGTCATTAAAAGGATAAACAGAGTATGTAAACATGTCTGAACGGCCCTGTGATTTTAAGTTGCTGATTAATCTTCACTGAACCAGTGCTGAGTTTAATTGAGCTTTTTAACAGCTGGAAATGCCAGAATCAAAGTACTTACCCACTGAATGTAAATTAGACATGCCCTCTGCTAATTTACTTTTCTTCGTGCATTCTTAGCAAAAGTTGAAAGAGGAACGAGAAGCTAAACGGGCCCAGCTGGATGGAAGACATGACTATGTACTCAGCATTGTGGCTTCATGCCTGGGACTGGAGAAAGCTGATGTGGAAGATGCCATACTGGAGGGAAGCCAGGTACTTCATATTTACAAACTCCCAAACAGGCTCTTAATCCATTTTGTGTTATTATCAAAACCTCATCGAGACTATATTTGTCTTTCCATCTATCCATTATCTATAATACCTATCCCTTTTGGGGTCAGGGGTGGCGGGGTTGGGGGTAGGATCCTATCCCATGTAAAATCAGGCAGGAGATGAGATACACCTTGGACTGATCCCCAGGCTTTTGCAGGGCTACATAGAAAGAAAATGTACATCAGTTTCTTCACACGTTACCACTGACTTCTTCTGGATAAAAAATCACCCTATTACAGTGAGATCACTAAGACTGTTATAGATTTAGACTGAGACTATGTTCCGAACCAGACTGAAAAGACGATGGCAGAAGCGAAGAGCGAGTCAAAGTAGTTTAGAATGTCAAAATAAAGGTTTAAAACTTGTTAAACACTTTGAGATAAGCCTCTCCTGTTTCTTTGAAACCTAATTCAGTCAAAAGCCTCTTCATTTCATTGTGTACTTTCACATTATATTTGTTTAAGGAGGCACATTCACACCAAGAACCTGAGTGTTTAAATATCAAAGTTACATTTTTCAAAGTTGATTTCACTTTTAGAATGTTATTTTAACCCATTCTGAATTAAATGTTACCTCTTTATAGTAGTGATTTGACTCACAGAGCTAGATAAACCTGCAAAAAAGATGTAAAATCAACTACATAGAAATTAATTGAACTCTGGACCTTCTGGTGTCTATGTTATTAACAACCTCGAACAATTGTTCGTCAAAGCTTTCAGTTGAGCCAGAATGCACACAACACCACATTTACATGGTAAGATATGCACCACCACCATCTTACTTTGAGCCTGGAAACAGCTAGCACTTTGCCGACAGAGGTTTCTAATGTCCCAAAAATTCCACACAGAATTTTGTTTGTAATGCATTATGTTTATTTCTTGTAGATTGACCGGATGGAGCAGTTCTTTGCTACTGGGGGTCTTCCACACCTCATGTTTTACTATCAGGAGACAGAGCCACTTGAAGCAGGTAACATGTGTAACTCATATACTAACCATGTAAGGGAGATAATGGCTGATCCCTCATATATAATGCATCACTAAAGGCTTTGCCCCTGAATGAATTAACCTTTGCTATTTAAGCTTTTATGACAGCATTGTAATTGATAAGCTCTCTGGTTGTGGTTATACAGTGTTATGTTGATGTGTTTTTCAGCAGCAGCAGCAGCATCCTCTGTGCCCTCTCAGCCCCTTGTCCAGCAGTCTGTTCTCAGCAAGAAGCCCAAATTGTTTGTGACGGATGGAAAGGATGTGGCTCTGACTGGAGTGTGCGTCTTTTTCACAAGAGCCAACATCTCTAAGACAATCACCTCTGAAAACATACACAGAGTGAGTCACTTTAAAGAGTCTGCGAATTTAGTGCAAGAAGTCATATCTTTGAATGAGGATGGGGGACAAATACAATCTTTTCATTACTTACTGTATGCCTGTAAATGTCCACTTTCTTAGAATTGCAATTATAAAGATGAAAAAAATTGCCAAAGAGTATTTCGGTTTGCCTTGGTGACACCATGTGCACAGACAAGGAGCATAACAACATATAGGGCTCTAATTTCATGGCGCAGCCCGCGCAGTGTTAATTTCGTCCGGCGCACCGCCGTGCACTGCCAATTTGACAATTTGGTAGACCGTCTGCGCAGAGATGGGTGTGACGACGCACCAGGGGGAGGCGACGGCGCACCAGGGGGAGGTGTCGGCAGATTCAGGTTGGCGCAGTGACAATTTCGTGCCAAAAACAGTGCAGAAAGTACGCTGAAAGCTCGCCAGCTCCAACCTGGTCTATTCTTGGAGCAAAGCGGAGTGCACCCTCCGCAGCTGTAACTTGGTGACAGGCGCACATGTGCGCACACGCCAACCTCAGAGGCACGTTTCCAGGGTGTTAGGCACATTTTAATGCAATAAACAATCACAGCAATCACTATCAAATGTAACAGTCTGAACCAGCATATACATTTGTATCTGTGTTAACTGTCTCGTCACATCTGATGTCGGATTAAAGCCGTTTGTCATAATGGGAACTTAACCTGACGGCATCTGGAAGTTTGATGCACATCTTCCAAGTCAACAATAAACAGCCTTAACATCTAATACTGAGTATATATCTGGCTTCTCTCATTTAATTAAATTCAAAGAAAAGAGGGAGAAAAAAGACGAAGAAAAAAGAGAGAAAATAAATGTTTGTCACTCAGGATTTACCTGTGATTTGCCATATTTCTCTTTTTTAGTCTTTCTTTTTAACGTGATCTAAAAAGATGGAGTATATTAATGTAAGGAGGATGAGGCAGAGACACCGGGAGAGTATACAGTATATCACTAAAGGCTCTGCTATTTGGCGATGACAAACCAGGAGTGCAGGTGGTTCACAAGCATTATAAATGGATAAGCCAGCTGCGGTGTAACTGTCTCTTAATTTTGTGCTCCTATAATGACAAAGGAACAGATTACATCTGTCCTGGGAGCTGGCTCACGCGGTGACGCGTAGACCGATGCGCGCCCCGATGGCCAGTCTGTTCTCCCAGCTGCTGAATGACAGCAGCTCTGACCGTCTCCAGCAGCGGGGATCATTCAGACGAATCAGACGCTGCACCTCGGTCGCAGCGCATTTAAAGGCGAGGAGATGCGCTCATTTGATTGGTGAAGAAGGCTGTGTAAATCCCACTCATGTCTATTCTCCTCCTACTCTGACATTATATTGTTTTGCAGGAATATCTGCAGTAAAGATCAGCAGAAATTCTGATATATGCTGATACCATTAAACAACTTTTGGAGCTATTGTCTGCCATCTGCTGTTAAATACGCTGCTGATAATACTAAGCATCATAATTTATGGGCACTGCTTTGCTTGTTTCATAGCTGATATTGTCTCCATTGATGACTCATTTTCAAGGGCAGTAATCTATCGCAGAGAACCCTGTGCTGTAACCACTTTGCTCCCCCTCAGTTATGCCATGTTTAAACACAGTCCACCATGGCAACCGTGTTTTACTCTTTACACCTACTATGAGATAAATGAAACAGTCAGATTACAGTGTTAGCCTACATTGGAACTGTATCAGCTGGTGCAACACCTCAAACATAAGTGTAGTATAAACTGTTGAATAAGTGAAAACTGTTGTTCCAATAAGGCTGTGTTTGTACCAATGCACAGCTGGTGCAACTTAATGCTGTTTTTTTATTTTTGTACCTGCAAACCTAGAAAAGCTATATTTCACAACTGTTTAAGTGTGAAATTCAAGAAACTCACGACAAGAGAGGAAGGGGAACACATTCTGTCTGTTTGTCCTCTTATACCTGTTAACCAATAAAATAAAAATAAAAATCAAGCTTATGAAGAAACAACAGTATCCATGCTTGTGTCATTCTGTGGGATTAGTCCTCATTGTTGGTTATTAATGTTAGTTATAAGTACATTTTATTTGCATTTACCTCAACAAATGTCTGCATTTTTTTTGTTTTTCTAGGATGTCAATTTTAACATGTTGGACACCACAGAGGGAGGTCTGTTAAAAAGTGTGGAACAATTACTGGCAGAGATCTTCATCCCCACCCTAAGGAAGATGAACCATGGCTGGGGGGAGCTGGACAGTCCTCAGGCCAAGGCAGTCAAACAGGACTTTATATCTTCTTTGGAAAGCTTTGTGTCTGTTTTGGCTGGAGCTCAGGAGAGCCTCCAAGAAAAGGTGAGTACCTTACTCGTAAACAATAATCCAAACGATATTCAAGTTCATCCAGGAGAGTTGAAAACACCCAGTAAAGATCCCCACACCCACAGTGTGTGACTAAACCCTGAAGATAATTTTAACTGGTTATGACATAGACCAAAATAATTTCATGTTTGTATTGACTTAAAAAGCTAACAAGGTTATCAGGGAGGTAATTATATGTTTTATACTGTGTTAGTTAGCGCCAATGCTTATATCATTCATGCATTATTTGAATCCTAAATAAACTGGGTAAATGGAAAAATTCATCACCAAACTGTGTGTGCTGGAAAGGAAAGCAACATCCTGACCACAAACAGACTGTCAACACTTTGATTTCATCTGTAAAAACTGGGATAAGAGCTTAGGCCATGTTTTTGATGCTTCAGAAAAAGCCTTAATTTGACACTCAAGGAGCTGCATTAGTGTGCACTTCAACTTCAGAGAAAACTTATCTAAGCTAAAGGTAGGGTTGGTAGTCACGGAAAACTAGCATGAATTTGAACATAGCATCCTCTCAGGGCTCTGTCTCTGTCCAGTTGAAAATCAGTTCCAACTTGTTTGAGGAAAACCCATTGTGAATTGCAGTTGCAAACTTCCCTGATGAGCATACAACTTGATTAACACTTCTTACAATTTTAGAGTTACTTTAAGCAACTTCGTTAAAGCCTAATTTTTTGGCATTTTATGCAGAAATGCCAGCAAATATATGACATGCCTTGCTCTGCCTTTAGGTAACTTTGACAGAATGCGACATATTTGACCTGCGGGTGCTTAAAACCCCATCGGACTACATGGCAGCAGCAAACAGCACGGAGACCACAGAGAAGATAGAGGCGTGCATGAAGATTTGGATCAAACAAATTGAACAGGTGAGGCATTTTTAAAATGTTTCAAAGATATTATTCTTAAACCTAAAACCATTATTTTCCCTTAGACTTTGTGTAAAAAACTTTGTTGTGGTATTCCTCTGCATACCCTTCTAGCATACTTGCTGTTGGCCAGGTTTGATGTTTTATAAGGGAAACTTAGAGAGGTTTTATGGCAGTTTTACACGAGATGCATGTGGCAAATGTGTGTGCCAGCCCTGTGTGCAGGTGTGATGGCTTTCCTACGCAGTGTGCGCTACATTGTGTGCATCTCCCTGCTGATGCAGCTCTATGGCTTTATACATTTCACTCAATAATAGGCTTCTGTGGAAGGAGTCACGCTAAATCTCCCCACAAGTAACTTGATTTATTGAACAGCTGACCTGGGAAACCCGCAGAACAAAGAAAAATTTAAATGAATGAGAGGAGTTTCTTCACAGAGGCAGCAAACTAAGCTTAAACTTTGAGAGGCACAGACAGGAAGAGTAACTTGGTGGTTTATATCTTCTCTGTAACATTTTCCATCATGTTGTACATTCTTCCTGGATTAAGGTAAATATGGCTGTGTGTTTTTCCCTTTCTTTACTAGAAAAAATAGCCAGACCCCCTATACTTGATATTTTCTGCGGGAGTCTTGTGGCCAATGTTTTTTGCAACATTTCAGTCTTAGACCTTCATCAGGTAAACATTCTCACTGTTTGTCCATAATGTCATTTCCATCCACTGCAGACTTATACAGCTTCTTTAATGTGAAGCAAATGTGTGTATGCTTCTGGAGGAGGCACATGTTCATGATTTATTTATTGATATTGATATTTATCAACTTGGTTGTCAGAAGGTTGTCAGGATGTGGTTTATTGGGATCTCAGATGCCTGAACAGAACTGTCCTCTTTCCTATGTGTCAAAGAGACATATGTGATTTGTCAAGTATGTGGTTACTCGTACTTCAGCAATGAGCTGCTATGACTGAATTTGTTGCTCTTTAATTTACCTCAGAGGATTTAAATGAAGAAGTAATGTGTGTGTTATATATTTGAAAGATACGGACATATAGTCTACAAGATGTATTTGAAGGAAAAGCATGGTTACCTCCGCCAAGGAGATTATGTTATTGCCGGCGTCTGTTTGTTTGTTTGTTTCTCTGTTAGCAACATAACTCAAAAAGTTATGGACGGATTTCGATGAAATTTTCAGGAAACATCTGGATTGGAACAAGGAACAAATGATACGATTTTGGGAGTGATCGTGATCAGTGGAAAACCGCCTTAATGAAGAATGTGATTTTCATGAATAACTACTGAACTAAAATAGATATCATTATGAATCCAATTGCTAATGGTATGTTTCCATGGTCAAGTAATTTATATATTTAGATGAAATCAAGGTAGAACTAATATTTAAGGTGAAAATCATAAAATGGGTGAGGACTGTGGCGCTGGTGGAGGTCTGCGCTCTGCAAGTGCTTTTCTCATTAATTTATGAAATTGAGTGTTAAACCACACTGCTCAAAGCTCTAGAGTGTTACAGTATTGTCTGTAATTGGTGGTATCCATAGTTGCTCAGTGCTGCACTGCCTCCTCTGAGTTTTAGATGGTTAATGTGCAACAGGGGATTAAATTCACAAGTTAATTAATAACTAAAAAAGAAATGTTTTTCCAGGTTCTTGCTGAAAGTGATCAGCTTAGAAAAGCTGATGACCTCGGCCCTCGAGCTGAATTGGACCACTGGAAGAGAAGAATGTCCCGCTTTAACTACCTTTTGGACCAGCTGAAGAGTCCTGATGTCAAGGCTGTGCTTGGTGTACTCTTGTTAGCCAAATCTAAAATTATAAAGGTCGGATATGAATAAAGTTTTAAAAACTTTGCACCATGTGTACATGTCATTTTGTTCTTAAGCTTGTGAACGAATATTATACTGTACTGGCTTTAGTATTCTTTGTGATGAAGTCTTACATTAAATGCAATGGTTCTGTTCTGTCTAGTCGTGGCGAGAACTGGATGCCCGAATTACAGATGCAGCCAACGAGGCCAAAGACAATGTCAAGTACCTCTACAGTCTGGAGAAGTTTTGTGACCCTCTCTACAACAGTGACCCTGTAAGAAAAGTATTTTTATCTATTTTTGAACATGAAGTGCTCAGCTGCAGTAGAGAACATGCAGTAAATGACAGACTGGCCTTATGCTTTTATGTTTGGAAAAAGGCTTTTTCTCCAGGTTTAAATTAATGTCCCACTTGTGCAGTTAACCCTTTGTTTGCTATCTCAGTGGTTAACCAACCAACCAATTAAAATCAGAGAACCCCCCTCCCCCCAAAAAAATAAATAAATAAAATAAATAAATAATATAGATAAATACAAAAAAAAAAAAACACAGTTGCTAGTCAACTCTAGTCAAACAACTTATATGTTAGCAATGTTTGTTTTAAGGTACTTTGGTGAAATTGTCAGTTTTTATAATTCAAGGTTGAAAATCAGAAGGAAATAAACAAAGAAAACATGCCAGCAAATCAAGCTTAATAATGTAATACTGACAATCTGATGTCGTAGGAACATTCAGTGGAAATGATTAATCCATTTTTTATGTAAGAAAACAATGTTAGATGACATCCCTACAGTCAGTTGTATTTTTTTTAACATATTTAAAATTTGTTTAGTTTATGACATAAACCCTTAGGTGGTTATGTCTTTATTTTTGCACTTAATTTAAGGTAATTCAATTCATGAAAAATAAACAAAAGTTTACCAGAAAAGTGAATTATTTTCAATTGTTTCAACTTGGAGAGAGCCAAGCAACAACAAATATAGTCTTACCTTGTAACTGTCACTAAGGAGGGCGGGGCTTGATAGAGGATCACTTCCTGTGCAGGACAGAGCCCTACAAAGGGTCAGGTTCATGACTGAGACACAAAAATGTTCACAAACTTTCTTTTTTATACCAGGTGTCCATGGTGGATGCAATCCCAGGGCTGATCAATGCCATCAGGATGATTCACAGTATTTCTCGCTACTACAACACCTCAGAGAAGATCACACTGCTTTTTGATAAGGTAATGTTGGGAGGGGTTATTGCTCCAGTGACTCGATCATTACGGTTGCCATTAGAAAAAGCTGATTACAACAATACAATTTAAAGACCAGTTCGTCTTTGGAAACTTTTTGCACAATTGGAGATAATCTAAGTATTAAACAAAAAAATAAATATAGCAAAGGATAGGTCATTTTTGTCATCAATTATTAGACTTCTTTTTACAATATTTTGAAAATTCCAGCAATACTATTTTACATTTTTAGTACGGAGCCCCTTAGGCGCCACAGAGGACAAAATAAAACAAAATATATAACTCGTGCGCACGATATATTAAAACGTGCGCTCGAAATACTTATTCGTGCGCACGTTTTAGCTAAAGCGTGCGCACGACATACTAAAACGTGCGCACGAGATACTAAAACGTGTGCACGAAATAGTTATTCGAGCGCACGTTTTAGCTAAAACGTGCGCTCGAAATAAAGTTATTCATCACATTTGTGACTTGTCCTTATTCTTGTCTGCTACGGCTTCCCGTAGAGAAGCCGGACGTTCACAAACACACACAATGGAGAGAAGTGAGCTAGTTAACTTTCACTTCCACCTCGGACTGTCATATAATGACATTCTTGTTGCTCTTATTATGAGAGATGGAATAATCTGAAGTAGAACTTTGCTGCTTATACTAAAAGACAACAGGCTCCGCCGGTGTACCGTATTAAATGAACTGGTGACCGTCCAGGCAGAAGTGAGGGGGCGTGTCTGAAGGACCCTTTTGTTTACTATCTGAACACCTCCCGAATCAATTGTATACACAAAAATGAGCTCTTTACACCCATTTACTTAGTGGTGGAAGTGACTTCACAACATTGAGCGTGACGACGAAGGATTTTGAAGGATTACAGACTTATTTAACAGCGTAAAGAAACGTAAGGTAATACATAGGTAGATATCTTAGATGTCTGATCAAAATGACAAATTTCCGACTGTGTCAACTGGTGATGGCCCCGAAACCCGCATTTTACCGTCACTTCGGGGTATCAACAAACAATGTGTTCATGTTCAACGCATAACAAGAGTCGGGAGGACTTGAAAATAGGTACAGAGGAGTAGGTTTTTTACAATGTGGAGGAAATTTTCGCTTCATCTTGTGATCAAACTGATGGCATATGTGTCTGCATCAAGTGTAAGCACAAGAGTGCATTTCTGTAAGCATGCTGAATTTGAGGGATATATTCTACTGTAGTGTGTGTGGTTTTGTTGACCACAAAATGACTCGTCCTTGTGTTATGCGCTTGCCATACAGTCTGTAATAAGAGCGCACTTAAAATGTTGGAGCTGCTGGCTTGACCACGCAAAATCGAGGGACGGCTGACGTGACCGCAGTTGTAAATGTTGACATATCAAAAAAACCTTCATGGTCACAAAACTATAATAAAGTTGTATTTCCTCTATCACATTCACAACTTATCTGCTGTTTATCAATGTCAGTAAAAAAAGGTCATTACATATATTTTCAACAGGACAGCAAATTAAAGACAGCACACCAATGTTTAACAGTTAAAACATTTATTGAGATCACCATTTGATTCACACAGCATTCAACAACGCCACGTGTCCCGATCTGATGTCAAAAGTCAGTGATCGTCAAACTGTTAAAAGGCTGCACAGTTTACAAAGTATCATTCGACCATCGCATTATGAAGATCTTAACAGGGATTAATTTTCTACTATGGGTTACAAGGACGAGTCATTTTGTGGTCAACAAAACCACTAACTACAGTAGAATATATCCCTCAAATTCAGCATGCTTACAGAAATGCACTCTTGTGCTTACACTTAATGCAGACACATATGCCATCAGTTTGATCACAAGATGAAGCGAAAATTTCCTCCACATTGTAAAAACCTACTCCTCTGTACCTATTTTCAAGTCCTCCCCACTCCGTTATACGTTGAACATGAACAAATTGTTTGTTGATACCCCGAAGTGACGGTAAAATGCGGGTTTCGGGGCCATCACCAGTTGACAGTCAGAAACAGTCGGAAATTTGTCATTTTGATCAGACATCTAAGATATTTACCTATGTATTACCTTACGTTTCTTTACGCTGTTAAATAAGTCTGTAATCCTTCAAAACCTTTCGTCGTCACGCTCAATGTTGTGAAGTCACTTCCACCACTAAGTAAATGGGTGTAAAGAGCTCATTTTTGTGTATACAATTGATTCGGGAGGTGTTCAGATAGTAAACAAAAGGGTCCTTCAGACACGCCCCCCTCACTTCTGCCTGGACGGTCACCTGTTCATTTAATACGGTACACCGGCGGAGCCTGTTGTCTTTTAGTATAAGCAGCAAAGTTCTACTTCAGATTATTTCATCTCTCATAATAAGAGCAACAAGAATGTCATTATATGACAGTCCGAGGTGGAAGTGAAAGTTAACTAGCTCACTTCTTCTCTCCATTGTGTGTGTTTGTGAATGTCCGGCTTCTCTACGGGAAGCCGTGGCGGACAGAATAAGGACAAGTCAAAAGCGATGAATAACTTTATTTGGCGCGCGTTTTAGCTAAAAGCGTGCGCTCGAATAACTTATCGTGCACGTTTTAGTATCTCGTCGCGCGTTTTTAGTATGTCGTCTTGCGCTTTAGCTAAAAGCGTCGCCACGAATAAATATTCAGCGCCGTTTTAATATATCGTCTTGCGAATAAGTATCTCGTGCGCACGAGTTATATATTTTGTCCTCTGTGGCACCTAAGGGGCTCCGTAGTTTATAAATATAGGCCTATCTTTAAAGAAGTAAATAAAATGTGGGATGAGAACAAGATACAGAAGTTATTTCTTCAAGGTAAGTTGCAAGGCCTTAAGTCCCATCCTATGGTTAGTTTCAGAGACAATCCATTAAGGATATCAGTGGGGTGGTTTGATTCTGTAAGTTAGTATGAAAACACACGAGTAGTGCAGTTAAAATATATGAAAAACCACCCAAAAGAATGAAAGAACTATGTTCCTTCTCTTCTGAAATAAAACAAGTGTATATGATTAAAATACTTTAATAAGGCAATTCATGCCTTTCTCACTGAGTGATTGGGGTGGCATTAGGTCAGGGGTGGGCAACTTTAATTACCAAGAGGGCCACATAAAACCATTTTTCCCGGCCTGAGGGCCACATTGTTACAATTTCCAGAAACTCTCGATGATAAAAAAGAATGTTGGATAAACAACAAGTGTTATTATGCATAATCAAATAAAATTGATCCGGAATTCAAGCTAATTTTGCAAATATACGTGGATTTAAAGCCAATGAAGCTATTTTCAAATCAATGAAATGTGTTTTTCAAAGTTTTAAAGCTCAAATATTTTGCTGCTGTCATTTTTTAAACAAAATATTGAGTAATACTTATAATGTTAAAGGCTTCATGAAATAGATTTAGACACTATATGAGCAAAGTAAGGTTGTAAGTAACTTACATAAGATTATATAGAATTATTTCTATTACAGCTGCTGGTTTTTGGGAATGAATGGTGGGCCACATTTATTGATGTGGAGGGCCGCATTTGCCCCCCCACACTTCCTTACCTATGACTATTTGTACACTTATGTTCTGCTGTTTGACTTGTTATACGATGTGTTATGAGTCTTGAAAGGGGGTCTCTTCATTTTATGCAACAAATATTTCCAGGTAACAAACCAGATGATCACCGCCTGCAAGGCTTACATCACTAATAATGGCTCAAATACAATCTGGGACCAGCCTCAGGAAGGTGTTGTTGACAAAATCAAAGCTGCCATCCGTCTAAACCAGGTATGAGATACAACTTCTTGGTAGAAGATTGAGTGTTTGTTGTAAGCAATCTACCTTGTCTACTTTGTCATGGTTGCATCTGTTATTTCTTTGTGCCACTTTACAGTTTGATTTTTAATGTATATTTCAAAATTACACATGACTGGGGACAAAGTGTCATCAATATTCTGTTTAAGCAGTAGATGTGTTAGAGCACAAGAAGTGCTCACACAGCACAACCATCTGCCAAGACATTTCTGACATTGTTAGCGAAGTTATGAGAAAAAGTATGGACAATTGCCTTATCTTCTGACGTCACCAATTCTTCAAACATTTTCTGGATTAGCCTCTGGATTCGGATCAGCACCAAAATCGTATCACTACTTCCTTGTGCCATGACTAACATCCCTAGACAATTAATATGGGGTGGTGGTTTGCCGGAGTGGTCAGCAACCTGGCACAACCCATATGGTTCTTCTTCTGAGGATTTTTTTTTTTTTAATCAAGATTATTTTATGGGCATTTTGTGCATTTATTGGTGAGACAGCGAGAGAGAGAGAGAGAGAGAGAGAGAGAGAGACAGTGGATTGTGAAGAAAGTAAGGGAGGACACTCCTGTAAGCTGACCTCGGTTAGAATCCAGCCTGAGGTCAGCTTGCAGAGTGCCCTCCCTTACTTTCTCCGCAATCCGCTGTCTCATTCTCTCTCTCACCAATAAATGCACAAAATGCCTAAAAAATAATCTTAGTTAAAAAAATCCTTCCTTGGCATGGTAATGATGAATGATGACATGTCAGAAACAACCATGCAGCAATGATATAAAGATATGGGGCCAGTTAGCTTCAACCTAAAATATTTACCATAATGTAAGTTGTATTTATAGAAGGGAGGTTAACATGTTTTTTTGTCCTCCAGGAATATCAGCGTTATTTTCGTAAAACCAAAGAGAAGCTTGAGCAGACTCCCTCAGAGAGGCAGTTTGATTTTGGCGAAGTTTACATTTTTGGGAAGTTTGACACGTTTCAGCGACGCCTCAATAAGATCCTGGACATGTTCAGCACCATCTCCACCTACTCCACCCTGCAGGACTCAAAGATAGAGGGACTGGAGACAACATCTACCAGGTTTCAAGTGGGTGCATTTTCATACTCACTGTTACTATCACATCTGATATTATAATATTTTTTATTGCAGCATTCTGAGATGAACACTCTTACTTAAATAAAATGTTTAACTCAAAAATAACAACAGTAATTTTGAATGCTACAAGAACACTGTCCAGCTTAAAGATTTTCGGTTTAACATTTGACATTTAACTTCAAAGAGTCATATGCTAGCTGGTTGTAAGTTAAGATTTCTTAAGTAAGCTTCTTACACTTTTTCCATGAAAACACTTATATAAGGTAAATTTGGAGGTTGTCCCAGATAGATAAATATTTTTGAAAAAAGAGTTTTCCAATCTATTTACGAAATGAATGTGGTCCACACACAAAAAGTTTTCAAATACATCTTAGTCTGGATAAAACTGCATCAGTTAAGTAGTCAGTTTCTGTCAGTGATGTGCAACATTGTCCCTGTCTTATAGAAATTTTCTCCCCTTAGAATGGTCCAGGAAATAGGTCCAAAAAAGTGGGAGTGAGTTAACATTTCACACTTCTAGGTTCTCAAGGGTGAAAGTATATGGGATTTGAGAAAAACTTAACAAATATCTGAAATATCTGATCTTTTTCCATTTTGAAGTTTAATCAAAGACAATACAAATAATTTGATATTGCCTGCTTTTGAATTTTAAAGTGTTGTTGTGTGTTGAAAGGACAGTTGCATGAGTACTGCTAACAAGTATGGACAGGGACCCTGACACAAGCACTTTTTATATATTTTTAATGAGCAATAATTCATACACAATTGCCACAACCATGAGGACTAACTTGATCAAGTAACTCATAGAGGAAATTCTCAAACAATAGTTTACACTGTGAGGTTAATCACTTGAAATATTATTGCTGCTTACGAGTCAAACCAACATGTTGTAGCCCCACAATAGCTTAATAATAGCTTTGTACGCTCAGAGATTACGCTTTAGCCTAAAAAAATGAAAACTTGATTATATCATAAAGATTATCACAAAGAAGAAATCTGCAAGTTTCATGTTTTTTTGCATATAATTTCTTTTGTATAAGAATATAGAGAAAAATTTCAGAGGCTTTTAGCAAAAGAACTAGCACAATGCTAACTACCTTGTGGCGCACAAAAACACATCATCTCTGTACCTCACTATTGGCCCATGGTTGGCTCTCTGATTTGCCAACCCACTAACCAATCATAGAGCCCTATCTCTTTGTAACCATTGCCTTCAAACAGCTTTACACAATCTTAAACTGCATTATGGAGAAATTAAAATAGTTGTCACATTGATACTGACAATCACAACGAAAACTTACATGCACATAAAGGTAAAAGAAAACATTTTAATATGGATATTTGGTGTTTTAGTTTAACTTGTGGCAATAATTTTTTTAAAAATCCCAAAATGCCTGTTTTTACTGACCTTAAATGCTGTTTGCAGGTGTAAAGTAGGTGAAAAATACATATGAAAAAGGGTAGTTTAAAAAATATGGACACTGCCCACAATGACTGGGATGTAAAGAAAGCTTACTTGTAGGTTGTAAATTAAGAATATAATAGAAGAAAAATTGTGGTAGAGTATTTTTAAACTCTTCTTAGAAAGAGAGTATTTCGAATCTGACGTTTTACATTGCTTGATTGGTTGTTTTCATGTTGGAAGTTTATTGATGAGATCTGTCTGTTTGTTTTCTGCTTCCTTGGATGTACAGACTGCAGAAATGCAGGCCAAATGGGAGGTAAATGTCTCACCTGGTAACCATTTAAGTTGTGCATGTCCTGTTTTTTGGTAGTTTAACTCGTAAAATTAACTGACATAAAATGTAACCATTGCTCAATATTAAACGTCTTGACTTTACTAATGGCATGGAACATGAACAGAGAAATGACTTATCATTTTGACAGACAAATAGTTTTCTGACTGTTAGTCTCCTACAGTTCAATCAGTCATGACCTTGTCCAACTTATGGCCTATATATTCTAAGTCTGTTTGTGTCCTGTTTGCTTCATGGCTCTGAAACTCTTGTTAGCCTTTTTGTTTGGAACAGATTCAGTTCAGAGGGAGATTTGATCATTCGGAGCTGCTGCTATGACAAGACCTGTGGCTGCAATGTCCCTCCCACTAAAATTTCCTTTTTAACATCAGGTCCATTCTGTGGCTATTAAACATCATGTACCCACAGTCAAACAAGGAAAAAGAAACTGAACTTGGAAGACCTGTTCCCTCCCTCCAGCAAGTACCGTATTTTATAGTATTTAGCACAGTACTGTGATGTATGAGCCTGACACATCAGAGAATTTGATGGACTATTACTTCCTCCAGGTTTAAGGAGACACAGAACCATAAAATCATCTTTGTTGTAGACATTGCAGGAATATATTGCAAATGTTTGCACTGAAAAAAACTAACCTGGAGCACATTTTCTGTTATGCTTGGTGCACAGGAGTTTGCGGCATGTAAACCAATCATTCAGTCAATAAATTAATCAATCGTAATTTATTTGTATGGCACTTGCAACACAAAGTGATTTACATTAAACAAGTCAAGTCCATATTTGCTATCTGACAGGGCAAATTCCTGCTGTTAAGCACTAGAGGGGCATCGCCGGTGAGTTCAAAAGCTAATGTTTGGATGTATTTCGGATTCAACACGCACGACGGAAAAGACCGGTTGGACAAAAAACAAGTAATATGTAGAATGTATATCAATAATGTATGATTAATTTAACGGCTTTGGATTTAGTTCTTAATGTAAAAACATTCTTTAATAATGTACCAGATCAAAGGGTCACTTGTTAAATTTACAGCATTTTTTTAACTGGGATATCCCAGACTGAATAAGTATCAAATTGAATTGTGAATTGAATCAATTTGAGACCTTGTAATATCGAATCAAATCCATCCAGAAAATCTGATTCGATACCCAGCCCTACTCTTAACTCTCTGTCTAGTCCTGAACTTCATTTGGATTAATCAACATGTGTCCTGGTGTAGAACTGTGGGGCGTGTACGCTGCTGTGCATCTGTGTTGAGTGTTGCCATGATGACTATCTTCCTGCTATCATTTATGTCAGCACATCCTTGATCTCTAATCAAAACATGTTTAATATTTGTCTCTGCAACACACAATACAATTTCAGAATGCTTTTGGATTGCGTTTCACTTATCGAGGTCTTGAACTAAGTTCCTCTTTTCTTCCTTAAACCTTTATCGACATTTAACAGTACAGTGTTACCCTACAGTACTGGCGTGCAAGATGAAAAGACTTTCCAGGTTGTGATTTCAGCTGAACAACAAAACTTTCTTTCTATGCTTGTGTTTCTTCATAACAGGCCATTGTGCAGACCATGAAGACGAAACACTACAGCTTCCTTGACCAGAGGCGAACTGACTTTGATGTTGACTATGAGGAATTCTGCAAAAGCACATCTGAGATTCATGTAAGTTAAAGTTACATGTGGGTTTTGGTGAAAGAGTGAAATGAGACAACAAATGGAAACTCCTGTGGCTCATCTGGTTACAACCCTAATATCTTTTAGAAACATGCTGCTTTGCTTTTTCATCCAACTCATTTCATTCTAACGTTACACTTCATTGTCTCTGTTTTGCTTTTAGAATCAGCTGAAAGGTTTTATGCACAGCACGTTTGAAACGATTCAAAATACAGACAGAGCTCTGAGCGTTTTGAAGAAATTCGAAAGGTAATTCAACATTTCCTGTAATGCCTGCTTATTATTTCTTCCTGACAAAAGCCTTATTCACTTTGTATTAGTTTGAAATGTTGACCTCTGGTAATATTTGAATTAACCCTTTATGTCAGTGTTTGGTTTTGCAGCACATTCAGACTTGATAAGAAGAGCCTGTAATTGTCTTAAATTTACAGACATGTCTGATTTATATGTCACAGCCCTGCATCACAGCAGTGACTGATATAATGCTGAGCTCTTCTTTATTTTCTAAAATTTTGTACCAAAAGGGCAGTACACTGAACCTCAAATTTTACATATGACAATGCCAATAATAATTACGCTCCTTTGATTCCTTGCCTCCACCGTGGATGTTGTTTGAATAGGATTGATGGATGGTTGAAACATATTGATCCCAAATTTGCACCATATCCACAAGAAGTATCAGTGGTGTAATACTGGAGAGAAGGAGGCATGCAGAGTCAAGAAGGGAAGGAGAATATAAATGCACTCTGGGGAAATTTTATTTTGTTTCTATTGAAAATAAAACGTTCCTATCGAAACCCTCCTCTCTTAATGTCCCTATGCTGTCTGAGACCATGATACAGCATGTTGAGGATCTATGATTTTTATTCCCCCTTCCAACACTGTATCTTTGTAAGACTAGTTCCCTATGCAGCAAGTAATAATATAGTATTAAAGATGCACAAGACCAAAAAATTCAACGAGTAGATAGACGAATACTTTCTCACTTTATGGGGCAAAAGAACCATATTGCCACTACATTTATTGATCAGTAAAATCAATAAAGTTGTCATTGGCCTTTTTTCATTCAAGGTAATACTGTCAAAGGAAAGCATAAATATAAATATTTTGTATGACATGAAAGATTTGGGGCTTTTGATATAATCTTCAGATTTTATGCCATATTAACTAACCCTTGTCCCCATAGATTTAAATTCAAACTAACGTAAGACAAAATTACAGTATTCAAAATAAAAAAAATGTAGTTGTTTTATTTAAGTTTTGATAGTGCTCTGTACATTAAAATCAAACCTAGGTTTATCTCACGAAGTTTTTTCTTCCACCCAAAAAAATCACTATACTTTGAGACCAGTTGCAGCTGTCACAGGTTGATGCGTCCTGGGGCAAGACACCTAACTTCAAATTACTCCCACTGCTGTGTCAGTGGTGTGTAATGGGTATAAAAGAGCATGCAAGTGTTAGCCAGTGCCGATGGACAACTTATAAAGAAACGATAGCACTCAGTGCATAACTCTGAGAGAGAATGGGTGTGAACAGGTAATATGACCTGTGGTGTTAAGCACTTTTAGCAGTCAGACAGTCAGACAGACAGAAAACAGACTGTATAAGCTTTAGTCTAGTCTTTGGTCCTGTTTGTCTGTTTGTCTTTTTTAAGAGTTCTGACCTCAAATTTCAGAGGTGTGCCTAAAATGTTGTAGGTTTTTGCCCTTTAATGTTTGCTTTCAAATCACAGCCATGGTTAATGCACACTTTATTAAAAACACAGAGATCCCCTATAGTAACTACAAATTATCTGCAGTCCGTTGGTGGTATTAATCCTGTGAAGATATGTCCAAAGTCAACTTAAGCATATAAATCAGTTTATTATCCCCAATGGACTGTTTAAACATACATGAAATAAGTAGGAATACATTGTGGCATACTGTAACTTACCAATTTACTCTATTCCTGTCCTCATGATTTGCATTAATGGCCTTTTTTGAAGTCTACTCAGCTTATTGTAATTTCACTAATAACAGGCTTGGCATACCAGACCTCGGCATTGATGAGAAGTATCAGCATATTCTGCAGAACTATGGCCGGGACATTGAAATGGTCTCCCGCATCTACATAAAACAGAAATTGGACCCCCCACTTGGCCGGGACCTGCCCCCTGTGTCAGGACGTATCATGTGGGCACGACAGCTGTATAGCAGGATCCAGGGCCCCATGGATCTCTTTCAGCTGGTAATATTGAATTTCTGCCTTTCTACATTTGTCTGTTTTTTGTTTTTATTGATTTACAGAAAAAAAGGCCACTGCATCTTTTCATTTCAGTAACACTGTGCCTTTCTCTTCATGTTTAGCAACCAGGCGTTCTCTCCACACCAGAGGCCAAGAGGATAATCAAGAACTATAACAGGGTTGCAAGAGTGCTATTAGAGTATGAGATGCTTTATCATCGCAGCTGGATGGCAAAGGTGAAAGAATAAAGGAAATATATCATTGGTCAGGAGCGTTGCATGAGAAGGTGGCATGATGGGCTTGAAAACACATTTTTACAACCATTTACATACATATATTTATGTATGATTTTCCTCACATTCTGGTCTGATTTCCCCCTTTTTTCACACTAGTCTTTCCTGTTCACCACAAACAGGAATTGGAATCACAAGATGGCTGGAGGTTCAACGATTTGATATGATACCATTAACTATACATACATCACAATATCAGTAATATGAAAACTGTGATTAAAAACAAACTGTTTATTAGTTTATTAGATTTTGCATAATAAAAGACACTTAAGGTCAGACTGGAAATATTCCGAAAACATAGAAATGTGTCAGGAGAGGTCAAGAAGCCATTAGGCTTATGCAAAGAACCTCACCTTTCTATAAGAAAAAGCAGAGAACAGTCAAGATTTCAGTAAGAACACTAAGTAATACATGCATACATGTGTTCAACAATGTGTGAAGAAACAAAAACAAATAATAATCATCGACAATCAAACAAACAAAAACAGGTTTAACAAAGAAACAAAAATATAGAGACCATAAAAGGGCTGACAAACTTGGAACAAAATTTAAGACATAGGAAAAAAATAAAGAAGTAAAATTAAGTGTCATGAATTAAATGTAAAGACAATTACCTGCTGAACCAAGACCACGGTCATCAACATCTAAAAATTGTGATACTGTGCAGACACAAGCATGTCTGTTCATCTCACTGATGACAGATTAAGGGCGAATCCCAAGTCTACCCCTGAGCCCTTCCCCTTCGTCTAACCCCTTTGTCTTACCCCTTCCCTTAGCACCTCTGTTTTGAGGGCCAAGGGGAAGGGGTGAAACACACAGCTGAGAAACGAGACGCCACTCGATTCCCACTACGTCATCACCAAGAGCTGCTTGCTGGCTGTGAGCAGATGCAACAATAACCATAGCCACGTCTCTGAAAGCTAGCTTGCTAATACGAGAAATTTTAAAATTCAAACAACTAAAAACATGATTAACATTTACTTGATGATAAAATAATGACTTATAATTAAGCGCTTCCTTCGGTCTCCGCTCTACTTCTGTCGGTAGGCGCAGTGTATTATGGGAAATTCTTTTACCCCTTGGTTTCAGGTGAGGTCCTGGTCTGTGTTAGTTTTGAGGGCTGTGTAGCCCTTGGTCTTAGCCCTTCTCCTTGGTCTATAGAGTATTGGGACATCACTTCACTAGATGTAAGTGCAAAATCAAGGGGAAACGGGTAAGAGAAGGGCCAAGGGGTCGAAATGGGATTCACCCTAATTCTCCTTGGGAAGTCCTGAAGCAAAGAAATGAGTTTGGTGCACTGGTTCAACTAGTGACCATGTAAATTGGTGGCACTGAGTTGACAGTGTGGTTGGCTTTGTCCTTGGTGTGTTTGTGTGAGCTAAGTCATAAATTAAGCACACTGAGTAAAATATCAGAGAGATCTTATAAAACAACAACATGTTCTCTAATAAAATGTAATACTTCCACTCAATGTATAAATAAATAAGTTATGCGCCCTGGCATCAATTTATCACCATATTGATAATTTGTCCCACCACTACATAATGTTTCAGCTATTATTTTTTTGCATAATGGCATGCTTTTGATTTCTAAAAGATTCTCCTATCAAATAAACCATGCACATATCAACCTGCTATTATCTCCAGTTGCCCCTTATCTCTCACAATATCTATTTTATACAAGATGTCTATTTTTAAATCTGTTTTTGTTTCCTTCTGCCTTCACTTTCAAACAACCATAACCTGATCACCTCTCCCCATCTCTATACCCTCTGCCCCAGATGGAGGATGCCCGGGTGGGCCTGCAGGCTTCTCTCTTGGTCAGGTCTCCAGAGACAAAAGAGCTGTTTGTCAACTTTGACCCAGAGATTCTGACTCAGATCAGAGAGACGAACTGTATGACCAGGATGAATTTGGAGATCCCACCTTTTGCTGCTCTTTTGCAGCAGAAACAGGACACACTCAAGAAGAACTACAACAAATTACAGGTGGATACAGAGGAGTACAAGTGATGATACTGAAACTTTTTAGAAGTAAAATGATGTGTCAATATGAACTGAAACAATCATGTCATGTTTGTGCTAGAGAGCCCCTAAAATGTTCATTAAATTACACAGGAGAGATTAGGAATTGTTGCATGCATTAGTCAAATGGGGAAATGGGCTCTGCATTTGTCACTTTAGACAATTTTGACCAAAGGAGAATTTTCACTTCCATTTGGAAACCATCTAGCTGTGCTCATGACTTTTTTTTAAGATCGTGAGGTCCAAGATAAAACATGTACATGTGTACTAAATGTTAGGGCCATTACTGACAAATATGTCCACTTGTAAGAACTGAAATAAAAGGACTACTAACCATTTTCCACTTTTCCACACCCAAGAACATTATAGTGTCTATACAAACAATGTAAAAAGTTGCATTTAGATATTTTCATTGCTTAAATTGTAAGGATTGAAACCAAAAGTGGGGAAATATTCCTATCTATTGATTGATATTGATACTGATAGGTAATATTTTGCCAACATTTTGGGAGTGGGCATTTTTTTGTCTTTGTCTATATTGGAAATATAAATGACAATAGAGGGTCAAATTGTAGAACAATTGTGCCTGAGTCTGATTATTATTACATTTTTAGCACACCTATAGATACATGCCAAACTGATAAAACATCTTGATCTTTTTCCAGCACATGCTGAGTGAGAACACCAGAGTGAGGGCTAAGATTCAGAGTGCCTTTGAACAACTCGCCACGCCACATGTAGCAAAGGTAAGATATTCTGTTGATTTTTTTCAAAAGTATAAAAGCAGAGACCCATTTCCTGCATATTATACTTACAGTTTTTGAATATTGGTAATTATCTGTTTTTGAATTTTAAAGAAAGAACTATTTTTTATATTTAATTTATCTTATTGATTATACATTTTTAAATCATGTAACAGTTTTTGGGTTATTGCTATTATTTGCACTTTAACACAAATGAGTTAAGATCATTCTTTAATTCAACAATTTTGTTGAGCTCAACATGCTAGCATATGATATTGTTTATAGGGAATTAAAGTTTCATTTAGATGCAATCCGAAGAACATTATATCATTAATTTTCTATTAAGGTTGTGAGATGTCATGGTCTTGACATAAAGTATTTTCTTTATGTTCACTGACCATAACCTACCTTGTAAAAATGCTGGTCAAGTATCTGACCTTTCACACACATTTGCAGTTTAAGTCTTAAAAGTCTCCTGTCTACATCTGTATCTTTTTTTGTCAAATATTCCTGTCTATTTTTTTGCTCCAAGTGCGTTGAATAGTTAATTAAAGATAGATTTTCAATTTTTATGCTTTTGAATGGAAATTTTTATTCTATCAAATTATGTTAAACATATGGGGCTCTAATTTCATAGACCAGGTGCAGGCGTGCCTGCCCTGCGCCGCATCTGCGCCACGCCGACAGGGTGTATCCAGTGCACTTTGCAAGTTTTTTGCAGTGCGCAGAGTGGCACACTCCAGGCGCAGAGACATGCACCCACGCCACCGTCCCTGCCCACCTGTGCAAGTGCCAGAGAGGGAGGAGAAAAGGCGCGAGTGGGTTTAACATAGCGGAGTGTTTGTTAGCCCCACCAATCAAATGAACGCCTCTCATTGCCTTTAAATGCGTTGCGGGCAAGGCGCAGAGACTGATTGGTCTGACTGATCCCCACCACCGCACAATGTGCTGGAAAGACCTGGTCACGGAGACAGTCAGAACAGCTGTCACCGTTACAGCAACTGAGAGAACAGAGGGGCACTCAGGCCATGAAGTGCGTCATCATGTGGGCCAGCTCCCGGGACAGATGTAATCTGTTCCTTTGTCATTAATAGAAGTACAAAATTAAGTGACAGACACTTAAATACAGCAGCATGCAGCAAGCATCATGCTTGTGATCCAACTGCATTCCTGGTCTGTCATCGCCAAATAGTAGAACCTTTGGTGATCTGCTGCAGCAAGCTTTTTTTTTTTAGTTTTGATTTTGATAAAAAAAAAATTCGTACTGCTCTGAGTGCCACTTTATTTACCTCTTAAAGGTCAAATAAAGTTTGTATAATGTTGGTGTCAGGCACAAACCTCCAATCTCTATTTATTAACATTGACTGTTTTCATAAAACTGTGCTGTGGGTCACCTGTCATTTTGGTGAGTGAGATTGATTACTTTTTGATCAAATAAAAGTACAAAACCATACTTTGTAATCAGGATAGTCACATTTTATTCCTTCATTTAGACATTTTTTTGTATTCTGAAGCAGCTGCTTTAGATATATTTAACTGAAGCAATATTTAACTGAACTATGCAAAACAGTTGCGTTACTCCTCTATTAACATCTTTTTTTCTTTATCATCTTTCCTTTTCTCTTTCAGTTTAGTTTGAATGTAAAATCAGCATTTTGGCATGTGAAGTATCCAAATAATACAAAACTTCCAAAGTGGTGCTGCTGTTTAAAGTGTATTATATTTGTATGTTGTTTTATTATACATCATTGTGCTGACAGGTGGATGATGCCATACAGCCTGGTTTAACATCACTCAACTGGACCTCTCTGAACATTGACAAGTACCTCAGCTGCATCGACAAGGCTTTAGGTAAGCAAAATCCCAACAGGATCAGTGTCTCACATCCTGTAACTCAGCTGCCACCATCTGATGACAGATTCAGTGTGTACCTGCTGTTCGTGAAAGTGATGTTATTCTTGGATATATTTTGGCCCATGCTCCAAAGCACATACCGACACAACACTGACATCTCTTTTTATTATTGACTTGTGTATATGCCCCATCTTTCACCTTCTTCTCTAACTTTACTCTTATGTCTCCAGCGGACCTGGAGCTGTTGATGGACAGAGTGAATGACTTGGTGGAATTTAGGATTGATGCTGTGCTGCAGGAGATGAGCGAATCCACACTGTGTGTTTTGCCAGAGGATGAACCTGTCACATGTGAAGAGTTTGTTCAGACCACCAAGGTATACAGACATTTTGAAATAATACCACAATAGTAGAATACCGTGTGCAGCATATGAGGAGCAAATGAAACAACATCATAACAGCCATTTGTATTCCTTAGATTTTTTAAAAATATGGATGCACTGTAGACAGAGCTTTTTAAGTTATGCAGTCTGATGTCTAATACTGTGAGAAATCACCACCATTAACTGACCAGGGCATGTTATCCATTTAAATGGATTAAAGTAAATGAGAAACAAAGTACAAGTAGTCTTCAGGGTTCATGCGGATCCTTTAAAAGTCTTAGCAGGTCTTTAATTGGACTTTTAAAACGTAACATCTTAAAATGAGTACTAAAATCTTATTTTTACCTCTAAGAGGGATTACATTTTTATTGCACACTGACAAAGACTTATCTGTTAGACTTATCAAATTTCCACTGCCCACCATTTGTCTCTGTACAATTTTGAGAAAAATCTTTATGGGAATTTGTTGGTCACACAAACCTTAGATGCCAGCTGGGTATTACACAAAACCTAGATAGAGGATGAAGCTGGGATTTTCTAGTTATCCTGGATGAATTTAGCTGTGATTTGATTTCACAAAAGTAAAGGGCACATAAACTACCATGGAGGTTTATTCTGTGCAGTTTGCCTGCTCCTGACAAGGCTAAGGCAGGCATAATAAATCCTGCTGTTGAGTGTGCAGCACTTTGATCTAAAACCAGCATGTTTCTTGCAATTATAATAATGATCATGATTATAATAGGTAAAGGAATAGGAAATTGATAATAATAATAATAATGATAATAATAATAATAGTAATAATAATAATAATAATAATAATAATAATAATACATTTTATTTATACAGCGCTTTTCAAAAACTCAAAGATGCTTTACAAGGATAAAAGTACAAATTAAAAACAAATTAAAAACAATATACAGAAAAAAACAAGGTAACAAGAAAATACAGAGCCGACAAGAGGGCCTTCAACAAACAGAAAAACAGTTAAAAAAATAAGTATTGTTTATGAGATAAAACTGGAGAAATTATAAGTTAAAGGCGGTGCAAAACAGGTGTGTTTTCAATTTAGACTTGAAGGCGGTAAGGTCAGTGGTGTCCCGGATATGTTGAGGGAGTGAGTTCCAAAGAGAGGGGGCAGCAACAAAGTAGGCTCTGTCCCCTCAGGTTCAATGCTTGGTCCGAGGGACAGTCAGGAGGTTTGTGTCTGAGGAGCGGAGGGTACGGGAGGGGGCGTGGGGTGGAGCATGTCTCTAAGGTAAGAGGGGGCCTGGTTATGAAGTGCTTTATGGGTGAGTAGGAGGATTTTGAATGTGATGCGGTATGGGATGGGGAGCCAGTGAAGATTCTGAAGGACAGGGGTGATATGATCCCAGAGAATGGGTACGGGTGAGGAGGCGTGCGACGCAGTTTTGGATATATTGAAGTTTGTTGAAAAGATTTGTGGTTGTGCCATACAGGATGCTGTTACAGTAATCAATGCGTGATGTGATGAAGGCGTGAATGAGGGTTTCAGCTGCAGAAAAGGAGAGAGAAGGGCGAAGGCGGGCAATGTTCCTGAGGTGATGGAAGGCTGTTTTTGTGACTGCTTTGATGTGGTGGGAGAAAGTGAGTTTGTGGTCAAAGATGACTCCAAGGTTCCGGCAGTGCAGTGAGGGTGAGAGGGTGGAGTTGTTGACAGGGAGGCAGAAGTCTTTGGCTGTAGAGGTGAGGGAAGTGGGACCTATAATGACTATGTCGGATTTTGTGCAGTTGAGTTGAAGAAAGTTTATGTCAGAAAGGCAGTTTGAGAGGGTGGAATGAGTCTGAGGGCTGATGGATTTGGTGGATATGTACAGTTGAATGTCGTCGGCGTAACAGTGAAAATGGAGACCATGGTGATGAATAATCTGACCAAGGGGGAGGAGGTAGAGGATGAAGAGGAGAGGACCAACCACCGAACCCTGAGGGACTCCTTGGCACAGGGGAACTGTATGGGAGGAGCTGTTGTTTATGAAAATGAACTGGTTCCGGTCAGTGAGGTATGATGTCAGCCAGGTGAGGGCGTTTTCTGTGATGTGTAGAAGAGATTTTAAGCAGGACAGCAGGATGGAATGGTTGATTGTGTCAAAAGCTGCAGTGAGGTCCAGGAGGATGAGGATGGATAGTAGGCCAGAGTCAGAGGAGAGGAGGAGGTCGTTGGCGACTTTGGGGAGTGCAGTTTCGGTGCTGTGGTGGGTGCGGAATCCGGATTGAAATTTTTCATAAAGGGCATTGTTGGAGAGATGGGATTTGATTTGGGCAGCAACAGTGCGTTCAAGGATCTTGGAGAGAAAGGAGAGGTTGGAAATGGGCCGGAAGTTGTTGATGTCATCGAGGTTGAGTCCAGGTTTCTTGAGTATTGGGGTAATGGCAGCCAGTTTAAGAGACGGAGGGACAGTGGAGGAGCTGAGAGAGTAGTTTACTATTCTGGTGATAACTGAGGAGATGGTGGAGATAATAACATATTTCATTTAATAATCCTTCTCAGAAAACTCAGAGGTACCTCCAAATTAGGATGAAAAAGAAAAATAGGATCTAAACCAATGACGACACAAATCACATGAGTAATTATAGGAAAATATTGAGATATCCCATATTTTATGTATTTTTTTCCTAATCAACCCAAATTAGTTCTATTTCGATTCTTAATAACAAGGGCAAATATTCTGAAGACTTTGAATCATATTGTTATTGGTAGAGGAATTTTGGTAGGCTTCTATTAGAATGATGAATGGCATACTATTGTAGAGCTAAGATGATTACACATGTTTGACAAAAGAGCAAAGGTGGTTTCAATCAATTAATCATGACCAAGATATACAAATAGATCAGTTTTCTCCCTCACATGACATGCCCTTCCCTAGACTAGATGATATACCGGTACTTAACTTGTTGCCAAGTTCTTTGTTCTTTTCTTCCTCTTTGTCTCTTATAGTGTAAATCTCATATATTTTTTTAACAGAAAGAAGTGAGGACATTTTTTATGCACTGTAATTTAATATATATAGATATATATCTATATATCTATATATAAATAGATATAGATGTAATCACACTGCAGTGCAGTTTTGATGCTGTGATACAGCTTTTGCTGACACATGCACACACACACACAGACAGAGTCACTCACTTGGGGCACTCGATGTCCTGCTGAGTTCATCACCCCCTCTCCAATTTTACTCCTCTGATGCTGCCTCTGGAGATGTAGCAGAGAATGGGTCAACCAGAGCCCCCATTTCATCTCTGTGACATTCACAGTGGAGACAAATTGTCCCAGGGGCATTGATATGATGGTTTAAAACAGCAACATGAACAGGGCTACTGTTTTATTTATTTATTTAATAAAGGAATGTGGTGCAGATCTGACAGAGCTGCTACTGATGCTGTTAGCATCTATGCTAATAAGCACCTTTTTCTTGCTACCTTTACACTTGTACCTCCCATCTCTTCCTGCCTTAAAGGACACTGATTGGACTCTACCTCTGCATACCAAGATAAATTAATTTGGCACTTTGCAGGATGGCTCTTACTGATTACTGGCGATGAATCGGCAGATCCAGCTGCACTGCAAGGTTATGTTCATACTACAATAATAAAATAATTCTCAGTACTGTACTACAAAAGCTTCAAAAATTAGAGAGAGAGAAAAAAATGTAAATCTACAGCAAAAAAGTAGGAAGTAATTGGTAAACAAGACTTATCCAACCAGGGTTGGAAATAAACACCTGCTATCAGCCAAATGAGAGCATTTTTGTTCAGTGTTTGTGAATTTGCTCAAGAAACCAGCCAAAATGGAAGGTGGATTAAAGAGGAACTTGTGGCAGAATACATTGAATTGAATTTCACACTCCTTTCATCTGTGTGCACTAAATAAGAATTGTTTTGACTAAGTGAAACTTACCCAACTTAATATCTCATTTGAAGATGTAATTTAATTGTCAAAAATTAATTCCTGACAACTTCTTCACAATAAATGTGACCAGTAGTATATATGTTGTCAATTCACTATAGCTATTTTATCAGGAAATACAGTAACAACTTAACATAACTCCGACATTTAAGACAAATTGTCCAAAATGCATATTGTGGCAGGCAGATTGTTTAATCCACCTGTCACAGGCAGGCAAGCAGACAGAAAAGGTCATTTCCACCCCTGTGTGCAACACGGCTTTTAAAGCTGGGGCAAAAGGATTCAAACTGTGAACATGAAATCTGAAAGGTACATAACTACAATGTACAAACTGCCATTAATTTGTCATTTTATTTTATAAAAGTCACAGAGAGCCTCAAAGTGAATGTAATTAAGTGCACTGCAGGACTGTTCGGGAGTTTCCAAGTTATTTTCTGCAACTATGAACTGAACTGCGTGACATTTTTCATACCATTCTTTCCTTTTGGCATGATATAAATTTATTATGCCTATTTTTAGTTGTGTGATCATCCTTTTCTTTTTTATTGGTTTATATTTTAAGTAGATATGTTCATTCATTCAATCCTGGGTCCTTTGCCCCCAAGGACAAGAAAGTTGATGTCTAGCTGAGGGCGTCCTGGTGAAACCCCTCATTGGAGATGAGCTTCAACCTCTGATATGACTGTTGATTACTAATTTTGTTTTACATGTACATCCAGGATCTGTGCATAAAACAAGCCCAGAGCCTCCACACTAAGAGCTCTCTGGTGGAGGAAGCTGCAAATGAACTGATCAACATGCTGCTGGAGTTTGACCATAGTCAGAGGGGGGAAGTGGAGAAGACCGAGGAGGAGAGCAGCGCTGAGAGCAAGACCATAGATCACATTGACAGTGAAGGTACAATGACAGTGACTTTTCCCACAGACATAAAAGAGACCTGAGGGGCGAGATATGAAAGTGCAGTTAAGCTTTCATCTCCATCATGTTTCTTAGAATATGATGTAAAACACACTCCAACCCGCACTGACAGCCCAAAGATGGAGCCCAGTCTTTTTTTTTTTAATCTAAGCCAACAGTACTAAAGTGCACAGTCACAGTGGCGTATAACAGTCATACACCAGTAGAACTTTACTCAAGGTAAAAATACTGAGCAATTTTAAACATTTTGAATGAAATGTAAGTACATTTACTTGAGAATAATTATAGAGGTTGAATTTTCTACTTCAATATAAATCTAACTGTATATATTTATATATATATATATATATATATATATATATATATATATATATATATATATATATATATATATATATATATATATATATATATATATGATAACTGATATATTTATATATATCATTAACATTTTTGTATTCTCAGCCCTGGTGACAATAATACTGAAAAAGCAAATAACAACACAAATAACTGTTTTTCTCAAACCCATGACCTCCCTTCTCCCAACTGGTCTTTCTCTTTAATATGCACTGTAAGCAGAATATAAGTTAGTAAACAATATACTTAAATAATTATCTTGCCTTCCCCAGACTTTGTTAATAAAATTACTATTGATGAGTTAAGTCACTTTTTAAAGAAAGTGTGCTGTGGTTTCAACCTAGCAGCCAACATCAACATCTTTTAGTAGAACATGCCGATGACTTCAGCAGTGTTTTAAGATGGATAAGAGTCTGCTCACAAATGTCAATCAAAAGCATGAACTTAGGAGAGTAAATGATTTTCATACAAGTTTCCTGAGCCCAGTTTGAAGACAAATTCATGTGACCTCAGCCAAAATTGATTATCAACGGAGGCTTTGGAAAGTTGCTTAGGCCAATGCAGGGGTGATGCCCTCTAAATCAAACGTTAGTCTATAATACTTACAGACAGAGAGGACTTAAGGCTATCTATAATATAGCAATGCCTTTCAGGCTTGTACTTATAGCAATCATGTTCCTAACTATCCAAAACTATGTATCCCTAATGGAATTAAAATGGTAGAAAACAGTATTGAGAGAATTTATGTAGGTTAAATCAGGGGTGTTCAAACTTTTTTTCCCACGTACTGAATTATACATGAATGAAGACACCACTTAAATAAACCTCAGCTGTAGTGTTTTGGTGGTTCTGGTTGACCGCAGGGACTCCTGTCTTCCCCTGATCAAGATGAGAATAGGTAAAGTTCTTGTTGCAGTAGGCATGGTACACACTTCCAGCTCACCCCCCTGTTCAGATACAAAACAAGAGCAAACTACACAAGGCCTCTAATTTTTAAATAAGAGTTGGTGCTTGAAGGTGAATAGTACTTATGTTTTGCACATCAGACATTGAGATTTTGCAGATTCTGGAATGACAGTCATTGTTAAACGAGGCTGTAAAGACTTACAAATACAATTGTGTAACATCCACTGTTTCTACAGCCAGCCTCAAGCCTTTCTTTTTCAGCCCTAAAAGTTATCACATGGTTTGAACCAAGATTTGAAATGGAATACTGGTGTTTGAAAACATTACATCTGTATGGGCTGAATTCAGTTGTCAGTGTTAAATGACACACACTATTGGCTTAAATTGTTGCAAGCCCCTTGGGTACTTGAAAGACTCATAGACAGCTCCAAAATCTGGTTCCTGTTATTGTTGGTTTTGTCACTTTTCAGACTAAAGCAGAATTGCAGCTGTAGCAAGTTGCAAACTGGCACTGTGCTGTCTTGATTCCTGTAGTTCACTATTAAAATTTACAGCCACAACACAAACAGGACACACAGGAATGGAACTAAAGCCACACTGTCATTGCTAAGGAAACAATATGATGCTTTAAATGTATCTCTTCTCTTATCTTTGGTCTGAGCTGACACTAATATAGTAAATATGTTACTCACGCTGAGTATCCGATGTCTGTTGGACATTCATCATGATTGATGAAATACCTCTGCTTGGTTTAAGTCACCTTAGGAAGAGAATAATAAAGCAGAGTTTACAGTATGTTAAGAAAAGTTCTATCTGAAACTCATAATTATATCAAGGTGAACTCATTTTCTAAGGGTTTATATCCATACATATGTTGACTGACAACAATTCCTAGGTGAAGATGAAGGTCGTCTCTTCTCGAGAAACACTCTGATCCCTCCTGCCAGTGTTGGCCCTTCATCTCCCCTGATGAGAAAGAGGAAGAAGAGAGATCTGATGGAGGTGATGGAGGAGGAAGCCCAGCAGCTGCTCTCCTACTTCAACCATCGCAACGTTGATGCTTTGCTCAGATTGACACGCAACACCCTGGAGATGTTACGCAAGCGCATCCACACCTCCTCACTTGTGCATTTCTTGGGTAGGTGTTGTGTAACCATATCCCTGCTCGCTGAAAGTTATCTTGTTTTATGTAAATGATAGAAATTACATCTTATTAGAGCTTTTCTATTGTTTTTGATTAAGCCAAAATCCATTTCTTTAATTGATGCAATAATGAAACAAAGAATAATAGAAGGCTTAAAGAGCATATTTCCATTTGGTGTAAAGTGTACCTCCCCATTCTTTGTATGATCAGCAGCCTCTCCTCCTCTTGCCTTTTTATGGTCATGTCAATAACGTATCCCATGGTGGCTCTATTTTTCACAGTTTTCTGTTTAAAGACAACAAACAGAACAGGGTCCTGCCTTGAGGGGTATTGGAATAAATCTGAGAAAAATTTGAGCTAAAATATTGATTTAATTTTTCTTCTTCCCACATTAATAAAAGAGGCGTGTCAAGCCAAACATGATGTAAGAACTAAGAATAAATCTGTCTTGGGCTTTATCTTTAGTAATGTCAAGAAATTACATTACTGTTTGGATACAGGATCTGATTTTTCAATTAATGGAAATCGATGAAATTAACAAGCATACATGGTTCATGTTTATGGCACATCAAGCACCTCATCAACATCATTATGATATAACTATTGATTACAACCTTTTTCTATTGTATGTGATCATGATGTTTAAAAATACCCCTTTTAGTACTGGATTTACATTTTCAGTCCCATAAACTCAACATTTAAAATCAATATGGTTTTACATTTACGAACAATAAGTTATGGACTGGGGCCTGTCAGTGAAACATATCGACATTTTGAATTCAATTTAAGCAGACCTCAACTATGAAAACAAGATAAATCTGCTAAAACAGGTTCTGTGCCAAATGTTTTTTTTCTAAAACTATTTCTTTTAAATTCATTATTTCCCCTGAATTCATTACAGTCTTTGGCTGTTTTATAAAATGTGCATGTTGATGAAGAGCATTAAAGCAGAAAGTGTATAGAAACCATTGAATTGAAATAAAAACAAATTAAGCAGATATTGTAAATCTATAAGTATTAGTGCTTAATGAATAATACGTCTCTTTTAGAATAATTTTATTCATTTATTTATTAATTTTCCACCCAGTCCAAAAACAAAAAAACATTTCCAGGTATTTTCCCATCAAAAATTGTGATAAATAATTGTGATATCTAATAATTGCAAAACATTTTTTTCGACAAGCAGAAGCAAATTTGCAAGAAAGATAATCACTTTTTATAAGGTGCCTATATTTTCGAATTAAAAGTACTGCTGAAAATCCTACAAAACTGCACTGTACAAGACCTATATTGTTGCCTTCTCTGAATATGGATGAATATAGATCCTTCTCCTCTTAAACATGTTCTGTCAAAAAACAAAGATGTATGACAAAAAATTTGTAGTGACTGAGCTAGATTCCTAAAATTCCAAAAATGAATGCTCATGATACTGAGCTGTGAGTGGCATTTTGTTTTATTATTTAAGAGATGGGTGGGAATTAAAAATACAATTTATTTTTACTTCCTTCCACTCCTTTTGAATATGCTGACTTGGTCTTGTCTTGGTTTTTTTCTGTCTTTAACAGTGATTTCATTTTAACTTCAGATTTTAAATACATGACAAAATGAAAAAAAAAAAAACACTTCTCCACCCCTCTCTTGCAGCTGAGGGTAGCTCAGCCAGACCTGGCAGACACAGAGGTCAACAAGCAATCTTCAGGGTCAACGTGACTCTGTCCATCCCCAACATTACAATGATTCCAGCACTGGAGGAGGTTCAACAGGCTCTGAACAGAGCTGTTGAGTGTGTTGTTAGTGTCAGCAAAGGAGTCAGTCAGTGGAGCAAGGAAAGGATCTCAAAGGTGGGTTGATCCAAGTTAAATTATGATCAATTTTGCATCTAAATTGTGCACCTTTCTTTCCCCTTTCTAACAAGCTCCTCATTCCTGTTCTCCTTCTTCACAGAAAAAAATGAATGAAAGACGGATGGCGGCTCTGAAACAGGACAGCTCTGAGAGTGAATCAGAGGATGGAGCTACAACATATCGAAGCCTTGCGGGTACGAGAAGATGAAGATTATGTTCCTAATGTCTTTGTTGTTCATTTCACTAATTTACCTGTTTTTTTTTTGCCCGTGTGCCCTTTTGTTAATATTGTTTTCTACATGCAGGCTAGAACACTGATCATTAACTAGTGCGCCTCAGTCCCTTAAAAATCTGATCTTATTTCACAACTCAGCAGAGCAAAGCCGCATATGAAATGAAATGTGTTTAGGGAAATTACATTAGTATGTCAGGGGGTTAGGAAAGGAGACATCTTGGCAGGAAATATTAGAAAAGCCTCCTTAAGACCAAGCCTAAAACTGAAATAGAGGCAGTGTTGTAATACTGTCTAATGTACGGTAAAATTGAACTCAGCTCAGTTAAAAGAAAAGACTGACTCAGTGCTTGTAACTGAGTGTCTTTCCCTACATCAGGAGTCTTCAAGTAAAATCGTACTGCTCTGCCTCAGAAAAATACTCTAAAGAGACTTGTGGAGGGTCATAATGTCTGAGGAAAAAATTTGTGATACTCAATAGACTTAATAAACATCTGTCCACTACAGGTGTAGTGGACAGATGTAAAGCCAGGTGCACTACACCTGGCTTTGTGCTGAGACAATGACAAAATATACATCAACACAACCACGGTGCTTTAGACACCGTGCTTCACAGCATCAAAGCACCGAAAATATTTAAAGTAATTTGAGAAATTACCAAAAAAATAGTCTTAAAATGAAAAATACAATAAGGCAGTAAGTCAAAAGGGAGACATCATATAAAAGCCATTTCCTAAAATAAAATTTAACAGATAATTTTAAGAGTTCATGGATTTTGCATGTACCTTTTTCTGTATGTAATAATAAACCCTTCATCAGACCTGCAGCAATTTGAATAATAAAAAAGTTGGTCAGATGTTATACTGTTAATCAACTCTTCCAGACATTATGCAATATTTATATGCTTTTACTTTTTAATCCTGATGTAATGTTACCGTTAGGCCTTCACTGCAAGAGTGTGATATCTGGAAATCAAAACTTATTAAGGATTATGATTCAGAATTCATGCATAGGGCCCTCATTTCCTGGTGCAGCGTAGGGTGGAGCAGGGTGGCGGAGCCTGGCACATCCAATGCAGTGACGATTTTGTCCAGTGCTCTGCCATGTGCAGCCAATTTGGAAATTTGGTAGACCGACTGCTGACCGGGGGGAGGTGACAACAGATTCAGGTTGGCGCAGTGACAATTTCGTGCCAAAAAACTGCATGGAAAGTGTGCTAAAAACTCGCCAGCTCCAACCTGGTCTATTCTTGGCGCAGGCAAAGAATCTGCAACTGTAATTTGGTGACAGGTGCACATGTGCGCGCATGTCACCAAAACCTGAGGAAACAATCAGCTATGTTAAAGCCACTCATCCTTGTCTCCTTCCTCTCTGGCACTTGTGCAGGGGCAGGGCGGAGGCCTGGATACACCTCTATGCGCCCTGCAGGGAGCTTGCAAACGGTGCTGGACACACCCCGTCAGCGCAGGGCAGGTGCACCGCGCCTGCGCTGTGCCTACACCTGTCTGCACATCGTTTCAAACAGTCTAACCATCTTCTTTGCCTTTTTTCTACTCCAGATGGCAGCACTTCAGACACTTCAGCGTCTGTTATCCAAGCTATCCTGTTTCAAGCCAAAAATTACTACAAGAGTATTGCTGAAAACAAGGAGATAGCAAAGCTGGTGTCTGTTCTGAGCACCTCCATCAGCTCCACCAAAAAGGTACAGGCCCTGTAGTTCAACAAGAAACTTTTACTTACTATACTCTAACTCCTGTACATTACAATGTCATATTATATTTTATGTTGTATTCAATAAACTTTTTGTATCATTTGGGTAAGATTCATGTTTAATTAATGGAAAAAGTAGATCACTGTAGTGTTTGGTAACTTTGTATTTAGACATCCCATTGAATAACCACTTTAGGCACCAAATGCCTTTCAAGTCCTCCAATGTTACTTATGTTCTGTGTTACTTCGCAGGAAGTGATGATGGCTCTGAATCGTTTTAGCCGTTACCATCACATCTGGAGGAAGGACCGTGAAGACACCATGCAGAGGTATGAGAGCGTGAAGTGCTGATATGCACATCTGACTCATTTCAAGTGATAACTGATTCCTTGTTTTTTTCCACAGATTCATCCAAGGCACCCCCTTGCTCTCAGAGTTTGAGAGCCAGATACTATTTTATCGAGATCTTGAGCTTGAAATTAACTCTGAACCAGAATACATCAATGTTGGAGCTTTGGCTCTGTTCACAGGTAAGATTTAAGTTTCATTCCTGCTAGAAACTTCATTACTAATGTCCATTTTGTTTCCTTTCAATACTGTTTGAGGGGTCTTGAGGAACAAAACATGACCTTATTTACTCTAATCTGAGTTCACAGAGAAATGTTTTTGTCTTTTTAAAGAAAAGGCCTGTATTTTTTACATTCTGAGGTTCATTATTGTTATTATTAATTACTTTATTATTAATAAGTTTGTATTATGTAGTACCTTCACTGGCTCCACCTGCATGTGTGTATTCTGCTTGCACACACAGATAGCAAGTACCACAAGCAGATGCCATGATTGTCCTGAAAGTCTGCTCGACAGTCTTTAACCCATCCAAAAAACAGACTCCTTTAAGTTCTTTAAGAAAAAAGACCCTATCATATAATGATTCTAAAAATGTTCCCTCTTCCAGGAAGTTTTAAGTTTTTGCTGCCGTTTGTGTCTGTTTGTGTGTCTGTTTGTGTGCCCAATAACTCAAAAAGTTATAGCTGCATTTTCATGAAATTACCTGCAGATGTCACAAAGAGTAAGTCATTTGATTTTAGATGTCATCCAAATGCAGATCCTGATTCATTTTTCATTTATGGCCTCTCTGCTCTCCCAAACTCTCCATGGTGACAGCCGATAGCACACACAAAATCCTCTTTAAAGAGGGCAGTCCCAACCACTTTTCTTCCTGTTATCAATTGCGCACGCAGTGATAGTAGATCACCAGCAACACACCCACTAATAGCACAAGTGATTTTTTGGTTTGCACATGCAATTTAGCACCCGTTATTTTGGATCTTAGTGGATCAGGCCCATAAAGTGCAAAAACATGAATGGCTCAGTGCTTCGTTGAGTCCAAAAGGTTCTTCTATATTGATTGGATTTATGATTCACTTTGCGCCTTGTCTCGCACTTGCATGATCCGTATTTTTAATTCAGATGGATGCCTTGTGTTCTTTGGGCATTTTGTCATACCCTCTTATTCCATCCACCAATCAAGGGGATTTTAACATGTACATGACATGTATGTCATTGCAATTTATAAATTGGTTTATCTTGTAACTTTTCCCAATCTGTGGATGGCAAGTGTTTTTAGCATCTGGGAATTGTGAACAGTGAGTGCAACACCTGTAAAAGCTGATGGGAGGAGCAACTAAGTGGTCATCTGAGGTGTTTGTTTTTATTGTGTGGATAAGTCTGTCTTTTAAAAAATAAACTTTTCTGAAAGTCAAAAGTTGAGGTGGATAGACATGTTAAGGGGCAACATCCCTTTGTATATTGATCCAGTTTTTCATGGTGATTTTGAAGGCACCTGTGATGAATAAATATTCAGTGGAAAAGCAGAGGACTCAAGAAAAACAGTCTTGACCTGATTGCCTACTTTATGTATAATTTCACATTTGCGTCAATATTGCATGAGTAAAATTAAAGTTGGCTACATGCAGTGTTTCATGTGTATATTTCTATTATTTGATCATAAATATGTGCTAAATTAAAACATATTGAATAACATATAATTTTGAGTTGATACATCAGCACACGAACATCCGTTAGCATGCACTAATATATTCATAAAATTTTTGAAGGATATATGAATCGTATTATAAACTGTGTGGGGGGGTTTGGAAAACACATTTCCGCCTACTAGCAGCTGGTGAATAAGGCCTAAGACGTCCAAGGAAAACCAACAGAAAATCACAAACTGATGTCTAAAATCCACCATTTTCTTTTGTTTTTGACCAGCTGACCTGAAAATGTCCCTCACTGCTGAAACCAAAAACTGGATGGTGGATTATGGACTGTACTGTAACAAGAAGTACCGCTCAGAGATGGAGCAGATCTTTGCCTTTGTTGATGAAGCAGGAAAGAAACTGAACCGGCAGATCAAAGATCTGGATGACATTCGCATCGCCATGGCAGCACTGAAGGAGATCAGAGAGCACCAAATAACTATTGATTTTCAAGTTGGTCCCATAGAGGTAAATCACAACATGGGGTCTCTCATACAGTGGGATCATCACTGAGCATTTATCTGAACATCCAGCATGCGCACAGCAAAGAGTGAACATCAGAGCATTTCAACAGTGTTCCAGTGCAACTGTAATGCATGTTATGAGAAAGGAAAGTTTGCATCTAACATGTGAGTAGTTACATTAAAGTTGGAGTGAGGGTTATTAAATATTTACATAAAGCATTTTATGATTACCTAAGTCTCAGGGCTTACAAACTTTGGGTCTATAAATCAGTGATTGATTAACCTCAATACATGGTATTTTAAAATATTTAGTGATACCAGAAAAAACTTAGGTTTAAGATACAAAGTCTATCAGATTGACAAACAACTGTACCACAAAGTATTTAGACCTGAGTGTAATAAGGGTTCTCAAAAAAACAAAACAAAAAAAGAAACAAACAAACAAAAACAACAACAACAACAACAACAGGTTTTTGTATTTCATGATTCCACTTTTGAACAAATCATGGTGACATTTTGTTTGAATCCACCCAAAAGTAATTCTCTCAGAGCTGGCCTTGAAAATATTATTTTGTATTCATATGCCAGCTTGATGAGTTTGAAAATTGACTTTAACTCTGCCAGTTCCAATACAGACTACAAATAAACATGATTCAGAGTCATCATTTTTTCCCTCAAGGGTACAGTCAAAAAGCACTGCATTTGGTTTAATTTGAATCTCAATGCTAATGCATCTGGAGCTTGATAAATATTGAGCACTCTAAACTGCAGACATCTTAAGGTTTTATGAATATTGTTTGAAGTCCTGAAATAGATTTGCATACAAAACCTACAGCCTGTAAAGTTCTGATGGAATAATGTGAAAACCAAAGCATCCACTGTTATATAGTTGTACATTTAACATTTAATTTAATAAATTCCTAAAGCAAACCTAGACTTGTCTCAAAACACAACGGAGTGCTGTGCCACACCATTTGAGAATCACTGGTTTCAGGTGTATCTAGACTGGAGTTTTTTTATTTATTTATTTTATTTGTGGTTTATTTATTTATTACGTCAGCACAGTTATACAGCATCACACATTGTCAATAGTTGATCAAATGTACATGTCCGAAAGGGAAGATTGGAGAAGCAGAGCTTATCTAGTCCCGTCCCCATTTTCTCAATATTTAGTATTTAGTCTCCTCTTTTCCACATATTAACAAATTGTTATACATTTTTATTCATTTACAGCATCAGTTCATTCACTATCATTGTTTTGGTACATTTCCTCTTTCCTGCTGTCTTACAGACCAAACAACCCACATGTTTTGTTTCATCATCCTTCAGCTCTGTACATGTTTTGTATCATCACCCTTAGATATTTTCATATTTATATCCGTCAAAGGACCTTCTCAGTATTCTCTTTTGAAATTCTTTTATGGTACCGCTGCACCTTGTTTCTTCCTGGAGGCTGTTCCATTGATTGACTCCATTAACTGTGATAGTCATCCCTTTCAATGTTGTTCTTACTGTTTTCTTTTTGAGAATCATAACCCCTCTTAAGTTGTGTTTTGTCTCTCTTTTTATGAACCTTGTTTGTAGGTTCCTTGGTAGCTGACCATGTGCAGCCTTGTATAATATCTGTACAGTCCTGTATTTTATTAGGTCATATAGTTTTAGGATCTTTGCTGTGATAAACAGCTGATTTGTGTGTGCTCTATAGCTTGCGTGGTGAATAATTCTCGCTGCTTTTTTCTGGAGTGTTAATATACCTTTAATATTTGTTTTGTAGCTATTTCCCCATATTTCGCAGCAATATTGTATGTGTGGTGCCACCAGTGCCCAGTAAACTGTGAGAAGTGATTTCTGATTTAGTAGTTTTTCTGCTTTTCACAGTATTGATACACTCCTGGCTAATTTTTTTTCTGTATAAGATATATGAGGTTTCCAGTTTAGCTTCTCATCGATGATTACTCCTAGAAATTTGAATTCATTAACCCTTTGTATCTTGGTTCCGTTTATATTTACATTAGCATCACAGTCTCTATTTTTGTTGCCGAATAACATAAATTTCGTCTTGTCTAGGTTCAGAGATAATCTGTTTATATTGAACCATGTTTGTAGCTTGTTTAGCTCTTCGTTTGTCACTGTGATCAGCTCCTTCAGGTTGTCTCCCGAGGAGAAAATTTTCTTAGGCACCCCAAAGTTCAAGCCAAAAACATGCTTATTTTTTCATCTTCCTACAACAAGTTAGTCTTAACTTCAAACTGAATTCCTCATGAACAAGTTAAAAAGTCCATAACTGTATTCATTTAGTTGAATGGATAAATGGCAAGTAAAACAATATTCTTTCTATGCACATATTCGCTTTTCCACAAAGAAAAAAGTTCCCTTTAAAGGTGTATAAAGTTTTGTTGGTGACACACCTTGCAGCTGCTCATTGAAATCAGAGAACATAAGTGCTGGAGTCAATATAAAACATTATTGTTGTAGTTATAATTAATTGTTGTACAATCTTTTATGACACACCTAGGCTTTCGTCAAAGCAGTTTGTGTGCTCCCTGCACACCATATGGAAAACCACTGACGATGATGATGCACAATCCTTGTGTCTTGACTATACACAGAATGTTTTTGAGTGTAACGTAAATTAAGCAAAGCAGTGTTTGTTCCTATGCCCTTTAAATTAACATACACCTGCTGACTGATGTTTGGTTAATTACATGTCTAATTTTAGTGAGCTGTTCAAACTCTTGCCAGCTTATTTGATTCCTCTCCCATTCAAAGCACACAGAACACTGCAGGAAATATGTTGACACTCGTGTTGGAGATTAATTTCACCGAACATCAGGAGTGATCAAGAAGACACAGCGGACTCTTCCACATAGCCCATGTAATACTGTATCCTTATCAACCAGTAAAATCCTGAAATAAACCCAACAGAATCAAACATAGTTATGTTCTGTTTTCCATCTATCAAATAAATCTATAACAATAATAATATTTAGATATTTACGTATGTACTGTCTGAAACCATAGACTGTAAAAAACATGGGCGCCATGTCGCTGGGCTCAAATTGAAGCCTCCACGAAAGCTGCTCCCCCTGGTGACTGGCTGCAGTACGGGTCAAATTTCCGTCTCCCCCATTCATCTGAACAGGCCGAAGTGAAACTTCAAAAACTTATTACACCCCGTACAAATATTTCTCCCATCCGTATGCTGTGGTGATATTAAAGTATTATTGGGCTGCGTGTTTTCTAAGTCCTCTTTTTTCTGAAAAGTTTCTTTTTTATAAGTTATTAGACTTTAAAAATAACCGCGGTTTACGGCAGCTTCACATGGATTGCACGGCGTATAAGCGCGGAGTGTTATGCGTATCATAGCATTTACAGCCTTTCGTCCCGGATTATGGCCCAAAATCTCGACTGGCTGCACAATGGCGGCGCCCTGACGGGGGATATTTAGGCTTCAAATCCGTTACATGGTAGAAGGCGGAGCCACGCTATCCAGTTCTTATAATACATCCATGTCTGAAACTGAATCCTTGCTGTATTCTGTTTTGCATGCATAAAATATCCTGGACAGCCTATAGTAATGTCTTTGAGCACAGGTATTGATGGCACTCATGGTAATGCTTAAAATATAGATATGCAGTAGATGAGCTTCTTTTTATTCAATTCATTATTTGAATTTATGATCAAATGTTTAAATTATTAACAGTGGGTTCTGTTTGCTGTTTGACTTCCTGTATATGAGGACCGTATGTATGTAGTAGTGGATGCTCTTTGTGACCTAACAGATGTGTACCTTTCTTTCTAGTGCATCCTGCAAATATCATCCCCTCTGTGCCACAGACTTTAGACTAAGCAGCTTTTAGGTGGTGTAAGGTGTAGCTATTTTCTGCACCCTAAGCCAGGTCTATGCCTAACCACTTTTCATTTTTAGACCAACATGCCCCCAGGCACGAATGGAAGCTGCTATGTAAAAACCATGAACCAAAGTTATTGTGCTCCATGTACCCATGGACTTAAGCATCTTTCTGTGTTGTCACAGGAGTCTTATGCCATGCTGCACAAATACCAGCTGTCAGTAGCAAAAGAAGAGGCAGATAAGGTGGATACTCTGCGTTATTCATGGGAAAAGCTGCTGTCAAGGAGCACTGAGGTGCAGAATGAGCTAGTGGCCCTCCAACCCAACTTTAGAGGAGAGCTCATCAGTAATGTGGAGACCTTCCTCGAAGACTGTCAGCACTTCTACCAAGACTATGAGAAGGTAAGACGGAAAGTGAGTAGCATGATTGTAGTATGATTGTTTGTGTCAGACACTAAATCCACTGGCTTGGTCAGAATTCGAATGCACCCACAATTGCCCAAGGTAATTTATTGAAAGGGAGTGCAACCCAAGATAGAGACGAACTGGGTTCAAAGGACACATCAAGATAAGGAGACCCAGAGAAATGTGCAGAGACAGGGACAGTGCTCTGATTGGAATTTTCCTGAACACCTAACTTTTCCCTCTCTGATTCAGGATGGTCCCATGGGTGTGGGACTTGCTCCCCAGGATGCTAGTGATCGACTCATCATGTTTCAGGTTTGTTACACATTTAGTCTTTGGGGACGTACACTGTAATGTAGTTTGCCAATATGTGACATGTTAACTATAGAGTAAATTATAATAAAAGAGGGTCTTTTAAAGCTACTTACTGTATTGTTTTTCTTTATTCCATGTATAGTAAGTCGCTGTTGGCCATTTTTTATCTATATCTACTTGATGAATTGTATGTGTAGTGCACTAAACATACAAATGCTGAGAAGTATGGATGCTTTTAAACAAAATTAAACCATGTCCATTCTTCCATCTCCAGAACCGATTTGACAACCTCTTCAGGAAATACATCACGTACACAGGTGGAGAAGAGTTGTTCGGTCTTCCTGTCACCCAGCATCCTCAGCTGTTGGAGATCAGGAAGCAACTGACTCTGCTTCAGAAGTTGTATGGCCTTTACAACAATGTCATTGAAACAGTCAATGGATATTATGACATCCTCTGGGCGGACATCCACATTGAGAGGATCAATAATGAGCTATTGGACTTTCAGACAAGGTTAGGTGTACATTTTCTGTGATATAATCATAATATTACATTTTTAGATTACATGTGGAGTCTTTGGATGGTGTGGCAGCGCAGCAAGTTTGTGTTTGTGCCTCACAGCAAGAGGGCTGCCAGTTTGGCTGTTCATCTTTCAACACAAACTGTTATCTAAACAGCTGTTTTCAGACTTTTCTGTTTATTTAAAGACGGAAAATGAAAAGTTTGTTTGGTTTGTTAGTTGATTTTTCCATAGGGTATGTTTGTTTTTGGTTTGTTTGTTTTAGTGGTTATATCCGGTGTGCTTAGGTTTTACATTATTATTATTAAGTTTTGGGCATGGTGCGATGGTCTGGTTATTGCCATATATAACCTGTAAAACTTAGACTTATTGTGGGACAACCAAACTTCCATTTGCTGACTCAATCTCTTTTTTTTTTAGTTGAAATGATAATACACTTAAACAATTATTAAGCAAGCCTTCAGTGATATGTTGCACCTCTCAAGGTAAATGCTTCAGGATCCTTTAAATCTTATTATAAAAAAAACTTTTTAGTATTGAGCAGAGTAATGTTAGCCTGTGAAAGTAGAAATGTCAAACACTGATAGAGTCAATTGAAGTGAATGAAACAGGGCTTAATATGTTTTCATTGGTGTTGACCATAAAGTAACAAGGTCATCATTTCCTAAATGACCATCATATCCAGAAACTATGAAACAGTGGAAAATAAAGTGGAAAATTTGAAAAATATATATTTTGGTCCATCTTTCCCACTATCACTCCCTTTCCGTTCCCGATTACACCGTCTGTGCTGCATAAAAAATACTTTTTCATTCTCTGCTTGAATGCTCCAGTGGATATGAACTTCACATTCCCATCCACTGTTATCAATGTGCTCTGTCCTCTGCTGAGATTTTTCATTGTGCCTGTGTCAAAAGGAAATTGAAATGGGAGTAGGATAAAATATTCTAGCTGAAGCCACCTCATCTAGACTTTAGATGGAAAGTAATTCTTTATATATTATACATTTGTTTTCTCCTCAAAGTAAAAATCTTGTGAAAGATTTTTCTTCAAAGTGTCTTGAAGTTAAAAGCCACATGGGGACATTTTTGATAACTAAATGATCAGCCTCTTGGGACAGTGCTCTCCATCAGTTTTAGTAGTGATACATTGGGCACATATTCATTGACATTGTTATGTTAGTGCTTTTATGTGTAGCTCTGTGATAAACATTTAGCTTTGGACCTGTTCATTTGCTAAAATGTCTCTCTTAGGTGTCGCAAGCTTCCCCGAGCTTTAAAGGAGTGGCAGGCTTTCTTGGACCTGAAGAAGACAATAGATGAGTTCAGTGAGTGCTGCCCCCTGCTGGAGCTCATGACCAACAAGGCTATGATGACCCGCCACTGGAAGAGAATCACTGAGGTCAGTAAAGAACCATTAAAATACTGCTTAGGAAGAAATAATCAGCCATAAAAAATTCTGTCAAAATCAAAGCAAGCATCTCCTTAAGAAAACTGATATTCACAATTTAGTAACCAACTCTATATCCGATCTATCAAGGTTACTGGACATACCTTTGAGGTGGAAAGTGATGCTTTCAAACTGAGGAACATTATGGAGGCTCCTTTGCTCAAGTTTAAAGAGGAGATTGAGGTAAGAAAGAATTATGGTTGAGCTGAATTAATTTAGAAAAGTGTGTCCTTTATAAAAAAAAGAATATCTTGGATTACAGCCCTTTAATTCATTGGTGATCTGATCTAATGAAACCCCAATATCTTAACTCAATAGCAGTGAAAGAGAGAATATCTAAAACATCTGAAAGGATGCCAGACTCACTGGATTATTTTTGGAAGAGTTTATTAGGTCACTCAAGAGAAATATGTAGCTTGATGATACGAGCCCCTTATCAAAAGCTTTAGAAAATATCCAATGTGTATAAAACATAAATATATAAGTGTATTCATGAAGATGCAGAGCTAGACTTAAAAACCTCTTCACAGGGATCGAGTCCAGAGATATCCTCTCGTCATGTTTCCAATTTCAAATCTTATTAGTTTTTCTTGTTAGTCTTGTCATTTGAGTTTTGAATAGCAGATTTCATTTGCATAAAAAGGATATCTCAATTTCATTTTGACACTGTGAGATTTAATCATTCAATATCTATGTGTTCAACCTTCTTCTACCTTTAATCCATTATTTTAATTAAGTTAGACGCTGACAAAATGAGTTTGCTTAAAACACACAGATCTTCATGTGTCCAGTGTACAAGAACCTAATCTGTTGGAAGTGTTGGGGTATGAAGCAGCTGCAACAGGTTATGCTGGTGTTTTTAATGCAGGATAGAATGTTTTTTCAATCACTTTTTCATTTTTGAATAAATAGGATATCACTATCAAATCTTTTTTTTTTATACTCAGGAACTCTGGTCTGGCATTTATACTTTTCACTCAGTTTTAATCACTTTGCCATTTAATTCACCAATTTAAATCTACTACATGATAATGTGGATAAACTGAGGCTTATGATTAATCAACAACCTGTCTTACAGATGTCATTGGCCTTCTATCATTCTCTTATTCCCTTTATATGTACCATATTAGCCAACTTCCTGATGACATTTGGAAACAACATGTTTTTATTATTAACATTATTTTCCATTTTATTATTCTTACAGGACATCTGTATCAGTGCAGTGAAGGAGCGGGACATTGAGCAAAAGCTGAAGCAGGTAATTGCTGAATGGGACAATAAGACTTTTACATTTGCCAACTTTAAGAATCGTGGAGAACTTCTACTGAGAGGGGACAGCACTTCAGAGATCATTGCGAGTATGGAGGACAGCCTGATGATGTTGGGGTCTCTTATGAGTAACAGGTTTGTCAGTTTCTCTTCAAACAGGATTTCAGTAAGTGACATTTGATTTCATTTTCCATGGGTTTGGTTTTTGTATGCCTTAAAACAGGGGCCATCAACCTGTAGATCTTGTCTACTGATATGTCTGACACAACATAAATCTGACACACATGGTGGAATTTCTCTTTTTAGATGTTAGTAATGTTAACTGGAATAAATTCAGATCCCTTTATCACCTTACGTTTCATGATGAACAATTATTGTCTAATGAAAATGTGTTATACTGACATGTTTAAATCTCAAACTTTCAGAGCCATGTGCTTTGTTTTGTAGTAGGCTATGCAAATTGTTAGATGTATATTAATCATAACATTTTAAAATAACTATAAATCCCGTTATTCCAGTTTTGGGCTGGTTGATCTAGCTCTCCTCATTACTGTCAAGGGTTCTTTTATTAAAAAGAGTTGGTGACCCCTGTCTTAAAGTATTTCAAACAACAATGTAAGTCCATATTTATGATGTAATGTAAGACTTACTGTATGTCATGTCACCTCATTGTCTAGGTACAACACCCCATTTAAATCCCAGATTCAGAAGTGGGTTCAGAATCTTTCCAACACCACTGATATCATAGAAAACTGGATGACTGTTCAGAACCTTTGGATTTATCTGGAGGCCGTCTTTGTGGGTGGAGACATTGCCAAGCAGCTACCAAAGGTGAATAATGTTACAGGGAATTAACCTACAGCAACACTATAAATAGGTACAAGAAGGAACTTTATATAAGGCTGACATTTTTACATAATTTACATTGTTATAGATTGTTTTAATCAAAAATGGCAGTGTATGGTTGGAAGCAAGGAAGAGATAAAAGAGTGGTGAATTACAGATGGGAAAAGTACCAAAGGCCAAATCTGAAACAGGGCTGCCAGCCAAGGATGGTTTTCTTTATACACGAAACACACGCACAAGTAAACAAAACAGCCACCAATGAGTCAAGACATGTATGAAGGAGGATGTCAGATGATACACTCAGAGCCAGTCAGTGGATCTAGAGGAGGAATAATGCAGATTTTTGTTTTTTACTTGATTTTACATTGTTTTGCCGATATGTGGGGTGATTATGGACTAGGGTAGAATCTGCATGTCACAAAATGGAGCTTGCATGTACAAAGCCTGGGTCTGCTGAAAGGGAAATGGTGTGTTGACTCTTATGACCATGTAGTAGGGCAGGTACTATAAAAAAGTACGTAGTACTAACATGAAGGGTGGTGAAAACGAGTATGGTTCTGGGATCCAGGAGTCCACTGAACAGCCTTATTTAGGTGTTATGGGCCTAAGCTGACAACACACCTCTGACAGGACAAGTGCTGTGTTGAGATGTTAGCTTTCCTCAAATATATACACATATTTATGTACTGTACAATTAAAGTTTTATCAGAACAGAAATCCTTTACGAGAGATGAGGCACTTTTTATTCAAAACTTTCCCTCTTAAACATGGGTACACAACTTTTGGTGTTATTTTCATTGTCTTCCTTTTTCTGGAAGACAGTGGGAGTAAAAGTGTCAGTGTCCTGATACATGTGATGTGCCTCTTACCAAAATTTTTGACACTAACAACAGTGGAATACTTTGAATAATTGCTGTTGATCTGTTATAATTGTAACATGCACCCAAATATTTTTTTGTGTATTTCAGTATATTTTTATATCAAAAGTGAGAAAAGAATCTAAATGTGAAATTCAATCAAAACAACTTAATTAATCTCTCTAATGATGAGACAAATGGTTTTGAGCATCTTTGACATAACAACATGAAAACATAACATAACTAAGAGACTGAATCAAAACAATTAAAGTGATTACTCCAATAGAGTGATTAAATGATCTGTTCGAGAAAAAAGACAAAAAGATTCCTCTTTAAAGTAAAAAATACTTCACTCATGGAGATTTCAGTAACCTGATTAGAGGGAAAAACAATTGAGAATAGCAGTTTCCAGATGAAAACAGGGACAGATTATATAAAGATGCTAAAATAATACATTCATCATTCAGAGCATCTGCCGGTCACAAATCTAATCAGATTAATCTGGTCCTCTCTACTTTTAGGAAGCAAAGCGTTTCTCTAACATTGACAAGTCATGGGTGAAGATTATGATGCGAGCTCATGAGATGCCTAATGTGGTTCAGTCATGTGTGGGGGATGAAACTATGGGACAGCTGCTCCCCCACCTCCTCGAACAGCTGGAGATCTGCCAAAAGTCACTCACGGGGTGAGTAAAAAAATCTACAGCCAAAAAAAAGTCACACCTTAAACAATGGTGATACGTTTTAGGTGCGAGTAGCTAACTTCACTCCAGGGCAGATGAAGGTTCATTTTAAAAGGACTGTGAGGAGTTTCTAAGTAATAACAAAAAAGTCTCACTTTTAGATATATGCCTGATCAAAATACACACTTTAAGATGAGTTTTATAGCATCAAAATAGGTAATCTATAAATGCTATTCCTTAGCTTCGCAGTTGGGTCAGACAGGGCTGGACTGGCCTGGATACTCAACTTTAGGAACAAGACAATTAAAACTAGAACAAATTTATATTATTAATTATTTATATTACACATCTTAGAGCACCAGGCTGTAAGTAGTGATATATAGCCGGCTACAAAACTACAATACTAAGTTTTCCAAAAATTGCTTGTTGTCACACATCAAAAACTACCGCTAAATAACTAGAAAGAGATACATTACCTCATCGCTTTGCATCCTGTAAGTTGTTGAAAAAGAAGTTGTGAAGCAATGCAGAGTTCTGAGGAAGGTCCGAGCTGCATTCATTAGCATCGCAACACACACACGCTTTGGTTTGGGTTACGTCTTTTGGTGCGTTCCAGTTGTAGTCAGAAGTAGGAATTTCCGGGTTCCGAGTAGGAAACTGCAACTGGAACGTTCCCCGAAGTCAGTATTTCCTACTGGGAACTCGGAGAAAACCTTGCCACCCCTGAAGATGGATGGCCCCAGTGTGAACAGTTATTTAGCTCCTGTAATAATCAATTTATTTGCACTTCTGATTGGGGTGTGTCGCTGTGAACAACAACGCAGGGCGTGCTAACAACAGCTAACAATAGTCTGTTAGATTATCATGTTTTTTTCTGACTTCAACTGGAACGCCGATAAGTGGGAGATGATGTCACTCCCAGTCCCGAGGTTACCGAAACGCAGCATTACGACAGTTGCTGTGCGTGCTCATGGGTAGCAGAGTCTAACTGTGGCCGCAAATAGATTCTCCTCATGGCACCTTTAAGCCTGAATTAAAAAAGCAAAACCACAATTCCATTCAAAAGTTTGCTTGCCTTTTTGTTACAGCTCAAATTTGAGTGGCACATAACTTTGTTCTGATCACTCCTTCAAACAGATACCTGGAGAAAAAGCGCCTGATGTTTCCACGTTTCTTCTTTGTTTCTGATCCTGCCCTGCTTGAGATCCTGGGTCAAGCCTCTGACTCACACACCATCCAGGCTCATCTACTTAACGTCTTTGACAACATCAAATGTGTCAAGTTTCATGATAAGGTGGATTTTGATTCTCTTTCATAATTTTGATAGTGTCTCTAATGAGAACAATTTCTGTACAACTGATTTTAAGGCAAAATGATCACTGCAGGCATAACACATGACAAACTCATAAAGCAGATTGTAAAATTACAAAAAGTAAGAGTACAGAAAATATTGGCTGATCCTTTTGTTAACTGTGTGTTATGGGCAAATGTAGATAATCAACCTGTCATTTCAAACCTATCATCTCCTCAGATATATGATCGTATTCTGGCAGTGTCATCTCGAGAGGGGGAGACAGTGGAGCTGGAGCGCCCTGTCACAGCTGAGGGCAATGTGGAGGTTTGGCTCAACGCTCTCCTGAAGGAATCCCAGAGGTCTTTGCACCTGGTGATCCGACAGGCTGCCCTGGCCATCCAGGACTCTGGCTTCCAGCTCATTGACTTCCTGAACTCTTTTCCTGCTCAGGTAGACCTTATTCTCATTCAAAAAGATGTGAAAGTAGTCCACTGATTAAAGCATGGGTCATATATAACCATTAACTGAGGCGCATAACCTAAGAGAATATTAAAATTGTTTACAAAAGACTGCTAAAACAGGGTCTCAAATTTCTGCATACATCCATAGACAATAGATTTTGAAAGAAGCAAATTGCAAATTGCTCTCAGATCTGTTTTTTTTTTTTTTCTTTTTTTTTTTTCAGGTTGTATGTTACCCTTCTTCTGATTTTTGTTATTGTGGCTTGGTTTGGGGAACCTTAAAAATGCTTGCTTTAGTCTTACATTTTAAATTGTCCTTGTAATTGTAATTGACTGAGACCCATCTGAATACTTTAAGAAGTATGCACTGCCTTATTGACACTAGACATTTCTTTTTGTTCATCTTATTTGCTTCTTTACCTTTAAATTTAGACCTTTTTGTGTGTGAGGGCGAATTTTTTTTTGCAAGTTTTGTCCTTCATTGCTGGAGAAGAGATAATGAAAACACTCAAGAAAAGGGTCTCAACATATGGCAAGGGCATAGTTACCACTCACTTTGCCATGAGTTTACAGCTTTTATGGCCTAGAAGTACATATGCATTCACACATATTTAAGATAGAGTGAAATGGTAATTAATTAAAGGCAATTAAAGGTCCTCGTGCTGGTATTAAGATAGATGATGTGTGGTAATGTCTAGACAGGGAATCTAAAGAAAACCAATGTTTAGTACTGCAAAATTTGAATTATTTTTCATTGATTGGATCCTGAAAGGAGCTTCTAAAAAGCATATATTTGATTTTCAGGGCTCCCATGGATCCTTATTGGAGCCAGCTAGCTCCCAAACCTGGGGAGTTGGCATATTCCCTAGTACCATCATGAGGGAAATTTATCAAACTTTCTCTCTGATTATATTTTATGGAAGGTGGGGCAAGCAAGAGCTGGGATTTTCATATGTTATGGGTTTGTTAACAAGCCATGGATGTATAATTTGCATCAAAAACATTTAGAAGTGTATTTTTTATAATGTTTGACCTTGAGAAAGTGTGCAGCAACCTTGCTTTAAAAAGCAAAGCAGCTCTATTTCAGCTTCAATTCTTTATCCATGTAAGTTGGAAAAGTTGTATCCTGGCATGTTTGCATGACACTTATATGTTTCAGGCATTTTTTTATGAAATATTATTGTACTTTTTTTAGGTGGGCTTGCTAGGTATTCAGATGATATGGACGAGGGACTCTGAGGAGGCTTTAAATAATGCCAGGTATGATCGTCGTATTATGGCAAAAACCAACCAGCTGTTCCTGGATCTGCTCAACACACTGATTGACATGACCACAAGAGACCTGGGGACAGTGGAGAGGACAAAATATGAGACCCTCATCACTATCCATGTTCATCAGAGGGACATATTTGATGATTTGGTAAGTACCTGCTACACAAGCTTGTTGCAGTACAATGAGCCTGTAGTACTAATTACCTTAAAGGGCTGACGCTGTCTAGTCAGTTGGTTAGTTTGCTTGTTAATGAGCTCTTATGCAACCAAAAGCTCATTGGTCGAGAAATTACATGTGTTAATGTTACAGAAAAACTATACCAATTTCCAAAGAATTACATTTTCAATTACAACACATTTAGCCTTGTTTTACCTCTTGTGCCCCAGTCACACATTCCCGTTTCTCATGGCGATTGTGCATGATTGTCATAATCCTGATAAAGCGTGCTTTGGTCGTGGTGCATGCGCTTCTTGGTCTGGATCACCACTGTATAGTCGTGGATGAACGGCGGAGAACGTGGAAGGGTCCCGACAGTTTTGAACTGTTCAAAGCTGTCGTGGAGAATCGGCGCTCTCAGTATAGTGGGATGGAAGCCTAATGCAGTCCTAAGATGAACGGCATTAGCGTGGCATGTACGGGGCTCAGTCGGGCTGATCGTGGCTCAATCCTAACAGCTTTATGAGGACGACTGACAAGGATGTATCCGTTTGTGCCCCGACTGTGTCCCGTTCAAGACGGCGCAAGCGACGGGTTTCAATCGGGGCTTACGTGATGCGAACTGAACTCAAGCGGGGCTGACGTCGTGTCAGTGGGATGGAAATTCATACAATCCTCGTCATATCGCTGTATTAACCTAACTGGAGCGGGACGAACGCCCCCGAAGCGCTGTAGAAGCGCTACTGACGGTGTATTTACGGGGTGTGTCCAGGGGGGAGACAGTCATTTCATCCCGTATCATAGTGATCACACCAGACTCCTCAATCGTGTACGGTTGTGCAGAATCGCCATGAGAAACGGGAATGTGTGACTTAGGTGTAACATCTGCTGTAACAATGCACAAAGGGAGACATTCTTACAGCTCTTCTTTCTTCCTGTCCCTCTGAAAATGCAGCTTCTCTGTTAACGTCATGTTGCTGGTTTAATCAACGGTACATGACAGATTGAGGCACGTTGTTTCCATTCTCAACTCGATAAAGGAAAATAAAATAAAAAGCTCATCCAACAGGCCATTTTGGCACAGTGCTGAGTGCGTGATGCACAAGCTTTTCCAAATTTCGGAGTTATATGATGGACTCCTCACATCAGGATTTAAACTAGTCTCAGGTTGTTCTCACACCTAGATCATTTGAGAGATTTCTTTGGATACTAGTGGGTGTTTCATTTTTGGTAATGTTTGTTTGTGATACATGACAAGGCAGTCAATTTCTGTTTCAGTACAAACAACCTTGCCAAGCTCAAATTATAATAATAATGCTTTGGAGAGTCCCACAGTCACTTTCTGTGCACAGGCGCCACATAGCATGAAAATAGCAATAGGCTGACATTACACACCCCTCTATACAACAGAATATGACAGCATGGACTCATTTAAAAACGCATTAAAATTCGTTCAGACAGAATTTATCCTTTTCACAGCTCTCGAATTCCCTTAATATTGTGAAATAGGACACTTTCCCACATTTTTGACAATATCAATAGCTTCTCAACTGATTTTCATGCATTTGCAGGGACTACTGGTGAGTGCACAAAAAAGAAGTGATAAAAATTAACAATGCAAGATCGGGCATTTTTCACATTTTGGACAGCAAGTTGCCTGATAAATGTTCAAAATGCTGTGGCGAATACTTTCTGTTGTATGTTACCAAACCTTCAAAGCATCAGTGTGTGAAATTATATTTATTTCAAAAGGAACAGCCATCTTTGAAGTCTCCACTCGCAGAGCAAATTACCCAATTGGTTTTTATGGTAGATAGGTGTGAAGAATCTTTATTTCAACCTTTTTTGTACTAACATTTCATCATCTCCTGTTCTACTCAGTGATTTTCCCTACTTTCTTCCTTTCTTCCCCAAATGTTTGCCATCATCCTTTTCTGTCTTTAATTTCTTCACCTCCATTTCACTTTATTTTCTCCTCCCACATCTTTTTGTTTCTACATGTGTAACTTATCCCACTTCCTTTACTTTCATCCCACTGTCTTCCAATGCTCCCCTCACCACCTTTCCATCCTCTTACCCGTTATTTTTTTCTATTCCCACCTTTTAATCGTGACCTTCCTGTCAACTCATGCCCCCTCCTCACACATTCTTCCTTTCAAATTCTCTTTCCTCCTTTCTCTCTGCTTTTATGTCTCATCTCTTAAATGATAGATTTCCTATTCTTCACTCATCATCATCTTCCTCACCCCCCTCCTTTCATCATGCTCTTTGTCTTTTCACCCTCAGCTCTTTTTATTTCCTGTTTTTGTCCTGCCTTCTCACCCTTATCTTCACCCTTTCTCCCTCCAGTGCCGTCTCCACGTGAAAAGCCCCAACGACTTTGAGTGGCTGAAGCAGTGCCGTTTCTACTTCAACGAGGACTCAGACAAAATGATCATCAACATCACCGACGTGGGCTTTGTCTACCAGAATGAGTTCTTGGGCTGCACCGAAAGGCTCGTCATTACACCGCTGACTGACAGGTAGAGACTATAAAAAATGACATATACACATTCACATCTTGAAAGGAAAATGATTAATAGGTTTAAAGGAACTTTGAGGAGTTTCTAAGTAATCACAAAAAAGTCTCACTTTTAGATATATGCCTGATTAAAATACACACTTTAAGATAAGTTTCATTGCATTAAAATAGGTTATCTATAAATGCTATTCCTTAGCCTTCCGGTCGGGTCAGACAGGGCTGAACTGGCCTGGATACTCAACTTCGGAAATAAGACAGTTAAAACTAGAGCAAATTTATATTATTCGGACACGTCTTAGAGCACCAGGCTGTAAGTAGAGATATATAGCCGGCTACAAAACTACGATAATAAGTTTTCCAAAAATTGCTTGTTGTCACACATCAAAAACTACCGCTACGTAACTAGAAAGAGATACATTACCTCGTCGCTTTGCATCCTGTAAGTTGTTGAAAAAAGAAGTTGTAAAGCAATGCAGAGTTCTGAGGAAGGTCCGAACTGCATTCATTAGCATCACAACACACAGGCTTTGGCTTGGGTTAGGTCTTTTGGTGCGTTCCAGTTGTAGTCAGAAGTAGGACTTTCTGGGTTCCAAATAGGAACCTGCAACTGGAACGTTCCCCTTAGTCGGAATTTCCTACTGAGAACTCAGTGAAACCTCATCACCCCTGAATTGGCAATCGAAGATGGATGCCCCCAGTGTGAACAGTTATTTAGCTCCTGTAATATTCCATTTATTTGCACTTCTGACTGGGGTGTGTCGCTCTAGATCAGCTGTATACATAGTATTGTTAGACTTATATTTACAAAAATGCTGCCATAGTGATAATCACATTCTTCATGTGGTATTTGTGAACAACAACGCAGGGCGTACTAACAACAGCTAACAATAGCCTGGTAGATCGACATGTTTTTTCCGACTTCAACTGGAACGCCAATAAGTCGGAGAGGATGTCGCTCCCAGTTCCGAGGTTACTGGAACGCCGCACATGCTCATGGGTAGCAGAGTCTTATTGTCGCCAGTAATAGATTCTCCTCACAGTACCTTTAAAAGCAGTTTAGTTAGATGCAAAGTTAATTCACAGATATTTATGTCATTATTTTAAAGAGTCACTTACAGGTAAGATGAGAATTGTGAGATATCGTGAAACAAGCATACATCCCTTTTCTGTCAGATCAGGGACTCCCAAGCAATCACTCATGAAACTGGTGTTTTGATCTTGTGGGTGTGTTTTAATTTCTCTAATGCATCCTCAAAATAGCAGGAACACTGTGCCACAGACTTTGGACTTTAGACCAGGTATGAGGTTTAGGCCCTGTTTACATGACAGTAAAAACAACCAAAAACAGAGTTTTCATTGTGTTTGCTGTCCCAATTACACAAGGACAGTACCTGGAGTGCCTGAATCCACAAACTTTTGAAACCAGGGCCCAGAGTGCAAATTTTTTAAAGCGCTTTGGTATCTATCTTCATGTAAACAGGAATCAGCATTTCCAGGGAAAACAGTGATGCATGGCACATGCTCACTGCTCTTTCAGTTAAGGAACAACAACAGCTTCAGCTGTCCACCAAGCAACACGTGTGCTGCTTGCTGTGCTAGGTTTGTTATTTGACAAAAATATCAAGACAGATTTGTTGTCCTGGCGAGAAAATGCTACATTATCATGAGTCTACTTGCCATTGTCGTTTGTGAAAGTTTGTCTTCACAGGCATGCATACAAGTGCTGTAACCGCTATTTCTATACAAACCTACATCACCAACATCTGGCCTTGCATGCACACTACATTAGGCAGAAATTAGAGAAGACACCTGCACCTCCAACAAAACACTTGGTGCAGGGCATATGATAGGGCCTATTCTGTCACAGAGATACATTTTTCTCTTTAACCAGGTATCTTAACTGCATCTCCTGTTTGTCTCCATGTTTTTATGCAGTGGTTTTTCAGCCAGTTTGGAAGCACAGCTGCTGTGACATAATTGTGACTGGACTGACATGACCAAGGGCATATTTGTTCATTTAAAAGGGGAAAAAAGAAAACTGCTGGGAGAGTCAAGAAAATATCTGTTTATGAAACTTATAGGTTGTGCTGTGTTGTACTGAAATCATACCCTAATTTACACATCATATCCCATAATAGTCTTCTTTAGTCTTTTTACTGTGTGGGAGAGAGAACAGTAGAGTTAGGAACAGAAGAAACAGGACTGAAGGAGTAGGCGCTCTTGCTGGATGATCTCCTCACTTCTGTTGCTGACAGGAGATGTGCCTTGCAGAGACAGAAAAAAAAACAGTCAGACTGGGAGGAAAAGGTTCAAAAAGCAAGTGTCAAACTAAAAGACATTGAGAAGAAAATATGAGAGGACTAAAAGGGGAGAAAAGAGAGAGGGAGGGAGCGATTAGGAGAGAAAGCGGCAAGGAGGGAGCAACTGGCAGACATCAGACAGCAATCCTCCGAAGAAGTGGCGCGCTGTCCTTACGGCCTGAGGCGCCAAGACAGCTCTGATATTCTCAACGCCCACTTTCCCAGCCCTAAACACTATATGATTCTGTCTGCTCTGTCCCCATGTTTTTTTCTTTATTATCACTCGATGTCTACTCCTACTCGCTCACTTGACCTTTATTCTGTCTGCCACTGCATCTAGTCTGAAAGTAAGTAAAGGTGAAGCTGATGTTACAAGAGAGCAGAGAGAGACAGAACTGTTGAGAAAACAAGCTTTAGTTTGTGCACACGCATCTCTGCCGTGACACTTGACTCCAAGCTGGCCAGGCTGTAAAAAGGGGGAGCTGTGTTGAGCCGGAGGCCCTGGATTTGGCCTCGATGTCACTCATCATCAGTGCTGATGTGTTCCTTGGCAGAGCACCGAGTCGTTGTGGGGTCAGTGCTCTCTAACAACATCTGACCTCAGTCGTTCTTTTTGGGATCATGTTTAAGTTTTGCTGTGGAATGAACTGAATGTGAGCAAGTATGTGAAAGATAATATCTGACAATATAAGACTTCTAAAATGTATCTGTCTTTCTTTTTTTGATCAATCTATTTTTATTAGGTTTTTTTTTCCCTTTATTGAAAATCGAAAATCCAAAAAGGAACAAAAGTAAAAAATCATAACATACAAAAGAACAAATTATCCCCCCAAAAAACCAGACATTAAGATACATGTGCATATGTTTACATATGCAAATACACATATATGTACACACACATACACACACAAACCTACACATTACATATTACATCAATTGCCAGACATCATAAAACACAGAACCAGTACAATGGAAACATAATTATTTACATTGTATTTTCGGTATCCATATCTTCCACAAAACTCAGGAAAGGCTGCCAGGTGTTATAAAATGTCCCAGTAGATCCCCTGATGGTGTATCTTATCGTTTCCAGTCTGAGATGACACATAACTTTCCTGATCCAATGATTAAATAATGGTGGCACAGAGTCTTTCCATTTGAGCAAGATCAGTCTCCTAGCTAGGAGAGAACAGAAAGCCATCATAGTGGTTTCCCATCGCAGTAGAAGAGGGGAGTCCACGGGCGCCACTCCAAACAAAGCAATATATGGTGACGGCTCCACTGTTTTACCACATATCCTAGTAAAAGTTCCAAAAATGTTTTGCCAGAATGAATGGAGACTAGGACAAGTCCAAAGCATGTGCAGAAGAGTGGCAGGGGCCTGACTGCATCTCACACAAATAGGATCAATATCTGCATTAATCTTGGCAAGCCTGGTCCTGGACCAGTGTAAACGATAAACAACTTTAAATTGTATGACAGCATGCCTTAAACAAATGGAGGACAAAAAAATGTTCTTGATTATTTTCTGCCAAGTCTCCTCTGGAATCACCTCATCAAAGTCTCCCACTTCCTTTTAATGAGATTTAAAGGTGTTGGATTGTGTGTATCAATTAAATCATAAATCAAGCCAGTGGCTCGTTTTGTGACTGACTTCAAAGTAATGTATCTGTCTTTCTGTGCATGCTTGTTTAGGTGCTACATTACACTCGCCCAGGCTTTGGGTATGAGTATGGGTGGAGCTCCTGCTGGTCCTGCAGGAACAGGTAGGACACTCAAGCTATTTGTGTTACCATGAACGGCACTGTGGATACGAAATAACTGTTGGCACCATGAAAAGACATCACTGTGGACTCCAGTACAGCAGCCAAGCATAGAATAGAATAGAATAGAATAGAATAGAATAGTCTTTATTGTCATTGTACAAGTACAACGAAATTGAAAGTGCAGTCTCTTAAGGTGCATACTTATAAATAAGAACATTAAAAACACAATACAAACATAAAAAAAAATGCACAGTTGCTTAAATCACATCTTTATTATGCAAAACAAGCTGAAACATCTAGAATTTTTTGTTGAAACGCCACAATACTAAATGTATCCTTAAAAATATGTGTATATTCCAGTAAATCTAAAGCTGATTTTTTCATTTTCATCATTTCTTTAAAATGAGTAACATTTTAAGTAATGTTATTTCATTAAAGAAAATAAAAATTACTTCTATTGTCTACTTTCCCTTTTCATCTCTCATACATGTTTAGTTATTATTAAGAGCAGGGACCTTCAGCTACTCCTGTCATTATAATAAATCGAAGCAGAAAATGTTCTGTTTTAATCATGAAAATCTGTACCAACTCTACCAAGAGAAAAAAGCTTTAGGGAACATTGAGTGGTAAGGCTATGAGCTGGATCAGATGTTGGTCTCTGAATTCTTCCATTTTCATTAGATTAAAGACATCTGCCTTGTCTTGTATTAATGTTTGACATACACTAAAAAACATACAGACGCACTGGGGAAAATACTGCCAGCAACATGGGGGATAATGGATATATAAGGTGTTCTCCAGTGTCAGTTAAAAGTTATTTTTTATCTTCTTCATTAGTATAAAGTACACATCTCTGTCTTTTTTTTTTCTCTTAGTTACAAATGCCCTTCTGTTTCTTCCTTTTTGTTGTAAAGCACACTATTTCCGCTCTTCACAGCTTCTCTCTAATCTCAGTCTGCTAAAAGCCCACGGTGTCCACTCCTTCCTATTTCTCCTCTAGTTTCTCCCGCTGTGTTCAACACTCTGTTTGCTTTTCGCCAGTGTAGAAGGAAGAGGAGTGTAGAGGAGAAAAATAAAAAATAGCCAAGGAAGTAGCAGAGGAAGCTTTGACAGTTTCCTGACCATTAAAAGGTGGCCATTGTTTGTTTGCGTGGATCATAATTCTGGTCACAATACAGGACCTCATTGCTATTTGACCACTGGTCATTATTAGAAGAAATAAGGTAATATGCAAAATACACTGTAAAGTGTTTTTCTCTGAAATGTGTTCATGACCTGTTCACACCCCCTAAAAACATAAAAGAAATCTCTTATTTCTTTCTTGTGCTGGCACCAACTTTCAGAAAATGAGTACTTAATTAAACAATGTGGTGTTGTTCAGAGAACATGTCATTACATATGTGTTAGGGCCGATTCGATTTTTAAAGATTTTTTAAGGAGCAAATTTTATTTAGCTTTTTTAATTCCAGCGTACAAGATGAACAATGATGGTGCCTACAGACTCTATCAGGAAAGATACACATCACATGTGAGTCCGTTTTTAGGATTTATTCTGCAATATATTTTAACCAGCTGTTTATACTCTCTTTTCAAAAGCCTGGACTGCATTTAAAAGTAGCTTATTAACACAGACTAAAAATGAGGCATTTAAATTTGGGGAAAAAAACAATTTTTGAACAAAAAAATGACTTAAAAATCATCTAACAAAAAATCCTGATACTTACGTGAATCAATTTTTTTCCCCACCCCTAATATCTGTGCTGCCGCAGAACCCAGGGCTGGGAATCAAGATGGGCTTGATCAGATGTATTTTATCAAAATCTAAAGCTACAGACACATATTGATTGATTGACTGAATTAATACTTTATTTTTAATGTGTAATGAAGAAAAACAAAAGACGATTTCCTCATACAAATGTGGTCAAGCATTAAAACAGCCTTAATGGCATGTTTTGAGAGGGGCTGAAACAGAGGGGTTTATAGGCATGCCAAATTAAAATTCTGATTTATAGGCAAACAGATTTCTTCTGGCATCTATGGTAAGTGTAAACTTGATGAAAATGAGTTAAATATGTGACATTTTACAAATTTTGAGCACCTCTAACTTGTTTCAGTTGAGCTAATATCTTATTAACTTGCCCCAGTTACAAAGCTTTACCTTCTTTGACATAATGCTTGTTTAAAATGGCAATTATATTCCAAAATGTTATTATATATTATTAGATTTTGATTGAAAAATGGCTGATAAAAATGATAAACATAACTGATTTAAAGATTATGTAGGATTTACTTGTCTACATTACTTCAATAATTAATAGTGTTTATAATTTTATTTTTTCTTTACTTTTTTAATAATACCAGAGGCTACCTTAATTTCAGAATTTGTCCAGTTAAAACAAGAAAACAAAAGGACCTGCTTTTTTTGGCACATTAAGAGGAAAGCTCTCTTGTGGCTCTAAGTTTTTCATTGAATAGGAAATAAAAGGCTTTTTTCTTAATGAAATTTGAGGCTGCTGTTTGTCACGAGCACTTAAGACTGCCTTAACTTTGTATCTTATTCCAGTGCCCCTGTTTGAAACTTTTATCTGTTGTAACTGTTATCTTACCCAAGAACTTTAATTCTAAGTCAGGACTTCTAATATAATGCCAGTGTTTTACTAGCTCAGTAAAAGTGTAACAGAGTCCTTCCACCAAAGGTTTTGTTTTATTTTTACTGGGAAATTGATTACTATGTTGTGTGGGAAAAATAAAACAAACTTTGTACCAGACTTTCTTTGTAACAAAACTGCTTTTTCGTTTTTAGGTAAAACAGAGACCACGAAAGACATGGGCCGCTGTCTGGGAAAGTATGTTGTGGTCTTCAATTGTTCTGACCAGATGGACTTCAGAGGCCTGGGAAGAATATTCAAAGGTAAGAGTTGCATTCAAACCTACCCTTATAATGTTTTAGCCAATCAAGCAGAGAGAGACAGAGCTTAATAAAGTATCTGAGCAGTCTAAAAGCATTGGTGTTTTCTTTTTGGATAACATAAATTCATGTTGCCTATTTTAAAGTAGACATGAAAAGACCATTGGTAAACTGATGACCTTTCATTTGTGGGTGAAATTCATTTGCTGCCATGGCATTAAAAGCCTATATCTTTGTTCTTTAGGTCTGGCTCAGTCTGGTTCTTGGGGGTGTTTTGATGAGTTCAACCGGATCGACCTCCCAGTTTTGTCGGTAGCAGCGCAGCAGATTGCGATAGTTCTCACTTGCAAGAAGGAACGTCGTAAAAACTTTGTCTTCACCGATGGAGACAGTGTGGACATGAACCCGGAGTTTGGCATCTTTCTTACAATGGTCAGTGATGAAATACTATCATTAACTCAAAGATAAGTTTCCAGGATTTCAGAATTTAGATCAAAATTATGTAACTATGGCACACTATACAAAGTTACGCACTTTGTTGCATTTTACAATGGTTGCTGTATTTATTGTCATTGTCATAAAAATATTTTATTTTCTAGTTTTAGTTGCTATGTGAAAATGAATGCAATGCTTTGTAGGTCACGTTCTGTGAAGCTTACTGATGCACTTGTTAGCAAGGAGTGACAGACACTCCAAAAGTTTTAAGATTTAACTTCTGGGTTTATAGCACAAGGTTGCATGTACTTTCAATTTAAAGAAAAACAGATAACATAATTGGGATAAAAAACACACAATAAGTTTTACGGTTCAGTACTATTATTGAGTGCTATTAAGGTAAATTGTCTCTGATCATTTCTTATTAAATGGTACCTTGATCGATCACTTAATCATTCCAGCCTCAGTCCCAATGATAACGGCATCCTGTGTTACTTATTTTAATCTTCATGCTGTACTAGTCATGTTAATTTATCTCACTGGTACAGTTGATATCGACTGGCAAGTCATTAAAACAGAGAGCAGTGTAGTAACTCTCCCATGTGGGAGAGAAGTCGGAGATCTTCCCTTTAAGCTTCTGCGTGTTTTTGTGTGTCTGGTGCGAGTGTCTGTGTCTACATGTATGAACAACGGCAGTAATCAAAGGCAGCTTTGTAAAGAGAGGGCCTGAGCTGTGTCTGTTGGGATTTCACTGGCTTGATGAGAGAGCTTTCTATAAACCTTAATGATGTTCCAGTATCAACTTAAGTATGTGTGTGTCTTTAACTGAGTAAAGCAATCAGAGCAAAGACAAAAGCACTCCTCGTGGCCTCTGGACATATGCAGTATGTAATAGGCTGCGCAATTTGCAGATCCTTTTCTTTTTTGTAACTTTTTAACTCAATCCACTGTATATCTTTGTGTCTTGAGTGTGGTCCATATGGTTGTTTTATGTAACAAACTGATAGACTCCAAAAGGGATAAGACCACAAAAAATTGCAAAAACAACAAAAGCTGAAACATATAAAAAAATCCCACTGTAACAAAAAAGATTCTCCCCAAAAAACATCAAAAACAAAAGAAATTAAATAAACACAAAAGCAAATTGAAGAAAGACAAAAAAGAAAAGACGTCAACCAACATCAAAATTTTATAAACAACAGCAATAAAAACCAATCAACCACTTAAAGAAAATAAACAAACCGAAAACACATGCAACCAAATACAACAACAAATAACCTAAACAACAGCAAAACACAGCAGAAGGAAATACACAGAAGTAGGTCAAGAAAATATATTTACATTATAAAAAAGACATAAACAATATCAAATAACAAATTTAGAAAAGACCAACAAATGAGACAAAATATTAAACACTATTAAATGTCCCTTATTTTGCTCTTTTTCGCAGTTTAATATTGATCCTTAATGTCTTCATGAAATGTTAGTAACATGCTTTGGTCCAAAATGCCTATGAATAAAGCACAGCTGCATTCTTTCCACTCTGATATAACCGCTTTGTTCAGAACGGCTGGTTTTGAGGGCATCACCATCATATGATAATGAGCTACAGCACTATAAATACTGTAAGTCACAATAGAGCAACATAACTCAAGTGAAGCAGAGCAATTAAATCACGCACTGCTTACAGTCCTGAACACATACAAACCCTCTACTCATGCTACCACACACGGTTACAACAGTGAATTTTTTTCCCCAAACATCACAGGATAATGCACAACGTGCTAACCACAACTTAGCCTACCTTCTGGGCTAAGGTTAGCACAAACGAAGGGACCTGGTGAGGGTAAAGGAATGAGTTTATTCAGTCAGCGGTTAAGTTTCTCTTGAAAACACACAAACCACAAATTCATGCCATTTAACATATAATAGTGATCTTGTTTCCCTCAAACATCACAGACTAACGCACAACATGCTAACCTTGGCATAGTCACCACAGCCACCACTGATTATATTCAGCTAACAATTAGACTTCTCTTGACTGATGTAAGAATTTTCATTCACTGAAGTTTATTCTTTACACTGTCAACAAGTAATGCACTGATAAACTTGTGAAGTTGCCTCTAGTTCACTCCACCCTGCTGTTAGCATTAGCTTGAAGCAATAAGTAAAATAAGTACTTCAAGGCATTAAAATACTCACATTTCCATCATCAGGTTTGTCACAAATTGTTGTTACTGAGCCGAGATTCAGGAGAAGTCTACTTCCCAGTCCTGAGTTGAACTGACTGAAGTCGAAGAAGCAGTCGGACGTGAAGTCACTGGCAAACACATGCAAGCCGACTGTAACTGGCTCATTGTCTTCAAAAATAAAATGAATTCACTTGGTCCTTGGTCCTCCGAGGCTGGTAGCCTGTCGGTGAAGATGTAAGTGGCTGTTTACAGCCAACAATCAAGCAGTGATAGGTTTTGAGTTTGTGGGTCTGAACACTAATCTCTCGCTAAGAATATAAACCACATGGCTGTGACGCTCTTCACAGAGAAATCTCTCCAGTAAGGGGGAGGGGGGTTTTACCCAGGTAGACCAATAACATTAGGTTTGCAAATAACAATATACTGTAAAGTTACAGTATATCCACAGACTCAACAGCTCGCTGAATGCTATGAGTTTACATTCATGCAGCCTGCCAAATACAAGTTTTGTTGTCAACTACCACATTTTGTGTTCTGGGAGAAAGGCCAAACACCCAAAAATGTGTTGAAAAGCCTAAAATTCAACATAATTTTACGAAGCACAGTGTAGTTTAAAAGTTTGACAAATTCTTTTTTGGTTTTGATTGTTTTCCATTTTTATTTTCCAGTTAAGGTTGCATTTTTTTATTTGTGGTAGCATTTTCCTTTTTGTTGTGTTTTATGATTTTTTTTTGTGTCAGGCAGTTTATGGCCTCAGCACATTTTAATCCCAACCTGACTTTTTTCTTTTGTTAACTATCAGAATCCAGGTTATGCAGGTCGCCAAGAGCTTCCGGAGAACCTAAAGATAAACTTCCGCTCCGTGGCCATGATGGTTCCAGACCGCCAGATTATCATCAGGGTGAAACTTGCTAGTTGTGGGTTCATAGACAACATGGAGTTGGCCCGCAAGTTCTTCACACTTTATAAGCTGTGTGAGGAGCAGCTCTCCAAGCAGGTAATCAGTGATGATAAGGATGTGATCTTAAGAGAATACAATAAAAATGATAATCCTTGTTTACATCACAATAAATACAGTCTTAAAGATGTTATGGGTTCATTTATGGACCTGAGGCTTAGTTCTCTTCATCCTACTTTTTTTATACTGTATGTTTTTTTTCATATGATACAAAAAGCAACAATGGCAAAGGTATTGGATACAGGTAATAAAAGGTCTGGGGCAGCTGTGTCAGTGCAACTATTTTGTCACTATACTTTCAGGTATGTCCCTGTTAAAGTATCTTTACAGTAGAAAAGAGGTCAGGTTTAAAGTTTGTAAAGAGCATCAGAGTTTACATGATGTGCATTGTTAAAAGTGTTGTATGAACCTCTTATCTACACTGTGAAATTCCCGTACGACTACTACAAATCTAGATCAGTGGTGCTGTATTGGGACCAAGAATTGGGTCATGGGGCTGCAAGCCTGGAAGCAAAAAACAAAAACAAAGTAAACAAACAAGAAAGGATAAAATCTGTGTTGTACTGAAGCTTTGGGTAGACATACATACATACATTTTAATTTCCTCCATTTTCCTGTGAGGCTGAGCAAAATTTAGTTGTTTTCTGAAAATCTTGACTCATTTAACCCTTTTTTGGGAACAATAGAGATGTTTTTTTTTTCTTGAGATGTAGACAAAACAGCCATGTTAGCAAGTTTACACAGTATGACAGGAAGTTGATTAGAATATTATGTCCAAAATTACAATGTATGTTTTTCCCCCTGCTGAGGACCGAAGAAAAATGTCCTAAATTTGGGTCCTTCTTTCTCAGTATGCAAGGGATGGTGGGCCTGAGACTTAACATGTAAAGAATCACTGACCAAGATGAAGAGTTTACTAGTAGTTGTTCAGAAGTTATCATTGCCTGGGAGTTGGTGAATCAGTTTTTTGTTGTTTTTCTGAGTAACATGATATTTTAAAGTACTTTTACAATTATGTATTTTTCAGTAAATTCAGATACAAGACACCTAAATTGTCAGTATTTCTGCTGCTATTTTTATGACCTAGGTGCAAAGACTTTAACAACAACAACAAATTATATGGTTGAATTGCAGTGTATCAATTAAGTGATTACCAATCCTTTGGGAAAACTTTGTTGCAATGACATTATTTTTTTAAATGACTCAACTGACTGTAACGGTAACATCTTTCATATGAAATGTTTAAATATTTGGTGGAAAAGCTGCTTCGGGCATCCTCACGCCTGGAAGACAAAAGTAAAAAGAAACTTCTTTAACTACATGCAAAATCTTAAAGCAAACCAGCTCTAGTTGGGTTACATTAACTCCACTGTGATGGAAAATAACTGTAAATAACTTTGTATATTTTCTAGTCTATTTAATTTTATTGTATTCTATATTTTTTATGTCTGATTATTTCTATTTACAATGCATGTACGTTTAACTTTTATCAATATCTTTTTACTTATTTGTCAGTTTGTACTTTGCACCAACAGCACCAGAGCAAATTCCTTGTAAGTGTATAAATCTTCTTGGCAATAAAACCTCATTCTGATTCTGATTCTGACTCTAATAGAAGTTTACTTTAGCTCAAAGGAAAAATGATAAGTAAGTTAACATACTTTTTTTCCCTTGTAATTACAATTATCATCTTACTAGGTGAGATATTTTTTTTCAATAGAAAGGAAAAGTAGGTTTATTACTGCATATTTTTCTTTTTTGAAACGCGATACATTTGAGAGAATCACTGCAAATCCATATGGAACTATGGATGATTATGAAAGAAGATTGATTGCATTGAGGCCATGCTTTGGTCAATGACTACAACTGTTTGTAATCGTTCACAGGTTCACTATGACTTTGGCCTACGAAACATCCTGTCAGTGCTGCGGACTCTGGGAGCAGCCAAACGAGCCAACCCCAGTGACACAGAGTCCACCATTGTGATGAGGGTCCTCAGGGACATGAACTTATCGAAACTGGTCAGTCTCAAACATCCCAGACAATGACATGTTTGATACTTCCAAATTTGCAAAATAGTTGTGTGAATAAATAAAGGAAATATTTGAATATATTTTCAAATGTCTCAGTTTTGGAAAAAAAAAATGAAAATCAAACAAACAACCACAAATAAACAAAAAAAGATACGTCAACGGTGATACCAAACAGATTATCCTTGACTACATGAGATTTCACTTGTGTTTGTTAGATTGATGAAGATGAGCCACTCTTCCTAAGCCTGATTGAAGACCTCTTCCCAGGCATCCAACTTGATAAAGCTGGCTACCCTGAACTGGAGGCTGCCATTGACAGACAGGTAGGAGGGAGTGAGGGCTGAAGTGAGATGAAAGAAAAACTGAACATGAGATAGAGAGAGATGGAGGAATACAGGATAGAGGGTGATGGTGGACTGAGGAAAAGTAAATGGGAAGAAATGAATCGAGCAAAAGAGTAATGATCTGTGTGAACACTGTGTCTTTCAAGTCACTCTTAAATGCCTAAAGACATTGAGCCCGAAGGGCTACAAATGGTGTCATTTATTATTTGTCGAGGGCCTAACCTCAGTATCTGTCAGACACTGTGAAGAGAAAATAGAAAGAGGAAATAATAGTTTAAAACGCACAACAACACTGTGTGTGTATCTTGTGCTTGTAATTTTCATGCTACATACTGCAAAAATGCACTGCTGTAACTGAATTTTAAGGTGCAGTTCAAATTGGATGTCATTTTACAACATCTTCAAACTGTGGTTCTGCTTTTGCCAACATTTTGAAACTTCTTTTCAATGTAATGCGTCGTGTAAACCAGAGCAGGTCAAAGAGCTATAATGCAACATAAAGTTAACATTCGGTGCACTTCCACTTAGTTCCACTTGTCAAGAAAAATTGTTTTTACTACATTTCTAATTTCTTTGTGAACAAACCGTGTTGTTCAGGCTTGTGACAGGATTTGACTTTGTACAGTGTTTCAGAGACTCAGTCCCAACAATTCGCCCAACTAATCAAGAGGGTTTATCAATTTCAACACTTAAAGCTGCAACTTTGCAAATCTGGTATCTGCTCTTCCATACTGCTGTCATAGAGTCTGCCAACACAGCCACGTGTGTTAAAGGAACACTCCAACATTTTGTTCTTTACTTGTCTTGCCTCACCCCCGAGTCCATGACGAGCAGGTAGACACCTTCTTTGGACTGTGTGTCCAGTAACAAGCAAGAAACGGACAAAGCTTACCCATCGCTAGTTAGCTTTAGCTCAAACACTGGAGTCAGTGGGTCGTGCTAGCCTGCCTCTGCCTCGATAAACTCTGCAGCAACTCCAAACAGTCCTGTGTAATTATTGTGAGTTCGCTTTTTACCCTTTTATGATACGTTTTCTTCTACTGTCTTCATATTACCTTCTTCTACTCCTAGCAGAGGCTTTGGTTTATTAGCTTTCTTCCTTGGTAGTTTTTGCCAGAAATGTGACATTCACGAATGAGTCGAGTCTTTTGAACAGCTCTTTTAAGTGAACTGATTCCCAGTTGTGAGTGAGCTGTTCATTTGAAGGAATTCTTCAATGCAAATTGCCTGCAAATTTAAGAACAAACTGCTCACTTACTGCTCACTTCAGTGATGTCAAACATTTGATAAACATGCTTATCTGCCAAAATGCCCATTAGGTATTTAACCTTCCTGCTGCTCCAAGTTAAACCCAGGATCATTTTGCTGGTTTCAGGTTGCCAACTACAGTTTCAAAGTGCAAGGTCCAAGTGGGCATGACATTTGCTGAAATACATAGGCCTAATGGGAAAAGCATTTTATGACATGATGTTAGAACAGTCCTTTGTTTGTCTACTACATTTCAGTATTGCAGTGTGAACAAAAGGAATAGTGCAACAAGTGATCAGAATGAAGCAAACACACTGCAGGCGTGAAGGCCCCCTAAATGCCTTGTACCAAAACTGAGGAGAGTAACTAATCAGAGCCAGTGTGACATAAGGAAATGCACCACTGCAAACCCACAGTTGTAAACTAATACCGTGCTTACATCAGGTTGAGGATGCAGGTCTGATCAGTCACCCACCCTGGAAGCTGAAGGTCATCCAGCTGTTTGAGACACAGAGGGTCAGACATGGCATGATGGCCCTGGGGCCCAGTGGAGCTGGAAAGACAACCTGTATTCACACACTGATGAGGGCCATGACAGGTAGGATCTTTTTTTACATGTCACATGGATCCATATTCAGGATCAGAAGTTTAATGAGCTTTGGTGAATAGACTGAAGTTTGACTTCTGAGAGTATGAAAGACAAACAACAAATAGCTCTTTTTACTTTGTGCTTAAGGCGACACCTCACAAATCTTTGTTTTTCTTCCAGAGTGTGGTCAGCCTCACAAAGAGATGCGCATGAACCCTAAAGCCATCACAGCCCCGCAGATGTTTGGTAGACTTGACGTGGCCACAAACGACTGGACTGATGGCATCTTCTCTACACTTTGGAGGAAAACACTGAGAGCAAAGAAAGGTCAGAACAGATGTAAAACTCAAAAATGGTGTATTTTGGAAAATTAGCAATAATGTAAGACAAAAAAGCCTATTGGATGTCAACAGGAGTGACTGATAATTTGCTGCATAAGATTTTAACTGCTAATCCTATTATACTTTATGAATCCTAAAATACAGTGGACAGAGGTGGATAGGAAATATTTCATTAATTAAAAAGGCAATTTAATGCATTCCACTGTTCCATCTGAAGCAAAGAAAACATTAAGCCTGTACAATATGAGAAAAACGTGCCATGTGCATTAATGGTCAATACAGAAATCCTGATTAGAATTGGGCCTAATTAAAAAAAGATAGTCTGCCTATAAACCAAAAAAATAGTTTCCTTGCCTGTTTTATTCTCCCAGTTTTATTCAATACTAACAGTTGCAATTTATTTTTGTGAATCTAAAAAGAATCCAAGAAACTTTCTCAAAACTGGCAAAAATACTTTTATATTTTATATTTTGAAAATCATCATGATAGGGCTAGAAGAGTCATCTCACATTTTGTACATCTAGAAACATATAAAAAACAATGTTGGAGGCAAGCATTGCACCATATCTGACATTCTTATACAGTATGGCTCTTTTTTAAAACAACAGTTCAGTATGACATTCAGTGTTGACAAAAGACCAAGGGGGAGCTATCAAGATTTACAAAGTTAAGGACACAATAGCAGTGAAAAAACAAAAAATCTCTATTAAACAAAAAGCAAGATCAGAATCCAGAACTCACTTCAAACTAAGAATCCAAATCTGAAATACAAGGGGGAACACTCAAAAACTCGGAAGAAAAATCTGGAAAAACATCAGGGAAAACACAGGGAACCACCTCAGTGAAATCACGGGTAGCAGAAAGGCAAACACATGTGAAGTCACAGGGAGACTCATGAGCAGAGACTTTGTACTGACTGCTAATCAGACTCAGGTGAGACAATCACACAGATGACTACAATCAGAGTAAAGATGGCATTAAACACAGAGGACCAGGGAATAAAGGAAACACAAGGACCATGGATACAAACAAGTGGCTAACTCATACTGAAAGCACAAAACAATGGCAACACATGACAGGAGCTCTGACGCCTAGATTTACTCTCCATAAACTGTTGGACAAAGTTTCACCAATAAACACTCACATCTCAAAGGAATGTTGACTCCAAAGATAGTACTGATGTGTTCATGGACTAACTGCCAATAGGGCAAAATGACCAGACAGCTCCAGAAGAAATAGTATTAGTTGCTGTGATTTCTGCCACGCAATCTCAAGCAACTGTTCTTCTTTCTTTTTATATTTTTTGCAGTAGTGTTTTAAAAAACCTTTGTTTTTCCAACAGAGTTCTTGCCATATTGTTGAACTGGTTCAGTCTCCGTATGTCCTTGTGTTGACAAAGTAATGCATTTCCTGTTTTTAGTCCTGGTTTAGTTGTCAATTCCTGTTTTTCTTTCAGGTGATTGTTATTTTATGTATCTATTTTTGTTATTTATCTGCCCTGTGAGGCAGTAATGTAGCACAATGCCCAAGACAAATTTCCCTTAAGGGACAATAAAGTTTATCTTGACCATGAATTCCATGGTACTTGACACATTCTTGCTTATATTACAAAATGTACCTGTTTCCTACAAGCTCCTCAGAGGAAGAAATGGGTTTAAAGGTAGCTCGCATTAGCTTTATCTGACTGCAATTAAAAGTGGAGTAAAAGAGCTGGTGACATTCGCTTGACCACAAAATAAAAGTTTGTATATATTGTGATACATTTAAACTGTGCTGATAGATTTATTGTGGGAGCTCATATTAGACTAATGACAAAATCATGCTGTATTGCAAACCTCTCCTATACTTAAAATCATGAGGCAAGATCAATTAATCAATCAAACTTTATTTATAAAGCACTTTACATACAAAAAATGGAGCGCAATGTGCTGTACATTCAAAAACGCAAGCAGAATAGTGTCAGAAGATAAAAAATAAGATATGAATCCCCACCCACCCAGCTCCCTACATTAAACACACACAAACACATACAAGAAGACTGAGTGAGGACTCATCAAACAGCCACAGACTACTGAGGAAACACTGGATGGCAATTATCAAAAATGCTGTAGTATTACATCAAGTAAAGTCAAAATAACATACGTATGCTGAGGAATGTTAGCAAGAAGTAGAAAGAGATGGGCTCTAAAAACATAAACTGGGACAACTGCAAAAAGCCATTTTTTTCAGGCTAATTGGAGAACTTAAAAAATGCTGCCAAAAGGCACTTTAGCTATCTTTGCTATCTTTAAACACCTACAGTGTGAACTTAACACAGTGTAAAAGATAATGTATTATGACCACTGTTTTTCTTAAAATATTATATAGTGCAAAGAGAGGACAACCTAGAGGGAACTGTGCTGTTTTTTAATTCCTCTGATGATTCATTAGTGCTCTGTAATCTTTACTGTGGGATCTACAGGAAAACCAGAATGTTGTAACATTGAGTAGAAGTTTAAATACCAAGGGACATCACTGCATTCATGGTTCAAAGCAGCACCAAAAGCTGTTTTATCTCTGTAGTTGGTGCTCATCCTACACACTTCATTAAAAAAAATATGCATTTATGAATAAAATATAGGAAATATGTGCCAAGATGTACGCCTGATGTATTCAATATGTTTTAGCTTCTCGAGCAGTAAGTATGTTTGTTGATTGCCTTTCACTGCTGCTTGGTCTTGATACTGTTCATATGAGCTGCTTATTACTTTGAGCTAAAAAATGAATTAAATAAAATCCAGTTGAGAAAAGTCAATAATGTAAAGTCAGGACTGAGTTAAGTTTCCAGCAAGGGAAAGAAGATCCACTGAACCAAGAGAAAGTACTTTCCTTATGATTTAACACATGTGGCTACACAGCCTGATACCTGATCTGATTTAATGATATATGTGTGAAAATGTGTCAGTAGCTTGTGGAAGGAACCATTTATGAAATTAGTGCCTGTGACTGTTAACATCTTCACTTCTTCAGTGAAAGACCAAGGAGCTCTGGCCTGATTTGCAGTGTTATGCTGCTGTACTGCCTGCTATATCATAAAGATGAACTCCAAGGCCAGTAAGCCAGTAACCTATGGCATCTAAAGCATTTAATACAACGGTGTTACCTAACCTACTTGCATTGTGGCATAGCTACAGTATACTATCCATAGCAGATTACGAGAGGTTTACTATTCATTTAGATTATGCAACTCTGAACCTTGCCAAGGTCAGCTTACCCTCCTCTAGACTCAATGTGGAAATGGTCATCTTCAGTCAGTCCATCCTCTCGCTTATTCGTTGTCTTGGTCAAAAGGTTTCTGTTCTAATATGTGGCTTCGCACACTGCTACTGTGATCCCCCTGCTGACAACAGAAAGTCAAAAAGGTTCTAGATTTGCTTTTGTAAGTTAAGAAAACAACAAAAAAATAAAATGCTGCATTCATACACATGGAAGCACACTAATTTTAGATGACATGATGATATTGTATTAGTATTAGAGCATTAAAGCACTGCTCCACAAAATATATGGAAAAAAGTCGCAGCCTGTTGTTTTAATTGTTGGCAATAAAGAAAATGTCACCAAACACATTCATGAATTTCAACAATGCCAAACTCAATGTCCCTTGGTGTCCTGTAAATATTTAGCACCCTGGCTTGTTATATTTTAGTATAATGGCAAACTTACCAGTATAAGTTTGAATTTTGGGATATAAACAATGTGCTTCAATACTACACGTCTTGATTACTGTTCTTTCTGCAGGGGGAGACGATGAATTTTTTTTCTGATTTTGGGTTTGAAGCAGCCCTTTAAAAGTTGAAAAATAAGTTTTGGGAATTGTGTAGAGACCCTGAAAACATTCAGCTGAGATGAACTTCCTTATGCATTGTTTTAGTATAAAAGTAAAAATAAATATTTACATTAGACCACCAAGCAGATCTCCTAATGTTATGAACCACAAGTGATGGATCAGCAAACATACTGTATTTCTAAATATGAAGAATATGGATATGATTTTCTACAGAGAGGAGGTTTGAGGTTTATAACATTCAGGAAAATCAAATAATGTGTCTTCTCATGTTCTTTAAAATAACTAGAGACCCTGGAATTCATTTTTCTGTTGTAGGATCCGAATAACTGTGAGACAGGGACATCTTACATTTATGTCTACAGCTTATCTGAACTGAAGTCATGTGTACATAATGCTTCTGACATTCTTCAGCTGTGCGTCCATGTTAACAAATATAAATTGTGTTAATTTCTCTCAGGAGAGCACATCTGGATTGTCCTGGATGGACCAGTTGATGCCATCTGGATAGAGAACCTCAATTCAGTTTTGGATGACAACAGAACTCTTACTCTTGCAAATGGAGACCGTATACCCATGGCTCCTAACTGTAAAGTGGTTTTCGAGCCACACAACATCGACAATGCTTCCCCAGCTACTGTGTCACGCAATGGCATGGTGTTCATGAGTTCATCTGTGCTCAACTGGAGTCCCATACTTGAGGTGAATCAATTTAAATAAATGTTTATATTCCCCCAAAAGAAAAGCACTTATGATGTCACTAAGCATACATAAACCGTAGTCCCAATGATGTAACAGAGGCTTGTAAATGTGTACGAAAGGGTAAGGATGTGCTAAAACCTCAGCATCACTGTGGCTTGTGAATTTTACGATTAATATAAAATGATGCACCCCTACATCAAAGTTGCAGCGCTATCTTTTTAACTGGAGTAGTTTCAGAGTGTTAAGACCACAGCAACGACTCATGAGAAGTTTTTCAGTTTGCATGGATTAAAGTTCTCCGTCGCTGCGACGAATTTCCGTCAACCGGGCGGATAAAGTTTGTTTGTGTGTCTGTGTAGGGGGGCAAGGAGCTGTCACTGTTTGTGATATTAACGGACTTTGATGGAGGACGAAGAGCGGCCTCATTTACTATCTTTTAGCCTACTTGTTGCGGCTCCCTGCAGCCCACGGTTCCGGAGGCGGATGTGGCTCTTTAGCTCGGTGTCGCTCCATGCCAGTGATGCAGCAGAGGGAGCGCCACGTTGTCTACGTTTTTTCCTTATCCGTGCTTACGGTACGAGCCTGCGGGTGCCAGTTCTTTGCAGCGTAACGGGCCAGAAAGCCCGCCAGACGATCGGCGGTGCGTAAATACCCCTTCTCTGATGTTGGCTCACTCCCCGCCTCCGCCTCCCTGAAGTTTACTCAAGATCACCCTGCACCTGCGGCTCCACACGACTTCTCCACGGTGGAATGGAGGGCAAAATGGCTCTTTCCATACAAAAGTTTGCCGACCCTGGTCTAGCAGATTGGAGCAGTTACAATAATCGGCAGCAGTATTGAAGAGAGGCTGAGATTAACCCTGTGATGCATTAATTAATACTTAAAAATGGTAAAAAAAAAAAATGTTTTGAATGCTTTTATTACAAAAATAGCCTAAATAATGGATAAATGACAAAAAAATCCTTAAAAAAGTTTAAAGGGGGGGTCTTTGATCAATTGTTGCCATATGGCAAGAATATGCAATCATGGAAGGTACCATAAAATCAACATTTTTGAGCAAAAAGGCATTTTATTTCAAACAAGACTCAACATATCTATGTTATACTCTTCCAAAATGAACAAAGAGACATTTATACAGTAAAACATTGTATAATTTCAAGTTATCTAAAATATCTGCTCATAAAAACTCAAAACCTTGAACCTGACTCAATAAAGTACGATTTATCATTCTTTATTTTCATTTCATTCAGTTTTGCTCTGTTTCATTTCATTTGACTTCAAATCATGTCAGTTGAATTGATTTGATTTCATCCATTTGATCTGATTTGATTTCATGCCTTATGAAAGACAACAAAGCAGCTCCTCTCAACGTCTGCTATTAGAAACCAAAAACTTGAACCTGGGTCCATTAAGTTCAATCTATCATCCCTTTTTTCAATTCATTCAGTTTTTTTTTCTGTTTTATTTCATTTGATTCATTTAATTTCAACTCATTTCAGTAGATTTTGATCTGATTCCTTCTCTAGTTTGACAGTTATTTCTGCCCTGCTCTCTTTCCCTCTCCTGTAGAAGTAGCTGGGATGCATCTTTTATGGAGGAAAGTAGATACTATTTCAAAGATAGCCAGAAAACTACCTTAAATTACAATCTGTATATCTATATATATATATATATGTGTGTATATATATATATCTATATGTATATATATATCTCTATATATGTATATACACACATATATATATATATATATATATATATATGTGTGTGTGTGTGTGTGTGTGTGTATATATATATATATATATATATATATATATATATATATATATATATATATATATATATATATATATATATATATATAGATATACAATGTTATTACTTTTGAAACATAAGCAAAAGGTGTAAACAGTCTCAGGATAGTTTCATGCTATGTAAGTGAATGGAACTCCATTAGGCTGTATACTCTAGAAATTTTCCATATTTGCATATTGTTGCCATTTGGCAACAAATCTGTTTTGGCACATTACAAAAAATTTATAACAACAAAATTTAATAATGTGAAAAAAAAATAAAGTTTACTTACCCCAGATAGTGATTTAAATTTTTTTTGTGAAAAATCTCCAAAAATTAAGACAAGCTTGGAGAGCCCCAGACAATATTGTTTGGATGTCAAATGTCCATTAGCAAAAAGGACTGGCAAATAAGATATCCTGGTCATGCGGCCTCATAAACTCTATTTCCTTCAAACTAAAAGTCCCCTCTTCACACCTAAATGTAAAAACATACATTTTATTTCACAGTTTTTAAAAAAAAATAAGATAAAGTATTTGCTGCCATATGGCAACACTATGCAAGAGAGGGTTAAATAGTCTGTAGGGCCTATTTTACAGGGCGATCTGCAATCACACTTTTTTCTGCTGCACTATTGTTATTAAACTGTTGTTACTGAAATACTAAAAAACAGAAGTTTTGTGATTTATATCCAATTAATGACAATAGTAAGGTCTATTGTTACATTATGAAAACTGATTACAAGTAGGGGCTTAGGAGGTAATGCAGCCCCCGACCCCCTTATACCACCACCAACACAAAAAATAATTTTCAGTCAAATGATTTTTTTTTCACTTTAATCCATGAGTTTGTCTTGAATATTAAATTAAACCAAGTGGTTACTCATTTGACACTTTATACAGTGCTCTGCGTGCATAAATATGACTGAAAAATGTAAGAAATAACATTGCCAGGAAGTGATCCCTCTGTTAGACCACACTAACCAGTTAGCATTATTTACATAAACAGAAATTTCTTCATCAGCTAGAAGTAGGCATCACATCATTTGACAATGTTTTCTTCAGAACTTATTTGTACTCAAGTCTTGAAAAAAAGGCTAATTTACCTTACCATGCTATTTTGATTGTTTCTGTCCAGGCCTGGCTGATAAAACGCTCCCCACAGGAAGCTGAGGTGCTGAGGGAACTTTTCACCTCTTCTTTTTCTGAGCTCTATCGCTTCAGTGTGCAGTCTCTAGAATTCAAGATGGACATGCTGGAGGCCTTTGTCATCATGCAGTGCATCAACATGCTGCAGGGACTCATCCCACCAAAGGTAAAGTCACAACTGTCATGACTGTCAGACATAACGACTAGAAATTACTTTTTTGTATTAAGGGGTTAATATGCTCAGCCAAATGGCTGCTGAAGTAAGGGAAATCAATTTAGAGAGAAGACATTATCAATCACTTGCTATCCTAAGATAAACCCTGAATGGCCTGCCAAGGGATGGACGTCAGTACTAGAAGAGCAATCCATCATGTAGATGTAAGCACATTACTGCACAAACTAGTGAAAGAATTTAGAAACCATTCTCCTCAGCTTCCTGTCTGAAAAAGAACAACAGCTTCATCACTTGCGTAATGCCAAGAGACAAGCCAAACTGAGAGCACCAGCAGAGCCGAACAAACTTTAATACTAAGTTGGCAAATCAGAAATAAAAAAACAATGATGGATGCTTGTTCTTTTTTTGTCTTATTTTTAATGTCAATTTGGTTGGACCCACAATTAAACTAAGCTATATTGATTTGAAACAGTGAGATAAAATGAGAATAATTGGGTAGAGTAGTCAGGGACATACTGTACGTTTTATTCTACTGATAAATAATTCACTAACCAGCAGATCTTCAGACCTCTTAAATGTTTACTCAGTTTCTTAGGGTTGTTTGTTTTGTCTTTAAAAAGGGAACACTCTGAGCATATTTTTCTAACTTGTTTCAGCCACCCCTTTTCTGGTTGTTCTTTAAGAAGTTGCTTTAAATGAGGTTTTACTCCACAGGAACAGTGTGGGGACTTATCCAGAGAGCACTTGGAGAAGCTGTATGTCTTTTCCCTGATGTGGAGCACTGGGGCATTACTTGAGCTAGACGACCGCAGAAAGATGGAGATTTGGCTCAGAGGGAACAGCAGTATCTGTCTGAATCTGCCAAACATTCCCCCTGAGAGCGAGGACACCATGTTTGACTATCACGTCACAGCAGATGGTATGCATACATTGATAAACAGATGTTAACCTGCTGATAAGATGCCAAGAAATTTCAAGACTGTTTGGAGCAAGCAGAAGCATCCAACCTAATGTTGCACTTTGCAGCAGATGTACCGCTCTGAAGAAAAATATTTTCTCTCTATTTATAGATTTAGGTTTGAATACATTTTTGTTTTTTGCTTCAATGTGGCACCTGGATTTCAAACTTTCACTAAAAATATACTCAAGGGGAAAACAACTTGTCTATCAATTTATTTTTTTAGCCTGAGAAGACTTAAGACAGTAATACACTATGGAATAATCTAGATTTTTATCATACATATTGGCACACTGTCCACCGGTCATTGCTGTTGGGTGGTGCAGCTTTTACAGACTCAAAGAGCCAGCTCTGTGTGTTAGCCTGTGACTATGCATCCTCCTTGGTTTGTTTAAGTAGCGTGAGCAACCTGCAATGAAATGCCACAAAAACAAACTTTATGGCATGATATGAGAAAACACAACTGGTGAAAAGTAGTTAAAAAAAAGGTTGTTCAAGTGTTATCTCATTTTTCGCATCCTATTATGCGCAAGTACTTTTGTATTAAATACCAAATTGTTTTGTCATAGTCAGTGCTAATCTCCATAACTCTGCTAATTTCTTAAAAATTAACATTTGCACTCCTTTTTTCTGTGTCCAGGTCAGTGGATCCACTGGAATACCAGAGTGGAGGAGTATATTTATCCATCTGAAATCACCCCAGAGTACAGCTCAATCCTGGTTCCCAATGTGGACAATGTTAGAACAGATTTCCTGATTCAAACCATAGCTAAGCAGGGCAAGGTGAGGAGCTTATAAAGAGATTTTTCACATTGCTCGTTTTGTGTTTCGACTTTCTATGTTGGTCAGGGTCTTTCTGTGCAGAGGTATCCCATGTACCAGATTAGGTTAGGGCCAAAAACATGCTCCTAAGCTTAATTTGTGACTCAAAATTAGGCTCCGGCAGTCCTGAAACAGATGAGCCTTAGAAATGATGGATTGGTGGATGGATATTTGTACTTTGGAAGATATGTGGCGAATAAAGTTGGAACAGATCTTTGTCCATTGTGTTGCCAGCCTTAGTATGAATAGATATTGATTGGATGTGTTGGCTGATGGTGATAGTGATAGTTTTTATTGATTGTGACCTTCCCCAAATAACAGATGATCTAAATAGAACTGTCTAACAGGACATTAAGTGAACACACATCCCTTTTTATAGCATCTTAAGCATTTACAATAAAGGTTTTAGAAAGGAGAGCACTCGTCTAATCTCCCCTTTATTCAGTGTATAATGCTCTATTTATCGCTCGATACAGTCGAGTGGACACAGGCCAGTGCACACTTCAGATCGATGATGTGGCAGGATTACTGGATGCAGAGCGGTTCCTCTGAAAGACAGGATTAAAATACTGTAGGTCGATACTCTGCTCAAAAGCCCATCAAATTCATCACCACATGGCATTTATCATACAGCCTGTGTGTGTGTTTCTGCATGTGTGTGACACTCATTCTGATTCATAATGCCACGAGAGATGAATGGGTAGTCTCTTTATACTGACGTGTTCGTAAAAAAAAAAAAATAGTCATGTGTGGGTCACATTTGTAGTTGACTGTGTTTTCTTTATACTAGTTAGAGCATTTTGGAGTGGAACAAATGCATCATTTCATTACTTTAATTTTGCTAACAGTCCATGAAATCGATGACAGGCTGGTTACATATTCAACACATAAAGTTGATAGAGCAGGTTTTTGATAAGCTTTATCTGTTTTGTCTATTCCACAGACTAAAGACAGTGCTTTGTTTGCTTATTTGTTCTGCTGATAAGATGTAACACACCCAAGGGGAAAACTGATTGAAACCTTACATTTCAAAGATCGTACAATTGCCCTTTAAGCTGTATCTCCCTTGAGGAGATTTTCAATTACAGCGGAATGCAAGCCAGCACATAAACATACCGTTTCAACAGATCAGAGAAATCTATTTGTTGCTGTAATTGAAGATAATAGAGATCTTTAACTTGTCTTAAAGAGAAAACAAATAATGTCTCTAAGATATCTATGGCAAAAGTTGCATGCTTAGACACCAAAAAAGAGAAACAATGTTCTTTTTTTAATATTCTCCCTACCTCCTCTCTTTCACCCATTGTCCATGTCAATATTAAATAACTGATTGATACTATGTGTATAACATCAATCCCCTGTTGGTGAAGCTCAAAAGACATTTGGTAAAACTGAAAACAGGTCACAGTAGAGCGTATACACTGACGTTACAATTTGTGCGCCAGACAAGCAGTTCCACCCTCTGAGTGGCAGAGGGCACATTCTAAAAATAAAAAAGTGATATTTTTTTGAAAAATAATGTGGCTTAATGGTTTAAATAACATCACCTGATAGTCTGCACTGCAGGGTTGAATGTGATCAAAAACAATAACAAAAAAACTGAAACTGAATTTAAGTGTTTGGCAGCATTCACTCCACTTTTGCTGTTTCCATTGAGCTCTTTGCCATGTATCATTCATTTATCAGCTTTAAACTGTATGAAACTTACTAAAAATGTTTTCCTCCATATTTGCCTAGGCTGTTTTGTTGATTGGAGAGCAGGGAACAGCCAAGACTGTAATCATCAAAGGATACATGTCCAAATATGATCCTGAGAACCACATGGGAAAGAGCCTGAACTTCTCCTCTGCCACCACACCACTGATGTTTCAGGTAGGGCTGAACCACCTGTTCCCCATCCTCCAGTCAGGTTATAGTCGCCTGTTTTATTTCTTGCAGTTTCAGTACAATATGGTTAGTCCATCCATGTTAACTTGTCATGATTCATCACTTATTTAAATATAGAACTTTGTGATTAGCTACATACTTTGAATTTGAGTACATAATCACATTAATAATGTAAAAAATGATAACCCCTTATTATTTCAAGATAAGTTCTCCTTTTTCATGTAGTAATTTTTCAACAGAACTATTGACTACCCAGAATTTTTTAAAGCATTCCTTCACTTCAAGTAGTCTCCTCTCATATGTTTTATTTTTAAAGTATGAAACTTTTCCCACTGGATCCCCCACTGGCAGAATAAGTGTTTTAAAGCTCACCACCCCCATCCATAACCATTAACATAACATATTTACATGTTGGCACACATTAAACTATCCATCAGTCAAGCCTTAATTTGAAAAGACCCTATATTTTCAAATGTGTTTAAAATATTTTCTGCAAAAAGTTCAAATTAGTCTTAATCAGTTCTTTATTTGCCCGTAATGTACCCTCAGTCATGTCCAGGTCTCTCTTCAAGGCCATGTGGCCAACTTTGAGAATCTCCCCATACTCATGCACTTCTACTTATGTTTAACTTATGACTTTGATCCTGTTACTTTTGCTACAATACTCAACATGTGTTTTTGCTCTATTCTAACAGTACTTTGATAATTCCTGTCTCACCAGTTGGTCACATTTCTTGCCTGTGTTTCTTTGGGACCACCCACCTATCTAACTTCTAACCTAAGTGCCCACCCTCTCATTTACTCCATGTGAAATTTGATTTGCCTACGGTTTGATCCCTCTCCTATTTCTTTGCCCTCTTTTAATCTTCTCACTGTGTGACATGTTCAAAATTAATTACCTTCTCCGTTTCTCTTTTAGAGAACAGTTGAAAGTTATGTGGATAAGAGGATGGGAACCACTTACGGACCCCCTGCTGGCAAGAAAATGACCATTTTTATCGACGATATAAACATGCCTGTCATAAATGAGTGGGGAGACCAGGTACTGCCTTGTAGTGTTTTCAGCACCAGTAAATTGAAATAATTGAAATACACCTGGAACTTGAACGCATGTTGTAATTCTGATTTATCCACTCTATAAATGAACTGATTAAAAAATAAAGACATCTAACATGAACCAGTTCTATAAATAAAATCACCTTCATTAAAATGTATTTTTTGCCCTGACTCATAGGTGACTAATGAGATTGTCAGACAACTGATGGAGCAAAATGGTTTTTATAATCTGGAGAAACCTGGAGAGTTCTCGAATATTGTAGACGTCCAGTTCCTTGCAGCTATGATCCATCCAGGGGGAGGTAGAAATGACATCCCACAGAGACTGAAAAGACAGTTCTCCATATTTAACTGCACACTGCCCTCCAACTCTTCCATTGACAAGATATTTGGTGAGTAAAAGACTGCAATATAATAATTATTGATGTGGATTATTTTTCTTATAAAATAATAAATGTTGGGAAAGATACACTTCTGTTTCTCACACTTAAATACTATTTTTTTTTTTAAATAACACTCCAACTTTCAACTCAATAACCATCACACCATTAACTCAATGTTCAAGGAGTGATTGGTGAGGGCCACTTCTGTGCACGTCGAGGTTTCTCTTTCGAGGTTCGAGACATCATACCCCGTCTGGTCTCACTAACCCGCCATCTTTGGCAGTCGACCAAGATCAAGATGCTTCCAACTCCTGCCAAGTTTCACTACATCTTCAATCTGAGGGATCTGTCGAGGATCTGGCAAGGCATGCTCAACACCAATGCTGAGGTGATCAACTCTGTCCAGGTGAGGAGGTCTGGATGCTTTCGTTTTGGTTTGTGGTATTTGTTAATGAGTATAGCCTCAAAGGGAGAAGACTCTTAATAAGTACATACTTGTTTTGATGGTCTGATGTGGCCCCATGGCCTCAAGCTGCCCAAACGTGATCATGGTAATTAAAGATGTTAACACTTCAGTAAATAAGATATTGACACATGGAGACGCGTATTTGTCCATGACTCCGCATCTTTTTTGAAAATGGGTCTGCAGGTGGATATCTAGGTATTCGTCTTCATGCCGTAGTTGGTATAAACAGATAAGTCCGAGAAAGATGGTGACCTCATAGCACCCCTCCTCCTCCCCGCCCCCCAACCCACGCTGTCACACACACACCAACAACAACAACAATGGCAGCAGCCGGGCTGATTCTGATCTTGTTTCAGCAGCTACAAATATTGCTACGACTTTTATACCAACATTTGCTCACAGAACACCAACAACACCAGCTACGGTAACAACAGCAACAAGTGCTCATGCAGAGACGCAGCATGTGACGCGTGCATAAACACTTGTTGACGTGGAATCCACCTTGGAGCAGAACCAGACGGGCAACCCGACAGGATTTTGCGTGGATTTTGCGTTGTCATGTAAATGCACAAGCCTACGTACAATACGATGTGTAAACAGCGATACATGTTTTGATGCCAATGCCAAGACAATACGGGGCCGTCCTCATGTGAGGAGGGCCTAAATGTCCTGGTATTTCAAAATATGTTGTTCTTAAAGGAACATTTGTCTCAGGCAGTAGATGCATGCCAACGTCTTTGTCAGGAGAAGTCTGATGACCAGTCCTGTTCTGTGATTCTCAAGGTAGATGAAGCAACCTAGAATAAAATGGCTAGAACTGTTCTTTTGTAACCGTGAACAGATAGTGTGAGTAAAGCTCAACCACTTTACTTGTATGTTCCTTGAGGCTGAGGTGCAATGTAAAGACATTGCAGAGCACCTTCAACGACTCCACAATAACAGATCATACCCATGTGAGAAAGGCAATAGTGGACTTTTACAAAAGTTAAGCTCTGGAGCCACGAGTAGAGACACCAGGTTAGAGGCAGGTGACTCACTCTGATGTTACAGTAAGAGAAAACTCTGGAAGTAGAGTCAGGTTGTATGTTTCCAGACCTATAGGTGGACCATGAGAAAATATATATGTTATGAAAATACTTATTACGTGAGTTTTTTTCCTGTCATCTCTGCGTTTCTTGTAGTAGTCCCAGTATGCTAGTTTTGCGTAAGTTAAAGCTGGGGTTGGCGATTTTGGAAAACAAGCATGAATTTGAAAGTAGCATCTCCTCAGGGCTCCGCCTAGCCCCACCCCCCGCTTACATGCGTGCGCGCAGCCGCTATATCCAAAAGACAGATTCAACTCCAAACCCTCAGCACAACGTGTTTGTTTCACACTACCCCAAGTCATGTCTCAGTCAGCACGAAGAAAACACCAAACAAACATGTAAAGTTAGTTAGTACTCACAGCCGATGTTGATCGGGGTATGGGTAGTTCCTCTGACATTCTCCACATAGCTGTCAAGTCTCCTGTTTTGGCCATGAAACTACCGTATTTTCCGTATTTTCTCCTCTTTTCTCCCATCCTCCTGTATCAGTATTCCCCATAAATTTCCCGTGTGATGATATAATAATAAAAGCATTCCTCTGCCTCTCCAAACTGAACTCCGTCTCTAGCCTGAATGGGGTGGTAATGCTCCAAAATGATGGATGCAAACCACCGAAGAAGAAGAAGTCTCGCGAGAACTGCCACCTGCAGTAGCGTGGATGGCAGTTCTCGTGAGATTAGAGCCAACAGCGGAACAAATTTAGAAAATAAAGAGTTTATTTTAGATTTCTTGTACACCTGTCTTAAAATGTGAAGGATACTGGAGCTTGGTTGGTGTTGTGAGACAGCTCACAGCGGACTTCCCTTATTTTCAAAGACAAAACTTGAAAGGTAAGCATTCTCCAGCGGAGTCTGTTCCCTACATGCTACACGCACTGTCTGTGCACGCCAGGAAAATGCACGCGCAGCAGGCACGCAGAATGGCGATGGGATTTGATTGGTGTAAAAAAGGTATCCCTGCAAGATTATTGGTTGGTGTTTTCCCATTATGAGTTGATTACCATCGGGTCATAAAGACCATTTTAACCAGTATTTCAAAAAGTGTATCTAAATCAGATCGCCAACCCTAGCTTTAAGAGTCAGTGTGCTAAGTTAGATATTGTGAACAAGAGTGGTATGGGAGCCATAAGAGCCATGAAGAAAAAGAGAAAAACAGGTTTTCTACAGGGCTTTACAAAGTTTCAAATGTTGACAAAACTGTTTAGTAAAATTATGCCTTGTTATTACTCTTAGTTTTGATATTGCACTCAGTGAGAATACAAACTCTTTGTTTTATTTATTGGTTCAGTAATGATGTCTGAAGTATTTTTCTTTTTCATCTTACATTGGGTCAGTTACACATCTACTATGGCCATGTTACCACCATAAAATCGGAATTATGCCTCAGTGGTAAGGAGTCGTGTCAAACTTTGACTGGGAAATTGTGCTGTCTTACTATCAATGAACCACACACAGTACTTTTTCTGTATAAAAAGGTGGGAATGGGGAATAAAATGGAGTCTCTGTGTGAAGAGAATCTTGAAAAGGTCATAAAAAGTATAAGAATTTTTCGTATATACCCTGAAATACCCCTGCTTATGTAGTGAAGGTTCTATATGACCCCTGGGTGCATTAAGTATTCATGTATTTCACTACTATATTTACAATATTGAAGACAGGGTGGCAATATTGTTAGCAGGGAGAAAAGGACCTCTACTATTGCAAGCTCCACACTTGCTGATGTGGCCATCTCTCTGTTGGTCGGTGGTCTCGATGAATAATTGAGTACGGTGAAATATATCCTCTACCAGCCCTGGCTGCCACCTTTACTCAGACTACACCACAGGCTGAGAATATGCTAAACCTTAAACAGAGTGCAAAAGTTGTCAGTCAGAAAGGTTTTTGTGCAAAACTCATGAAGTAGTTCAATCTAACTTGTAGTTACATAATTATGAGCAGAAACATAGGAATCCTTTGGCCTCTAAGACAATAAAAAGAAACAAAAACAAATGACTTTAAATTTCAAATCAAAACTCATGCTTGAATTAAGATGTATGTTGAAGATGTAAAGTGTGTTTACAGTGTTTAAAATGGCATCAACATTAATTCCATCACCCAGAGATCCCAATGAAAGACCTCCAGATCCCACTTTAAGGTTCAAGCCAGTCAAAAAGGCCTACTTTGTCTTTTTATTAAGAATCTTAAAATATGAGCCTTGCAGAGCAAGCGGACCTGCCTGATTCATTGTCTGAAATCTTGCATGTCTGTCTTGCCAAACTCCATAGTCCATGACTTTTCTCAGCTAAATGCTTAATGGCCCAATCAGAGAAGAGAAACGGGGGCTGCGGACGTGACATGAGGAAGTGACTGCATGTTTGAAAACAATGGTGGCTTCTGAAGCGGTCTCCTTATCTGTATTTTTTTTTTTTTTGTATCATGAAGGTTCTGCCTCTGAAAACGTTTTTGAGTCCATTCTTTTACAGATGGACTTGTGAAATATTTCTGTGGCGCATATATGGAACTGTCCGTCTGGCGTGTCAGGTTATTAAACTATGACCTATCTATGCAATTGTACCATCAAACCATCTGGATTGTTGTTTGGTGAAATTATATTATATAAAAAAAAATCCATGATTTTTTGCAGTATTGCCGATGGTAAACTTAAACCCAAAAAAGGCCCAAAAAAGGGCAAATAACTGAGTTTCAATTTCAATTAAAATGTCAGTCTTGAAAGCATTATGAAAGCTAGACATAAAAGATGTAAAATCAGTGAGTAATGACGTCTGTGATGTCATTGTCAGTCAAATAACTAATTCAGTGATGGCACAATCAATTCGCGCTAACAAACAAACCATTTTCAACAACTTTTTTGTTCAAGTTATAACAAACATGATATTTAAGCGAATTTATGACCAGATATGGTTATTGTAATGATTTTTAAACCTCTGATAGTAAAAGAAAATACTCATTTCGGTTTTTACTTTCCAGAAATGTTTTACCTACAATGTACCTTATAATCCAGCCCCAACCTTTACAATGAGTGATCCTTACTCAAGCTCTGCCTTCCTTATATGTCATATATTAAACTCTGAAAACAATTAACATTTCCCTTTAACCATGAAACAGCTTGAAAACAAGAATAACAATTAGAACATCAGGGGGCGTCATTTTTTGTAAATACAGAATGTAGCAAATGTAACAGGAAATGAAAACTTGGAGAAGGGTCATGTCATAAAGTGTTCTTTGCCAGGGCCTTCAAAATAACTAAATATTCCCCAGTGTACTTATTATTCTTTGTCACTAGCCATTCTGTCAGTATTGTTGTACATGACAGAGATGAACAAAATGAAAATGAACCTGTAATTCTTGGTCACATAAACAAAGACTCTTTTACAAAAGCTCTGCAACCTAATTTTCAGGTGCTGCTGGAGTTGTGGAAGCACGAGTGCATGCGTGTGATAGCCGACAGATTCACGATGCCAGAGGACGTTGAGTGGTTCGACCAGGCTCTGGCAAATCTGGTCGAGAAGGAGCTTGGCACTGAGTACAAGAATATGGTGGACGTTGGAGTGGACAGATACTTTGTTGACTTTTTGCGAGATGCACCAGAAGCTACAGGTAAAGCACGGCAACTTTTCAGCAGCATTGTTGCATTAGTTTAGATAAATTACTGCAGTTATTGTCTGGATTGTGAGTTTTTTTGTATTAAATGATGTTTCCCTACAGGAGAAGAGCCAGAAGAATCTGACTTTGATTTGCCAAAAGTGTATGAGCCTACAGAGTCATTTGAGAGTCTAAAAGAGCGTCTGAATATGTTCCTGAGCCATTACAACGAGAGCATCAGGGGTGCAGGCATGGACATGGTCTTCTTTCAGGACGCTATGATACATCTCGTCAAGGTGCTGAAACCTTCTATTTTTAAAATCAAAGAGTGGGACTTATGTTATTAAAGGACATGCAAAATTAGCATGGGAAGTCAGAAGTAACAATAACACAAAAAAAGAACAGAAAAAAATTTAAAGGAGTGTTTGATTTTATTTAAGGCTCCCAACCAAAAATGAATGTGCAATATATCAAAGTTTTCTAGCCTTTGATAAACTTTTTACTAAGCTCGATGCAAAGCCCTTGCATCTGAGCATTTTATTGCAGACTTGTCTGCCGCAGTCCACAAAGTGTCTGGTCCTGTTTTAATTGAACGGTTAAGGTTTTTGCATTTGAAAGCTGGAAGGCGTGCTCACACAGCCTTGAAGTCCACAAAAATGGTTGACTTTCATAATACTTTGTTTGTGGCACTTTTAAATCCTACCTTTCATGCTTTTAATGCCCTTTTCCTCAGAGAAAAATCCTCTTTTTATATTCCCCCTATTACTTTATTCAGTCCCTTTGTTGTTCTTGTTTAATGTGTACATTTTTTTTTGTTTTATTTTGCTTTCTTGGTGTAGGTATCAAGGATAATCCGGACACCAGGCGGGAATGCTTTGTTGGTGGGTGTTGGTGGTTCAGGGAAACAGAGCCTGACCAGACTGGCATCTTTCATAGCTGGATACAAGATTTTCCAGATCACTCTCACACGGTAATGTCCACATTTTAAGGACAGCAAAACACAGCCACAGATCACACATTGTTTGGCTCACAATGATTTTGTGTAATGATATTTTGTTAGAAGATTTTTATTTTCTGATAGTTCAAGGTGTTAGGTGTGGGTGTTGGATGGACCCAGAGCAGAGGCTGAGATCAGTTTCTTAAAGTCAAACCAGTGTTTTATTTACAAAAGGTGAATCACAGGTGAAAAAATAAACAATAAAGGTGGCGGTGGCAGGAGCTCGTGGAGACCTGGAAAAAATGGAAGAGAAGAGAGATATTAGTCCAGGTGGGAAAAGAGCAAACGTCCAAACAGTCACCAAAAATGAGACAAGAGCAAAATCTCCGTGAGAGAAGAAGGCTTAAGGCCAGCACACACTATGTGAACGAACCACTTAGTCATGCAATCAGCCGGCACTGAGTAGACTCCTCCATGCGCTTAAGAAGGCAGATGATCAGAGCCGGAATCGGGAACAGGTGCGTCTCCAGCACAGGATCCACTCCACGGCGCCGCCCAAACAGGAACTCAGGTGAAGGTGCCTGAGCAGCCTACAGCGCCGCTCAGGAGGAGTGGAAGAAGGGGGAATGAAAATGACCTACTGGTGTTTTGTTCACTCTAACATAACCATTGAAACAATCAGTGTTTTGACTTTAAGCCCTAAGAAGCAATCTTTGAAAGACTTAGGTTTCCTGTTATTTGAAAAAAAGTAAATAAGCAAGTTGTACAATCTCTACAAGAAAAACGCTTTTTCGTGAAGGGGGTTTATTACACCTTTTTTTGTAGAGGATAGGACAATGAATGGAGTCAGTAATGAGTGAGAATGGCATGTGGTAAAGTACTAAAAGGCGAGATTTGATATGAACAGAATGTAGCTTCTGTATACATCTGGTGTGCATCATAACTGCTTGGCCATCTGATGAAAACAACATTCAAAAGTAAGCATGATGCTTTATTTCCTTGGCCCACCACTGTGTCTGTGGTCCTCAATATCACCTTTTTCTTTCAGCCTTTTCAAAAGATCTTGGACAGCGCATCATGAAATTGTCTGCTTTGAAATCTTTGACGGGGAGACCTTGCTGATGTAATCTTACAACAGTCAGTCTTGCCACACGGTTTGACCTGTGACATTATACTGTTTTCAGCAGCTGTCTGACAGCAGAGTTTAGCTGTTCCTCAGTTTTATGCCTAGTACACCGCCGTCTCTGTTTCAGTTAATGGCAAAGTGTGAACCTACACATATATCCCTTTCAGACTGGCTGAAAAACCTGTTCAAACCAACCAATCGGCTCCTGACGGGAGTTTGAATGGGTTAATTGGCTTTTTTTAATGTATTTTTGGGGCATTTTGTGCCTTTATTAAGAGGAGACTGACAGTGGATAGGCTTGTGAAAGGCGGTGAGAAAAGAGGGAAGACACTCTGCAAACTGGTCACAGGCTGGATTGGAACCCGGACTGGCAGAAGCATGTACATGGATGTGCATGGTTGCCAACCACTCCTCCAAACCAGCACCCCATTAATTGGCATTTTGACCGGGACATTTGACCCCTACAAGTGACAAGGGTTTTAATTGTCGCGCCTCTGATCGGCTTCAGTGGGAACATCACACCCAGGTCGACCCTCTAATTTATGGATGACGTCGGCATAATGTCCCCACGGCATAATATCATGCCCGCCCCCTCCGTCTGTAACTTACGTTACTTTTGCTGTCTCATCAACAAATTCCCTCCGCCTTTGTATCATCAGTGCAGAGTTAATATATTTTTAAAGAGGAATGAAAGTACAAAGTAAAGAAACCGCATCCATGGCCTCCATGCTCCTTTCCATTCTTTACATGGAGGGGCTTTGTCACGCCGATGATGTCATCAACTACTTTACGAAAAAACCTAAGTTTACCTGAGCTAATTTTAGTGTGAATGTGGTAATAATAATCGTTTATTTATTCTCTAACTATAATTCAACAAAGGGCTTTGTGTATGTGTTCCTTTACCAATTGTTGCTGTTCTAAAGATGAAGGTAGTCATACTAGACAATAATTTGAATACAGTTTTTCTTCAGGTTGACCACTTTGCACTTTGTTAATTGACAAATTCACATTTTGGAAGCAGTTTTACTGTAAAGCATCTCCCAACATCTTCTTGAAAACTTCTGAAGTACCATACAAATGTGATTAATTGTTTAGTTTTGTTTTCTTTCATTGCCTTTTCTGTGCCTTCTTTATAATCAGTGTTTACTTTATAGCACTTTAAATTGTGTGTGGATTGTGCTCTGTGGATGCACTTGCTTTCCCTTGCCTTGTTGCCCTGACTGATTGAGGCTTTCTTGTGAAAAAGCAACAGTGCATGACTACCTCAGTGATTTTTGAGAGGAAGAAGTCTTCTTTGCTCTGTAATTTTTCTCTGCGGGCTCCATTCTGCACTTTTTCTGTCACTATGTTCTCTTTTGCTCTCGTTACCTGTCAAATGTTATCTTCCTTGGTCCCAGGTGCATCTATTGCTGTCATCATCCCTGTATGCCCCTCACTTACAGATTCAATTGTTCTGTTTCAGTATAAGAGGAAGCCACATGTTCCCTCTCTCTATTCCACAGCTTTTTTTTGAGAAAAAATCCACCTTGAATTTATTTCTTGGTTATTTTTTGTTTACCCCCTTAATTCTTTTCACAGACATCGAGGCCACATATGTTTGCTTTGTTCTAAAAGATCAGATTGACTCACTCGTTTTTGTGTGAAGTCTCTTTTTTAACTAACTGTGATTTGAAGAGTCACAAGGTTTAGAAGTTGCTTTTTGTCTTCACTTTTAATTTATTTTGTGTCTGACTCTCAAATTAGTCAGTTTCACACAAACATGCACAGGCATAAAAACGATTGAGGCACATTTAGAACTGAGACTCAAGGACGCTGCTTTTATAAAATGCTGGATACAAAACTCATCCCAAGTAATAAACTGTATATGTCTGTCTATATTTAGTCTTATTACCACCCACAATTTTGTAACTTTTTCATTTTAAATTTCAGACTTTCCTGTTTCCAAAACTATGTCAGAAAAAGAGGTCTTTGTTGTGAGAATAAAGTTGAGGAACAAAGCATTTTCATGACACAGGGTTGCTGCTCCTGCCAGAAAAAAAAGAAATCATTCACCATTCAAACACCATCCTTATTTAGACACATCAGTTTCACGCACACTCTGAAGTCACACACAAAGTGGTGTATTATATTATTTTGTTTTTGTCAGTTTAGTTTGTTCCAAAGTGAATTAACATAGTAAGTTACAGGAAATGATTATTCCAATGCATAATCACCTCTCATGTTATGTTCTTTGACAGCTCTTACAACACAGCCAACCTGATGGATGACCTGAAGGGACTGTACAGAACAGCGGGCCAACATGGAAAAGGCATCAGCTTTATCTTTACTGACAATGAAATCAAAGATGAGTCCTTCCTTGAGTATATGAACAACGTTCTGTCATCTGGGGAGGTAAGAGCACATGAATGCAAAATAAAAAGAGGAAAAAGTGATCTGTGTTACAAGAAAGTCCTTATTCAAGTGCCAGTTTGGACCCAATTAAGCTGTCAGAACTGACTGAACTCTTAATGGCATAGATTCAGCACATATTGACATGATGGGCATCACACAGTTGCTGCAGATTTGTCTGGTACACATTGTATTGAGATCTGGCAACTGTGGCATCCACTGGAGTAAGGTACCCTCTTTGTAAAGTCAAGAAACCAGTTTGAGATGAGCTTTGTGACATGGTGCGTTATCCAGCTGGAAGTAGCCATAAAGGACACTGTGGTCATGCAGGGATGAAACTGGTTAGCAACACTACTCTAGAAGGCTGTGTTGCTCAATTAGCTCCAAGAAAATATCACCCATACCAATACACCACCACTATTATCAGCCTGAACAGTTGATCCACGGCAGGACCACCCATGCTTTCATGTTGATTACATCACGTTGTTACCTACCATCTGAATGTCGCAGCAGTGATTGAGACTCGTCAAACGAATGTTGACCTTGAACTGTAGCCTCAGTATCCTGTTTTTTGATAACCAGATTGGCACCTAGTGTGGTCTTCTGCCACATATCTGCTTCACAATTGAGCAAAAGGCTTTTTCAATTCTATGAATTGTTTGAGGAAGAGCTAGAAATATAAAGCATCTGTAAACCATTAATATGCAAATTATCTGCATGGTTGCCTGAGAGCCATAGGCAAGGCCTCTGACCTGACTTCCTCCAGAGGTGTGACTGGTGAGCACCTCCTGGGTTGTTTGGTCACATGCTGCTTTGTCCATTGTCTTTGGAGAAGAGGTGCAATGACTGCTAGAATCTAAACTAGTCCATCTGCCACTTAGAATAGGGTTTTTCATTCATACACATTTGCACTTCAAATGGCATGGTAATGAGAGCAACCTGAGGTGAAGTCACTTGCCCGAGTACACGTCACCTTGTGAAAGGAGATTGAACCGTTTGGGGTATGATTGGTTCCATCACTGATCCACAGCTGCCATGTTCGTTTTTGTGAGACCACTGGAGTCTCCCAGTGGGCATAGGTCAAGTCTTTTCATTGCAACATCCCTGTGAATACCACTCTAAAATGAGTGTTCAACTCATTTATCTCTACACACAATCTGAATACATGAAGTTCACTTTCTTCTGCTTTAATAGCCTATCATTGCTTTTCTTTTATTCCTGGGATTGAGTTGAAGAACATATCAGCTGGGGGAACAACAATGAATAAATAACAATAGGAGTGGTTTGTAGAAGATAGACATACGGTTATATCCCTTCTACCTTTGCATGCCGTGCTTCTCATTGTTATAATTTTATGAAAGCACTGGCACATCTGTGTTTTTGCAGTTGCTTTTAAAGTAAACACCAATGCTCGGCACTAAGGAAACAATGAATACACAAGGCTGCTGCTGAACACTTGCCTTGAAATCAGTTATTGTGAACACCACAAAAACTCCACCTTCATGTTTGATGTGCTGCTGAAACCGACAGCTGGCATTCGCCCTTCAGATAAATAAACATTTCATGATGGTAAAACCAAAGCAGTTCCAGCACATCCAGGGAACTGACAGCCATGTAGTCTTTATACGGCTGATAAGCAGTGCAATTTATCTCCATTTAATCCAATTAAAAGCAAATTGAATTTTCTCTGTCAATACAATTGCAGTTCACATTATTTTCCAATCAATTAGTCGTTAATGAATTGAGGCTGTAACTGACAGATTAGGTCAGACATAATAGCTTTCCCTGTATTACTCCTCCACGGTAGAACTTATGGCATGGAGCTTCATGGTCAAATGTAGTCATTTGCAGTTACCTCTGCTTCTTTTTCAGAAACCATACATTGTACTGAAACTTGTATCTTTGAGGTTATTGTTTAAATCAAGCATCCGCAGAGCCTTCCTTATTAGTTTCCACTGTTTTTTTCTTGAACTGCATGTTTTTCTCTGCTCAATTTTTCTCTTGTTCCCTCTTGCTCCCCAGTTGCACTTCCTGTACCTACATTCTAATGTTGTCCTTTTTGTCTCCTTGACTTCCACCCACTCTTCGACTCTTAGTTATCCACCTGTTCTAAGCCTTAATCTTCCTGTCGCTCTTCAGCGAAACAAGTAAACCTTTTTTTAGCTTTTCCTTTAAAGCTAGGGTCTACGATCTGAAAACCAGTTTGGCTGTTAAGACAGATTTGAAAAACGCAGCCTGCCCCCCCTTCACTCACCCCTGCTAGCTGATCACCGGTACAGAGGAGGGTAGTGGGGAGGAGGCGGGACCATGGGCGAGACGATGTGGAGCAGGGGAGACAGGGGATTGGATGGACTCACGGACCAACCGCCGGAAATGGTGGTTCGGATTGGTCAACTATTATGCAGCTTTGCACCAGAATGTCAATGGATTTTTTTTCATTCTTTTTGGTCTTTATATTACGTAGATCGGACCATAGGACCATAACGGCCTTATAAACGGTGTTATTAAGCTTCCAAATCGTAGACCATAGCTTTAAGTCTCCTCATGCCTTCATAGTCATCCTCTTGACCTCCATGTTTCTTTGACCTGCTAAATTTATTGGTTTAAGTTACCGCAAGAAGTAAATGGTTTGAGGGTAGTGCCAATAAATGATCTATAGAGAACAGAAGATGGAACCAAGTACAAGAAGACATGAAGAGCAAATCATCTGATTTAGTTGAATTTTCAATACACAAGAAGTGAAGATTAAAAGCAATATAAAACATAAGATAACCAAGTCCCGGCACAAGAATTGGAACAATAAAGGACAATAGCATGAGCCTTTCACAAAAACAATTATCTAAAAATGGCATATCAAGTCCTTTTTTTGGACTAAAAAGTATAGAGTTCAGAGTAAGAAAATAAGACTATTGTCCAAGTACACTTCTTCTTCTGTTATCTTGACATTTAAAGTCAATTTAAAGTACTAAGCAGTATCCTTCCAGAATGTTGTTCTCAGTCAGGCCTGTACTCTTATTATAAACATAGTCTCACTGGTTCCTTCCCAGCTCTAACTTTTCTTGATGATAACATCTTATGAGCATATCTGTTGCTTGAACTATACCACATAAATGGGTCTCCATCGGACAGTATTTTCCATCTTAACATTCATATCAATGGTGCAAGGACATTTTGTCCTTTCACAATGATCCATGGAAGTAGTAACCAGTGTTGGGAGTAAGGCGTTAGAAATAACGGTGTTACCAACGCCGTTATGTTTTCCCAGTAACGGGTAATCTAATGAATTACTTTTTCATGTGTTACAACGCTGTTACCGTTACTGACAGTGAAATGCGGCTTTGCACCGATGTCAAGCAGCTGTCCGACCTGCCTCACCCCTAAATTCCGCGGCACAGCGCTTCCTGCTCTGACAGACAAAACCACTGAAAGTGGCACCAAGGAGCGCCGCGGCGCTCAGCCCCGTAGGGAGAGGGCTGATCCCTGGAGAGCCACAGGCTCTCATGAGATGAGCGATGTCACAGGCTCATCAAGCATGTCATGGACTGAGAAAAGAAATAAACAACACCTCACTTTGCTTCTCTAAGGTCCTTTTGCTGGTTTCAACCACACAGCTTCGTGATTTATTCAACTTTTATCCACCTATATCCTATATCCTTGTATCCTTGTCTGGTGTCATGTATACAATCTTACATATTTCTGTACCTCTAAGATTCACTTTTCTTCGTCCCTGGTGTCGTGTTGTCTCGTTGTTTGTTGTTTACGTGTGAGAGTCCGCGTATTGTATTTTATTTTGAAATTTCATGATACTCCGCATGTTGACTTCCTGTCTGGTGCTTTCTTAATGACAGTGAATTTACAAGGTTTAGAAGTGGTAACGCAGAAAATCTCCAGCGCCTTGGCGCGCTGGCGCTTCACCAATGCAGAGCTGCACGGTTTGGCGCCCTTGAAACGTACTGCGGAGCACTTCACTCCCATTCTGGTCTATCAGGCAAATTCCCCTGCATGTGCAGCGGCTCGTTGGCGCGGCGTTGGAGAACTGATGATGTCAGAGTTGCTGCAGCAGGTAACAACAAGGAAGGACACAGAGATGGTGACACACAGTTCTAGCAGCAAAAGCTTTTTCAAAAAAGTAATGCATCAATTACTTTACCTGGTTACTAATTACACTTATGAAGGAGTAATTTCGTTAGTAATTCAGTTACTTTTTTGGGAAAGTAACTAGTAACTATAACTAATTACTTTTTTAAAGTAACGTGCCCAACACCGGTAGTAACCGCAGAATCTCAAAGTTCGCACCTCTAAGTCAAGATGAACCTTGGTAATGAACTAAAAAAGTAAGATCTGTCATTTCTGCTGTTTTGTTCCTGTGTCTTGTTCATATTTTGTGCTGCTTACTTGAGATGGACCACCATTATTCTCTGGCTGATGTCCATCTTGTTACCAAGGCCTCGTCCATCCTGTGACCTCTAAAAGCTGAGTTGAGATCTGCTCTCACCTTCAGTCATTCTCTTTTAGAATTGGGCACTCTGTCCAACAAAAACATCACTCTATGAGGTGTATTCACAACACAATAAAACCACTGTTTCTGCTCCACAGATAAATTTATTTTAATAAGGCAGAAGTGCCCCTAAAATTTGACATTCTGATTCACATTCAGAGTAATCCAACACCTGTTCATAACAAGTGTTATCTCAGGCCCTAAACAATAGTGCAGGCTGAAGCCATAGGGCTCTAATTTCGAAGACCAGGTGCAGGCGCGGTGCATTTTGCAATTTTCATGCACAGTGCAGTGAGGCACACCTCAAAGCTCCGTCTGTCCCTCTGGCGCAAGGGATGAGTGGAGGCTTGAGTGGGTTTAACACAGCCTAGTGTAATCTTTACCAATCAACCGAATGCCTCTCTCTGCCTTTAAATGTGCTGATTGATCTAACTGATCCCAGCCACAGTGGCTGCGGTGTGCTGGAAAGAACTGGTGGTGAAGAAGGTCAGTGCTGCTGTCACTTCTACAGCAACTGGGAGATGGGGTCATCAGGGTGCATCGAAGTCCACAATATGTGCATGCATATCTCTATCTATCTATCTATCTATCTATCTATCTATCTATCTATCTATCTATCTATCTATCTATCTATCTATCTATCTATCTATCTATCTATCTATCTATCTATCTATCTATCTATCTATCTATCTATCTATACACATTTATATTTATATTATATTTACATGTATATGTTTTTAGGAAATGATTAAAAATAAATACTTAAAAATCTGTACATTAAGCAGCCAAATAAATACAACTCCGATAAATACTTTTATTATGATTGTCCCCCACTTTTGCTTTTTTGTCAGGTCCTGTGGATTTTGCCATTTTCACTTTCCAGTTTTCAAAGTTGCAGAATAAAACTCTGTTTGCCTTGTTGATTTCACTTCTGTGCATGTTTCAAATTAAGTAAGGCTCAAGCACTGAGACAAGCTTTTAATTTTAGCCTGAACACCAGCCAGAAGGATTGAAGCAGCACTTCATTTACATACTTATTACTAGAAGAAAAAAGGAAACAACAACATAAAAAGCACTTTGATTTTGCACTCAGTGTGATTTTTCAGCAATATATAATGCCTTTCTGTTTAATTTGAGATAGCCACTTAGCAATAAAGAAAAATGTTCTTTTAACCAAATCCTCATCTTATCAACATTTAGCACAACAGGCAACTGATTTTGACAGTCTGTGTGTACAATTACTTTTTTGATGATTTGATTTCCTTCCTGTACCCCATCTCTGGTACGTAATTTCCACTCAGTTTTATTGATTTAAACATTTTGTTTTCTACTTTTACATACCTATTTTCCAATATTTTCTTCTTTTTTTCCTCCATCTGTTTACTCACGTTTTCATTTTTCTACTCAATCTCTCAAATGTGTCTGTTCCGGCATCATTATGGTTGCATTCCCCATCCACTATCTCCTCAACCTCTTTTCTAATGACATTTTAAGGAGCAGCTGCTTTACTGATGGCTGTAAATAGAGGTTGGGACCAGGGGAGGGTTTGGATCAAGGAGTTATTTGTATGGAGGTGAGAAGTTTGTGTGTTTTGTTTGTGTGTGTGTGTTTGAGAGAGGGAGAGAGAGAGACTTCTGTGTAACTGAAGTGTTGGGATGATGGTTAAAGTGACAGACATTGAACGAAAGAGAGAGCTGATGGTGTGAGGTTGTTGTTGTGTGAGAGTAACTCAGCAGATGTTACATTGAAAGTGTTGCTCACTGTACAAAATTATACCTCCCCTGACCTCTCCATATTATTTGTTGTTTGATTTTCACCTGCAAATCACAGAATTAGAGGAAAGTAATCATAGAGAAAAGTAATTATAGAATAAAATGCACTACTACAACCCCTGAGGCCAAATATAGACAAAGTCGGTGTTTTTTCAGGAGGATTTCATCCATTCCTGAACATCGGATTGAACATACTAAGGAAGAATATGTACATTTCAAGAAATGTATTTAGCACAAATTAACCAATTGGAAATAATAAAATTGTGAGAAGTAAAATTCCAATTAATTTTTACAGATCAGTCTGCTATACCTTTAACTACATAGGTGAAATTAATGAGCAGCCACTTAGCTCTCAAATTAGTAGTGTTGTGCTCAAGACCACACTATCAGAGACCAAGACTTGCCTGAGACCAGAATGCACCAAGATCAAGACAAAACCAAGACTTTTGGGAGTCCGAGTCGAGACCGAGACCAAGAACAGCTGAGACTGAGACCGAGACAAGACCAAGACCAAGACCAAGACCAAGACCAAGACCATCAAAATCAATTTTACTAACAATTACAAGGTTGAACAGTTAAGAGGGGTGTCCCTCAGTCACAACACCGGGGAGGTTGAAGTCATCACAGGGAGAAATAACACATGAATTGAAGCTTTTTGTTGTTTTACCAAGTGTTTCTCCTTGTCCACATTAGTAAAGTTGAAGAACAGCAGATCAGTGCTGGTCTTGATCGGTCTTGACAGAAAATCCCGAGTCTGGCCAGTCTGAGAACGAGGCAAGACCAAGTAAAAATGGTCTTGAGCCTGACACAAGACCAAGACGTTCAAAATGCGGACTCAAGACCAAGACCATTCTTGGGTAACACAACACTACAAATTAGTGTCTCACATTTTGCATTTGTGAAAAGTAGAGGCATTAGGTGCAACAAAAGCAGTGACACCGGGGAAAAGGAAGAATTTTTTAGTTTGATTATAAAAAGATTATGATAACATGTAAATGTACATACTACAGACACTAGGAATGAGAAACAAGAAGTGGTTTCTGTTAAGAACTGTTTTCAGGTAGTTTGAGCCTCTGATTTCTTCAGGGATTTCATCATCTACTGTCCATAATTTAATCAAAAGATTAAGGGAATCTGGAGAAAGCAGCAAAGTTGATAACCAATGTTAAATGCCCTTGACCTTTGACTCCTCCTGCAGCACTCTGTAAAGGATGTTACCATGTGGGCTCAGAAATACTTCAGAAAACCATCCTCAGTTAACGCAGTTTGTTGCTACATCTACAAGTCCATTAAAAAGTCTACCATGCAAAGCTAAATCCACGTGACAACAACACCCAGAAACACTGCTGGCTTTTCTGGGCCTGACCTCATCTGAGATGAACTGATACAAAGCAGAAAAGTGTGCTGTGGTCTGATAAGTCCACATTTCAAAATGTTTTTGGAAATCGTTGTACTGTCTGAGCTATAGAGGAAAGACCACCCAGAATGTTCAATGCAAAACTCAAAAGCCAGCATCTATGATGTATGGAGGTGTTTTAGTGCCCATGGCATGGGTAGCTTGCACACCATTAAAGTTGAATGATACATACATGTTTTGGAGCAACATATGCCGTCATTCAAGCAAAATCTTTTCCAGGGACATCTCTGCTTATATCAGCAAGACTATGCCAAGCCATATTGTGCATGTTTCAACAGTGTGGTCTCGATGGAATAGAGTGTGGGTACTCGATTTACCCACCTGCAGTCCAAATCTGTCCCCAGTGAAAATGTGTGGCTTATTATGAAGCACAAAATGTAACAGTAAGGCTGCAGTTGAGCAACTATGTCATACATCAAGTAATAATGGGAAAGAATTCCACCTACAAAGCTTCAACAGTGCACTCAGTTCCCAAATGATAATTAAATTTTATTGAAGGGAAAGGTCATCTAAACATATTGGGAAACATGCCCCTTTCCCAGCTTTTTAAACATGTTGCAGTCATCAAATTTAAAATGAGAGAATATTTGCTACAACAGAGACATTTATCAGTTTGGACGTCTAATGTCTTGTTTTTGTTGTGTATTCAATTAAATATATGCTGAAGGATTTGCCAGTCATTGTGATCTGATTTTATCCTATTTCTTTTATTAAAATTTTGTGCCTTTGTTGATAAGGGAGAATAACATTGGATAGGCTTGTGAAAGGGAGTGAGAGACAGAAGGGGAAGACACTCTACAAACTGGCCACAGGCCGGATTTGAGCCTGGGCTGGCAGTAGTATGTATATGGGACGTGCATTGTTGCTCAGCACTCTGCCAAACCAGCACCCCATTGTGTTCTGTTTTTATCTACATTTTACACAATGTCCCCACTTCATTGGAAATGGGGTTTGTAATATACCTCTCTGGTTAACGATGAACAGTGTCTACCCCTGTGTTCTTTGTGCCATACAGAGGTGTTTGACCATAGTGAGAGGCATTCAGCAAAAATATATCCAAAGTCCAAATATTTTACCATGGCAGGCTTAATGTGTGCCTTATCATTTTAATACAAGTTATGCCAACATCCAACAACATTGTATGTGGTGGTGTGATTTCAAACAGAATAAAGGAAATCAAACCAGCAAAGAAGACAAATGATGCTCCTCTAACCCTAGGTCCCACAGAAACAGAGGTTCATCTTCTAAAGTTTGACTTTTATGGAGAAGGAACAACACAGAATGAGATGCATGCAATCCACTTCTCACATTCACCAAAAAAACATAGCAAGGCCATTAAGAGCCTATATTCTGCTTTAAGAGTTTTAAGTACTGGATGCCCCCCGTCTGAGACATGTCCCCTCCATGTGAAAGAGCACTCCTTTGTACAAGACAAGAAGTCTGTGGCATCAAGACTTCTCCTTCTTCCTATACTCATGACAGTGGATATCCTTCCCACACTCTGTTCCTGGCGTCTTGAATAGTGTGACACCCTGCCATTGTTTGGTTGTCAGTTTAAGCACACTGGCTGATGGTAGTATGCACATCTTAGAGCCTAGACCAGGGGTGGGCAAGTGGCGGCCCGGGGGCCAAATGCGGCCCTCCACATCACTAAATGTGGCCCGCCATTCATTCCCAAAAACCAGCAGCTGTAAATATGAAGAAAACTCAGATATCCAATAGAAATAATTCAATATAATCTTATGTAAGTTATTTACAACCTTACTTTGCTCTTATAGTGTCTAAATCTCTTTCATTAAGCCTTTAACATTATATAAAGTATTACTCAATACTATATTTAAAATATGGCAGCAGTAAAATCTTTGAGCTTTAAAAATCTTAATACACATCATTTTATTGATTTGAAAAAAGCTCCATTGGCTTTAATTCCATGTATGTTAGCTAAATTTGCTTGAATTCTGGATCAAGTTCATTTGATTATGCATAATAACTTGTATTTATGTTTTAATATATGAATATTGGTGTTCTAATTTTATGACAAATTTTTATTCCCATATGTTGTTTACCCAACATTCTTTTTCATTAAAGAGAGCTTCTGTAAATTTGTAACTGTGGCCCTCAGGCTGGGAAAAAATGGTTTTATGTGGCCCTCTTGGCAATTAAAGTTGCCCACCCCTGGCCTAGACATTGGAATTATCTCAGTATTGCTGAAAATACGGTGCTGAGCAGAGCTGAACTGAGCAATCATCACAGAGTAGACCTGTAAACCAATCAAAGCAAGCTGGGCCCACTTAGAGAAGGGAGCCTTAAAAGGGCAGGAGTGCCAAAGGAGCATGTCAAAGAGAGAATTCAACACTACCAGGGGTAATTAATATAAAAAAGTAGTTTTTTTGAAAAGTAGAGTTTGTGAAGATACCCTAACAGCCATCAAAATAAAAAAAATGAACCTGGTTTATGACATAATGACTGTGTGGTCTTATTTGTTTCTGTTCTCAGGTGTCCAACTTATTTGCTCGTGATGAGATCGATGAGATCCTTAGTGATCTCATTCCTGTTATGAAGCGAGAGTTTCCCAGGCGACCGCCAACCAATGAAAATCTGTATGAGTACTTCATGTCACGAGTACGTCACAATCTCCATGTTGTTCTGTGCTTCTCGCCTGTTGGAGAAAAGTTTCGTAACAGAGCATTAAAGTTTCCAGCGTTGATATCTGGTTGCACCATGGACTGGTTCAGCAGGTGGCCCAAAGATGCTCTTGTTGCAGGTAAATTTCAGACTTTTTAATCTTTAGCATGATTAATTGTAACTTCTGTTCCTACAAAGTTGTCTATCAAGTTGATAGTTTATTTGGAGCACCCCTTAGTATTTTGGTATCACATAATTAGATTATATATATACATTATATATATATATACATATATATATATATATACATATATACATATATATGTGTATATATATATATATATATATATATATATATATATATATATATATATATATATATATATATATATATATATATATATATATATATATATATATATATATGTGTGTGTATATATATATATATATATATATACACATATATACACACACATATATATATATAAAAGCATATAATAACAATAACATGTTTTTCAAGCCAGTTGTTGACCATAGTTTCCCATGTGCTCGCACATTAGTGAAAGTCTGAGCAAAACCAGCTTTCATTATTATGTCAGTGAATTAAGGGAGGCTGCAGAAAAGCTATTATTTGAACAGATGTTGATTTTAATAGTGTTGTCATGATATGCCTGAATATACTAATAAACCCTATAATTAGATTTCTATATGTGCTCACATAAAATAAGTTATTTTCTTTTTGCGGTATTGAATCAGTTCAACAGAGAAAACCTATGAGAACAAATCAGATGGCCATAGAGAACATATTACAAATTTAGTTCTTTTACAGTTATCACACTTGAATTTCTCATTTTGGAATGCTGTTTCTTTTTTTATATTATTCAGCATAATGACACTGATGTTATGGAAAAACGTGAACACAAACATTCATAATAAACCATAATATTGCACATTCAGTCCTTCTTGAGAAACAACTGTTTTTCATTTCCAGTCCATCATAGAGCTCTGACAATACTTCTGTTTATGTTCAGTGTTACCAACTTGTTTCTATTAAAACTTTTTTACCTTTTCATCTTTCTGTTATTCTTTCTGTGCTTCAGTTTCAGAGCACTTCCTGGCGGTCTATGATCTGGAGTGCACAGCTCAAGTTAAAAGTGAGGTGGTCCAGTGTATGGGCTCTTTCCAGGATGGTGTTGCAGAGAAGTGTGTGGACTACTTTCAGAGGTAAAGTTTCATGTTCAGAGGGCTAACTGTGTGTCTTCCACACTTGAACAAGTGTGGAACAAGTTATTTAGTTATCCTAGGTAGTTGTAATAAGAATGCAACAGTGGTGATTGCCCTTAGACTGCAAGGGAAGCTCGGCTTCCCCTAAAATGTCCCCAAAAAAGTGGTGATATGTACTGCTGTATGTACATTTTATTGACTAAATTTGCGCTAGAATACCTTCATCTTTTGTTCAGAATCAGCTACTTATCACAGGTAACTGGCGCGACTTCCTTCTCTTTCATGCCCGCAGCGTCTCAGCGCTCGGACGCTGAGCGTCTTCTGACTTCGATAGGGAAGCGTAGAGTGGGTTGTTCCACTGTGGAAACTGGACGGTCATTGGATAAACGCTGGGCTTTGTCCCGCCCATCGGACACTTAGTGTCTCTGGGGGTCTATGAGGCAGTGGGCTGGCCTGGACGCTCGGCTTCTGCATGATGATTGGATGATCTGTCTGAGGCCGAATCCCTTTTTGATTAACAGTGAAATGAGCCAATCAGCGATCTTGCAGTATAACCCTCTACCGGAGCATCTTCCAAGTTTTACATTCAGTTGTTCTGGAGAGGAGCTTCCCCTGTTTAAAGCGGCTCAAGTCCTACACCCGCAGCACACAATGGACCAAGGTCGTTTAAGCAGTCTGGCTCTGCTGGCCATTGAGAGAACACTGGTAAAATCCCTGGAAAAGACACCTAGTTGGTACGACAGGGTCACAGATCATTTTCTTGAAAAGGAAGGGAGGGTAGAATTTACATTTAAAGAAATAAACAAATTTATGATGTAGGCCAGAAAAAAATGAGCTTCCCCTCCTTGACTGACCAGCAGCCGCCACTGGAATGCAAGTACAGACTGATGAAACATTCATCGTCATAATTTGTATTGTTGTATGACATACAGCATAATTAGTACAGTGGCAATCACTAAAATCACACATTGTAGTTTAGTGCACAGCCATGCAGAAATGCAATGACTGACAGGACCAGCAGGGTTTTGCACAACTTTTTGAAACACTTGTACTTCATTGGATCATAATTTTACATTTTAGCAAGTACTCTTATATCTTGCAGACTCAGACTTTGTGAACAGCACTGGAACTCTCAAAGGCTGTTGATCTACCCTTCACATTAATTTCAACCATTTTCAAGAAGCAGAAGCTGAAACCAATATGAGGAGGGAGCATAACATTAAAAGAGAGACAAGGTTGCACAGAAACTGCATATTGCAGATCTATTTGAAAGAAATTTAAAAGACCACAGCAAAAGACAGTTTAGTTTAGTTTATTCTATCTTTTACAAATGCAACTATAAACTTATGAATATAATAGATAAATAGATAATATGATATAATTCATGTGGTATTTTTCTGTTCTTAGGTACAGACGGTCCACCCATGTCACCCCAAAGTCCTACCTGTCCTTCATTCAGGGCTACAAGTGCATCTATAAGGAGAAGAGGTCTGAGGTCCAGATGCTGGCTAACAGGTAGACACTCCTAAAGTATTTAGACAAAAGTTTTACTTGCAATTTTAACAGAAAATGATAATGTATGTAGATTTTGAGATTGCTCTCATTTTACCTTAATGGACAAAAAATTAACCCATTCTGAACATTTTTAGACATTTCAGTTTTATTTATTGGGTCGAGGCAAGCTTAGCTAATTCAGGGTGCATCAACAGGTTTTGATTAAAACTGCCTCTCATTATTCACCAATATTCCATCATGGTCCAGTTACTCCTCCAAGACAGTCTGTGTCGCTCCAGACATATCTCTGAGCCTCTGCCGACCTCTGAGCTGACGAAAGACCGGGTGCCTCCGCACATGCGCATCACGGCTTATTGTTCCAGGGCGACTTTTAACGACTTTCTTCCTCCAGTTTTGTGCAAAATGGATGAATATCTATCGGATGAAGATGTTGTGGAGGAGAACTTTGAATATGATGGGTGTCCTTACAGTTTGAGCCACAGTTTACAGATAAGGAACTTATAGAAAGAGGTAGCGGAGGCAGCGCTCCAGAGAGTACTAGAGAGGCACCAGTCTTTTCGTCAGCTCAGAGGTCGACAGAGGCTCAAAGATATGTCTGGAAGCGACACAGACTGTCTTGGAGGAGACTGGACTGGACCATGATGGAATATTGGTGAAATAATGAGTTTTGGACATTTAATGCAGTTTTAGGAATATTGGTGTTGCATCAAAAACAGAAAATGCAGAAAAAGGATGATACTATCTGCTGTCCTGTGTAAGGCAGCGCATTTATTAATGGAAGGATGAGTCTGAGGGAAACTGCTTCAAGCTATTTAAGGAGAGGTTAATTTGCCTGTTTTTCAAGTGGTTTACGTTTTTCAAAATAACGAAGAAAAAAGTGAACTGGTTTTACATGAGAAGCAGGGCTGAGCCAGATGTTTGTTTTTAATGGGGGGACACATGGAGTAATATAGGCTAAATTAATCATTAAAATATTATAAAAATGATGGTTGTGCTGACTGAAAAAACTAAGTTAATACAATACTACTGTATGTCCTTATCTTGATTTTGTAAGCTACAGTAACTGTAAGGTTATTTGTGCACTGTTCACACAAAGCTTTTGAGGAACATGACCCCTTCTCATCAACTTTTAACTTTTCTTTTTTTTTGGTATGCAGACAAACATTAGAGAGCTTAGGTGTGTTTGGATGAACACACACCAGTGCTGTCTGAACTCACATATAGAAACACAGTATTTATCCAGTTTTTTAAACTACACTCAGTGCTTATTTGGCATTTGGCAAGCAAAACAGTGTTCAGCAAAAGAAGCGCCTAACATTAGCCCTTAGAACATACTTTTTGATATAAGAAAATATCATAGACAGTAAGTCAAACTTTGAAACAATTAAGATCCAAACAAATCAAATCATATACAGTCGATAACTGCACTTTGTGTAGATATCCACAGCAAAATGCATTTTCATATCTGCCAAATACATCAAAAAAGAGAACATACACATAGTTTTCATACAAATAAATCAGTTTTATTATATATTATGTCATTATTATGGATTAACGGGAGAAATTGTGATATTTTCATTAAAATTCACATTAGTTTAGAAAAATGATGAAAAAAACATTTAGGTGGTACAATAAAGTGCATAACATTAAGACAAATGTAAGAATTTTAGAAATGATATATTTTGGCAGACTGCTGTTAGAATACTGATAAAAGTAGTACCACAGTTTTGAGCACGAAGATTAGTCCTCACAACAAGCCCAAAGTTTGACTCAAGTTACTCAGATACAGTACATGGCACTTTTCTGAAAAGAAGTCATACTGTCAGATATAGAAAATGTGTTAGTTATATTATCAAGAAAGCATACTTTAGACACAATGTGAGGAAACTGTAAAAACTTGACTATGGAAAATTGATATAAACACTTTTCTGGGGAAGAAGTCAAAGAATTTCAATTAAAAAAGGAAATCAAAACCTACATAAGATTAGCACCATACATTTAAGTGAGAATATCATATTAGAAGCTCTCAACAACTAAAGTTTTCAAGTGTGGTCAAACAACTACACTGAACACATCCAAACATCCAAAAGAGAAAAAAGATATTTGAACAAACATTGCCTCACTAAGACTCCCTGCAAGACAGCTTGCATGCAATCACTAACATGATTAAAGACAAATCATGTTTAAAGTGAATAGAAGAAAAACACAAAAGCTGAACTTGAATTCAGGTCTATTACATGTTTTGCATATTTTATTTTAGTTTAACATGATATATATCCAGGTTATAACAAAGAATATAAAACATACTTAGCACCATGGGTTTCTTGAAAGGCATTGATCCTGGAGCATAATTAGTGTATTTCTCTTACATAACAGCTGTTTTCACAGGAAGACTTTTCAAAGAACTGTTACACAGACTGGCCTCAGTCTAAGTCAATACTTATTGACTCCTTAATGGCACAAACAGTGAGGGATGTTCAGGATGCATCCTAATGAAGTGAGCTTACGTCAAAGGAGCCACTCCAGACCATCAGTTATGAGTCATTTTTGAGAAAACAAGATAAACTGCATCATTAAAAGACACCTCGTATCTCCGGCAGTTTTAAAGTCAGTGCTTCGTTTTTTCCATGTTTAAACTTATACCTGCTTATCAGCTTTCCCCAGAGCCTCCAAAGATTTATGGGTACTCCTTCAAGGGATATCATGACATTTTAAATTCTGATCAGACACATGCTACAGGCCCACTGAGGAGGGAGAGCTGTTTTTCTGATGAATTGCTCAAATATTTTCCTAACCTGGTGTCCATCTGGCTATAAAATCAGTCATGATGGTATTCCATTAATCTTACAGATTTGCAAGTATAACTACAAACAGGATCAGAAGTGTAGATGAACAGGAGGTGCTTAAATCACATATGGAACCACACGCAGCTATCTAAATAAGCACTATTTTCCCTGTTTAGGATGAACACTGGTCTCCAGAAGCTTAAGGAAGCCTCAGAGTCTGTAGCAGCACTCAGCAAGGAGCTGGAGGTGAAGGAGAAGGAGCTACAGGTGGCCAATGATAAGGCTGATATGGTAGGTGTGAGAAAGCAGGAAGCTTTCATGTGAGTGTTTGTGTGTCGGATTGTGTGATGGAACCACCATTGCCATGTTTAAGTGACAGTCTAATGCCAGTTTTTTTATGTTTTTATGTTTTTATCCCTTTCAGCTGTTCCAGCATGTCTAGGCCCAGACATTAGATTGATCATAGATGCTATTCACTGGGCACCTGCAGATCCTTGAAAAGTATTAAGTCTGAAATTTTATTTGTATAATTCAAGGCAACAAAGTCTCAAATTACTTTTACTTGTGTGAGATCGGACATTTTAGCTTGGACTATTGCAGAATCAAGCCATATTTCCACCAAGTGGTCCGGTATGGATTGACACAGTTTGGCTCAGGCCGGATCAGTAAGGCCTGATCCTGTTTGCATTTCCACAGCCAACCAAACCCTACTTGGTAGACAGCGCATAAGCTGGATACCGATAGTATCATGTCATAGCAACGCCTGGTACAGACACAGTGTACCCGGCTAATAAATACAACAAAGAAGAAAACGCAACACAGTAAATGAAAAGCAGTGATGGAAGACATCCAGCAATTCTTTGTTTGTGATCAGCATGTGGCTTTTTGTTACAAAGCACGACCAAACTTTGTTTCAAAGAAGGCTGTGTGCCGCGAGAGTTTTCTTCACAAAGACGAGTGGAGATTTAAACATGGCCGGTTCTGTGTTGTTCTTTAGCACCGCTGTCACACGGGAAGTGATGTCTCCTTCGACCAATCAACCGACTGCAGTGTTTCTAGCTCCACCTTCTGGGGTTGAATCGGTATGCTTGGCACCCCAACAGAAGGGTCCCAAAAAGTAGGACAGTATGGTTTGCTTGTAAGGGGTCCTGTCCCGGTTTTAGGCTATGAAAATGCTCCAAAAAGTTATTCATACCGAGACAAACCAAACTGAACCCTCTGGTGGAGACAGGGCTTTAAAGTCTGAACCAGTGAAACAGAAGACCTACAGGGGCAGTTTTCAGACATATAATCGAAAACTGACAGGCAAAAACAGTACCAAGTCCTGGAAAATTTGAAAATTGAATAAGCAGGCTTGAAGAGCTGAAAACTGGCTCGTAACTCAAGGCCTAGGTTCACTGGTGAATCCAAAAAGGACAACAAGGCCAATCTAAAGAGAAGTCCCAAAAGAGAAAATGGAAGCTAACACACACTTAAATGCAAAAAACACACACTCTAGAAAAATTTAAAAACTAATTTGACAGGACTAAAAAGCTATAGGACACGATCAACTGGACAGAATTATCTGGCAGAGTGGTGGAGTCTTGACAGCCTTATATGGAGGAGCTGATTACTGGGAGATTGAGTGCAGGTGTGTCTCAGTGATGGTCACAGGTGTGCCTCTGCTGTAGTTCAAGGAAAAAGAGAGAGAGAGAGCAGACCAGCCAGCCACGCCTTCTTCCCCAGACATTAGAGAGAAAAAAGAGAGGAGAGGAGAAAGAACAGCACAGGAAAAAATGAAAAGTAGCAAAATGACCAAGACAATAACAGGGACATGAAACAGTTCAGGTTCATCAAATCTATTACTGGCTGCCTGAGAGGCTTCTTCAAAAATTGCTGGAAAAAAAAACTGCTTTGATACCCTAAACCCAAAATGAAATTAATTACCCTTGATTTTTGAAAGGAAAATAGACACACTTTCACAAATTAACACATTGAACACAAACAAGACATGGAATTTTATTTAATTTTTATCTGCTAAGTACTGCAAAAGTATAATCCAGTTTTGGAGGGTCTTAAAAGGTCTTGAAAATTCTTTGACGAAATTGTTCATATTGTGTTTCTAAATCCAGGTGCTGAAAGAGGTCACAGTTAAAGCCCAGGCAGCAGAGCGAGTAAAGGTGGAGGTGCAGAAAGTGAAGGACAAGGCCCAGGCTATTGTTGACAGCATCTCTGCTGACAAGGCCATTGCTGAGGAGAAACTTGAGGCAGCACGACCAGCTCTGGAAGAAGCAGAAGCAGCACTGCAGGTATAAACGGACAGAAGTATCAAAATCACAAATCAACTTTTCCTCAAGTGTACAGATTTAAGAGTAGATCTGAGTTGACTACACAAGATTTTTATGGAGGTTTATTCCTCCTTCTATTCAAAGGTATGACTCTGTACTCCTTTTCAGCAAGACTACTCTGGTCCCAGATTTTCCCAGAACACTTTTTTTAAGTTTCTTGCCCAATTAATCCAGTCAGATTTTGCACTGTGGTATGCCTATCAATCCCTCTCTTTTCGTCCTGCACAGAACAGCAGCTATTTGGATTCATAAAACTACACCAATTAGTCAGACGCTGGTTAAACAAAAAAAAAGAAAAAGAGATAAATAGCTCAATCTTCTTTGGTCAGGTTAGATATAAACTGCCTTGACTGAATGAGGACCCTAGGCTTCAAGCACAAACCCAAAAGGCCTGTGAAAAATGTCTTCATGATCACTTAATTATTGTATACCTTTTAATTATGGAGTAAGACGTTGATCTTGGTCATTTGGGGTAACATCTATGTAAAATATGTAGATATGACTTTAAATAAGCATAAAGATGTTGTGGACTTCACAGTCAGTACAGGTGAGTGGCAAAAACAGACTGAAAACAGCTGTCAGTGGGGTGTGAGGAATATTTGTTATTTAGCTAAAGAGTTTAAAGTTTTTTGTTATTGTTCTTGGATCATGTTTATATGGGCAGTTAGGATCTTCAGCTTATGTTGTAAACATGTTTGGAGCCTTAAGGTACTTTCATGTAGCGATGAATATAAACTACACTTTCTTTGTCCATTAGTTTTCACCGTGAAAACAAATCAAGAAATTACATTTCAACAAATAAGTCATAAAATACCTTTAAATAAGAGGCACAGAGGACAGCAGATGATGTTTTTTTATACTTGAAGCTGACATCAAACCCAGCAACCCAGCTGTTTTAACAGTGAACACATTTTAAACTAGAAGCACTCAAAGAGCGCAAACCTCCACCAGCGCCACAGTCCTCACCCATATTGGGATTTTGACCATAAATATTAGTTCTACCTTTATTTCATCTAAATATTTAGATTCCTTGTCCATGAAAACTGAATCAGCAATTGGATTTATAATGATATCTGTTTTAGTTCAGTAGTTACTCACGATCCGGATCAACACCAAAATCTAATCATTTGTTCCTTGTCCCAATCTGGACATTTCCTGAAAATTTCATTGAAATCCGTCTAGAACTTTTTGAGCTTTGTTGCTAACAGAGAAACAAACAAACAAATAAACAAACAGAAAAACAGATGCTGGCAATAACATAACCTCTTGGTGGAGGTAAAAATGTCATTCACAGATAGGTCAACACAACAGATTTTAATCACATAATAATCACTATTATGACTCTTATTTGACTGACTAGTTGATCCAATATTAACATTTTGTCATATATTTTATTAAATGAATGTACCAGACATGTTCACGTGTAACATGAACAAAATGAACATTAGGAAATGTCCGTTTAACTGAGGCTTAAATTTTCCTGTGACTCAAGCTTTTAAGTATTGTATTTCAAATATATCTCTGTGGCTCTCAAAATGTAGCTTTTTTGTGTCATTTTTAAGTATGTATCAGCTTAGATCCTACATTTCCTGTCAAAAACACCATCAAGATTTATTAGGCCAACTAAAAAATACTTTAACCAGCACTTCTCAGGTGGATTAAAGCATTTCCCTGTTACTTCACACTGATTTTAGTGGCCAGACCTTGCTATCTGCTGCTCAAGTGGTAGAACTGCTATTCTAGCACACATATTGTGACTTTAGTGCACTCTCTTGTCTAGATTAAATTGACTAGAGTGAATGCAGTACTTGCATTAGGGTAATTTCATGTTCCTTTCTGACAGAGAATGCCCAGTCTCATTATGGGTTTTAATATGATTTACTGCTACCGTTGCTTTCTGATCCTCACTGCCCCCCCCTGATTAATGTTTATCCAAGCACAGGATTGCTCCTAAAGATATCCTGAGGGTTAAAATTGTTGGCCTACTGTAAGCTAGAGCACTTTATTGCTCCTCTCTTCTGTGAGGCTTTTTTGTCTCCCCTGCCAGTATTTTTCTTGCCCTCTTACTTTGTGTTGCTTCAGGGTACCACTTAGAGCACTCTGTGACATGCTGTGCGTAGCTGTAAGCAGGTTTTTCCTGCAGCCTTTCCCATCTTGGTGTGTGTATGTGCAGCGGGTGTGTCTAAGTAAGCATGGTGCTCTGGGGCCTGAAGCTGGGCTGTAATTAAAGCTGTCCTCTTGGGTACTTGGTTGCATACAGATCTCCTACGGCAGGACCATGATTAGAAAATGTAATCTTAATGCTGCAGATTGAAACTATACATTTCTAAACAGGAAGCCTGGCGGCAATCTCTAAGGATCCTTTAGTGTGGAGGATCCTGCATTTTGATCATGAGGTAGCACTGCAGAGGGAGGTAAAGGATAAGTTAAAGTATCACCTTGACGATATTTTTCTTTTAAATCAAGTTTTTTACACATAAAAGCCGACTGGAGCAACAGGAGCCAAGGATGTGCATATGGTTGGGAAATATATGGAGTTGTTAAAGATATCTTTGAATGAAATCTAGGGCTAGACTCTTTTTTTATTGTTTTAATGAAAGACAGAATGAATGATCAGTTCAAATATTGTTTAAAGAAAGAACTATTAACTAAAACAATATGTTTGTGAGGCTAAAAGGGTATTTAACTCATTTAAAAAATGACATGGGGATGGGAGCCTTAAAGGGACAGGAGTTATATATGAACTAGGGCTGAAAGATATATCGTTATCACATCTACATCGAAATACGAACATGTAAGATACTTATATCGAAAAAGCAATGGTATAAACAATATAGATTTCCCCCCGTGCTCGCTCTGCATGTACAGTTCTGGAAGTCACAACAAATATCATTTTTACGATTGCCCTTAAACGCCCCGCTTGGTTTTCACCAAACCCGTATCGATATCGAGATATCTGGCATGAATATCAAGATATGAAATTATATCATTCAGCCCTAATACGAACCTGATTGAAGGTTTATGACCTCTTTTAATCTCTTAAGGATACAAGTGTTTACAGAGACAGGGAAAAAGCTCTCAGCTCTTTGGCTTATCCAAGAAGTAAAATTAGAGTACATAAATAAATAAATGCTATGCCACTGCAGTGAAGGCCACTGCCAGGGGCTGTAATCAAGCATGTTTTGTCATTATTATATTTGGTCATAGTTAGCTTTGTAAACTAAACCAATTTATTTATTTTTTTTTACTTTTTTTTTTATTTCAAACCCAATTGACGAATTGTTTTTTCATTTAAATTTTGAGTATTTGGATAGTGTTGGTTAAAAAAATAGCCTTGATCCTAACACCTGTATTGACTTGAATAAGAATAATAAAAATGAGCAGGCAAAGACACACATTCTGCTCACATTGCAAAGAAAGGTTTTCGGCAGTTGGAAAAGAAGCTAGAACTGAAAGGAAGCAAGCATTTTCATTCCATATTTCTTGAAGATTTTTTAAAGAAATGACTTAGTATGTGCCGTATTGCCTGCAGCCACTCAGCTTTAAATATCAGCACAGGATTTTTGGTCCATATGGCCCAGCCCTAACAGCACATGCATTTGTTTCAAAGTTTCTAATCATGAAAGGCAGCGAAGGAAAGAGGAGAAAGGAAAAAGATAATCCAGACAGTCTGCTGGCTGACTCTCTGGTGAGACTTTCACACTTTTTGTAGGCTGATAAAACACAGTGGAGATGGAGCGGGGAGAAGAGAGCAGAGAGCAGAGAGGAGGAAAGAGGAAATAAGATGAGATGAGCTGAGAGGGGGCCTTTTGAAGCAGCCAAACAACTCTCCCTGGGACATTTTTTTACTCTCTTTCTGTCTCTGTTTAATCAGCCCCTTGATGTTATTTTCTGTTCTTTCACTCTTTAGAAATCCTCTCTATGTTTGAAATATATTTACACTTCTCATGCTTTCATTATATTCTCCTGTCTCTTCATGTCAGAGCCCTCAGTTGTGTGTCATCTGCATACTGCCTCTGCTTTTCAAACTGCAGCATTGAATTTATTTTCCTTTATGTGTCCTGCCACAAAAAGTCATGTGTTAGTTTTCATGACTTTGGTATAAATGCAAAAGCAAACATTTGAAATGTTTAGCCGTGCTTTTTTTAAATTCTGAACTTCAGCTGCCCATCTAAAAACTTCCAAGTCAAACTCTTTTCTTTTCGCTTTGTCTTCTTCCCTCTCAGACAATCAAGCCATCAGACATCGCGACTGTTCGAACACTCGGTCGCCCCCCTCACCTCATCATGAGGATCATGGACTGCGTGCTGCTCCTCTTCCAGAGGCGTGTCAACATGGTGAAGATTGACCCAGAGAAGAACTGTAACACACCGTCCTGGCAGGAGTCTCTCAAACTGATGACAGCAGGGAACTTCCTCGGAAGTTTGCAGGTACAGATCACATTCCTGCAGCCAGGACTGATGCAAAGCTCAGATGCTGTACAAATCTTGCTCTTATTAGCCCTAAATCAAATGGTGAGGAGATATCCCAGGAAACCTACAATCATATTCACTGTATTAGATGTAAAAAATGGTGAGAAATGATTGTAAAGCATTGGAAATGGGCTCAAGCCATCTCCACAGATGATTAATGAACTTTGCTCATATAAACATAGTTGTAATTTAGTACAATATCTTTCACAATCCACTCCTTTTAATTATTAAACCATGATCAAATATTAGTGTTCATTCAACAAAATTAAAATTCAAAAGACAGAATATATGAACAGGTTTTTCACCAACCCTTAAAATGTCTTTTTTTTACGTCCCATATTAGTTTCATTTTTCATTTAGGGCTATGGTCTTACATGTTAGATAAAACTTCAGATGAGGAAAAGAGCCAAATACTTTGTCAATCTGAACCAGCCTAGTTGTGTTTTATCTTTTTTCATGGGTTTGCTTTTAAGGTGACAATGGAAACTTTATTTTGGAGGTTTTACATCAATGTATAATCTTGCTCTTACAAACTACAAACATTTGAGAAAAGATGAAGATTAGACTTTGAAGTTACAGGAAACTTGGCTTGAACTTAAAATTGAATGGAAAGAATGACAAGAGAGCGAGGGAGTGAAACAATGATCCAAGGTAAATTGCTGAAAATGCAACATCTATTCAGACTTGGGACATTGGGATTCAGAATGACTGAGTCCAACAGAAAACTAGAAGAGTGTAAACTGTTTGCAGTGCAAAAACAGTTGTAGTTATTTTCTTCTGTTGGTCTCAACAGGCCCCAAAAAGACTTAAATCTGACTTTGAAAACTGTGCAGCTATTCTGAAGGATTACACCCTCATGTTAGATTTGCAATGCTGCCAGTAGCTCCTATTATCAAGTGAGCTGTTAGTGTGTTTTTTATTTATTTGCACACAGTTAAAAGAGAAGTCAAAGAAACAGTGAACAAGATACACTTACATGTGCAGGTGGGGTAGAAACCCAACGTGGGCTTATTTACAAACCTCACTCACTCGTAAATATGAATAAAATTAGCAGAAAAATAGATGTGAAATCCAAATAGTCAAAGAAAATCAGATAACATGGCCTACATTTTACCAAAATGAGAGACTACACCAACACAGACACAGAACAGAACAAAAGAAAGTCGTACGTAACAGTATTTTGTGAAGAAAAAGAATTACATTTGATCATTACCCAAAAAATCCTGAACAAAAGGTCTTTGATCTAAACACATTATTTAGCCTTAATCTATATCTGGACAGGGACAGAGACTGTCAGCAAATAAAAATACTTGTTCCATAGTTGGATGTTGTGGTATTTTATTGAGCACAGACCACGAGATGTATGATCCACTAGATGTCGGTACAGGTTATTGCTTTGTCTTGTTGAATCATGTCATATAGTGCCTAAAATTCTAATCATCATCAGTGAGTGGCAGTCCCTCTTGAGATCTGTGAGAGTGAGTGTTTGAGTGTTAGCTCCTACCCTCCAGAAGCACTACCGTAGCATCAGATGCTCCACCACCAGGCTGCTGAACAGCTTCATGCCTCAAGCTGTCAGGCTGCTAAATACAGCAGTGTCCTAAATCTCTTTGCCGATCTTGCTTGCACTATTTTTTACCTGTTGCATTTTATCAATTTATCCTTTTATCCAGAGCATTGTGCTTTGGCATTTCAGTTTACAGTACTTATTTTAATTTAAAGATGGATGAATGAATGGGTGAATGTGCGTGTAATGTGATCCTGGAGAAACACCATTTCGTTTTGTTGTTACCTTGGTAAAAACAGAATGACAATAAGTCTAAACTGAATTGATTTGATTTGATTTGATTTGATTTAATAATAAGAATATGGGGGTTACTTCAGACTTAATTTCTGCATGAGCTGTTGTTGTGGTACATACATGCTACTTCCACTGTTGCTCAAAGAATAACTTGTTCTAGAGCAGTGGAAGTGGTAGGGAAACTTTATTTCCTCATTTTATGTTACATGCATATCCGCCTGTGTACATGTGCATTGACCTTGCCTTCCCTTTTACTGAACTGTCTTCACACTGACACATTTCCCCTCTTAATACACAAAGGGCCTGATCTACTAAGATCCAAATTAACGGGTGCTAAATTGTGTGTGCAACCTAAAAGGTAACAGGTGCTATTAGTGGGTGTGTTACGTGTGATCTTCTATGAGTGTGCAGTTTATAACAGGCGCAAAATTGGTGCAGACCTCTCTCTTTGAAGGAGGATTTAGCATATGCGACCTGCTGTCAAGGACAGTTTGAGAAAGCAGAGTGACTACAAATGAGAAAAAGAAGTTGAAGCCATTGAGTTGCATATCATATTGATGGACAAGGTCGACACTTTTCCCTCATGCCATATTTCTATCCGTCCTTATTAAATTTCCATGTCTGATTCCAGTTAAACATAGTCTGTGACAGCATTCACGTAGCTGCACAGCTTCATCACAGTTTTACTGTTACACACACACAGACCACACGGGTACTCCTGACTTTTACACACTGACAGCATCACACTCTCCACGCACTGTCAGCCTGTCAGCCTGAGTGACAAACAGTGTGATTATAGCTATGAAGGTTTTCTTTTTTACACAGATTAAATGACCTCCTCTGCAATAAATTAAGAGCAAAACACAGAGAGGGTTTACGTCTGCATTTGTATGACGGCACATCAAATTGTACCTCTTTTTCCAGTCCATTATAATTGACAGACAGCCTCCAAGTCTTTCTGTTTTTCATCCAAAATATCCAGTCAGTACTCGAAAATATTCCATTAATGCGACCCCTGTTTCTTGCCACAGTGACCACAGACCTCGGTGCATAATGCTGTGCCTTATTTGCAACTGCTTTCCAAACATACTAAATTTAAATGCAACAACGCTGTGTAAAATTAGTAACAGGTTAGATAAATCACACTGCGGGTTCTAATGATTACATTTGCATCGCCTTTTCCCAGTGTTTTGTGTGTTCTGAAATGGAGATGCGCATGCTATTTTGCTAATTTGACAGATGCAATCCTCGGTGCACCCTGATAGTAGATCAGCTTTGTGTGCACTATGAAGTTTTCATGTGCTTTTATACACGCAAACCTTTAGTAGATCAGTCCAAAGTCTGTGTAAGGGCAACAGAGTCAGGTCAGTGTGTGTTTTGATCTCACAGATATTTGCCAATCTTTCTAATCTGTCCTAAAAAAAGCAGAAACACACTAGGCCATGAACCTTAGACTTTAGACCAAGTATGAGGAAGTTTCCTGCTGCTACAGAATAGCCTCTTGGTCCGACAAAGGAAAAAAGCAAGCAAGCATACAAGCTAACTCACACCTCGAGTGTGAATCAAAAATGAGGAGAGACACGTTGATTTTCTATCTAAACAGTCAGGATCTCAGTGTATATAACATACTAGTGCAATGAGTAAATTAGGGTTGATACCGGCATTTCAATCCAAAACTCTTTGTAGAGTTCATAAAATAGGGTCCCGAAGGAAGTGAACAATGTGCATGTCAAAAATATGTGCTTTCTCTCCATTCATTAAAAATAAGTTTCATTATAAATGTGTTTTTTGTTAATAGGTATACTATGAAAACATTGAAAATTAATTGAAGTCCTGGTTGTGAGTGGATATGAAAAGATAAAATCATTACCTATCTTAACAAGCATGAAGCAGACAAAGGCCAAAGGAATTGCTTAACATTGCATCAACTTTTAAGAATAAGAGAAGAGAACATTTATGAAAAAATGAACATTGTTCCATCAGTTTGTCTTTCACGTCATCTTTTCTGTCGTTTTCTATCATTCTCGCTTCATCTTCCTTGTGACCACCGCCTCTGCAGACCTCTGTCTTACCTAGTGCTCATATGATAGATGAGCAAGGTAACAAAACAAACAGCTTCTTTTTTCTTCACCCACTCTTGCACTCTCTTGCACCTGTTATTCTCCACTGTTTTGTGTTTTGTTTTTTCACTTCTGCATCCACAGCTGCTCTGTCTCATCTTATTCATTGTTTCTGCCTTCCTCCCCCCTGTCCTTCTTCTTTCATTTCCTCAGCCAATTTTCAATACCTGCTCCGTTTTCTATCTTTGTTTTCTTCTTATCATCACAGGGACATCTGTGTTTTGGCTTTTTCTCTTATTTCATGTACAGTAGTTTGACATTTTTGCTTTTCAAACAATAGAGGCGCAGGTCTTTTTTCACAATAAAATGCTCTAAACGATGGTTTCATTTGAACACTGACTGAAAAAAGTTTTGTTCTGCTTTTCTTTCATATCATCTTTCCCCAATCTTTCTTTCCTTCCACCGCCCTCCACCTCTTTTTCTCCTTTGCAGCAATTCCCAAAAGACAGCATTAATGAGGAGATGGTGGAGCTGCTGCAGCCGTATTTTGACATGTCTGACTACAACATTGAGACAGCCAAGAGGGTTTGTGGCAATGTGGCTGGCCTTGCATCCTGGACAAAAGCTATGGCCTCTTTCTTCTCGATCAACAAGGAGGTTTTACCGTTGAAGGTAACATTAAGTGTCATGCTTACTTTATCACCTTGGTCAACTTGAAAGATGAAACTGTGGTGTTTGTCGATAGGCCCAAGGAGAGTCCTTGTGATCAAACAGGCTTATTCACAAGCAGACATACACAAGCCTCTTGAATTTCCCTGCTCATACGCAAAGTTTGAGATGTACTTTGCACGTGCATGTACAACCAATGTGCACACACACAAGAGTTGAACCCACACTTGTTGTGTGGGGTTCACTGCCAAACAATTCCCGATGTGATGAACAGCAAACACTTACATTTGAGAAAAGTGATTGTTTTTATGTAGAAAGCTGCAGGCCAAAGAAACAGCTCAGACTGTCTCTGATATGAAAAAGATTTATTCATATTCCCACACTTCAGGAGCTACAATTTGCTGATCGGTGCAGGCAATACAAGGGCTCCAAACATTTCAAACAGACTCAAGAGAGATTGATGCTTTGTATCCTGGGCTTTACCAAGCGGTTCATTTTGAATCCCAAGGCCTATTTAAAATCCATCTGAGTAAAAACAAAGCATGAATCCTTCCTCATTTTTATTAATAAAGGTAACATATCTCTGTCTGCAATTTTCTGGGAGAATCAACATCAAATACACTCATGGAAAGCCTCCCATCCCCAAGCTTGCAAGAACAAGTTGGCCATCTCAGTTGCAAACTTAAAGTTTTAGTAAGTTATTTTCAGTTTTTTTTATTTAAATACAAATAGATTTAATTAAATCATACTATACCAACATTCATACTTACAGTTAAGATGAAAACAGTACTACATTTTACTATACTTTACTATAATATATATAAATATTTCTCTGATATATGATATTTACGGGTCATTTTTTAAGTTTACATATATACATTAAAGGAAAAGTTCGGTTTCCACAGCTTTCACATTGTTTATAGAATGAAGTAGAACAATATACTCACCCAGAAGGCTTTCCTGATCCAAACAGTGCTTCGGGAGATATTTAGATCCAAAATCGAGCAGCGGACATCCGTATAATGGTAGCACATAGGGCATACAGCGCCGCTCCTAAAACTGCATTAATCGTCCAAAAACTCATTAGTTTCACCAATATTTCATCATGGTCCGCTCGGGCTACTCCTCCATTACAGTCTGTGTCGCCCCAGACATGTTTTTGTAACTGTGCCGACCTCTGAACTGAAGAAGAAGAGCGCTTGCCTCTGCGCAGTACTCTCCGGAGCGCTGCCTCCGCGTCCTCCTTTCGATGAGCTCCTCATCTGTATACTCTGACTCGAAACTGTAAGGACACCCATCATATTCAAAGTTCTCCTCCACAACATCTTCATCTGATAGATATTGTCCATTTTGCACAAAACTGGAAGAAGAAAGTCGTTGTGTAGCCGGCTGTCTTCCCCTGAAACAATGAGCCGCACTGCGCATGTGCGGAAGCAAGCGTTCTTCTTCTTCAGTTCAGAGGTCAGTACAGTCACACAACATGTCTGGAGCGACACAGACTGTAATGGAGGAGTAGCCCGAACGGACCATGATGAAATATTGGTGAAACTAATGAGTTTTTGGACGATTAATGCAGTTTTAGGAGAGGCGCTGTATGCCCTATGTGCTACCATTATACGGATGTCCGCCGCTCAATTTTGGATCTAAATATCTCCCGAAGCTCTGTTTGGATCAGGAAAGCCTTCTGGGTGATTATATTGTTCTACTTCATTCTATAAACAATGTGAAAGCTTTAGAAACCGAACTTATCCTTTAACTGATGCATGTACTGCAAATTTTAAATTCGGCTGTTTTTTTGTGTGTGTTTGTGTAATATTACAGAAGTTGTGCTGTTTTAGAGAACTGAAAATTAAGAAGCCTGTGTTGCAGCTCCACACCAAGGTTAATACTAGCTGATAATTTTGTACATGTAAGCCCTCCATGCTAGTCATGTAACTGATGTTGTCATTTGACCAAAAAGACATATTCTTGGCTTTCTTTGGTATACATCAGATCAGTGGTTCTGAAGTGTTGAGTATAGATCTAAAAGTCAATGATTATGAAAAAAAACAACTGTCATTGCAAAAGAGAGAAAGACAAATGTATAACACAAAATATAGCTCATTATTTTGAGACAATAAGGCTGGTTTTCCAAAATTGATGAGTTAATATCTTGCCATCTCTAGAGAACAACCGAAGCTTGAATGCCATTTTATGCATGTGACTTCCCAAGGCTTTTGTAGTGATGAGCTTTTTTTCAACTTTTTTTTATAATCAATCTAATTGTTTTAATCATAAACTCTGTAGTGTCAGTGGACCATTTCACTCAACAAACTGAGGTCTCTCTAATATCAGAATAACTGTCCTCTCAGATTGAAGGACTTGTGAAACTTCTCTATTATTCAACAAGACAATGGAAAGAAAACAGAATTATATCTACAGGAGGGCTGTGTTTATATTTTACGGACTAGTGTATCTTTGCTTTCCCAGTCAAGCTGCACAAATTCATTGGCAGCACATTAGTCTTTCAGTCTGTGTTTATTCCTTTTGTCATCGGTCATTAATTCTACATGCATTGCAGAAGAACTGGAATCTCTGTTCACAAATAACTTGATAAGAGAGGGCATTGAATTCACAAAATGCAAACTTAGAACTGCTTGCTTAAGCTAGGTACATCATGCACATGTCCTGAAGCCTTTAGCTTTAGTTGTTTTTCTACGTGCTAGTGCTATTTGAAGGTATGTTTTAATGACTGTCAATGGTTAAAAGGCTTAAATTGCAATGTGCCTTGTATTTGTTTTTTACTCTAAGCTTTGCCCATATGAAGCCTGTTGTTAGGTTATTCCTTTGAACACAATGTTCTGTCTCTCCTATGATACAAAGCACAATTTTTCTACTTCTTGGTCCTTTGCCTCTTCTAACTTTCTCTATTAGTCTGCACCCTTATGTCCTCTCAACCCATTTTTCCTTTTTAAAAGCCACCCATCTCTCTCTTCTCCTACCTTTCTGGATCCACTCCTTACCTCTCATACTACCATCCTCACTTTTCACTCAGTCATTTTCTTTATCTCGCACACTTACTCTGTTTTGTTCTGCAAACTCTACAAGAACTCCCTGCCCCTCTCCTTTGATCCTAACCTTTTTGCTTTTGCTAGGAACACAGCTAGGCAAATTGATTTTTTGATTTCCAGCTCAGTGGTGGCTTGCCTGTAAGCCTGCCAACAAGGCCGCAAGCCAGGTACAGCCGAGGAGACACGCAGGCAGACAGACGGACGGGGTGGTTCCTCTCAGGTGTCAATAAATATTAAATGAGTGCTTCAGACGTTCTCCTCCCCAGGCCACCCACATATCGTCATGCTTAAATTTACTCATTATGTTTTTCCTAATCTTTGTCCCGTAACCACTTGTTTTGCTTTCTTCTTGGTCTCGACTCCACTCCACTTTCTTCTTTTTTCCCCTCCTCCTGAGGCACCCTTTTCTTCCTCTCTTGGCCTTCTCATGAACTCCCCTTCATTGTTTATTTTAAGTTACTCTCTATCCCCCTTAAGTTCTCTTATAAACCTACTTTCGTGCATCTCCATTTTCACTCTAGCAGCATTAAATCCCTGCTGGTGCACAAAGACGCGTTTTTACATGTCTAAGACTTAATTAAAAGCAAGATTACGTTCCTACTTATCTTCTTTTATTCATTTTAGTTAAGGCTCACTGACAAAATAAGGTCAAACCATTGTCCATACCATTTTGTTCTTAAGGGTGAGATATCATGCAACACCATGGCTGTGTCCGAAATGGCATACTAACGTACTACATACTACATACCGAATGTGCATATACTGTATACTACATACTATTGGTATGATTAGAATGCCAACTGTTCGCACTGTAGTATACTACTAAGTTTCCCATGATGCATTTCAAACCTCCGACGACAAAAATCAGAAGCACACCAGGCTATCAGGTATCTCTGTTTATTCACCACATTTGAAAGTTCAGAGAGCATTTTAGGCAAGAAAGTCACCATGTAGAATACCAAAATGTGGTCATTTGAGCCATAAAACACACGGATACAAATTTCATTTTGGCATTTCGGACATTCCGTTATGCGCGCCGTTATGCTAACGAAGAAACTTCCGGTCGGCTCCAAAACAAGAGCCCATTTACAAAAGCGTTAATGAACTAAAAGGAGGTAATAAAAGATGCGTTTATTTTGAAAACATGAAGTTTGCTAGTGGCTGATTATTAGCTGAATGCCGGGTGGTTTGGTCGGTCTTAATGCATGGCGCAATGCATTATGGGGCTCGCAATGCATTATGGGGTGTTTTGAGTGTGACTAGTATGCCCACCTTGCATACTTAAATTTTTTCCGATATATTATACATCCGGGTATTTCTCGCACACTCAATCTTTTCATACTATCTAATGTGAACGCACTACATACTCATTTTGACGTCACACTTAGTATGAGTAGTACGTTAGAATGCCATTTCGGACACAGCCTATCTTTTTTAAGCAATATTGCACATACCTTTGAGAAATCCAAGTTTAAACTGACTCACAAAACTTGAAATGAGCCAAACCAGTCCTCTCAAGTGGTCTAAAGATATTTGAAGCCATGAAATCTGATACTTTGTTCAGTCTACTCTCTTTTTGACATCATTATGACTATACCTTGTGTGTGGTAATTAATGGAGTTACAATTACATTATGATTTTAGCTTCCTGCAGTCATAAAAGCGAATGATTATCAGCAGAATTCTGCAGTGCTACACGCTATGTTGTGCTTGTCATGTCACGTGTGACAAATGTTGTGCTTTATGATCAGTGGACAACTATTCACTGTGTAATAATATTGACTCAGAAAAAGTTATTCACATTAACAGGATTTAATTTACTTTGAATCTACCTTAGGGCACCACCCACAAACAGAATTAATAGTAAAATTATTAAGTCAGACTCGTAAAGGTTACTGACTATCACTTTGGAACCATGACTTATAATCTATTTAATAAAAATTACCAAAGTCACCCAATCAATTGTCAGTCAAAGTTGTAAGATTTGGATTTCTGCAGATAGAGGTTGGCAAGATTCACTCTTATGCAACATTAACAGACCAGCAACTGACTTTGCGTTCAAAGATGATTGACCAACTGTGGTTCAGGCTTCTGCAGGGACATATTCCTTTAAGAGCGCATGCATCCCAAGTTCCCAACACAAATGAAGCACACCCTCCATTCTGTACCAGGAACCAAGGAACCAGGAAGTGCTGCATGTTAACTCACTTCTGTGTTGTTGGACTCATTCCTGCCCCACATAGTACATCCCAGCTGGGCAAGACTGCTGGAATTCATTTCAAAGTAAAAGCCTGCTCTGTTTTATTCAGTTATGGGGCTTACAACATTGTCATGCAACATTTCTATTTTTTTTTGTTTCACAGGGGATAGTTTAGGAATTTGTGTGTATTTTAAGGTTACAGGGCTCTTACGCAATCACATTGGCATTTGTAAATTCATTTTCTTTGAAAAATCAGATAATTGTTATGAACCTCAGAGCTCCTTCCAGCCTCTCGCTCTCTCCTCTCTGCATGCAGTCTTTTGTGCTGATCAATCTGTTTTGCACGTTTATGTAAAAAGACTGCCTGTGAAGTGGGGGGTGATAAATATGGCAATTTGAGTAACTATATTTTGTTGAGCACACAGCCTTTCTTGTGATATTTTTTTAAACAATATTCTGAACAGTTTGTAGGACAAGACAAATCTCACATCTGTGGCTGCCTCTCAGGATTGTTTCATCGAATCATTTTGACATTTACGCAGAGGTGCTGTTGTTGTCAAATCATAAAGTAGCACTGTTTAATAATAGTGATATAATTATTGATCTGTATATAACATTATTATTTTTGTCAGAATCAAGATATCTCATAAAATCTGTGCCTTACCTGGTGTCATGTAAGCACACAGCTGTACTCTTGCCAGTGCATATTCTGAAACAAAGGGTTGGGAAGGAGCTCATTTGCAAAGAGAGATTAACTTAAAAAAAAAAGCCCAGAGAAAGGCTGTTTAGGTTAAATATCTCCTTTGATGATTGACATTGGATTTAGACAAAAACACTACATTTTATGTAGACCACAGGAGGTTGAAAAAGGCATGATATGTTACCCTTAATGTGACCAAACATAAAGTGTTCCATTATCCTCTAAATACAAAAAACTATTTAAATTCACCCCCTATTTTCTTTCTCTTCTGTCACTTGCCTCATACATCTCTGTGGCTTCTCTCTGTCCATCTGTCTTTCTAAGCCCCCTCACAAAAGAACTGACCATGACCCCTGTGGGCTTGTTATGGCCTGTCAAGGCTTCATAGATCTTCCCATCCTTCTCTTTTTCTCTTTTCTGTTATTCAGGCAAACTTGGCAGTACAGCAGAATCGTCTGGCCATAGCTAACGTGGACCTTCAGAAGGCTCAGGCTGAACTGGATGCCAAGCAGGCAGAGCTGGATGTAGTGCAAGGGGAGTATGAGAAGGCCATGATGGAAAAACAGGTCAGTAACTTTGATTACTTTTCACCAGACAAACTCATGATTCATCTTGCTTTAAATATGTGTCCAAATGATGTTGGATACAGAGGTAGAGCATATAGTTGACATCAAATGTGTGATAATTTCTTCATCCTTGAGCTTTATCATTTACCTTTTATTCTAAAAACATACCAAATGATTGTTTCATTTTTTTAATGCACGATTTCTGTTCAATTTGCATGAGACAGCTCTTTGCTCTGGGAAATTATTAAATGATTCTTGCAAGACATATTTTGGGCTTTCAAGCCATTTTTCCTGATAGGACAGTGGTTGAAGACTGAGAGAGGCTAAGAGTCTGAGGAAAGATTTGGAAGGAAGTAGTCACAGGCCTGATTTGAACTGCTCGGCCTGCTCCAAGCCCAACAGCCTATGATGCTTGCAGACATATTGAAGCTACCAGCTCCTTGGGCATTTAAGATTGGTTAAAGAAGTTGATAACCCAGCTCAGTATTACTTCCTTCAGCAGAAATGTTAACCTTTGTGTTTGTAATTCTGTCCATAATATTTACAGACTGAAACATGAGTCAATATTAAAAGAACACGAGAATTCAAATAATTATCCCTTTTTATATGTAAAGTATTTTTACCCAACTGGTAGTAGTTTTTTTTATCATTTTTTTCTACTTAAAGCATGAGATCTATCTTTTAACACAGCATTCATTACTGTGGATTTTTTTTCTTTAAACCTTCGTTTACAACCCATAAACATATGTTTATAGGTTGTAAAATGCCATGTGGCCAAGATAAGTGCCAAAATACGATTGACCTTGGAAAAAACAAAGGATTTGCCAGAATTTCTATCTGCCACATTACTCCTTCTACAAAAGTTCAAGCAGTTGGTCCTGTTGCTTTTAAGAAAATGGTCAGACCTATCAGTGTCCTTCCTTGAGGGAGTAATTGGAGGCTGCTACAGGCATGATGTAGTTTTGCCAAAAGTAGGGATGGGAATCGATAAGATTTCATTCAAACAAACACCATGATCCATTCAGCTTATCAGTCCTAACATTTTTGATTCCGTTATCAATTCCTGTGCTTTGTCTTTGTGGACAAAAGTTGGTCTTGATGTCAGATGTATGTCACGCCTGATATACAATCCAGTGCTGCATTTAGTTTAATGTCTCTTTAAGTTAATGGTGTTTCCACTAAAAAACGTCATCTTTTTGTCAAAAATCGAGATAAAATTTGGACAAATTTTTCAATTTTTCTGCCATGATTACAGTTTTGTCTTCTTGGTTATACTTTCTGCTTACTTTGTCTAATGACAGACCTCCTCATGCCCAGAACAAAGTGGGGGGCATGAAAAGGCATTTGTTAAGCAAATAGACTAATAATATGATCCTTTAGGGAGCTGTTGTCCAATCCCAACCGAAATTGGTTTTTCGATTCTCATTGCTAGCTATAAACGAGATGCAATTTGTCAATCTTCAATCAATCTTTATTTGTATAACACCAATTCATAACAAGTGTCATCTCAAGACACTTAATAATAGAGCATAAAGCTCTTCATTTTATGGATACACATATATGCATAGATACATATATACTAGGGGTGAAACGAAATTTCGTGCCACGAAATTTCGCGAAATAAAAAATGACAAAATAAAATTCAGAGACGCTCGAAATAAAAGGACGAAATAAACCCCCCTCGCCTCCCGTAGCAAAGCACAGGCTGCAATACGGAGGAGGACGCTCCTTCGTCAATAAATCAGTTGTGTGGACCTATTTTGGCTTCTCATGTAAAAGACGAGAGAACAGTGAGAAGATTGCGGACAAAACAACAACCGTGTGCAAAATATACCGCTACAGTTCGCCGTACACGGCGGCGAGTACAACTAGAACTGAACTGCAGACAGGCAGCGGCTGTATTGTGACGTCCATCGGACGTTAAATAAGGTGACTCCGACTCGCGAATACCTGCTTTTAATTAACAGTCACGGTGGGCAGTGCCCACGCCAACTACAATTTTAATTCACGAACAAAACAATGAGTAGTAATCTCTTAACCTCCTGCAAAGAGCTCTCTCCCTCCTTGCTAACACACACTAACTCTCTCCTCTGAACTCTGACCCGCTCGACCCGCCTACCTGGCCTCTTCACTGACCGTCAATTTATAGGAAACATTAAAATCCACATTGATCACATAACAAACAGTAGAACTGCTCCACTATGTCTGTGTAAGTCTGCATAAAAAAGCTATTTGATTTTTGCATCTACTGTTGAGTTGACAGAATTTGATCATACTTGAAGATCAGAAGTATATACACTGTTATAGGCTAAATATTATAGTTCACAGTTCAGACATTTATAGGTCTAAACTGCAGCTCTGAGGACTGCTATTTGTTTTCCTTTTCATTCAAGAATGTACTTATCCTGATTGTTACAACAAAGCACTTTTTATTGAGATTTGATGTTTGTATTTGCACTGTAGTCTAAATAAGGGGAAAAACTTAAATTTTGTTTTTTTTTCAAAGAACATTTATTTTGCACTGATGCAGCAATATTTTTTTGTATGTTTGCATTAAGAAGAAATTAAAGACAATGTGATTTTTACACAACTTCCTACCATTGGAGATTTTGCTTAACAAGTGTCATCTCAAGATTAATAATAGAGTGCTCTTTCATTTTATGGATTGACACATATCTAATACATATATACATATAAAAATAAACATATACATATATATACAAATACATCCAACACCCAACATGAATCCATATAGCCAATCATGAATCCCTCCATCGTGGTGGCAAGAAAAAACCTTTCCTACATATATAGATGTGGACAAAATTGTTGGTACCCTTCTGTTAAAGAAAGAAAAACCAACAATAGTCACTGCCATAACCTGAAACTAAACCCCACCAATGTGAGGAATATCCCCTTTCTCCTCTGTACAGGTGATTTGCTGTCAGACAGCTTAAAAATGCATCTGTCCTGTTTGTCACTTGTGACCCCCCCAGCCCTGTCAAGGTGACACTCCCTAAGCCAAGTGTTTGTCCAGCCCACACCTCCACGAATGTAAAAACATCAGATCTTGATATATATGTGCGGCCATAGTTCATGTAAAGTTAAAACCACATCCACTTCAGGGAACTAATCCGATGAAGTTATGAACTTTCACTCTCAATCTCAAGGGACTTAGTACACAAGGATTTTTAAAAACATTCAGAGGACATCTTGCACCACTGTTAACTTGTTGAGGGGACGTATTAAAGGACCTTTGAATCTGTAGCTTAGGACCTGTGGCTCCTTAACCCAATCCCTCTCTCTGTTTTCCTACTCTATCAAATATCCTATTTAGTTTAAGGCAAATGTTGAGTTCATAAAATAGATTGACAGAGCCGTTCAATGAAGTCTACTACCTGTCATGATCTGCAACAGGTTGCGACTGCAACCAAAACCAGGGAAACACAGTTAATCACGGTTACATCTTTCGACTGTCTGCTCCCTGTTTTATTCAACAGTACTGACTGTTCTGTCCAAAATAACAGTGTTTAAATGGAACAACATGTTCACCAACACGCACTGATTAAGAAATCTGTCCGGCCTGAGTTGACTCTTTTTACAATTTTGTGATTAAGATACGGAGGTTGTCATCTCCAGAGGCCAAAAAGCGAGATGGAAAGGGTTTGACGATGGAGTGTGTTAAGCTCATGCAATCACTGTTGACTTTGATGTGCTCCTTAATTAAGAGAATGCCTTTAGCAGAAAGCCTTTATTGATGACTCACACATTATTGCTTCTGGGCAAATAGCTCATTATTGCCTATGAGCAGCTGACTTTAACCTTTTAATCTAATTTCAACAGGTAGAAAAGGTGAATGTCTCCAGGGCCAGTTCTATGTACAGGCCAACATGCAATGGGTGAACTGCAGGCACCTTTACTGACACACAAGAGGAAAAATCTGACTTAATAAGACCATAAATTGGCCTGGTCGAGCTGTTTTTTCTTTAATTTGAATATATTTTGTTCTTAAATTAGTTTGCTGAAGTAGGACTACTAAGAACCATGAAACACAGAGGGCATTTTAAATTAAACAAAAAAAAATCCAAACAATCTCTACTTACAAGCGCACGTCAGACAGGAGTGAAGGAATACCTCCGGAACTTGATTTGTCAAAGGAATTGGAGGAACAATAGTCTATAGACAGAAAGACAACAGACAGTTGAGCCAAACAGGCGCCCACTGACCTTTTTGTCTGTCTGCCCTCCCCACTCATCAGACGCTGCTGGAGGACGCAGAGCGTTGCAGACACAAGATGCAGACAGCGTCAAGTCTCATCAGTGGCCTCGCTGGTGAAAAGGAAAGATGGACACAGCAGAGCAAAGAGTTTGCAGCCCAAACCAAACGACTTGTTGGTTGGTATCACTACAGGCCTTAAAATTCAGATTTAGGGAATTAGACCTGAGATTTGTGAAATTTTATTGGTTTAAGATCTGATTTGGGATATTGATTTTACCAATTTCAGCAATGATCCTTTTAGAAAGCACAATGACATATTTTTTAGATTAACATAGCTATCATATAGTTACTGCTCTTATTACAACCTACTTGTTTCCTTGATCCAGGTGATGTTCTTCTGGCCACAGCGTTCCTCTCCTATTCAGGACCCTTCAATCAGGAGTTTCGTAATCTTCTTCTTAGTGACTGGCAACGAGAGTTAAAGCAGCGTCTCATCCCATTTGGGAATAACCTCAACCTGATTGAGCTGCTCATTGATGCACCCACTGTTAGTGAGTGGAACCTGCAGGTCAGTAAACTACAATGATCAGTGGTAAATGATCATTTTTGTGCTTTTTTTTTAGTACATCATTTGAGAAAATGTGGTGTTTATTTTGTTACGGGTGGCAGATACCTCCTAAATATGACATGATTGTTTTTGTGAATAAATGAAAGGCATGTCATTAAATCTACCTTTATATCCTCAATACTTTTTCACAGATAGGTCAACATTTCATATTTTGACATTAGTTTTTTTTAATATTTGTGTTACTCATTTAGATTTTCTGTCATAATACAGCTCTTTAGGAAAGATTTTTTTGTTTTCTGCTTTGAGTCAAATCTTGTGAACATAGATAATCAAATGAGGCATAATGCCGCTAACAAACCCTGAAATCACTTTAAATAGATGCATTGCTTTAACAAATAATACTTCTTTGACTTCTTTCTTACAGGGACTTCCTAATGATGACCTTTCCATTCAGAACGGCATCATTGTCACAAAGGCAGCCCGCTTCCCTCTTCTTATTGACCCCCAAACACAGGGGAAAATCTGGATCAAGAACAAAGAGGCCAGAAACGAGCTACAGGTCCTTTTTTCTTTAAAATTTGCTTCAAAATGTAGCAGCTGTAGGCTGCCAACCGTCATTACTGTTTCAAACAGTGCCTGTTTGGTTAGGCCCTATCTTAACAAGATGCCCACTCAACTAAACTAAAAGGAGCGAGTCACTGAAAACCAGCATGAATTTGATAGTAGAATCTCCTCATGAATCCGTCTGGACCCCCCTCTTGATTTCCTCCAAAATGACGCCCCAGCTCACATGCACGAGCACCACTGATTTGCAACCATATGTCTGATATAGAACCACCGACTCAAAACAAGTCCTCAGTGCATCGTTTTTGTTTTGCACTACGCCAAGTCATGTCTGACTCAGTGGTAAGAAAACACCATATATATTTATTTTATCTATAAATGTATTGTTAAACAAGTTACAACATTAGACAGTATTGCCTAAGTCAATATAGTTAATGATGGGCTACAATATCATTAAACCAGCCACCATTTTTAAACTATGTGTTTGGACTTCCTTGCCTTACTTCCTCTCCACTATAACAAAATCTAAAAACACAACTGCCCACCGCATCTCCTATTCAGTTCCACCAGTACTGTCAGCAGCACTAGCATGGGGGAATGAAAGAAGGGAGTAGCCATACCCAAGATGAGGATGCTGGGTGGTAAAATAAAAAGAAGTCAATCAGTGATTGGTGGTCACACATAAGCAGCAGATTTATGCTTTTTCGCTGATAATGTAAAACAGGTCTCAGAAAAGCTTTTATATGATGACTCTTTTCCATATTTAATGTAAGGGCCACAAAGTGCAGTATGATGACTATGTAAATTGGGCCCAAACCTCAAGCTTTGGTTGCCTTCAGCATTAAAACATCCCACTTTAAGCTTCTTTACACTGTTCACACACCACCATTCAGCTAAATAATATAAAGGTATGCATTTTGCTCCATATCACCCAGCCCTAGCTTATTGTATGGCAAAGCCCCTACAGTGTGTTGTCAGAATTGTATTTTTAAAAATCTTGCCTGTCTTGAAATATAGACGAGATGCTTAGCTTGAGCGTCGTGCTCTTTGCCCCAAATCTTTTCATAAACAACATGCTGTAACGCTCTGCACAAGACCAGCTGGGGTTCAGTGGCCCTATTAGTGATAATGTTTGAGCCAAGTGAATGCATTCTTCACTTCTGTTACGAGGGTCCTGGGAAAGTATTTCATTGTGCGGTTGGTTTAACACGCATAAATTACCTCATCAGAACAACCAAATATATTTTTGTAATATTTCTAAAAATGGCTTGTCTTGAAAAATGATGTGTCACTCATGAGACGTCATTTTTGCAGGTAGAGTTTGGCCATTGTGCCCCAGGAAGAGTAAGGGATAATTCTTGTAAAATGTATACCATTCATTTATTTGACTCAATCAAAACATTTTTATTTTTATCATATCCTGTAAGTTTGCAACTAGGTATGTTGGAAAAAAAATATTTATGCCAAAGAAAGCTAAATGCGTGATTTATTTCTGTATTACATAAAACAATTCACCTGTTCTGTGTTTTAAGTGTTTGCCTCTCTCTCTCTCTCTCTCTCTCCACGTATAGATATACATATAGTGTATATACACTGTATATGAACTAAAGTGGTCCTATGATATCATTTCAGATTACTTCTCTAAACCATAAGTACTTCAAAAACCACCTGGAGGACAGTTTGTCTCTTGGACGCCCCCTTTTGATCGAGGATGTTGGGGAGGAACTGGACCCTGCGCTCGATAACATCCTGGAAAAGAATTTTATAAAAACTGGCTCCACCTACAAGGTAACATTGCAGACATATGGACCTGTGTCCACAGCCACAGTTTTTTTTCTCATAATGTCCACTTCAAGTTAAAAGTCTATGTGGCCAATTTTAAGCCTTCAGCATCCTGAATGTCAGCTTCTTTTTGTTGCTGTGCTCTCAAAATGGCTTAATTCTAGAAACAGCACTGAACTAGTAAGTGCTTTGTCAACCATAGGGTTAGAATATAACCATTTTCACATATGTTAGCATGTTATCTTAACTGAGCAACTTTTTGTGGACTTAATTTTTGTACAGTTTGGATGACATCTGAGTATTGATTTAAAAAAGAGAAGAAGTTAAAGCTCAAGTAGTTAAAAGTTTTCATCAGCTAGTTTTGTCACAATAATAAAATTTAAAGGGACTGTGAGGAGTTTCTACGTAATTTCAAAAAAGTCTCACTTTTAGATATATGCCTGATCGAAATACACACTTTAAGATGAGTTTTATAGCATCAGAATAGGTTATCTATAAATGCTATTCATTAGCCTTCCGGTCGGGTCGGGCAGGACTTTGCTGGCCTGGATACTCAACTTCGGGATCAAGACAATTAAAACCATAGCAAATTTATATTATTGGGACACGTCTTAGAGCACCGGGCTGTAAGTAGCAATATATAGTTGGCTACAAAACTACGATACTAAGTTTTTCAAAAATTGCTTATTGTCACACATCAAAAACTACCGCTACGTAACTAGAAAGAGATACATTATCTCGTCGCTTTGCATCCTGTAAGTTGTTGAAAAAAGAAGTTGTAAACCAATGCAGAGTTCTGAGGAAGGTCTGGGCTGCATTTTTATTAGCATCACAACAAGCACACGCTTTGGCTTGTGGTGCGTTCAAGTTGTAGTCAGAAGTAGAAATTTCCAAGTTCTGAGTAGGAAACTGCAACATCCCCCGAAGTCCGAATTTCCTACTGGGAACTTGTTTCAACCTCGCCAAACCCGAGTTGACAATCAAAGATGGATGCCCCCAGTGCGAATAGTTATTTAGCTCCTGAAATAATCCATTTATTTGCGCTTCTGACTGGGGTGTGTCGCTCTAGATCAGCTGTATACATTATATTGTTAGACTTATATTTACAAAAATGCTGCCATTGTGATAATCACATTCTTCAGACAGCAACGCAGGGCGTGCTAACAACAGCTAACAATAGCCTGGTAGATCGGCATGTTTTTTTCCGACTTCAACTGGAACACGGATAAGTTGGAGATGATGTCACTACCAGTTCAGAGGTTACTGGAACGCAGCATTACGACAGTTGCCGCGCGTGCTCATGGGTAGCAGAGTCTTAATGCCGCCGGAAACAGATTCTCCTCACAGTCCCTTTAATGTTGATCCCAAGTCGAGTATCACAATACTCAAGATTGAAATATGACTTAAAACTGAGACAATCCTTGTTATATATACAATTTTTGATAGACCAGAAAGTAGATGCCTTCAAACTTAGATGGATTTTGAATTGACAGCTTTACATTTGTATGCATGCGAAAATAAATATTTACAGGCAACTTGAGTGATTTAAGGGTGAATTGGTAATTAACATGCATATGTTGCATTCTATATTTATTTGGTCTAAAGTAATGTGTTAATGCAAAACTGTGACTCAGAGTGAACACGATTTATTTTTACTGACGTCTTTAATTTCTAATTCAAGGCAAGTTGTGGTTATTTTTTTTTTTGTAAAATGTTATCATGCAACATTGACTACAACACTATCAGTTTTGCATGACTCAAAAAATTTGCTTTTACTTTGCCACAATTTAAGTACATTTTAAATAAAATATTTTTACTTTACTAAAACATAATTTCTTTTGCGGAGGTAAAAACAGCAGATGTGGACACAGGCCCGGGTCTTCCAGAGGAGACATTGTTACATTTTGTTTTTATCTTTGTTTGATTAGTGGGAAAGGTGCATTTTGATGCCGGTGGGAGGCATGATGGGACACAGCCAGGATCCCTGGCCATGCCAGCTGTCACACCTGCTCTGACACTTTTTGATTAGCTCAGGTCAAAGAAAAGAAGTTTTGACATCAGCTCTGAACAAAGTGGGTAAGGCTGGAGAGAGTCTGTGATTCATACAACAACCCAGCTGACCCACCAGATCCTGCACATGTCTGAGACAGATTAAGGTCTACTCAGTGAGGCATGATTAGTCTGAGATAATATTTTATAATATGCAGAGCTTGAGTGCAGAGTTACCTTTGTCTTCTTTTTATAGATGTTTTAAATCATAGACTTCCAACTTTTTTCCCTGAATTTGAATCCAGACACAATTACAAGCTCTCAGACAGTTATACAACCAAGGAGAGTAGGTGCATCTTTTGAAGATGCAATTAATTTAATTATCTTTTTGAACACATTGTGGGTATTTTATACTTTTGCCTGACAGAAAGGAACAATGATTGAGTCAGAAACTCAGGAGAGAAAGGATGGGGAATAATATCCTGAACGGAGGCCATAAACTGTGAAAACTGCAAAGCTTTGTTTGTTTATGCCCTGTGGATGGCTACACTGTTTTTTTTTCTTGCTGCAAACAAAATTGCCCTTCTGGGACATCAAATGAACTGACTTTAACTGAACTGAACAGAACTAAACTCCAGTTAGAACCCATGCTGCCCACAACAGCTTCTGTAAATACTAGAACAGGGCTATTGTTTTCCTGACATTAAGTAAATTCAGTTGTTTTTGCTTTTTAGAATTTATATGTTTTTGTTGGTGTTTAATTTCATTATTCTCAAATGCTTAAATCGCAACATTTATAGTTCTATTATCCATCCATTCATTATCTGTACTATTCTAACTATGCTTGTCCCCTTTGGGGTCACAGGGCTGGAACCTATTCCAGCTATCACTGGGCAAAAGGTGGGGTACACTTTGAATCAATCACCAGCCAATCACAGGGTCACAGATAGAGAAAGACAAACATTCAAGCTCAAATCTGCAGCACTTAAGAGAAACCATCAACCTGACAAGCATGTTTTTGGTCTGTGGGGGGAAAGCAGAGAGCCCAAACAGAATCCAAGCATGCACTGGGAGGCACTCACACTAACCTGCTCTGCTTCCACGCTATTCTATTATTTTGTAGCGAACTAGTTTTGCCTGTTATCTTATGATTTTGCAAATGTTTCATTCCACTAACCCACACTGACAATTGTAGTTATAGTTTGTCTGTTGATTTATGTACCTTGGTATCAATTTAAAATCAGCCCTCAACACTTTATTGTGTTTTCCAAGAATTATGTTAACTTAACCAGATGATAAATTATAAAAATATAAGACCCTTTACTCACACTTTTCATACCCATCAAAAAGTCAGCTCAGATGTCATTACTCAGAAAGCAAAAATTACTCCTGTGTTTGACATGATATGGTATTACTATTACTGATGCTTTCTCTTTAATATTTTTAATCAACTAAAGTTGTCTTTTACTCCGAAGGCCATATTCTATGCACAACAGAAAGGGCTCTAACTTCATATACTTGGCGCAGGCCCGGCGCACCTGACCTGCGCCACGTCTGCGCTGAGCCAACGGGGTGTGTCCAGGGCACTTTGCAAGTTTTGTACATCTGTCCCTCCCACTGGCGCATGGGAGGAGAGAAGGCATGAGTGGGTTTAACAAAGCCGAGTGTCATCTTCACAAATCAAATGAATGCCTCTGCTTGCCTTTAAATACGCTGCAGGCGAGGCGCAGTGACAGTTTCAATCTCTCCTCCATTGACTCCAGTCTCAGTAGGCTGGTGGATGCAGCTGTCCTCCCCTGGTCTGAATCCCCGGACCAGGCGAGGACAGCTCTCCTCAGCCTCCCTCATTCCTTCTCCAACCAGCAATCCAAGAGGAGGAAGAGGAAGGAGACACATTTATAAAACAAGTATAAACAGGAGGCATTTAAGCATATTTAAGGACAGCTGCACAGCCAGGTGTTCTTTCCTCTCTCATGCGCTTTGCTGCTCTCCCTGCTGCTACAGCACATGCCGTTCGGCCTCTCTCTGTCTTCAGTCCTGTAATGTCTCGTCCCTGAGGTCAAAGTGGCATCAATGGTATAAAGCTATGTTGTGTGGCACGCAACTTGCGAAAAAGAATGCACTGACACTCTGGATACCTGCCTCTGAGACTTTGGTAACGTGTGCGCCCATGTGCGCCTGTCACCAAATAACAGCTGTGGAGGGAGCGCTTTGCCTATGCCGAGAATAGACCAGGTTGGAGCAGGCGAGCTCTCAGCGCACTTTGCACACGAAATTGTCACTGTGCCAACCTGAATCTGTTGACACCTCCTCCTGGTGCGCCGTCACACCCATGTCAGTGCAGCTGGTCTACCAAATTGCCAAGTTGGCTGCACACAGCAGCCAGACAAAATTGTCACTGCACAGGGTGCGCCAGGCTCCGCCACCCTGTGCTGCACCCGGAAATTAGGGCCCAAAGCATTTTGGGGTGTTGTGTGTTTTATCTTTCTTCCACCTGCAAGTGTCATAATTATAACCTGTGCCCGAGCTGTTTGAATATCAAATGAAAATTGTTCTCATTTGTGCCCTGTTTGTCTGAAAATGAATATCCTCTTTGCCCCTTGTGCTTTGCTTTGTCAAAGTAGCAAAATATGGACCAACACATCCCAACTGTGCGCACCACAAATTTTAGACAACATGCTTCACCCTGTCAAAATTGGACCCTAAGACTGAGGTAACATAGGACACACTAATGACATTTTTATTACTCAGGGGATCAAAATTACCCATTTAAAAACATAATTCTGTGAAATTTTTTTTGTTTGATTAAGTAATAGGTATGAATTGAAAATTGAATCAGTGTAGCTAGATGGGAACAATCAGGTAGTTGATGCGTCCGTATTGTATAACTTAATTATGCTATTTGTTTTAGTGCTTCACAATTGAAGCTCGTGTTTTTCATTTGTATAGTCTTATCCAAAAGACTGCTTAAAAATATGAACATTTTAACCAAACCCAAAAAATTGCATTATTAGTATTTTTATTCCAATTTATTTCAAAAGGAAGTCTGGGGACAAACATATGGAACTGTATGTAGTAATGTAAATGCACATAATCTTTCTACCAGTAGTTGTTTAATGCCTCCAAATATATATCTGTACAACTTGGAAAAATGCCCTTAAACAAAGAGTCTGAGATCCTAAAAGAAACAAAGTTTCCTTTTTATATAAAGTTCAACCCAGCGTCATAAGTGGAAGTAAGTGTTTTGAATTTTGAAAAGGGCTGGACAGGTCTGAGTGCTTTTCACTCTGTCCACGTCGTATCACTAGAGTCTTTTTTTCTCTAAGTAAAACAAAGGATTTGATTTTAAGGTGTCAGAAAAAAATGGTTAATTTGTGTTTCAGGTTTGTTTTATTGTGCCTGTTTGTGTTTCCTCATTAAACTTTAAATTAAGTCATTAATTTTTTAATGTGTTTTGTTTGTGACAGTGTTTTTCAGGATACTTGTGTACATCTTTTATTTTATTCTTCACAAAAACAGTAGAAATTAGCAATCTACAAAGTATACATCCAGTTTTTCAAAATGTGTTGACACATTGCCAAATGTGAAATAGAGTATGACTAATTTATTTGCATCACATTGTTCATGATGCACCCAAATGGATTATTGATTTCCTCAGAATTAAGCTGGGTACCAGGGGGTGAATGTTTCAGTATAGACTAATTTGCATAGTATCTACAAGCTGACAAACAGCTTGCAGATATGCTGCAGTCCTATCTGGCAGCGGGACTGAAGAAAATGACAGTGAATATAAAGACAAAACTGTATTTTAACGTGTAAGAGTCAGAAATAGTCAGAAAAATCATCAAATTTAAACAAGGTAATGACGATGACAATAGTTGAAAGTCAGTGCAGAAAAATATTTTAGCTAACTTTGTGTGTGTTAAATTTAACCTCTCGTCTTAACATGCATTCAGAGACAGCACGTTGTAGTTCAGTGGCTGTGGGCAGAGGTATAGTGAAAGACTACTTTCTTGTTTTCCTTTATCTCCCTAATTATTAACTCTTGACTCTGGTCAATGGTGGTAATTCAGCAGCGAGCACTACTGCTGCCTACTTCTGTTGTGTGTGCAAGTGTGCCCTCACCAAACACACACTGTTGTGATTGCAAGTACACACATGCTGTATGTACACAGCACACTGTGCCAGAAGTTTCTTGGTTACCTAATGAAAGGCCTGATTGGAGGAGTCTACACCCTGTCTCTCCCTCCACCCTCTCCTGAAAAGCTTAATGTCTATTAATACCCTTGTGTGATAAGTAAGTGAAGGTGCCTGCGGCCGACAGCTCTAGGAACAAACTGGCAGATGGGTAATAAGAGGTTTTACTGCCATGAGTAAATTAACGCTGATCGGAGAAAAAGCAAGCACACATCCATGCACAAGTGTGCACAAATGCATACACACATATACATGTGTCACCTTCTGTCATTGTAGAGAGTCAAAATAAAAGGGACCCTACTTAAGTCAATAACTGTTCTTTAAATTGTATTTACATGGCCCAGATTGATCCTCTCCTTTGGTACTTGGCCCAGAGTTCAGTGACAAACTTAGAGACGGAAGATACCTAAACAGGTTTCAAAGCAAACTCTAAAGTTTGGGATGGTTTTGTGAAAAGACTGAAAATTGTGTGTGAATTATTGAATTAGGCAGGGATTTTTTTTCTATTAATTGTTTTTTCATTTGTGTTCTTTCTCTGGCTAGAGACTTCAGTGGTAGTGGGGAGAGGGGTATTACTAGCTCGAGTGTGTTCTGCACACCTCTTTATGGGTCCATGTAAAACACAAATTAAACTTTAGCTCTGTTCATACAGTCTGTTGTCGTACTTACTTATTACACATAAGGTTGGGAATAAGCCACCAAATAATGCAGCAGGTTTCAATAGAAGTTAATGGAATGGAATGATGTGTAACGTTAAAAGAAACTTCTTTCTAGCAAGGAGCTAGGATGTAAGGTGGGCTGCTTGCACTACCCTATGGGTGGGTGCAGGGTGCGTGGTTGAACAGTTTGTCTTGGAGTGATAACACAGAATCAAAGATCATCACCCATTGGAGGTGTGAAGTGATATATTATTTGCCTTAAGTTCAGTTTCCAACAATGTTGGTATAATTGAGGTGCCTACCTCTCATGTTTATGGAGGACCCTTATTTTAAAGTAGCGTTATCAGGAAATGGGCTGTTTGTCGCAGATGTAGCTTAAAATAACTCAGATGTCTGTAATATTAACACAAGAGAGACACAAGACTTCAAATCGAACAATGTGAAACCAAAGTGCTAAAGATCTACAGGTCTGTTATAAAATGAATATGGCTCTTTTTTTAGTGGAGACAACCTTGGGAAGTAAGTACTGCTTCAGTTTTGATGACTTGAAACATTTAAGATTATTTAGGCTCATTATTAAAGTCAGTCTGGTGGTTGGTGAGTGATTCTTCTCTTCTGTAACACAAAAATGCCTGTTTTTGTGCTTTATAGGAACTTTGACAATATGACTTTTTCCCTTCTTCCTGGGATTTTATTCTTTTCCAGGTTAAAATTGGGGACAAAGAGGTGGATGTGATGAAGGGCTTCAGGCTGTATGTGACCACTAAACTGCCAAACCCAGCTTACACCCCTGAGATCAGTGCTCGCACCTCCATAATTGACTTCACTGTCACCATGAGAGGACTGGAGGACCAGCTGCTGGGCAGAGTCATCCTAACAGAGAAACAGGTAGAGCTTTTGTCAAACAAAACTTTTCCCATCCATGCACACTTAGACTCAGTTTGACGTCATGCTCAGTGCTGAGCCCTGCAAGGTGGAATGTTAGTACAGCAGTAAGCTTTAGGAGGAAATCCAATCATTCCAACAGAAACAGGACATCTATGTAACCATGGTTTCATATGTGTCCAATTAAAATTTTCTACTAATTTTATACTGTTTGTAGAGCTGGGGAAACATGAATCAAAAAATATTCCAAAATACAGTTTTTTCATGCTAAATGTGGAAAGAATGTAGATTTTTTTTTTTATATGGCCAAACAAATACTTAACTTCATCATTTATTAAACAACATTCAGTGTAATAAATTGTCTCTTAAAGAGGCTATGAGGAGTTTCTCAGTAATTACAAAAAAAGTCTCACTTTTAGATATATGCCTGATCGAAATACACACTTTAAGATGAGTGTTATAGCATCATGCTATCCCTTAGCTAAGTGGTCGGGTCGGACTGCTGGCTACAAAACTACGATACTAAGTTTTCCAAAAATGGCTTGTTGCCACACATCAAAAACTACCACCACGTAACTAGACAGAGATACATTACCTCGTCGCTTTGCATCCTGCAAGTTGTTGAAAAAAGAAGTTGTAAAGCAATGCAGAGTACTGAGGAAGGTCCGAGCTGCATTTATTAGCATCACAACAAACACACGCTTTGGCTTGGGTCACGTCTTGTGGTGTGTTCCAGTTGTAGTCAGAAGTAGGAATTTCCGAGTTCCGAGTAGGAAACTGCAACAGGAATGTCCCCTGAAGTGGAAATTTCCTACTGGGAGCTCGGTGAAACCTCACCAACCCAGAGTTGACAATCGAAGATGGATGCCCCCAGTGTGAACAGTTATTTAGCTCCTGTAATAATCCATTTATTTGCACTTCTGACTGGGGTGTGTCACTCTAGATCAGCTGTATACATAGTATTGTTAGACTTATATTTACAAAAATGCTGCCATAGTGATAATCACATTCTTCATGTAATATTTATGAACAACGAAGGGCGTGCTAACAACAGCTAACAATAGCCTGGTAGATCGGCATGTTTTTTTCCGACTTCAACTGGAACGCCGATAAGTCGGAGATGATGTCACTCCCAGTTCAGAGGTTACTGGAACAAAGCATTACGACAGTCGCTGCACGTGCTCATGGGTAGCAGAGTCTTTATGTCGCCGGTAATAGATTCTCCTCATAGCACATTTAAATTTGCAGGTTTCAAGATTTTCTCTACTCTTCTTTTGCTCTGTAGTGGTGGTTTGACAAATGCCTTTTGGATACACTGAAGTCCTATCAGGCAGTGGGGGTGCATTACACTCAAGACTTAAAAATCAGAGTCATTTGAAATCTACATGAACGTTCATGGTCTATCAGGTAAATGAGCATTAAAGATAGCCTATGACCTAGGTTTTGTGAAAAAATGAAATAAATGGCATTAAGATTGAAATTAAATTGAAAGTCAAGTCAAATCAAAAGCTCCCAGCTCACTCACCCACGCACAGTGCCTGAAATGGATTTTCATTCAGCAGTTTGAGTAAAGGACTATTTTGTTAATTCTCAGTCATAACGATTCATGATATTGCCAAAAATCTTACAGTTAAAGGCATCAAAAATCACCCTTGTTTTCATCTTGTTTTGTGTCTGCTTTGGCTGAAAGTGAAATAAACTTGGGCAGCGACTCTACGTGTTCCAATAAAAAGTTGAAAATGTTTCGACATTTATGAATACTTTGGAAAAGCTGGAAAACAGCAGTTTGCTGCAGCAGAGGGAGACCCCTGGTAGATGTGTTATTACATAGGAAACCAACTGTTTTATGCCAGTGCTTTTATGTGGACTCATCTCTTTGTGATTAGATCCGCATAGAACTTCTTCCATGTACTGTGACCAATATTCCCTGAAAGTTCCAACAAATTCTGTTTATAAAGTTTTGATGTATCTTGCCGACAGACAGACCGACAAATGCTAGCAAACACAAACTTTCTTAGTGAATGTAAGAAGAGAAATATCTGTATGTTGGAGAATCACAGTAAAGGAATTGTTAACAAATCCACATCTGCCTTGACAGTTTGCTTAATTGTTGCTTCAAAGTGAATATCAACATGGATTAGATATATAGTTATACAAGATCTAAATAAAAAAAGCTATCTGTTGGGCAAGGGTGGAGCTCTTTGGACAGCTGATTGTTCTATCTTACAAAGTCTGCTGGTATTTTTATTATGGCTCAGTGCTTAAGAGAATTTGACAAAACCCCCTGATACAAATAAACATTGCAAGTACACTTCGTTTCAATAATCAACTCGACAGCATTTGATTTTGTGTGGATGATAACATGAAACATTTTATTTTAGAAGCATGTCCCATGCAATGAAACACCATTTCATTAGGCACCTCTCTCACTCTGCTCTATTCAGTGTGACATAAGTTTGAGAGGGTCTGTTACTCTTGAGCAAAATAGTTGTTATGGTCACTCTAAGTTTATCTTGGGTGCATATTTGAATTATCTATTGCATAGTTTTCCAAGCAGTTTGTTTAAATTGCATAGTGTTCCCACAGGAAAGCTGAACAGTGCCTCCAGCTTGTTAAAAATTGCTTAGACCTTTTATGGTTTCATGATAAGCCCCCTGGGATCATTTAAATACAGGCTCCCATCTCGCCATATTGTGTGCCTCGTTTTCTCTCCTTTGCAAGAAATAACTGTGTGACAGTAAAACTGAAAGATGTTACAAAGGGTGTGAAATTAAACAACCCCCTGGACCCAAAACTGTGAATACATGAATTAGTTTTGAAAACAAGGCCGCAAACAGTTAAATCAACAAGATATTAGTCTCAGAATGACTGTGATAGAGACAAGATTGATGTCACCACGGGGAAGCCATCATTTGTTGTACGTTATGTTGTTTGATTGTTGTCAAGAATAAAAATGAAACACAGAACATGAGCTTTCTTGTGCTTTATATTGGCCTATGTCAGTTCTGTGGGGGAGGAAGATTTCCTTGTTTTAACTGTGAGAAAAAGAGTCTGGGGTTTTTGGATGATAACACACCTTTTTGTTGGAGTACCAGGCTGATATTCAGGGCACTGGCACAGCATGTAACTGATGTGTGTCCTTAGCACTGATGTTTCACGTTGACACATCAATCCTGAGGAAATACTTGGTGTTATCAATTTTCAGTAGTGTTTTGTGATATTCAACAAGTTCAGCTCAGCTATGAAAAGCCATACTGTACTTGTTATGTTGTTGGCTTTTATCAGGAAAAAGACAAGCTAACATATTTTCAATAATCTAACACAGAGAAACCTTGGGTCTATATACTGAGCTCCACATGCCCAGAGTGTCTTTATCAATGACAGAGAACACACTAAATGGTCACATAGAGTTCATAAGGGGTGAATAATGGCTTCATCTTAGTTAAGTGATAATATTTTGAATGTAGGATAATACAGAGTGATGGCTGCCTAGCAGTGAATCATATTTACTTATTTCTCACTGCTCGAAAAAAATGCATTGGTCTTTCCAACGCTGCCATCAGGCACAGTGCTCAGCTGAAAAGATAATGCAGACAAGGGAAGAAGAAGAAAAAAGAAATAATGATTGCCTGACTCGAGATGAGAATTAATAAAGGTTTTATTGATACCAATGCCATCATCAATTCTGCTCATAGATCCTATTCCTTTAAAAGTCCTTTGTTGATTCCTGGGGTTTTTAGTTTTTCAGAAACAACAATGTCAAACACATGTCACTCCCGACATGCTGTGTTGACTATATGTACGCCTCTGCAAGTCACAGATGTTTCTATCCCCTTAACATTGTAAAGGTTATGTCTTTGTCACAAATAAGCCACAATATTGACTACCCCTGCTCCTTGTCTAGAAAGATTTCATTGTTGACTGCGATGTTATAATTTCTGCAGACTGCCTCTGATGATGTCCTTGCTTTGAGAGGCAGACAGAGCAAAGTGGAGGGACTTTATAAGGGGCTTGTTAAGCAAAGGACAAATAACATCAATGGTTGATTGGCACTTTATGAAGTACACTTGTTCTTTTACGTGTTGGCTACATGTGGGGAGCTGCATTTTTTTCTGACTGCATCACAATTTAATCTTAACTTCTTAATGTATTGTCTTTCCTTTTTTTTTTTTTTTTTTTTTTTACCAAAAAGTCAGCTGAGGTTTAATGCTAATAAATTGTCCAAAGCAGAAATCTCCTTGAGGGCTTGTAAAGAAATATGTGCCAGTCATACCAAATCTAACTGTAGGTGGCTTAATGGAGTTGGTTTGATAAACTAAACTATAAAGGCCTATAAAGTAAGAAATCAAGGTATTACCAGAAAAAATAGTTCTGTATGGTCAACCTGTTGTGAGACAGAGCTGACAGCAACACTGATGCATAATAAAACCAACTTGTACATTATTTTCATATACTTCCACACTCAGCCCAAATGTCAGTTTCAAGCATCTCATAACCATAAAAGCATGGCAGCTGATAGCCTCTGGGGATGAACCCTTTTGATTTTTATAATCTATGACCTTTTCCCTCTCATCATCCTTCAAATGTTTAACCTTTATGCTTGATTGTTTACATTGGTCTATGTCTACACTAGGAACTGGAGAAGGAGAGGACAGATCTCTTGGAAGATGTGACATCCAACAAAAGGAAGATGAAGGAACTGGAGGACAACCTCCTCTACCGCCTCACAAGCACACAGGCAAGTTCATTCATACTGAGAAGTAAAAGGAAACATTTTTTTATGATCAAACATTTACGAATTCCAAAATCATCAGTATGAAAACAATATCATTGGGAGGATTCTAACCACATTTTTTAGTGATTGTTGCACTTATTGCTTTTTTTGCAAAGGCTAAGAAATAGACACTGCCTTTCACATTATCTATCAAATAAGCTTTGACTGTTAATTATAACATGTTACTAATTTAATTTATCTCCCCGAAAAATGTTTAATTCATAAGGTAAGCAAATAACTATTGAAATGTCTAATCTGGACCTAATTCTGAATTCAGATGTCAAATTTATCTTCCTTTTTTTACTTATTTTTGTCAACATGTCCCTTTTCAGGGTTCACTGGTGGATGATGAGAGTCTAATTCTTGTACTTGGCAACACTAAGCGCACAGCTGAAGAGGTCACTCAGAAACTACAAATTGCTGCAGAGACTGAGGTCCAGATTAATGCTGCCAGAGAAGAGTATCGGCCCGGTGAGTCATGATAACATAACTGGTGCAAAGACACAATTTACACCTTTGAGTGGTTATTTACTCCGGTCAATTTCAAAGATCTCCCCAGACTCTGCTTGATAAAACTATAAAGAACCATATAATTTCATACTTCAGTGCAATTCAATGACAACATAGCCATTTGTTAAGAGCAAATTTGTCTCAACAAGCTATTATAGATGTTGCTAGGAACCTCATCATCTTCTTCAGAATAATGACAAAAATATCCTTGACATTTGTTGAAAATGTTCATGCCAGAATGTTTTTTGAAAGGTCAAGAGCCATTTGGACCAGGAACTTTATTTGATAGGGTTAAGTGAAGGTTATCATGTGCACTGATGCCTTTTCCACTTACTAACAAACATTTGCGCACAACATAATCATTTTGTCCTTACTGTTGTAGCTTTTGCTTTGTGTCTGTAGTTGCAACCAGGGGCAGCATCCTGTACTTCCTCATCACAGAAATGAGTATGGTCAATGTCATGTATCAGACCTCCCTGAGACAGTTCCTGGGACTGTTTGACCTATCACTGGCAAGGTGAGAATATTTTCCTGACCTTAAAAGTTTTTTTTTGTTAAGTTTTCTTAGAGTTTGTAGAACAAATATCTTGGCAGCTCCACCATGCGACAATGCTAGGCTTAAAATATACTCCCCCAACTGATTTGTTTACCTAGATTAAAAGTTTCTAAATCTGATTATCTGTGCATCTTCCCCCGAAATGCCATATATATAACAGTACCTCCCTGACAGCCTGATCTGTAATATCAAGAGTTTTAATGCCAGACAGATTGTTGTGTCCTCAAAACATAATCTTAATGTTGAATAGGTTTAAAATTAAAAACAAACTTGAAAAGCGAAGAGCATATTCACAATTACAATGATCTGACTATTCCTTTAGCCCCATTCCATTATCCATTGAATTAATTACACCTGAATTTACTAATTGTTTCTGTAAATGCCTATGTGAGTGTTTCTTAATGAATCCTTAACAAAATGAAACATTTTTAAGAAAATGTTAAATAACCATTTTAATCCATGTTACCAGCTTTTGGAAAAGAATCTGAAATTGGCTTGAATTTTGCTTTCAGATATTTCTGAATAGTGAAATTTGTGTTAATTAATGGATTGAGTTTAAAGATGCTATGGGGAGTTTCTAAGTAATTACAAAAAAGTCTCACTTTTAGATATTTGCCTGATGGAAATACACACTTTAAGATGAGTTTTACAGAATCAAAATAGGTTATCTATAAATGCTATTCCTTAGCTTCGTGGACAGGGCTGGACTGGACTGGCCTGGCTACTCAACTTCGGGAACAAGACAATTAAAACAAGAGCAAATTTATATTATTCGGACACGTCTTAGAGCACCGGGCTGTAAGTAGCAATGCATAGCTGGTTACAAAACTATGATACTAAGTTTTCCAAAAATTGCTTGTTGTCACACATCAAAAACTACCGCTACGTAACTAGAAAGAGATACATTACCTCGTTGCTTTGCATCCTGTAAGTTGTTGAAAAAAGAAGTTGTAAAGCAATGCAGAGTTCTGAGAAAGGTCTGAGCTGCACTCAGCATCACAACAAACACACGCTTTGGCTCGGGTCACGTCTTTTGGTGCGTTCCAGTTGTGGTCAGAAGTAGGAATTTCCAAGTACCGAGTTGGAAAATGCAACTGGGACATCCTCCGAAGTCAGAATTTACTACTGGGAACTCGGTGAAACCTCGCCACCCCCGAGTTGACAATCGAAGATGCCTCCAGTGTGAACAGTTATTTAGCTCCTGTAATAATCAACTTATTTGCACTTCTGACTGGGGTGTGTCGTTCTAGATCAGCTGTATACATAGTATTGTTAGACTTATATTTACAAAAATGCTGCCATAGTGATAATCACATTCTTCATGTGGTATTTGTGAACAAGAACGCAGGGTGTGCTAACAACAGCTAACAATAGCCTGGTAGATCGACATGTTTTTTTCCAACTTCAACTGAAACGCCAATAAATCGGAGATGATGTCACTCCCAGTTTCAAGGTTACTGGAACAAAGCATGACAACAGTCGCCGCGCGTGCTCATGGGTAGCAGAGTCTTTATGTCGCCGCAAATAGATTCTCCTCATAGCACCTTTAAGTCATACATTTTGATCAACCTCTTAAGAAAGTTTTCACAAAGTGTTTACTTTGTTTAAGAGTAAATTATTGACATTAAGTGAAGAGTGTCCATCCATGAGTTGCCCATCCATGTTTTAAAGTATTCAGTAGAAACTGAAGTTGTGTACACAATTCTTCAACACAACATCAAAATATTAGACAGAAATTGCCCAGAAAATCCACATGAAAAGTGCACTCAAATTGCTAAGTTTGTTTTCTTTACAATTGAAATAAAGTATGTTTTGTTTTCAATTTACAAGATATATTGCAAGCTACTTGTTCCTTTTCTTGAGTTTGATTTTTATCATTGTAATCGAACTTTTACTCAAAAGGTTTTTCTGTGTTCTTCCTTCTTTAGTGATATAGTACATTATTTATTTGAGGCTATTGTGGCCTCATACTTGGAGTCTGTTTTTCTCTCTAATAATGTCCATGGTTTCAATCTTGAACTGACCTCGCTCTGAAGTTGATGTGAGAGCTTTTTTGTTGTTTGTTTCAGCCTCCACTACAAATTTCAGTAGAAAACTTAATATATTTCTGGTCTTTCTGTAAACACATGAAGCCACTGAGTCATTGTTGGTTATCGAGGTAGAGAATTGAGATTTGTACACTTTTTTTCTTTCTGTATGAATCAGAGCAGCAGATTGTTTAGAGTGCCTGGGGCAAAAATCAAATGTGGTCACAGCTAATTTATCCCAGGTTACCTATTGATTTACCATCTTGAACAACTTTCCATCAAAACGAATACCTAATTATGTCAATATTTTCAATATCCATAATACCTAGTAAAAGCTTTCTCATAATTCACTGTTACTAAGCAATGCAGACATCCAGACCCAAGCAATCGGTACTGCTCTGCACAGGCCAATAAAAATCAAAAGCACAATGTTCTGTGCTCATCAGGGTTAACAACCGAGGCTGTGCTTTGATCCATCGTCTAGAGCTGATTTGTACAGATCAATATTGAATTATGACCAAGCAACTTTGCAGCAGGAGCTCTGAGGGGCTAATGGCTACAGATATGATCAAACTGAAAATTTGGTCTCTGTTGTGAAACTCTAATTCATCAGATCGTCCAAAAGCCCGATCACCAGCAAACGCATCGCCAACATCATAGAGTTCATGACCTTTGAGGTGTACAAGTATGCAGCACGGGGTCTGTACGAGGAGCACAAGTTTCTCTTCACTCTGCTGCTGACGTTGAAGATCGACATGCAGAGCAACAGGGTCAAACATGAGGAATTTCTCACACTCATCAAAGGTAAGACAGACATTTAAAAAAAGTGCATGCTTTTATGACTGATCTGTAGGCCTAGTCTGTGTAAGAGCATGTGTTCAAAATATGGTTAGATCACTACTTGCACAGCCTTATAAAAAATCTAATCAATATTTTTTGTTTGACACTATCCTGTGGGGGAGATGGGGAAGAAAAAAATCAATACTGCTGTGATGGTCTCATTGGATTTGCAGAAAGACATAAACATTACCTTTGTCTATTTCTTAGAGACAAAAATAAGGTAAACTTCCCCTTTCCTTAAGCTACTTAGTGCAGCTTTAGAAACAGTCCAATGACCATCATTTCAAGTACAAAAGGGACATATTGTGTGCTTTTGTTGAATTGCAGGAATGAAAATAAGAAGATAATTTGCTGAGTCTTCTTTTTTTCTATTTAGTTATTTTTTTATTTATAAAGAAGTAAAAATAGTTAAGTTCTGAAACTGATTTAATGTGGAAAATTAAAGTTTATATATTCAAGCCATATTGTCTATCATACCAAATTATTAAGGGACTGGTCAGTTTGCCTCAGCAGCCAGGGCCGTCAGCATTGTAATTCTTAATCTGAAGTTAAAAAGATGAAGCCTTCTCTTGAACGCCCAGAATAAACTTTACCCTGGAGGCTAAAAGTGCGAGCTGATAAGTGGAGCATCAAATTGGAAAATGGCAACAAACCATATTCATTTAACCTCTTCTACAAATCCTAAAACAACCCTTGAGCACAGGGCTTTAAAGGGCTTTAGTAATAACATAAAACTGTTAAGAAGTATGAGTTAAAGACAGCTTTAAGACACAGAAGGAAATATTCTTTTGAACAGATAAGTTATCAGAGAGGAACTGCTGTGGAGTCAACGGTAATATTCTGAAGGGAACATTTGTTTTTTTTCAGTCTGTATCTCATCTTTTGAGTTTTGTTTGTTATTTTCAGTGGAGATATTATATTCTTGTGTTCTTGGCCAAAGGCAGACAACACATACTCACACATACGACCACAACTTTATTTGTTTTTTTCCACAAAACTTATTTTTAGGTAAAATTTGAAAATAAGAAATGTTGTCATTTCTCCTATTTGTTTTCACTTGGCTTATATAAAACAATGTTCAAGTTTTAAATATTCCAAACATGTTGATGTTCAGTTTTCCCCAATATCTGCAAAGGATAGATCCCAGGTGGGGGGTGTTGGGTCTATGCTACAAGCCAATCAGAAGTTGGAAACTGTGCAACTGTTCTCACCTGGCTAAACTGGCTTAACTGGACTGGGAGGCTTATTGTGCATTTCTTATGGAGTGGTGATAGGTCATGTTTGGGTGGTGTGCCTCTTCCCCAAAATACATGGTGGAGGAAACATTGGTAGTACCTTCCTAAAGACAGAGATGAGGGGTCCTCCAGGCTGCAGGGATATAAGCAGGTCCGAGCAGCCAGAACAGACTGTGTGCTGCATGCATGCAGTTTCACCATCTGCCCTTCTGATAAGCATGAAGTCAGCAACTTCAGTTTGTGTTTTAAGATTTATTTTGATGTGTATGTAATGTACTCTTTTGCCCAGTTTTAATATGCAGTATCTGTATCTAACAGTCCCATGTTGTACAAAAAAGCATTGTAATGATTTATACATTTGTCTGTGCGTACATATTGATATATATGTATTACCCTTCAGAAAACATGGTTAGACTGTCCATTTGAAAGCCTCCCCCACTAGGGATACCTCCATCAGATGGGGGGCATTTTCTGAGCCAGGGTTTGTTTAGCCCACTGGACATGTTCAGTTGTTCAGTTTACTGTGGCTGTGCAGCCACAGTAAACAGTAAAGCTCATCTCTGGAAAGCCAAACCCACATCCTCTTCTGAAAAAGGCATGGCCAGACATGTCTTAAGATGATTTAGAAAAAACAGCCAGGTTTGAGGTGTCCATAAGACAATTTTTTAAGTGTTTAAGTTGAAGTCAAAAACATTGAAAAAGGTAGTAAGAACATTGAGGACCGGGGAATACTTTTAGATAGAGAGCACACTACGAGACCTTTAAAATGTGTTTGTAGGGGTGCTGGTTTGGTGGAGTGGTTAGCAACCAGGCACCCCATGTACTTGCTTCTGCCGGTCCAGGTTCGAATCCCACCTGTGACCAGTTTGCAGAGTGTCTTCCCCTACTCTCTCGCCCCCTTTCACAAGCCTATCCACTGTCTCTCTCCTATCAATAAAGGCACAAAATGCCCAAAAAATATACATTTAAAATGTGTTTGTAAAGTCCCATTCTGCATTGATCTTTGGTTAGCTTTTTGGGGTTCTTTTTGTTTGTTTGTTGCTTATGACTTGTGATTTGTGTGTTATCAAGGAGGTGCATCCCTAGACCTGAAGGCCTGCCCTCAAAAACCAGCTAAATGGATCCTGGACATGACCTGGCTCAACCTTGTTGAGCTCAGCAAACTGTGGCAGTTTTCTGATATCCTTGGACAGGTACATAACACACACACCAACCCCACTCCACATACACTCACACACACACCAACACACACACGCACACACAAACACTTGCACAGTAGCACAAACTGATTGATGTAGGTGCACTCTTATTGGTGTGCCACATCTTTTTGTCTCCGTGGGAGTTTTTGTCTACAGGGACTTTTTATCTGTTAGCTCTGCAGACAACAGAGCTCATCTGTCATCTGCTTTCTTACATACACTCACTCACACAGACACACAATGCTTCAGCAGTCTCCAGGTTATTAAATGTTTTTACAGCTCTCTTTTGCTCTAGTAAGCATGTCAAAATCAGGCTCATCATGTCTCACTTGGTGTGTTTCTTTCAAATAAATGCATACACACACACACACACACACACGCACACTCTCTCTTTTTTTGTCACAACAGACTGACAGTCTCACAAGAGTATAAACACACACACCCTCATGAATGACTGACAGTTTGGTGGCTTCCATCAGGGGAAAAACTCACTGCTGTGTGAAATTAGCTTTCTTTGGAGAAACTTCTAGACTATTACTTTTGGCTTAGAGTTTGTGCACTTGCACACACTAATGCGAATGTGAAGCTGTATTGCCCCTTACACAGTAATTTATCATGGATGATCAACAAGGATAGTTAGGTTTACAGTTTTCTGTCATGTTAGTTAGGCCACTAGCAGAGACAAACCTGTCTTCACGCAACACATCAGACCAAACCAAACGCAAAGTGCAGATTAAACTTAGCATACTTATAAAACTCACAGATAAGTCCAGGCATTTCAGATGTAAGACATTTTGGACTTACTTAAAGATAAATGGACTTCTCATTATGTGACACTTTTCTATTCTTTCTGACTGCTCCAAGCACTTTTATACCACAGGTCAAATCCACCCATTCACACCCATTGGCTCTCATTGTCACTCACTGATGGTTGAAATTGTAATGTAAGTTATACGTCTGCGTTTGCTCACACATCCTTTCCTTTTCATATCCATGGTGAAGCCACTGATGCAGGAGTGGGAGTATCTGGGGTTTAGGTGTCTTGCCAAAGGGCATATTGACATGTGACAGCTGGAGTCTGGCTTGAACCTCAAACCCTCTGATTGTTGGTAAAACGCACTGCCAATTTAAGCCAATGGCACAAAAGGACAGTTTATCAAATCCACTTCAGGATAGTTTCTGTATGCTTTTGAAAACATGTTAGAATTGGCTTTTTTTTTTACAAACTAACAAATTAAAAGAGTTTTCTGTCATATGCATGCTGCGCTCTGTCCTGTCAACTTCACTTGTCCTGTTTCTGCAGAGCAATTCAACTTCATATCCTGTTACTGAATTAATATTGAGGAGGCTGGCTTGCCAAGTTTCGATAAATTAACAACCTGCCATAACGAGTTAAAGCACATAATTCGGAGATTCAGGCAAAGTGAAGAGAGGCGCTTTGTGTAAGGAAAAATATGCAAACTAGAAGTTAAAAAATATTTTGCCATGCTTGATTACTTGATTTTGTCTTCTTTTTTTGTACATGTCAAAATGTCAGTAAGTCACCTAGTCCAAATTTATATCAGCACATGTTCTCAAGTAAAAGGCCTGTACTTTGTCATGGAACAGAAAACAAACAAAACATGGGGTAAAGAAGCATCTTATATCACCAACACAATTAATCTGAACACTGCCTGCTGCATGTGGTTAAACAGTTACAGTGCATGCACCGTAAGCAAAATCCCTGATTGCCTGTTTTAACCTGATTTATCCCAGTAACCTGGATCTCTTTGTGCATATAAATGCAATCATTAACAGGCTGTAATGCCAGTGTTTTCAAATTTTCTGTGTTGTCAGGCATTCATGTCACATGTTCCCAGCACATGTTGTTCACACAGAATCGATAAAAAGTGCTGTTGAGGCAATTTGAACAACATTACAGTGCAACTGTTGATTAATGGCCCGGTGTTCATCAGTATCTGAGTTACATGATGCATTACATGGTTTCCATGAGTCTGCATCATTGTAAAATGATTAGGAGCACCACACTTCATGTAGATGATGTTTGCTAATGTACTGATTTTGTCTGTATTATAGATTATATCAGTTTCTCAGTAGAAAGCCGAAACATAATGATGCAGGTATGTGAAGGTACAGAAAGCTATATGCTCATCATGGTCCTTGAATTTAATAGAAAACATATGACAACTTAATACGTGTATCAGGAAGACAAGGCATAAAGTATTTTTTATTATGCACGAGAGCTTAGCTACCTCTTATCATGACTTGATGTTCTTTTTTTCATTTCCTTTTTTTTTAAGTATATTTCTTTTGGCATTTGTGCCTTTATTGATAGGAGAGAGACAGTAGATAGGCTTGTGAAAGAGGGGGAGAGAGTAGGGGAAGACACTCTGCAGACTGGTCACAGGCTGGATTTGAACCCAGGCAGAAGCATGTACATGGGACGTGCATAGCTGCAAACCACTCCACTAAACCAGCACACCTTATTTCATTTCTTTTATTGGTGACTGATGTCAACTCTGCCTGCCTTTACTATCAGTGTACCTATGTGATGTCCTGCAAAATACCTAATCTTTATTTACAACTCTGTATTTTGTCAAATGACATTCAGTTAAAGTCCTTCTGTGTTGATGAATCCTTTTTTTCCACATTTCTTTCAGATCAGTCGTAATGAGAAGCAGTGGAAAGCATGGTTCGATAAAGAAGCTCCAGAGGAGGAGGTGGTCCCAAACTCCTACGACCAGGCTCTTGACTGTTTTAGACGCCTGCTCCTTATACGCTGCTGGTGTCCTGACAGAACAATAGCACAGGTTAGGAAAGACTCCAGTCCAGGTTGCTTAACATGGAGCTAAACTCCATCATTTTTGTTGCAGTTCATTTGCCTTGTAATTCTAAAAGGAGTATACCTCTGCAATGTTATGAACAGGGCTGCATGTGAAACAATGGCGTATGCTCTGGTAAAAGACACAAGCTTGTATTTCATCAGCCTTGCTTTCAGAAGAACATGGTCTGATCTTGAGCGAACAAACTTCACTACTCACAATCCCAGAATATCACGACATCAGCTGTTTATATTTAGAGCACTTTCAGGATGAGCTGCTTCCACTACATTTTTTGGTCTTTGATGAACTTCAGAGGATTAAATTATGGCATATGCAGCCAAAGAAGACACAGGTGTGACTGTATAAAGCTTGTTTTAGAACCAAATGGTTTATTTGTGATTTCAGGCAATTACACCACACTCCCTGTAGTCCTGAAGTGACTCAGTGATGTGTCTGATTGGCAGTCGCTGTTTTTTTATGCTCACATTGACATTCTATTCAACTCTACAGTTCTTTTTGTGCAGCAGAGGATTTAACTGAGAAAGTAACTGGAGATGAACTTGGAGAGGACCCAAGTGAAAAAGGCTTTTAACATCATGAGAAGATAAATGTCTTTTATTTACAGCTTTAACAAACAAGCTCCACTACCAACAATTGCAGTATTATAAGAATATCTATGTTTGGACAAGTCTGCTGTTGCCGTTTATTTCAGCTATTGGCTTCAAGATAACAGTCTTTGAAGAGAGGGTCACTTTGAGCTCTTAGACTTCATGAATCTGTTTTCAACCAGAGACTTTTTAAAGAACTTCCTTATGAACTTATCAGTTACTCCATTTTAATGTCCATGCTTTGACTACCTATTTTTCAAGACTTAATTTAAGGTTCTCGTGTTGGCCTTTAAAAATCTTAATGATGTGCTTTTTTATATTTATTTACTATACTAATTTGAACCTAATGTCTATGTTTTCAAGCAAACCAAAGACGTATCTTTTTAGTCTTTTTTCTAACTGTCTTGTAGTTAATCCTACAAGTCTGGTTTTCCACAAAAAATATTTTTTTTAGTTTCATTTGTTTGATTGCATTTTCTAAAAAAAAAGGTAATTTCATCAATTGATTGTTGTTCTTACCCTTATATTTAAACAAATTGACTTGGCTTGTTTGATTTTATTTCTCAGGCATGTTTCCCTGAATTAACTTTTATTTTTTCACTATTTTGATGAAAATATTATAAATTGATTTTAAGTGTTTCACTGTGTTATTGAACAATGCCAAAAATGTCCTTTTTCTTATAATTTAATTTAAACACTTTGAATATTTATCTTATTGAAACATATACAACTTTTTCATTTATTTTCTTATAATACCATTTCACCATAGTTACCTGATTTGATCTTAGCTTTATTAGACCAGTTTGGCACTTTGTACGGATTATTTTGGGGGTGTTTTGTTGTCTAATTTAAGCAATTTCATTGAACTTATTTTTATTCAATAATCTTACTTTTGCATATTGTACTTGATTTGCTTTATGTTTTATGGTCATATCATATGTATAAACATATTGAATTTATAAGCCCATTTTTCTAGATTGAACTAAACTACTTTTATTTTGTGCTTTGTCATTTGGCAGTTTTTCTTAATTTTATTTTTGTTTTTGTGCTTTTCATGCCTAATAATTGTCAGCCATATTAAATGTTTTAATCATGTTCATATGTGATTTTACTTCATGCAATTTCTGTATTTATTATCTCTTATTGCCTTTTCTTATTTTTATTGATGTCTTGTAATTCCCAGCTTGAAAATGTTGCCTAATCTCCCATGGATTCAAGATAGCTGTTCTCCTGTCATCAATTACCAATTACAGTTTTTTACTCAGGCCCTTATTTCATTTGTTTTATTTGTGTTATTGTAAGTTTTTTTTTTATTTCAATCTTACCAGGGGATTTTATTGAAGTTATTTTCTTATGAAAGGCCTAACCACATTTGATCAATCATATTAATTGATTGGTTATTTGAATTATCTGATACAACAATTTCCGGATTGTATTTTAATCTAATATTACTATTTAAAAAAGACTTTACATTACACAATAAAAATAATCAAATGATTTCAATAGGAGGGAAAATATTGAGTAGAAGTAATTGATTGTCTCAAGGCTTCAGAGGAGGTATTGCTCAACAATGGACTGACTTTAATGAGACTGGGTTTAGATTTGAAAACACAGAATTTAAAAAAGCATGTTTTTCTGCTTTTAAGTTGCCCTTGAACAAGTCTTTCCTTGAGGGTAGAAGTGGAATGCATTAAATAAAATATCTGCATTGCTCTTAAGCATTCTGAGCCTCAATATCAACATGCCTGCATAATCAGCACACAGTTGTTTGTGATGGGTGGTATTTTGGATCTCTGCAGACAGGCCTGAAGTGGATTTCATTTCGCTGCACTCACTAACCGTCCAGCTTTCTTTTCTTGTCTGACCTTGGGTAGAAGTGTTTACTGTTTACTGAGAATAACTCTAAGAACCTCTTCAAAGTGTTTGCTCAGTTTCCAGCCCTCCATAAAGAAAATGCATTACACTGTTTAGTTTTAACTTGGCCTGCAATACTGGACAAGTCCTCTGAATGTTCGGAAGTAATGCAGCAGTAAACAAACACATCAACTCCATCTCATTATTTTTCCTTTCTCCTTCAGGCCCGTAAATACATTACAGATGCAATGGGCGAGAAATACACTGAAGGCATGATTCTTGACTTGGAGAGGACATGGGAGGAATCAGACCCAAGAACACCCCTCATCTGCTTTCTGTCAATGGGCTCTGATCCAACCGACTCCATCATCGCGCTTGGGAAGAGGCTGAAGATTGAGACGCGTTATGTGTCCATGGGACAGGGACAAGAGGTCCACGCCCGCAAGCTTCTTCAGCAGACTATGGCTAATGTGAGTCATCAGAGTGAGGTTGCTGCTATCTTTGGTTTTTCTATAAAAGCAGCTGAACAGTTTTAACCTTCGGTGTTTTACACAGGACTCTTAAAAATGTGTTCTTGGTATGTTTTGTTCCCTCTGAAGAGAGCCCTCTTAAGATCTTGAGGAGATGATCACTTTTCTGTCCTTGTTAAAGAGTGTTGTATCACCTTAATAACCAATATAACTTTTTCTCAGGGTGGCTGGGCCTTACTCCAGAACTGCCACCTGGGTCTGGACTTCATGGATGAGCTTATGGACACAGTGACCGAGACTGATTTTGTCCATGACAGCTTCCGTCTTTGGATGACCACAGAGGTTCACAGGCATTTCCCCATCACTCTTCTGCAGATGTCAATCAAGTTCACCAATGAACCACCGCAGGGTCTCAAAGCAGGGCTAAGGCGGACATATGGAGGTGGGTTTGTGATGAACACATGCATATGAGACGTTAAGGTTTAATTTGAAGTAATAAACTACATCCGACATTGCCCCTACTTTTAACTTTCAAAGCCTTTTTGTGCTTTTGAATGTACAGCATTTAAAACTTCACATTTTTGAAAACAACATATCATCTGAGGCACTCCGATGTAATTTAAAATCCTTTATTACGTCAGGGACATATCAACGTGTTTCAGCTCATCAGAGTCTTCATCAGGACATGATTAACAACACGAAACAGGTGTTTAAATTACCTAGGAAGTGTCATATGATTTTGTCATGGGACGCCATCACATGACATCAGACATTAGGAAAAGACATATAAAGAGAAAACATATATGGAAAAAAAAAACACAAGAGGCCTGGTTGCACAATAATAAACAGCCTGCACCAAACAATGATCGGCAAAAATTCATTAGAAAAATTCATTATAAGAAAGGAGAAAAGTCTATTTCTTCATTTAGACCTGGGAAGGAGGTGGCTTTTAGAGTATAGATCCAAAATGTTTCATGTTGTAAGAGACGTTTGAGTCTGTCCCCACCCCTCAGAGATCTTGGGTAGTTTGGGTTAAGAGTTTTTATGGCATGCCATAAAAACTCTTAACCCAAACTACCCAATGGCACAACACTATAGTTCTGCAGGACAAACTAATCCAAATTCTAGTGAAGTAATTCCTAGATCTCTGATTACATCGGAGTGCCTCGGATGATATGTTGTTTTCTAAAAGTACCGCCGTCCTTGGATCCTTGAAGAGCACCCGATCTTACCTCTTTTCACACGTTTTGACCCAGTGCAGCACTCACCCCTACATTTTCTTCACATTTTTGAATTGATTTTTCTAAATTAACTGATGTACACATTATTTTTTGTAGAAAACTATCATTTTCCCTGATATTTCTATTGATACTGAGTTTGAGATTTATTTATCAATTAAAAAAAATGGGACAGTTTGCATTCAGAAACACTAACATGTAAATGTATGGTATTATAGCTGAGTGGCTAATTTCCATCCCCAGTTCCATTAGTAGGTTGGTGTCAACACATAGAAACAAGAAACAGACATCCGTAGTAGGAATAAAAACACATGGAGCATATTACAAGACATATAGTCATGCAGACTAAAACATCGTACAGTGCAAAGGAAAAAGGACCAAGAGTTGAGGGACCATGGAAATTATTCACAATGGATTATAAAGCAGTGGAATGCTAACTAAAGTGCCATAGTGCATAAGTGCCAAATGATGCAGATTTCCAGCTGTCTGGGAGTTCTTGTTCTCATTGTATTGCTCATTGTCCAACATTGCACAGGAATATAAAGTGCATATTGTATTGCACATTGCCTTACTGCCCAAGATAATAAAGTGCTATGTTGAATATAAAATTGCATGATGCCCATAGCTTTGGTACTCAAAGAGAGGGAACTTCTTAAATGTCAGATAGATAATATGAGTCAGAAAATGGCTGCATCCTGTTTATCTGTTTAGAACATGTAGGCATGAAAGGCTGCTAGACAAGTGAGCAGGACTTGCTACTACTCAGCCTATCTGTCACCCAAGCTTCCTCTTTAACTCTATCCCTGACCAACAAAAATGTATTTTCAAAAGTCAAATGCAGGTCCTGTCCTTTGTCCCTTCTTTTTTATTATTGGGGACTCTTGTCATCAAAAACATCCATCCATGAGGTGTATTCACTACACAGCAAACTGTTTTTGTTTCACAGATAATTTTTACATGAGGAAAAAATGCCTCTGAATGTGAACACTCTGATTCCCGTGTAGTGCGCCTAAGAATGTTTTGCAAGTTCATAACGCCATAAATGAACATAAACCTGAAGTCTTTAAAACATTTTCTATCCCTCATTATGTAAAGCTATTTTCCATGAAACTGAAATGCTTCTTTTCTTTCTAGTAAACGCACTTTAAGGAGTGATGCTTTTACCTCTAAGCAACACAGTAAAGCAAAGACTGATCTGCAAACATCTGGTCTTCTTTCATTGTAATTTCTTCATTCTTAAAACATAGCTACACATAGATATGACAGAAAGGAATAAAAGTAGACTATTTAAAGTTACTGCTTGTAGAAAATGAGAGGTTTGTGTCTGGTTGAGTGGCAGGAAAATGTGACACATTGAGCATGTAAAATAGATGGATTCATGTGTCAACAACTCATTTATGAACTTCAAACGTTACCAGAGCTTCAACAAGCCACATAATGTATTACTAATGTGTATTTCAGGGCAAAACTTCAAGAGCAAGATGGTGAACAGCTGTTCACTGCTTAATTCAGTGTTTTTAAGCACAAGTACCAAAGGCTATACGGTTCATGAAATTTTAAACAAGTTGAAGCACGTAGTTTCTGTTTTTATTCAAGCCTAAACGAGAGTGGAGGAGAAAAATATTTAAAATGCATAAACCAGCTGTCCTCGCCTGTCTCATATGGAAACACAATATGTAAGGTTTTGTAAGGTGAAGTGAGTTCGTGCACACACTTATACCAGCTATTCAGTTGTCTCTAAATCAAATAATATATTTTTCTTTATTTTTATTAGATTGACAGACATGGATGGAAACTGTTAGTCATGCTTTTAGAATATTAAAACCAGTTTTTTCATTTGCCTCTTTTTTTTGCTCTCAAAGCTTGTTTTTCAGTTTCACAAATTTCTTCTCCACCATTCCTAAATAATGCATTGTGTTTTACTCTTTTAATTGTGGGCAGTTTTGTTTTTCTTACACAACTGCAGATTACATGGACATAACATTGACATTTGAGAAAAAAGATTTTACCTATATTGTGCTAATACTTTGATAAAATTAGCTTGCAACATCAAAATGGGCATCATCTTTAGATATGTGCTTTGTTTCCACATCTCTGTCCTGCTTCCCTCAGTGCTATGTGATATTTCCTCAAGATCAATGTAAAGATGTATTGATAGCAATTCACAAGGGGCAAAATAAATGCTGATGTTCGTTCCTTTATTTAATTGGTTATGATTTAAGATGGTCTCCTACGTTTGAACATCTCAGTGTATTTGAGTTTGTCCAAGAAGCAACTTCTGACAAGTTAGAAAATCTCCTGTATGAACCAGCAGTAATGTATGCTCTAGAAAATGTCTAGAGACATAACACAGTTCCAGGTAAGCTTTGAGGCTTTGACCTCTTCACTCCTTGCAAATCTATTTTATAGGTAGAGAAAAATTTGCAAAAAATTTACAAATGATGGGACAAACACTTTCTTGGCAGATTTTACTTGTATCCTCCTGCTGTAGACAGCTTCTAATGTGTACCCATTTTCCATATCCTCCCTCACCAGGTATAAACCAGGACCTGCTGGATGTCAGTAACATGGTACAGTGGAAACCAATGCTGTATGGTGTTGCGTTTCTCCACAGCACTGTACAAGAGAGGAGGAAGTATGGTCCTCTGGGGTGGAACATCCCCTATGAGTTCAACCAGGCTGATTTCAACGCTACTGTCCAGTTTGTTCAGAACCATCTTGATGACATGGACATTAAAAAGGTATAAAAATAAATCCTTTTAGTTGCTCATCAAAGTAAAAGGGAGTCAGTAGGGAGGGATGTAGCTAAGTCATTTTTGAGCGCAGAGTTTCGAGTGATGATCTATGAATAGTCTATATGAGTAGCTTTTAAATGAAAATAAGTGCTCTGCAGGTAAGGGTTTGTTTCTATCCTACACCCCCCCACCCCCCCCCTTAACTGTAGAAAACAAAAAGTTGTGTATACACAGTACTCTATTCAGGCCCACCCTCTACCCTCTGGGCACCTTAGAAGAAATAGTCTCCTCTCGCAGGCACAAGCACAGCTGCCATGCCGAAGTGTCATTCTCAGTAAATGCACTGATAGAAATTCTTTAGCCAACATTCAGCAAACAAAAATCCAAACTTATGGGACTTTTGCATGACAACAGAAAAGGATGGACATTCAAAATATTGATTGCTACTGGGACATAAGGACAGTTTCAACCAGTGTGACAAAATAAATAATATTACCAACCTTCTATATGGTATCAAAACATTTAAGAAATTAGATTGCATCAGCTTCATTTTGATTTAATTACCTCAGCCAAATAGGTAATGTTTTTGCCAACAGGATAACTTATTAATGGATTTGGATGACATTTTAGGAAATGTTGTTCATGGCACAAGAGAGACAGGAGCTATCTGATTTGGTGGTGATCCAAATCCAGATTAAAATCCACCAATCTTTAAGGATTTCTTCATAGTGCAAGATGATGGCGTTTCCCACATTTTTGACATTAACTTACCCAACAATGTTCGAAATGCCTCAGCAGAGGTTCGGGCTGTTGGAGCACTTCTTGTTTTTGATAAGACCGTCATACTACGAATCTAATTTCAACAAAAAAGGTGTCTTTAAATGTCTGGAAGTTCATTAACACATATCGGTTTCTATTTAATTTGAATAATATGTGGAAAAATATTCATAAATCTTAACTCAACAGAAAAATGTCCTTTTAAACATTTAATATCAAGATGGAGCCATCTTTTTCAGAGTACTGCAAAAGGTGCCTGTTGATACTTTAAAAGCCTTACTTAGTCTCGACTCTGATGTTTGAAAATTAAGCCCCTAAAAGTCTTGAAAAGTGGTGTTTTCCCAGTGAGAGTTTCTCAAATTTGATGGTGCTTTGTTTTGGACTTGTTTTAGGCAAATTATATTAAGTTATTTTAATGGCTTCCTCTGACAACACAGGAACAAAATACATGGTAGCAGGAATGCTGTGTTTGTAAAGCAGAGGTATCCAAGCTATGGCCTGGGGGCTTACTGTGGCTTGCTTTCCATATTTAATCAGCTCTTTGAAGTTCAAAAAGGCACAAGGCCGCCGTAAAAACATGAATTCTGTGTATTGCTGGTGAATCATTAAAAAGATTATCGTAGCAATACACATAAATTGTGCGCAGCTGCTCCATCTGAACTGAGTCAAGGTTAAATGAACAAATCATGAATGCCAATCATCTCCAAGGACCAACATTCCTTCACAACTCAGCAGGTGCATGCAGTTTGCTCTTGTTTTGATGGTGATCATGAAGATGAGCCTTTGAGATCTCCCCTATGTTGTATGTAGTACTTAACTTTTATTTCCACCTTGACCAGAGTCAACCAGAAACCATAACCTTTCGATAGACTGTTGCTGGCTTAATATTCAACTTCTGAATGTAACACATGAGTAAAATAACAAGTTTATAAAAAAAAAAAAACAGGTTCGGGGCTTTTTACAGCATTAAAAGGTTGATGTACGCCCTTGCTGATAGCTGTTTGCTTTGTAGTGCAAAAATGGTTTGTTTTTCTCCAACAGGGCATTAAAAAGTCTTTTAACGCTCTTAAAAAGTCTTAAGTTTGATTTCTGTAATCATGTATGGACCCTTATTTCATATTTTCATGTCTTTCCTTAAAAACCTTGAGGAAATATCATACGGCACACATAATTATATCCTTCTGCCATGATTAAAAAAATCTGTTATTATTTGATATAGATTACAGACAATTACCTCAATGACAGTAATGTTTTTGTTTTTAGGGTGTGTCATGGAACACGGTCAGATATATGATCGGAGAGATTCAGTACGGTGGCCGTGTGACCGATGACTACGACAAACGGTTGTTGAACACCTTTGCTAAAGTGTGGTTCAGTGAGGACATGTTTGGACCAACCTTCATTTTCTACAGAGGCTACAGCATCCCGAAGTGCTCCAATGTAGAGACCTATCTGACTTATATCCAGGTGAGTCAAAATAAAACTGTACAGCACATTCAGAGGCCTTATTTGACTGAAAGATGTCACCACAGCGACTTGAGTCTGATTAAGGTCTCTGTCTGGAAGATGTCATTTACTGTTTTGCACATTTGTACATTATCATTCCTTATGCTTTGCTTAATTTTTTGTCCATTTGACACCTCAGTGAAATCCCACACCCTGAAAAAGAGAAGCACATCAGATAAAATGTTCCTGTGCTTGGATCACACCCAGACACAGACTACCATATGAAACTGAAGACAAAATGCATTTAGCTCATTTTATTACAGATTATGTATGATTTATTAATGCCTAACTGTGTTTGTATGTGTGTGGGTGTGTATTTGTGCATGAGACTTGGGGGCAGTTCCTGAGCTAGTTTCATTAAAGCTAGTTTCATTATGATGGATGCTCGGGGCTTCAGGGCTCAGCGAGCTTTTTCCTCCATTGCCTATCAAATAGAGGATGACAAATCCTTAGAGAGCACACACATGCACTTAAGATGCTCAGAGGCTCCAATTTGAAGACAAAACATAAATTGTAAATATGAATTCACACAGATGTAAAAATAAGCAACTAAATATGGATTGTATTTTTGTTTGTGAGCCAGCGATGGGCACAAGTCACTAATTGCAAGATCAAGTCATGCCTCAAATTTCTTGATGTTTAAAGCTGTGGTCTACGATTTGAAACCGCAGCCTGCCCCCCCTTCCCTCACCTCTCCCCCCCCCGTGTTCCAAGATCCCGCCCCCAGCTCGTGTCGCCTCGCCTCTTATCAAGCCCTCGACAGAGCTACGGCGACTAGCACAATATATCAGCAGCAAACTCAATCAAAAACAGCTCAGCTCAACTGAAAGTATCAAACACGACAGACATCCCCTTGTAACACACAGCAGTAGCCATTTCAATTGGACCGGGCGGTAATGCGGGTCTGGCGCCGCCAGAGCGGAGCCGAGTGTGGGGAGGATTTATCTTTCTCAGTCTCCACTTCCCAGCTCAGCTTACAGTGCAAACGATTAGCGGCTAACAGGCTAACCCGCTCCCCTGCAAGTTATTAGCCCGTGCAGGCACAAACTAACCAGAGTTATTCAGCAGACATCTCCCACTGTAGTAAACAAAGCCATTACCTGATCAACCAGGGGCGAAACGGTCGATGCTGAAGGTCTGACGGCTGGCTGAGGCTATTCGTTAGCCGTTAGCCCGCTAACAGGCCTCAACCCGCGGGCAGAGCTCCGTTGGGCCCCGCGGGAGAGGGAGGCGGCTTCGGTCTCGGCGCTAGGCTTTTCCGGCTCCATGATAGTTCAGTAGCTAACGCTGCTAGCTGCTCACCGGAGGTGGAGGGGAGGAGACGGGACCATGACGCACTACGCATCGCATGACGATGCGTAGTGAGAGAGAGAGGGAATTGGATGGACTCACGGACCAACTCACGGACCAATTAATAGTCGCAGGTTCTTAGGTTTGATTGGTCAGCTAGTATGCAGCTTTTCAGCGGATATACTGAATGGATTATTTTCATTCTTTTTGGTCTTTATACTGTGTAGATAGGACCATAGGACCATAACAGCCTTATAAACGGTGTTATTAATATGTACAAAGCTACCAAATCGTAGACCATAGCTTTAATTGATAATAATAATATGGCTGAAATATATATAAAATTATGTCACCCAGAATATCTGGGGAACATTATAACAACCTGTAAATTTACGATTTTAATATTGATGACAACAAATGTGTGTTTTGTTGTAAATCAGCTTTTACTGAAAAGCAAATGCATCAGGCTTCCCAGCCTTTCTGCTTCTGAACAGTTAAGTGCCCTCTGTTGTCTGAAAGGCTATTATTTCCATAATGAGCATGCAGGTGAGCAGGGGGTCGACTGCCTGTAACATTGTATAAGTTCTGTCCAAAACATTTGGGTTGATGAGTAAAGGTGGGTTTTGTGGCACCTCACTCAGTGCCCAGTAGAAGTGAAATCTTGAGTCTGTGGCAGCCTGATGCCGAGCTTGTTTGCAGTGAGGTCAGCCAGCTGTGGAGAGAGTCAAGTGATGTTTGAGGTTAAAAGGCGGCTCTTAATTACAGAGAGACAGAGATGCAGAAATAAGAGCCTCAAATCTAGAGTCCAAAGCAAATCTGAGGTCTTTCAGGGATTAGTCCAGGTCAAGTCTGGAGTCACCTTGAACTTATTCCCCATCTCTAAAGTGTGTGTACATATGAAGAGCTCTTTTCTAAAACGCTATAAATCCATTTTCATTTAGAAAGTATTTACATTATTTACCCAGGCCCACCATTGGGTTGGCTGGGGAACTGAACTTTGAAATACAGTTTAAACAGGGATATATAGCTTTCTGGCATTAAATACTGACTGGGCATGTAGTACAATCAGTATATAAAAAAAGAATAGCACTGAGTAATATATATTTTTTTAAATTTTGGCTTTTATAGCATTTTGGAAAAGAACTCTTTCTATTGAAATTAAATGCAAGCAGAAGGAGGCCAAGAGTCCCTAGATGACCATAGTGAGCTACAAAGCCTTCTCTGTACAGAACACCAATCCTTCCTTTTTACCCAGAAACAGTCACAACAGTGCTCAAACTCTATTTGAGCGCATAGTATGATGGATGTTTGGGGGATAAACTAAGCATTGACAACATAAATCAAAAGTGTCTTTATCTGTCAAGTGCAATCTCTTAATTAACTAAAGAGCAAAAGCAGAAACAAAGTCATTATTTGGAAAGAAAACAATCTGTTTCAGATGAGAAGGAAACAATGCAGTGTTTTGCTTCATGTTGATTTAACAAATATCAGCCCCCTTCTGTTTTCAGGCATGTTTATGTGCTAATAGCAGTTTCACACCATTACACCATACTTAGTGTGATAAATGCAATTGAGGGTGTCATACAGCAAAGTAAGTAAACCAAATATTGGGCTTTGTTTTTACAACCCATCATGTTACTATCACAAGCTTGGGCATACAAGTTTGTTTACAAGGACACATATGGATTTCAGAATAATTGATAAAATATGGGGTGTATTTTTGTCATGAAAAAACAATTAACAACCATCTTGAACCAGTTAAAGCAAAACAGTTGATCTCTGAACATCTTTTTTTTTTTTAACTTTTCATAATTAAAATATTTTGATAATGTAGTAGTCTTGTTAGGTAACTTTGACCTTAAAGGGCATTTTGATTGAGTCTGAAGGCCATGTTACTTTTATGCCAACATTATTGATACAAACAGTTTGTATCAACATCCAAAATGGTGGCAGCCAGTAACAAGATATCATGGCAGAATATTTTTGAAGTATTTTAAATTAAAATATGCTCCATTAGTTCTTGATGAAAACTGCTTTATTTAATTTTGCAGCATTTATGACCAAAACCTAAATTTAGTTTCCTGGTGGATACAGTTGCATGAAAAAGTATGTGAACCCTTTGAGATTACTTGGATTTCTGCATAAATTGGTTATATAATGTTCTGATCTTCATCAAAGTCACATCACTAGAGAAACACAGTCTGCTTTAACTAATTCTGCTCAAAAAATAAAAGTTTTCATGTTTTTATTTGACACACTATGTAAACAGTCACAGTGCAGGGTAGAAAAAAGTATGTGGACCTTTGGATTTGATAACTGATGACCCTCCTTTAGCAGCAAAAACCTCAACCAAACATTTTCTGTAGTAGATCAGACCTGCAATACGGTCAGGATGAATTTTGGACCATTCTTCTGTACAAAACTGTTTCAGTTCAGCAATATTCCTGGGATGTCTGTTGTGAATTGCTCTTTTGAGGTCATGCCATAGCACCTCAATCGGGTTGAGGTCAGGACTCTGACTGGGCCATTCCAGAAGCCGTATTTTCTTCTGTTGAAGCCATTCCATTGTTGATTTATTTCTATGCTCTGTGTCGTTGTCCTGTTGCATCACCCATCCTCTGTTGAGCTTCAGATGGCAGACAGATGGTCTTAAGTTTTCCTGCAAAATGTCTTGATAAACTTGGGAATTCATTTTTTTCATCGATGACAGCAATCCATCAAGGCCCTGAGGCAGCAAAGCAGCCCCAAACCATAATGCTCCCTACACCATATCTCACAGTTGAGATGAGGTTTTGATGTTGGTGTGCTGTGCCTATTTTTCTCCACACATAGCATTGTGAGTTCCTTCTGAACAACTCAATTTTGGTTTCATCTGTCCACAGAATATTTTGCCAGTAGTGCTGTGGAACATCCATTTGCAAACTTCAAACAGCAATTTTTTTTTTTGGAAAGCAATGGCTTCCTTGGTGGTTTCCTCACATGAAATCCCATTTTGTGTAATGTTTTACATATTGTAGATATGTCAACAGTAATGTTAGCATGTGCCAGGGATTTCTGTAAGTCTTTAGCTGACACTCTAGGATTCTTCTTTACTTCGTTGAGCATTCTGTGCTATGCTCTCACAGTCATCTTTACAGGATGGCCACACCTGGGCAGAGCAGCAACAGTGCTGAACTTTGTCCATTTGTAGACAGTCTGTCTTACTGTGGACACATGGACATCAGGGCTTTTAGAGATACTTTTGTAACCCTTTCCAGCTTCATGCAAGTCAACAATTCTTGATCGTAGATCTTCTGAGAGCGCTTCTGTGCGAGGCATGGTTCACATCAGGCAATGCCTCTTGAGAACAGCAAACTCACAACTGGTGTGTGTTTTTTTTTTATAGGGCAGGGCAGCTTTAACCAACACATCTTATCTAATCACATTGATTGGACCCCAGGTTGGCTGACTCCTGGCTCCAATTAGCTCTTGGAGAAGTAATTAGCTTAGGGGTTCACATACTTTTTCCACCCTGCACTGTGACTGTTTACATATTGTGACGAATAAAAACATGAACAATAACTGCGGTATTAGTTTAAGCAGACTGTGCTTGTCTAGTGAAGTGACATAGATGGAGATCAGAACATATTTTATGACCAATTTAAGCAGAAATCCAAGTAATCCCAAAGGGTTCACATTCTTTTTCATGCAACTGTATGTTGTCCACACGGTTGGAACTAAACAGAAACATCCTCCAACATACTAAGATAACTAACATGCATGTGTTTTTGACCTTATCTCTATAGGCCAAAGTCATTGGGTCTCGTGGTTATCTCTTTCTTTTAAAAAATAATGTGGATTATCCTGACACATCAGATGGACTAATGAATATATTTTACTACCTGTCATTGTCTGTTGTGTTTTGCAGATTTTTCTGTCTATTGATGATTTTATTGTTTTTTTAAATTTGAACAGTGTCCTAAAGTGTCATGAAAAACACTTTTACTTTAAATGAATGTATTACTAGTTCATCAGAGAAAGAGCTCATAGTAAGTGTTTTGGAGTTGAGAAGGTGGATGCTACTGCCATAGTGTACAGGAAAGAAGTGAGCCACTTTGTAAAACAAAGTCTTCGCAAAATATGTTGTTATTGAGGTGAATAATATCCTTTCTATGGAGAAGTTTGATGTGTTCTTTATAGTTTTTGATTTTATAAAGACATGCTGTCCAGATTTGATAGAACTGCTCCTGAACCTATTAGCGTCTTTGCTAATCTCTGTATGAAAAGTCACTTCCTGCTGTCATCTTGCTTGCAGCTTCCACCCCTTCCTGCTCAAAAGGATGCTGATTGAGCTGTCCTGCTTTGGGCCCCTCATAATTGTTGTATATTGGAGCTTGGCAAGATGGATCTGATTGATTACAGGGATTTATCAGGTGGCTCCAGCTGCACTGCATGAATAAATGAGAAACTCACTTCCACACTTCCACAATTCTTGATGGCAATTAACTTGCTTAGAAGGTCTATGAAACTGCTGCAAATGTGATATGGACTGCCGCAGAGAATGAAGTGTATGCAAAGCCAGCAATTACATCATTACAGTCTTTTTCTGTGATGATAGGAAATCTCAACGCAAGCTTTAGAGCTTTGTCATAAAGTTGTCTGATGTTTACATCATACAGTGTATACACACATACAAAGACCAGCGTAACAGTGACACCACTCCCAGCAGTGGGATCTTGGCTTGGTTTTGAGTGAAACTGGCTGTGTTTCAGGGTGTTGGTTGTATTTTTCCCTGCTTTACTTTACTACTGTGTCAGATGAATGTGTGCACTGAGGACAGACTGATGGCATGAATCTCCCATGCGTTAAACCCTCATGGCGATGCTCTTTGCTGGAGGCTGAATAAGCAGCTGGTGACGCTGTGTGAACCAGAGGAGACACATGGCTGTCGTCTCTGGAGCCTAGACTGTGGCTGAGCAGAGACAAAACAATGATGCAAAGAAATAGGGCTCCTTGATTATGGATTAAACTACGGTCAAGATTATTTTGACTGTTATTAGGATCACAATAATAAATCATTAATGATTACTGATTTTGAATCATTTGCATCCCATGTTTTTCTCAAAGTCTATGATGCAAAGGTTTAATGTTGTGCAATTAAACAAGCAAAGCACAAGATCAAGAACAAAAAATAAATAAATACACAAAAATAATGATCCATAATGCTTATCCTTGAATGAAAATAAACTAAACGTGGTTTTGAGACAGTAATGATGTACACAACCATCCAAAAGACAAAAAACATTGTAAACCATGAACAAAACACGATGGATGAAATCAGTGCAACACTGCACTGGACAAGTAAAATTTAATTATGATTGATTTCTTTTCATGACAATGTGAAGCAAAAATTGTACTTCAAGTTATGACTTGATTGATTAACCAGCATCACAAAGAAATACAAGTTGTCAGTCTCTCTCTGTGAGAGAGCCATATTGTGGTGGGAGGGGGCAGCGTGTGGCCCTGGAGTTGAGAGTTGCTTGGCACTATTTTAGCCAAACTTATTTCACAAATACCCTCTTGGCAGAAGTGACAGCTGGCTGAATAATTGCATCTGTTTTCCTCTTACAGGGTCTGCCTGCTTATGACACTCCTGAAGTGTTTGGCCTCCATCCCAACGCTGACATTACCTACCAGAGCAAACTGGCCAAGGATGTGCTGGACACCATCCTCAGTATTCAGCCCAAAGACAGTTCGTCAGGGGGAGGAGAAACCAGAGAGGCTGTGGTGTCGAGGCTGGCTGACGACATGCTGGAGAAACTGCCTGCCGACTACGTACCTTTTGAAGTAAGCTGGTGTGCTGTATGTCTCAGGGTGTGCACCATTTATAGCCCGTGGTGTGTGTTCAAGTACGATGTGCGATGTGGCAGAATTAGAGAGGTGGGATGTGTGTTGCTGAGGTGATGAAAGGTTGTGTGTGTATAACACGGTGATGGAGAGAGAGGACTAAAAATATAGATAGGATGTGAATGGAGCTCAGTCCAGCTGGCTTTATTTTATTTTGGGTTTTCTCTCCTTTCATGACGCTGGTGAAAAGTGAGATTTGAAGTGGTTTTTTGAGGTGAGGTGCAATGCTTGTCGAGTGAAACTTATCTCTGCACTTCACACTCTGTGCACCACTTACCACAACTGTCTGTGTGTCGTCTGCTTCTGCAGTAGGACAAAGGGGCAACACTTAACCCTTGGACTTTTTTTTAAAGTGCCAGAAAATTGTAGATGCTTAGTCAAATAAAACAAAAATACAGAAATCTTGAAGCTTGTTCTTGGGGAATGACACAAACCTGGTGAAACTTGGGTTTTGATGCAGGTTATGAGAGATTATTATTCTATAAAAACGTTTGAAAACACACAGTGAAAATGTTGTGTTGGGTAAAATAACACAGGGTCAGCATACTGTATTCATCTGTCTCTTACAAGTAGCGGTAACTATGGAAACATGACATCCTGTTCTCAGTTTGTACCCGAAGCACATTACCAGCATATGGACATTATGCAGATGATAAAAAAACAAACTTATAGCTGCAGAGCTAAAAACAAACATACAGTATGTGAATCAGAAATCATACCAGGCACATTTCCTGCTTCAGAAAATGTGTCCCTTTATCAAGCTTGTATTTGCTTTTGTATCGTCCTCCAAGATTTTTTAAAGTTATCAACGATTTTTATTTATTTATTTATTTTTTATTTAACTAAACCAGGTGAGAGAACGCCTCCAGAAGATGGGACCCTTCCAGCCCATGAACATATTCCTACGCCAGGAGATCGATCGCATGCAAAGGGTGATTGTTCTAGTCCGAAACACATTGACGGACCTCAAGTTGGCGATCGATGGCACCATCATCATGAGTGAGAACCTACGAGACGCCCTGGACTGCATGTATGATGCACGCATTCCTGCTCGCTGGAAGAAGGTTGGTTACAAGGGTTTATGCTTGAATTAATTGATCTAATTCCCAAAGGTTTTTACATCATTCACAGATTTGAGTTATTTGTCTGAAATTAATCAAATCAAAGCACACTGCACTCTGTATAAGTTTTGTTCAGTTTGTATTAGCATTTTCAGCTTTTTACTAAGATGTGTTGATATAGTTAAGCCTTACAGAATAGGAGAAAAAGAATGGTTTTCTTTTTATATTAAAGTTATGTCTTCTGTAGCCTGTTGCACTATATATGCACATTGTCTATCCTCAACTAAATGGTACATTTAAAGTACTAAGTTCTAACTTGTGTCTTTGTTTGGTTTTGAAATTGAGATTGAGGATAGTCAGTGGAGGAAACATCAAAAGTACCGATCCTCTACACTATTTGTTCAGCCCACTTAAGAATGAAATCAGCAACTTTGTATGAACACATAGGACTTTTTGAAAGAAGTAAATCTGAAATAGAGAGCATCTAGCTATTTACTTTGACATGCTTTTTCAGGTTGGAGAGGCACATTTTGTATGCCCTGATGAAACAGCACTATAAAAGGCTACTGCGTGGTGCCCCGCATCCTACAGATACAATAACACCATGAAGACAAAGCACAAAAAAACACAAGTTGTTGTTTTTGGATAATATGTTAGAAAAAGAAAAAAATATATCAACAACCTTAAATAGACAAAGACATTTATGAAAATAAAAAGAGTTAAAGAAAAATAACACTCAAGGGCAGTAATTGGGTAAATTTATTCTGATATTGTCCACCAATATACAGTAACTAGAGATAGGTATTAATATGTTTTTTTTGCTACCAGTGCCATTAATAATTTTGCTTATTGGTCCAACTATTTAACAATTATTTTATCAATTCCTGTCGATATTCTGTGTGGGAAAAAGTTGTAAGTTTTAAGTGGAAACAATGTCAGACACACGACACTTCTGATATTCAATGCCAAGCTGAATAGATAAATGATTTTTAACTTTGTGATCATTTCTGCTTACTGCTTATGTGAGCGAGTATCCTTGATTTGAAAGGCATGCAGAAGAAGTGGAAGGAATTGATTGAGGGATTAATTAGTCAAAAGATCATGGTATTGCTTCTACTGAAATTGGCTTTTGATTTCCATCTATAAATATAACTAATGGAGCATTACATTGAATTCAGGATATATCAAATATTTCCATAGTTATGACTTTTCTGCCTCATTTGACCAATTGGTTATTGGTTATGTTCAATGCAGTGTGCCCTCTTGTGTCATGTTATGCCCCAGTAGACTAACATGTCCCCCGATGCCTTTTTATCATTATAAATGATACTAAAACATAGTGGTGAGGTGATAATACAGCCTTTAGCCATCATCTACAGCGCAATGATGTAACAACAGTGATATCAGGCAGTGAAGTAGTCAATAACATGAGATCATTGAACATTACCTAAATGTTGCCCAGCTGACATTGCAGCAGCTGGCAGAGGATGAAAGTGTGAGAAAGAAAATCATTCATTTGTTGGGTGCGAAATATTGGTGAGCACTGTCAACATATTATAGCATGCAAAAAACACTCTTACTCATCCCTCAAGTTATCTCTTCTGTTAAAACCATACCACTTGACTTCTACAGAATATTTAACAGAGGATTTTACACGGGTTTAAGTTATAATTCAGGATTATGTTAATCATATCAAACTGGTACAATACATCACACATCAGTTGTGTGTAAATATTTTTTCATAAGTTGGAGCTCTGGTTCACATTAGGCTGTTTGATTTCACATCAAGCTGATGCAACCCAAGGCCGGTATTTTTGGTCTTTATTTTAATGATAATGACACAGCAGGTCAGGTTCCACGGCAGGTTTCTTTGTACAGTTTGTTTCTCCATTACATTTGGTGTTTTTGCTTAAAAGGGTTCCATCACCTTCTGTGTTTAGCCTTCCCTGTAATTGCCAGACTCAGTTTGACCTTAATTATGTTCACTCGCCGGATTTTAAAGTTTTGTCCGTATCACGTTAAATTGTTTTGGTGATGTATGAACACAGAGCAACATTGATACTGATAGAAGGAAAGTATGATGAAAACAAATGAGGATGACATTTGCTGTATTTTATATTGGAGTCACATATTTTGGCATTTCAGCTGCTTTCACAGACATTACATCATTGAAATAATGTGGACTTGAATTATCCCCTGGCTGTGATTCAGATTTTATTCTGTCTCACTAAGTTCTTTGTTTTTTGCCACCCAATGACTCACTGTCTGTTTGTTTTTCATTTCCTTTGTTAGTATTTCACTGTTGTCTTCTCTGATCTGTCCAGATGACAGCCTTATGTCTCTTGTCGAGATGTTTTGTTCATGTTATTGTTTGTTTTCCAGGCGTCATGGGCCTCCAGCACCCTGGGGTTCTGGTTCACAGAGTTGCTGGAGCGAAACAGACAGTTCCAGTCTTGGATCTTTGAGGGGCGGCCCAACTGCTTTTGGATGACAGGCTTCTTCAACCCACAAGGCTTCCTAACAGCCATGAGACAGGTACACACCAAATAAAAATATCTGAATATTTACCCATGGCTGGGGAGGAGAGCAGATGGTACGCAGGGGGACGCACGGGCACAGTGCCACACTCGCTCAAACACACACATACACACACTGACAGGAGCACAGAGTACACATCCCCTGTTTTTCTGATGCTAACTTACACCAATGTAAGAGATTTAGAACAGCACAGGATGAAGTGTGAATATTTGACTCTGCTTGTTCCAGAAATCAAGAGTACTGTAATTGTTGGGGCCGAGTAATCCAATTTTTTTTTTTATTGTGGCTTGGTTTCATGTAATTACAGACAATTACAGACATGACACATATTTGGCCATTTCATTAGCCACATTCAGTTCCCATTATCTTTATAGCTGTAAATGTAGATATTAGCATGATCTCTCTATCCATGGTTGATACATCTATAGTAACTATTTTTATCCCCAGATAGGCATGAGATCCCTCTGAAAATGGGATGTCACATCTCAAGAGGCCTTTAATACATTTATACTTAACAGAGACAAATATGGTAGGGATGCACTTAAGGTCTGGGCGTCCATGAATCCGTCACGACCACACATTCTTATTTTCAGTAAGAATACCATCGATTATACTCCTATAAAATGATCACCACAACCATTTAGACATGAGGATCCTCCTGAAAATGAGATATACCATCTCAAGAAGCTACCCTCTAATCAATCAGACGAAAAGTCTATGGTTCATGGATCTAACTTTAGTTCTTACTTTAGTCCACTTGTCTCCTCCCACCTCCCTTCTTTCGCCCTCACACCCAACACAGCATCATGTGGATTTGCTGTTCATCATGAGACTGGGATCCACATTCAAAATTTCCTGCTGCTTAACAGGAGGTTTTTTCTTGCCCCCGTGATGGAGGGATTCATGATTGGCTATATGGATTCATGTTGGGTGTTGGATGTATGTATTTGTATAAATATGTATATGTGTATCTTATATATGTATGTATGCATATATGTGATCCATAAAATGAAGAGTTTTATGCTCTATTGTAAAGTTCCTTGAGATGACACTTGTTATGAGTTGGCGCTATACAAATAAAGATAGATTGATTGATTGATTGATGTAATACAAAATGGTTGTGGACCAGCCTTTGCAGGGGAGCAGAAAAAACTTGATGACAATCCCACTGTGTGCATAGTACAAGTCTAACAATCACACAGCATCAGAGGGATCCATGAGCTTGTTTTTGACCTCAACAAAGAGATATTTATGACGAACCACTCTGTTTTTATCAGTTGCTTTACAATGACATTTAGGAACCGAGTTGGCAAAAAGTCACATTTAAACTGCATGGTAACCTGTTATGCCATTACACTGTCTGAGCGCGGAGGAAAATGCTGTAAAACCAATCAGTGAGTGTTTAGTGTGAGATCAGTCCAAGCTGATCGGATGCTTCTATTGCTTATTGATGGGTATTTTATTTGTTCTTACCTCTGAATTATATCCCTCCACATCAGAAGGTTGATCTATCTCGTCTTCCTCAACTGTCTATACACCCCTTTTAATTTACAGAAGTGATTATACACTCTATTCACATTATAAACAGCTGTACAAAATCTAGTCTCACTCGTGTGCAGCCAGTTTACCACTCAGTGTTTCCTGCCAGTTGAGGTGAAAGTCTGATTGTTTTGCTCTTATACATGCTCCACAGTTTTCAACCTAAGTTGAAGTGTGTAAATGCAAACTGTTATCACCACAAGTCTGGTTATAGCATGAAATACTCCTGGACAATTTTTTGCATTTGCAATTTAATGTAATTTTAAATGCTGCCTCTGCCAGAAATGTTTGTGAGTAGATTACACTTTGAAAAACAGATATCTCCATAACCACAGGTGGTCTTTGTTGGGTGAAATGCTTTTAGGCAGACTGTTTACTTTCTGTGTGCTGTAACTCTGACAATGAGTATGGAAAAAAAGACCTCTGGGCAGATGCGCTTTTACTTTGCTTATGTAGATGGATGCACAGGAAATAACTCAGCGTTGAATTGGTTTAATTTCCTCTTTAATTTTTAGTCTGTCTCAGAACCCGTAAGCAAACCTTTCAGAGGAAAGTTTTGAATTCAGATGAATTCATCCAGTGAATGAGGATCTGTTGTAGCAGTGTGATACGTCTTGAATTTAGCTGTTTTCTCTTCCTGAGGTGGTGAACAAGCACTCTGCCTTAACATCTCTTATCATCACTTATCAGTCCATATTTGTTCAAACTTGTCCAATATGTTCTCCTTATTTTATTCTCACTCTTTTGCAATAGATTTAAGATTTGCAAAGGGAAACAATGCTCCCATTTCTTTTATTTATTGTGCACTTCGCTCTCAGCCAGTTCTTTATTGAGGCGTATTGGATTTATTTTCTCCCCCTTTTTGTGGCATCTCGCAAAACACAGCATCCAGAGTCCACTTCTCTGCCCTGCACAGTGCTTTTTCATTGTAACTCTATCACAGCCCTGTTATCAGTATTGATTTTTTTTAAAAGGAAAACTTAGCAAAATGTCATCTCTGTCACTCCTGTGCTCTGCTGGGTCATGCTGCCCACTTCACTGCCATCACCTGTGGATTTTTTCTGCTTTCACAGGAGATCACTCGGGCAAACAAAGGATGGGCTCTTGACCGCATGGTGCTGTGCAACGACGTGACCCGCTGGATGAAGGATGACATCACACAGCCTCCTACAGAGGGAGTTTATGTTTATGGTCTCTACCTGGAGGGGGCTGGCTGGGACCGCAGAGGCTGCAAACTCATCGACTCAAAACCTAAAGTCCTGTTTGAGATGATGCCTGTGATCAGGATGTATGCTGAAAATAATGGTGAGAGTTGACATTTGAGATGTGATATTTTTCATAAGGGCAATTACGGATGTTGTTCGATGTCCACACATAAAATGCAATAACTCCAAAACAAAACAAAATTACTTTTTCTTAAAGACTAACTAAACCCTATAACTATTTTTAAATAAAAATCTGTTTGAATTTTATATTTATTACCAACAGAACTCATCATTTAAGTCAAAGCATTAAAGGGATGATCCAACTTTTTTTTTCCATGTCTTGCCTCACTTCCAAGTCCATGGCAAGCATATAGACACCATTCTTTCGACTGTGTGTGCAGTGACAAGGAAGAGATGAGCAAAGCTTGCCCATCACTACTTAGCCTAGCCCAAACACTGGTAGTCAATGGGTAGTGTTAGCCTGTCTTTTTCTACAGTCATCAAATACACTTCAGCAACTCTAAACGGTCCTTAGTGCTCGTTGTGACTTGTTTTTAGCGCATTATGTTACGTTATCTATTTTTAGACTTTGATTAGCACTTTATGTAGTTTTTGAAAGAAATACATGCAAAACTAAACTGCAGGGTGCGTGCACAAACCAGCATGGAATTTCCTGTTGACTTACTAGCAAGGACATCCACGGTGGTTCTTGCATGCACTCTAAGTTTAGTTTTGTATGTTTTCTTTGCAAATTACATAACATGCTAATCTTATTAAAAAATAGATGGCATAACATGGTAAAACAGTATAAACATGTCACAAGAAGCACTTAATATTTCAATTTTTTTAAAGAGTTTATCTGATGACTGTCGGCAGAGGCAGGCTAGTATTGCCCACTGACTCCCAGTGTTTGAGCTAAGCCAATTAGTGCTGGGTGAGCTTCGGCCATCTCTTTCTTGTTACTTCACTCACAGTCGAAAGAATGGTGTCTTTCTGCTTGTCATGGATCTTTATGTAACCGGTATAAAAGCATACCTGGCAAGATAAAATATTGAAAAAAAGGACAGCATTAGCCTCCCAGCCCGCTCCAGATCCTACACAGAGCAAAGTTACAGCATTAAAGATAACTTGAGGGCTGCAACATTACATACACAGGAGCGTACGGATGGAGACTTTCCTGGCTAAATGAACATAGGATTGCCAGGCAATTTTGTGTAATTATATAAACAGTCTAGAACAGATTAATATTTCAGCCTGTTACATTTATATTATATTAAAATATGTAAAGAAACTGCCTTTAGCATGACACCTAGCTACACAAATTTAATTTCACTACAGCTGTATCTTTGTAGGGAGATAATGTGGTATCTACTGTTGTTAGAACAATCTACTTTACCATGACTCTTATTTGTAATTATCAGGCAACTAAGGACTCAATCCGTCACTGAGGTGTTGCTGTAAAGGAGATGTGGGAGGTGTTATTCATTCCACAGAAATAGGAAAAAAATGTTTCTTCAGATGTTTTTCCTTCAGCTTTTAAAAAAAAAAACAATTATCCCATTTGACAAAACAGGCCATTAAATTCAGAAGAACCAGCAGACCGGGGGTAACTGCGGGCTCTGCCAACCACAGACGTCACTGCTACACTGGAAGAGAGGGTGGTTAAGGCTGTTTCTCAAGATAACAATAAAGCGTGTTTCTGTCAAAGCAAGGAGCAACCAGAGCGAACGTAAGGCAACGTAATGAGAGAGGTGTTGCTTGCCAACAGGGAATCGAGGAGGGAGTCGAGTTGCTTCCATTCCAGTCTCGTCCAAATTACACATTTCATCTTTAAACTCTAATTAAGGTGATTTAATCCTGCTTTTCCGTATCAGGGTCAATCTGTCAGGTATTTGTCTGTCTCAGTGTATTCCTCTTCTCCCCTCCTCAACACTACCAGCCCACACAGTCTCTTACCGGATGGATGTAGCATTTAAATGTCAAGTAGACTAAGTGCTATTTATTTTGCATGGGAATAGATAACCAGCAGTGTGTGTTTCAGTGTTTATACAGAATAAGATTCGGAAAGAGAGCAAAGAGATGGACTCCAGTGGATGTCTGCAGGCAAGACTGCCTGGAAAATGAATTAATGATCCAATGATAGGCAAAATGCAGTTTGTTTACACCGGGTACCCCCCAGCCGTTCCCATCATGAAGGCTTCCCGCTGGGAGGTGTGTGTCATTTGTGTGCAGGTACATGTGATAGCTTTGGAAGCCCCTTCGCCTTAATGGTTTCTCCTTTCAAAGGGATTAGTTTCCTCTATGCATGTATCATCTTGGAGTGGCATGTCAGTGAGGCTGCTGCTTCTGTTTAGGGTTTATGCTTTTCTGCTGAATGTAAGGCTCTTGAAAAACACTAGTAAAGACTCAAGAATGTCATCACTGAAAGACAGATCCCCCACCCCCACCCCACCAATCAAAATAATAAAAAAAAGCAGTGAGATGGTGCTGTGGGGGTTGTGGGAAATCACCACATGTCCTGCTAATCTGAGTAAGTGATTGCACTGATTTGAGCAGACTGCCAGAAAGATTCATTTTGTGTGACACAGCTGGGACGGCCTCATCACTTGGGTTTGATGAAGTCAATGACTTTGAAAATGCAGTGAAGGGTACATAAATGAAGAGATTATTTAGCCAGCTGTTTCTTTCTGCTACTTTTTCCTTTGATTTTGATCAAAATAGGTTTGAACAACAACCATAGTCTGTAAATTACCTTTATCAAATAGTCCTTATTGGACTTTTCAGTTTTTCCTGCCCTTTAGCGCAGTGGTCCCAAATCTTTTTTGTACCAGGGTCTGTTTTTTTTTTTTTATAATATAACATAGTTGCTCTCATGTGGGGGCTATTTAAAAAATCTTTGTCTCCAGTCTAGAGCTGGGCCACCCCACCCAGAAAGCTTAGGTTCACCCCTGCTTATTCATTTAAACGTGCTTGCTAGCTGGTTAGCTTACTGCAGCAGGATACAGAGTCTCTGTATTATCTTTGTTCTTAGACATGTACAAACACGTCACATCCCCTGGATGAGTTTTACAGTAAAACAGAGCTAATGAAGTAATGGACTCACTCATATCAAATCTGCATGTAGTGTAACTAATGTTCCCCTGGTTGCATGAAGTTTGTATGACTGCCAGCAGGCCAGTTATAATGTCAAACTGTCCTTACACTTTGTGAGCATGGAGGAGTATGCTGTACAAACGGCGTGCATGTGATGCTGACGGTGTGTTTCATATGTTGGTTATCAGTATGGATGATCTGACGTTTCTATTGATTATTGATGGGTATTTTATTAATTCCCACCTCTGAATTGAATCCATCCACAACAGGAGGTTGAGCTGTTAGTCTCGACCATCCTCCACTTTCACACATCGAGTAGAGTCAAAAATACTTACAGCCATGTCCAGAACTTTTTGGTTCATCACTGCAGTGACAGACAGAGGAGCCGCTTGTGTAGTCAAGTGACTTGGGCATACATGCAAGGATCCTTTCAAGCTATAACGCCCTTCTATCACTGTTATTCAGCTAACAGAAATTTGTTTCTCAGCAACCTAGTACCAAATGATGTACCAGTCCACAGCATGGGGATTGAGAACCTCTCCCAATAGACCTGCTAGAACGACATCTTACATTGTTTCATACATTGAGGCCCACTGGCCATTCATCATGCAGTCCGTCAGTTATAAAAAGGATAACCTACAACTATGAGCTACAGTAAAAGGATGTACAATGTGATCTGACCCTAGAATATGGTGAAGATGCACAGCACATGAATTTGTTACACTGTGTCAGTGAATTACAAAGTATAAAACACTGCAGTATGAAATATATTTAACTAGAAAGCACTAAGAGCACAAACCCCCACGAAGCTCACATATTTCTGTTGCATTAATAAGCAATTGTTCTATGATTTCTTTACCCTGACAATCACACCAAGCACTCAGAATCATGTTGATAATATTATTAGTAAGGAAAATTATTGAGCAAAAATGATTGCGCTCTAATGGCAGTTATCTAGCCATTACCACCAAATCTTAATATTTTTTAATTGGACCATTACCAACATCTCCTGAAAATTTCAATAAAATCCATCCAATAGTTTTTGCGTTATCTTGCTAACAGACAAATAGACAAGCAAACACATGGTGGCAGAAACATAACCTCCTTGGTAGAGGTAAAAATAGGTATGGAAGAATAGGTTCATTGATGTGTTGTATCAGTTTAGAATATGTTCATCAAATGGATTTGATTCAAATGCAAAACGTTTTGTTGGACACCTCTAGAAGCAAACGACCGTGATTAAACTCTTTTCTTTGTGTAATCTGACACTTGTTGCTTTCTTGTCTTTCAGGGGTGAAGGACCCCCGCCTCTACTCCTGCCCCATCTACAAGAAGCCGGTGAGAACTGACATGAATTATATCGCAGCTGTAGACCTGAAGACTTCTCTTTCTCCAGAGCACTGGATCCTGCGGGGCGTGGCGCTCCTCTGTGACGTCAAATGATTGCGTGAGGTTCAGGAGGTTGGCTATTATTAAATTGCTGTCAGCCACTCACTAATGTCCTGAAGTGAACAGGAAGCGCTGCTGCCACCGCGTCTGCAGCAGGTTGTTTGTGAAAGAGGAGAGAGGTCATGGCTGATGGGAAAAACCTCTGTAAAAATCACTGTTGTTTGTTTCTGGTACATAATTTGATGAGATCATGTAGAAGGACAAAGAAGATTAACAGTCACGCCTGCAGGGTAATCCAGATTAGAGTCATTTTTGATATTGCTGTGGCAGGTAAAATGATAAAAACAGGATTAAAGGAAAAACAGGATAACTAATACAAATATCATGTCATCTTTTTAAAGGAGTCAAAGAAACAATTATTACTGTTTATATTGACAGCTATATATGTCTGAAATATGTGGAATTTCTCTATTTTTGGAGTGTGATCTTTATTTTGCTGTGGTTGCAGTGTTTCTTACATTTTTATGCTATCAAGAAAGTTCATTTTAGATGTGGATCATGTATATTATTAAAGATGCTATGAGGAGTTTCTAAGTAATTACAAAAGTCTCACTTTTAGATATATGCCTGATCGAAATGCACACTTTAAGCTGAGTTTTATAGCATCAGAATAGGTTATCTATAAATTCTATTCCTTAGCTTCATGGTCGGGTCGGACAGGGCTGGACTGGCCTGGATACCCAACTTCTGGAACAAGACAATTAAATGTAGAACAAATTTATAGTATTGGGACACATCTTAGAGCACTGGGCTGTAAGTAGCGATAGCCGGCTACAAAACTACGATACTAAGTTTTCCAAAAATTGCTTGTTGTCACACATCAAAAACTACCGCTACGTCACTAGAAAGAGATACATTACCTCGTCGCTTTGCATCTTGTAAGTTTTTGAAAAAAGAAGTTGTAAAGCAATGCAGAGTTCTGAGGAAGGTCCAAACTGCATTCTTGAGCATCAGAACAAACGCACGCTTTGGCTTGGGTCACATCTTTACCACAGTTGCCGCACGTGTTCATGGGTAGCAGAGTCTCTGTGTCGCCAGAAACAGATTCTCCTCACAGCACCTTTAAGCGTTCTAATGAATCTCTAAATGTCTTAGATTTGATTTTTTGATATTTAAGGCCATGAAATCCCTGAAATGTCTTTTTTTTTTTACCTGCCTGATCATTTTTTAAAGCCTGGACTATTGGCTGCAGTTTGACTAATCATAATTAAATCTTTTGGGTTGTATAAGGCTGTTTCAAAAAACATGGGCAAAAAACTGTAGTGGCTGAGTACCACTTCAACAGTTTGTATTAAAATTTTTCATCTGAATTTTTGTGCTCTCTCATTTCTGCAACTCTTTCTCTCTCTCAGGAGAGCACTGTAAATTGATTATATTAGAACAAAATCTATCACCCATGCATTTTACAGTTTAGCTATGTTCACCAAGAAGGCTGTGTTTGGCCACTTGTGTTCGTCAGGTTTGTTAGCAAGATTACGCAAAAACTACAGGATGGATTTTGCTGAAATTTTAAGAGATGTTGGGAATAAATGCCCAACTTAAAAATGATTTTGGTGGTGATCCAGCTCTCGCCATTACAGAACAATCATTGTTGCTCTTTCACTGGCAACTAATAAAGATATCAGCATGATTCTGAGTGCTAAGTGTGGGTTTTCAGGGTCAAGGAATCACATTATGATGATATATTTATGATGGAGCTATTGTTTATAGATGTAACAGCAATATATGAGGTACCTCTGTGGAGGTTTGCGCTTTCTGAGTGCTTTCTAGTTGATAATTTCTACTCACCAGATCTGCATTTTGGCACAAAAAGAAAAGAAACATAGCCTTTTGCATTTCCAGGCCATTTTTTTTATGTGCTTTGGCCAGTCCACCTAAAATTCCATCATAATGCATGTAGAACCCAAATCTTTCAAGCAGCGTTGAGCTAAAGATTTTTTTTTCTGGTTAACCTAGACTATCAAAATAGTTTTGCTGTAATGATGTCAAATTAATACTTAAAAAGCTGTGTGGCTATAGATACAAAACAAAACTTGATCTCACCGAACGCAACTCAGACAAGACCTTTCACATCTGATTGTTATGTCAAGTGGAAAAACAAAAACAAGGTATGTAAAGCAACTTACAGCAAAAACCCATAACACACTTACACTTTCTCTTGTACATGTATTATGACCTAACACACCAGGTGAACATCTTTATTAACTGAATGACATTGCACCATTTTCTTGAAAATTGTTTCATCCCTTTTGGACCATGATTATTCATTTTCTTGTAATAATGTCAGCAAGGAAATAAGCCAAAACATGCCACTTATATGATCCACCTAATCTCATGGTACATGTAAATGAACTTTGACTTTGAATCAGACCTAACGGGTGTGTAAGTTTCTCAGATCCCTGAAAGGACCACTTGTAGCCGGGAGCCTTGTCTGGATTGTTTTTTTGGCTACTTTGATAAAACAGACCAATGTTAATCAGTTTATGCTGATGGGATAGGTTTAAATAATGGGTGAGTAACTGGGGGCCTGGGCCCACACTCAGCCCTCCCATTCCCAATGCACCCCCTAGTTAGTTTAAAATATTGAAAAAAAGGCTTTGTTCATGAAGAAAACCCGACAGAATCTGCCATGACAGCATTATATATATAACCCTTTCAAACTGGCCCCAAAACCTGTTTAAACCTAGTGATAATCAGCTCCTGTCGGCAGTTTGAAAGGGTAAAAACGTAACATCGCCACAGCATAACATCCCTCCTGCCCCCTCTGTAACTTGCATGAATCTTTGCCATCTTAGCAACAATTTCCATCCACTTTTGCATCATCAGCGCTGAGTTTGTACATTGTTAAAGAGCGACAAAAGTATAAAGTACAGAAAACTGTGTCCACGGCCTCCATGCTCCTTTCCATCGTTTACACAGATGTGCTTGTCGCGCTGATGTCATCAACAACATCAGTTTGAAGCGCCAGAGGGAAATAAACAACCATGCAGCTCCTGGCAGTGGGAAAATAGTCACCTCCCTGTTATTAGTGGGTTACCAAGCGTTGACAAAACCTGTGTTGACCTGCTAATTTTAGTGTGAAAGCAGTAATAGATATCCAAAAACATAGTGTTCTAATCAGTATTATTTGGGTCAGTGAGAGTCTTTTATGCATCTGATGGAATTAAAAAAAAAAGGTAAATTAGTGTTTGATAACAAGTAAATAATCTGTTACTTGCATAAAAAATAATTTAAACTGGTTAGAATTATATATTTTGCTCATTTTCAGCTTATTTTCCCTCTTGTATTTAGACCGCATGCTTTATCAATATTTAAATAATAAAAATTGCTACAACTAACAAGAGAAGGAAGAGTTACTCATGGAAAACTTTTTTGCTGAAAACATTAAAATGAATCAATTGAAGTAGTACATATCCCAATCTATGTAAATATTGATAAAGTAACTTCAAGCGATAGCTTCATTTGTACATTTATATATATTTGTCCCTTGTGGTTTTCTTCAAATAACAAAAGTCTGCCCATCTTTTTAATGTGGCCTTCAGGAGAAGCAAAGCTGCCCTTCCCTGATTTAAACCATTTGCTTGAGATCCCCATCATTCTGTGATTTGTTGTCCCTCTGTCAGCTTTTTAATGATTAAGAACAAGTGAACACCATTCGGACACTTAAGAACTGAAATACATAGAAATTTTAATGAAGTTTTTACAAAAAACAATGGCATCAAAACATCAAAACACTTTTTTGGTAGTATTTTCTTTTGTTACAAAACCACCAGACCATATGCACTCTACAGCTACCCTGTACACAGACCAGGCTCTGGATTCCCAATTCAAATCTGCACCTTAAATCATCTTTATTCCTGTTGTGATCCAGTTTACAGTCCAGATGTGATGTATTCATCCTAATGGCTCAGATATGATCCACTCTGCACAGACACTGTGAAGCCAAGATGATAAAAGTGCAAAGATATTGTGGGAAAACTTGGCCTTGTATGAATATCACAATATATTCATAGTTTTTTTATGGTTTTCAGCCAGTAATTTACATCCAAGACTTCGTGCTTCAGACAAGGTTGATGGAGTTATGTACACAAATGTGTTGCTCCTTGTGGGCTGGCTGTTTCAGATTCTTCTCTGCTCTGGCAGCAGGTCTCATTTCCTCTCACTTGATCACATCTTCTATCAGCTGCATCCTTTAATTTTTCCCTCAATTTTTTGACACCAGCGTTTCTGTTTCTGTATCTCCATTAAGATTCTTCTTAACTGGATGATCTTCAAGAAAAGTATGTTTCCTTTATCCACTTATTTTACATCCAAAAGATCAGTTTCCTTCATGTCTTTATGATGAAGATTTTGTTTCTCTTGCTTTGAGAGTGTTTTGGTAACCACTACAAGGAACACAATCAAAATACTCCCAAAGGCTGTTCCAGGTCCCTCTCGCTGACTTAAGTTCCACCACTGAGCTTCTGGATTCAACATTCAACTCATGACATGTTTCAGGGTTTTTGCCTACTTGCTGTACATGCTACACTTACAGGAATAAGTGACTAAATGTATTCTATAGCTGTGGCATCAAGATCCTGTAATGCAGACCTGAATCCTTCATCCCTCTGATTTGTCCCTGTTAGCACAGAGAAGACCAAATCTTCCATTTGACAGTTAAGTCTGCATAAATTCAGCAGTATCACAGCCAGTCTTACAGCATTACATTCCCCTGGGACAGTGAGCGGCTCATCTCTGTGTGCACAAAGTACGTCTTGAGCTCTCCTTTGCCCTTGACGTTGATGATGCCTCTGCAGGAGCACATGTAGCCCAAGGTCAGAAGGATGTAACTCGTTTCCTCCGTCACCTGCAGGGAGAATCAGAGTCTCATTTATTTTACAAGACTGAGTAACATTCCTGCTGGCAAAAACACTCAGCTCTGCAAAGAGAAAAACATCTCCAGCAGCTGAGAAAAATCTGCAGACCATCAGCTTTTACGAAACTGACTTAAATCTTCTTGCCGTGCTGTTTTGAATAACCAAACCTCTGCTGTGTTTCAGCTGTCTAAGTCAGAGAGAGCTGAGGTAGAGCTTCATAACCCAAAGCTTGAACAGAAGAATGTAAAAAGTTGTTTCAAGTGCTGTGGCCATCGACCTTCTATTTATTTCTGTAAGTCTTATCACAGAATGTAAATACAGCTTCTCCATGTCAAAAAAATGTGAAGAAGCAGGTCCGAGGCATCTGAGAAAAAAGTGGAAGTGATAATACCACTAAAGGTGCGTTCACACCGGACGCTACTTGCACTACCTTGGCGATCACTCTCCATTCAAAGTCAGTGTACAGCCGCGATGGGGCGGGGCTAACCCTCCCGCGATGCGACAGCCACGTACAAGACGATCACTTTACTCGTCGCGCGATGTCAAAGTTAAAAAAAGTTGATCTATTCAGGGGATGTTGTGTGTGGCTGCGCAGCAACAGCCAATCAGCAGTGTGTGTACGTGTGACGGTACCCGAGACAGACAGTTATTCATCCGGACTACAGGGTGGATGAGCTCCGTGTAGGCGGAACTAATGTCAGTGAGGACATTAGTTCCGCCTAGACGGACCGCGGTAAACTCACAGATAATGCAGCTGCAGGGCATCAGCTGCAGTGTTTTGTGGTGGATAAGTGAGTGAAAAGGATACAGCTGGAATAATGTCCACTTATACATCCTATTATATGACATATGAAATGATCGCAGTGAAACTCGAGCAGACGTGACGTCACCGAGTGACGGCCGATGGTAGCGGTTACCAAAATGAGGTATTTATGGACGCGCAACGCTACGTCAGTGGGCGCTGCGATTTTGGTAGCTGGGTCGCTTGCGCTGTGAACGCAGCATAATAAGAAAACGAATAGAAAAAGCCCCTTTCAATTTTGAATCAATCTTTGTTTTGGGCACTTAGAAACAAAGTTTAAGACTTGTTTCCACATTGTATATTAACAGTACATCTCCAAAAATTACCTGTTATCAGGAGCCACTCCATACATTGTGTCTGCAGCTCTTAGGTTTATTGTTTTGTCAGTACAGAGTGAGGCCCATAACACCTACTCTCCTGTCAAGTGACGCATTGCTCATCCTGACACTAACTTACCTAGTTTAATCCATGAGTCATTTCAGACAAAAACTGCACTTGATCATTTGTTTTTACTTATCAGTGATCCATCAACATTTATTTTAACTGTTTTGTTCAAGATGACAGTGTGGAGTGGAGGGGCGTTGTCACTTTCAAATCACTTTTCTCCATATATATATGTCAAATTTAGCCAGGGAACAAGAATGGTAATTTATGGATCTATAAATTAGTTGGGTTTTTGTTTTCTGAGAAGGCCCCTTCATTTAAACTATAAATTTGGAATTGATATTGTGTCTAGGGGCTGCACCGTCACCAATGAAACCTCAATGCTTTAATTCGCAAATGTGTGGTATGAGACACTTGTAAGTCAAAAATGGTAGGTTAGTTCACATTTATAACTGATGAGTTAGTATGTGTCGGTCACAAAATGATACTTGAACAAATGGATCAAGCTCCACTGTGATGACCAACCAAAGAAGCTACTATGGTCTTACTTAATGAGGAGGTGTTTCAGGAGCTAAAAGACAAACTCTTATGCCTAAGTCACACATTCCCTATTCTCATGGCGATTGTGCACGACTGTACATGATTGAGGAGGCTGTTGTGATCGCCGTGATACAGGTTGAAATGGTTGTCTCACCCCTGGACACACCCTGTAAATACACCGTCAGTAGCGCTTTGGGGGCGTTGGTCCCGCTCTAGTTAGGTTAATACAGCAATATGATGAGGATTGCATGAATTTCCATCCCGCTGACGCAACGGCAGCCCTGTTCGCTCAGTTCGCGTCACGTAAGCTCCAAGTGAGCCCCGTCGCTTGCGACGTCTTGAACGGGGCACAGTCGTTGCACAAATGGATACATCCTTGTCAGTAGTTCTCATAAAGCTTTCAGAATTGAGATACGATCGGCTCGACTGAGCTTCGTACATGCCCCGCTAATACTGTTCACCTTAGGACTGCATTAGGCTTCCACCCCGCTATACTGAGAGCGGCAATTCTCCACGACAGTTTTGAACAGTTAAAAACTGTCGGGACCCTTCCACGTTCCCTGCCTTTCATACACGACTATACAAGGCTGATCCAGACCAAGTAGCGCATGCACCACGACCACAGCACGTTTCATCAGGATTATGACAATTGTGCACAATCGCCATGAGAAATGGGAATGTGTGACTTAGGCATTAATAATCATCAGGCAGATAATCTGGATCTCTCAAACAGCAATAGTGCAGTTTGCAGACCAAATGGTTAAGTTGGATAACTACGAAGCAAGGATCAGATTTACAAGTTGATTATAGTAATTCTAGATCAGTCTTAACTGTAATGAAACGGCCAACCCTTCAACCCAGATGTTAACAAAAAAGTTGACCAATCTCTGTAGAAAAAAGGGATAGCATCTGTAACGTCTCTTAGAAAGAGCAGTGTTCGATAGAAATGTGAAATAAAAAACTGATTTGAAGTTGTATTTAGGCTGTGTCAGGTTAAAATGACAGTGTATAGTACATTCACCTGACTAAAGCAGTAAGGAATAGAAATATGGACATAAAACTGAAAGGGGGATCAGAGACTAGCAGTACCTGTACTGTCCACTCTACAAACCACATCACATTTTTGTCTTAACAACATTGTGATCACATATTCAATTAAGAGTGCTCAATTTAACAGTGTCCTGCTATTGTATTAACTTCATAATGACTAGCTAACAATATCTCAAACTGCTAAATGATTAGTTAAAATGAACAACCGAGGAACATTCCTTCTAAATAGGCATGCAGTGAATGTTTTTATGACAGAGTCTAGACTGATGTTAATAAACTGTGCTTTTTGCTGGATGGTAGAATTCTGAGAATTCCAGCAGTGCACACAGTGGCCTTTTCTGTGTGTAGGTATGAATCTAATCAATCTGGATGACAGCATCTTATAGCACCTCTCAGACACTGAAATATTTTCATCAGGCATCAGGGCACATCCACACAAATGACTGAGTATGCCCACAGGGTATCTGAATGCCTGCTGAGATAAAATGATGACAGTAATAATCTGTGTCAATGAAAGGTTTAAAAGGAGCAAAAATGCTCCCTGCAGATTTCAAAAACAGGCCAATGATTATCACAAAATGAGGAATATCTGTATGCTACCTTAGAACGGAAATACATCAGTCTGATCTCAAAGTGCTATTGGAAGCAAATGTCTGTGTCTGACATGTCCTGGCTGTGAGGTGTGATCACCCCCCTGAAGACTGAATGATTCCTCATATACTCGCCGTGTAGGTAAAGAAAACGTATCGTATCAGAGCTCTTCAGGCAGAGGATGGTTGGCAGGTTTTATATGGGTTTGAGCTAATGTAACGTCCCTGTAGCCAAAAACAGCAGAAGCCAAAAGGAAGAGGAGTTTCATGTTTGAACATCTGAGTTGACATCCTAATCATCTTCAGATGGAAATGAAGAGGAGCTGCTGTCGACTTCAAAAACAGACTCATGTTTCAAGTAAACAGTGAAAGACACTTCTCAAACTAGCTTGTTCTTAAATGCACCACCGTTTTTTTAAAGAACAGATTTTTTTATTACTACTCCACAAAGTTCTTAAACAAACCCTATGAAAGAAAATCTTGCAGACATTGTTGGTGAATATTTTTTCTGTCTGCAGACACTGTAGGTCTATTAATTTCCTAAAAACAAATTATTCTGCAAAAAGGATCTGTTCTTAAAAACTACAGCTCATAGAAAACACACATACAGGAAACAACTGACGTTATCTAAACAGGGATTAGATGAACATACCTTATAATAGATTGGTTTTCTTTTTTTGCTCCACATCATGTAAGGACCTGACAGTTCTTTCACGCCTCATCCTCATATAACCATGTTCACTGACACCTACATATGCTCTGTGGCAGCATGAGAGATAGAATGTGGTCCATCTCCTGGGTGATTCATATGCAGAGATTGCTCGACCAAACAGTCATATGGATTTGGGGAGTTTTGTTGACCACAAACACCTGTAATCTTCTTACTTATGTAATGTGTTGTAGTGAACCACAACAAATGACCTCTAACTAGTCCTTCAGAAAAAGTCTGGCATGTCTGATTATTTTCCCTGCCTTCTATAATGCTTTATATCACACCATGGACTATGCATGTGCTAAGAAAATGTGATTCAGCAATAACTTGTCAGATACTCTTTGCTGATCCATGTATCAATCCAACTTTCCAAAACTGGTGCGGTGACAGCAGGTGTAAAATACACTAACAGTAATATGACCTAAAGTGCGATTGACTAAATATTCAAAGGGTGGCAGTAGAGGCCAAACTACACAATGTAGACACATTTAAAGTATTCTGGGCCTTTTGAACAACTAGATCATTTGGGAGTTGTTTCAATGTTAGTGGCTCTTTCCTTTTTTGGTACAGTTTTTTGTGCATGAACACAGCAATCAATCCTTGTTTTGGTACAAACAACTGTGCTGTGCTAGTCTGGAGTAGGTGGTCCTAGCTCACTTCCATTTGTCCATTCAAATGATTCACGGCAGTAAAAGCTGTTTCATAGCTACCAGGCAGCATATATGTTAACAAAGTACTATTAATAATAATGTTTTGGATCCTGTAGTCACTCTAATCAACATACTGTTAAAACCAAAACAGGTTAACAATACTCATCGTCTGCAGCAGATCAGCACCAGACTCAACAACATGGATTGAATTAAAAAGTTGTTTAGTTCCTAGGATTAGTCCATCTCAATGAAACAGTAGAACCTTGGTTTTTTAGTTTAATTTTTTATGTATTTTTTGGGCATTTTGTGCCTTTATTGATAGGAACAGAATGACAGTGAATACGCTTGTGAAAGGGGAAAGAGAATGGGGGAAGACACTTGGCCGGCCGGCAGAAGTACGTATATGGGACGCGCCTGGTCACTAACGACTCCGCAAACACCGGCACCCCAAAGGGAGAACCTTTCCTTTTAAAGCTGTTTTCTAATTTTCCACATCGCTGACAGTTCAGCTGTGGACACTTACACCATGTAACACTCTAGTAAGCTACCATGCTATCTGGTGTCCTCTATGGTCCGTTGTAGACACCAGATAGCATTAACAGCCTCTCTGAACTGTGCACTGAGTTTGCTTTACACTCAGATCCTAGGAAAGACCTCCCATTGCTAACTCTGCTGATCTGCTGAATCTTACATAGAATAGTTAAGAGTGAGCTGTTTTGTGTACAAAGAGCCTGCTTTAATTCCTATAATGCAGGAGCGTGACTCAGTGATAGCAATGGGGGCTGTGAAATAATGACGTAAGCCCAGCTCTGGCCTTTTGTGCATGGACTCAAAATACTGCTGTGTGAACATGACATGATCCAAGGGAAATATTGTAAAACAATTGAGCTGCAGGTGTGAAAACCACTCTCTAAGACCTCTGAGGAGCTGAAAGTTAGGTGTCTTAAGTCATCAAATTCCCAGCATGTCCTGATGAAGCATAACAACCATAGCTTTTACTTTTGTAACTTAAATGTGATGTTAAAACATTATGTATTTTTTTAAAGTTATGGTCCCAAGGAAAAAGTAAACTTTTTATTTGGGTCTTGAGCTGAAATTGCTGGGGGTCACAAGACAATATATAAGTACAAGCATAACACTGGCTCTGTTCTCACCTGTATTTTACCCAGGACTCCAGTGCTGTCCATCCTGCTCGCTACATTCACCGTGTTCCCCCAGATATCATACTGAGGTTTCTGAGCTCCAATGACTCCAGCTATCACTGGACCATGGTTGATACCTGAAATAAAAAACATCAGAGATCATTATTTGATCCACTGTCACTTTCTCTATGCCTTGTTTCTTTAGCTTAAATAGTTCACAGTGCACTGGACCTATTTGTCTTTCTTTCTGTACAAATTACAGATCATAACAAATAGATGGGGTGGAGGTAGATTGACTGTTTCTTTGAATTCTCTTTATAGGAGAAATATAATCTAAGAGACATCTTTTTATTTTCTTCACAGTCTTTTTGTGGATTGAATTACCAACAGTACGCTGTTGAGTAAAGCAAACACGATCCTTTTTTCACACCATGTAATAAAGAATGTTTATTTGGTTCATCAAATAAAAAATTGCATTTATGTAAATAGAGTTCCAACATAAAAAATCAAGGGTATGGCATCCTTTAAGTTTCACTCAAGCTTGAGAGATAACAAAGAGATCCTGATCCGTAGACCTGAGGGGTTGACTGGAGATGAGGGTCAGAGACACAGGCAAGTGCTTGAATGTTTATTAGTAAAAACAAGGATAAAAGAGAATTAAACCAGGAATGAAAGAGAATTCGGAATTTTATTGAAAGCCACTGCAAAGTAAAAAAGATGGGAGTAATATAAACAGACCTGCTGGATCTAGTTAATGAACATGTGGTAGCATTTTTTATTATTTGTTAATGTTTAGAGACTTCTACCTTCTTCTGCGTGGTCTGCAAATCAATGATGTCAAGCTCTTATCAGAGGCAGTCAGAACAAATGTTAACAAAGAAGTCAAAACTTCAGACAGAAAACTGAAAAGGTCAGAACTGTGGCTTTATGTTACACAAAATGATAATAACTACAAAATGTGTTGTGTTTATGTTTGTGTGAGTGCAAGCGAGGATGGAAAGATTAGAGACTACTTTAACTGTGACATCATGCCGAGGAGTTGTAGTGCAGAGTGTAACACTTTGGGCTGAAAAGGATGTTTTTGCTGACCACACACAGACAAACACCCTAAACAGAGTTTCTGAAAATTGTCATATTGCTTTTCCAAAATGTGTGTTTTCAGTGATCTAAAACGCTGTTTACACATGGGCAGAAGGCCAAAACACATAAAAAAAACTGCATTTTCAAAAATAGCTGCGTAGTTGTTTGGATAGCTTAACATGTTACTATAGCACCTGAACATCAGACACTTTTTTAAAAATACAATAATTATAATGGTGAACCAGCAGGTACAATTCCTTGCTCTTTGCTTTGAGTGTAATGACTTTTGTGTGGTTTCTCATGTAAAACTTAAAAAACACTGTTCATATATTATAACTCAAAGCTCTCAGATCTGTTGGTTAGAGACTGGCTGCTTATAGAATAAACCAAGCTTTTCACAGGGTTTCATCAGAACATGAGATGAAGTGGAAGCTAAATGCAGCTGAACTCTTGATACCTCGCCCTCCTCGCACTTTCATAAGACTGGAGCTTTTCACAGCTCCACGCTCAGATGACAGACCCCCTCTCCACTCTGACTTCTGGGTCAATCTCTTGATTCTCAGAAATTACAATCTCCACAAGCACCTAGATACACACAGGAATACAGCTGCTGGTTTTGTCCTGTCCCAGTGGGTGAGGACTTGTATCCATCTCTGATGGAGCATTCTAAGCTGGTCTTGAAGCAGCAGGGATGAACAGTCACACGCACGCACACTGCTGAGTTAATGGAGCGGCTCATGCTGAGATCTTCACAGACAGGTTGAAGGTATCGAGCTCAGACTCTCATCGCACGCAGTGAGCTGAGACCCCCCCTCCACCGCTCTCTCTAAACTGCACTCCACTTCTCTCTCTGCTGTTGTGTTGCCATGACTATACATCTCACTGTGAACATGAGTTATTAAGACGTGTACGCATCTTTCTGTTTTTAATGAAGTCACTCACGTAGTGCACTAGTGCTCTAAAAATAAAACAGAAAAAAACAACTATGAGTGCATGAAGGCTGCATGTCTCTTACACTGAACAAACATGAGCTCTTTATGCATGATCGTTCAGAGCTCCAGCTGTGTCATTCATAATAGTAGAAGATGTAACGCTGGATGTGGTCAAGACCTACTGAAGCTCAAATCCAACATCAGTATGGTGAGGAAAGGGGTTAAAGTGACTTTGAATGCAGCATAGCTAGACCTACCGGGATTTTCTAAGACAGCCCTGGGGTTTACACGGAGTGGTCCAAACATGAGAAGATATCACATGAGCATCAACAGCAGTTCTCTGGGTAAAAGTACTTCATTAATAATGCTAGAGGTCAGAGAAGAATGGTCAGCGTGGTGTGCGATGACAGAAAAACAACAGTAACTCAATTAACCACTCATTACAACCAATGTATGCAGAATTGGACATAAACATCATCAAAACATGGATCTGTCCCGGCTTCAGTCAAGGGCTCAGACCTTGGAGGTCGTGTAATGGTCTGTGCGATAATTCCATGAAACTTTGGGACCTTTAATCCTGGGACCCTACACTGAACACTCTTCAGCATTGGTGCACGTTTGGGAAGTGGCAATGATAGTTGTGCAACTGAAAAATGTGCAATGTCAAATTCAGTATTGATTAAAGTATCGGAGGATTGTTTTAAGCACCTTCTTAAAGTTACACCATGAAGAATTTAGTAAAGTTTTGAGGCAAAAAGGAATCCAACCTGACACTAGCAAGGTGTATATAATGAAGTGTTTATTACTGTTACGCCGTGCCCTAATTGAACTTGAGGATTGGATGGCACGTTGGATAGCACAGTGACGCACACCTGCTGTCCATAAAGCATCTGTTAAAATGTAAATCTTTGCCCTGTTTCTTCTCTTAAACTGCACATCAAGTACTTTTAATGTACTGGTGGAGAGACGGATGTGTTGAGCTTTGAGTTGACAAACTCATTGATTGACAGCTCCCAGTGAGAAATATGCAGTTTGTGGTTCAGTGTTATACTGAAATTGATGAAACCATAGAAATTATGTTGAACAGATGAATGTGCTCTTCATACAACACTCCTTCATAATCCCTCTTTCCTTGCACCTTGTCTGCAAGTGACATGAGGGACAGAGGGGAAAATAGAAATAGTGCATTGAAGCAAGTATGTTGTGCCGTACTGCACTGCACCTCACTGCGTCGCTCACAGGCAGTTAGGACACTCATATATGATTAAACATTGTTAGCCTGATTTTATTGCTGTTGTGCATGTTGTTTATAATAAGGATGAGGCATTGTAGTTTATAACTTAGAAAGGTTACACTGAGACTTCAGTTCAAGACCTGATTATTCTCCATTAATAAGATTCATACTTGAAAACTGGTGATTTATTCAACATCGACCCTCATTGATGCCAAAAACTAATTAACCAGAAAGTACCAATGAATTTTTATAAATGATCTCCACTGACACTGCATGATGCATTTTCATCAATTTTAGTCCTATTAATAAGAAAAATATATAACATTTTTAAAGTTTAACCCATCAGTGGTAATTACCTCTGCCAGGGAGGTTATGTTTTCAGAAGGGTCTGTCTGCTGCTTGTTTGTTCATTTGTCTGATTGTCTGTTATCAAGATTATGCAAAAACTACTGGATGTATTTACATGACAATTTTAACAGAGGTGTGACTTGGTCCAAGAAAGAAGCCAAAAAATTTTAAAGTTTATAACAGCAAATCCCATTCATTTACGGCATTATGGGATTAATAGTTTATTACCTCCGCCAGGAAGGTTATGTTTTCGGGAGAGTTTGTTTGTCTGTCTGTCCGTCCGTCCATCTGTCTGTCTGTCTGTCCGTCTGTGAACAAAATAACTCAAAAAGTAATGGATGGATTTTGATGAAATTTTCAGGAAATGTTCAGCATCGATTTTGGTGTTGATCCGGATCAACGTCTGGCTGCCATGGCGAAAAATGTGATTTCTGTGAACAACTACTGAACTAAAATAGATATCATTATGAATCCAGTTGCTAATGGTATGTTTTCATGGTCAAGGAATCTAAATATTTTGATCAAATAAAGGTAGGACTAATATTTATGGTCAAAATCACAATATGGCTAAGGACTGTGGTGCTGGTGGAGGTCTGTGCTCTCCGAGTGCTTTTCTCATTTGCAAATTGATGTCTAGTTGTAAAGCCTATGTCACTACATTTCCCAGCTTCCCTTGCAATGCCAGGGGAGGAGTTCTCCACGCTGCTTTATCAGCTGTCTCACAAACATCGAACTGTAAACCAGCAGTAAAAGCTGTGCATGCAGGGTTCTGCTCACAGACACATCAGACAGGAAGAAGAAATGTCCAACGGAGCCTCTCAATCACTCGAAACAAGGCTGCTGATAATGTCAAGATGGACATAGTTCGTCATAACAGAAGTCTTTGTGTGAGTATAAAACCCTAACCCTACAATTCCACATAAAGCGGACCGAAGCGGCATGGTTTTGCTTGACTGACAGGCTGGTGACATTGCCCACTGGAAGCACTGCTTAGCGTACAACACCAACATCTATGCAAGCAGCAGCAAACTGCTTCAGTCAACAAGTTACAGGACCCACTACTAACTAGGACACTCTATTAGATGACATATCAACAATAATTACACTTCTTGCAGGTTGATATTTTGTCATTCCACAATATGCATATATAATAAATATAGGACAATAATGCTGGGTTGAAATCACAATTTATGGGTGAAGCTGAGCTGCTTGGCGGAGGTCTGCACTCTCTGAGTGCTTTCCTGGTTAGAATTGTGACCTTTGAAACCTGAGTCTGTTTTTTTTTTCAGATGCATCGTTTAGATCTATAACTTATTCAAAAGCACCATCCATTCACTCATTTATTCATTAATTTCATGCAGCCTTTATAAATCTCGAAGAGTCCTTCAGGGTATGCCCTTTCTTTCAATAATGTGAGTAAAACAAGCAAAACAAATCTACATTAAGCAGAGCAAAATGAAGACTTGTTCAAATGTGCAGTTAAATAGTTACACTAAAAACAGAAGACTTTGTTATAATAGTTTTAAACTTACTCATAGGAACAATGTTTTAGGTTTAATGATTGTTGTAAAGTGTTCCTGTGAAAGCAGCAGAGATGCTAATAAAAGCACTTTTTCCTGATGGAGTGTTCGCCTGTGTTACTTTGAGCATTAGTCAGGTATGAGGACATGCTTAGACATGATTATAAAAAAAAAAAAAACAATACCTGCTATGTGTTACACTTAGAGGTGCCCAGTCCACCTTGTCATATAAAATCGAGAATTGAGTGGAGGAACTCTCAACAGTAATAAAATTCAGGGCTGAGTGGGAAATAACATCTAGAGGTTTGAGAGTGAGGGCAGAGGCATTTCTATAAATAATGCTGCTGTAACCGAAACAGATAAAACCTCAATGATTTGTTATCTACTGAGCATTGGAACTTAGTTTTGAGAAACAGATTCCCTTACTTTATGGGCCAGAATATCAATGTGGGATTTAAAAATGTGTTTTTGATAAAGCCAGATTCAAAGGTATTTAAACTCTAGGACTCTGGCAGCGCAGTGCTCTGTTAAAGTGATACACCAACCACAATAGGTTACAGAGATTTTTATTTATATGACTGCTTTTCCTATTGGGTCTGAAATTAAATTAAATAAGTACTAGTTCCCTTTGATGTTGCCATTAATGAATGAGAAGAAACACCATTTTCACTAGTTTAATGTTTGTTACTCCAAAAATTTAGACAATTACAAAGACAGCCCAAAATAACCAAAATTGTCAAAGTCAGTAGTCAGTAGTCAGTAGTGGGTGTGACCACCATTTGCCGCAATGACAGCTTGGTAGCGACGACTCATGCCCCTCAGTAGCCTCATGATGTTGTTCTGAGGCAATGTGTTCCACTCCTCCACAAGTGCTACACACAGTTCTGCCAGGTCACATGGGGGTGGGGTCCGATCACCCAGTTTCTGCTACAGCTGGTCCCATTCGTGCTCTGTGGGGTTCAGGTCAGGGGACATTGCCGGCCATACTGTATGAGGCACTCTGACTTTCTGAAGTCGAGCTGTGACAATTCTGACACGATGTAGTGGAGCATCATCATCTATGAACAGCAAGTTGAGGGTGTGCTAGTAGAATTGGGGAATGATTTGGGGTTCTATGATGTCTCTGAGGTAAGAACATGCAGTGACTGATCCATCTAGAATCACCAAATCTGTGATGCCTGCCCAGACTGTTGCACCTCCTCCACCAAAGTGAACCCTGGGGACCATGTGTACCTTGGCATATCGCTTGCCTTGCGCTTGCTTGGCCTTGTCCAGCAACGCTGATGGCCATCATTTCTTTGCAAGGTGACCTGACACTCATCAGTGAACAGTCACTAAACCACTGATGCATTGTCCAGGTCACATGATCTTGTGCCCACAAAAGGTCGCGGCGGTGTCTTGGTCTCAGTGGAGTCACCTGCAATGGACATCTGGCATTCAAGCCAAAGTGGTGGAGTTGATTGCGAATGGTTAGTACCCTCAATTCTTCTAAATGGGCCTGCAGCTGTGTGGCAGTTGTATAACAGTGTCTGAGTGCATCGGTTCCTGGGTACTAATTAACATTGTGGTCCGTCACTCTTGGGGCTCCACTCTGTCACAAACACTGCCAGTACTCCTGTGTCTTGCTCCAAGTCTGCTGATGACACTTGGAGTCACACCAAGTTCACGAGCAACATCTGACTGCCTGCTACCAACCTGCAGGCGCGCTATGGCTTGGTGGTGCTGCTCTTAAGTTAAGTGACGTCATGTGTTCATGGCTGCTTGAATGATGAGCTGGAATGACTTACTGACAATACCAGCTTTTTATACCCCCAGAATGTTGAAATTGATTCCACATTGAAAATGGTCGTCTTTTTGTATTTTTTGGTATTGGCTTCAATAGGTAAAGCACACTGTACACACTGAGACACTGCATGGAAAACATAAAATGAGGTGTTTCTATCATCCTAATACAATGGTCTCCCTATCCCAAAAATCACTGAAGTGAAACAAACACCTTATGTATGAAATCCACTGAGTCTCTAACAATATCCCTAACTCATTGTGAGTAGTGTATGTAAGCTAGGGGCAATAATGTATTTTGCTCAGAGAAAAACAAAATATATCATTTTGCTTTGGATTAACTACGTTTTTCTAGGTTATACAGAGCATGCAGTGATGATTAAAAACTTTCTGGAGATTCTGAATGGCTGGATGTGCACACTGAGTCAAATGTATTCATTTTATTTTTAAAAAATGGTATATGAGACAAATTAATACGGTCAAGTCAAGGCAATAATGCCTCCTTTAAAGGATAAAAAAAAAAAAAAAAACTTTTGTTGGAGAGCTGGGGACTATCAGCACAAACTTTGGCAAGATTTATCATGTTTAATAGTTGAAGGCAGAAAACAAGGTGTCAAAAGTAAGTTTTCGTTGAAAGGCAAAGAACAAGAAGTAGAGAAAAAGGGAGCTGCAGCCTCTGTTCCCTTCAGTGCAACTTCTTTAACTTCAAAAGTCTCATTGTAAATACTAAGACAAATGCAAACAAATCAAGCATGCTCAAACAAAGAACAAATAAAAGGTGTCTGGAACTGTAAATGGAAGCCCATGTGATGGTGCCATCACCTGTAGTACCTGAGTGTCCACTTGATGTTGGCTGCAGAACCCTGACACCTAAAATGGTTATGTGCAGGAGGAAAAGAGTTTTTATGGCCTAAGTAACATTTTTTACAGTCTGGGTTAAAAACAGCTTAATTCTACATATATATAAAACATTCATGTGCTCTCATGGTTGGGATAGGTGGGTATTTTTTTTTTTATATCACACCTGTTTTTCCTGTGTTGTGGATTTATTGAGAATTTATGATTTTGCAAAATGGAAGTCGCATTTGGCCAGATGGCCTTCAGTACCACCACAACACAGCTTCTTTGTCTGTGACCAGGTTGGGCTAAAGTTCTGCACAGTATGTCAGCCTCCATGTCAAGGCCAAAAGACTCTTAAGCAGCAGATGTCCCATGGTTTTGTCCAGTTCTTTTACAGTCTGTGGTCAAGATGTAGTGGCCCAGTTACCACCACCTGCTTTCACTGTTTATTGTTTATTAAACTGAGGACTCTGTTCAATCAAAACTGCTTTCCATGAGGCATGTCCAGAATAGTAAACAAAAGACCAGTATTTCCAAGTAATGAAAATGCTAATCCATTTCATCTCATTTCTAAAAAAGAAGTGACATTGAAGGAGGACAGAGACAGTTGATCGCCATTCAACTTGTAAGAGTCTATTTACGAGTGTCGGTTGATGGACTCAGAGGAGGGAGTTTGGCTAACAAAACAGACAGAGGGCAAAAAGAGACGGTGATGCATTACAGGTAAGCAACAAAAAATATGAATGAGATACAGAAACAGAACAGCAGCAGCTGCAGTCTGTCATGGCAACGATAGACAAACAGCTGCCACTATCCAGCCTGTCATCTATAAAATTAATAATTCCTTTGTCTTTGAAAACTTAAGGTGTATTCACACCTGGCTCATTTGGGGCAGTTGTTCTGAAACAACAAGTGACCCCCCCCCCCAAAGTTCGGTATGTTTGGGCATATGTGAACACAGCAATCGCACTCGGATGCAGGACGTAACAAGTGCAAGTGGGTCGAGATCACCAAAATAGGTGGTCTCGGCTCGTTTTGATTCAAGTCCTGTGGCAGTTCCTTTGCAGTGAGAACACAAACACCTCAGAAACTGACACAACTGACTCATACCTGTGGTTCACACTGTAGTAGTGGGGGGCTGCAATGCACCTGGTTACCAATTGTTCAGTCAAAACAATAGATGAAGGGGGATGGGATGACGCAGCAACAGCAGAAGAAGAAGAGTAGGCAGAAGAATCTGCGCAAAATGAGTCATGGGCTGACGTGGAGCAATGAGGAAATAAAATGTTTCATATTTGGACAGAAGAGAAAATTTGCCAAAATGCTGGACACGACACATAAATATGCAGAGGTCTACAAACTCGCGAGTCAGCGAATGAGTGACAGATGAATGCTATAAAACAGAATAGCCACACACACTGCTGATGCACCGCAGCTGTTGTAAAAAGAGAAGGAAACTCCCCCACCCCCCAGGTAAGTCTTCAGACCAGTGAGAGAAACATTTGATTGCACCTGTCATTTGTTTGCAACTTTGGACTGAAAGAGACTTTTGCCGTGTGAACACAAACAATCCAGGTGACAACCAAAACCATTGTATCGATTTTACCCCTGAATCGGAACAAAGCAAACGAGCCATAGGTGTGAGTACACCCTTAGGGAAAAGTTAGCTTTCTTCAAAACACATAAAACATACATAGATTTAGTTCTATCGTAAAAAGAAAAGTCAAGAGCTACATATTGTATGTTTAAATGTCAAAGTTGTCAAGGTCCAAAAAACAATGACTTAAGTTCATATTTAAAAAACTTAGTGCAACTCACCAACTCTGAGTTTGAAGTCGTTGAAGGAGTGTTTGTTGATAACATCTAGTTTTCCCACCAAGGCGAATGCAAACTCCACCATAGTGCCAATGTGCATGTACTGCCTGTCATGCTCCTGGTGAACATCAAACACTGAATGAGATTTTTTTGCACATTTAAGCTCTGATGTTGGATGTTGAATGGGGAAAAAAAAATCAAGCTTTACATTCAGTTTAGTGAGTCTACCTGTGATGTGTATTCAGGTCCTGGAGATGCATTCAAGCCAGTGGCAGCCATGTAGGTGCTGCCGATGGTCTTGATCTTTTCCACACCGCTGAATTTAGGTTTGGAAAGCAGCTTCACATAAAAATAAGAACAAAATTATGATAAACACAGTATTTTTATGAATAAGTTAAAAGCACTTCTCTTTTTCTTTCTGAAAGCCTGTCTCTGAGTGTCTGCCACAATATCCAGGGAACATTTCAAAAGGTTGATGCTAAAATATGAGACAAATAGTTCACTGTGTGTAAACACATTGCTTATAATGATATTCATGTTTGCTTTTAGCATTCACTATTCATGTGAAGAATGTCATCAAGGTCTTTACCTCATCAAAATCAGCAATGATTTCATTGAGCAGCCTGAGGCACTCCAAACCCTCTTTGTTGACGTCAGATTCGGTGTAAAACTCTTTAAAGTCTGGGATCGAGGCAAACATGACACAGACCAGGTCATAGGACTGGTGGTACAGATCCTGCAGGACAAAAACAGTGGACAAGAACAGGTTTTAGTTTTGGATGACAGAAAAACACAATTGATCACTGGGTGATCTCTGCCAGGATAAGTGACAGAAAATATCTATTGTATCAAATATGTAGCACGGGACACATTTCAAAAGTTTTTGTTCATCTGCTCTTCTGTTTTTGCTTCTGTTTCTAATTGTTATAATTCACACCAGCATGTGGGGCGCAACATTCCTCAATTAAATACTGAACCATTCAACATGAGATCCTAAGTTTAATAATAACCTGCTGATTGTTGTATTTTGAATTTACATGCAACTAACATCTATTTGTTTTCTTCCCCTTCCTTTGTGCCAATGTGCTGAAATAAAAACTCCTGCCCTGCAGATAGTAATCCAACCAAGAAAGTGGAAAAGTTGTGGTTTATCAGTACAGCTAGCAAAGGCTTGTGACCTGCCATTGTGTATAAACTCCTATTGGTTTTTGCACAGTTGAATAAAAACTCCACGTAAATTAACACTATCAAATCAAGCCACAAGTACTGTTGTTAGCTATCATCTTGCAAATCAAATAAATAAATAAAAATTAACAACTGAGTAACTTCTGGCTGTCATAGTGAGAAGCATTTACTTTAACACTTCTGCTGTTGGGCAGTGATCCTTCTCATGGGCTCAAAATAGCTACACGGCATGTCCATCTTTGTTTTAAGTTTTGTTAGTTATAGATATTGATCCAATGTTGTAGACAGTGTTGACTTCGCCAGGATGGAAATTAAATAACTAACTTGACAAGGTGATAAACAGTTAAATTCTACATTATTAAATTAAGCACAATTCACTGAAACAGGTGGATAAGTAAGCTGTCATCAAAACTTGTTTATATTTATTTTAAGGAAAAAAATATATTTCTTGACTTATATAATAACAGCTGTTTGGACATTCAATTTGTCATTTTTCGACAATAAAATTGAGATAACTGCTACAAATGTCTAGGGTAAAGAAGAAATGCGTCCTTTTGGAAGTAGTTTCATTTCTGAGTATATTCACTAAACTACGATTATAATTATCACCACAGAAGTTATGCTTTTGTTGGGGTTTGTCACTTTGTCCGTCTATTATCAAGAGAACTCAAACATTTCTTAATGGATTTACATATTGGCTTTTTAGGCTTTAAAATTTGATTTACTCTATTTCTGTATTAGTTGTTTCTTACACCTAAAAAATGCAAATTACATCTTAGGACAGGTTTGAAAATTGCTCTGCCACTGACTATTCTTTTTAAATTATTGCAGCATGCTATGACATAATGATGCCCTAGTATGAAAGCACAACACAGTGCAGGGCTAACAGGACAGGCACAGCAAACAGTTTACATAGAGGTTTAAAACCGGTTTTACATATGAAAAGCAAAAAGGGAAACAATCATACCCCGTCTCCTCTATTCAACAACTTACCTTAAATAATAGAACCAAAGACTCAGTCAAAACACAGGCTATAAACTAGATAGCAAAATGAAAAATGGCCTTTCATCTGAACCATCACCCAAATTACAGCAAGTCTAAAATCCATTAGAGCAGCAGCTTCTCCTGGATCCTGTTCAAGTGCAGAATAAAGTCATATGCTGACTCTTTATTCAGACATTTTGCAGCACAAGCAGCATTTTTGCTTAAACTTTCATAACCTCTAAGATGCTACATCCTCAAAACTTTCAAAGATGAAAACTTTAACTTTCAGGGGATGAGAGCTCTCAGGACATAAGAGGATGTTTTCATTGATGAATGAGAATCTATGTGGTGAGTTTTTTCCACTGTGTCTACCAATCTTCCATCACAGTTAAGATAATTAATCATTTTAAAACTATTTAAAAGTCAGTACTCTATTTGCAACAACCCGTTTACATTCTCTCATTTTTTCTGTATAAAGTTAATAAATGTGTATACTTCAAATTGTAGTTAATGAAAGTAATACAACTGTGAAATTTTAAGTGTCTTCCTCAGAATGTAGAACTGAAGGCTTGTGATGCACACAACATGTCGATGCACTGCAAATCCAAAATAACAACTTGACAGAAAGATAAGCCAGCACACTCATTCAGGGGCACATGTACTCCATCACATGAAAGACAAGGGGGGCAATTTGCAAAAGGAACTACCTGAGGTAGACCTCTGGTGAAAATGTTGTTTAATAAACCTTTTCTGTAGCACTGAGCATGAGTGGGCATTTTTCTCTACGATATCATTATGGTTGTTTTTTAAAAATGTAAACAAAGCCACATTCAAGTGCTGGGCAAATATCTCAGGCCTTCACTTCCTGAACTCCTTCTTAAAGCTATTTTTTAATGACCACTTATACTTATTACCCAGTGTTTTCCTGAGATTCAACTAGTAAATACTAGCATGGTGTGAATGTCCCTATGAAAGACACAAAACTGCCTCTGCAGGCAAAGGCAGTTATTGTTGTGATCTCCTTTTTTCATGCTGTGCACCTCGAATTCTTTTGATAAGGATGCTTCTTTGTTTTTTCAAGTTACCTTCTGCAGCCTTTTAGTGTCCTTTTCTTGTGAGGCACTTTCCAGGTGTAGCAGTTTGAGAAAACTCTATGACAGAACAAAAACTCTGTTCATGAAGTTCTGGCATACAAAAGAAAACTTGTTTTTGGGCTCAAAACTGTAAGTCTTCAGGTGGTTTCCTGTCTTTTTTAACATCCTTCTGCAACATTACTTGTGTTCACATGAGATTTAAACCTTAGCTGGTTTAATGTTTCTAATCTGACATTTGACAGTAAAACCACAGCAGATGTTTTGAAGGAGAAGGTGTTACTATATAAGATACAACCATGTAAGCTGGCTGTCCATGGCTGCCGGTATCTATGCCATAGTTGTAGGCACTCAAGGACGCTTTTCCATTAACCTTTGTTGTAACTCATCATATATGTCTCTCATTGCAATACAGACAAAAACTATTTCTTTCTTACATAAATAAACAAGATCACAAACTAGACCCTAACATTGGTCAGACTTTAGTTTTAAATATAGACATCACTGAAAGGTGCATTCATTTGTTTTCAAGTGGACAAGATTTAAAAAAAAGAGGGAGAGAAAGAAAACCTATGCCTTCAAAGATGCTTGCTTACACGAGGACATTGCCTCAACCTTTTTCTGCAGAAGATCCTGGAGGATATGGCCAAAGTAAGCTGGATCTACCAGATCTACATTTACAGAGAAGCCATCACTAAGTGTTATTTTTTAATGGCCATTACTTGATTTGATCCACATTTGAGCAGGTGGATCCATTCTTCAATTCATCAATGTGATAAAGTAGAAATAAAAATACTTTATCAGTGGTTGAAGTCAAAGTTATATTTTATGACTAATAAAGCCTAATACAAAACAGAGTCCATTAATTTAAGAGTTGAATACTAGAACAATGTAATCATTTCACATGTTGTAAACTGCATGGCAATCCTGCTCATACAAAATACTAACAGAGTTAAAAGGTCATTTACACTAATGAACCTTTAGATCAAGATCTACAGGTTCAAAAAAGTGTAATAAAGAAAGAAATAAAAAGAAAAAAACATGCACTTTTACCTCATTCTTCCAATTGCGTGCCAGGAAATGTTCTGCGACGTGTGCGGGCAAAACGTTTTCCAACAAAACTCGGTTGAGGTTCTCCATGGTTTCGATTTCCTCACACTCCTTCTTGAACTTGTTCTTCCACAGGAAGTCTAACCTACAGTAATATTCATTCTGTTACAAGAGGACACAGAGGTGAAGAGACTGAAGGTACAGCTGTACAGCTTGCTTCCATCAAGACACAGAAATAAAGAGACAGCTACAAGCATGAAGACTTTAAAGACAAAAGAGAAATACATAAACTAAAGTGAGACATGCAATATTATGAGCATAATATTATCATCAGTGGATAATAGAAAAATTAGGTATCTCATCAGTATTCTTATGGTATAAAGTTTTTTCTGACATGTATGGCCCATTGATTAGCTACAATTATGAGCAAAATAATGGAAATTTGTGGGGTTTTAGGAAGAAAGTACATATCTCCCCTTGATTGACTTTGATTTTATAACTTTTCACCCTCAAGCAAAAGCTTTAAAGCGGGCTCTATGGACCAAATTTGAGTTATAAACTTACAGTTAGAATAAATTTTGGACTTGAAAGAAAATGATTTTTTGTGTTATTTACACATTTTGTAACGACCGTTTTGGTGAACCACCCAACAAACCTGTCAATTGACTGAGTGAGTTACAGTTAAATGCATTATACATATAATTGTTCATTAAGAAAGTGAGGCTATCTGCAGATCCACTAAAGAGTCTGGAAAAGTCTTAATCTGACCAGTGAGAAGTCCTGCATAAAAGGGGCACATTGCTTAAGACCATATGTATCCATACCATCAATACTAGTAAATATTACAATGGTCCTGAGTCAGTGTTTTATTGTGTAGAGTAGAGAGAAACTCTTCAAGCTTTCTTTTGAAATCCTGTTCACAAGCCACAACTCTCCAACACCTTGAGATTTGACCTCCAAAATTAAATAACTTTATCCTTCAATCCAAGACAACATTTGGTAAAAAGGAAGAGAAAACTACTAAGAGACTTTGTGAGAATCTTTTAGTGGTGTTCTGATGGACAACCCAAAAACACCCATCCATTATCTATACTAATCCCTCCAGGTGCTGCGGGGCCTGGAGCCTGTCCCAGATGACATTGGCGAGGCATGTGCACTACCTGCTGCACCACTGTGCTACCCTACCCAAAAACATGATGCCTTTAATTTTAGCCGAAAATAATTTCTTGTCTCACAACACCTGCTACTTATTTTTATCATTGCAGATCTTTAAATGGCCTAAAAAAGTCTTGAATCCGATTTTCAAAGTGTGTAAGGAACTAGTTCAAATCATGAATTCAGTGGCTCCTCATAAATAAATCAATTTAAGGCTAGAGTACATAAATGTTTCACAATAGGTGAGGGAGGAATGTCAAGGGCACTATTGTTACATTGCATTTTGTTTTTTTTAATACTGTATTGAGCATACACAGCACAGACGACTCCATTTAAACCTGAGCGGTACATGCTGGCTCGGTTTGGCAATGGATGAATCATCCAAGGACAAATATGTTTCTATGAGGTACGATGATCTCATGGAAAAACTATCAAGCAAAGACAGTGATGTGACTTTTAATGAGGAGTATAATTGTATCAGTCAGACTGATAGACAAAGAGGGGTACATGGTTTAGTTGTTATCAGCAAATTAGAGTGACTCACTGAGTGGAATAAATACAAGTTTTACTCCATGTAAAATTGAATAAACATGGCCCCTCTAAATAAGCCTGACACACTGGTAATGTTGGAAAATAGACTCATTATCTCCTCAGCCTGTGTCACATCCATTCCCAGATTTGTGGGTTTCATCTAAATTCAGCTAAAGATTAAAGAAAATCTCTTTACCCCTTTTAACAGTGAGTCCTACATTTTGACAGAAACATTACTTCTTGGTCATGTACAGGGAAAAATTAATACATTCATCCATGTAAATCACACTAAATAATGCATGGAGCACATATGCTCGGCGTAATATGATGCCAAAAATGTCTCAGCTGTCACTCCAGCTGAAACATCCAATTAATTTATTTGTGGGTGTGTTATCAGTGTAGCAGGAGCTGTATGCACACACAGTCTGAAGACGTGTGTACCAGCCTTCATTCTATTTTAATACACAGCAGGGTGGGGGGATCAGCTGCTGGCCATTAACTGATAAGCTCTGATATAAAACAGAGTAGCACCCTGCCCATGTTTCCCCTCACTAAGGAGTCACTGCTGAGTCATCCTGCTTTAAGGTCCATTGTGATGCAAACAAATAGGAATGTAGGCACTTAAACACTTCTATGAGTAACACATAATGTTCTTCGTGCTTACTGTATTAACTATGTGTTGACCTTAGTTTCATGTCTGAAAATGGTTGAGATGCACTGTTTACTTGCTTTAAAGCTTCAACAGTGAAAGATCTTCACGTTTTTTTTCCAATACAAAGGACATCAATTCTCTTCTGTGCTTCTGTTTAGGCTTGTTTCTTAAACCTGTTACTGTTACCTGGTGTAACGGTTATCTGTTTTATTTCTGTCATTTTTATTTTGGTTTCTGGTTCCCGTTTTATTTTTGCCAATTTCTGTCTCCCTCTCTTTCAGTTCCCGGTTCGTCTCCCTCCTGTGTGATCACCTGGCCACTCCCTAATGTGTCTCACCTGTGTCTTGTTAGTTGCACCCCCCACTCCCATAAATACCTTGCATGCTTACTCACACTCAGCCAGATCAATTGATGTAGTTATCCAGCACTCACTTCCTGACCTAGTGTTTTTTGACCTGTGTCCTTATCTTCAGTTTTTGATTCCTCGCCTCCTGATTCTGTACCTCTGCCTGATTATTCTTCTGCCTGGTAACGAACCCTTTTCTGAATAAAGACTACATTTTGGATCACGATCAGCTCTGCATCTGAGCACCCTATGTCTGTTCCCTGACACCTTTTAGTCTTTTACATGAGCCTTTATGTTTAACGAACAAACCTAAAATCAGAAAGACAAAATTGGATTCTCCAAAAAAACAAAGTTTTTTTTTAAGTTATTTTTTGGGGCTTTTTATGGCCTTTATTGGATAGGACAGCACGTGAAGAGAGGGGAGATGACATGCAGCACAGGGCTGAGGCTGGGATTCGAACCTACAGCCGCTGCTGGGGGTTGGCAGCCCCCGTACATGGGCCGGACGCTCTACCAACTGAGCTAATGTCCGCCCACAACATATTTTTTCAACATGCACATTATAAGCCATATGTATTTTCTACCTTTGTGCACTTTTTAGAGGCTGTAGCCTGTTTGCACCAGCACATGCCAACTTCGAAACTATCTCTAATGGTGCAACAGCTCAAACGTTAAGGTGTAAACTCTATCATAAGTAAGAACTTATAGTTGAGCAGTGTTTAACTTGCGCACAGCTGATGCAACCCAAAACTGAGGCAAGAAATAACTAAACAAAGTCCGGCAAGTTTCTGAAGTCAAACAGCTTTCTGTGTACTTCTGCTTTTTAATTGATGGCACTTAAATATTTGCTAGATTATTTTCAGTGGAAAGTATTGAAATTTTTAATATAAGTCATCGCATCTGTTCTGATTAATTAAAAAAAATGAATAAAAACTTGACCAATTAAAGTTTTCCACTGACATGTTTTTTATGAGTTCAAACTTCTACTCCATGAATGTATCCAAATAGTATCCAAACACTCAATACTGAAAAGTTTTTGATGGCGAAATTATATCTAACATCCTTTTAATACCCAAATGGCTCTGAAACTAATGACCCAATGGGTTGATCACAAAATGAGGCTGAAGCTAATCAGCTCTGGGAAATTGAAATTATCTTTTCTGGTGTTACACATCCAATATCATTTTTTCTGAAACATTAGCTTATTCAGAGGCATAAAAAATACATTTTGAGATATAAAATATCTTAGCTTAGGTTATTCTAGAAAATTTGAAATCTATGTGTATGTTATTTCATATGGTTAAGATATTGCGATGAGTTTACAAAAAATACCCAGCACTTTGAATGAATAGCAATTTACGCTCTTTTAACTTTTTCTTAAGTAGATTAAATAGAGGCAAATATGATAAGGTTAGATTTATGGTCTGGCAGTCCATAAATTTTGTTTCTCACACCCCCAACACAGATTCAGGGCCTGGCTGTTCACTGTAAGTCTGGTTCTGCTCATGATTTCCTGCTGCTCGAAAGATTGTGTGTTTGTTGTCACTGTAACTGTTAGCCAACAATGGTAGCCTGGTACTGTGCTCATGGTGGATATATACAATATATTTGGTTTGGTAATATGTATATGTTTATATATTTATATGTGTATGCAACTATATATATTTATAAAATAAGGAGAATGGCTTCAACCTACTCTATCATGAAGTGTATCATATAGCTGTGGCTCAGACCTAAAACTTCAGTCCTTTGAGCAAATACTGTAGTTGAATAAGTGAGGATGAAAAAAATAGAAAAAAACAACACCAGCAGAGGTTGGTTTGTTCCTGTCTGAATCACTAAACACGAATGCTTCAACCTATAAGGTGAAGTTTTACCATGCCTTCTTAGATTCATCAGAATTGTTAATTACAATCTAGACAGTAAATACCAGCTGACCATACTAAAAGTTAACGTTCAAAGCTGTGATCTGACAATGTGCAACAAATGTTGTTTCAAACACACAGCTAATGTTTGTATTGAATCTTCCCTGTGGCCACCTTTCACTGTACTGTTTTAATTCTTAATCACGTCAGTCATCACCCCTCAGTGCAACATAAACCCAAAAAATATTTGAATCCAGAGGCACACAATTCTCCAGAATGACTGCTCTCTGGTCCCTGCATCTCCTGACCACTATATCTCAGTCCACCTGAGAGGCTTGGAGCTTTGCTGATTTAAATCACTGCCCCAGAGCAGCTTAAGGGAGGCCAGACAAACTGCTCCCATGATGCCTCTCCTGCAGCGTGTGGCACGGTAGCCAAAAAGCTTTACTCTCTCTGTAGAGTGAATCAGCTGTGCAGCAAGGATTTCCATCTGTAAGATAAATTGGATGTGCCTTTTTTGTCCCAAAGCTCTGAGGTAATATAGGGTTATAGAGAAGGATAGAGGCTGCGGTATCAAGAGTCCAGTTTTGTTTGCATTTACACTGAGCATCCTAAAGCCAGCTCACATGTCGTGGAAAAAAACACTCATCGATGACCTCAATGATCAAGTGCTACACCCAGCTGCACTGCAGTCCATCAAAATCAATTGAGCTCATCTGCAAGACCATTATAGGCGAGGAGACCAAACTGAGGCCCTCAACAGAACGACTATAAGAGCATGCTTTGTAGACATGGATGTGATCCCTGTGACTTCAGTCTTATTATTTTCTAATGGGGCTTTTTGTTTCTCGGCCACAGATCCCTTTTGTACCACAGCTACACTATTGACATTATGCCCTTCATAAGGTTGCAACTACCGTGAGTTTTCAAAGGTGGAATCTTACCATAGGAATTTATGGGAATGAACCTGGAATTATCAAAATTAAGGTTGGCCCTTAAGAGGGATTTTAATGTAGTTGGGGAAAATTTATTATTGCATAATCTTGGCTAAAACAACAAGTACAAGTATACATGAGACGATGCTATCCCTCAACCACGTGAACATCCACACTGCTTACTGCAGAAAAACAGTTGTTCAGGGATGACTGATCTTTGTAAGCAGGCGGAAGTAAGCATTACAGTAGTTTCCTCAACTGCAAGTTGAAGTGCTAAATGCTGACTAACTTCTGTATTTTAGGGCTGCAGTGGAATAGTCACCTCCTAAGCCCTTTCCTAACTACCTTCCCTTAACCCAGATGGAAAACGTCATTAGGTTAAGAAAAGGAGAAAGCAGAATTCAGAAGGACTTAGGAAAGGAAAACTGCCGTGCAGAGAGAATCCAACTACACTTTCAATATGCCACGTCATCATAGGACTGCTGCCTTGAAACTACAATTTTCCGAAGATGGACTACAAAAGATGCATCATAAAAGTGCTCGTGTATCATGACAATGTTGTCCCTTTCAGACAACATTGAACATAATAACCAGGTAAAAATTACGTCTGCATAACCGAAGTTGGAAGTGGGGATTTTTAAATAAATTGGTTTACTCATTCTCAACATGAATGCCAATCAGGGCATGAAAATAAATGGTAACTGAATCAAAGAAAGACATAAACTGTGCTCTCTCTAAAGAATAAGACTACTGGAAAGTTAGGGCAGGTTTTGGTAAACTTTAGAAACGATTGAACAGCAGAGGTAACTCGCGTGGTCTGGATGTGAGTCATTATTTGGTTGAATTCGGAAGCACTTGGAGAGCGCACTGTTTATAAATGATGTTGCCGCGGAAAATTGTGGGACAGAATACTCTTCTCTCCTTTCGTAAAGGATGGTCTGGTGTATTCTAGGCTAAAGCAGCTACTAAAGCACCTTTCCTTTCATTTAGACTATTCCAACAGCTCATATCACCAACTACTTCTGGATCATTTCACTCCATAAGGAACCTTCCTAAGTAAAAAGGACTATGCGACCGCAGCCTAGGACTCATTCCTGCCCCCTTCATGTGTTTTGCATTCCTCCATCACATGCACAGATGAGTTCTACAGCCCTGGACTGCTGAAGCCACACATTTTAGCCTGTGGACTACAAAAAGTGAAATTGAAATGGATTTTTGAATAAAACAACTAAAACTTGAAAAATTACAGAAAAATCTTTTGACAAGTAATATTTCTTCATTTGTTTTAGTTTGCATGGATCACTGCCTTTGAAAATACAAAATATTTATTACATTTGGAAATGACACAGTTGCCCAAAAACCACCACAAAATCCCATAATTCCCATGAAAAGTTACAAACTTGGAATTTCACTAACATTCCCCAGCCTATCTTTTCATGGAAAGTTTCTGGAAATGTACCAGAAATGTTCTGCCCCTTAGTCCTTCGTTGAAGATTTGCTTAAACTAAGTAACACAAAATGAAGCACCAAAACAATTTAGTTATGTTCTAAAAATGAAAAAGCACTGGAAGTTTCAAAGAGAAAAGTTGCCATCCAAAATTGCAGTCTGTTTATTTAAAGTCTTTTAAACTGATTTAGAATCAACTAAAACTAGGGAATAGGAGAAAAAAAACTTATGTCAAGTCCAGAGACAGAGAACATGATAAATACAACATCAGGCAAGACACATCTACAGAAAGGTATACTGATGTAAGAGAAAGGCGGACACTTTCATTCTTTGTATGACAGTGAAGATGTAGACAAGACAGAAGATAAAGTCACTCAAATGATTATAGAGAGAACATACCTGTCGGGCGAGCACAAGCAGAGTGATGAAGAAGATGAAGAGTGAGATAGAGCCCATGGTCTTCAGGTCTTTGAGAACTCCTGGTCTTAAAGGGTAGAAATAAAAGGTAGTATAAAAAGAAGACAGAAATGGATAAAGAAAGAGATAAAGATTGAAAGGGTAAAAGTGAAGGGAAAGGGAGGAAGAAAGAAAAAAGACATAGTGGAAGAGAGTTTAATTAAAAATTCAGATTGCCATCAGTTGTCTTTGACATGTGTCACACAATTGGTTAGCAGAGCATTTTATTCCAAGCTGTCTCTCGCTTTAAACTGTCACTTCTGCTTCGCTGTGACAAGAGCTTGTTTACTCGACTCAGGCCCGGTGGCAGAGCTTGACTGCCAGCTGAGGTTCATTTACAAGAAACATTTTTTCAAGAAGACATAACCAACAAGACAGCGTTCATGATCAGCAGACACTCACTGCTGTACATCAACAACACATAATACTGTCATACAATAGCACTGACATAACACGAGCACAGTCAGGCTCTTAGTGTGCTGTGTTCCTTTGCATGCATCAAAGCAGAAGTTATATCCCACGTTGTAAATGTTTTGAGCTGAATCCACTGATTTGATCCCTAAATAAAAAGTTCTTTATTTTTGTAATATACATTGATTTGTCCGCTTACCTGCCAAATATACAACTTAAAGTCCAAAACATTCTGCATAGGAGCTGCTGTCCTCGTTTCAACATATATATGATCAGTAGTATGTCTACAGTTGAACTGTGTTTTATAGTGGGGCACTCTGTCCTTCCCCCTTTTTGATTAGACTTGAACAGTACTGTTGCAGCCTCATTTCTGCGAGCACATTTTGCATATTAATGGACTCTTATCTAGGGCAGAGCTCAGCAGACAACTGAGGAAACAGTCTGCAAGTTCTGCACCCGCTTGGTTCATTATCCATTCGAGTCAGTGCAGAGAATCAATGAAAAATGAGTGAAAGATGGACAGTTTTCACGAAGACTGGAGCAAAAAATCATGGAACATGATTGTAGTCTCGATAAAATCTACTTGTAGTAACAGATTAGAGATGTTTCTGATTACATAAATCACCAATTCTTTAGGATTTGGTGATTTTGGAAGAAGATTTCCCCAGTTCATATTGCTAACCAAAGCCACGTAGGATCAACAGAGGTTTTCTGGTTTCATTAAAAACATGATGGATGCAAAAGTCTCAGAAAAGTCAGGAAGGCAAGACAACATGTAGCTCAGAGGTTATATTCATTAGAATGATGTGGCTCAGTGCTTTTATTAGAGTATTAAGAAAACACATAGAAAAACATTTTTTAAACAGGATGGGTCTGAAAGACAGTGAAAAAATTAAAAAGGTAATAATACAAAATTGTCTATATTGTGAGATAGTCAATAGATACATATATGCATCAACACACCACTACACTCAGGCTTTCCACTGATCAAAGCAGTGCAGAGGATCTTCTTTGGACAGTTGTCCCAGAGCCTCTATTTGACTTTTCTTAACATCTGGGACAAACTCAAAATGTATTCCTTTGATTTTTTTCACAGCTGTGGTCTCTTCCTTCAGAATTTTTCTCACAGTTTTTTCTAGGACCTGTATGTAACAGTGTTAATTCACCATTGACCCTTCTGGAACCCACCTCTCCAAAATGATATTCTTTAAGTTAAAGAAACAACCAACATGGCCTTTTGAATTGACTTAATTTGTTGTGCTTTCTTCACTCTTGGTGCCAATGGTGTTTATGTGCACTTACATTTTGTCTCAGGATCACATTAGGGATCCAAGTCTCATGTATGAAATCACTACTAAAAATGTGAGTGTCCTTCAATTTGTTCCAAAATATGTCCACAAATTTGTCTGTATTTTTCCTTTTGATCAAGAGTCAGAGGTTTTGGGAAAACTTGGCACACACTTGTCATATTAAAATTTTCATGCAAAATTTGCCAAACTGGCTCTTTATGAATGGAGACCATTTCTACTATCATGCTGAAACTGAGCAACTGATCACTTCCATCAATGTTAAAATTTGTAGAATGCTTTCAGAAATTTCTAATGTGCATGGGTGCCCAGTACCTTCATCGTCTCAGACAACCTCCATTCTTTCACAATATCTTTTGTGCTATTCAAACGTGCACCTGACATGCAGTGTTATACGCCTAATATGGCATATGTGCCTCAGTTAATGTACAAAAGATTCATAAAATTCAAGATAACATGATGTTCAATTTTTAGGCTAATAATTTGCACAAACGTGCACTTCTATCTGTAACGTGCAGGGACATGTCAAGATATCACTAACTGAGAACATACAGCAATTGTGTGCCAAAACCCAGCCTTTAATATTTAAAACTAGGTGTGACTGTGGACCACGTGCTTTTATAAGTGTAGTTTCAACATTAACTAGCGATACCTTGTATACATAGGATATGGCTAAATGTATTCATATTTAAAGCCAGTAGATTGTTTAAATAGTGTACTTTATAGTTGCTCTACAGATGACTTTTAGAAAGGTGTTTCTGAGCAGTTATTTTACTGTTTCAAAAAAACCTTTCTCTCCAGCTGTCTTCAAATTAAGTTAACAATACATTTTTCTAATGAATAGCCCTGATAGAAGCCACAAGCCAAACAAGTTGGTGTGATGAAGTTGTTTTCCAAACCGCAAATGTTGTTAAGCTTTCTGATGAAAGCGAAATGAAATATGACTAAGCAGCATCGAAAAATGCCTGATCTTATTGTAGTTTTCTGCACAGCTGACTCAATAACCAAAAATTTGACAGCAATCTTTCTGCTAAAAATCACAACTTAGATTTACATAGATGGACTGACAGTCTGTTGATGACTTTGTAATTTAAAATGAATTTTAGTAAATAATTCTTACAAAGTTATAATTGTGTTGAAACATTTGACTTGTAGAAAATATTAAAAGCTGAATAAAAATGTAAAAAAATAAAATGAATTGTGATTGTGGCGTGCTTCAGGCTGCAGGAAGTTGTCTTTGGAATAAAAATGTCTTTAAAGACTTTAGTTTGCCACCATGGCTTCCAGGGATAAAGCAGAAAATCCTATTATTCCAGTAAAAGCATAATGGATGCTGTCAAAAAGACTTTTTTGTTGCAGTCTTGCTTTTTTCTTTGCAGTCTACGTCATCACTGCCCTTTTTCTGGCTGCCCAATTTAAAGAGTGAGCTAGAAATCAAGATTATTGATGACTTCCTTATAATCACATTGTAAAAAAAAAACAGTTACATAACATTTAGAGACATGCTTTGCCCCGTCTTATCAAATGTCAGTTTATCTGGAGCAGAGAGGAACAAACCACATCGGTCACTCAGGCCCTGAGGATTACTTTCCATCAAATCCACATCTCTGTGTGGCCCTAAATGCTCTCTGCTCATGTAGTGTTTAACAAACAGATTTCCCTCTGAAATACTGTAAAAGAAACTGATTTTGTTCCCTTTTTACTTCATTATGCCACCCGTCCTTATAAAGCAGTTAATTTCCTGGGCTGCTGGCTCTGGTAAAGACTCTGAAAATGTGGTGGGGAATAAAAAATGCAAAGAATTAGAGAGAGGGGTGAAGTTGGGTCAGTTTAAGTGAATGATTGTAGAGTACGCAGGGAGGGAGCATGTTCATGGAAGCTAATGACACGCTTTGAACCATGAACACTAATACAGAACATGTAAATGTGTGCTCAGGACTATGTTTCTAACATAAAAGCTGTTAAACAATATGCAGTAACTGTTAGTCCCTCCAGTTTTACATGTGCAGTATGCTTTAATGGCTGAAGCACAATATTATCTCAGGCCTGCAGTTTAACACTGTTTGACTAGTTGGTGGTTACTGATAAACCAAATCTCAAATAACCATCATGGTGTATTTAGAGTTCATACGGCATCAACAAATCTGCATTTCTGAATCAGCAACAAAGAAAAAAACTTAAAAGTGCCAAATCTGACTATTAACATGGACTTGTACATGACCTCCACTGCAGCAGAAAATCATCTCTTTAGATAATTGGGCCAATGTTCTCTGTAACTAACTTGGATTTTTTTTATAGTTGTGCAAACATCATCATTCAGAGCAGACTGTTATATGACCCTGACATTTTAGTGACCTTAGAGGAAAAATAAATGCCCTCCCTTTATCCAAAGCTAAAGGCAAAACTCTGACATGATGAAGCCTGAGCTAACCGCACTGCTGACAAAGTTCAGACTTCTTGCTCTGGGGGGTGTTTATGAATGGTGCAGTCAATGGTTTGCATAAACTAATCAGACGTTTGGTGGCAATGTCAAAGTTTAATGGTAGTCAAATTTGCAAACCTTAAACTGCGCCCTCGTTATGCAAACAAAGAAGTTATACTGAATTATGATGTAAGAGATATTATACCTAGAGCACCAGATAACCTTTTTAATGTATGTGCTTTTGTTCTAACTGGTAGTGCAGACCAAATAGCCCCTCTTGTTCAGTCTATTGCCACTGAGATTAACTGTTATCCCTATACATAGCTTCTTAGTAGGCTTAATATATTCCAATATTAGCTAGTTACCCACTTTTACACATTGAGTTTATTAAATCAGCAGCAACAGAGCAGAAGCTTTTAAACAGGAACAGTAATATCATAGAATAGGGATGCCTACTGGTTGTGCTTTGACTGCATCAGTTTCTCACTCATCACTGCATACTACTAATATGTGACAACGTTATACTAAGACCTCACAACAACAACACTTCTGCCACTGAGTTTAAGCATGAGCAGCAACATTATTGAAAAAAACTAAGAGGACACCTAATATCATAATCCCTGTTAAGTTTACACTGGTTCCAGATATCATAAGAAAACATGTTTTAAAGTTCCTTGCCAAAAGTTGTCTCATGTATTGGATTTGATATTCATAAACCCCTCTGTTTCAGCAGAATATTTCAGTGTATATCTCTCTGAGGTGTGTCTGACCATACCTCCCTCAGAAAGACTGATATGACTTCAAGTCCTGTGCTCTAAAGTTTACTGTAACAGCACAGATGCACCTTGACAAGTTCCTTTCACTGGGACTGGCTGTGGGATGAAGTAACGCCTGGGTCTGGAAGTGTTTCCCATCTGGAGGAGATGGCATATCCTCTGATTACATCATTAAGGGAAATATTAAAAGTTTGTGTTTGAGCACACATTTTCTGAAAGGTGGAGCAGAGGGGAGGGATATAGGTATGCTGTGCATATTGTATGACCTTAAAAACTATACCTATCTCTATAAATACATGTAATTCTGAACACGGAGGGGTGTCTCAACACTAATTAATGGTGGGCGGACATTAGCTCAGTTGGTAGAGCATCCGCCCATGTACGGGGACATCCGAACCCCAGCAGCGGCAGTTGGTTCGAATCCCGGCCACAGCCCTTTGCTGCATGTCTACCCCCCTCTCTTCACCCGCTTTCCTGTCAATCTCCAGCTGTCCTTTCAATAAAGGCCACAAAAGCCCGAAAAAATAACTTTAAAAAAAAAAAAAAAACACTAATTAATGGTAATTATTTTAAATAGTAAACTCTGACTTGATATGATATATGCTATGGTGTTCAGTTGTTTTCCATATTCATTTGCAAATGTTATGTATCAAAAATGCATCTTAATAAGTAAAAAAACATGCTCAGGTTTATTTTTCCTTTCACTTGATTTAAGAAATTAAGCATGCAAGTTCAATATGTCAAACCTCTTGTGAAGCATTGTTGATAATGGCTTACAATCATCCATACTAAACAGCGCAGCATCATATATCTATACATTGCTATGGAAGAAATGTCACCCCTATGTGATCATGTTACTTGGTCAAGGCATTTTTTTCTTTTGATTTGTATGATTTGATCATTTTAATCAGGTAGATCCATCCAGCAAACCTTCTTGCTAGAAAGATTTAGCTCAGTCTGCCAGTCAAAATTCTTTGAGGAGTAACGGGTGGGAGATACCAGCGGGATGATAGAAGCAACTTTGAGCCAGTTAACAGTGGCTGCTCATGAAGAGATTGATGTGGATGCTCCCTTCTTCATTAGCAGTTTTACCAACAATGGACCTGATTGCCTCATTAAAATGAAGCACAAAAAACAAATCTAAAAAACTACTCTTCCCAAAACTACAGCCTTTTAAATGAGAATCAGTTTTTCAGGTTAGTTTTGGTATCTCAGTAGGAATAATTCAGGTATATTACCTAAAAGTCAGCATGTGGTGCTGCTGAGGTGTTAAGGAACCACAGGCTGGTTTGATAGCTGCCTTCTGACTGTCTGTGTTCTTCAGTCTGCTGTTTCTCATTTTCCTGTTGACAATAATCCATAGAGAAGCTACTTGATTCAAGATGGGCGGGCTGGCTGACCAGTCAAGCACAGTAAAACCATGGTCAGCACACTGCTATTGCCAGGAGCCAAGATGTACTGGAAAGAATCTGGACCTGTATTAAGCTTTTCAGAAGAACGAAGTGTGAAGTGCTCCATCATCTTCTGGTAGTAAGCTTTTCCAACTCTGAAAAATGACTACTGCACAAAATGTAGTAAAATCTGCTGGTTGTTTGTATTGTATTTCTATTTTTGTTCTTGTTTTCTTTTGCAATGTTGAAATTTTCCTGTTTTTTATGCAACTGCATAGGTTGTTATTGTGTGTTGTAATTTGAGAGACAAACACACACACAGAGAATGCATATACAAACAAAAAACTTTACACAGTTAACTGTACAAGCAACATGCTACTAAAGTTTATCTGCTGTTTTCTGAAGCACCCTTAAATTGTCAAACACAGACTTGTCACAGCTTGACTAAAGCAGGCCATACACTAACATGCATCAGTTGTGTTGAAATGTCCAATTACACAATACAACTGAATCAGCTATAGCACATGACCAGAGAGCACCATATATGTACTCACATCATACGCCCTTAAAATCTGAAATGACCTGAGAGCTTACTCTGCCATGTAAAATTGGGAGGGAATGCTAATAAAGTTTCAAATACACACAGGGACAAAAACACTGACTGCAGCATACTAACACCCACACTGCATCACCAGCAAACACAATTACCAGCTAAATCATTAAACTATTCCCTGACAGCTGAGACTCTACATTTATTTTACTGAATATTTATGTGACACCAAGTGACTGTTAGACTCAAGATGTCAGACAGTGTCTGACAGATGAATAAAACATTTTATAAAGGAGAGACTCGTATGATGGGTCAGGAGCAGCTGATTGGGCCATGATCTACAATTGTGTTTCTATGTAACCACACTAGACAACCCTAGACCAGGCAAGCATCCACATGACTTGAAAGCCAGTCTTTGACATACATGTAGCTCACTGTATGTCTGGCTTTAGTCAACATGCCATTTAGAGATGCTGACTTTTGGTGAGTTAGAATTAAGGCTTTCATAGACTTTTTATGGCCTCAAATTACAAACCAAGAAAGGACTTTCAGGAATCTTTAGGAACACTGCATTTGACAGTTTCATTTTTTAACTATATCCAAGAACATCTTTTACACATTATTAGAGACACTTTCTACTTTTTTTTCATATACACACAAACCTGTAACACAGTTCCATTGAAGTTTAATACAATGAAACACTTAACTGCTATCATAAACCAAAGAGAGCTTAAACCGCCATATAAAGGAGTGTGAAGCTGACCTGCTTTGAGAGGCAATCAATGAGTTGCTGATGCGTAGCCTACTGCACAATTTCTTTACCTTCCTTCCTTCCTCTATAGGTACCATGTGTGAGTAGAAACAGGTAGAATGAAAAAGCATTCTATGAGAAAGACATCACATCGAGAAATCAGTTAAAGTGGTTGTGTCATCTGTAAAAGATGCCCCCTGGGTGCCTCTATTTGAAGCTATTCTTGACTCGCTTGACTGGAGGACGATCCCAAGGCAAACCTTATTTCTTCCCTTTTATCTCCCAATATTTTGTATTTCTGCAACACGGTGCTTCTATGTGTGATTTTCAGCTTAACGTGTCTTCTTTTACCCCTCCCAGGAAACACAAACACTGTCTTTTCCCACACCTTGACTCTCTAACTCCCTCTGTCAAGCTCTTTGAACGGTCTGTCTTTGTTAGTGTGCACCTACCTGTCCAGGCTTTCAGCCTTGTAGAGAAATCTGCTGTATTCATCCAGCAGAGAGGCGTGCGTTTGCAGAATAATGATGTTGTAAACCACCACTGCTGTCAACATAATCATCATCTTCAGCTCATAGTTTATCCTCAGGAACACCGAGCATGAGATGAGGCCCAGAATGCAACTGTAAATTAAATACTGCACAAACATAAGGACACACAGGCAGGTTGGTTATGTTAGAAAAGACAGGTATGAATCTATTAAAAAGCATGAAAGTGGATATGTTAATCTGCTTACAGGAAGGTAGAAATTATTTCTTCCTGTGAAGGCGATTAGCTGTCCATTGGGGTAAAACTGAGTCTCATTTGATGAGTTGTAAACAGGAACAGGAGGCAGCAGATTTTCCCCCAAAAAGAACTGAAAAGGACACAAAGGCAACAGAAATTATTAGTCTCTTTTGGGCAGTGCTAAAGAAAATCTGCTGACTGCAGAAAACAATCATACAATTCATATGCAAATTTCAACACACTCTCTATGTCTGTTCCACTGCATGTCCCATATGAAAAAACACTGACAGCACTGAATTTGCCGCAGGAAAATAAAGTCTTGTTAGATAAGAGGGCAATAGTGACAACCATTCAATAATGTTCTTAAAAGTGAACCTGCAGGATAAAATAAGGGCTGGCTGCCCTGCTAAGCAAAGACAAGTTAATGTGGTCCATCCGCCCAGAGCGACTGACCCGGATCAGCCGCAAAACAAGATTATAATCTCTGGAATCGATTTGTGTGCAGGTCTAAACCAGGGTCCTGACACAGAGCTTTATCACACAACTTCACAACAAGCCTCAGGGTGCTATTTCACCTTTAACCAAGCCTTTTAATTTGATCTGTTTTCCTCTGCACTGAAAACAAAATAAAATTTAAGCTGATGTGAAAAAGCTTTAAAAATGAAGCTGTTAGCAGTATTCTCTTATCTTAACAATAACGCAAAAAAAAAGTGTTGGCAGAGGAATACAGGGAATTTGTAATCTTCAAACTAGCTGAGGGGGATTTAAATTGCTTTGCAGAATTCTCCTCCAGTTGCTGCCTCAGTATTGAAATATCTAGTTTTTTGGGGGCTTTGTGTACAAAAATGAATGCAAATCAGAAATTAATTCAACACAAATCATTATTTGGACCCAGTAAATATTCACTCCCTTACAATGGCATCAAGACAAGAGAAAAGAACAATGAACTGAAGAAACACACTCCAGTGACAACTGTTGTATGCCAAGGTATGGCGGTTTGGAGTAACATCCTCACTTTTCCCCTTGGAAGAAAGAGGAGATAAGTTGTGGCACCCAGACTTTTCCTCCTTGGAGTAATATCTAAGAACGTTAAACCTTCCCAAGCTCCACATGCAAAAGTGAAAGATTGCTGTCAATCGTCACATACAGTATGTTCATATCTCAAGACCATATGAGAAAATATTTTAAAATGTGTAATTGGTTTAATTTTGCATGTAAACAAATTTCAGTATTCCTATACAGTTTGAAGAGTAAAATGTAAGAAATTTAAGACCCAAATTGCAAAAGAAAGAAAAACATTATGGACCACAGAACAAGGTTCACAATTGCTTCAGTTTTCACATACGGAGTACCAGAGTCATGCACAGGTCCAATGTTTCCATGACCCACACAATCACCTACATGACCGAGGGCGACACTGAACATTGACTGATGTTCCCACGTCTTCCACTGGACACCAACACACATTCAGATTCTCTCCAAAGAGGCAAGGCACACTCCCATGATGGTAAAGGACGAGGGGAAGCTGCTGGCAGTGATCAGACCGCAGCATGAAGAGTAATGGAGCTGCAGATGTAAGGCTTTGGAACATTTTGATGTTTAAAAGGTCAAAAATTTGTTTTAATCTCCAGTCTTTATCTCTCCTGTTTCTCCTTTCTCCCTCACCCCTTCTCGACCCACACTGTGTTTTTTCACACCTGTAACTGTGTTACCAGTACCCAACCAGCCATAGAACTCCTCTGAAAACCCTTGATTTTTTCTATTTTTTTCTCAGTCTGGAACAGTCCTGTCACTCTAAAGCCCCCCGGATTAGTTTACCAGTTTGCGCTATGGTGACCAAACACTTCATAGCTATTTCATGCCATGTTTTCAGCAGCGTTGTATTCATTCTATGGTCAATGCTTTGCACAGGGCTGGCAAGCCCAATGGTGGACATTGTCCTGATCTATACTGGCAATATATTGACAACATTGTCTACTTAAATGTCATTCATAGCTTTAAAAGCATCTTTTACCTTCAGGACTTTAACCCCCAAAGTGGTAGATTTTTTTTTTTTTTAATTTACACAATTTGGGGCATGTCAGTAATCATCAATAAACCTACATTAGTAGGTACACCTTTTTTTTCACGGTTGGTTTAAGAAAAAACATCAATGTATTAATAACATGTTGCAGGAGAATTCTAGACACAGGCTCACAGTCATTTTTCCAGTGAACCTGTGCAGACAATAGCCTAGAATTCATAGTTCTTAGCTGACAGGAATGGCACTTGTTGTGGTCACCTGCTACAGTAGCCTATCTGCTTTAAGATCCAATATATTTTGTGTTCAGAATGGTCTTCTGTATAACTTGGTTTGTAACAAAGGGTTATTTTAGTTACTGTTCCCTCTCTATTATCTCAAACCAATCTGACCATTCTCTGACATCAAGCATCAACGAGACATTTGTGCTGCATTGAAGTGAAGGTCACATGATAATTTCTCTTCTTTGGTCCATTCTCTGAAAACCTGTTATTGTTATGGTTTAAAAAAACAGTAGGTCAGCAGTTACTTAGTTCAACAGTCTCTTTATTTCATATTATCTCAACCATTGTACTTTTGCAGTCCATTTCTTATCTATAATTGTTGCCCTTCCACATTCTTTTTCTTTTTATCTTACACTGATTTTACCTAGCACAATGCCTTTATTATAGTTTTTTGTATTTGTATTTATATTTGTTTTGTATTGCTACTTTTCATGGACAATATAGTTACACCAAAGAGTGAAGAGAAAATTGAATTGTTCTGTTTACTCTGTTTTTACTTACATATATAGGAAATTGATGACGGCTAAGAAATTAGTAATGTGACTTTGGTTACACTAAGCACTATGGGCCTGTTGTAACTGATGGATCTTAAATAATAATGAAAAATAATCCACATCTCTGCAATATGATGACATGCAGATAATCAATAAGAACATAAAACATTCTACCAAAATGGACCAAGGGGACCTGAGGATTAACATCACGTTACCCCAGTAAAACAGCAGTAATGACAGCAATAATTAAAATTCCATACACAGGACATGATCTTGTGAGATAGCTTGATCTCGCTGCTGCTGTTCAGTTCATTACATAACTTTCCTCTTTTCAAGTGCATGCTTACAATTCAGTGACACCATAGTTACAAACAAGAGGAGTAACATTTTCAGGATTGTAGCTCTTCATTCTTTATGAAGCCTAACTGGTGTCCCCTCTCCCTCCCTGCAGGACCTGCACATAAAAGCTTACCATGTTGAAGACAGCCATTATGAGTATTAGAGCTGTGGTTGTCATGGTGAGAGTGATGCGGGGCCATGGCTTGTTGGCAATAATGACTGATGACCTCAGCAGCCACATCCAAGAAGTGGAGGCACTTTTACTGCAGTGCTGCGGGGACACACATCAGCACAAAGACACAAGAATGAATGATTCCTGATACAACAACAGGAAGAGATGCTAAGGATGGAGCCGGATTTAAAAACACAATGGCAAAGACAGACCAAAAAAAACAAGACAATTAGACACATCTTACCATTATGTTTATAGTTAAGAATTGAAAATTACTTTCACATTAGTCAAACTTCCAGTCAAGAACATTTTTTTTTTTCTTGATGAACTCCCAATCTGATCATCTTCATAACATCCAATACAGAAAAGGTTCCCCTTCAACCAACGACAGTTTTGCTATTGAAAAATAACTAAGAATGTTGTTTGAATCTTTGGTAACGAAGACAAAGTTAATGTGTGTTTATTTTTCAACAACCAAACAAAATGAGACTAAAGTGTTTGGATAGAACAGTCAGATATTGTGTCATTTTTCAATCAGAAAAAGGGCCACCTAGAAAAGCACTCGGAGACCTCCACCAGCACCACAGTCCTCTCCCATATTGTGATTCTTACCATAAATATTAGTTCTACCTTTATTTCAGATTCAGATTCCTTGACCATGAAAATATACCATTAGCAACTTGTTTCATAATCATATCTATTTTAGTTCAGTAGTTATTCACGAAAATCGCATTTTTCGTCATGGCGGATCCTGACGCTGATCTGGATCAACACCAAAATTAAATCAGTTCATCCTTTTCCCATGCTGAACATTTCCTGAAAATTTTATCAAAATCCATCCATAACTTTTTGAGTTATTTTGTCCACAGTCAGACAGACAGACAAACTCCCCCGAAAACATAACCTTCTTGGCGGAGGTAATCAGAGTATAAATCACTAATGATATTTAATAGGAATCAATAATGGTATTCATATCAATAATACCAATACCAGCATACTCCACCACCACAATTACAAATCCTTCATTTTGGCAAACTAAGACAGTTTCAAGAGAGATCAAATCTCGACTAAAAGTAACAGCTAAAAGAACATTTTCTATTGACTAAAATTGAAGGCATTTGTTTAGGAGTTTTTGTCAGCTTGAGTTAGAACAAAAATATTAAGGGCAAAACAATCTAAACTTTGACTTCTTCATTTTTTTTGTTTAAATCCATAGAATGCAGAAATCCACCACTCATGGGCTCTCAACCCTTACATGAACAACTAGAAAAGCACTTGAAGAGCGCAGACCTCCACCAGCGCCACAGTCCTTACTCATATTGTGATTTTCACCATAAATATTAGTCCTACCTTTATTCCATCTAAATATTTAGTTTCCTTGGCCATGGAAACAAACCATTAGCAGCTGCATTCATAGTTATATCTATTTTGGTTCAGTAGTTATTCTCAAAAATCGCATTTTTCGTCATGGCGGTTTTACGCTGATCCGGATCACTCCCAAAATCTAATCATTTGTTCCTTGTCCCAATCTGGACATTTCCTGAAATTTCATCGAAAATCTGTTCATAACTTTTTGAGTTTTGAGAAACAAACAAAAGAGGCAGCAATAGCATAGCCTCCTCGGCGGAGGTCATAAATGACATGTTAATAGAGTTGCCAACCTCTGCTCATCATTCCTGTTGTGTTTTGTTTTGTTTGTCATGAGGTTTCATTTCAATGCAAACAGCTCTCCATTTGGAGTATTAACCTACAAGTACACTGATGTTAATGTCATGTGGATGTATTTCACATTATGAGGAAAAAAGCTCTCATAAGTGGTCTCGTAGGGTTGATTGAGAAATGACCAGTGATGCAGGACAGCTTTGTAAAAGTGTAGTTTTAACTGATAAAAAGGATAAATTATCCTACCTGAACAAACTGAACAAGAATTTGGGAATCTAAAGATGTTTTGAGGCTGTCAAGTCATGTGATTACCTGATGCAGAGATGTTGAGTAATGTTAACCTGTTAATGTTTTTGTGGTTTGTTGTAACTGTGAACAGACAGTGATCCCATAAGATCCAAACATTATTTTTTATCAAGGCCTGGAGTCTGGTAGCCTTGATGCTGTTATCACCACTACGCGTGTTGATCATACCACCATTTGCAGTGTGATGAGTTAACTCAACACCCTGTTTGTGCTGATTGCTGGGTCAGTGGTGTCCTCACTGTAAACAAACCATTCCAGGGATCAACTGGAAGGGAGTTGAGACCACTTCTGTCAGGCAGCCTTGGTGTCATTGTTTGTACTTAAACAGGGTTGACTGCAATATAGGCAAATGAAGTGTTCTGATCTTTGAAAAAACTGCATGATTAGCAAATATTGGAGTGGCTTTAAAAACTGCTGGAAGTATTGAAGGTAATGAAAGTGTTGAACTGGGGGTGCTCGTTGGCGAATTGATAAGCAACCAAACAAAACTCACACACATCTGCAAGTCCAGGTTTGAATCCAGCCAGTGGCCAGTTTGCAGTGTCCTTCCTACTCTCTCTCACCCTCTTTCACAAGCCTGTCACTCTCTCTCCCATCAATAAAGACACAAAATGCCAAAAAATAATCTTAAAAAACTGTTAAAGTAAAATAGTCATAAGAAACAGTTATTCTTGGCAATGAATCTAAATAAAAAATTCTGTTTTCGATTTTCTGAATTTCACAGAAAATTACATCTTTAAAAACTACGATTCATTCCAAACCAGCTATCAAATGAACACAGTTTGAAGCATGTAGCACTGCTAACTGCCGGAGACAACAGCACAACAAAATCACAGCTACAACGGATTCAGTGCTGCAAAACAACTTATGCAACATCCTATGAATCACCTGGATTGCAATGCCTATTTTATGACATTGAATAAAACCAAGGGTTCCAATTTAATCTGAGTGGTAATGTGTTGCTGTTTTTTAATGTGTTTTTTGGGGCATTTTGTGCCTCTACTGATAGGAGAGATACAGTGGATAGGCCTGTGAAGGGGGTTGAGAGGATAGACATGCATGGTTGCTAACCACTCCGCCAAACCAGCACCCCATCATATGTTAATGTTTTACATTTTCCTTAATGCAAAAGTATCATCCTGGGCAGCAACAAACAATTCCCCAGCCTGTTGCCAAAAGCTCAGTGTTTTTTTTTCCTTTGATTCAGTGCAAACTCTGAGTAATTTCTGAGCATGAGGGCCTGAGTGGATGTGACATTTGAATAGCTCAGGGGTGCACATTACAGAGCAATAAATTAGGCATGGCAGAATGTGTCCTGCACCAGTGGGATTATAGTTGAAAAATAGAGCCAGTGGAAAACCATTTTTGTTTTGAAAACAGAGAATTTGCATGCAGCTTCCATTCAAGACCAGCACATAATGACATGCATGAATTGATTTAGAGAGGAAAATTATAAAACACAGTGGGCGAATATGTCAGGGTATTTAATGGGAATATATCAAGTTTCACCATGGCAGGGCCAGCAGGGTTTGCAAGTCAGCTAGTTATATGCCATGCTTGACCTTACTTAGCAATCAATCCATAATTTACATCTAAAGGTCGGAACTTTTCTCTAAGAAATGCTACAAAAGCTGATTACCTTAATTTTAACAGCAAATTAAAAATCAGTGCATGGTTAAGCATACTGATGTTTGCAGTGACTACTTGAAAATAAAAATATATATTTTAAATGAGATATATATTCAGTTCTGTGAACGTTCAGTGTGTTAGTTCAAGTGGAAAATTATGACCGGTTTAAAATAATATAATGAATATTGATGATTTGCACACAAAATATTGTCATACTAAACAGTTTAAACATTAACAAAACTGTCCATGTCCTTGTCATGAAAAGCTTGTTTCAGATTAAAAGCTCTGTGATAACGAAAAACTGAATAAATACATTTATTTATTAGTATGTCCTAGAAACAACTACAACAAGTTTTCTTTTTTATTATTGTAGCAAGAGGGTTATATCTATTTTTTATCATGCACTGTGCTATCGCTATTCACAAGAGATCCGTGAACTCTAAGCTTCTTGTGAATTATTCAACATAAATTACAGACAAACTTGTGAAGTGTCTTAAATAACCAAAAGAGCGGGATGTGAACATGTACTACAGCAATGCCAATGAACTTAAACAAAATGGCAGAAAGGGGGACTGCCATGAGTCTTTATAAGCTTAGGTTGAGATCCCTGAGGAGCACTGCAGGGCCAGACTGTTACGTTTTCACCATGCAAAAGTACAAGGAAGGACTGGGTTAAATTTTCATGAAGCAACGGATTTTTAGAGCAGCCTTAATGTTTTATTAGTTATTTCCTTTCCTTTTCATTGCCCTCTCATTCTTTTTTTCTCTGGTCTATCATTCATTTTTTACCAAAAATGTAATAGCACTGAAAAGGAAGAAGGGGCCCTCTTCCATCTTTAAGTAGCTGAATATAAGTTTGATACTCGGTCTATAGATAAGTAATGGACATTAGATTAAGCATAAATCACTACAAATAAATGAGCCTCTGTACATCACGCAGTCTGTTCATATAGCTACAGTTACTTTAAGCATTGATTAAAACCCATTTGGGATATTTAACTGTACCAAAGATCGTATCCCAGTATACAGGCAGAGGATTTAAAAGTTTCAACTCTCCTCTATGAATTCATGCATGTCTGAGGATAGCTGTTATCTAAAGCATCCCCTGGCAGAGTTCTGCAGAGAGCATTACCTGTTTCATGCACTCAGGATTAAATTTTGTCAGAGCGACACTTGAGTGAACAAGAGGCACTTATAATAATAATGAGGACACTTCATGAGCCGTAAAGCTGACCACAGGGGCACTTGGACTACTTATGAGCCTCTGGTAAGGATGTGAGGACAAACAATTAAGCACAGAAGTGGACCATAAGAGGATAGGCATATCCTGATTATATATGGGTGTTAAAAACATTTATGAACTGAGCAGATTTACTCACCAAGAAGTGCCCAATGAAACAGATAAAAAGGATGAGGGAAAGGATGAGAAAAGCCATCCCGAATGATATTCCCAAGACAGCTGTCCTAAAAGATAAACATAAGAATTACATTTATGTTTTTCAAGCTCAGATCACTTTAGTCTTATACAATACTTCAACAAAGTGGCACTATATCATTGCAACATAAACATTTCCTATATTTTGACACTAAGGTTGCTTTCACTTTTTCCAGCGTTAAATTTCAACATTGTTTCATGTCTCACTTGGTTTGAACATAGGCAGCAAAGCCTGAGCTGTGTCTTTGTTCCTGCCATCTTGCCAATTATTGGTAGGCTACGATCTAGAAATGCCTAACCGGTTTTGAGAAATAACATGAGCTTGAAGCAGTTCAGAAGTGCAATAAATTAAAGATAAAGTTGTTATTGGGTTGCATTTGGTGGCACATGCATATTTCATGGAACAAGGTTTAAACAATTTCTGCACAGACTCGTAGATGTTAACCTGTTAAGAGAGCCACATGGTGCTAGCAGATACTGCCAGTGAACCTAGGCTACATTAGCTTTCTTACTATTGTGATATTTGGCAAAATTTTGGTCACAGTTCACTCCCTCTTGGTTTTCTGTCCCTGTCAGGTCTGAATTATTTACACACCATGAACTGATGTCTGGTCTGTTCTGAAGCAAACCAGAGCCCCTTTTTTTGGCAAGCCAGAGTTCAAGTAAATGGTTTGCACCAGAGTTCTTGTGAGCTTTCACACCACCTGAAGTGAACCAGACTTTCCAAAAAAGCAAACCAGATTTCTTTTGGTCAAGCTCAAATGTGTTAGGCTTGAACTCACCCCAATCTCAAATTTCATTCATTCAAAATAAATCCATATTAGCATTAGCTGCAGCTATTTGCAACGGGTTTCATCTGAATTCAATATAATCAGGCATTTCACTTATAACCAAATTTGCAACAGTTGCCATGTGGATAGCTCATAGCTCTCTTGAGTTTCATCAGAATACAGTAAAGTGAGGTTTGCATGTAAAATGTTGACATGCTGAGTGAGAGAGCATTGCTATAGTTAGAGCAAACATTTGTTATTATCTATCGTAAAAAACTGGAGAATTTCTGTGTGTATAACAAGAGCTCCTATTTCAGTAATGTTAGAACTAAAATTCATTTTCCTGGCCTACTATACTTTGGAGTTGCATATAAATGGACTAGTCACTATCTCCTTGTAAAATTGTACACATATGGGATGTGAATCACATTAAGAGCGACAAACCCTTATTCAATTGAATTACTTGGGTAAGTTGAGTCTTATAGAACATTCAAAGCTCACGTACTTTGGAAGGACGAGAATCTGCACAATGAAAATGCAGAAGAAGATCAGGCAGGCGCAGGTGACATAGTATTTGAAGGCCGGTAAAGTTGTTGCTCTGTACTGAAAGGAGAAAAAGAAGGTCAAGTTTGACCACAAGGCTTTTTTTAAATAGCCACAAAAGTTTCTTCAAAAACTCCTCCGCTCTGTGCTCAGACACCACAAGCCCTCCATTCATTTCAAAGTTCAGGGTGACACAGAGCAGCAGTAATGAGAATTTCTGTGACTGTCTTTCATTTAAGGACTCAGACATTTTCACTAAGGCTGAATGAACCATACCAATTTCCTTGTACCATCGCTTACCTCTTTTTCCAAGGATTTGTTGTGAAAGAATAATGATATTCTTTGGATGTCCTCAGACTTGAGCCACTGTCTGGAAGCAAAGGACATACATTAAAGCATGTTTGTGAGGACCTGTTACAGTGGGGAATGGAGAGACTTAGGTATAGTAGAGTCTCGTTATATAAAGTAAAATGATAACTCTTCTGGGACCCAACAAATGGAAATTTGGGAATTTCAGTAATTAAAAGACAAACAGTCAAAGGACAGGATAAAACACGTCGCAGAGAGAATTTCTTCAGTAATGATTTTATTATGTTTTATGACATGTCCTTGACAGTGGACACTGGGACACACCAAAGTTACTTTCTTTAATTTTCTCTAATGTGTTAAAGTCTGCATCAGTCTACAATCAATCACACTAGATCAAGGACACTGCACTTGCAATAAAAAGAAACTTTTTCTGCTATTCTATTTTCAATCTTTCTAAAGGATTTTGACACTTTTTTATATTGTGGATTTTTTGAAACACTGGGCAGATTTAATGCTTGTCAGCATACACAGGAAAACACATTCCAGAAAAAAAACGCTGAATAAGCAGCACTGAATGGCTGAGCTTGCTTTATAGGTAAAATATCGGTCAGAAATATAAAATTTAATCTAGGTATTGTATGAAGAATTTTAAACACACCAGACAAACTTGTGTCAAACACTGAAGGAATTTGAAGCCCAATTTTCAGGATTTCGTGTGGTACCAATAACAAAACCACTACAACTATACCCCACAACCTTTGGTAATGCTTTTTAAAACAACTACCAACCTCAAATTAAAATGTCAACACTTCCCTCATTTCTTCATCATATGAGACAGGAATCCCAAATACCTTCAGAATCAAACTTTTTATGGCCTTTTTAAGAGCCATCTAGGGAACATTTTTAATCATTTCTGCACCACAGGACAAATGACAAACAACACAGGTACTGTACTGAATGCTTATTTGTTAAAGTGTTAAAGTGAAACTAAAAGATGACAGGTCAAGGCACTTCATATTAATTTGACAACAGGTTATTGAGTCACATTGCTCTTCAAAGAGAGAAAAAATGATGCAGACATAAGAGAGAGGCACATGCAAAAGACATTAATATAAATTACATTTTAATGGATTTCAATTCTTTATACATCAATGAAAACAATTCTGACAGGTAGTTTCTCTTTCTGAATCATAGCAAAACCAGCTTTAAACTGCTAGTCTATGCAGATATGAAAAAGACAATACTTACAAGCAACTTTTTAGTAATGTATGTTTGCAATAAAAAAACTTCAATCACTTCAATATTGGGAAATTACATTATTTAAAAAAATGTTCCACATTCCAAGGGTACTGCTAATGAAAAATCCATGCACAGAACATGCAATTAAAGAAAACCACTTCTTTGATTTTAAACACCAAATAGCTATCATTCAAACAAGGAAAATATCAAATAACAGTTGTTTTTTTCATTAATTCAATACTGTATTGCAATATTATACATTAAAAATGGATCATGCATTCAGTTGGTCTGTCTCTTATGTGGCCCTTGCAACTGGCTTTTTACCAATTCCGGATGTGCCCTGCCTGGATAAGCTTCAGCCCTTTACGGTCCCGAAAGGGATAAGCAATACAGATAATGAATAGATGGATGCATTCAGTTGCAGTCTTTAGCCCCATGACCTCCTTCACTTAAGCGGCTTGTGTGTACAGAGGGCCAAAATGCAGAAAAAAAGCTGTTTTTAAAAAACACCTGCCCATTTATTGACATGGCCTATAATGTTATCAGTCCTCATTACTTCATACTGCCCTGTGCAAAATATAAAGCCACCATCAATTTGTTGTATTAGGAAAAGAGCTTGAGTTCTACCAAGCATATAATAATAAAGGACAAGACATAATTGCTGGGCTCATGAAGTATAAAGTCATGTAAGGAGTGGCCAAGATATCATTTTCAACTTTAAATTTGCTACGGCATACGTCCTTCATATTTCACATTTCAAAGAGAAAAACATATCTTAAGACCTAAATAAGTTTGAAAACTTTTTATCACTGAAAACTTAAAAACTAAAAGTAGAATAAATGATTCTTACTTTTGCGCATTAATCCCATCAAAGGTCCTAATCATCCTTTCATTAAGTTCCTCTTCGAATCGTTTCTTCTGAGACTTTGTCCTTTATATGTGAAAAAGAAAAAGAGGCAGAAATCTCTTAGGTTCACAGAAATTTCTCACATCAAAGCTTTTGGCAGGAGTCTAGACGCATTAAACATCTTGTCTTCTGTCCCCGTGCTGTTAAGGGACAAAGCTTATCTTGCCAAAGAAGATCATGCTGGAGCTTAAAAAATGAGCAGCTTGCCTTTCTGATCTCCTCTGGAAATGATACTGCCCCATCGGCACGTCCTGCACTCAGAGCAAACGGAGAGAGACAGGTTACATGCTTCAGCTCAGCTTCCCCATCCAAAAAAATATGACAACATATGTTCAGAAAGTATCACCCACAGCAGTGCTGATCTTCCCGTTCTCATTAGTCATGCTGTCTCTGTGGTGCAGGTTGGCGAAGGGCTTGGCTGCTCCCCAGGACTCAAGGTAGCGGGTCATCCTGACAGACGCCCTCATCTTTGCTCCGTACATAGTGTGTCTGGGCCTGTAATGATGCTGTGGACTCTGACGCTCCACCTGGACAAACAAGAAAATGGTGTCATTAGTTTTGCATCTCATTAATGTGAGTTACTCTCTTTATTTTTTGGGACTGGTGACACCTTTGGGTTGATAACAAGGTAAGTAATCACTCCATGCTCCTTCAGGTAGGGGTCTCTCTCCTGTCCCTCCCCATCTTCCACTTTATAGGCCCCATTCAGATGCTCCAGTGTCACTGAAGTGATATGAACTCGCCTGGAAATTAAAAGTTTCATATAAGTTACAGTATTTTTTTGATATCAATTCTCCCAATGCTCCCACTAAACAGTTCAGCTAGACTGTGAGATGAAGCACAAGATCTCATTGAAAATGGGAGAAGAGGACCAACAGTCGGTGTCATAAATTAAATATACTATACTGCATCACATTTGATTATACAAAGAAAGAAACTGATTTATTATATTTTCTTTTTCCAAAAAGCAAACAAACAAACAAACTACAAGAAAATAGTTTGTTCCTGCATTTTTTCCATTATTAGACATAATGAGACATAAATCAAGCTTTCACTCTGACTATAACATCCTGCCCTGTCCACATGGCTGCTGTCTTGTGACTTCTGTTTTGCAAAACAAGCAAAAACACAACAGGAAAATAATTTTAGGTAGAACTTATGTTTTCTTTCATAGTATCACAAAGTCTGATTTGTTACAGGGGTCCTGGTTTGATTGCTTTTACAGGCTGTATAAAGTATTGTGCCATACGCAGCCTGAACTGGAGAATATCAGATTTGCTTGGTAACTATATCTTTAGATCACTAGCACAGTTGTAAACTCAGCATTCATAAGAGGATTGCTTGGACTAATTGTTGGTTGCAACAAGGTGGGGATTGGTTAAAGTCCTCCAATAGTTGAGAGGGAAAACCAGGTTAAGAATCTCACAAAAAAAAACAAAAACGTATCTAATGTACAGCAATTCTCAAATTGGATTCTCTGAATTGCTCCCATAAATACAAGTCTTCCAAATAAAGTATTTCATTTTCTAACATTCCAGACACCTAATCCCCATCAAACACTCTGTCTAACTGCGTGAGAGCCGTTGTGTGTAGTAGCCACTGTAGCTTTTAGCTGAGAAGCCTTAGCACACCATAAACAAATGCACATAAAACTTCTAATATTTCAAGGGCAACCTTTGATGCACTTTTACGTTCACACAAGTGTTGATACAATTCAACAAATGAATTGTGAACCTCCAGAAAAAATGCACCAAGGAAGTCAAAATAGACTTGGCAAAGAGTGCCAATGTCCTACGGGTAGTGCTCGCTTTAATAGAAAAAAAAAAAGGGAGAAACAACTTAAATGGATGCATTTGATTTTGGAAATGAGAGGAGAGCTCAGTGAGCTCCATCATTTGAATCAGGGGCTTAGGCTGTACCACCACTTATTCAGGAATGACTTTATACAATCATAGAAGCTTGAGTTTACACTCACTCATGGTCGCTACTAGAATTTAGGGCCCCATGAAAAACTGTTCCTTAAGGCCTGTTCCAAAGCAGCATTGCACAGTATCTCAAACCATTTATTTCCAACCATCTTTAGCTAAAACTTAAACAGTAAATTGTCAAATAAACTATATAGCATAAGCATATTTCTCCCATTTGGACCAATTTAAGCATTCAGCAAGTTTTTATTGATCATTTATGTTTACAAAGGTGTAATCCTTCTCTGATCATTAACGTTGTCAAAGATTTAACATTTTTGCAGGTATACATGTCTCACTCCATAACTTATCATTATTTAGACAGTCAAATTCAGTGGAATTGTATATATTATAAACTACAAAAAGGCTCTTATAATTAAAGAAGAATGCTGCTGAGGGGCCACAATGTTTTCTTTTATCTTTAATTACAATAATGAATATTTAGGTTCTAAAAAATGTTACTTCTATTCAAAATAAAGAATTACCAAGTCTTTGGAACCTCAGCCCCTCCATGAAGCACCCCCTTTTATGATCCAGCTTGATGGCAACGTAAAGCATCATGAAAAAAAATTGCATTTTGCAGTAAATATGCATATATGAAAGAGCATCTCTAGCTGGCTTCAACTCACCCTGGCACTCCTCCTGCTTCCATATGATTGGCCAGCGTGACATCATGTGACCAGACGTCATACTGCCATTTCTGGAGTCCAATCACACCACACAAGACGTTGCCAGAATGCACGCCCACACGCATGTTGATTTCAACTCCGGTCGCATCCCGTACTTTCCTGTCAGTTACCAAAAAAAAAAAAAAAGAATCTTAGCTTGTGGAGTCTGTGAAACGTCGAACCCATCCAGTTGATCTTGTGAATGAATAAAAGTGGTGAATTCAAAAAGCATCTATAATGATAAAACCTATCTTTGAAAAAAAGCATTCAGAGTCCGAACAAAATCTTGTTTTGAAAATAATGTTCAATGAAAGGTCAAAAATGAATACTTAAACTCTTCACAAATTATACACCAACCTTCTCCTTTTACCCACTCATACATACAGCTGTGAAAGGATCTCACATTTATCACAATATATTGGACACAGCCTAATTGGCAATTAAAAGTTTCTACGTCTTAGCTTATTAGTGGTAAGAACTTGTCCTCATTAAGATCAGAAGACTCTAAGTTGAAAAGCTTTTTTTCTGAATATCCTAACATCTGATATGCAGGTAGTAAAAACACAATACATTAGATTTTATTCCTTACTGTTCAGTATTTATGTTTCTGCAGAAAAGACTGCAAAAGTATCAACAGCATAATATCTTGCCTCAACTTGGGCCAAACTATCTAGAGTTCCCTGTATAAGCTGGCTGCAGAATAAGACAAAAACTGTCTCCCTTATGGTAACTATTGCAAAAAGACACTGGACATGCTGAGATGTCAACGTACACTTTGTGATCATTTTTCTCAAACATGATTTTTTTCACAATGATTAAATATTCTTGTGCTGTTCTGTGACAGCCAACCTTTCATTGGAGTAGTTTCTTTAAAACAAAGTAATTTGATGCTCCAAAATAGTAGAAAATGCCATGACTGCAAGTTCTGGTGACAGATGTGGCTCCAGCAGCAGGTCACGTTGCAGCAGATAATCATAAAAGGAGAAAATGAAAGGAAAGTATGAAACACTAACACAAGAGTCACCAAACTTTCTATGACCCTAAAGCTGTTCTTACACGTTCTCCTGAGACTCTTCAAGTGCCCTGACCCTTACAATATTCCGAGTTGATTCATCACACTTGTCCCTCACAGGCAGATGTTGGCCTGTCATGTAAGGAGGAGGTGTGAGGGGTAATTTTCTAAGGGGCTAAAAGCGAGAGGGGTGAAAAAAGTTGTCTGTTTGTGTTCACACACATACAGCACACCCATAAACACTCAAGAAATGTTAACAGGTAAGATACAGTATGCTGACTTATTTATGGCTCTCTTTACGATTACTTACTTGATGGCTTCACACATGTCCAGGCCCATTTTCACACAGTTTTTGGCGTGATTCGGCAGGGACTCTGGAAGCCCCGACACACAGTAGTAACAGTCACCAAGGATTTTGATGCGCATGCATTCATTTTCCTACACACAGAAAGTTGAAAGTCACTCAGGCACAAAAGGGTCAAAGATTGACAGTGTAGCAACTTTTTTCATCTAATAAAAAGAACTCTTCAGAGCTTCAACACTTTCACAGCTTACATTTTAACAAGCTTCATAGCTATACCTGGTTAAACTCCATCATTGTAACTGTAACTATATTATTGGAGTCTCTTTGATCATATTTTCAGTGTCCAACTTAACAAGAAAGAAGCTCCTTGATGTGAGGTAAGAGCGGGTCAGAGTTAGCTCTCAGATGCAGAAAATCAGTTGAGAATCTAGCAGTAAAAATTGTATTTATCTTTACGTCAAATGCTCTTGCACCATGTTTTGCAGCACTTTGATAAATTTACAATAAAGCAGCTACAACTTACCAGAAGTATGAGAAACATAGTCAAAAGGATTGTGGACATGAACATAAACCATGATTGTTCGTGTTCATTTAGCCTCAAAAGAGGGTACAAAGTTAACACTTTGCAGTGTTGTCACAGAGTCAGGTAATGAATTGTTTACCTTGGCAATTTGATCAAATTTGCCAAACAGCTCATTCAGCATGTGTACCAGCTCTCCAGGTGAGCAGTCACTGGCCAGCCGTGTGAAACCGACAATATCAGCATACAGGATACTGAACACAGAAAAAATATATACATTTGTGAATACAATAAGATACAGTGGTTTTGTAAATTGAGTAATAAGCGACAGAAGCTTTGAAGGCTATTGATTAAAATAAAGTATAATTTGTCAATATTTCACCTTTGCACATGTACAGCACCTGTAAATGTCTTCATTAAATTATCTGGGTATCTTCTGAGAAATAATTCTATACCTTTGAACCCTGTTTTAAGACCCTTTGTACAGTTTTAAACCCCATTTTAACTTTAGCTCATAACCAGTTCTATAGACATAGACATAATATGTTATGCCAAATGTAGATGCCAAATAGAACAGTCTTGATTTGTGACACCTAGTCATCATTTCCAGATAACTTAAATTTAAAGGTGCTATGAGGAGAATCCATTTCCGGCAGCATAAGGACTCTGCTACCCATGAGCACGCCCGGCGACTGTCGTAAAGACGTGACCCAAGCCAAAGCGTGTGTATGTTGTTTTGCTGCTAATGAATGCAGCTCAGACCTTCCTCGGAACTCTGCACTGCTTTACAACTTCTTTTTTCAACAACTTACAGGATGCAAAGCCACAAGGTAATGTATCTCTTTCTAGTGACATAGTGGTTGTTTTGGATGTGTGACAACAAGCAATTTTTAGAAAACTTAATATCATAGTTTTGTAGCCGGCTATATATCTCTACTTACAGCCCGGTGCTCTAAGACGTGTTTGAATAATATAAATTTGCTCTAGTTTTAATTGTCTTGTTCCCGAAGTTGAGTATCCAGGCCGGTCCAGCCCTGTCCGACCCGAAGCTAAGGAATAGCATTTATAGATAACCTATTTTGATGCTATAAAACTCATCTTAAAGTGTGTATTTCTATAAGGCATATATCTAAAAGTGAGACTTTTTTGTAATTACTTAAAAACTCCTCATAGCATTTTTAAAGGTGGGACAATTTCAGAGCAGAAAAAAATCCAACATTTCTCTTGCTAAACATAACTTTAGCAATATGTTTAAACTTATTGAGCACATGTCGCACACTTACTAAAATATGTTTTCAAAAAAATAAAAATTATATTAGAACAAGTTTCAATATATGATACTTTATGAATTGTCTTATTCTGAACTTAAAAATACTTTCAAAGGCCAAATTTGATGATTGGTCAAGATTCAACAGTTTTAAAGACTCCCCAAAGGTGAGCTGTCACAATACCAGAATTTAAACGTTGACACAATAAAAGTAAAATCCGGAGATTTTTATTTGTTTTAAAGAAAACAGACCTTGATGACACCAAATCTTATTGAGTTGCAATTGATATACATTTGTTTTTGTTGTACATTAAAATAGTAAAACTACATTTTTTGAAAGATAACCCATATCCATAATAAAAATGATGACACACAGGTGTCACTGTTACTGCAGGTACTGTATGTACAACTGACGCTCAAAATTTGATGATCACTACTCTAGAAGACAAACATACAGGTACCAGTCAGAATTGTTCCCTTTCCTCGCTGCTCCCTGATTGTCTGACAGACAACCATTCAAATCTGTGCATTTTTATAAAACCCCAAAGGGGCTTAATAAACAGTTACTGATGAAAGTTTGTCTTCTGTGACTTTTATATGTTTTAGTATTGTTGATCATAAAATTCGAGACATTGCATTGTTCTAAGCAAATGGTATCAAATATTACGCATACCAATAGCTAATACAACGTGTGAGGATATGTTGTTGTATGTGGTATAGTAAGTTTGTATGTAAAAGTGCCTACCTGACATTAGTGTGTCTCTGGACATACAGGTTGTGAAAATTGTTTGTGTTCTCAATCTGTCCAAAATTTGGACCCTTAAGTCTCTGGATGATTTCAGCTTTCATCACTCGTGCGATATGAGCTGGCAGCAGAGACAGCAGAAGACGTTCCTAATGGTGTTAGAGACAGAAGACAATGAGCAAATAGGGTCAGTGTTATTAAAGGAACTACAACATTTACCACAAGAACCTGAGGTAAATTTGACAAAGATTCTACTACTGCACCACCAGCAACATTAACATTTTTTATATGGGAATTTTACTGGTGTAAGGGTGAGAACCCTACCATCCAAGACTCAGAGGGTAAGGGATGACAACACCTTTCAGCTGTGTTACAAACTACCACAACTGGCAGTGCCCCGGGAAATCAGCCTGCATCTCCTCAGCTGCCAAACTGACCTCCAAGTACGTTTCAATTGGGGTTTGAACCTGCTACACTCCAGCCCTAGCCCAAGCCTTTACTGAGCTACGACTGATAGATATCAATTAGATTTTATTAATACTAAGGCAATATAGAGAAGTTGACTTTGCAATGTAATGACTCTTTTTGTTTGATGCTGACAAGTTGCACATAACATAAAAAAACAAACATGGAGAGACATCAGGTGAGGACATCACAGGCAGCTCCATACCATCACCTAGCAGAACAATCCTTTAGTCTAGCTGCTGAGTTCCCCGTCTTCTTACAAGCCTGCCAGCATCAGAAATCAAAAAATATGACTGTTGTGAATTGGCGTTATAAAAATAAAAACTGATTGACTAATTGATTGATTGTCGTACACAACATTGTACGTCAGGCCAAGAGGTTGTTCTTGCTGTTAAATGGGTGGAAAGTGGCGTCTATCCACAGTATGTGTTTGCGAATACATACAACCCTGGTTTAATTAATGACATTATCAGCAACTATAGTAGGTGAATCAATATTCCAGCAGAGAACCATGTTCATGATTGCAGCCACAGTTCAAAACAGTCTTATCCTTCAGAGGTGGAGTACAGAAAAAAAGTTTTATTTATTTGTGGTCTTGTATTTGTTTGTATTATGAAAAAGTTGCAAATAAAATCACCTGTAAGGTCTGAAGGAAAGTGTTTGCAAGTGTGACAACTGTACCCTGTCTCCCCAATGAAACATTATATCTGATTCCCTGAAAACTGTCCTTGAGTAGAGGCGATGGATGGTAAATGGTATATGAGTTATTGTAGTGCTTTTCAAGTCTCTTGACTCCTCAAAGCAGCTTTTACACCGCAGGTCACGTCCATTCACTTTCACATTCACTCACTGATGGTTGGAGATTCTATGTCAGTTGTTCATCAGTATCAGCTAACATATTTGTGTCCTTTAATGTCTATTTACAGGCTAGTCAGTAGGGAAAAATCTTGAGAGACAACCTGAGAAAAATCTTCAGGTTGTCTGGACCCGTATCCTACTCAGCCCATTCATTTGGATTAGAGTAGCCAGGGGGGCTTCTTTGGGTTACACCATCTTTGAGGGGTCCTAATTTGGAAACCATTTGTGAACCAACAAATTCCATCAAAACTATTGATCAGCATAGCTACCTCTGTCATCTCTCCAAGTTTAAAGATGACAACATTTACTGTCTCAGAGAAGATACATGTTGTGTCCGGACAAAAATTGTAAATTGAAAGGCTATTTGCCGGCTTCCTGTTGCAGATAGACCCATGGAAGCTCCAACAGCATTTCACTGTAGCATTTCAGCAACAGCATAGGAGGTGCTAGAGAGCTCATTTTGGGATGTTGGGGCTTAACGTTTTCATTTTAACAACCTTTTCACCACATCTGAGGTGTGTGCCAATTTTGGTGAGTTGTTGAGTGTGTTAAGGGGGGTCAACTGACCTGATGACCAGGTCAATTTAAGTGTCTTGCCTAAGGACACATCACCATGTGACACTCAAAGCTGGCCTTGAATCTGAAACCCTTGATCACCAACTAAGCAAACTATCAGACTGCATCATCAACACAGATGAAAGTTTTTGTGATACTACTATGTTGTCTGTGCTTCTGCACACCTATGACTCACAGGGTAATGGTTGGAAACGTAATAATCATATATAACACCTGCCAAAGGATACATGGTTTGCAGAAGTCAGCAAAACTGATTTTATTGTTTCTTTTTTTTTTGGTTCACCCAAAAAGCTTTGACAGAGCCAACATTTAGAAAATCCTCTCCATGATCTTGCTTTGAAACCTTGAACAGAGCAGCTTTAAGTGTCACTCCCATTTTGTGTTAAACTACTTAGCCAAATTTTATCCCCTTATTACTTCTTTGATTCATTGGTTCATACTGAAGTACAGTTACATTAAGTCTTTACCATAGTTGGTGCCTTTTCCCTCTTGGAATATGTTGATCTCCATCCTAATGTGAGGTGGCAAAAGTGCAAGAAAAAGCAAGTCTCCTCTGATAGGAAAAAAAAGCTCTGGGCAATGTAGTTTGATCAGTTACGATAACAAAGTGAAGGTACCAAGACCACAAATTTGTCATTGAGAAAAGATATTTCAAAACCTCAAACTGTAATTCCTTTATTCTTCCTTTCCAATTTCATTTTGAAGCATTATACTATGATGACAGGAGGAGACAGAAAACATGTCCCTGTTGTCAAGTACTTCACCAAAAGCTTCTCGTACTTAGATAAGGTGATGTAGAGTCACTTTATGATGCTGACATACACTTCACATTATTTTATTAACAGCCAGAAGAGGCGCACAGACTTAACAAATATTCTTCAACAACTTCTTTGAAGGAACATTAACTTTAGGTCTGCTTGTCAGTGTGGTTGCTCCAGGTCTTATTTTTTAACAAGCTCAATTAGCAAATAAAATATCTCTCTTGGTTAGGAGAAGTTTAAGAATGATGAAAACCCCTAATTAGGCTGGTTCCATCCAGAACTTGGCAGGATTTTGTACCATTGATAATGAACCTGCATCTCTTTTGGGATTCGGAGATCTAGAGTTGTACATACTTAATGGGGGTCTGTGGAGCTTTCAAACAATGGCAGAGCTCTGGGTTAACAATGACTCTATGCAGCCCCCCTCTGAGCACTCATACTGAAAATGTATGCACTCTTTATACTGCAGAGCACTTTGGATAAAAGCACGCAGCAAACAGCACACATTACGAGCGCCTTAGAGGAATGTATCTCTGCACAGTTACTACCATCTGTCGCAGCTCTCCAGGGCTGCAATGAACACTCCACCCAAGGCATTTTCAGCCCCGCTCATGACAGCTCTAACAACACAAGCTGGATTTACCCAAAGGGATAGCCAACACCACCCTGAGCCTGGTTGTTCACAACAACAGCTGGTTTCATCCACATCAGCCTACATAATAAGCCAAGAGCAACAACTGGGGCATTCGTGTGACAAAAGATAGAAGTAAGTTAGTCAGTGTGTGAGGATGGTAAAACTGGACCTACAGCCTGGTGGTTTATTGCCTCGGGAGAGTACACAAATACGAATCTATGACAGCACTGTGATGGATCAAGAAGGGCTTGGGTGGTCTCTGTAAGTGTGACTCCTACATAGAAATGTCATGGACAAGCAGTGTTCCACTGTAATTATTTATTTCCAAAGTAACACCAAATGAATAGATAAACTGTATATGGGATGGTGGGAAATCACACCTTGAATGTACGATTAACAGTAGTTCCCAAACTTTTTTAGCTCAGGACTCAAGACAATAGAGCCAGAGACTGGAGACCCATTGGCTATTGAAGGTGACTCAATGACTATGGTGTTTGTTTAGATAAAAGTAATTTTAGTTGTATTTTCCAATCAAAAATATATCCTGAGAAATTACTTCTTTCATAGTCTTTTGGAGGGTACCTCACACACTCTTGGTTACTGACTCACTACCCCCATTTTGGAACCTCTGTTATTGTACACTGTTTGGCACGTGAAGATTTAATTAATTAGGTGATACAATTAATTTTAAAAAAACTGACCAGGAACTGGTGGCCATCTTGGATTTGACCTTACATTACTTTGAAAGGCATTATCTGATTATCCTGGCATTAGCCTAAACATTAGCCACAGTGAAAAGGATCAGCTCTGTGTCCATACACAAACAGCCACCCGGGAAACTAAAGCTATATATTAATTAATTGCCTGAGACTGTATAGCCAATTATCAATGTCTGCCATCAGAAACTCTAAGGATATTGACACTATCTGCAGTCTTTGCAGAAAACTGAAAAGCCAGTCACTGGTACCAAGTCATACAATCAATAGCCAATGTTAACTACTGATGTTTCAGCCATGAAGTTTGGAGAATTTTTGCAGAATCAATGGACCAACATTAGTCAAGTTTTTTTCACTACTCATCCTCATTTCTTCAACCATAACATTCTGATCTTGAGAAGAAGGATCTTACTCAGGAAATTACCCCGTAAGATTGTTGTTTAATTAGAAGACCTCCTTACAAAGGGCTGATACATTAATTTTGTGCTCTACAGTATCACGTCAGCAAGATGTGACAGTGTTTTCTGTAGCTCTTAAAAGGCAGATGAGGCCTGAGTTAACACATGTTGCAGATAACAGAATGAAACAGAAGAAATTACTTTTTTATTACAGCATATCTGTTTGAAGTATTATGGTAGGTTGAAATGTTGTTTTGGTTTGTGTCAATTTCCAAAAGAAATATGCCACAACAAGTGTAATGTCAGATTAAAGTATTTAATTATAATAATATATATATATGAATATGAATATATGAATATATATATATATATATATATATATATATATAATATAATATCTTTGAAAACATAAACATATGTAACATTGGCACAAAACACACACACATACACACTGCTGTAAATGTGTCAAATATTTTTTTTAACAATTAAAGAGCAGCAAAAGGACATTAGAAGTTCATACACCATACAGACTTCCTGAAAACTTAAAGACAGAAATAAATGACAAATATAGTTAAAACCTGACCACCATCTCAGCACATTTCTTACTGCAGCCAAAGGATGCTGAAAAGCTTTTACTGTTGAGGATTTAGTACTTGCAGTGGGCTCCAGGGACTCATTGCTCAAACTGAGGTCATTAACAATTACCACATTCTGTAGAACAAAACTCAGGACAAGAATCCTTTGTACCCTCATTTTCCCAACAAAGCAAAGGTAAAAAATACTGAGAGCTAACTGCAAAGCTAAAAATGCTCCATCAGAAACAAATATACACTTTTTCTGCATACACTTGGGGGATAAAGTGAAATGTCTCCAGAGGACAATAACCTTAGCTAAGATACATGCTCAAACAACAACGGTGGTTGTTAATCTGTGGATAGAAATGCAGCCTATAAGTCCTGAGTGAGCCGTCATTTTGTTCTAATTTATTCATCATTATCATCATCACTATTCCCTCCACATTCTTCCCATTCATCTTACATAACCCAGTCCTCATTTGCAAACATTTTCTCTTCCCCTCATTATTATAATAAACACCATAATCATCACAGCAACAATACTCCAAAAATCCTCAATCACTGCCAGTCCGTCTGACTTACACCATTTCAAGGACAGTGGGCAATCTGTAGCTTCTGATCACTGATTGCTCTCAAAGACTATTCTAAACGGTGGTTGTCATTATCAATCAGTCCAAATTAAATGCAGCCTATAAGTCCCTGAGTGAGCACGTCATTTTGTTCCTGGCTAGAGTGATAATGGCAGAATAAATTGTACAAATATCTTCCCATTCATCTTACATAACCAATCCTCATTTGCAAACATTTCTCTTCCCCTCATTATAATAAACACCATAATCATCCACAGCAACAATACTCCAAATCCTCAATCACTGCCAGTCAAGTCTGACACACCATTTTCAAAATGCAGGATTCCAGGACCTTTTATTTGTAAAATCTTTCAATTGTTATTTTAAGGTAAGTTACCAAGCTTCTTCAGCACCATACTGTACTATTCATAAATGTAATATAATTATATAACATTTAATTTAAACAAGAGATTACAAGCAATAAACAACCAAACTTGAGTTTGTAATAGTTTATGAAGGGATATAACCTTGCAAAAAAGCTGGATCTGCCTGATTCAATGACCCTAATCAGACAAAGCCATCTTGCCAACCCGCAATCCACAACAATGAGTCCAAAGCAGAATAGTTAATGGTAAATGGTAAATGGACTTGAGCTTATATAGCGCTTTTGTAGTCTTTGACTACTCAAAGCTGCTTTAAACCGCAGGTCACACTTACCCATTCACACCCATTCGCTCTCACATTCACTCACTGATGGTTCTGAGTTTCTATGTTGATTTCCATCAGTATCTCGAATACATTCACAGCCTTTCATGCTTATTTACACACCACTGACACAGCAGTGGGGCAACCTGCAATTTCCCGATCACTGACCAAGCGCACTATTCAACTGCGCCACGACGCTCCAATCAGTCCAATCAGTATCCGTAAGAGCATGACGAGACTGAAGCTAGGAGTGAGAATGGCAGCAGGAAGCAACTGCTTGTACAAATATTAGCAATAGATGCTAACAGTTTCAGTGGCAGTTTTATCACAGATTAACAGCATGTCTTTATTATAAGAATATTTGCTTTTGAAAGGTTCTGTTCATTCCCAAACACTCTCTATCAGTTGTTGCACAGATGACCACTGAAATAAAGTTATTGGTCCATCTGGTGAGTCAGGTTAGAGAGGGATTATACATAAAAAGACAAGTATTGTGATTCAATTTATGTAACCTTTTGACTATGCTTCCTATCTCACCTGCCTGAGCTGATAAACATCCCAAAGTCTCACTCAAAACAGTTACAACCTGAAGCATATTGAGGGCATTTATAGATGTTCAGATACTTTTAAACTTTTAAATTCCAAAAAATACATGGATTTAAAGTGTCTCAAACATAACAAAATACCTTTATTTTTATGTTGGATAGTTGGAGAGTATGAGGAAACAAATACCAGAATGCATGACATTCATAAGTTCACATTCAATCTGACTCAAGAAACAATGGTCAGCTCTGTGAAAATAAAGAAAACTGAAAAGTTACTAGTTGACTTGAACCAGAAAACTGCTTAGGAAATATTACAACTAGAAAAATATCAGACAATTAGAAGTTCCCAGAAAACAGAAATCTCCATCAAGGCCTCTCTGAAATTATTAGCAGAGTTATTTGCAAAGATGTGAAAAAATGCCCCATCTCCAAATTTTCACAAATATTTTCTAAAGTTGCTGAATCCTTATCTGGATTCGGCAAACCACTGTAATCACATCACTTCTATCTTTTGCCCTTGGCCCTGAAAATTTCCTGTAAATCTGTCAAAAACTTTTTGAGTTATCTTGCTCAAAGACAGGCAAAAAAAAAAAAAAAACAGAAAACAAACCGACAAAGTTGGTAAAAAAAAAAAAAAAAAACTCTTAGGCAGAGGTAAAAAATAATGAACTGCACAAATTGAACGGGATGAGTAATAGTGAAATGGGTCTTTGTCGGGCATACAAGAGCCAGACAGTGAGAGTTTAGTGGGTGCATCAATAGGGGCTTAGTTTCTTTAATTTTATTTTTGGTAGATATAGTCATTGAAATCTGGAGGCAAAGGCTGACATGTGACACAGTGATCATGGTCACTGACCATCAAATCTAATCAGTCAATGTCTGTGTCAGAGAGGACAGAGATGACACATATGACCAAAAAGCTTCTTTACTTTGACCTGTAACCTTGCACACAAAATGCACGGCAAAAAAGGATTCCAAGAAAGGAAAAAAGCTTGTTTTTAGAAATTTGTTCTTATATTTTACCTAAAAAGAAAAATTATCTTGACAAGCAAGATGTGTAAGAAAAAAAATCTTATTTCAAGAGAATATGTCTAACAAAACCTTAATAAAAAAGTGCAGCTAAAATTAAGCAAGTATTGCTGGTAACAAGCCACAACAGTGGTTTGAATGAAGTCCCAACACAAGAACAAGATTATTTTACTTATTTTAAGATCAGTTACAAAATTTCTCAATTTCAGAAATCACACAAATATAAGCTGAATCCATCTGATCGTCTAGAGTTATCTGATATGCCTGTACCCATACACTCCAGCTAAGCTAAGCTGGCGGCTTTGGTTGGAAGTCTCTCAAAATAATTGGTACTGGACGTACAGTTAAGAGAATGGTCTCTACCTGCTTGTTATGGACTGGGGACTGAGGTAAGACACCGAAACAACGAAAACGTTGGAATATTCCTTTAAAAAAGCACAAAAAACTGCATTTTCTGAGGATGATGGCTGAGTTGTTGAGAATTATGCTTTTGGAACTGTTTGTCAGCTGATTTGACTGTTTTAATAAATGGCAAGCAAACAGGATTGCTTCTGGTGCCTTGATTTTAGATAGAAACACTTACATTTGTGTTTTATTTTTAAGAAATTATGTGTTATTCTAAGTTAATTTTGCTTATTCTTTTTCTTGGAGTTCGAGGATCATTTTTTTAAACCAGCTAAATCAGAAAGACGTTGTCTGGTTTTAAGAAAACCTATCATATTCCAAGACTTTTTTACTAAATGAAAAAAGGAAAACATTCTTGAAATAAGCTAAGTCAAAAAGCAGAAAACAAAACTTAAGTGAACTTTTCTTAAAAAATAACTTTCTATGCTTGAAATAAGCAAACTTTTCTCAAATTCAGGGCAATTTTATCTAGTTTCAAGACAGATTCCATCTAGATTTATACGCTAGTTTTAAGAATTCTAGCCAAGCAAAATTTGCTTACCCCATTGGCAGATTTTTTTGCTCAAAACAAGACAATTGTAACAAATTTAAGGATATTTTGCTTATTTTTAGTAGGACTGTTTTTGCAGAGTGAGGTCATCATTCTTAAATCTAAAGCCTCATTTCCACAAAGTTTCTGATTTGGTTCAATACTGTTCAGTACAGTTTCGAACAGTTAACCCTGGTAATGTTTGTGATTCCACCAGCAGCTGAACCTTCACTTGAGAGAGGAGATGTGAGCTGCAAAAAGAAGGCCATGACGCAACATGAATGTGTGACATCACAGCAGCGCACACAGTGAAGCGGTCTGAAGTGGAGTGCAACTGTAAAGTAAGAGCAACACTGGTGGACTTCCTGCACACCAATACTCCATGGAGCATTGATTTGTGTGGACTTTCTTTATAGCAACAGCGGTGGAAAATCCACTCTATGGCTTATTTGAACATGGCATTTTTGTTTTAGCTACTGTTGCATTTTTAATAACAATTTTTGCGACCACCTGACTGACTACACTTCTAGCTCCCCTTTAGGGTCGATTTGGTGTTCTTAAAAAGTGGGACAACATGGGTTTGTTATTTTGGTACCTTCCTCTTTAACTAACAGAAGAGGCACCTGTATAAGCACTGTACTGAGTTAGGCTAAAGTGGGATGCTTGGTGTAAACGCAGCATAATTTTATATGCGCACAAACTTGAAGGCACAGAAAGAGCAAAAGAGTGGACATACAAGGGACTTCAACATATGCAAACTTTATTCTGACCCTGCTGTACCATTTACAGGCTAAAAATAGCACTGTCTTTTCTACTTTAGTTCTATAGCGGCTTGATCAGCCATCTCTTTATCCTGCTGAAGATATGAAAAGCAGGGTGAAATAAAGGGTAAATAACCTCAAAGCTCATATCACGTCAGCACAACTCTATAATGGATTTTCCCTAGAGTTCAAGTTCATCACAAACAAGGGGACTTGACTATTTGTTAATGAGTGTAATTAAGACAAACACCACATCCCACAACAGGCTCTATTTGACCACAGCTAAAGTGATGGAGGTGATGGTAATTACACTGTAGTCTCACTACTGTAAAGATGACATATGATTAAGTACAAACAAATAACATTGCTTTAAATTGTATGCCTGTCTGTCTTTAAATCATCAACACCTCATAATCTATTCACCAATGCAAGATTATGAAAAAACTACCAAACACATTTAGCCAAAATTACCAGGAGATGTTTGTAATGGCCCAACTTATAAAATGATTTTGGTGGTGAATCAGATAAGTTTCAACTTCCTCCTAGTCCTTTTTGAATTCAGAATTTCAAAGTCTGTTCTGTTTTTGTTGCCCTTTGGTTTCTGTTTTAATTTTTTTATGTTTCATTATTTGTTTATGTTCCAACAATAATACATAAAGAAATATCAACATGATTTTGAGTGCAAGTTGTGGGTTTCCAGGGTCAAGCTATCATATTATGATGGTAATTTTATCACGGAACTGTTACTTATATATGTTACAGCAACACTCGAGCTACCTTTGTAGAGGTTTACGCTCTCTTTAGTTCTTTCTAGTTGTGACTGTGTTGGGGGACCTTTCTCTATAATGGTAAAAGTGCATGTTTTGAAAAAGGATTGAGGCCACAGGGATCATGACAGTTTAACTTTGAGCTATTGTATGCACAAGCAAACAAAAATGAGGCCCAGTGACCTTGACCTATGTCTGTCAGAATCTTACTAGTTTATTCTTAAGTCAGAAAAGACAGATGTGACAAATTTTTAAGGAAAACTCTCGAAGATGACACTTTCAAAATAAATGAGCACATAGACGGACTGACATGTGTGTATGGATGGCCAGACAGATGGCCATCTAGCCATCACTGGCATAAAGATTGAAATCAAAATACCAGTGGGTGTGTTGCTCTCAGCTCCATGGGTTTACACTCACAAGACAGTGTTACTTTTCAGACATTTCACACTTTTGCTTTCAAATTAACTCATCTCACTCTAACTATTAATGCCTCTCTTTAATGGTGAAAGAGAGAACGCCCTTCACTTTTAGGGTTGCTGTTTGTCGAGGCACATGGGGGGGCGTATTCCTGCAAGAGTACAATCACAGAACCATCAGACTTTTTAATCCAACTGGTCAATAGCATTTGTAAGAAATAAATATTAAATCCCATTTGAGTTGAGGCACATTTGCCACCTGTCTTTCCCCTACTCCCCCCCTTCCAAATCTATCAGCTGTCCTTCACTTTTAGGGTTGCTGTTTGTCGAGGCACATGGGGGGGCGTATTCCTGCAAGAGTACAATCACAGAACCATCAGACTTTTTAATCCAACTGGTCAATAGCATTTGTAAGAAATAAATATTAAATCCCATTTGAGTTGAGGCACATTTGCCACCTGTCTTTCCCCTACTCCCCCCCTTCCAAATCTATCAGCTGTCTCTCCACTATCAATAAAGGCCAAAAATGCCCCAAAACACATCTAAAAGAAAGTATTTGCCTCATGGGTACTCATACATTACAGTCCATTTCCAGTCCTGAGTCATAATTTCAGGTCGAACACCCTTTGTTCAACTGATAGAGAGAAAAGTCAATTCTTTCTGAGATATACAACGCCTTCAGAGTCATGTTGTGTTGATGCTTACAAAAATACAGACAAAAGAAAAAAAAAACGGCAAAAATGAGGACCATGAAAGGATGGCACAGTTGTGTTGCTCCTGCATGTGTGACTCTCCTGCCCCTCGGAGTGCTTGTTTTTGTTTATGAGAAGTACAGTCTGTTTGGTTCATTTTCATTTCCAATCCAAGCTTTAATTCACTCACATTTTCATGCCCCACAGCAGCACTACACAAGACGCTCCATTAGAGAAGTTATTATGACAGGACCATTCCAGTTAGTCTATGGAAGCCTGGAGTTGAGGTTACTCAATGGGAGTTTATCGTGAGAACTTGGTGGGGTTAGTCGTTGATGAGGATCAGGTCACATATAAGTGGATGCATCTGTGTTGAATAATTTTATGTAAGGCGATAGTCTAAAGGCTGAAACATAGTTTAAGCTAACGGCCAACAACAGGGTTTAGCTGCTACGTCACACTGTGGCTTGATTGGTCTGGTCTCCAGTCACCAGCTGCAGTTGTTTTGAAGGTTCTACAACTGAAAACATTTTTGAGCAGCTCTTTTCCAGATGGACTAGTTAAATTTTTCCTTGACAGATATAGATGACGAAAAAATTGTTGGAACCCTTCCATTAAAGAAAGAATAACCCAAAATGGTCACTGAAAAAACTTGAAACTGACAAAAGTAACAATAAATTATTATTTTTTTACTGACAATTAAATGATGAAAATCAGACATTGATTTTGAATTGTGGTTCAATAGAACCATTAAAAAAAAAATAATGAAACTGGGCAGGACAAACATGATGGTAAAGATTGAAAATGATTGATAATAATTTGACCATAGGGAAATGTGTGTCCAGTAATTAGAATCGCAGGTGTCGTCAAAATTGTAATCAGTCAGTCTAGCTATTTAAAGGCTGAAAAGTAGTCACTGTGCTATAGGTATTGTGTTGTGTGCAACATGGACCACAGAAAGCTAAGGACAGGGTGTCTCCGAAGTTAAGAAGGAAAATTATAGACAAGCATGTTAAAGGTAAAGGCTATAAGACCATCTCCAAGCAGCTTGATGTTCCTGTAACTACAGTTGCACATATTCAGAAGTTTAAGGTCCATAGGGACTGTATCCAACCTTCCTGGACGTGGGGGCATGAGGGGAAGTGATGACAAATTGAGGAGACGAAAAATATATATGGTAACCAAAAAGGCCCAGAACAACTTCCAAATAGACGCGAACTCCAAGGTCAAGGTACATCAGTATCAGATTACACCATCCATCACTGTTTGAGCTAAAGTGAACCTAACGGAGGACGCCGCTGTTGAAATCAAATCATAAAAAAAAGCGAGACTGGAATTTGCCAAAATGCATATTGACAAGCCACAAAGGTTCTGGGAGACTGTCCTTTGGACAGATGAGACAAAACTGGAGCTTTTTGGCAAGTCACATCAGCTCTATGTTCACAGACGCAAAAATGAAGCATACAAAGAAAAGAACACTGTACCTTCTGTGAAACATGAAGGAGGCTCAGTTATGTTCTGGGGCTGCTTTGCTGCATTTGACACTGGATGCCTTGAATCTATAGAGGCATTCTGGTGTTAGCTGCCCAGTGTCAGAAAGCTCGGTCTCAGCCACAGGTCATGGGTCCTCCAACAGGATAATGACCCAAAACATACAGCCAAAAAACCCAATAATAGCTAAGAACAAAACATTTCACTACTCAGGATTGGCCTGATACAAGCCCTGGTCTAAATCCTATTGAACATTTTGTGGAAGAAGCTGAAACACGCAGTTTGGAAAAGACATCCTATAAACCTGTGACTGCTGGAGCGGTTTGTTCACAAGGAGCGGGCCAAAATACCTGTGGAAAGTCCAGAAGTCTCATTGAGAGTAACAGAAATCCCCTGATTGCAGTGATTGCCTCAAAGGTTGTGCAACAAAATATTAAGTTAAGGGTACCATCATTTCTGTCCAGGTCAGTTTCATTAGTTTGTCTTATAAGATCCTTCTATTAAACTTCTATGAAAAAGTAATGTGTGATTTTATTAGTAAATTTGCAGTACATTTTTATTTATTCTTACTTTTGTCACTTTCAAGTTATTTCAGTGACCTTTGTTGGTTTCCTTCCTTTAATGGAAGGGTACCAACAATTTTTTCCAAGTCTGTACATGGAACTGTCAGTCTGGCATGTCAGGTTGAAATAAGCCCATGACCTTCACACAATGAACAGTTATTCTGGTCTTCAAGTCAGGCAGAGGAGAAAACAAAGCACAAAACTGCCTCTGTGTTAACTTAAGATTTTTATCACACTGCAGGGAGAGAGAGAAAATCTTCATTAGTTGGACTGTATTCATTTCGATCTCACACGTAAAATAATACAAAAAAGTCTATGCAGTTTTAAAACGCTACATTTACTGTTAAGAAAATGTAGTGCCCTGTATGTGTCTTCCTAAGTTTTACATTTTACATATAAAAAGGAGCAGAGGAGAATTGAATTAAAAGTTGGCTTCTTATGCCTGCACATGAACACTTTATTTGGAAAAAGATGTCTCTTAAAATCCTCTCAATTCATTATCTGAAATCATTTTCAAACCAAAAAGAGTTCATACAAAATCTCTACTTAGCCCACATATTTTATGTAAATGCAATACAAATGTACATTTTAAAGTCTACTTTCAATCATGAGCATTTTTTTGTACAAAGGTCTGACAGAACATTGAGAACTTAGTCCAACAGAGAAGCAATCAGAGAAAAAGTTCAGATCCGTACATGATGACTGAAATGACAAGAAGTTTTGCCAGGGACTTGATAAACTGCTCTTTTGCAATATTCTATCATATCCCTTTAAATTTCTCATAAGTATACATCTGAGCAAACCCACATTTCGCTGCCTGTTCTTTTTAGGTGAGATGAAGGATGGATGTTATTGTGAATGGATGTTTGGATGATTGAATAAATAGTTGCAGTAATGGAACAATAGATGGACTGGCAAAATGGATATTTACAGTGATAAATAGCTGAAATAATGAATGGAAAATGGGTGGGTGCATGGATTGATGGATGGAAGATGGATTGATAAATAAATGGACTGATGGATACCTGGAGGTGTGAAACGGTATATATATAAAGGATAAGTAGATGGATGACAACATTAGACAACAACAAACAACATTTGGATGTTTGAAAGGATGAATTGTTGTGCGATTGACTGGATGGGATGAGATGATAAATGCCTATTTGGATGTATGAATGTTTTGATGTACAATTAGATGAAAGGATAGGTGGAATTAAATGGATTAGATTGATTGGATGTTCTGAAGGATGTTTTGATGGAATAAGGATCCAGGCATCTGTGAATACATTTGTTGAAGTGTGTAATGGTGAATCGATAATAGAGGGCTGTTTATCCTTGGGGGATGGACATTTGGATGTTTAAAGGCATGAATAGATAAAAAAAAAATTGATGCAATTTTTGGGCATTTTGTGCCTTTATTGATGGGTGAGAGACAGCGGATAGGCTTGTGAAAGGGGGTGAGAGAGTAGAAGAAGACACTCTGCAAACTGTTCACAGGCTGGATTCGAACCCGAGCTGGCAGGACTATGTACTGTATATGGGACGTGCCTGGTTGCTAACCACTCTGCCAAACCAGCACCACCTAGAATTTTAAAGGATGGATAGAATGGTTGGAATGGTATATGGATGTTGTTTTTTTTCTTTGTTTATTTATCCTACCCAAAACAGAACTCCTTGGATGGATGTTTTCAGATATAAGAAAGAATGTCTGGATCTCAGTCTGTCTTCACTTCAATGGCTGTGTAGCCCTTCCTCTTAGCCCTATGGAGAATTGGGACACCCCTTAACTAAACGTGAACGTGCAAAACCAAGGGGGTAAGACGAGGGCTAAGGGGTACAATGGGGACAGATCCTTGATGCCTCGCCATGTTCTTGAAAACAAAAGCTTTTGCTACATGCAGGATCCCCTCTCTTAAGTATAACTTCAACAGCAGCAGCTCGAAAGCTCCTTGGAGCAGTGAAGCTTAATATTTAAGAAGGGCTAAGCACAGCAGAGATGGATGAATTAACTGGATACATGTAGACATCAGAGTTTTTAGTTTTATTCATACTTTTAAATAAAAACAGCATCATAATGAATATACTGAAGCATGTTTCTTATTAATTACTATATAATTCATAATTTGTTTTGGATGTAAATAAGGACAATAAAGGGTTGGATATCACACTTTATCACCATGTTAAATATCTCAATACTTAGCGTATTGCAAATATTAGGAAACATGTTAAAAACAAATCTGGAGTCAAGTATCACATTAGTATTGTATTGTGTGGCCACTGTCAATTCCCAGCCCCAATGGATGGATGGATTGATAGATAAATGGATTGATAGATGGATGGGTGGATACATACTAGGATATAGAACACATGGGTTTTAAATGGATGGATAGATGAATGGATGGATAGAATCAGTGGTTGTTTTTTTATTCCGAGAGAACAGCTGTATAAGAAGAAACTATCTTGTTTTGTTTTGTATATTTGTTTCCTCTGAGAAATGCAAAAGTAAAAAGAAGTCTTCCCTCTTTTTGGTTAAATAAAAAAGTAATCGATTGCTTTCTGTAAGTCAAGTACATAAAATCTGATTTGATACTTCAAGAGGAAAAGATAAATATTTTTTTAAAATGTCAATGCTTTAATCCATCATAAATGGATGAATGTCTGCCTTGTAGCAGAATTTATTTGTTGGGCAGCAAAAGCTCATGGTAATTTTCTCTTGTGCTTCAAAAAGCATCCATACAGTCTATTATTTTTCCATTACTGAAATATTTGTTATCAAATCAGAAAAAAAATGTCTTTGCAGCTGCCTCAAGTCTGAGGATTTTGCATAACTGTGGGTCAGATTGCACTCGGTGTGACCTAGTTGTCTCTCTATTAGTTGACATCTGTTAGACAAGACACTGACAGCGATCCGGGCCAATCTAAAGGTCAGCAGTGTAGATCGACTGTCTGTGGGAATCATCCGTACCTCGCTGCTGCCCAATTACAGATAACAGCGAGGTTAGGTGAGGATGGCCTCTAAAGGGCTCTGAGCCTTGCTGGTCAATTCTGGGATTATCTGAATCAGAGAGCTGAGCTCTGTGCAGGCTAGTAAAGCTGTAATTATTCTGGCATGGGTAGTGGGAGATATTGATCAGAGATCAGTGTGAACGGTATTCTAATGACTAAGTGAAAATAATAACCCACAGGTGGGCTTTTATTTTCACTTACACTGACCTACACACTGATACCTCACCATAGCACCTTTACAGCATCATATGGAAGAGAAAATTCTAACTCATAACTGGTAACTTGGTAATAAACACTCTATATGGCATTAGTTCTGCATTCAGAAGAATTCATAAATACTTATTTAACAATAAAAACATATTTATAAGTTATTTGCAAACAGTCATAAATACTTTATTAGGCATTAGTAAGGGATAACTGTCAGGTGGACCAACTGAGTCTTGAGCCCCGTTCCCACCAAGTGGTCCAGTATGGATTGGCACGGTTTGGCTCAGGCCGGATCGGTAAAGCCTGATCCTGATTGCGTTTCCACAGCCAACCGAACCCTTCTTGGTAGGTGGCATCTAAGCCTGATGCCGATACATGATGTCATAGCAACGCAACACAGTGTACCTGGCTATTAAATACAACGAAGAAGAAAACGCAACACAGCAAACAAAGAGCAATGATGGAAGACATCCAGCAATTCTACTTTTTTGTGATCAGCATGTGGCTTTTTGTTACGAAGCGCAACCAAGCTTTGTTTCAGAGAAGGCTGTGTGCTGTGAGAGTTATCTTCATGAAGATGAGTGGAGATTTAAACATGGCGGGGTTGTGTGTTGTTCCACTGTCGCACGGGAAATGACATCTCCTTTGACCAATCAACGGATTGCAGTGTTTCTAGCCCCACCTTCTGGGGTCGGATCGGTATGCTTGGCACCCCAACAGAAGGGTACCAAAAAGTAGGATTGTGCGGTTCCCTTAAAAGGGGTCCTGTCCCAGTTTTAGGCTATGGAAAAAGCGAGCCATTCCGAGACGAACCGAACTGAACCCTCTGGTGGAGCTTTACATTTCATGATGAATGGTTTATGGTAGGGCTGCATAATTTACAAAAAAATGTGAAAACAAGATGGCATTATACCTTGACCAACTGGTTGGGTGCTGCCTATATCTGCAAAAAAAAACTGACACATACAATTTGAAACAAATATTTTTTTCCGGCAATGTTTGGCTTTTTTTTTTTATCTCTTTTTAAAAATTTTACTTAAGACAGCCAGGGATGGGGTAGTGCTGTTCTGATGCCTGTTTTTTTTCTAAAATGAGAAAAGAAAAGACAAGAATGTGCATTTGCAAGAGACTTGTAAGTCTGTTACTTAAATTGTAGTGTTTTTTTCTTTTAAAGGTACAGTGTGTATTATTAAATGCTAAAACAAAAAAAAAATAAAATCATAGACTTGGTAAAAATGGAATAGATTACTTAAAATTATATTTAAATTAGTTTCTAATCAGCCTTAAATAATTCATGTTTTGTTTTCGTTACCTTAGAATAAGTCATTTATATCTTAATAGGAGCGGGTCGTCGGGATCCCATCTTTTCCACCGTAACCCAGAACGGACAAACGAAACGCTTTCGCGTTTTTTTGTTGACGCCTACCAGAAATGCACAGTTGTGAAATAGACGAAGAAGAAGAGAGTGATTACCAAGCAGTTGTGCTAATACAAACAAACATGGAGGACCACACGTACAATTTGCCATCAGTGGAGCATGAATCATTGTCAAAGAAACGAAAATGGGATGAAGTCAAACGCAATCGGGAAAGGCTACGACAAAAAAAAACAGGGTCAACATCGGCGCTGCCTTTCCCAGATGAAATCCCTGAGGGATAAGTTTGCAGACAGACCCAGAAGTTGCCTGTTTTTTGCTGGACAGGTACGACTAAGTGTCAAATTGTACTCTTATATGGAGCCGAATTTATTTGTTTACTTTCGGGAGAAGTCGGAGTAAGACGCAGAGAATGTATCTGCTATGAGAGGCTTATTTCACGGCCACAAGCAATTTTCTGTGGCAGTAAGACAAAACATAGGCTGATAACTAAGCTGTATAGTGCTGTTGATGAGACAAATATAAAGATTTTCACCGTACTCCTTAATTTTATTGTTTGCTCCTAATTTGTCATTTAGTAGCACATGTACACATTGGTACGGTGTACATTTTAGGACATCCTCGGTCTCAGGAAAACCTCTGTGTCATTTCTCAGACCAAACAGCATCAGAACCCCCCCCAATAAAACCTCCCTCAGATAATATGGCCTCAGGCTTCAAAATGAAAGTCATCAGACAAAATACTGGAAAAACGGACTCAAATAGAAAACAGCGTCAGGTCGTAGCAATATCATAATCATCGTAATATCATAAATGTCAAGTCGTCTTGAGACGGCATTCAGCTAAAAATCAGCCTCTAGCAAACTTCCCATTTTCAAAATAAAAGCATTCTTTATTATCTCCTATTAGTTCTTTAACGCTTTTGTAAATTAGGCTCTTGTTTTGGAGCTGACCGGAAGTTTCTTCGATAGCATAATGGCGCGCATAACAGAATGTCTGAAATACCGAAATTAAATTTGTATCCGTGCGTTTTATGGCTCAAATGACCACATTTTGGTATTCTACGTGATGACTTTACGCGGCGAAACAACAGAGATATTTGATAACCTGGTAGCTGGAAGCACTTGTTGACAACGCCATGTTGAAAAAACACTTTTTGTCCTTGGAAGGCCACCGTAGCTCCGGGGTTCTCCATCAGGGAGGGGGGAGCGCCGGAGTGCTGCAATCTCAAACCTCACCTTTAGAAAAACTACACACTGTACCTTTAAGAGTTACAAGCCCCATTTATACTTCACTCTCAAGAATTATATATTCACCCCTGTGACATTTCACCTCCCATATCAACATAAACATCATAAATCCATATTTTAGAAAGTGTGAAAGGGTAAGGTAAGACATATTACAAATCAGTGTTTTAATAACAAAGGGGCATTCAAAACTGTTTCAAAATGAAACACAATATACAATAATTAACAATGATGTACAGATATTGAGTCTATTATGTAGAGTTTCACACCAAAACAGTATTCTAGCTGTGTTGATAAATTAAGATACATTTGTTTATTATGTCTTATAGATCTTACAAATGAGTAATGCTTAACAAAGTATAATAAATCGTTAACTATGTCTACACAAAGAGGTGCAACTAGGAAGTTTTAATGCAAGATAAAGAAATGCTGCTGCCTTTCAAGTTCAACTTCATCCTTAAACGAAGGAGAAATACAGAAAGTGTCAAAGTCTTCAAAAGTTAAAACCTTCATTTGGATTCAGATTGCCTCTTTCCTTCAAACAAGGACCACACTTAATATGCAAGAGATGCTCCCTCTGAGAGGCTGTGAGACAAAATAAAGTTTAAAAGTGAGTGTTGTAATGAATTATTGATCATGTAACACTCAGCAATTAATAACAAAGATTGCAAGATGAGGTAGTTTTTATTGTCTGAAAAGAGTGTCTCTTGTATGAAATATAACTATCCCTTTATGCATTTTGATTAGGCAAATAATCAAACCTTTTAAGAAATGAAATCCATTTAAGTAAAAAAAAAAAAGTCATCAGAGAAATAGGAAAACTGCTTTTTCAAGTTTAATATACTCTAAAGTGAGTTTTATACATCTCCTTTGCATCATAAAGCACTTTATGACAAGACAAGTCAGTGGCATCACGTTTTTTCCTTCTCGCCCCTCTTTATAGCGTTAGCATCTGCCTTAACTCTCTTGCTTAAGGAACCTCCAAATAGAAATATCAGTGGTATATCCTACCACTGTTTCATTGTCAGTTAAAACAAATTTGCTTAAGCCAACCAGTCAGAGTAGACTTGGTCCAAGTGGAGCAGCAAGCCTTCAAATCAGCAGGAGGTCTAAAAGAGCATTTTAGACAGAGAAAGAATACACCGCTATCAGGGTATAGAAAACTAGGTATTTTTGGCAACTTGCTATTGTGATCATATCTAGCAGTTATCAAAACTAAATATAAGAATCTGACTTACAGTGAAACATGAGCTCTTTAAGATACTCCTTTAATTTCACACATTGTTTACATCAGGGATCATCAACTACATTTATCACAGGAAAAAAAGGAAAAGGAAAAGTTATTTTCCCAGCATACACTGCAGTTGCAGGTTTTCACAATAAAACTGAAATAATTATATTCTGGTCAACTTCACACACTGTTATTTTATATTGTTTAGTTTTTCCAAATTGAATGTGTCCCAGCCTTAAAAGGTAAGATCAGTCTCTGTCACTTATACTGCTGTCAGCCACGAGGCAAAATTGAATTATCCAGACTACTGTATGCCGACTCATGTTTCAATCCCTGGGTTTAATTCTGTTTTGGTTGCTCATTCTGGTAGCATGCTCAACGACTAATCAGAAGGCTGTCGGTTCAAGCTGTCTGTCACATGTTGATGTGTCCTTGGGCAAGGTACTTTACCACAAAATGCTCCCACTGATGCATCAGTGTCATATAAACGGGTATGAAAGAGTCTACATGTGTTAGCAAATACTGATGGACAACTTACATGGCAATTTAGAAGCATCAGTGCATGAATGTGAGAGTGAATGGGTGTGAACTGGTAGATGTGACCTGTGGAGTAAAAGCGTTTGAGTAATCAGGAAAAATACAAAAGTGCTACATACAGTATGCTCAAGTCTTATTACTATTTAGGCTTAAGTCCATATTAAATATTCATGTTTGATTATTGAATGATAGGTGGACTTCTTTATAATGGATAAACAAATTCATTCTTGATAATGCTTTAATTGCAATTGTTCAGGGATTGTGTGAATACTTGTGGGGACAAAACAACAGAAAGATGTAAAACTACAACACTTTTTTACAATGACATTTTCATTAAAAACTTTCTGGGGACCAGATGGCAGGCTGTGGGGAGCCTGTTGTAGCCTCAAGGCCACCAAATGATGATCACTGGCTTACACCCTATGCGGGAAAAACTGTAATTACACATTTTACAAAGTTACATGAATCCAGCAGAGGGCTTTCACCTCTTCAATAAATTAGCTGCTTCATTGACACTCCAATGAGCCAGCACTGTAAAGTTTAATGAACTCTACAAAGTGAGGATGTCAGCATGGTTTCCTCTCGGTTAAAGCCCTGAGCAGTTAGTACACGCACTGACTGAAATAATGTGCATGAGAGTGGATGTTTCATGGCTGTGTTTTACAAATCTGTGCTGCACCAGACTGATGGGTGTTTTTTAGTAAATGGTTGAGCAAGGGTGAAAAAGATAAACTGTTTCATATTATTGTTCACTTTATGTGAACAAAAACATCCACAAACACATACTCCCTACGAGTTTTATTTTATATAGTTGGAAAGCTGACTAATCTTTCCAACAATATAAATTAAGATAAAAATTGGTATCAGTAATGGGGAGGAACAATCAACCAGAATGGAATTGTCCAAGATTTTTTTAAAGAGTATACTTGTGACAGCTTCAGATATCTGTAGGTCATGTACCCACTACATGTTAAATTTAGGAATTTTCCCAGGAGGTTCCGTTCAAGTCCAGCCAAATCAAAATTGTGTTTCATTGACTTGCAAAATTGCAGCAGTGCAAGCACATTTAGCCCTTGGGTCTCCTTTCAGTTTGATGTACATGTTTCTGTCCTGAATGTGGTCAAAAGCAGCACTTTGGGAGTGTATTACATGTGAGTACAGTGGTCCTCCCTCCATCGCAGGGGTTAAGTTCCAGACCCACCCAAGATAAGTGGAACTCTGCAAAATAGAATGTCCTATCAAAAATTACCCTAAGCAAGTTTTTATAACTTTTACAGTACTTTTAAAATAATTGTAAGATCTTTAAACAAACATGTAAAACAACAGACTCAAAATCAGTGTATAAAACACTAATGCCTAAGTCACACATTCCCGTTTCTCAAAGCGACTGTGCACGACTGTACACGATTGAGGAGGCTGGTGTGAATCGCTATGATACGGGATTAAATTACTGTCTCACCCCTGGAGACACTCCGTAAATACACCGTCAGTGGCGCAGCTACAGTGCTTCAGGGGGCGTTTGTCCCGCTCCAGTTAGGATAATACAGCGATATGAGGAGGATTCCATCCCGCTGGTAGGACGTCAGCCCTGCTCGAGCTCAGTTCGCGTCACGTAAGCCCCGACTGAGCCCTGTCGCTTGCGCCGTCTTGAACGGGACACAGTCGGGGCTCATACGGATACATCCTCGTCAGTCGTCCTCATAAAGCTTTCAGGATTGAGCCGCGATTGGGCCACGATCAGCCCGACTGAGCTCCGTACATGCCACGCTAATACCGCTCGCCTTAGGACTGCATTAGGCTTCCATCCCGCTGTACCGAGAGCAGCGATTCTCCACGACAGTTTTGAACAGTTCAAAACTGTCGTGGAGCTTCTACGTTCCCCTCCGTTCATCCACGACTATACAGCGCTGATCCAGACCAAGTAGCACATGCACCACGACCAAAGCACGCTTTATCAGGATTATGACAATCATGCACAATCGCCATGAGAAACGGGAATGTGTGACTGGGGCTTAAAGTTATGAAGAACACTGATCACTGTAGAGAGAGACGCAGAGCTGAGGGAGAACAAAGCAAGCATCTCTCCTCCCTGCGAGATCCGAAGCCATGTGATACACAACTTCCAATCAGCAGACGAGAAAAAAATACTGACACTCTGATTGGCTAAATTGGTACATGTAGGCATTATATTGTGATGCGCAAGATTTAAACTCATAAACAATGCTGCAGAATGCCGCGAAATGGAGAGATGTACACAATATCAAAATAAATAAGTCTGAGAAAAAAACACGAATTACCAGGACTGTGAAAACTGAACCACGTTATGGCAGGGATTAACTGTACAGTCTACAACTTTCTAAAATAAAATCAAAATGCTGCTGTTGACATTTCTGATGCCACCTGTGTCACAGTTTCAACAGAGTAATTGACTGGGATCCTGGCCCAGTGTTGATACAACTTAAAAATAAGTAAACCCTCCTGTAACTTTGGTGTCCTATAAGTGATCCAACTTCAGTCTCTCAGCCAGCTAACAGCATGCATCCCTTTGTTTATAGCAAGGATGGGCAAATTTGGTAACTAAGAGGGGCACAGTAGTTTAATTATCATTGTCACAAGGCAAGCCACATAATTGAAAATTGAAGAATGAAAAGGAACAAATGACTTCAATCAAATTAGCTAAAATTTTATTTATGTACTTTTATTCAGACATAACCGATTTTTTTTTTTTTTTTTTTTTGCAATTCTCAGGCACGACACCATTAAGGCTCATTGCTGTAAAAAAATGTGACACCTGTGATGAATTCAGAGGGACCACTTAAGACAAACAAAACTGATTTTTAGTTAATGCAGTTTTAAAGAGGTTAGTCCTTCTCAAACTACAGCTGTTCGAGGAAAGCACAGCATTTTTCTGTAACCTTGTAGTATCTGGACCACTGACCTTTACATCCCCTACTCAGCAAGAAGCAGAGAATCATTTACTGTGATTGTTTTTTTCACATTTCCACTTCAAATTAACAGGTTGAAGGCTAAGATGTAAGGATGGAAGCTGCTGGTTTGACTAAATGAACAATTTGGAGCATGTTCTGAATCTGTATATATATTTCTCATTGTGTTTGACATCTAATACACCTTTAATTCCAGCAGATGCTTATTTTCAGGCCTAAACCATGAAGGGGAACAGATAGGACTGCTGCAATAACTCTCGACCCATGCAAAGAGACATTCTGAGAAGGGCATAATATATTCAAAATGATCAACTTGAACAAGATACAGACCTATGTTTTGTGTTCTGGAAATATTACTGGTACTTCTGCAATTTCATATTTGGTACATATATTGATATATTGAAACTGACTGATGATTGAAGTGTCTGTAATATTAAGAGTTGGATATGGATCTGACATTGAACTGAGATGTTTTGATTTTTTCAGGGGCAAAAAGTGATCACATTTTTGTTTTGTAATTAAGCTATGGTACATCAAGACGTGATTTTGGATCCATTCAGCTGTAATAAGAGTGCCTTTTTTTCTGTCATTCTTTTATTCCAAGCTGTTGTCCATGAGATACCCTCTGACAGCCTCCAGCCATCCTACCAACCAACGTCACAGCTCTTATCTAAAAAGCAAGAAACAGGCTTAGGATCAGGACAACACAAAGGGTTAGATGTCACTGGTGTATTACCACAGAAGAAAAACACTTGTATGAACAGTCTGCCTGAAACACACCTCTGAGAAAATGGATAAAACATCTGACATTTGGCTTATTAAAATAACAGACCCTTTGTTTTATCAAATGACAAACTCAATGGATGAAAATCATCTCAGATATGAACCAAAATTAACCCAACAATGCTTATAAAACACTGTCTTAAACCTAGACAATCTCCAATAACCAGAGAGTGTTCTGGAAAAACTGATCAGGGTTTCAACTTCCATTTAAGTCTTTATCTCTCAGATTCTGCAGCACACTTAATTGTTTGATAGCTTACATGGGTTCTTTTATAACTAATAGCTATTGTGCAAAGTTCATTGTTTTATTAAAATATAACAACTCAGTTATACCAGAAATTGTCTTCATTCTCTTCTTCAAAAACAGCATGTACACAGTATACGATTTCTTGGTCTGGTCCCCAGTCACATCATAATTCCCGTTCTTATTGAATTCACAGCTGCTCTGGTCTTTTTCATCGTTGTTGTTTTCTACTGCTGGACTCTTCCTCTATGTCACTGCACCTCATGTCCTCGACCATTATCTGTGTTACCAATATTGCATCTTGCCTGAATGATGAACATGCATAAATAAGCTGTTTTCAATCTCAAGTGTAATAAAGCTAGTCATGAGCATAAAAAGTCTGCTTAACGAATCAGTCCCACAAACTAATATAGCAAGCGCCAAATTTGGAATTTAGGTATCATTTAAATCACTGTTGAAAAACAACGTTGTACCACAGAAAAATAAATATTGTAGTATTGTCTTGATCACAAAATATGTTTTGTGCTTTAATTTAATTAAAAATTTATTTAACCTCCTCACCAACATAGAAGCACAGAAGGAGACCAATAGTGCTATAAACACATATATATATACATATTATAATACATATTATTATATAAACATATATATACAGTCATGGAAAAAAATATTAGACCACCCTTGTTTTCTTCAATTTCTTGTTCATTCTAATATCTGGTACCACTAAACGTATAATACAATGAACACAACAAAAAATGCAGCTGGTCACATAATACTTTATGTCCTATTTGACATTCTTAAGCTTAATTGATTCCCAGGGTATATAAGAGGCCATTTCATGTCACAAGCAGCACTGCACATGCAAAGGCCTAGAGTGGTTTCCTGCTTACATTCAAGCTGTAGCACAACTCAGAAGTTGTCAGCTCTCACATAATGCCTAAAACAAAAGAATTATGTGAAGCCACAAAGGCAGCCATCTTGGCACTGCTGGAAATTGGCATGAGTGAGAGACAGGTAGCGAAAAAACTGAAGATCTCCAAGACAGCCGTTCATTACAACAAAAAAACAAGCTGAACATGGCACTACCAAATTGCTACCTGGCCGTGGCAGGAAACGTCTTTCTACCCCACGAGATGACCGTGCACTCATCCGTTCCTGTGTCAGGAATCGTCGTCAGACCTCCAGGGACCTTAAAATGAGTGGGCACTGTCAAGAAATGTGACTTGTTCAGCAAGGACAGTTCGAAACCGACTTGTTGAAGCTGGTTTGAAGTCACACAGAGCACGCAGAAGCCCTTCATCAATGAAAGGCAGAGGAAGGCCGGTTACTCTTTGCTCGAGACCACAAGGATTGGACTGTTGGTGATTGGGCTAAGGGTCTCTTCAGTGGTGAATCCAAGGATGGATTGATGCCCACTCCAGCCGACTTACTGGTTAGGGGGAAGCCTGGAGAAGCTTACGAACCAGACTGTCTTGCCCTACAGTAAAACATGGGGGTGGATCAGTCATGATCTGGAGTTGTTTCAGTCTGAGTGGAACAGGGCAAATGCAATTGTGTGAAGGCCGAATGAACCAGGTCATGTACAGGACTACCCTTGAAAACAGTCTTCTTCCATCAGCTGCAAAACTCTTTCCTGCCTCGAATGACTGGATTTTCCAACAAGACAATGCCCCTTGCCACACGGCAAGGTCAGTTAAAGCCTGGATGGAGAACCACAACATTCGCACCATGCCTTGGCCTGCTCAATCACCAGATCTTAATCCAGTTGAAAACCTGTGGAAAATCATCAAACTCAAAATGGAGAACCACAAGCCCAAAAACAAAGAAAATTTGTTTGAATTTGTCCAACAGGAATGGGCTGCTGTGACAGCAGAACAATGTCAGAAGCTGGTGGAGAGCATTCCAAGACGCATGGCTGCAGTCATCAAAAACAATGGTTATGCAATCAAGTATTAACTCTTGTGTGTATCATGTGTTTAAAGCAAACAGAAAAGAAAACATGGAATGCTTAAAAGTAGTGTTTTTGGCGGTACAATGCCATAGCTATTGATGTAAGAATTTAAGTAATTTTGGTTATTATCAAGAAAACCATGGAAAATGAATAGTTCTTAGTTCTTAAATTAAACTCTCATGAGCTATTTTTGTTGTTATCATTATAATTGTCCAAACAAATGTACCTTTAGTTGAGCCAGGCATTAAAATTAACAAGAAATTGAAGAAAACAAGGGTGGTCTAATAATTTTTTCCATGACTGTACATATATATACATATACATATATACATATATATATATACATATATACACACACATATATATAAACATATATATGTACATATATACATATAAAAAATATATATATATATATATATGTTTATATTTATATATATATCTATACATATATATATATGTGTGTGTGTACACACACACACACACACTAATATAAAAAAATATATAAAAATTGAAACATGACATTTGTGCTCAGCAGAAACAATAAATGATTTTTTTTTGTCCTTACAGGCCCTAAATCCCAGTTTGATGCTTATGGCCCTTTTCCATTAGCCCTACTCTACTCGACTCGACTCTACCCGGTTCTACTCCACTCGCCTTGTGCTGCTTTTCCAGTAGCCCCTGTCGCCTGCCCAACGGGGTGCAGTGTCGTTGTAAACAGCTGAGCGTCACTGCGAAGACGTCATTTTGAGCACAACACAATAATCTGTGGCTTTTTGTCACAAACCAAGTAAAAAAGGAAAGCAGGAGAAGGCTGCAGGTGGCAAGAAGAAATACCTCTTGAGAAGCACAGGAGAGTTTTGGAAGCTATACAACAGAATGAAGCCGAGGATGAGAGCAATTGAGCTGCAAAGAAAAGACGTATGAGGGTAAGCTAACGGTAGCTACCGCTAGCATGCTAGGTCGTCGCGCTCATGACTCATCGATGACGACATTGTCTGACCAATTAGTTGCCGGCAGTCGGTGATGTCATCTTTCAGTCTTGACTCAGTTCGCTTGTTTTAGGAGGTACCAGGCTAGTGGAAACACGCTGCAAATCAAGTAGGGTCGAGTAGAGTAGAGCCAAGGCGTGCTCGAGGAAAAGGGCCATTAGTCTTACTAGTTATGTGGCACATCAAAGGAAAAGACTATAGCTCCTCTCAGCAGGTACTGCTCTTCTGCTAAATGCCCTTAACCCTACTGGATTCAAAAACATTACAACAGCTCTGTTGAACAAATGAATATCAATATAACAATATGTGTGATGACATTTGCTCTCAACTGGTGGGTTGCACTCAAAAGTGGAGGTAGAGAAATTTTTAGGAAGTCCCATATGTGTATCTTTGGGAGTGTGACAAAACGTTTTAAAGTCCAACATTTTTACTTGAAAAAATCTTACTGACTATGAATATCTGAAATTTGGGACGGAGTTTTCCATTAACGGGTTAGGCCTTTATTGTACGAGTTTTAATTTATATTTTGTATTGTTTATTTAAATCTAAGTGTCTAACTGTCATATTCTACTTTTTTATTTTTAATTACTCAAAAGTTATTTAATTTTGCTTAAAAAATTCATTGTAGGGGTGCTGGTTTGGCGGAGTGGTTAGCAACCAGGCAACCCATGTACTTGCTTCTGCCGGTCCAGGTTCGAATCCCTCCTGTGATCACTTTGCAGAATGTCCTTCCCTACTCTCTCTCCCCCTTTCACAAGCCGGGCCACTGTCTCTCTCCTATCAATACAGGCACAAAATGCCCCAAAAATAAATTTAAAAAAAATAAAAAATTAATTGTATGTTTAAAAAGACAGGAGCCAAAATCTGATTGTGAATCTTCTGACTCCCTCCAAGCTGTCACACATAAGTCACAGAAATGCACTTCACCCTTCCGCTGCTCCATGACAATTCAAAGATAATGGCTGCTGATCAAATTAATTCTCTGCAGAGTGGAAATACAAGCCTAATCTCAAAGGAACAGATCAAATAAAGCTTCAGAAAATGTTAGATTACTTAGAAAATCTCATACATAACCAGTGGTTTGTAATCTCTTGATAGGGTTTGTGGTTGTGTCTCACAGCCAGAGGGAAACAGGCTAAACATGGGAAAAAGATCTGGACAAAGCTCACATCTTAATTTTTTCCTACAAGATATCTTATAGCAAATAAAAACAAAATGAGGATGGAAAACTATCATGTTTCCTTCACAAATCATTTAACATTTAAAGAAATTAGTTTAACAGAAAATAGGCTTTTATGTTAAGGTAGAATGATATTGGAAATGAGTCGGACATTTCAGTATTTTCACTTTTACAAATAATGTTACAGTCTTTTAGATAAAAAGGTAAAGTACATGAAAAAATGTAGATGATGTATATGGTTATTAAATAATCCTGCAATAAAAGAATCAAATATGTTCTAATTTGAGTGTTTCTGGGAGCAAATCTATGGGTGAACCCGGAGGAAGAGACGGCCAACCCACATTTTTGCAGGTTGCCCACCCAAATTTTGTCATGAAAAAAGTTATACATGAAGAAATGAATGAGGCTGATTTCTGAAGGACTTTTGACTTGTTATTGAAAAGGAAAATGAGAAAACGAGTGTTATAGTACCAACCATATGAAAGTATGAATACGTAGACCAATTTCAAAAGCATATTAGCATTAGCTTTGCCCAGGTCTACATAAAAATAGTATCATGTACAAATGGCCTTACTTAAACTACAATCTTCTAAGTATATTTTTTACCACATTCACTAAAATCTCAGCCTTTTATGTATTGATGCACATGCAGTAATTACTATTTAACCATTAGCTTCCAAATTTAAAGCTTACTGGGGGGTTTTCTATTATAACAATACAACAGGCACAGACACATAGTGTTGGGCTTCCACCTGATATAAACTGTTATTTTGTTGGCTATGTGAATTTGGCTGCCTTTGCTGATCTTTAGTTTCTTATAAAAAATACATAATTGGAAAATGGTTTAATTGAATGAATATGAATGAAGTATTAATGTTCATTTTCATCACATAGAGTAGGAATTATCATGTGCAATAGACTACATAGTTTCTTCATTACAATATATTATAGATGTCTACAGTTAAAAAATTGCAATTCCCCCTTTTTTTTTAATAGTCCATGTTAGAAAAAGGTTCATGCAGCATTTTTATTAACTTGAACACTTGACAGTTCAGTCAAAACAATTGATAAATCTGGTCCAGCAATGCAGAGCCTTAAAGAGAAATTTTCAATGCCCACTAAGCTAAATATCTGACCCTAATTAAAGACGAGGATAATGAATCAATGAGTCTGACTCCTGTGGGGACAAATCAGCTTAAATCTGACTGAAACCACCAAATGTCAGGCTATAATGAGAACCAACAGACCATCAGGGTTATGGTCTGTAATCATTGGGTTATAAAGTCTGCCCTGAGTCATTTAAGGTGCTGATTTCATGACACTTCATGTGAACATCCATGTGATCACGCACTGGCACTTACTGGACAAAATAATAATAAAAATAGCCTGTATTATTTATCATACATGGGAGGCAGCCAATTCTGTACAAGGAGGGAAACATTCTTAAGATTTAAAAGTTGCAACAGACTATTGAAAACTGATTTTTAAACAAGTCTGGCTTTGTCTCTTGGATTACAGTCATCCTGTATGACCATTACACTACAAGAAATTTGTGCCTTATGCATCTCTTATGTCTGTTATAGCACAGTCGATAACACTGATAACAAACAACTACATTCTGTTAACCACACAAAGAGACCAGGATTTGGCCCAGTTTGTGTTTACAGATAGGTATTTCACTCTTGGCAATGCCACATTCAGTCCTGCATGCTTTCTCCACAGATAACTGAGCAACAACCTGTATCCTCAAAATGCTGCTTAAAAACAGAAATGAAGAACAGGCAAAACCATAACCTTAGAAAGCCTTCTAAAACTGCATGTTTAAACACTTTTATTCAAAAAATATTTCAAAGCTACTATACAAAGTTAATTTGTTAAGTGTGGATCATGCCAACATTTTTTCATTTTGTCTTATTGCTATTGAGAGAGCTCAATTCTAAAAATATTTTAAATAGATTTCCCCCAAAATTCACTAAAATATGTTAAATTTATTATTGCATTGCAAAGGAGGGAAAACAGGAGAGTAGCTATGTAGACATTCTGAATCTGATGCCTGCAGCACTCTACGAAACAACATGTTTACACTGTGTTACATCATCCTTTCTTCTCAGAACTTGCTGTGCAGGATTTGACGGAATGTAAGCTAAAACATTCCATATTACTGTTTTCTGTTTTAATCAAAATCTAAACACGGTCTAAATTCTTGATTTGAGTTTGTAGTCCAGCTATGAATGAAAAACTCGCCTTCACTCTCAGTGTAGTGATGCTTTCCAGTGAGGACCTCCTGTGTTGGCAGGTTTTCTACACTAATCGTGCTGACAGGCACATTGGCCGTATGCACGAGAGGATGTGGCAGATAGTGACCATGTAGCATTTAGCCTTGGGCCAAACAGATGCTACTCTACAGCTAAAGCTACACATGAATGAAAAGTAGGCTGGGTCGTCCAATTAACAGGACATCACAGCAGAGGTCACAGTGGAGGAAGTTGTTTTGAAGGTTTGAGAGTCAGGTATACAGAAAAGCAGAGATTCAGAGCACACATCCTTACTGCTTTAAAGGGATAGTTCTGTTTTTAATGCTAATGCTGTACATGGTGCCAGATTCTCTGATTAGTAAAAATAATTGAGGGAGAAAACAAGCCACAAAAACAGCGTGGGGTCATCACACAGTGTAAACAGTTTGTTAATCTACTTCTACTATCTATTACCCACTTTTCCACCACACTGCCACTTTGATTAGGCACTATTTTAACACATAGCACAGACCATGTGTCCTTCCACCAGGAGCGCAAGGATAAAACTACAGTCTTGCTACAATCTTGCAAAATACACAAAATGATATTTCATGAGTCCCATTCCTAAATACAAGGTAGAATTTTGGTATGAACATAAACTTGAATATGACAGTTAAAGATAAAATATGATATATATATATATATATGTATATATATATATATATATATATATATATATATATATATATATATATATATATATATATATATATATAGATATATATATATATAGATAGATATATAGATATAGATATAGATATAGATATATAGATATATGTATATATATATATATATATAGATATATATATATATAGATATATAGTTAAGTACTTGCATAACCACACATATTCCGTAAAGTTCCAAACATTTACAGCCACAGAAATATGATTTCAACAGTTGTAATAGGATTTGTCCTGTTATAGCACATTGACTAAGCCCCCTTCAAAATACATAACAACCAAACATGGATCGGGACAGCAGCATTTCTGGTGATCGGGACTGATGTGATAAAGGTCTTTCTTTCAGAGAAAGCTATCAGTCTTGCAAATGAAAACCTTTACATATGCTCTAAATAAGGACTTCCAAATCTCTTGACGTTAAACAGTTTATGCAACTGAGGTTGAACAGTGACTCTCTAAGCATCACACACAAAGCATGTTTTTCATCACCCATCACACTTATGGGCCACTGACTTCAGCAGGGGAAAATTGAAGAGGAGCATTTTGCCAAAGGACACATTAAAATAAGTTTAAAGGAGCTGAGACTAAAGCCTCTAATTCTTGTTCAAAGACAACTTAATCTACCACTGATCCAAATTTACATGCAAAGCCACTGATCTTGACAGAACAGGAACAGACTTTCAGCACAAGAGCAACTGAGGCCGAGGTCTACAACACAAGGCAGGATCTCAGGTGAAGACTGCACAACGAGGGCCCTGAAACAGTCAAGCATATAACAGCGTGTCCTGACCAGATGGCTTGCATGGTTTACTGAAAATTCTGGGAGGAGGTGGGGTTCTATCCCACTTGACATTTTGGCTAGACACAGGATGTAAGCTGGTAGCCCGCCATTTACAGGGCTGACAAATAGAGGTAGGCAATAATTCCTGCACACACATACACACCTAAGGGTATTGTAGACTTACCAGTTAACCTAAAGAGCATGCTTTTGGTCTTTGGAAGGCAACTGGGAAAACCCACACATGCACTACAATCGCTACCTGCTGCCCCGCCAAGCAGCCGCTTGGTGAAGAAGTCCACGGTTCAACATGGGAGACATCCCATAAATGGAGAAGAATGACCAATGATTCTGTGGGATTTCCTGACAGGAACTGCAAAACTAGTGATGGCAAACCCTATGGATAAAGCTGTAATGGATAAACACCAATATAAGGCAGTGGTGGTGAATGCAGCAAAGTCCAATAAAAGGAACCAGAGGAAGTCGAGAAATACCAGAAATGGAAAGAGGAGGTGAAGAAAACGAAAAGTGACGACCACAATGATCCCATGGGATAAAGGGAGCACTGAGTAATACAGGAACATCAGGGATATCTGTCCAAAGGAGAGCCGTCCAGGAGACAGCAAAGGTACTGAACAGAACCCATAATACCCCGGGCCTCAGGCAGAGGAGACCCAAACTTGGAAGATCCCGGGCTTCTCAACACAAAGGTGTGGCTAATTTCTCCTTGGAAAATAAAAATGTCTTTTTAATAAACAGGCAACAGAGTTACAGTATTTGTTGGATCCTGTTTTTACTTTCATAATCATATTCTGTAATTCTTTGACTTTTATAATAATCTTGTGCACAGTAGTCCCATGTGAGTAAAATTATACAGATCAATGAAAATCCACTTATTATATACTTAAATGTGAAGCCAAAATACAGCTGAGCTACAATATAAAAACAAATCTTTTCAGAAACTGCTCAGGAAATACCAACAGCTTATAGAGATGAGCAGCTGTCATTCAGAAACTAACTTAGTTAAAGATTGAGGAAAACAACAACTTCTTTTTCATACAGAAGTCCTCTGTGCGAAGGCTCTTAATATTAAATAAAATCCCTGTCTTTGAAATCTCTGACCATTAGTCAGAAACATTTATGAATCCTTATTAAGTAAATGTTGTGTCTTTTTGGCCAAGTTGGGTTTTTCAGTGGGTGTTTTTGAAGTCAGTGACATGTAAATCAGAACTAAATAAGATTAAAGTCCTCATTAGTCATGCAATTACTTTTTGGATTTTTTTTCTTTTATCTTTCATCAATACATGCCAGCAGCCTGAACATTTTGTGCCTGAAACAGAAATACTACTGGGAAGGGGTTGACCTTTTAATCAAGCCATTAAAAAAAAGAAAGAAAAACACTTAAGAGTTTCCGTCGTTCACCTGCTTTAGTGTTTCTGTTTAAAGGTCACTTTTGTTTATTTGCTAAAAATACTGACTGTATGCTTAAAATGGGAGGAAACAATTGCTTTGTGGACACATCTGAGTGACTTTGAATGTCTTCAAATGGAAAACCATTTCCATGAAGATTTAATCTGAATAATGGAGGAAAACCGAGCCAAGGACAACAGTAGCCCTCAGCACATACCGGCTACAGGCACAAAGAACAAGTCTTAATAAAACGACACTGGAAGAAGATATTTTAACAGAATAAAAAAAGGCTTGTATCGGCAGGAAGAAGTCTCATTTCTCGTAAGCAGAATGACCTTTGCTTTGCACACAAACGTGATCCTGTTCACCTAGCTTTGTCAAAGTGAGAAGCTCTGAAATGTTGGTCAACATTTTAACAGTAACCAAAGTTACCAAATTGGTTGCTGTTTTTAACTAAGCATATATTTGTAGAGAAGGAACCCGTCTAGGCAGCAGCATGATCACCTCCACTTAGTGCCAAAATGCCTCCTTTGAGATCTTTACCTGTTAGCCTGACTCGGGTAACATGTTAGCATGCAGTAAACTGGCTGTTTGTCAGATAGTGGAACAAAGGCTGAAGGTTATAGCTCTTCACATGTTTTACAATCTCCTCAGTTTTCTTCTGGCAAGAATGTGATGCAGGTTTTCTTCTTGCTTATGCAAGTAGAAGGTAGACATCTTTACAGCTTCTGCTTGGCTATACATATGACCATCAGTTTCTGGTTTACTGAACAGTCACTTATTGATTTCGGTAAGGATGGCACAACCTTGTATCATATGATACTGGGTCCCAATCCAATATTTACATTTTCTTGAAGAATACAGCAGCATGCTCTTGTATTCCAAAATTACAGCCGACAGTAAAGTGTGCTCAACTGACAGAGAATGAAGGAAACAGTTGGGATGAGCAAACCAATAGAAATTCAGATCCTGCATCATTAAATGTTGCTGACATCAGCCCCAATCTAATACTTTTGATTGGTTTTAGAGGAGCACTGCTTTCTCCAAAACCAAATCATACTCTTAGCTGATTTAGCTAAGAGTATGCTTAGCTCTTAGTCCTTTAAAGGAACACTAAAAAGTCCAACCATTTTCTGACAAGGAAAAGTTGTTTTAGGTTAAGCTTTGCAGGATGCATCTACAGGATGACAAACAAGAATCAGGCAAATCCAGCTGCTTTATAAGGTTAATATCACCCACCTTTAACCACATGTTGGTTTAGCTTACCTGCCACACGACCGGCTCCATGTAATCGACCGTGTTGGACAGGCACACACTCAACACAATGGTGTGAGAGGCCGAGGTCAGGGTGCTGGCGATGATGGCATCCCGCATGGAGAACGGCAACATGGTGTAAACCACAAACACAATGAAGAGGAAGAATGACACCTGTGGAGAGAGAGAGAGAGAGAGACACGCACTCATGATTCACCTGAGGGGAGGAAGTAGAGGGACAGAAGGAGAGGAAGAACAAAGAAAAGAAAACACAGACAGATATAATTGATGCTGACAGACCTGTGAGGAGAAAAAGAGATTGAGTCTGAACACCAACACCAGCGATGCCGAAGTGAAGTTGATTTCTGCAATGAGTAGGGCTGGATAATATTTGTTTACAACACATCATAATTACAATATGTGTCATAGTCTCATTCATCCAAGGATAAGCAATATTAGTCAACAGACTCAAACCAGGTCGTGCTGCCATTTGTTGTTGTTTGACTGTCAACTGTCTTGTTTTAACTTTTACAAATAAAGCAAATTAATATCACCAGCAGTAAGCTTCCACAGAAAAATGACCACTCATCATGTAGAGCATATGTTTCCTGCTGTACAAAAAACACTTATCACAAATAAGTGAATAAACAAGACTTTGGGCTGATTATTTTAAAATCTTATGTGACTTTTTTATCTGTGATCATATAAATCTCATAATTTGTGTTATTGAACAAAAAAGCATTCAGAGGGTCACTTTCCACCCACAAAACTGTCCCAACTCCACGCTTTTCAATGTTAAAATCACAGAGCTGCTCATGAGGAATTCAACTCAAACACTGTGAAACATTTGTCTTTATAAGAGCTGCAAGTCATAAAATGACAAGCTAAGAGTTCAAGAACATGAATTTTGAAAAATGTGTACATGCTAATTTTAATACATTAAATATACATACGCATATATGTTTGTATTTGTGCTTATATACAGACACATAAATTTAAAGAGCCTGTTTGTTCAATACTGAAGAACAGAGACTAATTCACATCTTTGCAGTAAAGCATACGACCACATCTTAACATCTTTACCTTACACAAGTTATCCTTGATAACACCGATAAGAGGAAATAATGACCAGCTCTAACTCTTCAAACCTGACACCTGTAATGCAGCACAGAGAGAGCTTCCTTTTATACTCAGGCTTCTACAGCACACACATTGAGTTCCTTAATACACCATGTGCCCCGGGTTTAAAACAGCTCATCTGCTGTCCTGCATGGATTGAAAGAAGTCAGTGTTCTCACAGGCTGCAGCCAGGTGCAGGTTAACCTTTCTTGGGTTATTTGCACTGCCAGTGGGAAAGCGGGGTGAGGATGTAAGGGGGGATGTGGGGGGAGATGGAAAGAGGGAAAGAGCTGATGAGAGGAGGAGCAAGTGAAAATGAAAAACACAGTGCCTTCTCTGTGTGAGTTTTGGTGAGTAACATATTTTTCCTCGTGCTTCTTTCTGAATGGACGACTATAGAATTGAAAGTCAAAGAGTGGTCTGTTGGTCTTAAAAACACTGCATTAATGTTAATGAAAAAATATGCTCCAATGATTACAACTGAATCTGCTAACTCTGTTCCCTTAGTATGATTAATAATAAAAAAATCGATCAGTAAAACTAACCATGAGCATGTGTTGTAGAAGCTTCATTTCTGTGGATGGATACTGTCTTAAATCCAGTAGCACCTTATAATATATGTAATAATAATACATAATGATATATAATATAGCAATAAATACATAATACCTACTGGAATAAATCACAACAAAGATTTTGGTGCCTTTTTGGTGCCTTTTGCAAGATGTCAAAGGCAAAGAAGTGGCCTTGTCTGCACAGTGAGAAGGTTAGAGGGACATCACAAGAAGCATAATCTTGTGAGCCATATCAAGAGTAGATTCTACCAACACTTTTTTGTCTTGAAAGTATTGATCAAGGAACATTTAAGGAAGCAGCACTGTTTTGAAAGTAATGATTTAGAACCAATATTCTATCTATCTATCTATCTATCTATCTATCTATCTATCTATCTATCTATCTATCTATCTATCTATCTATCTATCTAGAGATGGACTCTGTCTGTCCATCTATCCTTATTCAAAAGCAAAACCTCATCACACTTCTATAAGTTCAAAACAGAACCTGTTAACTGTACACCAAATACTTCTTGGCTTTAAACAGTTCACTTTAGCTCTCTCCTCCCTTGTATACATAAAACACATGGATACCCATCATGAATGTACTCAAGATGGTCAGCCAACAGTGGATTCATCCGCTACGTCCAACTGAATCAAAGAAAACAAGACAAACAAAATTTTAATACAAACAAAGCTCAAGAGTAGAAACAAAATCAAATTTATTGAGCAAAATTAGTCCATGCTATCACTACCAGAACTAAAAGTTCCATGGTAGACAAAAAGGCACACAAAGACCAAGAAACAAGGGGCTTGAAGAGGTAAAGGCAAACAAAGACCGTATTCAATGAAAGGTTGTCCCTGTGAGTCAACGTAATTTGTCTCGTATCATCTGACAGTACTAGTCATTGACAAATAACCCCCTCAACTTCAGCAGGGACTCATATTTTCATGTCAGCAAGCTTTCTATGCTGTTTGCCAACCCACCAAACATCTCTAAAGAGAACTGTATTCAACCGTAATGCCTGGACGTGATTAAATTTCCCATCACATATGAGTATGCAAACACAGCAGTCAATATCCTTTTGCCCTCTAAAGCCACTAGCTAATCCCACTTTATATTCCAAAAATACCTTTTAAGGCTGTCACAACAAGCTGCAATCATTTCAAACTACAGCCCTTCTTTGACGACTCACAGAAGACAATTAGAACAAAACGGAGATCTGTCATGTTGAAATACAAAGATTTCAGCCAGCACTCTATTGTTGCATGGACCACATTGATCTAAACACAAATCTCACTTCTCACAAGACAACTATCCAATCGAAAATTGAGATTTTAGCTTTCTGGCCACCCAGGTGGCCTTAATGCAAGGAATCAGATTATGGTCACCAATTTAGCCACAACTCTACTAAATCAAAATCAACGTTATTATCTCCAAAATAAATTAATATATTTAATATAACAGGGTTCACTTACATAAATCAAACATTTCATTCATGTTGAATCTATTCCAACAGGATAGTTCCAACTGTAAGTCACTGGTGTGTATGGTATGACATTTTTATCAAAGGGCAGGACCCCTTCAATGTATTGACAACTTGATATATCACTCAGGCCATAATTCCCATCATGAATTCCAGTGGAAAAAAGCTCTGTCCTTCAATATTTATAGCACAGTGGGGATGGAGACAAAATAGGACAAAAAAGAGAGCTCTGATCTCATGTATATCTGCAGCTAAGTCTATTTTTAAGTTTGAACTATAAAGAGGTTTAAAATTCAAGATGTCCTTTTTATAGTTGGGTCCAATGCATCAAAAGTGGTTGACATGAGACAAAAGAATAAATTAGATTAGCTCTCTTGACACACCATGTAATCTGAATTGTCTTTGAATCAATCAGTTGTAAAAGGCACTTACTATGAATCGTATCTCCTGGCCCCGGCTGCTGTGCAGTAAGAACATTTGTTGACAAAAATGCTTGGATAAAATTAACTGATAAGCATTATAACACATCCAGGTGAACTGTGTATTTGATGCTTAATGATCACAATTTTTGTTTTATCTTTTAACTTTTGTTAAAAAATCATATTTTACATATTTTAAGATGTATTTCATCATGGGACTCTGTTGTTATTACACCTGAAGACATTCACATTGACTCAACAACAGCGTACTCCATAGTCACCCGTATTTCCATGGAGTTTGACAGCATGTGGTCAAGTGCTTGCACAGAACCAGTTATTCACCTTCATAAGAACACTATTAAAATGGTCAATGATTTGCTTCCAAAGTGAACAAAAAACAAAAAGTCTCCAAATTTTGATCTACTTAAAATGATTACTTGCCTGAGAGTCACAAGAAAAAAAAAGAAAAATAACAAAATTTCAAACACCACTTGACCTGAGAAAAATAATCAATGTAATTCTTCCTCCCATGGCGGAGGAAATGTAAACTGGTGTTTACATGGTTTTTTTTATCTAAAAACTGTTATTGACGGCATGTTTCCCATGTGAAGTTGCAGAAGTCTTTTGCTGCTTAATGACTGTGCCACGCTGCCCAGTGCCTCAGATACGGATACTGTAGGTTCGGGCAAAACCAACCAAGGCATGGACAAAACGCTGCACAAATGTTTTATATGGAAATTGCAGATTAGACATTAATAAATGTAGTGCTGTCCATCCCTTAAGGTTTCCTCAATCTTATTTTAGCTTTGCATGTCTCCTTTCAACCTCCCAATTATCATAATCCCAGGTCAGTATTCAAAATGTGGTCAAATTATTTGAAGCTTCAAATGCCTTTAGTCTACTGAAATAAGTTACAAAAACAGCAAGAACAGCATTCCAGTGGAGCACAATTTAATTATCAATAATAGGACCAGTTTACATTTCCCATTCCCGTAGAAGGTGCTTCAGACACAGTCCATTCAGTGTCACTTTCGTTGTTTACATCTGGGTTGTACAGCATTATGGCATTCAGCAACAGCCATTAACTGGAGTGAACAGCTGGTAGTGGCAGCTGCCTGATTTACAGTTTGGACAAAGCATTTAACTGGCATAGCCAACCTGAACTGATAAAGAATACCAATATACCAAGACATCATTGGACAAGAAACCATGTTACTAGCCTCTAAGTGATGTGACTAAAACATTCTGCAGACTTATTGCCCATATCTCTCACAATTGGAATCAAATTCCCACCCCTTACATCCTGTCTCAACAGCTATAAATAATACTTCTCTCTTACCAAAACATCAGGTCTACAGTAGAGAATACTTCTGAAGTCTACTGAATACAAACAGATCAGTGATAGTAGATCTGATATTCAAGTCTTCAAAGCACAACACATTGCGTCAAACAGTACATCAGCACTGTCTGTGGAGTGACAAACAAGGTTTTTATATTTATTTCCTGAATGAAAATAAGTGACACATTTGAATGCCAAGGTGAGAAGCAGTTGTATTGACAGCTGCTGCTTCTATTTTCTGTAGTTATTACAGAGCAGGGAAAAGGCTTATTAAACATAAAAGCCTTAAAAGCTGTGAAGAAGAAAGTGTTTGTGTCTTTACATATTTAATGAAGACTAAAATGGAAACACAGTAATTCTTGTTTCTTTATTAACTGACAGGAAGTACATCTTTTTATAAGACAACTTAAGAACTTCACATACAGCTTAAAAGGCTGGCTATAAAAACACAGGTTCAAAAGGGTTATTTCTTGGAATATAAATACAACAGAACAGGTACAGTTAAAAGTCCTGCCTCTTAGACCATGTAAACACGCCACCTCATGTAAATTAAGTCCTCGTGGAAGTCTAAAGTAAAAATGCAAATAGGCCGCGCTCTGTAAATCACAAAGTGTCAAGAAGAAGCAAATTATGAATCAGAGCTGATGGTCCATTTTGAGCGGCAGATACTGACAGGCTGTCAGATAGGTGGAAATAAATATACTTTGGCATATAAGGTGCAGAACTCTGGCAGAGTGTGTTACATGAGAGGAAAAAATAAGTTTAATGTTTGTGTCCTTGAAGTATGAGCACAAGAAAATGTGAAAGGGTTTTAAAACATAGGTTTACGTTTGAAATTTTGAATTACGCAAGCAAAGCACCTTCATTGAAATTTATTGACACAAGGATGCTTTCACATTTACAGATTGTTTCACTGGTCTGGATAATAAACTAATTGTCTCAACAAGGTTTAATCATCACACTACCAGTCAGTGTTTACATGAGGGCATTTACAAGCTGTCCAAAATGTTTAAATGCTGCTATATATGTATGTATATATGTATGTATGTATGTATGTATGTATGTATGTATGTATGTATGTATGTATGTATGTATGTATGTATGTATGTATGTATCTATATACATATATATAAATATATATATATATGTGTATATATATATATATAAATATATATATATATATGTATATACATATATACATATATATATATATATATATATACATATTTATATATATGTATATATATAGTTAGTTAGAAGTAAGAATAGGAGTATATATGTGTATAGTAAGAAGTAGGAACAGCAAGAATAGAAATCAAACACTCAATACGCTAAATCTTTCAATTTCAGAAAATACGTCAATAAACTAAAATGAATGTACCTCTTGGAATGAAAGTCAAAGCCTGAAATGTAACACTAAAGGCACCCAGTGGGGTGAGAAAAAAGTAATGTTTTTGCCAATGACACTGAAACCTGATAGAGATAATTTAAGATAAGATAATTTTATCTCAACAAAACAAATACAAGCCAGTGCACACAACGACAGGCCCAACTGTTATAAATAATAATGTTTTTTTAATTGGTCAAGTAAAAAACCTTACAAATAAAAATGTGAAATAAATATTTAAATCAATCACCCCCTGGCCTATCTATAAGTGTGACTGCATGTACAGCCACTGAGTGAAAGGGCTGCAACATTTGTCTGTGTTTCACAATCCAATGAGTTGATCTGCAGGCTGGCCTTTAACCTGACACTTAATCATAAGCTTTTCAACTCGACAGCAACAAACCAAAAGACCCTCAGCGTGACAGAAAGTATTAATTTTAGTAATCATAATGTTTTAGTTTGCTGCTGACAGAGGATTTGAGTCAACTAAAACGTCTTGCAGGATGTCATCAAAATCACTTATGAGTTTCTTTTTTCATCTTGCTCACGGATAACCTTGTAGTACAGATGGCTCAGTCTCATTCATGCTGTACAAATACTGCAATCAGACCGAACCATCTTGCCAAGCTCTAATCTACAACAATTGTGCTCGGTCCAAAGTGGAACAGCCAAACCAGCACCCTTTGGAGCAGGAAGAGGTGGGAACCATGAGCTAGATGACAGCAGGAGGTGACTGCCTGTACAGAAATTGGCACAGATACTAACAGCTTTACAAGTACTTTGGCCAGATATGGACCACATTTCTTCATGAAATGAAAAATAAATATCAACACTACAAACTTCTCTCTGGAAAAGATATTTCCACTTTAATTCTGACATGTTTTGCTGAGAGTTTGCTGACCAAAGTGGCTAATGTTTGTACTTCACACCAAGGCAGATGCATCTGCTTACACTATCTAGCTCACCCACAACTGATATGATTGACAGAGCAAACGTCCAATCAGCTGTTGCAAACGGTTTTGAAAGGTTCTGCCCATTCCCAAACAGTTTTTATGGGATGTTGCCTATGGGATGGAATAGTGAAATATATTGAATGGTTTATCTTGTGTATTAGGTTAGCTTACTGATGGACAAAAACATAAATGGCCTCCTTGGTGGAGGTAACTGGATTTTAATTACTTATGAGTCACCACAGCTATAAGCAGCATGCTTTTTTGTTTGCTTCATTTTGTGGCAAAAACCCCAAAAGATAACGCTTGATTTTATACACCCTAAAACAAATGAGGGTCCTGAACACCTTCCTAAAGTACAGTGACACTGTGAGAAACGATGTCAATTGACCAAAAGCAATCTACATACAGACTACATCTGAAACACCTTCAGTATGTGGTTTATTATCTACAGATTTGATTCAATATAACTGTACACATATCTACTGTAAGATATTAGAAGGCATGCAGCCTTACTGTAACGAGAAGACAGACTAGAGAAACAACATGAAACAATGTAAGCCTCTTAGTGGTGCTGGGTGCAGAAGCAAAAATGAAGTTTCATTATTGTGCACTTTCCTGTCTCTGTTTCCATGTGTGGGTCTCTGGTGACTTACAGTTGCATTACCACAGCCCAGGAAGTGTTCCTAATCTCTGCCTGACCAAGCTTTAATTGGGCAGGGTCTTATTTTATCCTAACAATATCACGGCTCAGTAATGCTGCCAAGAGGAGGCAGAATACTAATGCAAACACAAAGGCAGAGCTGAAAAGGTTTTTTAGGCTTTTAACAGAGAGAAGGTTTCAGGAACAAGGCAGCAGAAAGAAAAGTCAAAGATTCAATTGGTTTTTCCACCATTAACAATTGAAAAAAGCAGCATCATGTATTTATAGTGTGGAGCAAACGACAAATCTAAAAGCAGCTGTGGAGAGGTGTGTCAGGTCGCTGATAGAGGTGAGAAAACTAAACACGGGCGACAATGGAAAGCCTGAGGGCTGCGAGACGTGATGCAAACACAGTCGTTGCCACAGTTCTGCTGATTCTGGGTTAGATTGGGCTTAAAGTGTCTGTGGTGTTTTTGCAGTACAACATATGTTACACAGAAGTGGCATTTTAATAGTCAGCTCCATGTTTAACTTCTGTAAATCCCTGAAGAGCAAAAAGTTCTGTACAACCACTGTGCTTTAAAGTAGTTAAAAATGGGAACAGACAGAAATAGAATAGAAGCATTAAGCAACACTGTTGAAGAAATTAAATATCAAAGAGAGTCTTAGGTGCACTGAACAGAAGTTTATGACCATCAGGATCATATTTTGTTCTATTCCTTCATCACCAATCATCTGTCTCTTCAGCATTTCATGTTAAAAAAGAAAAAGACCAAACTATGTGTTATTAGAAAAAGGGAAAAAAAACGTGTTTCAGATCAGAACAGTGAAGCTTGTCTGCTCCACAGTAAAGTAACGCCCAGTGAATTATAAATATTTTGGAATTCAATTCATCCATCATATATATTGCTCTTCCCCTTTGGAGTCATGGGGGTGCAGGAGCCTATCCCAGCTGTAATTGGGTGAGAGGCTGCATATATCTAATCACAGGGCCAAATACAGAGACAGATAACCACTCACACACATACTCATCCACCAATTACAATCACCAATTAACCTAACAAGCTCTTTTGTATGTAGAAAGAAACTGGAATGTCCCGAGAAAATCCATGTAGGCAAAGGGAGTACATTCAAATTCTAAACAGAAAGGCCCAGACTGACACCAGCAACCTTCTTGCTACGAGGCACAAATATTTAACCTACCATGCCACCATACTACCCAAGCTGAAACCGAAACATTTTATGTCATCTCACCAGTGTAGCACCTGCAGTACTGGTACTTTTTTGTGGATTTGACCAATAAAGAGCAAAACAGACTGTGTTTTGTGTAACCATGTCCTAACATAAGGGAGCAACACATTACACAAAAGAGGCCTACCTCCATCAACAGTATCTATAGACTATAGAGGTAACATAACTCATTATAGGAGAAACCATTTCCTTAATATTACTTCACAAATTATAAGGATTACTTGTCATTTTGTGATATGGCTACAGATAGCATCATTTAGTCATATGTCAATAGATTCTGTTCAACCACCAGATGCTTTCTTGGTAGGATATTAAACAAATATGTACATTTTTTGATCATTTGAACAGGCAAAGTGTTCAATATAACATCGATCTCTACATTCTAATTCTTTCAAGTTGCTGCTGATTTTCATCTTGGGTAGCGTGGACATACTCTCAGAAGCTAGAGTTATAATTGAGTAATTGCTAAAGGTAGCCATTATAAACAGAAAGGGTATAGTTATGATTTTTTAGTGTGAGTTGAAAGAGCATAATTTGAATGGTCAATATGTTTGCTACAGATATTTTGGTCTGTAAGGACTCCATGAGGGGAAAACTACTCCTAAAAACGGGATACACATTGCTGCAGATGGGGCCATGAACTCACTTTAATTTAGGGAATTTTAGGCAAGCAGACAAAAATGTTCTGGTGACAATAAACTGTACTAAAAACGTTTACAGTGCTTTGCTGTATGTCCGGCAAGCCTCTTTGTTTGGGTTTGACCTCACTCCATGCAGAAGGATATGAAGGGTAAGGGGTGTGTTGAAGTTGAACCAAAACAAAGAGGCTTGCAAGCAGAAAAGTTAACCATTGTTAAATACTATAAATAATCAGACCACTGCTATTTTCTTAGTCTGCATCTTCAACTAAGTAGATGTGCAGAATTATTGACCCCATCTGTGGTAATGTACAGTCTAACTCCTGTGACTGTCATGTCCTTTCAAGAGCAGAGCTGATCAAAATCACTGTGGCTAATGTACAAACCATTGAAATGAACCTTGCACACTTTAAAATGATCAAAAAAACCCTTTACAAATTTTATTTTCATGGGATTTTATGTTATTAATTCAGAATTGAATCCAAAATTGTTATGATTTCCATAAAATCAACCACAACAGTGTCATCAAGACTGACAAATGTTATAACCCTACTATGTACAGGGCAAAAAATAGCAAAGCAAGCAGACACATCTCCATCTAGATGGCCAAGATCAGAACACAAGTGTATCAGTGTAGCTTATAGTTAATCTTTTTTTCCATTATGTCAAAAGAGAGACAGCTAAGTATTAACTTCACCATATTAGAAGGAGTCATTCAGTGCTGTCTTATGTCGTCTTGCACAGCAACATAACTTGATTACAGTTCGGCGAGCATTGTTTTTCCCTAAATGCTCTGAAATTCAATGCTGTAGCTAAATGACAAAACTGTATGGAGGATAATGGAAAGGCGTCAGGGGGTAAAGGCACCAGCTGGGATCCTCTGCATAATGATACTTGATGCAGTAATAAAACAGTGAGGAGCTTTCTTTAGTATGGTTGAGGAAGGCGCAAAGGGACCCTCCTGTCTGACAATTAAATGGAAGAGGGTTTTTTTGTGGTCCATCATGGTACAGTAAACCCTGTTCCTCCCCATGAATCAATGCCCTGATAATGACACTAAAGAGGGTTCATAAAGCAAATTACAGTGATGGAGTGTCAGATTACACCAGGCTTTTAGTCTGCAGTCTGTGCAGGGATTAGTTTACAGGCGAGATTTACAGCGTGATGTGTGTGTTTGTTTCAGTGTGCATGTCTGCTTCTTAACAGAAAAACATGTTTTTTCCCTTTCTAGCTATACTAAAGGGCAAACTAAACGGCTTTGTTGATTTACAATGAAGATATAAAATTAAATTAAGTGGATAAGAAGCATTCAGTTAAAGGTCTTGGATTGTAATTACTTTAATCTGTCTGGCCACAGACAGTAAAAAAGATGAACAGTATGACAGCTCTCCAAAAGTGAAGACAAAGTATCTGGAGCTGTGCCTACTAACTACCAGCAGTACAGACCCTTTTAAGAGCAAAGTCATGAGTAACGTCATTTGATAGATGTTCAAGGGCAAACAGGAGGTAAGTAAGAATCACCACCACCACCAGCTAGCAGGCAGCACAGTCGCAATTTTCCACTCTTAAATGCAATAACTGGTAGATCATTTTTACTGTTTTGTGTTCAGTCAGATCTTTTGTTGCTGTCTGTACAGAGCTCATATCTCACATAACTTCAGGGCAACTACAGGTGTTTTCTCACCAATCCCCAACCTTTTGATTTTATTAAATCTTGAACATGCCCTGTGTGTGTGTGTGTGTGTGTGTGTGTGTGTACACTATTAATGTACTTACAGTTTTGCACAATAAGTCAAGAAAGAAAAAAGCTGTAATAAAATATTATTACTGAAGAAAAATGCTTTTAATTGCCTTTATTGTTGTTTAGAAAATACCTAAAACAACTTTAAGCTAAATTGTAAAGGAAATTGCACAAATTTGGCATTACCGATTAATTGTTTAAATAATCGACCAATTAATCGATTATGAAAATAATCGTTGGTTGCAGCCCTAGTTAAGACGAGAAAATCTTTTAGTATGTGAACAGCCTAAAGTGGGATGCATGTGACGATACGATCAGAGAGGTTATAAGGTGGCTTTAAGATTATGTTACCTGATTATCTTGTGATGACAGAACATCCCTCTTATCCTCTCAGAAAAGGATCAGCTATGCCTTTACTTGGAATCAGAAAAACTAAATGTCCTAAATTCAATAATGTATTTTTGTTGTGTGTTTTTTTTCTTTGTTTCTTTTTTTCCCTCTTCCTCTACTCTTGTTTACTTGATATCTAGTAAGAAAATCTACCCCTCCACAACTGCACTTTACATCAACCACATACTATTCAAACCTTCCTTATTTGTATGTTTATTTTGTCTTACTGTTAGTAACAACTTCTTTTTTATTTTCTCTCTCTGTTGTCAGTCTTATAACACTGTTTATGTTACTATCTCACAAATAAAATCCTAAAAAAATATTTGTGTTCAACAATTACTTTCCGATGTGTGTGTTAGGTGAAACTCTCCGACTATAAATGGAGATGAATAAAAAAGCATGCACCGGCTGTGTGCATATCTGCGCTTCATTTTTGTAAAAGGATGGACGTGGGAATGTGTTGTCTGTATTTATATAGAATAAAATGGTCAGAGGAGGTTTAAAGATCATAGTGGTTACAAAATAAAAAGAGGAAAACTGCCTCAGCTGCTCTCTTAGTGTATCTCTTTGCTCCCCTGCCTTCATTCATACTCTCTCCCATCTTTTCTTTCATTGAGTCTTGATTTATTTTTACCATCCACTTTCTTTTCACTCTTTCACCCCAGCAGACCTCTTCCTTCACCCTATTGCCCCCCTTTCCCCGTCTCCACTGTCCTAAAGCCTATAAAGGCTGGCTGTATGCTCCAAAAGGATTGTGTGAGCATCTTGGCATGTGTGACAGCAAAAGAGGGAGGTAGAGTGAGGGCCAAAAAAGGGGGAGAGAGAGAGACAGTAAGAGGAGGAGGTGATGTGGGGGGTTTAGACATCCCTCAGAGTAGTGAGTGGAGGCTGGACCACGCAGATAAGCAAATCTCCACAACGTCAGCAAACCATACAGAGGGCTTTGTAGGAAGGGAGAGGCATCTAATTGATTTTAGGTTGAAAATAGAAAGTGCACTTTACATAAAGGATCTCAGGAACCGGACATGTAACACAGCAGAGGGGATATCTGTAGACTCACTGGTATTTCATTCATCTGTAAGTGTACTATAGTAACAGCGCAGTGTATCGTAAATACATTGTGTTCTTGCTGTCCACTGTGTCTCTGTGAGGATGTCAAATATTGGACTTTCAATTATTCCTATTGTTTAAAATGTAAATAGCAGTGATAGACTTCCGCTGAGTGGATATGGTGCATAATTGCAAGTGATTAGCAACATATGGCAGCCATTAGCCCCACCTCCATCAAAGTTTGTGAAACAAAACAATCAAACTGAAAAAAAAAAAAAAAAAAAAAAAAAAAAAAAAAAAAAAAAAAAAAAAAAAAAAAATAAAAAAAAAAAAAAAAAAAAAAAAAAAAAAAAAAAAAAAAAAAAAAAAAAAAAAAAAAAAAAAACTTTAAAATAAATAAAAAAAAAAACAAATAATTTACTGAGTCTTTACAGCAGACAATACAAGGCACATGAGAAGACATAGTAACAGACAGAGAAAGTGGCAGTGCCAGCTGTAGAACTGTGCCCCATACACAATAATCATCTTCTACTCGCTTTCCTATAGTATCACCCACCCTCCCTTCATGCAGCCCCACCCTCCACTGTCTATCAAAGTTTTGTGAAACAAAAACAATCAAAACTACAAGTGTTGCAGGAGCATAAGTCCCCAAGGCATATCCAAAACTGTTCAAGAGTTATCGCCAAAAATGTGGAAAACTGCCTGCAAGTATTTTTAAATTAAGGATGTTTTCACACCAACCATATTTAGTGCGCACCAAAGAAGTTTTGGCCCAGGTTTTGGTACATTAGAATCAATGTGAATGCAACCACCGCACTTTGGTGCGCACCAAATCAGCCGGTCCAAGACCTCCATGAAGGGGTGGTCTCGATCCACTCCATCTCCCGACATTTGGTGCAGTTTCAGTGGTGTGAAACAAAGTGGTCCGAACCAATCTACTTTTGATGCATTACTTCCTGTTAATCCTGCGGTTTAATCTTTTGCTTACTCAATTTGTCGATTTGTTTCTTCTGGTTGAGGATTACGATGATTTACGAGGGTCCAGAAGGTCACTGATGCCGTCTCAAACACGATAAAAAAACACATTTGATGGAAATGTAGAAGACAGCGAAACGTAAGCACTGGTTGTCTGGTGTAGGAAATGGTTACCATGGTAGTCTCTTCGTTGTTCTCCTCCATAGCAGGTTTGGTAACCAGTTACATACATATCGCCCCCTGCTGTTTCAAACTGAGTAAATACACAAGTGAGCCTGGGCACGGTTCGATGTTGCAAGTGTGAATACAAGCCAGCGGGGGAGGGGGAGGGGGGCAAACCGCACCGCAGTATGGTTCGAAACAAGTGGGCCTAATGTGAAAAGGCCCTAAAATGTTCAGTACATTCTTGTAGGTAAAGTTACAAAACACTGTTTGCGACATATTTGTATGCAAATTTTGAGAGATGCACATGCTCTTTATTTGTACATAGGTTTGAAGTGATATGCACATACTGCCTTTAAAGATTAAAAAACGCTTGCATGCAGCTCAGTTGCCCTAAGTGTAGAGAAGAGAGAGCTGCACTTTCTTTACTATGAGACATCCTAATTATCATCTTTTCATTAATCCTCGCTAAACTGGATTACAGCTCGTCATTTGCATCAGACTCAAGTTACTCTGCCTACAGCTCTTTAGTATTTTTTTACTTTTAGAAGGAATGCCACAAAATGTCAACAAATCCTTAAAATCTTAGATCCGCATTCCAATTTGGATCACTACCTAAGCCTTATCACTTCTCTCTTGTGCCGTGACTAACATACCCTGAAAGTGGAAAAAAGTGGAAAAGTGGAAAACTGTTCAATCACACAATGTTAACAAATCCTTTTAAAAAATCCTGGGTAGGCATCTGGATTCAGATCCCCAACAAAATCTTATCACCTCATCATTGTGCCATGAACAACATGCCCTGATAATTTGTCATAATCTGTTCAGAAGTTTGCTAGTTATCTCAAACAAATGGACAAACAGACAAATGGATAGTTATAGTAAGACTACATGCTTCAGAAATGGGTTCCAGGTCTTATGGCAGCCTGCAAGGGACACATTTAGCAAATGTTTCACTTTCTAAAGAGCAATGCATCCTAAGATTTCCTCAATCCACTTGTTATGCATAAGAGACAAGGCATTCATTTTAAAAGGAAGACATGTCTGTCTATGTAAAGTAAAATTTAGATCCAAACAACTTAAGTATGTTTAATTTCATGAACATGATTTCATACTATATATTTCAATTGTAATTATTTTTCATGAGAGGAGGCAACTTTTTTTTTCCTATATCAGTAAGCCATGGCATGGATCCCATGAAAAAACAAGTTAGTTGAGTAAGTTCTGTAAGTAAACATCAAATAACACATGATGTATTTTTAAATACATAGAAAATAAATAGTTTGACAGCTGCTTTAATATGAACAAAATAAAGTCAACAAAATGTTTATTATCTCCTGCTCAAACAGTATATATCATCTTAACCACATAGACTAAATAGTCAGGCTAAGTTTAGGCTAATTTTATTTTTTCCCTTTACCTTGCATTGCTATTCTCAATGTCCTTTTGCCCTCTAAACTTCCATATTGAACTGCTTTCTCTATTGAAGGCACTTCAACATTGATAATTTAAATATACTATTATAAGAATATTACCAGTATTGCAGTAACTTGGCATTAGTACCAGAAATATTCTCCACTGTTATCAAATAGTGGGCTAAATATTTGTAATTCAGTGATTGTAATTTAATTTGTGAAAAGTAAACTGTTGGTATGTTTAGCAGCGGGACAACAGCTTAATTAAATGAATGAAACTGGAAAAAAGTCTCCTCTATAATGAGCTTAAGGCTATACATGACAGGTGAGGCAGTCAGAGAGCATGAAACCCTCCCTCTAATCACTGCTTCATTCCCCCACGGCTCATGGTTACCTCCTCGCTACAGCACAGAGAGCATTTAATTACTCTGACTTTTACCTCGCCTCCCTCCACTTCTTCTCTGGATCAGACATCTACTTAAGAGCCTTCACAGAAAGACCATGCTAACCACAGATTCAGGGACTTGGTTATTTTTAATTGGCTGATGAGCAAAATGCACTGACAGAATTTCTAAACCATGGAGAGCAGCGTCGTCTTGATTTTACTGAAGAGTGAAGAATGAAATAATTGGGGATAAAAGTTTAGTCTCATTCTAAAGTACGAGAGAACCTAATTAAGAGAAAGTCAAAAATGCTTTGCTTCAGTGATGATCTAATTTGAGTTTAACAGCGAATTATTTTTATATAATTTGGATAAACAAACCCTCAATTTTGCTTATTAAATCTCAACAAATTTTAGTTTTGTAAAAAAAAAAAAAAAAGGCATATTGAACAACGCAAAATAAATTCAAAAAAATCATCAAGTTGGTTGTTGCTTACGAACCTCTTAGTGTTTAACTTAAAATTGTACCACCTTACGGGACAGTAAACTTTTGCTGTCACTGTAGCTTTTTGAAGGATTGTTGCTCTCAATCAGGGTAAAAGAATGGCCAGACCATTAGCTAAAGTCAGACAACTTAACAGAGAGTACTAGATTTACAAATCAAATGTTTTAACTAAACAGTCCTGTCTGCTACTAACCACTGCAGCTCTGCATAATCGCTGCCGCTTGCTGCCAAAACGCCCTCAAACTCAGATTTTAACAAAGGACATTTAATGAATGCAGTGACACGGATAGATAGCATTGATGTTGTATTGAAGAGCAGCATAGGTTAGTAGAATGTTTGGCTAAAAGTGGAGATTAAGGCCTCATCCACACGAAGACAAAACGCTTAACAGTTTCCAAAACGATCATCACAAAGACGAAGGCGTCTCAGAAAATGTGTGCGTCTACATGAATGCACTCGATACGCATCAAAACGCTGTAAAAACACATGCCAGACCCCTAGGGGCGCTGTAACAACATGACAGAACCAAGCCGAAACAGACGAAAAAACAGCATGTGCACTTGCGGCAAAAGTTGTAAACAGAGATTGTGATAAAGTGATCATAAAGTGCTGTAATGTGTCCTCGATAATTGTTTGTTCAACTCGGTGGTGATTGAGAAGAAGGACATTTTGCTGCAACAGGGATAGTAGGGTCACCAGCTTCATTAGCACATATGCTCCACCGTATGCCTCCATTGTTGTTGTTGTTGTTGCCGCGTGTGGCGCATGCGTGTCAATGACGATATGAAACTATGATGTAAGCGTATCTGAAAAGTTACGGAGAGCCAGTAATCACGGAACTGTGTATACGGCATTTCAAAATCTTTCCACTCTGGAATCTGGTTTCAAATATGTTCGTTTACAGACCCCCAAAACGCCGTCTTCGTATGGATGATGCGCAGATTCGGCAAAAAATGTATGCGTTTAGACCTCGGTTTGGCTTCGTGTGGATGGGGCCTAATTTGCACCAAGGTTGTGTCAGGTTTTACTCACATATAACCACTAAACCAGTCACTTACTTCTTTGTTGACCAAAATTTCATTATATGATACACAAAGAAATAAGCCCACATAAGTGTTAATGCGATGAAAGAATTCTCTAACTTATGTTGAAATACAACCTTGTTAATTAATAAAAAACTAGGAGTAGGTCAAGCTTCTAAAACTTTATCCGGGAAAGTTAGCCATTCATTTTATTCTGCCTCTTTCTGCCTTTGTTTTGTTTGTTAAAGCACTTTGTTATCTTCTGTTTTTAACGGCGCTATATAAACAAAGTTATATTATTATGAACCTGATTTTTTAGGTGGTATATCTAGTAAAGTGATGTGTTCACAATTCACTCTTTCAAATTAGACACAGCTTAATCAATGGACGTCAATCTTACCTTGATGGCACATCACAGCTAACCTGACACACACAGATTAATATACAGTACACTGTATATTTTACTTGTCCATCTTGGCAACAACCCACTAAAATGGAAGGCAGAACCTTTCCAACAGCATATTTAGCAGGTGACTGGATGATCATCCCATCAGTCATATCCATTATCAGATAATGATCAGATAATGTAGTAGGCACATGTTACTGTGGCATGAAGTACAAAATGTGAGCTACTTCGTAGAACAAACTTTTACCAGGTCAGATTAGTAACAAAGAATATAATTTCTGTGAAGGACTGTTTTTAGTATTATTTGTTGTTCATTTAACAAAGAAATGCAGTCCAGATCTGACAAAACAGCCACAGAGGCTGTTAGCATGTACGCTAACCTCTGACCAAGCAGTCACTGCCTGCTATCATCACGTTCATGGCTTCATCCTCTTCCTGCTCCAAAGGACGTTGATCACGCCGTGCCACTTTGGGCTGAGCACAATTTCCTGAAGCTTGGCAAGATGGATCAGTCTGATTACAAACATTTAATACCGATCAGCCAATCCAGCTGTACTACAAATTTACATCACGCCAACACTGGCCTTGACAAAGAAGAACTTGGGCACCTTATTGTGTACGCCTGATATTTTTTGACAAGACCTTATTAAGCTTATCTGGGTAAATCTTAATTCTGATACTTACTTAGGGGATGAAGACAGAAAGTATCACATAATGTAGTTCTCATACTGACATTTTCTTTTTTTATGGTGCATGTCTCTCTTGAAGCAAGGCTGACTTTACTCGGGTCTTTTACTGGAGAATATAGCACTGTCTCACTCGGGTACCTTGTGGTAGGTCTCTATAATAGATGATAATCAAATCCCTGGACCAGCTGTTTCATCTCATAGCTGCAGGGGAAAGCAAAAAGGAGTGGGTGAGATTTCCTTATCCCTCCCCTCTTACTGCCCCTTCTATGACGGTCTGAAAGTATTTTCTTTGAAATCCCAGAAAAAGATGCAATTCAGCCAAAACTCTGAGGATTAGCGACCCTTTAAGATTCAAAAAACAAGGTGGACTGTGATTTGATGAGTGTAAAACTATTTTATGATTTAAAGGTCAGTCAGTATGTTCATATCAAGTTTGTCAGCCTAAGAATTAAAATCAGAATGAAGCTTGCTTTATGAATTAGGTAAAATTTCCATCCTGGCAGCTCATCCAGAATATTGATTCATACAGCAAGAGAGCTGCATAAAAAACTGACTAAAGGAAAAATGAAGTCATTTTGAAACATAATAATATAATTTCTAATTAAGGCTTTCCCTCTTTGTATTAACTGTTAGTTCTGTTAGCCATATGTCTCAGGGGAGCCCAAAATCCCTTTATGGCTTAGTGGAATATGAATGCTACTTTCAATCTTAGCTAGAATAACCAAGAAGCAAACACACATGCATATATAAATCTCAAAGCTCCAAGAGTACTAACTACATGACGAGAGCTGACCAAGTCATTTTCAAAAACCTTTAGCTGAGCCTTTATTTTCCTGTTATGAATTAAGAAAATACCTAAAGTTATGAATATTGGATCAGGTACATTAACATGTCAGGGCACTAATGGCTCATTCTTGCCTGCAATATGACAGCCCCTTAAAAGACAGAATGTACTGAAAACAATAATAAAGCCTCCTGTAATGAGTATTTATTAATTATGGTAGGATGCACCAGTGATGGTGTTATGGTCTGACATTTTTAGAGAGCAGTGGAAAGGACTGAATGAACAGCTGATGAATCAGTGCATTTTTAGCTCCCTCTTTGTAAAGGATGAGCCACACTAGACGGCAGTCTTGCCGAAACTGTTTCAACGTTCAGATGATGAAAACCTAATGTACTGTGCTGTTTTCAATGAGCCATGCAGTACGATGCATATGGCTCTTGAAAATAAGATGCTAGTGTTTGTTGGGACTACGTGGGACACATTCAGCCTGATGGAACTTGATAAATGCATTGATTAAAATATGCATTGATTTAAACAAATTGATTTACAGCAGTTTCACAAAGCACATCTGCCTGGCTTCCCCCTGAATGCATCTTTTACCACTGTAACTGAATAATGATCTATTTGTGGCACTCTAGTCAAACAACAGCAATACTCCATATGTTTGTATCTACAGGTTTAATCTTGGTTCAATAAGTAATTATTTTCCTGTAAAAGGTGATCATTGTTGACAAAATAATCCTACGTAAATAAGGCATTTTCAGCAGATAAGCAGTGAAAAAAGGACAATCCCCACCATCTTTAGAAGAAATCAGAACAGTCATTCTTAAACAGTAAATCTTTTTTGCAGTACATATTTCAAAGGTTAACAACTCCAACTGTTTAAGATATATGTATTTTCCATATATTTCCATTCATTGTGTGGTCTTTAATATGTTCAGAGCATTTTTATATAATGATTGCATACGGAACATTCTCTAAAACTAAAATTAATCTGTCTTCAGTATCATTTAAAATAACCTGGTCTTGATTTTTGCCATAACTGAGCAGCCCCAGCTCTAACATATTGAGTCCTGCAGCTGCGGATATGAAATCAAGCCTAGAGATTTGACAGAATTATGATGTTATACAACTCAACAACTGTACTGTTTCTAGTGCAAAAACTTAGTTTCCATGCTTTTAATGTCTCACTTGCCAAACTCAATTTAGCAGATACAGGAAAAAACAGTGATGGGATGTCAGCAAGCGCTCAAGCTTGTGTTTGATCAAAACTTTAAAGACACAGTAATTCTGAATTTAGGTCAGATACCAAGAGATGAAACAAAAGCTTAAGGGAGATATTTTTTCCAGGCCAGCTGAATCCCTGACTCTTGTTTCACATTTATCTTCGATTGTTACAAGTGAGCTCAAACCACAGACGGAGCCAATCTACCCCAAGCTATCGTATCATAGACCTATGAGACCACGCTGATCAAGAAAGCAGCTGTTTATCCTTGAGTAAGAGGCCAACTTGTGCAAAACAGAAAATAAGTGTTTTAGGCCAAGTTAAATCCCTGGATCCTCCTGCAGCAATATTGGACTATATCTTTTGGCAATCAGGAAAATATTTTTGGCTACTCTCTGATTTACAAGGCTTTAAAGATAAACATATGCTCTGACAAGTGGAGTTCCTGGGATAATATTTCATTAAATGTGCATCTAAAAAGTCAACAGAGATGTTGTGATTCACCACAGTGGGCCTCATTTTTTACAAGGTAAAAATAGCATAATCCACAAGTCAAGATATCTTTTCTTATGATATCCATACACTTCGATTGACTTAAGTTTTTACTGTCAATCATTTTCTTTTAGGACAGTCCTACTTGTAAGCGGGGTGTACATTGCTGATATTCAGTTTTTAATAAACCCAACTCCCAAACAGCTGGGGTGGTGTGTAAAATGGGAATCAAAACACAATACAGTGCTTTTACAACATCAAACAATATTTAAATGGATAAATCAAATGGACATGATCATTTAGTACCCTGATGCTAACCATAGACAACAAATGTGAAGGAATTGACAGTGGAATTTCTTTCAATTCTAACCAGATGTTTACCTTCAGGCTCAGGCTCTCTGTTGCATTATTTTGTGCTTTATAATGCACTAAACATATTCACTTTGAGACAGGACTGAACTACGTGCAGGCTGCTCTCGCATCTTCAGTATTTAACTGCAAAGTCATGCTGCTGCAATGTGTGCAGAATGTAGCTTGGACGCAAGCAAGGACGGCCCTAAAAAAATATAAAAAACTGAAAGAACATGTTGATCCAAGCTGATCTGCATCTGTCAGTAGTAATGGCGCAGTTACGGGTATGCAAGTTATCCTTGCCATGGGCACTAATACAATCTCACACCATCACAAATTCTGGCTTTGAACTTTGTCTTGATAACAACCTGGATGGTTTTTTTTTTCAGACAACTTAAACAGGTCGTAATCAAGAAAAGATTTAAAACTCATCAGCCCACAGCACAGATTTTCCTCTTCAGGTCAGTCTATCTCAGATTAGGTTGGGGCCCAGAGACATCTGCGCTTTTCAACATTTTTAATTAGCTTGTGTTTTGCCTTGCTCAGCCTGTCTTATATTTGTTGACATAAGATACTGTGTGAGCCAACAGTGGTTTCTTAAGTACTCATGAGGCAGTGTTGTAACATTGTCACAGAATGGTGGCATCTTTCATTGCAGTTTCCCCTGATTGACTGACTATCAAAAGCATTCAATGTTGGCTCTCAGCCATAAAAATTTGCCCTAAGTTTCTTAATTGTCTGATGATACAGTCAATTCAGATCAAATTATTTAACTCTTGCTACTGCACACTGATGAGCACTGTCCATGAAGCTTGGACTTTTTGCCCACAGGCTGCCTTGAGCCATTGTTCATTGTGAACAATGGAGTCCTTTAGGAGTGCCCTTCATAATCCAAATACACTATCCCCCGTTACCAGTGTTGGAGCTAATGTGTAACTAAGTTTATTTGTCAGAGTACTCAAATAACTTAGTAAAGTAATGTCTGAGTCTGCAATCAAATAATCCTTCATCAGTTACTTTTCATGAAAGTAACTTGTTCACTTTGTTGTTGTGGGACAAAACAGCACTGTGTTTGCTTCTCACCAAACTGTTGGCATTTTGGCACAGAGCGGCATGCAAGCAGAAGTAAACAAAGTTGTGTGATGTCTAGCTTGAAGTTAGCAAGTCTACCTGATCAAACAGAGAGGACTGAAATAAACAGTAGAAACATCCCTATTTTGTTGGATTTTTGGACAAAGGGACAAGAACAATACCAGAATAAATGTTATTAAAATCTTTTGTATCTACCTTTCGACACAGAAATCTCTTACATATTCTGTTACATGCTGCCCTGAAATGTATACTGGTCATATGGATTACAGATGAAGCAGCTACTCTTAACCAAAGGAGGACTTCAGTGATGAACATTATCCAACTTGAAGCTTTCTCAGCAGCCCTGAAGGACAAACCTTTTGTTTACTACAGGATTTGGAACCCTTTTTTTAATTATCTAGGACACCGATAAATCTCAAAGGATTAATGCAGGACTGATTGACATGGCCTGGTCTGAGAATAGGGATGGGTAGCTTATGGCCCTTTTCCACTAGCCCTATTCTATTGTACTCGACTCTACCCGACTCTACTCTACTCGCCTTGTGCTGCTTTTTCATTAGCCCCTGTCGCCTGCCCAACGGAGTGCAGTGTCGCTTTAAACAGCTGAGCGGCACTGCGAAGACGTCATTTTGAGCACGACGCAGTAATCTGTGGCTTTTTGTCACAAACCGAGTAAAAAAAGAAAGCGTAAGAAGGCTGCAGATGGCAAGAAGAAATACCCCTTGAGAAGCACAGGAGAGTTTTGGAAGCTATACAACACAATAAAGCCGAGGATGAGAGCAATTGAGCTGCAAAGAAAAAATGTATGAGGGTAAGCTAACGGTAGCTACCGCTAGCATGCTAGGTCGTCGCGCTCATGACTCATCGATGCCGACATTGTCTGACCAATCAGTAGCCAGCAGTCGGTGACATCATCTTTTTGTATCGACTCAGCTCGCTTAGAACCAGAGCGGAGTAGGGACTAAAACTAGCTTGTTTGAGGAGGTACCGGGCTAGTGGAAATGTGCCATTAGTTCTGTACATTACCCAAGAGAATGTTTTCAATGTCTCTCCAAAAAACATGTCTCTCTTACATTAGCTCCCTTAAATTATTTATTTATTTCACTTTAATTTCTATGTATTCATCTATTATCATTATTATTTTAGTTTTATACTATTTCCCTTTTTCTCAACCCCGGCTTATGTTTAAGTTTTGCAAAAAATGTTCCATAACCATATGTTTAAAAGAACATATTTTGTATTGTCTCATTGAAGCGTTATTTTAATACACCACACAGCTCTACGCAAGGTTTTAAAAGCTGTGTCTCTGCTATTTTTATCGTCAGACTGTGAGCATAATAAGAGATGTACAGGTTGTCATGTTTGTAATTGTGTAATGGGACAGCAGTGTTAAAGATTATAGGCCATAAAGCCAGCTGTGGGATGACAAAGAGACCATACTTTCAAATGCAAACATACTGTCAGCTGTGTGCCATATTGATAACCAAATTAGAAGCTCAGGGGGTTTTGATAGGCGGTGACATGAAAGTACTCTAACATGTTACTATTCCTAATTTGTAATGCAGTAATATAACTCATTTTCTTTGTAGTACAACACAGTAACTTAACAGATCACTTCTAAAAGTAAAGGGTCCCAATACTGCTTGTTACGGAACAACTTACTTGTGGAAAGTCCTGTGATTTTTTTTAACATCTCGCTACTTTCCAAATCTTCTCTCGGCAGCCATCAAATTCTGAGGGTGTGTGAGCCAAAAAAATAAGGTCTCTCAGTTCAGATACTAAATGCCTCGTCTTTGAGCTGTATTCTGTTTAATATGCATTGAAAAGGATTTTCAAATCAATATAATTTGTTTTTTTCACATGTCATATAACTCCAACTTTTTTGGATGTTTACTTATTCAAGCAACTGCATTCCTCTGGTAATCCAAAAAGAATGTAGGTAAGCAACACATTTAACGAGCCAGAGAGAGGCCACATATCTCGCCACGATAAAAACAAATCAACCTGCAAAGCACATCTCTGTGTCTCACCTGATCCCATGGACACACGATCCCACCAGAAAACATGAATAGGTAACCCATGGTGACGAGGCAGGCCCAGATGACCAAGGAGAAAACACGCAGGAGCTTCTTGAAGATGGACTCAATGCAAACAAGAACAAACACAGCAAGGAAGATAGCCAGAGCTGTGGGCACAGTGATTACGAAGGCCACATGGTCCTCCACGTTCTGGAAAAAACATGGAATAAAAAAGCATTAAACATCTGGACCAATTTTCATGACGGAGAGTACAGGATACTTCATTTGTACCTGTAGGAGTAACTGTTATGAAGCCAAAGAGGCACCAGCATCCTTCATTACACACTCGTGAAACTGTAAACCAGCTTTTAACAGATAAACTGAGTAAAATCATAAATAACAAATGACCCCTTTGATAGCTTAAAAACACATTTTTGACTTAAATAACTGTACTTGTGCGAAATACCACAGCAGTCAGTCCAGTTTAGTGATGACAGCAGGAACAGAGCTCTTTCTGTACAGCTTTGGGGCTATGTTTTGTTATTCCTCAGAGAAAGGAGGGATCATTAATTAGAGAGTAAACTAGGTTTGTGTGAGAAAGATAAATAAGAGAAGAAGCGCACAGAGAAGCACACAGAGAAGACAGAGACCTCTCAAGGGGCTGTGAAATAGCCTAACTGTGTTAGAAGCCTTTTCACCAGCTCTATCTTTACTTAACTGTCCTGAAAATACAAACAGCCATGTCATGTAACTCAGCCAGAGAGGCTTTAAAGCAGAATAACATGATCCTCAATGATTTTTCAACTTTTCTGAGCAACACAACTTGTCACAATGAAGACAGTATGTTTGCTGAAGCGCATTATGAAAGGAAGGAAAGATGCAGATGAACCAGAGATGTTTCTGCTTGCTTAACATATCTAATCAAAAGAGGAAGAAGAAGAAATGGAAAAAAATGCTGCAGTTTGGTGATAAAAGGGGTTGGTAAAGGTGATGCTCTATGGTGCAAGCAGTTTCTGCCCTCAGAAGGAAGTATGAAGCTCCTTGTTGAGCCCTCTGCTCAAGTGTGATGGGGCAAGATTTTGTTCAGGATTGACGCTATATCATGATGTAGGAATAAATGATCATATTCAGCTGCATTGATGGGGTGTGCAATCTATTGGCCTTTCCCATTTGTTAGGCCACACTGGTGTGAGGCAATCAAAGGGAATCATGGCAAAAAGTCACTGTGTTGCCACTAAACCAGCACGTGTTTCTATTTGTATAGCAATGTGTAACCAGGCATCTCTTTTAGGCTGATCTGAGGATTTCTGAACACCGTTATTATCTGTGTTGTGGCAGTAAGGGACACTCGGGTCAGAACAGAGTGGAGAAGAAACATAGATTGTAGTTTTCACGATGTGATGCGTTTGCACACAAACTTGCCAATTAAGACTATATAAATTAACTGATAGCTGACAAATAAATTTGCTTAATGGTTAATTCATCTTGAGCATGTGCTGATTTGTTGTTTGTTAAGTGGCAAAAGGGAAAAATACTGTTTAATGATCTTACTCTTTCATCCAACCATCCATTATCTATTACCCCTTTTCCACCAGGCTGGTTCCAGGGCTGGTTCGGAGATAGAGCCAGCTTAGCACCAGTTCTTTGGTTTTCCACAGACTAAGAACTGGTTGCTGGCTCTCAAAACCGGTGCTTGGCAAGCACCAACTCTTTGCTGGGCCAGCAGAAAGAAGGGATTAGCAGAGTCAAAACACGGAAGAGAGCCATTTTTAAAAAGACGAGGTTGGAGTAAGCGGGAAACAGATTGAAAAAAAAATATATATCTATATATATATATATATATATATATATATATATATATATATATATATATATATATATATATATATATATATATATATATATATATATATATATATATATATATATATATATATATATATATATATATATATATATATATATATATATATATATATATACATATAAATATATATATATATATATATATATATATATATATATATATATACATACATGTATATATATATATATATAAAGAATATGTAAAGAAAGAATATAGGGACCAGAAGGCCGAGCTGGGCCGTAGTGGCAATGGTCGGCCACGTTTTAACAGCCCGCATTACAAAATGCTCGATGCTGTTCTCGGGGACCGACCGGCGTGCAGCGCTACCGGGGCATTGAATTCGGCCACAGCCATGCTGGAGTCTATGCAGGAGGACACAACCATGGAGCAAACCTCCACAGAGCCTGGTAAGTTTATTGTTTTGTTTATTGTTGTTCGCTAGTTGTTATGGGAAACTGGCGTGACGTATACAGACGTATACATTGACGTGCTGACGTAGCTCTCTGGCCGGCACCCGTTTGTTGAAAAGCAAACGGTTCTTAACCAGTTCGCACTTGAACCAATTGTGAACCAGCTCTAAAACCAGCACTAGCACCAGCCCTGGAAGCAGCTTGGTGGAAAAGGGGTATGTGTCACTTGTCCTGTTCAGGGTCTTGGGAGCTTGAGTCAATCTCATTGTCAATGGGTAGGAGGTGGGACACATCCTGGACTGATCTCCAGCCAGTCATAGGGCTGATACATAGAGGCAAATAACCAAATGCACTCTCCCTCACACTGACAGAAAATTTAGATGGCAAAATGATGATGATAATTAATCCAATTAAACAGGATTAAACAGAAACCCATTAAGAAGAGGAGATCCGTAATGTTATTTATATGCATGACTAAAGACAAGCTAACATGCACAATTTATTTTCTTCATTTACTTTAAATAAAAAAATGTACCCACACATTTCAAAATTCAGTAAAATGTATAATTTATAAAAAAATATATATAATTGATAAATCAATTTGGGCACATATTGTGAACTGATATTTATTTTTAAAGCAAACTTAAGATTCTTATTGAATTTTCTGATAGTCATTTTATCTTATATAAACCATTAACTGTATGTTTATTTGTGAGGGGTAATAACGCAGTATGCTTTTCCTTCTGTTTATGGAATTGCTCTACCTGGCAGAGGAGACATGTCAAATAAAACTACAGAGTACATAAAAAACATGATATACATGCTTAGTAGTGTCTCAGTTTCAACTGTTTATTTTCCCTTTAATTCTACACTTTTTTTCTCACACGTAAATGATAATTGGTTTGATTATTGTTAAGATTTGCACCTTGTTGGCAAATAGCCTCCAAAACTTATAATGAAAGATGGAATAAAGCATCTCAAAATATATACACAGAACAAGACACACAAAAATAAACCTACAGAATGAGGATGTGCAGGACAACACTACCACCAAAGTATAAAGTATGTATGTAGAAAATATCACGTGTGTTTTGGCTTATAATTTTAAATTTATTGCTTTAATACCGCCTCCATTTTGTTGGCATTTCAGGTTTTGGTCTGATCCACCACTGGTTTCCTGATAACAAACTTTAAAAATTGTGTTTTTTTAACTATTTTTGTATGCGTGTCATAATTTGTGTTTAACCTTGTGCATGAAACAGAGGTTTGAGGTGGGTTCTGTTGGGTGATGAACAATATTATTGGCATGAAATTGATATGGAAAGATATAGATCAAAAACCAAACAATGAGCATTAGCTGACATAAAGATATCTGCGGAAAATTACAGCCAATATCTCTGTCATAAATATCATCACATTGAATGCTTAAACTGGTGCAGAGTAAAGAAGACCTAAAATGTATTTCTATTATCACCCTCATTGTTTAAACAAATAGGTTGTACGGCCTCAAGTTCTAGGTTTGAACTTAAGGAATAAACAAATCTGCTGTTTGGTGAGAAGACTTAGTATGAATTTAATTTAAAGCACTTAGTCCTCACAACTTGGTCACTCAGGTTTAAAGATTTCCCTGTCTAAACAACAATATGTGCAGCTATAAAAAGGCATATAAATCTTGCTTGAAAGGGGTACGCAAACATGTTTTTTTCACTCTGGAGTCCATGACAAGCAGATAGACACCACTTTATCGACTGTGTGTACAGTGACAAGAAGGAGACAGGCAGAGTTCACCCACCGCTAATTAGCTTAGCTCCAACACTGTGAGTCAGTGGGTGATGTTAGCCTGCCTCTACCTCCAGTCATCAGATAAACTTTTCAGCAAATCTAAATGGTCATGTGTACTTGTTGTGACTCTTTTTAACTGCTTTTTATTATGTGATCTATTTTTAGACTAAGATTAGCATTACGTTATTAAAAAAAAATACATATGAAACTAAACCACAGGACGTGCTTTGTTTTGCTGACCTACTTACAAGATAACCACGCAAATGGTTGAATAAACTGAAATCATGCATGTCTGCCTTTTGGTTATGTGCAAAAGCAAAAAAATTTTGCATCTCAATCATATTTTTATTCTGTATTAAAACAATAAGCAAAGCACTTTGCTCTATAACTTACACCTTAAGAGGCAAAACAAGACTGAATGATTAAATGTACTATCAAATAACTTAAGACTAGATAATTGTGCAATCCAGGATCCTTGACCTCTTATAAATAACTTATTGTGGGAGACACTTCCATACTGAATGAAAATCCTATAGACTGAGAGGGGAAAAAAACTAAAAAGCCTTGAACTTTCCCCAGAAAAGCTGAAGTCACATCCATAATGGATATGCTGCAGCTTTTCTGAAACACACTTAGATCTGAAAGTTCTAATAAAATTTTCAGGAGACTCTTCAAGGTGGATGTAGGAGGATCAAGCAGTGAAATGAGTCGTTTGTACTGCCTCACTCTGCCAGGACTCATCCCATCATGATTCTCCCAGTAGAGTGGCAAAAGAGAAGGAAAAAGGTCAGGATATGGATATGCAGGAATATCTTTCAAATCCGTGCTGGCAGGGAGGTAAGGCTGTTTGTGGAATACACTGATATCATTTCTGCCAAACTCAACTCAAATCTTTCTTTACAGTTGTGTCAGAAATGTCCAAATTGAAGCCACCATTTTAAAACTTCCCTTGCCATCCATCCCCAAATGTTCTCTATGGGATTTAAATCAGGGGAACATGCAGGATGGTCCAAAAGAGTAATGTTATTCTCCCTGAAGAAGTCCTTGGTCAAGCGAGCATTGTGAACTGCAGCGTTGTCCTGTTGAAAAACCCAGCTGTTACCACACAGACGAGGGCCCTCAGTCATGAGGGATGACTGCTGCAACATCTGCACGTAACCAGCCGCCGTTTGACGACCCTGCACCACCTGAAGCTCCAGTGTTCCACTGAATAAAAAAGCACCCAGATCATGATGGACCCCCCTCCACTGTGCCGGGTAGAAAACATCTCAGGTGGGATCTCCTTGTCATGCCAGTAACGTTGAAGCCATCTGGACCGTCAAGGTTACATTTTTTCTCACCAGAGAATAAAACTTTTTTCCACCTTTCAATGTCCCATGTTTGATGCTCCCTTGCAAAGTCTAAACGGGCAGTTTTGTGGCATTGAAGGAGACAAGATCTTTCAAATCATTTTTTGTTTTTGAAATACTTTTCCCGCAGATGCCGTCTGTTGGTTATTGCGCTGCAGTCGGCACCAGTAAGGGCCTTAATTTGGGTCGAGGACCGCCCTGTGTCTTGACGGACTGCCAATCGGATCCTCTGGCTCAGTGCAGGTGTGATTTTTTTGGTATACCACTTGACTTTTTTTTTCCATAATGCTCAGGATCTTTCAAAAAATTTGGAATGACTGTCTTACTGCGTCCAACCTCAGTAGCAATGGCACGCTGCGAGAGGCCTTGCTTATGCAGCTCGACGATCCAACCACGTTCAAGAAGAGAAAGCTTCTTAGCTTTAGCCTTCAGGAGAGCATGACCGTGTGAATGCCTGACAGAAAATGAACATTTTGAGCAGATTTGGGCTTTAACAGCCTGTGGTCTTAATTTTGATCAGGTGATAAACAACCTATTTCAGTTGTTATTTTTTAATTACAAGTTCCAAATGTTTTTTTGTCACACTCCACCTTCATGTTTTTGCATATTGTAGCTCTATATAAAACCTTGTTATGGTCCAAATGTGCAAAATGCATATTCTAGCAATTTTTCAACTGGTCTTAAGATTTTGATCAGGCCTGTATGTAACAACAGGCCCCAGAGTAGCAGTGTGCACAGCAATGGAAGACAGTATGGCTTTGACAAAGAACTGCTTTTGTTGGAAACTTTACCAACTTTGAGGGATTTCATTTTTTTGGTAACTGCCAGAATCTTACATTGAAACACATAAAAATATGAAATTTTTTCATAATAATAAAAGTAAAAAGAGCAGATGAGTGAAATAGTTCCATTTTGAGATTAATGTTTCTACATTAATCTCAAGGTTGGGGAAGGGCCACCTTCCTAATGAATGGTAGTAAAAACACAGGGTACATCAGCTGTCACGAACATTACAATAGCTTGATCTGGGACAGGTAAACCAAAAAGCACTATCACCTCAATGGGGTTCGTAGTATGAATATTAGTGCAGTTGGTTATTTTTTTTAGTTTTGTTATTGTACAGGCTGGTATGAAGGCGGTACCATGTCTACCTAAAAGAGAAAAGATAGTAGAGTTGTTACTGGGAGATGGATGATTTAATTTTAATTCTGTTTATAGTACTCTCCCAGTCATCAAACATGGATTTATGAATCTGATTTAAAGCAAAATACAACAGAGTAACCTTAAAAATGTTTCTGTCACTTCATTGCATGATGTTTCACTTTGCATTTATCCTCCTCCTCTCATTTTCCCTCTAAGCCCCCCACCCCCACCTCCCCTCTGTATCTCTCTCATGCACACAGTCAGTGTTATGGGACAGGAGAGGATGTGTGTGGCTGCAGAGAGCCACAGAGTTTGTCTCGCCCAGAGCACAGCTCCAAAACTGTGCTGGATTTAGGTCAGCCAGTCAGCAGGATGAAGGGATGATAGGATACAAACAAAAGAGAGAGAAAGAGAAAGAGAGGGGGACTGCGATATGAGGAGGTGAGAGATGACACAGACACGACAGCCGAGAAACGGGAGACTATGGAGAGAACAAAAAAAAAGGAGTTGCAGAAGTCATGGCCGTCCAGCACAGGGATGATATAAAAGAGCATGTAGGACAAACAGAGGGAGTAGTGGGCTGACGGGAGGAGACATCAGCTGGGACACTCTCTCATTGTGAGCCCACACAAACATTTCCAGACAGTGCAGAATCATATTCTTACAGAAAAGATTGTTGGAAAATACTTCATACTAAACAGAGAATTGAGAAGCCCTTCTTTGCAGCTCTGCAGCAATCCTGTTCTTAAGTCTACATCAATATTTAATGCTTCTGCTGTTAGTTAACTTTCACTCTGACACTTAAAAACAGCTCCCACACAGATCATTCCAGCTGAAGCCAACAAAAAAAATGCAAAACTAAATTCTCAATAAGGAAATTAACACACACAACAGTGATGCTGAGGTAATGAGCTGAAACCGTGATAAATGACCTCTTCAGTATCTCCTGACATGGAAGAGAATGAGAAGCCACTATTGCGAAATTACATTTGTGTTTGGAAGATAATTGAGATGTAATCAAATATTAGAAAAGCTGCCAGAGTAAATATGATTCATATAAAGATTGTTGTTGCTATCTATCCTTTCAAAACCAGGATTTAATTTGTTGACTAATTGGGCACAAATGAGTCTGTTTTGTCCAGCAGTGTTCGTTCTCGAACCACCGATGTTAGTGACCTCACCATCTGTTTGTTGTATTTTTAAAATGAATGAAAATCGGTTACCATGCCAATGTCAAAGCTTCATTTTCATTCAGTTTTGTGGCAAAAAAAATGTGTTTTATCATGTGTTCAAGGGGATTTGGGGATGTATATGGTGGTTTGGGTCAAGGCTCTGCCTGTCACTCACTGTGTTTCAGACAATCCAATCTTACTTTTAGACTCCAATGATGGTAATTGGGAGAGGCACTCTCTTACAGTATTTTAAGTAATGTGATGTTCTGCATCCTCAAATCCCAGGAGAGTAGATTAACAGAGGTATACGATTAGATTCTTAGTTACTCCAAAGGTAAGTGAATCAGGAAATATTTGTCAGTAGCAGGAGACATTGTGGGGCTGTGAATGTAAATCAATTACATACAGTTTGGCTTTGCCTGTGAGTTTTGCAATTTCGGAGAATTAGATTTTGATGAAGATCAAAACTTTAATAAACCATATATCTATGTCACTGTCATGTCAAGTGCTCCATTTAGGTATCATGGCAGGAGACAGAGTGTCAGAAGGGGGACCTAACATTCGCCAAAAGAGTTAAGTGTGGATGAAAATATGGAATAAGGGAAAAGTGACGACCTTGTCTGTCAAAATGACAAAAAGGTTACTGCAACCTCTATCGTCTAACCAGCAATGGTAGTTTTGAGCAGTATGCTTTTCACAGACGGCCTCCCAAAACGTGTTTCTTCTGGCAGTGGTGAGATGTCTCTGTTGGAGTTCACTCATATGTTTATTTGCCTCAAACTTCATGGTTTCAAACTTCATTTTGCATCCACATCACTCTGCTCTCCCAAATTCTCCATGGTGACAGCCGGTAGCACACACAAAATCCTTTAAAGAGGGCGGAGCGCACCACTTCTGAGCCTGTTATCAATTGCGCACACAATCATATTAGATCACTCACAACATACCCACCAATAGAACAAGCAATTTTTTTTGTTTGCACATGCAACCTAGTAGAATCTAGTAGAATAGGCCCTTAGTGTTTGTTTTTCTAACAGTGATGACAGTGTGAGTAATGAGTGTCACAAAAATCAATTCTGTGGCAAAAAATAACAGTGATGATTATAAAACTGGTTTACTGACCAATACAAATAGGTGATTTAATTAGTGTAATATCAAAGTTTCAAGATCTGTTATTATACCTGTGTTTCCATTATCTATACTGCTGTATTCTTTTTGAGGATGCTGACATCACTGTCTTTCTTCAGGTGCATCAAAGAGTTAAATCACAGCAGGAGCGATGTGCACTGAGACATATTTTAGCTTTTTATCCTGTCTGTCATGTCTTTTTTATTGTACACCATCTTTCCTTCACTGTATTGATTTTTTTTTTCTGTTTTTCAGAGCAAAGATAACCCTGTAAAAATTGTGTCAGAGCGAAACGGATCTCCTTTCTGTAGTTCAGTCAGCCATGAGCTCAGACAATAACTAAGCCCCTTATCCCCACCCCCCTCACTTTATCTCACCCTTCTCTTCACATTAGTGCTGCGATGAGGGCTGCATGCTGGGACACTGTGCGTGCTCATAGGTGTAACACAGGCACCCTTTTGTGTGTGCACGTGTGTATGTGAGTCTGTGAGGGATGGGGAGTGCTAGAATTTTGCTTCATAAGCCATGGGATTGTGAGTGAGTGCTCGCATATGCACTTTTTTTTGTGCCCTGGATTTGTACAGCAGTTTTTGAGCACTCATTTAGTCACATGCATTGGTCCAAAAATGATGTTCATTTGGACAGATACATTTGATTTTGTCTTCGCCATGAGATTAATTTGCATGTTTTAGTCACATTTGAGTCACTTTTGGTTAGTTTAAATATAGTTTTAGCTGACATGAACTAAAACATTTTACCTCACTTTAATTCAATCGATATTTGAAAATAAATTTTCAGTCACATTTTCAGGTCTGAACATTAAATATTTTTAAACAAATTCAACTAGCCACATTGTAAGCTAAAGACTTGATTATGTCAAAACACAGTGATGAAAATACTTCACATGAATGAGAACATGTAATGTTACTTGTAGTTGGGGATGCTTCAGTCAAGCTTTTCTTAACTATTACCAATCAAGGTTCATGTTTTTTCTTACAACTGGTTAAGTGTTTGCCCAAAAACAGTCAAGGAGACCCCAAGTAGCAATGCAATGTAGCATGGTACAACTAGGCCACCTGAATTGCACAATAAAATGACTAATTTGTTACATTTTTCACATGAAATAAACTTAACAAATGACAGAGTAACTAAAACTGCAAAATGTATCCAACGGGCAAAACAGTGCAATTCCCTTATAAGTCAAAGGTTATACATTTGTAAATGCTACCTCAACTTAGTGTAACTTAGGTAATTATAGTGCCAAGAAAACAAGTTTAATTCCTACTCAACGTTATTTTTACGGATACGATCAGAAGAGAAATCTCCAACACCTTCAATTACTATTAAATACTTGTTCTTAGGTTCGTGAAATACTCCTTTCATCAAGCCAAGCTGATTGCATCACAATGGTACTGACTCGACCTCAGAAACATCAATAAATACATGCATATGTTGTGCCTCAATGTGTAGCTTGTTTTCCTTAGCTCTTTTGCTTTTAATCTATGAAGAGTCAGCTCAGGCTTCAGAATTGGATCAATATATATATTATAATAGTTTCAGAATTCGACCACATTTTATTAAAGAGTATATCAGAGCAGAAGGAACAGCAGACTGGCGGAGAAGTGCCGTTTATTTTTTCAGTCACTTTTTTTATAACAAATATGGGCCTATACTGATTGGCGTTCAATCAACTGGGGCACCTTTACTTGCAGAGTATATTGGTGGGTTTGTTTTCAGTCGTACCAACACCCTCATTGTCTTTGACAAACACACATTTATTGGTACCAATATAAATTAACATTTATGTAGTTAAAAGTTTAAACAATGGGTTTCAAGTAAAACTCTTGTACATAGGTTAGATTGCCAGAAACACTGACATATTTTTTCCTTATGGTTACTAAAAACATCATAGTTTTATTGCAGTTAATTAAGATTTGTATTTAGTTCCGCCAGTCAGGTTTGTTTGAAGTATTTATTGCATCGTTTGAGTTTGGCATCTAAACTAGGATATGACCTCAGCTCCTCCTTCTTGACTCCTCATAGATTCGCGAGGTGATGACATACTAACTTTAAACTCCCTTTGGGAACCGACAAATAGATGCTTGAGTGGTGGAGGGTGAAAGCAAGACAGCAGCACTGATGTAAGGCAGAGCTGGCGAAGTAGTGAAAAAGAGTGGAAATCCTGGATGATTGACAGGTCACTGAGTCATGCATGTCAGGAGGGAAATAAACACAGCGGGTGGTATACCTGAACTAGCTCGCAGATGTCCTTATTGTCTTTTTTGTCATGAAAAAAGCTGGTCGATGAGCATTTTGACACGTTTTTTGTTCATTCATTAAAAAACATGCTACAGTTGTGTGTTGACACCACTATCTGTAAACTCTGTTCAGATTTGTATTAACTTAAAATGCATTTTCTTGGCATATGAATTAAGGATGTCAAATTTCTCGGCAGTGTTTTTCTACTTTCAACACTTGTAAACGGTTCCAGATTTTGTTACATGTACTTTAAATTTAGTTTTTCATTATGTGTATGTGTGTGTGCACTGGGTGTACGTGTGTGTGCATCTAAATATTGTGAATGAGCGGCTCACCAGTCCTGAAGCAAAGAACACAGTCAGCAGAGCCAGGCAGGCTCCCATCACAATGAGCAGCAGAAACACAATCAGAGGATGCTGCTGGCTCATACAGTAGTAGGACTCGTACAGCCAATCCGGCGACCTGTTCCTCCTGTGCTGACCTCCCCCTCCTTCTTTATCACCTTTCCCAGACTCCCCTGCCCGGTCCAGGAGATACCGCTTCCTCCTTATTGCCTCCTGCCACATGGATCTTGGAGCTGAGAAGGAGGAGGAGGGAGAGAAAGTACAGGAGGCAGAGGAGGTGTTTACCACTGAGGTATTTGGTATAGTTTCCACCACTGATGGGGAGCAGTGGCTCCGTCCCACTCCCCTGCTGTTGTTGTTTCTGTTGGGGACCCCTGCGTGAGGGCTTCCGATCTCCAGCGTATCCTTTGGATCCTCCTCCACCTCCTCTCTGAAGTCCTTCAGGCGGAGACAACTGAAAGCAGAGGCTGAGTCTGAGTCAGAGGCAGCATGCGCTGACCGGAGGGGCGGCAGGAACGCACCGAGGGTAGAGCGCAGCATCCTCCTCTTTCTCCTCCTGCCAACATGTTGGAGCGGGAAATGAAGGAGAGCGCAGAGACTGAGAGCTCTTTAGAGTGAGGGAGAAGTGGGAGGGAAGTGAAGGGAAAGGGGAGGGAGAAAGGGCTAAGGGGGAGGGGAGGAGAGAAAAGGAGGTGCAGCAAGTGAAAGTGAGACAAAAACATTAATAAAAGACAAAAAGTACAGAAAATAAATGTATTCAATCAAATTTACTAACAGTATCAGGGATTATTAATGCAACATATTAATGGATTTTTTTAAACCAGGAAACAAAACATCTGAAGCTTTTTGAACTAAATATCCCGAAGCAGTGGTTCTTTTCTCTCAATCCTACCAAAATGCACCGAAAAAGGATTTCATACATTTATACAGTAAAGCCCGAAATTATTAATACTCCTGGGAATTTAGACTAAAATTACTTTGGATTCAACCAGCAAGGTTTTTCTCGACAGGAGATGACACAGGCATCTCCCAAAAGATAATAAGACAATACAGGAAGGGCATCATTGTGAAAAAAATATATATTTCTCAGCTTTTATTTACATTTGAACAAAAAGTGGCGTGTCCAAAATGATTCATACCCAAAGTTCTATACCACTCCAAATAGTCCAAGCTGTTTCAAAGCATCTTAATCACCATGCTTCAATGGAACCAGCTGTTTGAATCCACTCAACAGGTGAAAAACAGAAGCTCTCTGCAGCTGGTTTGTGGACAGTCATGGCTAAGACAAAGGAGCTCACTGAGGACCTGTGGATGTGCATTTTGGCTGCTCACAAGTCAGGCAAGGGTTATCAGGCCAAATCTAAAGCCAAGTTCTAGTGGCTACAGTGCAAAGTATTATAAAAAATACAAGATGTTCTGTTCTGTGGAAAATCTCAGAGGACTTGGTTAGAAGCCAAGAATGAAACCTGCATTGGCCAGGAGGATAGTGAGAGAGGTGAAAAAGAACCCCAGGATCAATCCTGGTGAATCTAGGCTTTACTGGTGGCAACCTCTCATGGCAAACAGGCCAATGGACACTGCGGACTGCTAGGTTCCACGGACGCAGTCCAAGGAGGACATCACTTCTCCAGATATGGCACACAAAAGCCCAATGGGCCGTTCGCAAATGCTCCATTCAACTAAGAAGATTTTTGGTTCTGCTTTATGATCAGATGAAACAAAAATGTAATTGTTTGGCCAAAATGATGTATCCTTCATTTGGTGTAAAAAAGGAGAAGCGTTCAGCTGTAAGAACACCATCCTCATTGTCCCACATGCCAGTGGGAGCCCAATACTTTGAAGGTGTTTTTTTAGCCAACAGACCAGGGAACCTAATCAAAGTAAACAGCAAGATTCCAGGAACATTAGGCAGTCTGCAAAGAAACATAGTCCTGGGTACCAGTGGACATTTTAGTAAGACTGCTACCCAAAACACACTGCAAAAGTGGCTCAGGAAGAGTCCTGACTTGAATCCAATCAAGAATCTGTGAAAGGACCTAAAGATCAGGGTGATGGTGAGGAGCCTCTCCAACCTGAAGGGGTTGGAGCTGATCCAAAAGATAAACTGACAAAAATACCAGTGAAGATGTGCAAAAAGCTGGTTATAAGATTATACAACTATAAGAAGAATTTGATTGATGTGCAAGCCAGTGAAGGCTTTTCTATTGATTATTGAGAAGTGTATTAATGATTTAGGACATGCCACTTTTTGTGCAAAAGTAAACAAAAGCCAAGGAATATTTTTTGTTCCACAATGATGTCTCTTGTAAAGACGACGAAGACCATTTCTAAGCATATGCACATATTCTTTGAATGTTGATAACTTTATTTCTAAAATCTCTAGAAGCAGTAGTTGTACCAAAACTTTATTGACCAGATCAAACATCTCATTTTTGCCATACATTTAAATGTATAACTTTTCAATTTTAGTTATTGCTTTCTTTTTTAAGTGTTCATGGTGTTATTCAATGTGTGTGATATAGATGTTTCAATTCACATGTGATGCAGTTATCAAGCTGAACCCAAAAATGTGCCAACAACATATTATCAAACTTGTGCTGCCCTCAGTGCTCCTTATATAAGATAAACAAATTCTGATCCTACAGAATGCTCTGAACATGCACCACCTTTTTAAGTGATTCTACACAAAGCAACACACCACAGTTGTCCATATCAGTGTTCATGAGTAACTTTTCAAAGCTTATTAGGGAAGTCTCAAGTGTTTGTAAGTTCATGGTGGGCTAGCACTTTCATTTAACAGCCTTCATTCATATACTAAGTGGGCAGAAAGTCACAAGCTGTCAGCCAAAGATCCATCAACAATGTGCTAGTGTGGTTCAGAAGCTGGAAACAGGTGTTTTTCTGTGGAAGCATTTGGTAGAGTAACACTGTCAACACCTGGCACCTCGTGAAACTATCAGGGATGGATATCTGTCGTAAAAGTAAATCACAGCAATCGTCAGATGGAGGTCCTAAAGCTGCATCAGGCCCAACACCATGCAGCCTCCAGATCATCAAACCTAGATTATACCAGAAAGAATATTTCTTATGGTTTAACAGTCTCATTTATCTTATTTAATCATAAAAGCTATTGAGATAAACCCTGAAGATACAGAGATTATACCATTTTATTGAGAATGACAGATCTAATTTACAAAAATTCACTTGTCAGACATAATTACTGAATAATAAACAAGGAGCTTGAGAACATTAGTGTCAAGTGAAGGACAACAAGATAGTCCCTAGACCAAGAAGTCAAAATATCTTAATGCCTCCACTTGACTGGCTACAGAGTGGGTAATGTGGACTTGATTCACTTTTAAAGGCTGACGCCTCACATGTCACAGTGCAGAGGAACACAGTCCTGGAAGCTTGAAACACTGGAACTAAAGATCACAAAGGGAAGCACATCTTCATGCAAACGTGTTGAAACAAAAGGGTTATACTTCCCATTTGATGTTAATGTGCTGCCTGCATTTATATTGTCTGAACTATTTCTGCTGAAATGATCCACAAACTCTGAGCCCTTGTTTTCCTGTGTTGGGTTGATTTGCTTGGTGTTGATTGACTCCCAGTTAAAGCATCTCCCACTCAAAAAATACACTGGTCCTGGACTGCTGTTTCATTAGAAACACATCTGACACGCACACTCACACACACTTACAAACTTAAACACTGCACACCTCAAAGGGATAGTTTATATAAGATTCATGGCATGAGTATGAACAATGGCCACAGACTTTGCTGCAGATCATGCCAATGACTCCCGAATCCATTGTAATTCTTGGTGAAACAGCATATGACAAGTGCATGCTAAATCTAATATATCGACGATGACCTACTTTTCCAGCTGCTTTAGGCACTACTTCACTGCACAGCACAGCCAACACGTCCTTCCATCGGCAGTACTGACCAGGCAGTCTGCAGGCATCACAAGACGAAACAACTGCATGCAAATTTCTCAACTGATGACTTTTGCATTGAATATGACTGCCATTCACTTTGAACACTTGGGAATTCTTGTATGCACAGGAGCATGCAGAGAAATCCCTGCTCAAGGTGCAGCTGACAGACGATGCCGCAGCAGGGCCATCAGCTGCTGGTAGATGAGTGAAAAAGATTCAGTTGGAATAATATCAGCTAAACCTACAAATACAAATATATGATAAGATATGATCTCGCGGGTGTGAAGTAACCTGGCGATTCAACAGTGACAAAATGAGCTATTATGTGGACATGTGACTTGACGTGGGGGGGGGGGGGGGGTGTGAAGCGATCTCAGTCACAAAGTTGTGTTTGGCATGAACCAATGAATAAAGAGTAAACAGCTTCAACAACAGAAAAGACTCAAGTCCAAAAACAGCCCAAAAGGTCAGAACGGAATACAAACACATAAACAGACTGCAAATTAAAATGATGCGTGGAAAGAAACAAAGCCCAAAACAATCCAAACTCATAAAACACCCAAAAGAGCAGAAATCTTGCATTACCAAGATTAACAACGCTCCAGGAGAGCATGTGGGAAAGACAGACAAGAGAGAAAGAGAACAGATGATCAGGATTGTCAAGGTTTATATGAACAGAAGGCACACCTAGACATGAAGTCATGGCTTTACGAGATAATCTAAGGTTTTTAGAAGTAGGGGTTTAAAGAATTTAGTATACTGTACATTGCGTTTCTGTTCTTGAAGGTGTTTCTAGGTTTGGATTGTCTTGGGCTTTGTGTTTCGAACTCATGCATGCATATGTTTTTTATTCCTGCCACCTGTTTCTGTGTTTGCATATCATCCTGACCTTTGGTTGTGTTTCTGTAGCTGAACATTTTCTATTCTTAAAGCTGTTTTCCTTTCATTGAACCATTCAAGGTGTTGTAGATCGCTGCCCTCTTCGGCCCACATACCATCATACTTCTTACAACCTCATTTTAAAAATTCAGAACTTTTCCTTTAAATCTTACAATCGTCACTGAGGGGAAATACTAACAGGGCTGGGGGATATTATCTATTTTCAATATCACGATTAATTGAAGCTCCTACCTCGATTACGATTAATGAACGTAGTGGTGAAAGTGAATGTAGACTATATGGAGAGGGTGTGGTCATGTGACTTAAACAGGGGAAATAATCAAAGTAATCGTCATGACTAAAATGACTTTGATTATGGAGTCTAAATGTCGATTTTGATTATTTTCCAATTAATTGCCCAGCCCTAACTAACAGCATCGGAAATGTTTTGTTTGACTAACAAAGAACAAGCTGTTAGGCTTCATGCATTTCAGTATATTTGTAATCGTAATGCTTTACAGTGCTATTCCCCGTTATCTTTCAGACTCTGTGCCGTCTCCATCTTATCTGTTCGCTTTCCTTTTCTCCAGTAAAGACCCCATTTCCCAAAGGCATCATAACAGCTTCATCTAATCTAATTTAATTAGAGAGGCCATCTATTTTGTAGCTTTATTACTAATTAAGAGCTCAAATCAGATGTCAAAGCGTGACACAGCAAACAGCTTTCAACACATACCATTGATCTGCTCCTTGTGCAGATGAAGATAGAGATCATGGAGGTGGGACATGGTTTTATTACAGACAATGGTGCACAGTGATAAAAAAACTTGAACACTCCTCATCTCAGCACCACACTGTTTTAACTCTTTCCTCATTTCACTCCTCTACTTATATTTTCATTGACATTCACCTCTTCTTTCACCACTCCGTCTCATTTTCCCTGTGACTTCAGTTTCTCTTCTGTGCTTCTCCATTACTTCCTCAGACAACCCCTCCGATCTCTCCACCCTTCACTCTGACCCCATCCTCTCTAAAGCCCAACCTTTCACTGTCTCCTCTTAAATCCCTTTCCTTTCCTACACTCGGGCTTTCTGCATCTTTTCTCTGAACCTCAGCTCCAAATCCTTTAACTAATCCAATATTTTACCCTTAAACCATCTTCCAGCTTAGGCCCTAATGGATTTCTCTTACACCGTAATGTGATTTTTAAAAATTTCTCCTCCTCCTCACTCATTTTCTCGTTTGGTTTGCCATAATTTCTCCATTGTATCTTTCTTCATATCGGCCTACAAACATACGTTGCCTTGCTGCACCCTGCACCCTTATTTTTTGTCTCCTGTCTTCTCTGCTCTGCATTGTTATTGTTGAATATGAGGACTGTCTGATATGCAAATAAGGACAGCACCACAGACAGAAGAGGGACAGTTTCTTCAATTATTTCCCTTTGCATACATTCTCACACATAAAGCAATTTGACTCAGCAGCCAATATTTATTAGAGTTGCTGGGAGTTATTCATAAATCTAAACCAAGCAGAGGTGAGTTCTTTATAATATTGAATTCCATTTTATTCCCCAGTAATTATGTTGTGATAACAAATGAGGGGGAATCAAAACTTCATTGTGACTGTGAATAGTTAAAAGAATAAAAAGACATAATCTGCCTTCTTGTCTGGTTTTATTACTAGAGTTATTTCTGTCTTTCAGAGGATGTTTCACAAAAAAAACCTTGACATGATAAAGCATTAGAAGGATTCCTACACATTTTTTTTGCCTTCTTGAGACCCAGTCTGAGAAAATTGTTAACACATTCTGCACTGCTGAGCAAACAGCAATTACTGGGAGTGTTTTTGAAGCCACTTTGCATAATTCTGGCAGTGTGCAGAGACAAGAGCCCCCAAAACATTGGGCACGCAGACATGATACACTTGGCTATTGGCATCCCAGTAAGCAGGTATTTTTAGAACTTTTATTACCCCCACAAGGAGATTTTTTGTTCCTGGCCATTGTTTGTTTGTTTTTCGGTTTGTCTGTCTGTCTGTTTATCCATTTGTAAGAGTTTTCAGTGAATGTTGGTCATGGCACAAAGAAGAATAATAAGTAAATGGTGATGATCTGAAATAGAAGTCTTTCTTCAGGATTTGTTAAGAGTGCAAAATAGGACAGTTTTCCACATTCTAAGGATGTAACGGTTACCCATAAAATGGTAAACCGTGGTAAAATTTCCCACTGTAATCATTACCTCGTCCTAATAAAATTACCGTTATAACATGTTTGATCACCACACTGTGTCAATAACGCACAGTGATGCTCCTCTTTGCCCGGAAAAGCCGGAACTATGTGTGCCTCCCCCTCGATGAAGCAGCTGTGGGTTGCAAACAGAGGTGCGCATGCGCAGTTTGCATCGTTTGGCCTCTGAAAGTACAGCAGCAGTTGGAGCTCCACTCAGACTTACATGTTTTGCTAGTCGAAACGGCTAAAGTCTAAAGTCTGGTCGAAGTTTGGATTTTACAAAGATGTCGAGGGGAAACTGTTTGACAACAGTCACCCTGTCTAAAACACGAAGCTGTGGTGAAAGACAAAAATGTGCATGATTAAAACTGCTGTAACTCCTCGAGTAAACGAGAAGAGAGAGAGAGGATTCGGTCAGCCATACCTGAGTGAATTATGGGTGGTTTATCAGTATTTTATGTGTAAAAAATGTATAAAGGTTGTAAATAACAGCATTAGCATCATTCTGGAGTATGTTCCTGCCGTTCTCTCGCTATTTATTTGCCGTGTTTCACCGTGTTTCACCATATTTCATCGTAATATGTCTCTTTTTTCGTCATAGTTCGTGTTTTGTGGATTTAGTCAATCGTAATTTGGAAATATTAAAGAAGGAGATGTCGAGGAGATCTGCCATCTGAAAGGGGACACCAGAGGAGAGTCATGAAGGGGGCTAACTGCTTCAGGGACTATCGTTAGTAAAACAAAAAAATGAAAAAAAAAAAGCCTAAACATGTTCTAATATAACGAGCTGTAACAAGGACACTAATGCTGCAGGCAAGCAAAATTGTGTGAGTGTATGCAAAATAGGTTAAGTTTCTTTTTGGCCATCTCAAAACTTTGAACATGTTCATTTATAATTGTTTATGAGGAGAAACCTCAAATCCGTTTTTTTCTTGTAATTACACACAGTTTAAGCATTTATAACATAATAATGACAAATACTTACCAGAATTGTTTACTTTTATTTCTAATGAAATTTTTTTAAACAAATTTACTTATAGGACATTTCCTGTCACAGTTACTGACTAAAAAAGACAAAAGAACGATTAAAATGATAATATTAAAGGGGTTAAATGATTTCAAGACTGTGCTAAAGTACTTTTTGAACATTTTGAGCACACTGCAACAATACCGCATAATAATGATAACTGTGATAATTTTGGTCACAATAACCGTGATATGAAATTTTTATACCGTTACGTTTCCACCACATTCACAATGATAAATCAAGAACCTGCCCACAGAATTTGATGATATTTTCAGAGGATGTTTGTAATGGTACCAGAGAGAAGTTATTGATTTCTGCTTGAGATCTGAAACTAAATTTGGATCCAAGAGTTGTGTAAAAGATGATGTCAGAAATGCCTTGGTGGTGGATTGTTGCAATCTGTGTCCATTGAAAAGTGCATGCTTTTAAGCGCCATTACCAATGTGCTTATCGATAAGGTTCTTCAATGATTCCCTTACTAATTCCTGTGCATTTTCTGAATGGATAAATGTTGATCAGTATAGATTTTCAGTAGCAACAAACACAATTCACTCTGAAAAATTGATATTCAAGTCCTGTCTGCATATATTAGTGCCCAAGCAATTTGCTGATGTTTCTGCCCACTAAATGTACTTGACCAGTTATGTCTCACTTCTTGGTTGTCATTTCTACTGACTGTCTCTGATGGGAGTGCGGGATCCTTCATATGCAAGACATGCAGAACAAAGTGGAAGGAACTGATTAGGGAATTGTTAAGCAAAAGGACAAACTATATTGATTCCTTGAGGAAGTTGTTAATGATCATCAACATTAATTGGTTTTCTACAGCCATCCCTAGTTACTGCTGGACGCTGACTTTGCTTTTTGACCATTTTGCTCCTTTTTGTAAAAACAAAATATGAAGGACAAAGATTGAGAATCCTCGAAATCAAAGTTCCAGTGTCCTGCAAAATGAATTCTCTGTTTTCTAAAGTTTTTTAAAGGGGCTTGAGAAGCAGAGGAACATTACACCTTTTACTAAACTCTGACTTCACTGAGAAACATGACAAGCAACATTTAAATCAAACTATAGATTTTTTGGTAACACTTTACTTGAAGATCTAGTTTATAATGCATTAGAAGCACATGCATAAGACGTTATAATGCATGTATGATGCTTCATAAGTGTCATTATAATGGTGTATAACCATGTATAAGAACTTGTACCAAGGTTTATAAAGTATTACAAGTGTGGACATAATGTATTATAATCAAGCCTTTATAATGTTTTATACCTGCATACTCAAGTGACAAGTGTTTTGAATGAAGAATCTGAAGTTCTGGGTCACATTATAACCATCCTTACTCTAGCCAGTAGTAAAGAAAGGTTGTAATGCCTTATGAAGATGACTTTAAGAGCTTTTAGTAAAGTGACAACACTGTATAAAGTTGTTAGCATTTCCATGATACAATAACACTATTAGAATAACTTAGGAGCAGTATTTTGCTGGCTGGAAGTAAAATGTACGTTAAAAATTGAACACCATAATGATCTTTAAAACAACCTTATTTTGCAAAAATAAAATATAAAGGATGATGCAGATTATTCTCTACATATCAATACAATTGAAATCTGTAAAAAAGAAAAACCTACATAGCTCACAAATTAAAATTCTAGCATCTGAGAGGACAGCAGAATGCAATTTATAACAACATAACATATTGATATTTAAAAGGAATTACGCCCTTTCTGTAACCGAGAATTTAGTGTCTGTTCTATGTTGAGCAGTTCTATGTGTGTCTTTGCTACTGGCTAGAGTAAGGATGGTTATAATGTGACCCAGGACTTCAGATTCTTCATTCAAAACACTTGTCACTTAAGTATGCAGGTATAAAACATTATAAAGGCTTGATTATAATACATTATGTCCACACTTGTAATACTTTATAAACCTTGGTACAAGTTCTTATACATGGTTATACACCATTATAATGACACTTATGAAGCATTATACATGCATTATAACGTCTTATGCATGTGCTTCTAATGCATTATAAACTAGATCTTCAAGTAAAGTGCTACCAATTTTTTTTTTCTAAAAAAAAATGGAAATATAATTTTATATGAAGAAAAACATAGGTTTAATTTTTAGGCCATATCACCCAGCTCTATGTGTAATAATGAAATTGTATCCTCGATGGTTCTGCAGATTGTGTCCTCTGGCACATACGTATTTGTCAGGTATATTTCCATTATTGATGGCTTACCCCACTCTAGTTAGGAGTCTACCCAAGCTTATTAGTTACAGGGACTTGGTCCCCTGGGTTGACTGCTAGCAAATCACAAGGCTGACATGTACAGACCAACAACCAGACACACTCACAATATCACACAGGATAATTCTGAGTTGCCATTCAGCCTTCAGAGCGTGTATTTGGTCTGTGGGGGGCAGATGGAGGAGGCTACTCGGGTAATAATGAACACAGAAAGACCCTGCTGCAGTCAACCATGAGGGCATTTTCACCATAGGGCCACAGTGCATTGAACAAACAAACTGATTTAATTAATCCATATTTGTTTTTCATTGGTAAGACAAGACATTCACACTTCAAAAAAAGCAACGGCAAATTGAAGACACCTCTACAAAAGTGGTCAGCTTTAAAAAGCAGAGTTATAGTCTGTTACTGTCAACCAGGCTCTTGCATTTCTAAGTTTCTTTATAGTGAAATTAAGCAAGTTTCGCTTTTGTTACTATTAACTGTTTTAATCTGAGATAACGAGATGTGATGTTGTTTGCTCACTTCCATGCCAAAGTGACAAGAGCAGCGTCAGAAATAGACTGTGAGGAAGGCAAAGGGCTGTGAGATGAATGCAAACACAATGGTGCACACAAGAGGTAGTGAAGCAGCTGGCAGATATTGACCTATTCAGGGTTAAGTGGGGGTCAAGACAAACAGACACACTCTCCCAACAGAGATAGTGTTTTTTATGTTTGACTCCCACATATAGGGCTGCACACAGACACTTACAAACACACATATTCCTTCACGACTCACAAGGACTGTTTCTTATTAATTGCCTCAACAACCTCAAGTTGTCAATTCACAGCCCAAAGCTAAAGCTAGAAAAGGCTAAACCTGGCTCCAGATGCACAGTGGAGGTGGGAGAGTATCCAAGATCAATGTATTTCTCCCTTAAAGAGTTGTTTTCTTCTTGCTAGATCAATTTGTCAGTACTTTCTGCAGGTGATTCTCCACTGCAAGGAAACCCTCGAAGCTACATCCTGTGATGCTGCCCTAATGGTTTTCTCATTACCAAGAAGCAAAGGGGACCACTTACCCCACTAAGAACAAAAGTCCTGTGTCAGCAGCTCTGTATGGACTTTGGGATGCAGTCAAGATGAGTGAGGATTTTCCTCTACCTAAATAAATTGCCCCAGAATAGTCCCGAGGGGTTTCTTAAATCCCTATCCAGCGTGAGGAGGTGTCAAAGTGAGACCTAACGCAGGCAGCCAGTGGGAAACATATGTTTATTTCTTTAGGGTCATTTGTATTCTCTTCTTAATTTAACTTTTAGTCTCTTTTTCAATAGGGGAGCACTTGACTGCTTGAATCATGAATGCCACTGGTTAAAATAGGGCTGGGCAATATATATTGATTAAATCGATTAATTGGAATTATTTTCTGAAGAAGATTTAAAAATTAAAAATCAAGATTTTTTTCATTCACTTACTTAAATCGTACTTAAAAGTAGTTGCAAAGTTTGAAAAATATAAATACTTAAACTTTACAGTTTTAATAATAGTGGCCCTGTCAGGTTTTGCCCGAGCACTTTTATAGGCTTGCATTTCTTCTTTGTTAAATTAGATTAAATCTTGATCAGAGAGAAACATGTTAGCAAGCTGTGAAAATCCATCAGGTTTCAGTGTTTATGTAGGTAAACCTGCCTGCGTTAGAACTACATAATCAACATTTTATGACGCACACTTTAATTTTACGAAGGACATTCTGATTGATTTAGGAATATATTTTGACAACATAAAAGTAAAACATGGTTCACTTCATTTTTGTGTCACTTGAAGTTTTTTTGCTTTGAGGGGGAAAAAATGGGGATTTTATTTTAAGGCCATATCTCCCAGCCCTAGGTTAAAGGATAGAACAGAAAAATTCAGGATAAGACATGGTGATTAATAATTTATCTAAAATCAAACTATTTTTCGGAAATTATGGAAATCATGTCCTCTGTGCCACAGAGGAAAACAACCATTCAGACTATTATCAATGCAAAGTTCAAAAGTCAGCATCCGTGATGGTATGGGGTTGTTAGGCCCATGGCATGGGTAACTTGGTAACTTTCACATTTGTGGAGTCACAATTAACGCTAAAAGGCACAGAGAGGTTATGGAACAACAAATGCTGCCATCCAAGTGACACCTAACGCAAGACAAAGCCAAGCCACATTCTGCTCGTGTTACCATGACAGCATGCTTCATAATAAAGAGGGCAGGTACTAGACTGAACTTCTTGCAGTTCGTACCTGCCTCGCATTGAAAATGTGTGACACAGGTATCAAATATGACTACAGACACCACTAACTGCTGAGCAACTGAAGTTAAACATCAAGCAAGAATGAGAAAAAAATTTGACCTGCACATCCTCAACAATTAGGGTCGGCAGATCCTAAATGCTTATTGAGTGTTGTTAAAATGAAAGGAGATGAAACACAAAGGTAAACATGCTTCTGTCCCAGCCTTTTCCACACAAAAAAAAAAACTGCTGTTCCCATATCAAATACAAAGTTAGTCAATATTTGCAAAAATAAAACAAAAATAATAAAACTTGTAATTTTGACAATAAATGTCTATTTTTAGTGCATTTAACAAAATATAGACAAAACTAATTTGCAGATCATTTTTTTAACTATAGTCACTGAGGGGGGAACCTCCCAACTTCACTGAAATTACTTTTTAAATTATAATATTAAAAAATATTTCAATTTTAACATTTATATTTGTCATATAAACATGTTTCCACATACTGACAATTCCAAATGTGCCATAAAATTTCACAAATAGCTAAAGAGCTAAATCATAATCATACAGTTGATCATGGATTTGATCAGTGGTTCTCAAATGGTGTAGCGGGGTTACTGGTCAGCCTTACCCAGTTATTTATTTATTTATTTTTTAAAACAGCTAATCGCTGAGTTTTTGAATATAATCTATCAATTATTTCTGCAAACAAATACCTTGTACAAGGGCAAATCCTGACTTATAAATTAACATTTTAAAGCTTTTGTAATTAAAACAGTTGGAGAAACAGAAGCCATTTGTCTGGTTTTCCAGTCAGAATTAATTATGTGTTGGGAAATTATAATATCTTACAAATATTCAAAGTAAGTAAAAAAAAATGTAAAGAATAAATAGTTGATGGTAAATTTTCATTAGGGCATTTAGTAGGCAAATATTAACACCGATAGACTGATAATTGATGTAGTGTACATTTTTTAAATATAAATTCATGTAATGTTGAGCTTTTAGTTACATTTGAGTTATGCCCTGAGCAAAACTAGTTTGAAAATCACTGGTTCAGATGACCAACCACCTGCCACTGACCACCCCATGATACCCTGAAATTATATGAATTGCAATCTGCAAACCTCAACTACCCCAGCTTGTTCAGCTAACTTGTTCAGCTTACCTGCTGTAGTTAGCTCAAAGCAAGCCTTAAATATCTGATTAAAACGCACAAAACTTTGCTGAACATTGGTAAGCACAGTGCAACATATACAGAGCAGTAAGACAGCAAAAAGAACACCTGAAAGTTGGGAAATATTTACCATATTTCGTCGAAGTCTGGATGTCTTACCTAAATATCATCCACCATGTTTCCCTTCATCAGAATCACCTGTCCAGACGTGATGACGTCAAAGCGCAGCATCATCACCGCTTCATTAGCCTCGAGCAGCATTTCAATGACCTGCAGCGGCTTCTTTCCCGCACGCTCTAACTTTCTTTCTTTCACATGGTCCAACAGGGGGCGTATATACACAAACAAAAGAAAATACGGACTTTGGATGTGTCAAAACCGTCTGTAAACTAATGCAAACTGATAGGTAACTGACAGTTTTCTGGACAAAAAGCAGTAATCTTAATATTGGAATGATTTAGTTAAAACATTTTATTGTGTAATGGTTCAAATTTAAGTAATGAAATGATAAAAGACAAAATAAAATTGTCATGCCTCTACAAATTGCATGGAGAAAGACTTAACGTAATTGCCCGTCAGAAAAAAATAAAATTTGAAATGTACATATTTTTATCTGAGAGATAATTTAGGTAAATAAAAGGATGTGAGACTGACCCTTTTCGTTTTTGTCATATCAAATATAAACAATAAAAAAACTAAAATGAAGTAATTTTCATATATATTTAAATAGTTCAACCTATAGAAGCATATTTCTGCCACAGTAAAAAGGAGAAAGTAGCTGAGTGTTTATGAAAATAATGGGATAAAGAGTAAAAATTATGACATATAAAATCATATTTCAGTCAATTAATCAATGATTCTTTCTAAAGCCCTTTACAGTAACCCAAGAGGGCCCCCAAAGTGTTTTACAGCAGTGTCAGAAAATAAATAAGAACACATGGTTAAAAGCAACATAAAACAATACCATAAGAACAATACATAAAAGAAAAAGATACATAAAAATGCAACGGGGGGTGTGACAGCAGCAAGGTGCTTAAAAGCCATTCAGAAAAGATAAAACAGAATAAAACCAACTAACATGAGCATAAGACCTAGAAGCCTTGGTCAGGGTTAAAAGCCATTTTAAAAAAGTGAGTTCTTAGTTTAGATTTAAAAAGACCAAAGTCAATCGTGGTGCGGATATCTGGGGGCAGCTTGTTCCACAATGTAGGTGCAGCAACAGCAAAAGAACGGTCCCCCCAATGTTTACATCGTGACCTTGGAATGTTCAAAAGAAACTGGCTAAAAGAACGCAGGGCCCTCGTATGGCAGCGTAAAGTTAAAATCTCTGCTAAATATAAATATTGTGAGATAAGCAGACAAGATAGTCAAAAAAGAGGCTAACCCAGAGTAATTCTGATTTTTTTTGTTTCTATTGATCAATAGAGTTTTACATATTGATATTTCCTTAACATTGCTGTAAGGTTTCAGACTTAACAGAATATGTAAGACATGAATTACTTTGTTCTCTTCAGTTTCGAAGTTATATGTCAAAAGTCATTTTTAATCTTAAACCTGTTTATTTTATTTTTTATTTGTTTGATCATTTGTTGGGAGACTTATTTGGTTCTTTTTTAATTTCCTAATGAATCTCCAAATTTAGGTTAAATTTATGGAGTGGAAGAGCTGTAACAGTAGGGAGGTGCTGCCAAAACAAAGCACACACACACACACACATGCCTTGTATGAAAGCCATTGAGCCCCAGCCTACATCAGCCATGTAACTCTCCACTCTTCCTTTATTTGCATGACCCCTTACTGAAACAGACAGAGAAGCTTTTTAATTGAGTTCCCTTCCCTGTTCTCACTTCTAATACAGCTGGATACATTATGTAATTGCTTAATTAAACGCAAAATCTCTTATTCACTATCCTCCCATCACATTTCCTTGACATGGCCTCAATGTGCAGAGGTAGCCTTAAACGTATCAAGAGACTGACTGACCTTCTTCTTCTCCCTTTTCTCTATACCTGTGGTTGTCTGATAGAACCCTACCAATTAGCTTTCCTGTTTTGCCTCATCAGTGAAAGGTCCCTGACTAAGAGAGGAAGAGAAGACTCCCAATTTGCATGCAACATCTCAATTACAACTCATTCACTATGGTAAAGATATGCAAGGTGCAAGTATTTAAAGTCAGAGCTGGAGAAGAAAGAATCAAAGAAGCTTTAAATTACAGTGGGGAGGGATTTTTCTCCCCTGCTGCCATGATTTTCACACTGCTTCTCTTTAAAAATGACTTCAATTATTCACAGATTCTCCACATCAACATTTTCTGAAAGTGTGACACATCATGCCCTAACCTTGATCCACCTTTTATTCACTAATTTGCCTTCACAACTAATCAAAGGGCTCAATTTTCTTCCAATCCCACCCCCCAACGGGAACTGATTACAGCAGCATTGGTGTTGGGTTTGCACTGACGTTCCTGAAACACAAATATTAATGCATGTTGGGGAGTTATGAATAAGAAATGAGTGGGATGGGTGCGTTTCATTGTCTTTGACACCCTGAAATGAGAGTCTGTTGTGACAGTCTGAAGTACCTGCCTCTCCCTGTGTGGATGCATATGTGTGTGCATCCTGACAGAATGAGAACAGCTGGAGCGTCCTCGTGAGACTTTCAACATCTCCTTTTTATTGCATTACGTAGCACAAAGGGAGGCTCGCAGCAGGTCGCCGGAGGAGCATTTTTCAGCTCTATTGCTCTTTATTTATTACCTGTCTCTTACCTGTTCCCTCTCTATTGTTTTCAGACCTGACTTGCAGTATCTATACCCTTCTCTCATTTATTTGTTCTTTTTCATTCCCCTTATTCCCTTTCCCCCCCGTCGCTCCCCTTTTTTTCTTTTTCTTATTTTCAGTTCTATAGATTGGGCCCTCTTGCTCACAGGCTGCACGCAAATGGGATCTACGGAAATCCAAATGCGACTGCTGAGTGTGTTCAAGATAATGCGTTTAAGCCAGGTTCAGCCACTAAATTTTTGGCCAATTTTTGTAGATTTAGAGGGAAAAGTTGAGCCAAGCAAGGCCAAGCAGAACTAAGTTAAAGGAAAAGTTCAGTTTCTGGAGCTTTCACATTGTTTATAGAATGAAGTAGATCAATATACTCACCCAGAAGGCTTTCCTGATGCAAACAGTGCTTCGGGAAATATTTAGATCCAAAATCGAGCGACGGACATCCGTATAATGGTAGCACATGGGGCATACAGCGCCGCTCCTAAAACTGCATTAATCGTCCAAAAACTCATTAGTTTCACCAATATTTCATCATGATCTGCTCCGGCTACTCCTCTACAACAGTATGTGTCAGTCCAGACATGTTTTTGTGGCTGTGCTGATCCTGAACTGAAGAAGAAGAACGCTTGCCTCCGCGCTTGCGCAGTAGGGCTCATTGATTAAGGGGCTACACAACGACTTTCTTCTTCCAGTTTTGTGCAAAATGGACGAATATCCATCGGATGAAGATGTTGTGGAGGAGAACTTTGAATATGATGGGTGTCCTTACAGTTTCTAGCCAGAGTATACAGATGAGGTCATCGAAAGGAGGACGCGGAGGCATCGCTCCAAAAAGCACTGAGCATGCGCAGAGGCAAGCGTTCTTCTTCTTCTTCAGTTCAGAGGTCAGTACAGTCACACAACATGTCTGGGGTGACACAGACTGTCGTGGAGGAGTAGCGTGAGCGGACCACGATGAAATATTGGTGAAACTAATGAGTTTTTGGACGATTAATGCAGTTTTAGGAGTGGCGCTGTATGCCCCATGTGCTACCAATATACGGATGTCTGTCGCTCGATTTTGGATCTAAATATCTCCCTGTTTGGCACTGTTTGGATCAGGAAAGCCTTCTGGGTGAGTATATTGTTCTACTTCATTCTATAAACAATGTGAAAGCTGTAGAAACTGAACTTATCCTTTAATGTCAGTTGTAAAACTCTGATTCTCATCTGTAATGTTGAAAAAATGTAATTCATGCTTAAAAATTCCTGAAGTCTGATCTAATATACTTTTAAACACCAGAAAGACTTAACTTATGCTAGCCTTTGCTACATCTGTTAGGTCAGCCATTTTGCGGAATGCCAGGACCAGCTGCAGCTGCAAGTGGTGAAACAGTAGAGTTCATCGAGTGAGGCTGCAACACATTTGTACAACCTTCATCACTGCCAAACTCCTTTAGGCCAGAGTTCTCTTCAGTTGAGTGCACTACCCATGCATTACACCTGCAATGGTAGATACAGTGGGTTGAAATTATTCTTGTCAGGGGCTGTCAGGAAATGTTTTATCCACCAGCACAAGTTTTCTCTATTTAGAAAAGGTCTGTGTTGAACCCTGAAAAATTTACCTGCGTACTTTAACCTTAATTTGGTGAATTCTAAATGTTCATCAGTTGCAGCCACAGTCCTAAGAAAAGATGCACCAAATATTAGGTGATCGAATATATTCGGCCGAATATTGCAAAAAAAGCCATATTCGGCCTTCGGTGGAGTGAGGTAATAACAAGGCTGAATAATACTGTGTGACGTTATGATGAAATCAAATATGTCATTGCGTGTGACTTTGGCTAAGCAGGCTTGTGTCGAAAGGACAATAATTCATTTGTTGCGGGTTAATCCATTTCAATGCAATTTAGTTTTTTCTTTTTAATGCATGTTTTGTTTTGTTTGATGGCCTAATATGAATGAAAAACTTTGTTTTGCTTTTCTTGAAAAGCAAAGGCTACTGGAATATTAAAAAATGTCATAATTTTCAATGAACAATTACTTTCTTTTGAAAACATGTTTAAAAATGCATTCTAAGCTATTTATGCACTACTAAAAAAAATAGAATGAACTACTTAGCCTTCGCAATGGATATTTGGTATTTGGTATTTGGCCACAAATTTTCATTTCGGTGCATCCCGAGTCCTAAGCATTGGTGTCTGAATGGGCCTAATGTCAGCCCTCAATAATAAAGACAGTCCAGTGCAAGCTTAAGGATTCAAAGGATTCGGGATTGAAATGAGTTATGTTCATGATTCCAATCTGCACTTACACGACAAAAGAACAAAACTACAGTAGTTACTGAGGTCCTGATGTTGGTCATAAAGAAATATAAGGAAATAAATAGGCAGTAGAAATACAGAATAAAATAGGTGGTAAAAAACATAATAAGTAAATACAGAATAAGTGAAAATACAGCATAAGAATAACATTTACAGCAGTAATCTAGAATAAAACTAAGAGAAATAATGGCACTATTTACAACACTGAACCTAATCTAAAGTTAGTACACACAAGAGTACAGAGTAGCAGAGTAATGGAGTGCAAAGAGGCTTGTTGAGCAAGATATCAACAGTGGCTCGACAGATCAGAACAGTAAGGTGCAATTGAGGTAATAGTCCAACACTGATGCTGCTCCCTACAAACATCAGTTCCAGTAAAGTTTGGACATTGTGTTCATGTTAAAAATAGTAGTATAAGAGTTCAGCTCCTAGACTGTCTGCAGTCAAGAGCTGAAAATGTAAACACATTATTAAGCACTAAATACAACAACTGAAACCCTGGGCTGATGAGCAACTGACGTCATACATCAAGCACAATGGGAGATTATCCCCATTATCTACAAAGCTTCAACATTTAGTGTCCTGAGTTCCTAAGTGTTGTTAAAAAATAGGTGGTATAACACAGAGCTAAACTGGTCCCAGCATTTTAAAACATGTTGCAGGCCTCAAATAACAATAAATGTATATTTGTGTCTCCTTCCTGCCCCCTGCAACGAGCACTAGGATTCTGCTGACCCCATAAGTCATCAAGGAAGGCCCAGCCATTTATGGATGTAGCTGTTTGTTTTGTCTGGCTTTGGCAGCCATCCTCAGAAGTAGCATCTACCTTTCTCTCATTCATCTATTTATTCTCTTTCCTTCCCCTTAGTCCCTGTCCATTTGTCACTCCTCTTTTCTTCTGTTTTTCTAATTTTCACTTCTGCAGGTGGACTGCTAGGAAATGAGATCTGCAGGGGATACATACTGCTAAGTGGAGCAACCAGAGGGGAGTTCAGGATAAGACCTTTGTGGTTTTTAAATAAATGTAATAATTGTGTTGAGCTACAAATAGACATGTGGTGAAACAATGTGATTCTTTAGTTCATTAACAAGGGATAGCCCAGGTAAAAGTAGCACAACAGAGGAATTTCTCTGATACAAACAGTAGAGCAAAGCAGATACACACACTTATACACACATATTCACCAACGCATACAATGAACAGCCCATAATCCACACCGTAAAGTATGGCTTGTGTTTTTACAAGGTGTTCCCTTTGAGAAAAGTTTGATGTCTGTAAATAAAGTAACTATGAGTAAGTGTTTTACCTATGCATTGTTGATCTGCTTTTTACTATGTGTTGGAATATATCAACATGAATTGGCTTGGTCAAGGGTCAATAAACAGCACTTAGATAGGAGACTTTACCAATGTCTAACTTGTTGAAGTCAAAAATGACCAATAAAAGCTGCTCATAATGCTACAACTCTGTATATTCACAGGTTAATTTCCATACAGCTCCCTCAATGATACACATTAGACTTCTGAAAGGATTGCATGATCTCTTAACAGCTCTTTTTGTGGAGTCATGGGCTTGTTTAGAGGGTTGTGATGGGGCTGTAACTCTTTAAGATGATATTTTTATTACAGGATCTCTTTGTAGTACAATGATATTCAGTCATCACTAAAGAGAGAAGAAGCTAAGTTAATTGATAAGTAAATAAATGAAAAGTAACACCGACATATTTAAGTCTTATCACCTCTTTTATTAGATGGCTTTTTTCATTATCAGTAAGTACTTATTAATAATTTTCTTTTACATCTTTTTTGTTTTAATATTTAACATCATGACAGCTCTGGTCTTTGCAAATGAACCTCTGTTATACTAGCCCATTTTTTATTCAGGTCCATTTGTCTGGTTGTGATGCTAGGGTATGCTCACACAATCGCCTTTGTCAAAAAATGTCTTAATTATTATTCTATTGACCATCCCTGATCCACTTTTATTCTCTTTTTCTGAGCTGCTCTATTTGGAGCTCCAGCTACCCTATGCAAACCGTCCTGATGTGGTCTCAGTCCACCCTGATTGTTAATTGCTCTGCTCTACAGTGATTGGTCAGTTCAGTGCTGCTCAACACCATATTGTCAGTGACTCTGCAATTAATCTGCTTGCCATGTTCAATTAATGGACTAGTGCCTTAGACAAAACAATGACAGGACATTACACTTGTTGATCTATTCAGGGGGGCTCCTGGTGTGTAAAGAGGTAAAGAGGGAGAAGTCCAGATGCCACAGACTTTTGGTCTTGTGCACTGAAGTTCTCCATGCAGAGAAGACATGTCATGTTAAATTCAAACTTGAATGATATAATAGACAAATAAGAAAAAAAAATCAAGGATCATGGTAAATAAAAAAATGTAAACAATTAGCAAAAAGTGATTTATTGGTGTTGGAATGAATATGTCAGTACTGATGATGTTTATGTCCATAAGATCAGTAGTCCATAATGAATCTGTTTGCTGCACAGTGACATTTAGAGGTTTTCAGTTATCGATTACGAAGCATCCTACCTCTTGGCCAATGGATTCTTTGAAGGTCAAAGGTCTCAGAGGCAGTAAAATGCAAACAAAAGCTCAAGTTGACTGAAATAAGACTAAGATTAAGTCATATCACCTCATTTCCACTTCAATGCAACAGCACTTACCTCTAGTATACTGTAAGAAATCACTCATATGCTTGTGTCTTTGGCACTTATGTATATCATTTGAATATCTACATGAATAGCAGCTGTATTCCTGGCAGCTCTTCAGTGTTTTCTCTGCTCTCTCCTCTGAGCAACTCTGTGACATTTCAATCACAGGGCCACATGGAGAGACAGACAACCATTCACGCTCACACTCACATTTAAGAGTCACCAATTAACTGAATGAGCATGTTTTTGGTCTGTTGAAGGAAGCCGGAGTGCCTGGAGGGAACCCATGCAAACTTCACACAGAAAGGCCCCTGTCCAACCCGTGAATCGAAATGGGAACCTTCTTGCTGCACCGTGCTGCCCATGTCTCTTTTATACTATTATATACAGTATAATAATATATATATATATATATTCATTTTCTTTAGCCGGCTATCCCTTTCGGGGTTGCGGGGGACTAGAATCTGTCCCAGCTATCATCGGGCAAAAGGCGGGGTACACCCTGAACCGGTCGCCAGTCAATTGCAGGGCCACATAGAGAGACAGACAACCATTCACACTCACACTCATACCTAAGGGCAATTTAGAGTCACCAATTAACCTAATGAGCATGTTTTTGGTCTGTTGAAGGCTTGGTGCCTGGAGGTATACAAACTTCACACAGAAAGGCCCTGTCAACCCGTGAATCGAAATGGGAACCTTCTTGCTGCAGTGCTGCCCATGTCTCTTATATACTATTATATACAGTATAATAATAATAATAATAATATTATATATATATATATATATATATATATTGTGTGTGTGTGTGTGTGTGTGTGTGTGTGTGTGTGTGTGAAGTATATATGTATATATATATATATATATATATATGTATATATATATATATATATATATATATATATACACATATATATATATATAATATAAAAGTAATGTGTTGGGTCACTGCATTAATAATAATAATAATAATCTTTATTATAGACTCAACAAGAAGATGGTCCACTCACATACACAACACATCTATAAAATAAAAATGAAAACAACAATAATAATAATAATAACAATAAAATAAACTAAAAATACAATACAGCAATTTACTGAATGTTTAAAAAAGGTACAGACTATTGTGCCAGTGCTTCTGAAGCCTGGATGTACACCGAAAACCCATGCAGCAGGTTAAGGCCTTAATAATGCAGTTTTCTGACAAATCCAGTCGACACATGAAGTTAAACATTAGCTTTTGCAACAGTGTCAGACATGTTGGTACATTAGCAGACACAAACAACTGGCTGGCACTGTGCCACCTAGGAACACTTAGCAATAACCTCAAAGCATCATTATAAGCCACTTTAAGCCTCTGCATACTTTTCACTCTGTAAGAGGACCAGAGATGAGCTGTATACAAGGGAGTGACATAAGCCCTGAATAGTGCACATTTAACATCAACAGAGCACATATAAAATTTCCTTAACAACACATTTGCCTGTGTATATATTTTACAGCATTGACGTCGGATGTCACCATCATTCATCAGAGAAGACATGTCCGAGATATTTCAATTCCTTCGTCATTTCTAGGGGACCATCTGAGAGATGGAAGGCAGTAAAAACCGATTTCCTGTCCTCTTTAGATCTCACAACCATGACCTTACTTTTTTTCACATTATAACTAATCTCAAATTTTCTGCCGTATTGTGTACATATTCTTAACAACTGTTGTAACCCAGCAGTATATGGACAGAGTACAACAAGGTCATCAGCATACATAAGATGATTGTCAACTTGGTCTCCCACAATACAACCTGTTTTACATTCATTCAACTGTCTTGACAAGTCATCGATGTATACATTAAAGAGGACAGGAGATAAGATTCCTCCCGCATTACTCACATGAAAAATACCATTACCAACACATCTCTCCAACATGTCATCATATTTAAAGTTGTGTATTGAAAAAAATCCGATTCAGACTGATCATCATGTTGAAGAACATGAAGTCCAAAGCTGGTTGGGGAGACTTAAAAAAACAACTTGCAAGAATGGAGCCAGACAGGACCTGATCACAGTTTGCCCATTGCACGGACAACAGCCTCTGTTCATGGAGCATGAAGACTTACAATGTCAATGGTGTTATATTAAATAACTTATTAAAACATTTGTTTCTGAGAAATGTGAAAAATAAGAGCCGGATAAAAAACAAATAAGTTATGAGGTTGAATTGCATCAAAGCACTGACCTGAAAGTGACTCCAGCTCTCATTAAAGCTTCCCAAAGTGATCTCTTTCATTCCTCATATAAAACTTTTGTTGATTTGGAAATTGTTCAGTGTGACATTTAAGGGAAATAAAGCTGTGATATTAAATACCAATTTAATAAAAACATTTTTTAATGCTTTCAGAATAATTTTGTAGACCTGGTTTGACAAAATAACTGTTATCATCAACATTTCTTCTTTTTACTTCTTCTATCAAAATGCAGTATTCTGTCTACCATTTTTTTTTTTTAAATTGTCTCTTTCTAGGTGCAAACCCAGACTTTGTGCACCTGGTGTTTTTCAGCCCAGGTCTAGTTCTCACATTTTTTGGGCAAGGCATTTGATGACAAAATTCTCCCACTGCTGAGTCATAGGCATTTAAGTAGAAAAAGAAAGGCATGGATGTGTTTTTTTATGCTTTAGGATAACTTAAGCAGAGACCTTGAACCATCAGTGAGTAAACGTGAGGGTTAATGGCTGTGAATGGGTAAATGAGGCCTGTGGTGCAAAGGCGCTTTGGGTCTTCACAAAGACTAGAAAAGCACTATTCAAGATTATTAAGATGTATCATTTACCATTAAAACTGTACATGAAATGAAAGGGGAAAAAAGCTAAATGTATTGAAAGTCATACTACGTCTTCCCTATGACACCAAACCTGCTCGTTTCATATGGAGCATATCATGAGCAACTACCAAACTGGGACTGAAAAACTGTCTGACGAACACTTTAACTTCTCCCATTTTACAGCTGTCAAGAAAGCTTGTTAAGCTCATTGTGTTCAACGAATCAATGTGTGCCATTAAAACCCTGTTGTCACTGAGGTGACAGACATGAGAATAAGATGTGAGGACAAAGTTATAAAAAGCCTTTGACTGTCAGGAAAGTCTCAGGGAAAGTCAGTGAAACAAAAAGGACTAAAAGCATCCATAAAAAAACAAACAGAGACCACAACTTTCTGTAATAACTGTGTTTAGTACTTTTAAAACAAGAAAGTTAAGGTTTCAAATGCCAAGTGATTTCTCTCCATCTGCCTTAAAATAACTTTTTCTGAGCTGTAAGTAATAAGCCATGTTGTAGTTTCATTACAATGTTCTAATAACTTTTTGCTGCTTTCCTTCAGACATTAAAAGCCACCATCTCACCATCTTCAGTCTGAGGTTTGAAGAGGATTTCCATATTTAGTCTATCCTTTAATCTGCCTCCTTTGCAGTGAGCAAGAGAGAGATGAAAATTGAGCAATTAAAAGTCAAGAAAAAACTCTGGTTCTGGTGACACTTGATGCAGATTTGGATCTTTGCCAGGGAAAATTAATCATAAAACTGTCAATTTACCTGTCACTCTTCCCAGAGCTGCAGGGTTTGTTGACACAGTTGCCAAACAGTAACATTGTCACAGCAGTACCTCCATTTCACACTGTGATACTTTCAATCTCACACAGGCCTTGCCAATCAAATGACACATAAGTCAGTGTCTTAGTGTCCTGTGTTGTAGTTTATTGATGTTATGATGAGATGTCTGAACACAAAAGAAGCCTTTCTCCTCAGCAAGTTTTTAGCACCGGGCACATACAGTAGCTGTTAGACATGTCCTGTGTGTTGATTTCAATGCTGTCAGTCAATGTTGTTTGAGTTACTGTTGGGGTTTCAACTCCATTAGCTGAACCTACCAGGATTTGTGTTTTCTGAAAACCTTGCTTGTATGTCAGAAATGTGTGGTTGTCCCTCTTGGTCATAGTACCTTGTAGACTCAAGTCCAGAGTTTATTTTTGCCATGATTTTAGGTTTGGACTAATTGCATTGCTTGGTGTGTGGTCAGGTATGTTCTAGTATTGTAAAAATTTGTTTTAAGCCTGTAGCAGTCTTTGCTACCATGTAACTAATATGATGTGCCTTACTAAGCTTAATGCCTGAATTACTGCTATTGCCAAAAGGCTGCAGTTCGTCTCAAATGTAGAACTTTTGAGCCACTACCGTAACCATAAAGCAATATATGAAACTTTTCTCAGTGCAGATTTTTCTTTTAAGTTATAAAAGTGTTTAGAGAACAGGGATTGAGACACAGTTGCAGATCCTGCTTTCTTAAGATGATTTCACCCCAAACGCAACCTGGCAATCGGGATTACTTCGTTCATGCCAGTCCCATCGCATGTCCATTAATAGTCCAGTGGCGTCACGCCACAGCAGTAACCAAAAAGTAATACATCAAACTTCTTTCAACACAGATTTCAGTGACCAGGTCAAAAGAGCCAATTCATCTCAATTTATAACCCTTATCCTCTAATTCTGTTGAATGAAAGAAAAAAAAAACATTTGTTTTAGGTTATTGAAGTGTCAGTAGATCAAAAAGTAGGACACAGTTGCAGACCCTGCTTTCTTGAGGTGCGTTCACCGAACACAACTTGGTGACTGAGATTGTGTGTCTCACATCAGTTTGTCCCATGTCCATAAATAGCTCAGTGATGTTACACCAGCTCGAGTTTTACTATAATCATATCACATCATATGTCATATATTTATAGGAATCCCCACTTCTGTTGAATAAGGCAGAACTAATGTACTCACTAACTAAAGTTCCCACATGGACATGGATTGCCACTGTCATGAGAGCTGGAATAAATACAGTTGTTGTTCACTGTTGCCAATGTTAAGCAAGGTACAGTATTTCATCGTCTTCACTGGCCCTCCCACTGCCTCGCTCCTTCCCCTCTCCTACTTTATTTCCCTCATAAATACGTCCCACAAACCCCTCCATTTATTCTATTATATATCTCAAAATAGACATGCTCACACCCAGTCAATGCTGACTGGCTATCAGTCCACTGCAATGTCACCTGAAATGTTTTAATTTTCAATTTTGGAGACTGAGCAACATGAACTGGTTGCGTGTCCAAAGCGAACCAGTACTGCAACGAAGTCACCCAGGTCACGTCTTAGGTCACCCAATCACTGCTGTAAATTGACTTTACTTGGAGAGAGGTCTCCCAGGTTGCCTAAGTCCCATTCAGTGTGACTGCACCGTTATAGTTACTCCACAGGAATAACCAATGGAATCATTAACGAATTATAGGAATGGGTACCCATAACGCAAATAAGATGGCTACTCATAAATAACTAAGAACTTTTCATTGATTGCACATTCAAAATGTTAAACTAAAACCACTGCTGCCATGGAGCCAATCATTAACTAAAGACCTTGTTTAGTTCATTAACTACACTCCTTTAATGTCAGCACTTATGAAATGACAGCAGTAAAAGCTGGTTTCTAAATTGGTGCTGTTGTGCTAATGAAGTATTACCTTTTCAAAGAAAACCCTTTTGGGAAGAAACTTTTCACTTTGTGAATGGAAAACCACACTTTTAAAATCTGAATCACACAAACTTAACAATCTGCTGTTAGTTTGTATTATCAGGCACCAGAGTGTAGGGGAGAGTTGATGAGATGCGAGACTGCACGTGAAAAACATTCAGAAATGAAAGGCCCGTGCACATGGTGTTAAATATGCATACCTGCATGTTAAATGTTGGACTGATCTAAAGCTAACACCATGCATATTAATGACAGAAACATCAAATACATGCAGGAAAATAACTTATAGAGATCCACTGAAAACATGATAAATATTTATAAAGATCCGGTATATTAACTGTATATAGAGGGCAAAGTGGATGAGACTGTTCACTATATTTCTCTAATCCTTCCCAGAGAAAGCCCATAGAGAGTTTTTGGGAATGGGCAGAGCCTTTCAAAGGCTTATCCAGCAGGTGATTGGACAATCCTTCCACCAATCACATTCATGGGCCTATGAGATAGTGTAGTAGGAGGGTACAACTCCCACTGCATCAAGGCCATTGCACTACAAAGTTAGCCCTGACATTGCCCTGAAAATATTTTTTTGTAATGAGTCCTTTGCAATTATTATTAATTTTTCAAAGTTATTACCTCCCTGAGACATGTCTTATGTGCTTGTTAACATACACCTACAGGAGGACATTGTTGGTTGGTCAGTAAGAGTGATGCTTCAGTTGGACTCTACAACATTTGGCCCTTGTTTACCTCTTACTTTGTAAAGGAAAAAAAATGAACTCCTCTTAAAGTCATAAAAACATGCAGTGATGACCTCCATCCCAGATGAAACCTCAGCCTTCCCCTCGGTGTTATGGGAGGATGAGTATGTTTCTTCAAGCTGCAAAGAAAAAGAGGCTCCATTATTATTCACAGGAAAATAGTTTTTTGTGTGGAGCACCTGAATGGGTCATTAGCGGTCTTTACACTGGAGGCTGAATGGAGCTATTTTACCAGGCAGAGCAAATCTATCAGGCCTCTTTGAGTGAGAAAAGAAAGGAGATGTGAAGTGAACATGCTGTGGATCGAACTGTAAATGACCATGTAAGTTAAGATATTAAGACTCAAGGGCAGACAGGCTTTTACAAATACAGTGAGATGCATTTAAAATCAAATACAGAGGTGAAGTTCTTAAATGATTACAGCATAAATTACTTCACTGGTAGAACCTCCAAGAATCTCCACCTTATTGTTTGTGTGACCCTGTGATATCTGGGGCTCTGTTGTCCAGGATTTAGCCCCTGGTAAGGTCTCCCAAAACAAACTGGTCGTGGGGGAGGGTTAAGACCAAGTGCAACCAAATAATTCCCATGTACAGACAATTTTGGTCCCCAGTTACCTTGCCCAGAATAGGGAAAATGGGGCACTCATCTGGAGCTACACCAGGGTAGGGAGCTCAACAGTGAGCATCTGGTGGCTGGACTTCACTGCATGGGGTCTGGTTGGGCTCAGCCCCAAGAAATAACATGGAGTCACCACTCTGCAGGCTCACCACCCACAGGGATGGGCATGGGATTGGGTTCTTTGTGGAATGGGCAGTAGTCAAAAGGGGAACCCTAGGTGTAACAAGGGACTCCATTGTTCTACTGGGGGACTGATGGTGACACCTGGAGGGATGTGATTGGGAGGATGGGATCTACAGTGTGAAGCAGTTTTGAGAAATAACAGAGACGAGAAAGGTGCTACATTAGCTAAAGTCCATTTACCATTGGATCTTTTTCTGGATTACCTTTGGTCAGATCAACCATTGTACTCTATTACTAAATGCAATATCCACAGGGACTGGGTGTTGCTCTTCGACTGAGGCCTAACATCACAAAAACATCCCTGCAGACTGCCAACACTGTTTTTTGTCCAGAGCACGAAGTCACTTTTTTTTTTCACTTAAGTTGAACTGTTTCTTTTCTGTTGACAGTTTGTGTTATAAACAGATGTGAAGTCAGAAAAAAAGCATGATATCCATTAATGAATAGTGTGTTTGATTTAGAAAATGGTGATTTAGTGATGATGAGGTCTACCATAATGGTACATTAGTACATACTGCTAATATACAGACAGTATATGGTATATGTATATTGCCAGTTTGTACAGTCAAATCATCAGCAAAAATATATGTCAATACTGATTCTAAGCTTTCAGGCAATTAACTACCAATACCAATAGCTACTAAAAGTACAGTGCATCTCAGCCTTAGTCAGTAATACAATATACAATACTAAACAAGACAGAAGGTTAAAAAAGGGTTGTGGTAAATGGACTTACTCTAATGGTTGTAGTTGCTATGGAAGTTGTCCATCAGCATTTGCCTACACATCCATGATATTTCATAGAGAGAGTAACATAGGGTTAAGTGTCTTGCCCATGACACATCTACATGTGACAACCAGTGCTGGGCTTGAACCTGCAACCCTCCAGTTGTTGGGAGAGTGTGATTCCAAACTGAGCCACAATGCACTTTACCATTTATGCTTCTTTAATTTGGTGTTAGCGATTTTGATTTGATTTGATTTTTATTATTGTGTCATGCATACACAATATGCCCAGCCCAACAGGCTTACAAGACACCAATATTTAGTCATCAAGTTCAGAGATCATTGTAGATGTTTACAAAGAGGAAATAATAATCTCACAAAAATAAACTATCCTGACGTTTTTTCCAGGCTCTGGATACAAAGGAGGCCAACTTATAAATATTATAACTAAACAACCATTTCAGTCTGTCATCATCAGTACACCAAAACATATCAGGACTTTTAACGTACATTTCATTCATCAGAGGAGCTCTCAACTCATCGTAAAAAGGACAGTACAGAAGAAAATGTGCTTCGTTCTCCACTTCACCTAAATCACATAATTCACAAAGTCTGTGTTCCTCCTGGATGTTTTTAAATCTGCCAACTTCAAGAGCAAGTGGGAGGATTCCTGTTCTCAACCGAGCAACTAAAGATCTTAGACTTCTTGTTAAATTAGCTGTTACTTAAGATTCATGGCCATAATTGTGTTTAATTTGGATGTATGTTCTTAATTTTGCCTTTGACAAAATTTCATTGAACCATTTTTGCTCAAACTTGGCAACAAGCTTCTCCCTAACTTTGTTTACACTGCAAACAAGATTGTTTCTGTAGACATACTGGAATTCTGCTTCCTCAAAGAGAGAAAGGAGTTCTGTAGCCCAGGGAGAGTTCTGCATTTTACTAAAAATAAAAATCTTCCTATTAATCATATTTTCTGTCATTTTAATAAATTGATTCCAAAGTCTGATCATTTCACATTTTCTCACTATTTATCCAGGAATCAATAGTGAACTCTGGTGCTTTCAAAATTTAGACGGATGTACCCTGTACCCTGGCTGACTTGCACAGATCTTTCTTAACCAATCATTACTTTCCACTGGATACTGATAATTCTCACCAAGTCTCATAATTTTGTTTAACATATTAGAACTCTTGAAGTGTTAAATTAATGCAAACAAATCTTCCCAAAGCCTGGGCAAGAAAAGTAGGACACTAAGAAATGTATATTATTTACAAGAATCTGACAGTCTGATAATATAACATCAAACTTAAATATTCTCTATTGTGGCATTTACTGACTGCCATTTAAAAAAATGTTTGCAAACAATAACTGTATCCACACACTGAACTGCGTGGGACTTAAAGAAACTGAGATGCAAATGTTTGATCTGCAGGACACTAACACCCACAGACAGCCCGAAGGTAAGATGATGGGCTTTTTCTTTGGAGGACTTCATCAGATCACAAGGATTCAAAATAAAGATCTTCTAAATAAGCATCCTGTTAGGTCATCCAGGCTTGTCTTACTTTTATTCTGTATGGGTTTAAAGAATTACTGTCTGGTCTTTTATGCCCTCTAAAGTGAAACTATTGGCAGACAGTGGTGGGAGAAGTGGTGGGTGAAGGGGACATTTTTGTGGTTGTGTTATAGGTCCTTAAAGCAAGGGATTACAATGAGGCAGTGGTGTAAAAAGTCCTTGAAACCCATACTTGAGTAAAAGTAAAGATATCTTATATAAAATACACTCAACTAAAAGTGAAAGTTATTCATTAAAAAATCACTTAAGTAAAAGTCTTAAAGTAGCTACTATTAAATGTACTTAAGTATTAAAAGTAAAAGTACAAACAAAGAGAACAGGTACAAATAGTTGTTGCTCCCCCAAGCTTTATTAAGTTTAACAGGATTTCCGCGGATCCTTGAAAAGTCTTAAAAGGCATTGAATTCATCATTCTAAAAATAAGACCTTAATTGGCATTAAAATGTCTTAAATCCAGTTTTCAAAAGTCTTAAAAATATGAGCACATTAGTAAGATTCATGTTAGTTTGAACTAAAAAAAATATTTAGTAAAATTTATCTATTTTTCAAAAAGAATTCACAGATTTACTGTCAGGGCAACACCGTGTAATCACAATAGCAGAACTAACAAATCAGTGATGTGGTTGCACCAGGATCTTTTAGACCAGAAGCATGTCTTGGTTCTAACTACAGTGCGTTGAGAGAGAAATAAAAATGGTGAAAAATTGGCAAAAAAAAAAAAAAAAATCCAAAACTGGCTTAGGAAAATTGATTATGGCAGCCAAATTGCGAATTAAATTTGATGTAAAAATTCCAAAAATGGTTCTGACAGTGGCCAAAAAAAGATGAATTGGGGCAATATAGGCATAAAGTTCTAAAAACGGGTTTAAAAAAGGTAAAAATGGCCCAAAAGTGGGAAAAAGTGTATAATAGAGGTAAAAAAAAAAAGGCATGAAATTGCAAAAACAGGTAAAAAATGGTGTGAAAGTGGAAAAAGGTTAATGAGAAGGTGCAAAATAGGTATGAAATTTAAAAAAAATGGAGAAAAAATTGCAAAAATAAAGGAAATATAGGCTTAGGAAAATTGATTATGGCAGCAAAATTGGGAATTAAATTTGATATTAAATTTCAAAAACCATGTAAAAATTCCAAAAATGGTTCTGACGTTGGCCTAAAAAGGTGAATGGGGGCAAAATAGGCATAAAGTTGTAAAAATGGGGTTAAAAAAAGGCAAAAAGTGATGTTTTGTTCGAAATAAACATTGGGTTAAAATTGCCTCTAGCCCAGGTAATTCATGTGGTGTTATTGTTTCATTGTTTTGTTTGTTTCAATTGTAGTTTGTTGTTGACTTGGTCTTAAATTTTATTTCAAACGGCCTTAAAAAAAGTCTTAAAAAGTCTTGAATTTAACTTGGCTTGAGCTGTGGGAACCCTAACTCTTCCTCCCTCCCTCAGCTCCCTTCACCTCTTACTCCCTCTCTCCATTCCTCCCTTACGTAAAGTCCACAAACTTGCGGTTTGCAGTTCATCATAAGTACTGTAACTAAGTACTATTACTTCGTTCCTTTACACCACTGCAATGAGGCCCAATTATCTTTACCTTTGACCTATAATGTCCAAAATGACATCTGTCCTATCAGGATATTGATTTCAAGTTGAGTAAAGTCCCTCTAAGCATTCTTAAAACTTGGGGGCCTTGAACCTATCCCATCTGACATTGGGTGAGCGGTGGGGTACACCCTGGGCCAGTTGCAGGAAGACTGCAGGGCCACATAGAGACGGACAACCATTCACACTCACACTCATACCAGAGGGCAGCTAACCTCATGAGCATGTTTTTGGTCTGTGGGAGGAATCTGGATTAACCAGAGAGAACCCATGCATGTATGAGGAGAATATACAAACGACACACAGAAAGGCTCTGACTGACACGGAAATCGAACTAACAACCTTATTGCTGTGAGGCAGATTTACCATAAAAGGTGATTTAACTCTATTAACTATCTCCAGTTCATCAAAATCAAAACCTTTGTGTTTTAAATTTTTAACCATTTCAGTACCACTTTGAATGGACAAAGCCCACCCCCAGCTTTCAAATGGAAAAGGATAACACTATTTTTTTGGGATGTCACAGTCTTGGACATGTCATTGATTAACAATAGTAATGATCCGAATGCATTTTCATGTATTGTGTAAGGTCAGATTTTGACTAAAATACAACTCATAAGACCAAGTATCCAAAAAGAGACACAGTTAGAATAAAAATATCTTTAAATCTGATTTTTAAATCATATTTTAGCTCAGTTTATTCAAAAATGATAAAGTATTTATTAATCATTCTTTCTGACCCTAGTAGTAACAATGAGTGCACAAAGCTTACTACATTTTTAAGAGAAAACTGACAAAAATATATTCCATAAAGGAGCCATTGAGTAAAGTTTAATTGACTTGTTTTCATGGTCTGTGACATGCTATTGACTGACAGTAATTTTGATTTTAATGCAGTTTTATGTTTATATTTTTGTTTAGGATCAGATATAAGTCAAATACATGTGTCCACGCAACTCAGTTGTTATTATATCTTAATGAAACACATTCTTTCAACCCTTTTAGCTGACTTTAAATGTGATAATCACACTGCCATATACCAATATACCATTAAAATCTACAGAAAAGGACCCAATTACAGACGAAAGAAACTGAAGATATTCATTAAAAAAATATACTTGACAAAAAGCCAGGATCAATCACAAAACTTAATTCACAATAAAACTAAAACTAACTAGGAAAACTTACAAAAACACGGGAGTAGACTGAGGTGGAGTTCCAGGGGAGAACAACAAGGAAACACGCAGAAAACAAGTAACACACAGGATGGACTGACAATGAAAAGTGGACACACAGAGACTATATACACACACAGGGGTAATCAGACACAGGTGAGACACAATCATGGTAATGAGGGCTGAATAAGAAAGTTTAAATCACACTAAAACATCTAGTTAAACATATATGTCATCCATGATTACTCTGAGTAATTGCAGGTGAGAGCACAACAACTAAATCAAGAAGAACAAACACACATGTGCAGCCTAATTTCACTTCCTGCCAATATTATACTCTCTGAAATCCACATCTACATATATATACATTCATAATCACAGACTGTAAAGGCCTCTGCACTGGCCCTAGTGGTCACTTGAAATAAAAATGTATACTTCCTTGTGGGCTACAGTGAGATTATACAATATGATTTTTAAAAAATGTGCAAGGTACAAGTTTGAAGACTGATGAACTGATCAAATGGTTGAAGTTGTATATTTAATGGTGCAGTAGCCATTTGTAGTTATTATAGGTCTCAGCAGTCCAAAAAGTGGGCACAGGGCCATGGATGCCTTACAGAACTGATATACAACTAATATCATTAAAACTCAGAAGACTGTGGAAAATATACACCTATTTAAAAATAAATTCCATATTGTCTCTACAAAATGTCAAAAACATCATCAAAAGAAATTCTGAAGCATCCAAAAATGAAGCATCTTCAGGGTAAAGGCATTAAAGTAAAGTAATTTTCTATTTTATATCCAGTAGAAGTATGTTGGACTAAAAAGGGTTTATTTTGGCTTTTGTAAGAAAGGATAGCTTTTGCTTGATTATGTACAAAATTGATTTTTTTCCTAAACTTGTGTGAAAAAAGGTGATGGTTTTGCCTTGTATGGTGCAAAACAAGCCCCAAAAACATTTTGTTGAAAACAATTCTGTTTTTCTTCAAGAGGCTGTTACTATTGTTTTCCTCAAGAACTGTGTGTCATAAAACAGCATCTAAATGACATAAAAGATTATACAGATGGCTTCAATGTCCCAAAAAAGGTTTTCTTATCTGAACATGTTCCAGACTCGTCCCAAGAATCAGGACTCAGTGCATGCTATATGTGTGTCTGCAGATTTTCAGTGGGGATCAATGCAGCCCAGCCCATCTAATCTGTTTAATACATCCCTGAGGAACAAAGAAGCAGCCTTTAATCATATTATAAACTATAGCCTGTGCCAACGTATCACTGCCATTTAATCATCAATCATGACACAGCCAAGAGAGTGGATGACGACAAGGAGTCAGGATCTAATTTCATACAGCCTTAGTCAGCTATTTTGAGACAGGAAAGGGTAAAAGGGGTCCCGTGAGGATGCTTTTTCTCTGCATTTAATAGTAATAAAATGACACAGGTTCCAGAAACAAACCCTCAGAGGAATGATTTGGTTGAAGCCCTCTTATTCTGGTTTGCTCTACTTCTTTGCACCCTGCCGACAGTGAGCAAGGCAATGGATTAGACACAGACAAGCTGAGCAATGATACAACAGTGCCACCATCAGAACACAGGTGGAATTACAACAGGCTGTGCGTCTGTCTCTCCAATGTGTTCACATTAGAGAAAAGATTTAATATGGGTGGGAATAGTTCATATTTCTCCTTTATCTCTTTAAGGAGTCACAAAATCAAACACTTTCAAGCCGCTACTTCAAAGAATCTTTATGTTCAGATAAGCCTACTTCAGATACGGTTCTTTTGGGATGACAAAATGAGGAATACTAATACTTTAAAGGAAACTGGGCATGTTGAAGTACTTCAATCAACTCTTGCATCTTTTAAAAGTATCTTATCTTAAAAACGACATACAAAACCACTTCCTGTGCTTTTACATTTTAAAGAAATTTGAGAATATGAATCATAAGATTTATTTGCATAGGGAAATTATGACCTCACCTTATCACCTTATACAATAGAGACACTGTGGGGTCTAAGCAGAGTCATGGTCGCAAGGCTTTCCCTTAAACTCAATGCCTCCATTTGTGGGTCTTTTCCCTTCCTCCTTCCCATAAAGCTGCGAAGTGCTGTTGGCCAACGAGACGCACCTATGATGGCTGCCACTCCCCCTCTGCCTCACCAGTCCCCCCCCACCCACCTCTACCCCCCATCATATGTGCTCATCTTGGAGTCGTTTGGTGTTCGATATTATCCTATCATGTCGCTCAGGTGCTGGAGTGTTTTTTTTTCTTCTGATCTGACACAATGCTCTGCAGGGCATAGTGTGAGACCACCCTTTATTTGTCCTCCTCCCTCCCCTCCGTCTCCCTATTCCTATCTAAAAAATCGGGGCGCTGATGCTGGCGACCCGACGGTCTTCTCGATCCTGTCTCCCCCATGCATGTCACTATCTTTGTGTGTTCATGGACGGGTTGTACTGTAAAACAAATTTTGTCACTCTGCACTTGTGACATGTGCAGTGACAATAAATGTGCTTGAACTTGAGAACGTTGCTGAATATCATAGCATGTATAGCCTCAGCTAATTTGCAATGCCTGTCTAGTTGGACCTTTAAAGACATAAAAACCCAATAATAATTACTGTGTTAAGAAAAAACCCATCTAACAGACAAAGCAACTACGGGCATCCATCCATTGTATATACAGGTTATGTCTTTTAAGGTCTGAAAGGTTGAAACCTATCCCAGCTGACATTAGGAAAGAGGCGGGGTACACCCTGAACCAGTTGCCAGCCAATCACGAGTGTTCACACTCATACCTGATGACCACATTTTTTTTTTTCCAATAAATTTTTGGGCATTTTGTGTATTTCTCAGAGACAGTGGATAGGCTTGTGAAAGGGGGTGAGAGAGTAGGAGAAGACACTCTGCAAACTGGATTTGAACCAAGTCCTGCAGAAGTATGTACATGGGATGTGCGTGGTTGCTAACCACTCTGCCAAACCAGCACCCCCTAATGACCACGTTTTTGGTCTGTGGGAGAAAACTAGAGTACCTGACTAACACAGGCAAAAACAGATGGAACAACACACAAGAAAACCACATTCAACATCACAAAGAAAAAGGTAAAACAGAACACACTCGATCATTAATGGCTGCAAAATTGTGTCCTCTTTAAAACTGTTACAGGTAAGTTTAAAAGGATCGTAGTCTGAATCCAGTTTTAAGTTCTAAAAAGTAATGCCTTCCACATGTTGATGCCTTAAACAGAGAACGCAGTTTGTCCCAGTGAAGATTAACGAAAGTGTACATGATAGTCTCCATCAGCTGCTCTACGTGTGGCAGACCCCAGTACCCTCAGTGGAACCACAATGCCACTCAGCACCTGAGGAGCCTGATGGTCTAAACATTTATGGATGAGGAGGATTATTGTGATGGGGAAGTTTTTACCTTCATTCCACCACATTTAGGAGACAAATATTGAACTTTTACTCCTCGGCATTTCACTCTTTTCTTCAAATCAGCTGATGAATTTCCTTTTAAGGTGCTTACCAAAGGGCAAAAAGCAGTTGTCCAGTTAGTCCTTTCAGGGGTCACCACTTATGGATCTTAAACTACTGGTAGATTTTTTAAAGACTTCTTGTAGATCTTTATACTTAGATACACATTAAGTCTTCATCTGACACTCTTCGATGGACATTTTTACTTTCCCATGGCACAAATGTGTCTGTAAGAATCCCACTTCTCATCAAGGTTAATAATGTCGAACTGATTTCCCTTCACCTGACTGGTCCGAGCACGAGAAATGTAAAGATTTAAATCTGAAACTTTGTTTCTTTTCTAACATGATACCCATTTAACTCCCCAAATCAGGAGTTTTGTTTTGTATTGTATTGTAAGGTTGTAAAGATGATTTAAAATCAATTGAACTTGTTATTCACTCCTGTCATCTTTATCTCTTTGAGACATTCAATGAGTCTGTCTAGCTTTCCTTCTTAGCATAATTGATCTTTTCCTGAAAAAGCTTGGTGACAGCTGGTCTACGCTGTGCTGTCGAAACCTGTGCAACAGGTCTCCATGATGGAACAGAAGACGCAATATCCATGTGACTCAGGTCAAACACTTGAGTTTCATCAAAAAAAGGATGGTTTAGTATTTTTGAAGCAGGTTCTATGAGGTTCATTTCAATAGTAGATCCATAAACCACAGTAATTTTGATCAGCTCTGCTCCTGTGCTGAAGTAAGACCAAAACAGAGTCATTTGCCAGCAGAAAATCAGATCAGTGAAATTGTGTTCAGTACAGTGAACGATAAAACCAACAGTGTTTTTTTCTTTTTTTTAGAGTTTGCTCTCACTTATGGTGCGTTCACACTGGATGCTACTTGTACTACCTCGGCGATCACTCTCCATGCAAAGTCAATGTACAGCCACGATGGGGCGAGGCTAACCCTCCCTTGATGCGACAGCCGCTTTTCACACTACCACATAGCTTGTTGCATGATGTGAAAGTATAAAAAAGTTGATCTGTGATGTGTGCATGTGTGACGGTACCCTAGACAGACGGTTATTCATCCAGACTACAGAGTAACAATTCATGTCCCTGTGGGAAACATTAGTCAGTGAGGACATTAGTTCCGCCTTGACGGACCACAGAAAATGCTGCTGCAGGGCATCAGCTGCAGTGTTTTGTGGTTGATAAGTGAGTGAAAAGGATGCAGCTGGAATAATGTCCACTTATACATCCTATTATATGATATATGATATGATCGCGGTGAAACTCCAGCGGACGTGACGTCAATGAGCGACGGCCGACGGAAACGGTGGCCAAAATGAGGTATTTATGGACACGCGACAATACGTCAGTGGGCAATGCGATTTTGGTAGCTTGGTCGCTTGCGGTGTGAACGCAGCATTAGACTTATGTAAATTACAGAGCTCTCAGCCACGTGCAGAAATGTGCAGCTACGTTTCTACATCAGTTCTCTCCTTACAGTAGAGCTGATCAAAATGAAGGTGTCTAATCATTTATCATCAGGGTAAATGTCATACAATACAACTTAAAAAAAACTGATATGTGGCATTAACAATCCACACAGAAGATGAGGCTAACAGCTGATCCAACAATTAACGTTTTTGATGTTTGCTCTGTTAACTGCATACAAACACCATGACCTATCATAGGCTAAATTTTGCGTTCATTGTGATTGAGCTACAGTTTGACTAAACTGTGGGTTTGTCAAATAACATTTTACGCATTTATCTGCAGTATTATGGATTTGGAGAGTAATCATGGAAAACAGTGACTTTGAAGAGCTTCATCAAAACATCAGCAAGCATGCCTCAACTCAAGTTCCTATGTAATTTCAATGAGTGATTAAATATATTCACAATCACTTATGTTTAAAAACTATCTAGTTTTCCACATACCAAGTTCCCCTGATCCACCTCTATAATCTGTCGTTAAGCCTGTCACTCGGAACCTTTCCCCGCGCTGCTCTGCATTGTGTCTACCATTATTCTTAGAACGGGGCTTAAATGTCTGAGGCTATTGGCTTCAACTGTAAAAAAAAAAAAAAAAACTATGGCAGAACATTATACTGGAAGTTGTAATCAGTGAACCAGTGGGAAAGAGACGTCTTAGGCAGCTACTGGTAGGGCTGGGCGATATTTGCTAATCTCAGTATCACAATTAATTGAAGCTCTTACCTCGATTACTATTAATCAACCATTATTTTATACTATGCTGGAACACATTAGTGGTGATACCGACAGTCATCCAGTCTTCCTACAGTATTTACACTTAACTAATTTCTGCTCCATTTCCTCTGCACAGAATCCAAAATGTGCCCAAGCAGTGGGGATAGCATTTTTCTTGGCTACAAGGTCCTGTGATAGATTGGCTCGTGTCCTCCATGTTGCCAGCGTGTTCTTCACTCTTCGTGAAATTGAACACAGACTGTATGGAGGGGACGCGATCACGTGACTTGCACAAGGACAATAATCAAAATAATCGGTCGTGAGTAAAATTACTTCGATTAGAGAGTCTAAATGTCACTTTTGATTATTTTTTCATTAATTGCCTAGCCCTAGCTGCTGGTGATGTAATGAGGAAGAGAGAAATTGAGATGCTGCAATTTTTGCCTTGTGCAAAGTAGTCTTGTTATGTACAGGAGAGATGTAAAACACACTATACTGTATGTAAAGCTGAACAAAGCGGAGTATTGGCTCTTTAGCAAGTATCAAGATCTGACCTATCAGATAGCTTTGACCTCCTTAAACAGTTCTTGCACATTTGTTCACTGGTTGCAACAAACTTTTTTTTTTTTTAGGAATGACTTCAAGCTCAACTCTCACTCAAGACAACTATCCCACCTGCACTTTGTTTAACTATATTACAAAACAGCCCACTTTAAACTGTATGTTATAGACACACACTTAACAGAAACAGAGGTTTTAAAATGTTTATTAAAAAAATAGAAAAACTTACATAAAAAAACAAGGTATACATTTACACATAGCAACCCATCCCTATGACGCACAAATGAGCATGGAGTTTGGTTTGTGTCAGTATGATGCTACCACCTAACTATCTTTAATGGTGTAATTAAAGCTGCACTGCAAACAAGAGAGACAATGCCGACAGTATGGTATCAAGTCCTTGAGCTTGGTTTGCACGGTGCTCTAATATCCGACTTCTGAAATGTAGGACTTTTGGTTTTATTGATGGCTCGAACAAAACTCCTGTAGGGGTGAATCATTTACATTCCACGCTCTGGTATGGATTGCTGCATAACTTCAGCTCTGAAACCTTGTCTACTCTTGTCTTTAAATATATGAAAGGAAAAATCTCTTGTACAACCGTAGTATAACTCTCCTTTTGAAATTTAAAAAACAAAAATAGATATTGACATGCTGACATTCGTTTACTGCAGTAGGAGCCTACTCCTGGAGCATTCACCTAGAAGCTGCATGTAGAAAATAAAAGCCAAGTGAAACCTGGCAGTGCTCACAGAAACAAATACAGAAAGCTGGCTACGTACTGGAAAAAGGGCTAGTTTGGTCGTTTAAGAAGGCAGTTCAACCTGTTGCTTCAACAGAATCCAAAGGAGATATAAGGCAAAAACACAAGCACTTTGCTGGTAATAAGTAGCACCAACTATTTTTGAAATGACGAGGATTAAAAGCTGCTTACACGTCTGCTTAAGGTCCATGTCTCCTTGTCTAACAGGAGGAACTACACCTTTTACCTACTGAGAAGAAAAGTGTTTTTGATGAGAACAAGGGTGGGAAACATTTGGACAGGCAGTTGGCAAAAATTCAAGTGATCATATGGCAATGGTAATTCAAACATGAGTAAAATGTTGGCATCAAAGGATTTTTGGCACATTTCTCATGTTACAGTACCATAGCGCCCCCCTCTGCTGGAAAGCTGTACACACAAACACATTCCTTCAAAAGGCCCTTAAATCCATCTATTGCACTGATCAATGTAGTCTAGAAATAAAAAAAAGCAAAGTTTTCCTGGGGGAGAACCCTTAAAATAAACCTAAAAATGTGAAATAAATTAAATAAAAGCAAGTCATTATTGCACATGAACGCAACAAACATAAAATAAGGTGGTAACGTTTACAAAAACAAAATAGTGCCGATGTGAACAACAAAATAGTTCCCTCAGTGACAAAAGAAAACGTAAGAAAATGACCAACACACACAAAAATATCACTTGGTACATTCAAACAAGTCATCACAGTTTAAGCACTTGAGACAAGGTCCGTTTTGTGCCGTCACACCAGAAACATCGAGTCAGCGTTGCGCTGCATAGGTAGAAAGGTAGTGCTTCGCTTCAATTCAGAGTACAATTTGTAGATCATCCAAGCCGTAAGAGCTCTAACTCCAAGAGTGTAGCAGGGGAGGAGTTGCATTCAAGAGATCAAGTGAGCCTAAAACCTGATCGAAAAAGGCCCGGGGAGAGTCGAAACTTTAAGACTGACCAGGTTTGATTCACCAGTTCAGTTCTATGGCACATGATGTTTGTATTAAATAGAAACTTGATACTTTCAACCACCCCACTAGATTCAGCTGGAAGATGCAGCTGAAGAGACTGAGTCTGGGAGCTCAGTTCTTCCCCCTTTGGCTCAAAGTTTGTGCTGGTCTGCATCAAATTTAGAGGAAGAGCTTCAAGATCCCATCAGTCTACAGATGACGATTCAGATTTCAGGTTGCTTTAAGTCCAACTGTTTCTGAACAAAGCGAGCAGAGGTGATTGATCCACATCCTGCAAGACAGCTATCATCGACTTCTGAATTCCTGGATGAAGCGGGTGTGTCTTTGGAGGACAGGTGTACCACGTCTCATTCACAGATTCACTAAAGCTCAAAATCAGGTCAGGTCACACAGCGTCCATCGTTCACCTGATCTGGCTGAGAACAGGCGGGTCATCCCTCTTCCTGCGCCTCCACGTGTTCTGGTTGTAGTGATGCTGGTTCCTGAAACCCGTCCCCGTGTTGTGGCCCTGCTGAGAGAACTGCCGCTGGGGACTGAGGGTGCCTTGAGAGTGGTTTGGACCTCGGGGGCCACCTTGGTTGTGCTTGAAGCCAGGTTTGTGCGGCTCCAGTGAACCGTGAGAGTTTGATCTGGTGGTGTACGCGTGGCTCGCCTGCCCCCCGACCTGAGGGTGATGGAGCTGGTGGAGGGGGCTGGGGAGAGGGCTCGGGGAGTTAGTGTGCTGGGAGACTTGTGCAGGTTGTGGCGTGTGGCGGTGCACAATACCGATGGAGGGCGGGTTCTCGTGGTAGAACTGGCACTCAGGGAGTGAGGGGATGGTCAGGTTCTCTGGGAGCGACAGCTGGACCTAGAAGGGAGAAGAGGGCAGATAAGTATTTATTCATTTGTTTATATCAACAAAGGATCATCAAAAACAGAGGAATTTAATTTAATTCAACCTTTTCTAGAGTGTTAATTCCCTTATAAGTTCCCTATTAAATGTAAAGTATTTAACAGCCTTGGGCTTGGAAATACGTGCAGCACCTGAAGCAGCAGAATGTCATTTATTTTGTGCATCACAGGACCAAAAATATGAAAACCTGTCAACATCTTATTACTGAAGTAAAAATGAACAATCATTAGATGTCTGTGCCCCCTCCTTACTCTACATTAAGGCTTTAGAGTATCAGCAAGGGACACCCACTCTCAGCCAATCAGGGCTCATCTCATGGACAGGTTTCCTTATTTCTCTACTAGTCAAGTCAAGTCGAAGTTTATTTGTAGAGGACAATTATAAAAGAGCTTCAGTTGACCAAAGTGCTGCACAGGGATACAATATAATCATGCATATGCTTAATAATAATAAAAACTGAAATTATAATAAACAACAGAAATGGAGTAAAAATGAACGCAATATTAAAAACACACATGTAAAAATAAAAAATAAAAGTAGGATAAGAATGAACACAATAAAAGAGAAGTAAAAGAGAAGATAGGGAATCAAAGTTAAAGGATAAAAGCCAAGGTTGCTCGTTCAGCTAAGACTGAACAACAAAAAAAAGATGAGTTTTTAGTTATATACTAAGGTACGTATGCTTGTTGTATCTAAATGAGCTTTAGTTATTGTTTGATTTGTACAAGTAACGCTAACTTAACAAATTCAGTTTGATACCTCAGCAGCAGAAAGAAGACTCCAAAACAGCTAAATATCTGTTTTTGTTCCCTAAATACTTGCAGGTAAACTTCTTCAGACTGATTAAATTATACTCTCTGTAAATCAAATAAACTAAAGACATTTATCTTTTGTACGTTTTGATACATCAATCATAGAGTTTACCATTCTCAAGCATCTGAGGAACTGACTATACTTTAGTTCCTGGAAATTAGCAGGTTTTTCTCAAGTGTTTTTGGATTGTATTTTATTTGGTTACATTTGCCACAGCATTTAAGTGCAGAGTAATGCAAACAATAAAACACTGATGTCTATCATCTAGTGTTATCATCATACCACAATTTGAATTTGTTTACTGATACCAAGTTTAGAATAATGACATTCAGTCACAGAAGTCTCTTACCCTCTGGGCTGCAGACCAAACTGATTATAGATCATGTGGTACCATGCCATGGAGAATTTTTTATTTTTTTAACAATTTATTGAACAACAAAAGACTGATTTATTTTGAAAGGATGGCCGAATGTTGCCTGTGTAGCTTGACTGCACAGATGTTTGTCTGAGATAAACTTACTACTGTATCTTGTAAATATGCACTCTTTAAACTTTGCTCTGGATGAAGTTGAAGCACACAAGAGTGCTTGACTACCTGATGTGGATGGAGTCAGTTAAGGGGTAAGAACTGAAAAGATCTCCATCAATAATCAATAGAAACATCAGAACAGCTGTAACCAGTAGAAAAAAAACACAGTCAGCGGTGTATGAGTGCAGTTTTCTCTGCATGTTTAAGGTGCAGTGGTTTGTTTAGTACCAAGTTAGTTGAGTGTGTTTATAACTGTCATCTAGATAATAACAGACCAACAGTTCCCTCTGATCAGCACTATGGTGAGTCACACTACGCACAATATGCATGATTGTTTGTCGTCTTGACTGCACAGTTCGGTTTCTTTATGTTTCATGTTCTATCATGCAAATATGACTTTCAACTGGTGTTTTTAACTCGAGTAACTTTCGAGGTGTTTTGTGCACGTAAGAGGTTGATGTGTTGCTGTAATCATACCTAAAAAAAAGCCTAAAACATTCCCATTCACAAAGATACTCCGCTGTTGCTGTAAACACATTCTCCCATGTTAGATAAGTTTAATGACAAACACTGCCAGTGCATCTTCTTTCTTTAGACAACATATCCTGCTGAACATCATAAAGCTCACACTTTTAGGACACATAGATCTGGTTTCACTATGTTCTACACCCACCTGAGGCGTGGTGTGGATAAAGCCGGTCTGATGCGTTGCCCTCAGGTCAGCAGCCATCTGGATTACTGACTGGACTGAAGCCAGAGTGAGAGGGTGGAGCTGGATAGCAGTGGTACTGCTGGGTGGAGAATCAGACTCCTGTTCAAAAAAAAGAAAAAAAGAAAGATTTGATGGATTTGTATTGAAAGAAGTAGGATTTTAAGAGTCAAACTACAGGAAAAGAGTTAAAAAGTCAAATCATGTATTTCCAACAAGTACATGACAATAAAATTAATTCATTATGGACTGATAGGTTTTTTTATGTTTTGTAAAAGCCTCTTAGTTAATGATATTTGGGATGCCTCAAAATGTGTTTAACTGCAGATGATTGACTGACGACAATCACACTTTGTTTTTTGAAGCACATGGTTTAATGGTTGTGGTCCTTAGCCTTGTGATGTGCTTTATAAACACACTGTGGTTTTATTGCAGCATATTCAATAGACCAAATGAAGATGGGTAAATGCAGTAATGCCAAAATCAAGATTTTTCTCACTGCCAAATTAGCTCATTTCTTACACACAGTAGGAATCTTTGATGCAATCATAGCTATTTCATTTCTACTTCTGCTGACTGTGGATCAATGAGAAAGAAGAAAAATGACAGATAAAGTTCTTCCTGCTGTTTTAAAAAACACTTTGCAGGGTTTCCCTTTACTGAAAAGTTTTTTCCCCTTCAGAGGAGCCAATTTATCTGGATGGATGTGGTCAATATCATAAATTTCTCAGTCCTGCAGCACTCAGTCTATTTCAGCCAGAAAAAGGCACACAAGAGTCAGACAGCATTTCTGTTTGTGACCAACGCCCTGAGATCAACTGCAGCATTAACTGACAGGTAGGGATGGGAATCGAAAACCAATTCCAGTTGAGAATCGTTAACAGCTTCATCAAAGAATCGATATCATTATTTTTTTGCTAATCAATTCCCTTATCAATTCCGTCCACTGACAGGGTTCAGAAGCATCAGAATTGTGACTTAATTTTCATTGCACCTACTACACAACCTCAAGTGAGTGGACACACCAGCAACTTGCAGAAGCAGCTATCTATGCTGTGACATGTGTTTGACATTGTTGCCACTGAAAATCAGAGCAACATTTGCCCACATGGAAAATCTGCAGGAATCAATAAGGGAACCGTTAAAGAATTGGATCGATTAGCAGGATTGTTAATAGCATTGATATTGCTAAAATCTTATCAATTCTCATCCCTACTGCCAGGCGCCTTATATTTGCTGGAAAATGAACATTAACCTTTATTGTTACTCTAAATTAACTGGCTGCAAAACGAAGCTGCAAAATAGATTCTTCTCCCCAGTTATATTTGTAATTTAAAGTTTCAAGTTTGTATTTCTTTTAAAATTTAAGCCATATATAAAGAATTTATTCTCAAATTATTGTAGCCTTAAATAACAAAGCAGTTACTGCATACCAGAGTTTTGTCTCTCTACGGTCGAGCACAGATCTAATCCATGCCTGCCCCCCTTTTGTTTAAACTTTTAAAAACCTTGTCTTTGTTGTTATCAAGGTACAAATACATGTCTTGTTTTCTTTTCCAGCTTTACATATCCAGTTGTTACAGCCATAAAAACACAAAATGTAGGCATTTAGCTTGTGTTTTTCTGTGCTGAAATCACTTCCTACTTCCCATCTGAAATTTTCCACTGTGAAATGTCATCATCCAAAAACAATCTAATAGTGACAACAAGCATTAATTCTGATCTAGCTCACAGAAATTTAATAAAATCCTCCAATATTAATCTGATCAATGGATCGGATAATGAAGTGAATAAAAGAGCAAAAAAAAAGATCTTGTTTGCTTACTATGTCACTCCCAGAGGAGGAGGAAAGCGAGCATGCAGAGGATGATGAGGATGAATGGTGCTGAGGGCTGGGGAGGAAGACCGGAGAAGGTGATGGGGAGTCAGCGCTTAGAGGAGAAGAGGTGTCTCTCTGATCCTCCACAGAGACCAGCATCAACCTGGCCAGGTCCTGCCCACAGGTATCCACATCTGGAGATCAAACAATAATCTACTGTTTAAAAAAGGTTACAACTTCTTCACACCATAAGAAATTAACAAGTAAAATCAACTTGAGTCACAGGAAGCTGATGTGTCAAAGCTACCATGATTCTCGAGCTTAGCGTACTGCCTCAGGCCCCACTTCTTGATGGTCCAGTCCCTGTAGGCTAACACCTCCGGGCTCACTTTGATGATACGACCCAAGGTACTGCAGCAAATTAAGAGTTGGATCAGTTATGCTCATAAAACACTATGAAATGTACAATAATGAGAGAAACCAACCTGTCATACTCTTTGTTGGGGTAAGCACGTGCGAGAGGAGACACACCGTGACTTAGGACCATGTAGGCGAAGTCGAACACCTGCTTCACCTGCAGGACACCATACGAGCTCCGGCCAACGTCGTTACCTGTAAAGGCCAGTGCATGATAAAGCAAAATGGTAAGGATAATTTAACAGCGGCATCCTTCGAACTAACCAAACTGCTATGTGAAATATTTTTAGTAATTCAGGTCAAGAAAAAGACAAATCTGTCCAAATCCGGAGGCATCAGTCAGATGAGCCAAACCCTCACAGACTTCTAACAAAAAATGTTCAGGGTAGAGCCTCTTTTCCACTGAGTAGTGTGGTATGGTTCTGGCTTTTAGCTCCACCTTTAGGGTTGGTTTGGCCCACAAAAATGGGACGGCGCAGGTCGGTTATTTGGGTAGCTTTTCTCCTTATTGGAAACACCACTAAATGAAGACATCATAGGCAAACATGGACTTCACTTCCACAGCTACGCCGACGACGCCCAACTCTACCTCTCCACCAAATCCATCTCCTCCACAACCATATCAACCATCACCAGCTGTCTCTCTGAAATAAAACTCTGGATAAACTTCTAAAAACTCAACTGCAATGTATCTGAAATTATGATCAGCCCCAAATCCCTCCTCTCCTCCACTTAGAGCTTCTCCCTCACCATCGACACCCACATAGTTATCCCATCCCCGCAAATCAGAACCCTTGGACTTATCTTTGACCCCACATCCGTCATGTCACAAAAACAGCCTTTTCTTCATCTACACAACACCGCCCGTCTCTGTCCCACATTCTCCACCTCTGCTGCAGAAACACACATCCATGCCTTCATATCATCCAGACTCGATTACTGCAATAACCTCCTCTATGGTCTCCCTTCCTACGATTTACAAAAACTGCAATATATCCAGAAATCTGCCGCCCACCTCCTCACTCACAACCGCTCCAGAGACCAGATCACTCCTGTCCTCCATCAGCCCCACAGGCCCCCCATAAAACAGCACATCCACTTCAAAGTCTTGCTCATCACATACAGCCCTCCATAACCTGGCCCCTCCATACCTCACAGCCTTCCTTCAGCCCCACCGCCCCTCCCACAGCCTCTGCTCCACCGACTCCAACCTCCTTAAGCCTGTCACCAAGTCCAACCACCGGACCTTGGGGGATCGAGCTTTGGCCAAGCTGGCCCCACCCTCCGGAACTCAATCCCCCTCCACATCAGAAACTCAGACTGTCTGCTGTCATTCCAAAAATTACTCAAAACCTACCTGTTCACAAATTCACGAGACCCCTAACCACTCATAGGTTTTTTTTCTCTTCTGTAAAGCATCTTTGAGTCTTGTTGAAAAACACTATAAAAATTGGATGCATTATTATTATTATTATTATTATTATTATTATTATTATTATTATTATTATTATGATGACATGCTTAAATTAGGGATGCTCAGAGCGGGATTTTTGCTGACATTCAAAATGCTGGTATTTCCATACTAACTTCAGCCAATATTAGTGTGAACACCTCTTTTTGTAAGGAACAAAGTCTTCATGTCTTCATGTAACAAACAGATGTGAAACGAAAAAAAACATGCTTGGTTGACAATGTTTGACTTTGGCCTGATTTTCAAATTTAGACATTACTGATGCACAAAGAAGCATTAAAGTACATTTGTACAATCTGATGATATACAAAAAATACGAGACATACAAGATGTGTGTAACTGTTTTAGCTTTGATACATGTAAGCATCAATTCTAATATTTCCCTGTAGCAGTATGATCAAGTTAATTCCTACCAAGTGTGTGAGTAAGGCCATGAACAGTCAAACATTTAGAAACATTTAGCAACAAAAGCCTCTTTCCCAAAGTTCCTTGGCCACTGGGATGACCCATCAGCTGAGCCAGGCCATGCAAGATGTAGTTACATTTCAACCAAATGCAGATCTTGGTTCCTGCTGTTGAAATGTGCAGAATTAAAAAAAGGTTCTAGCTTCTGCAGAAAGTTCCTGAGGACACCAAAGGCATTAACTGAATAAAGCTGGTCAGAAATAATAGAAGTCCATTATCAAACAGTACATAGGTGTTCAACTTGCAGCAACAACACTTCTACTGTATGGTCACTTTACATCATATCTTCACTGGCCCTGTTAGCACAAGATGTCCACTTACAATAAAACTACTGACAAGGAATATGCTCCCATCATGTCTTGTGAAGAGAGAGAGCTTCCATGAGCTGATGAAGTTTGTCAAACTGAGGACAAGTCATCATCATGACAAACTGCAGCAATAAAAGTGTGAAAGATGTTTGAGGAATAAGAGCTGATTTTTAACATATTCAATGAAGCGATTCTCACAGACTTGAGACCGGATCTTTCTATGGAGTTGAGTCAAGCAGCAGAATAGAGTACAGTGGTAAAGCCTCCAGAAAAGAGAGCAACTGATGTCCAATTACCTCTAATTGTAGATGGCTGAAAAGCTGTTTTATATTGTTAGATGACAATAGCCAAATAGACCATCTCCAGAATACTATCAAGCTCCAAGTTAAGGTTTTTGTTGCTTTTCCCTTTTCTTTTTTTAGTTAAAATACAACCAATAGTGGGGGGAGAACTTCAAAAGCCAAAAGCATGTCCATGTGAGATGTAGTATTTTAAAACGAAAAATAACAGTAATCTGAATTTGCACTAATAGAAGAATCTTGTATAATTCTTCAGCTTCACTGAATCACTGTTTTTTTCAGATATATCTTTCAAAAACTAAAACTGCATTTAAAATTTAAATGTTTTTATAACTTCTACATTATGTCCTATCCATATACCTTACACTAATAGGTAACTTTCATTAAATCATTTTGTCATGAATATCTTTAAAATCCCAAAATCTGACCTGGTTGTATAGGATCTTCTATGCACAGCATGGAGGGCCTGTTTCCGCTCCCCATGGCTTTGAGCATTTCCTCCTTGGACAGGTAAGCTCCTCCACTCTTCACCCTGATGCCGGTCTTCATGTAGTTGAAATCACGACCGTACAACTCGAAAAACTCAATGAGCAAGATGCCGAGGTTGATGTTGGTGCGTCTCGTGTCAATCCTTGGGTGTAACTGATGAGAAAGACATAGGACTTGTTAGTCAGAGAGGAAACATAAAAGTTGTTATGAATGTGTGTGAATCTAGTATCGAGTCAAGCCATTCTAAAAAGTTGGCGTAATATCAATGTGATACAATCAACAGATGAAATGGTGTGTATGACATATTCAGGGACTGTAAAACACAAATCCAACGGCCTTATGGGACATGCTTCTGTTGGATAATGTTAATATACATTACTAAAGTGAATCCATCAGTGGGTATTTAGAAGAGTTTAAAAATGCTAATACACAGCAGACATTATAACGAGACCAAATGAATAAAGAATTAAAGGAGAAGTGAAGTTTGTCATGCTGAAAACTTGATCATGTTCACCCAGAAAAAAGTTCATCTAAGGCCCTCCTCACACGAGGACGGCACCGTATTGTCTTGGCGTCGGCATCAAAACATGGATCGCTGTTTACACATCGTGTTGTAGATAGGCTTGTGTATTTACTTGAGAACGCAAAATCCACGCCAGGACGTACCTGTGGATTTCCACGCATGCTCCCAACCCACATTGCATGCTGGGTAATGTAGTTCTTGGGTTACTTCACTCGTAACATCACAGTTCTGCTCCGAGGTGGATTCCACGTCAACAAGTGCTCATGCGTGCGTAACATGCTTCATCTCTGCGTGAGACCTTGTTGCTGTTGTTGCCGAAGGTGGTGTTGCTGGTGTTCTGTGAGCAAATGTTGGTATAAAAGTCGTAGCATTATGTATAGCTGCTGGAACCCGCAATGTTGTTGTTGTTGTTGGAGTGTGTGACAGCGTGGGGCGCAGGAGGAGGGGTGCTATGAGGTCACCGTCTTTTCCGGACTTCTCTGTTTATACCAACTACGGCATGAAGACGAATACGCAGATATCCACTTGCAAACCCGTTTTCAAAAAAGATGAGGAGTCAGGGAAAAATACGCGTCTCCGTGTGTCAATATCACCAGATCGGTAGTTTTTTTACCGGAGTCTTACAAATTCGTACTCGTGTAAAGCCCACCTAAATCAAACTTGCACCACAAGCTAATCTACAAGAACTAAGGGGCAAGTTCACAGATAAATTGTTCAGAAAGTCTTAACCTATATTACTGAGCTGATTAATCACACAAGTTCATTTTAACTTACCTGCAGGAAGCTGATGGCCATGAGAATGAGACTATAAGAGCTGATTCCTCCTGTGAACACTTCATTCAGATCCCGCTGCAGGAGGAACTGCTTCAGGACAAAGATCAGAGGAGGCAGAACCGTGTACTTCTGCAAAACAGAAAAAACACCCAAGACAGACAGAACAAGGACACGTTAAGTGGTGCTTTGACTCACAATACCAAATTAAGAGGTTAGTTAAAAACACACCTTCAGATAGCTTTTGATGAACTGAGCTGCTTTAACAGCGGTCTCCACATTAAAGCTGATGTCTACCTTCACCTCCGTCTCATGGTCCGTGAGTTTGATGATTGGCACCTGACGGACAAGTCACAGAAGAACAGCTGATTGACAACCAGGTGCTTAACTACTACGGTTTGAAAGAATATGCTATAAATCTGTGAGGATTCTCGGTAAACTACACACTCTCTGTCTGACTTACTGTAGCTTTGTCGAGAACCTTTATGGGATATTGGCCAGCCACGTTGTGTTTCTTTAGGGCTTGTTCCAGTTCCTGAAGAGGAGGGTGGTCCCACTTTCCAAACACCACCAGGTCAATGTCGCTGAGAAATAGAAAAACAAAAGTTTTATATACCTTAGAAATATAACAGCAGTGTAACATAGAAAAAAATGTCTAAAATCTAAAAAAAAAGTCTGCTGATGTCATGTTGCTATTTACTAAGCCCGTTTTCCAAAATGTATCCACTTTAAAACCATCTAATCCTCTTCATAAGCCTTAAGACATGATGTGGACACAGTCACCGTGTCAGCAATGACTTCTAAATAAAAATGCCTGGAGTGTAGATATGCTGCAGAGTGGTAACACTACACAGTCTATGATATCATCTTACTGAAGCTCTATGACAGAAATGAATACAAACATGCCCAGACACAGAAAGAGCTCCCTGAAACCATCATGTTAATGAGACATTTCAAAAGAGGCCCATGTAAAGGTCAGGCTGCACAAGAGGAGACACAAATTTTACCTTGTTGGAAGATAAAGTCCTGTGCTGAAGCTGCCAAATATCTCCACCTGCAGTGAACAGCAAAATGGATTTAATACAAACCTGTTACAGCCCAAAACCACACAGATATGATCATTTTGTTTGGTGGCAGTTTGGCAAGACATCTTCACTTTCAAATGTGTGGTCTCTTCTACTTCATGTTACCTAAAATACTACAACTTTAGCTATTTCTGTGTATTTGTGTTGTTACATACCAAAGATTAAAAAAGGCCAGGAGATAAAAATGTAGCTCAAAAGTTTAAGATCAATCATGAAATTAAAAACTTTATCTGAAATAGATGGCTCATGTCTAAAGAATATGCAAACCATGCTGTTACTTTACTGATAAGCTCTACTTACTAACAGAACAGGAAACACATCAAATCAGTCTGAAAGCCAACTTAAAACCAAAGTCATTCAATTTTAGCAGCAGTTCATCTTCTATACTTTCTAGCAGCAAACAAATAGCCTGAGTGGGCTTTGTTTGATACTCAATGCGCACTACAAACTCCATAAACCCCTAATAAATGAGACGACTACGTCTGAGGACAGCTGCAGTGCACATAAAGTGAGAAAGATTTCAGATCAGTCTTAAGGTGCTATGAGGAGAATCTATTTCCGGCGACATGAAGTATACTATACTAAGTATCGTAGAAAGCAAGCCAAAGCGTGCGTTTGTTGTGATGCTAATAAATGCAGCTCGGACCTTCCTCAGAACTCTGCATTGCTTTACAACTTCTTTTTTCAAGAACTTACGGCATCCAAAGAGACGAGGTAATGTATCTCTTTCTAGTTACGTAGTGGTAGTTTATGATGTGTGACAACAAGCAATTTTTGGAAAACTTAGTATCGTAGTTTAGTAGCTGGCTATATATCGCTACTTACAGCCCGGTGCTCTTAGGACGTGTCCGAATAATATAAATTTGCTCTAGTTTTAATTGTCTTGTTCCCAAAGTCGAGTATCCAGGCCAGTCCAGCCCTGTCCGACCCGACTGCGAAGCTAAGGAATAGCATTTATAGATAACCTATTTTGATGCTATAAAACTCATCTTAAAGTGTGTATTTCTATCAGGCATATATCTAAAAGTGAGACTTTATTGTAATTACTTAGAAACTCCTCACAGCATCTTTAACATAAGGTTTTACCCAGGTCCTTGTAATAACTTGCAAGTGATTAATTGGAGTCTTCCGTATAGACTGAGCTAAATAAACACAACATATCCTGTTTTAATGGTCATTTTGGTTTACAGAGCTATACTTCTTTAATGTAGGAACAAAGCTTTGACATTAAATAAACATTTTCACTGCAAAAGCTTAAAAATGTTGGACACATTGGCCTCCAGAGAGAAGGTACATTACATGCAAAGGCTCACTGGGACAGTCCTTGGTCATGCTTAGCTCAAAATGTTTATATTGTAAATGAAAAGAGTCATTTGTCAGAAAAGAACTCTGTGTCCAACATTTTCTTGGCAGCATTCACTGGAAAATAATTCACATATGTTATCATTATACAAGGCATCAAGTAAGAAAGTAATGATAACATCTGAGGGACTCTGTTTTGACACACAGTGTTAACCAGAATGTTAAGCACTGACAGTAATGATAAATATAAAGTGCTGCAACTTTCTGTAAAATAACAGCTGCTTAAGTAAGAACACAACACTGATCTACACTGAACAATACAAGTAATGAAATACTGAAACCACAGTCTCAGAAAAAAAGTACAAAAAACAAGAATATGTTAAATCACATTAAAGAGATTATGTGTAGCAGATCTGTGCCCTGAGTTGACAGAGAGACACTTCCACTGTGATGAAGGGAAATGCTAACAGCTACACCTGCCCACTGACACCATCCAAGAGTTAGCCTGCTATGAAAACCTGTTCTGATTTTGATGCTGTTTTAGAAAAGAGTCTAAAAAGAAGGTCATTTTACTCAATCAGCCCATGATCAAACTTCAACTCCAAAAGACTTGCTAGATTATGATGTGATTAAAACAACATTGTGTTTTGCAAATACTTATCAAATTATACTCAAAAGGAAGCAGAGTGAATATTTGATCTGTAATGTCTGGCTGACCATCTCTGTCGTTTTCAAAAACAAAACACGGGGGCTGAATTTGACACTTCATGGTTGGAATAAAGAGCAACAAATGAATTTCGGAGCTGTATGTTTATCAAAAATCTGTAAGACTTTACAGCTAAATTAGCTAACTGTTGACAAGTGTTTGTGCTATGACTGGAGAAATTAGCATTTTTGAGCAGCTCATTCATGAACAATAAATGATTGGGACAAGCTCTCAACTCAAAACCACTGTCAGTTATCATTTTATGACCCAAAATTTCTATATACTGAGCTTAAAAAACATTAGACCCGGGGTGCTGGTTTGGCGAAGTGGTTAGCAACCAGGCACTCCATGTACTTGCTTCTGCCGGTCCAGGTTCGGATCCCACCTGTGACCAGTTTGCAGAGTGTCTTCCCCTACTCTCTCTCCCCCTTTCACAGGCCTATCCACTGTCTCTCTCCTATCAATAAAGGCACAAAATGGCCAAAAAAATACATAAAAAAAAAATAAAAAAAAAACATTAGACCCAATTAGGGCTGAACGATATGGAAAAAATTTTCATATCTCAATATGACTATGGGGTTGGTTAAAAACCAAGCATTGCATTCAAGGCCAATCATAAAAATGAAATTTGTTGCGACTTCCAGAGCTGTACATGCAGGGGAGCACCAGGGAAATCCACATCGTTTGTATTGTTGCTTTTTTATATTAACATCTTGAATGTTCATATCTCAATATGGATACGATAACAATATATCTTTCAGCCCTAGACTCAATGTAAGGTTTGTGCCACAGCTTCTCTTAATAAAACATGTGTAACTACTCATTTAAATTTGTGTATGTTTATGTAATGGCTAGTACACCAGTATATATATATATATATATATATATATATATATATATATATATATATATATATATATATATATATATATATATATATATATATATATATATATATATATATATATATATATATATATATATATATATATATATATACACAGTCATGGAAAAAATTATTAGACCACCCTTTTTTTCTTCAATTTCTTGTTAATTTTGATGCCTGGCTTAACTAAAGGTACATTTGTTTGAACAATTATAATGATAACAACAAAAATAGCTCATGAGAGTTTAATTTAAGAACTAAGAACTATTCATTTTCCATGGTTTTCTTGATAATAACCAAAATTACTTAAATTCTTACATCAATAGCTATGGCATTGTACCACCAAAAACACTACTTTTAAGCATTCCATGTTTTCTTTTCTGTTTGCTTTAAACACATGATACACACAAGAGTTAATACTTGATTGCATAACCATTGTTTTTGATGACTGCAGCCATGCGTCTTGGCATGCTCTCCACCAGCTTCTGACATTGTTCTGCTGTCACAGCAGCCCATTCCTGTTGGACAAATTCAAACAAATTTTCTTTGTTTTGGGCTTGTGGTTCTCCATTTTGAGTTTGATGATTTTCCACAGGTTTTCAATTGGATTAAGATCTGGTGATTGAGCAGGCCAAGGCATGGTGCAAATGTTGTGGTTCTCCATCCAGGCTTTAACTGACCTTGCCGTGTGGCAAGGGGCATTGTCTTGTTGGAAAATCCAGTCATTCGAGGCAGGAAAGAGTTTTCCAGCTGATGGAAGAAGACTGTTTTCAAGGGTAGTCCTGTACATGACCTGGTTCATTCGGCCTTCACACAATTGCATTTGCCCTGTTCCACTCAGACTGAAACAACCCCAGATCATGACTGATCCACCCCCATGTTTTACTGTAGGGCAAGACAGTCTGGGTTGTAAGCTTCTCCAGGCTTCCTCCTAACCAGTAAGTTGGCTGGAGTAGGCATCAATTCAAAATTGGATTCATCACTGAAGAGAACCTTAGCCCAATCATCAACAATCCAATCCTTGTGGTCTCGAGCAAAGAGTAACCGGGCCTTCCTCTGCCTTTCATTGATGAAGGGCTTCTTGCGTGCTCTGTGTGACTTCAAACCAGCTTCAACAAGTCGGTTCGAACTGTCCTTGCTGAACAAGTCACATTTCTCGACAGTGCCCACTCATTTTTAAGGTCCTGGAGGTCTGACGGCGATTCCTGACACAGGAACAGATGAGTGCACGGTCATCTCGTGGGGCAGAAAGACGTTTCCTGCCACGGCCAGGTAGCAATTTGGTAGTGCCATGTTCAGCTTGTTTTTTTTTGTTGTAATGAACGGCTGTCTTGGAGATCTTCAGTTTTTTTGCTACCTGTCTCTCACTCGTGCCAATTTCCAGCAGTGCCAAGATGGCTGCCTTTGTGGCTTCACATAATTCTTTTGTTTTAGGCATTATGTGAGAGCTGACAACTTCTGAGTTGTGCTACGGCTTGAATGTAAGCAGGAAACCACTCTAGACCTTTGCATGTGCAGTGCTGCTTGTGACATGAAATGGCCTCTTATATACCCTGGGAATCAATTAAGCTTAAGAATGTCAAATAGGACATAAAGTATTATGTGACCAGCTGCATTTTTTGTTGTGTTCATTGTATTATACGTTTAGTGGTACCAGATATTAGAATGAACAAGAAATTGAAGAAAACAAGGGTGGTCTAATAATTTTTTCCATGACTGTATATACACGGACGGAGTACACGGACGAGGAGCTCCATGAAAGAAGAATGTGGACGGGGAAAGACGAACAGCTGGCTCGAGAACAACAAACAGGAGCACGTCCATGACTCAATGCGAACTGGTGGTGCGCTTGTGGACAGTGTTCGCCTATAGCAACAGAAGAGGAGTGTGTTAGCTGCTCAGAGTGGGACTTGAAACCGGCTGACAAGCATATGGATCTATCCAGGAATATATGTCTGACTACTCTGGAGGATTTCTCTGCAATGACAAACCGGGCTGTGGTAGAGACGAGCGATTTTGCAGAGATTATGTCCCGCGCTGAAGCTTCATTGCCGTGGCCCCCGCTAAGTGCTGCTAAATCGGTTGGATCTAAATAACTTCTGAAGGACTCCAAGCTGCACGATGTTTGTCTGAGTGAGTATACGAGCATGCACAAACCTAAAAATACGGTCCAGGTGTCAAAAAACCGGAGTTGCCCTTTAAAAAAATAAAACTACCAATTCCCATCCCTTGTCATCGGTTTAAATTTTGGCAAAAGAGGATTTAGACACCACTTCCTTTGATAAGTTTAGTTTTGAAGAATTAAAAAAACACCTGCCCTCAGTTTTTTGATGATTCATGTGAAGACGGAGCGTAGTTCTGACTCTACAAAACAGCTTCTGTTGCTTTTCAAAGCCTCAACACACTCACCCGTGCTGTGGGCCACAGGTCCTTGATGACTCTCTCTATCCGGTTCACCACGTCTCTTCTCATGGCCTCCTCCTCCGCCCGCGGTGACATGAAGTTGAAAAAGTCCACGATTTCCTCATGGAGACTGTCAAGGAACAAGGAAGTCAGGACAACTGGAGTTACAGAGAAGTAAATCACTGCCATCTGCATTTTTATATTCAGGGTGTCAGTGTTGGGACCAGGCCCGGGTTAGACCATGGACAAGAAAAAAACAACAACAGGAAGAGCAGAAAACAGATGCCACAGCGGACTTCTGCATCACTGGATACTCCAGGAAGAAATTCTTAGCTGGTAATGACACAAGAAAAAACAAGTACGAGAACCTTTCCTGTTCAGATGAGAGCCACTGTAGCATGTGAACAGAAGTTTTTGAAGCACAGTAACATATGATATTCAGACTTTATATTCAGTCATATTGATATCAAAGTGAAGCAGCACTGTCTAATTGCTCAAATATGTTGGCCTAATTTAGGCACAATGGTGAAACAAACACGTTTGTGAACCCATTTAATAAATGTAGAAATATATCTCAATAATTTTAATTTTCTTTTTTTAAAAAAGCTGATAGTTGATTTCAGAAAAAAAAGGAAGCAAAGAAACACAACCCTGTCTACACCACGGAGCTGAGGTGAAGAGAGTGAGCAGTTTTAAGTTCCTGAGAATCAACATAACAAAGAACCTGCCATGGGCTTCAGCTCAGAAAAGGCTGTATCTCTTAGGGGCCGTTTACATGGCGCCGAAAACGCTCAAATCCGATACGTTTTCGTTGCATTTTGGCCTTCCATTTAGATGGAGCGCGTTGCGTTTTTACTGAAAACGGAAACTTTTGAAAACGGGCTCCAGAGTGGAAAGGTTTGAATCCGCTCTCCGTGTAAACCCGTATCAGAGCGTTTCAGGGTGAAACGCCGACGTCCCCGCATGCGCAGTACTATTTCACATGAAGGCTGCGCGCGCATACCAGGAACAACAACAGCTTCAGCCATCCGCCGAGTAACATGTGAGCCTTTTACCGTGCTCGGTTTGTTATCCAGACAAAACTATCAGCGCTGCCTCTCTGCAGACCTACACCGCCATCTACTGAACCGGCATGCACACTACAGCGGATTTACAGGGGATTAACTCGTCTCCAGCGTTGTCATCTGAACGCAGAAGAATTTGAAAACGCAAAGGAAGAATCTTTGCGTCTTTAAGTCAGGAGTTTCCATGTAAACGGCCCCTTAAGGAAACTTAAGAAAGCAAAATTTACACGCATCCAGACTGGAAACATCACAAAATGGTGTGGTATGTGCACGGCCCAGGACAAGACTCTGTTCAGAGTAATACAAACAGCCAGAACATGATCTGTGACATTGGGGAGGTGAGGTGCCTGCACAGGACCCAAAGGACACTGGAAGACAACCCTGACCCAAGGTACAGCCTGTTCACCCTGTTGCCATCAGGCAAAAGATACAGAAGCATCCGCTGCTGTACCAGCTGACTGCAGAGCAGCTTCTTCAATCAGGCTTTACTAATTTTGTTTTAATTTATTCTACAATCTTCACCAATCAAGGGGAACCACAAATTCAATTTCATTATTCAACCTGCTGTGTAATCAGACAGTTAAACTTCCCTTTGTCCTTCAATTTTCAGTGTTTGTTATGTGAAAAAATAACATTTTGCTTAATTGATCAAGTAGCATCAATTACATTTGGACCTGCAGAGGTAGACAGGCAACATTTGGAAGTGTCAGTGGACTCTTAACCAGTTCTTCTCTGAGTGCAGAAGATCGACTGGAGCTTTTTAACCTAAACAGAGAGCACTGTCACACTTGCACCATTGGTTGGGATCATTAGATTGAGCAAAATAAACCAAACAAGTTTAGTGTTTTCGATGTTGGACAAAAACTTGATCCATTCTCTCGACACTGTCCAAATTACAAAAATTTGTTTTCTGTTTTTGGAAAAGCTGAATGACACATCCTACTTCCCAGTTTCACTTGTTTGTCCAAACATTGCCAACTCATTTGTGGAACTGACACTGAGTCAGCAGTTGGCTTAATCTGACTTAAAATAGTGACCGTCACATACAAAGAGTTTATTTCCCATCATCCATCAGTGATATAAAGATGATCCAGAAGGGCAACGCCCTCTAAAAAAAGGGGGGCTATGGCTGAACCAATGCTCTGCCAGACACATTCATTATGAGAGGAGAGCTTTCAGCAAAATGAACAGGTGTTAAGCGGCCTCCTCCTTCACGACAAAAAACTGACTTTGAACATTACAAAACGTCATTTTATGTCCCTCTTAATGAAAATATCCCAGATTTCTGAACTGATTTGTTTCAGTCTTTGAAAAAACTTCACAAATATGTTAAAATCATCTGGCAAAGTAGTTTATGCTAGACTTTTTTGTGCAACTAAAACAATATGCCAGTTATATTCTCACAGACACGTGGCACTGCCTAAACTGCAAAATGAAAAGGCAACATTAAACTAAAGCAAAGTTAATCAAAAAAGAAAAATAACTTAACAAAAAAGGAGCTTATCAAGAGGGTATGAGTGTCATTTAATGATCACAGGAAATCCCATGTTCACCGGCACCAGCCCCACATTAATGAGGTGTTTTAATGTGAATTAATGGACGGAAATAGATTTTGTTTATCATCAAGTGGAGCTAAAATAAGCAGTGTGGGAGTGAAGGGGTTTGCCCAATTATGTTGTTCAGATGCTGTAAAAGTGATGAGTTATTAACTTGAGCTTAATTTTGATGAAAGCAATCATCATAATAGAGCAGCGGTACTTGCCAGCATAGCTCTGCAGGCACTGTTAAGGGGTTTGATGACAGTGCTTTCCGCAAAAAAGGGAGCACACCTAAAAAATTACACAAACAGGTCAACAAAATTAGGCTGTGAAGAGAAATAATTTTTCTTTTCTCACAATAATTTGAAAAATATATTTTAATTATAAAATTATTCTAAGCTGCTACCATCAAGTTTCACCCACTTCTACCAACATTTCAAGCTTGTTTGCACGATGTAGAGATGTGAAGAACATTTAATCTTTATGAGTGAAGTATATTCACTCCAGGTGGGCCTGTGTGACATTAATTTGATCAATCAAAAAATATGTGTTTGCTCACACAAAAGGTAAATAATAATAAAAGAACAATCAAGATTTTAACTGGGGGGGTTGTGAAATGGTGCATTCCATTTGATCTCAGAGGACGGATCATCTGAGTTGCAAATTAGGTCCTTCACTGGGAATAACGCCTTTGGTTGGAATTTCCACTCAGGAAATCCGACAATCTTTATCAGCTCATAACCGGAACAGGTTTAAATGGGATGTCAAGTAATTCTGAGTTCCCATGTCTGGATTCTGAGGCAAACACAGCATAAATGTCGGTACAGAATGACAAAAAATACATAATTTCCTGTAACATTTTCTAATTTGATAATACCCCAGGAGACAGATGAAAGCAGTGGGAGCCTGATGTGTCCCCTGGACCACCAGTTGATGATTGCTGACATGCCAACAATCAGCAAGTTTATGTTAGTCTCAGCAAAGTACGCAGTTACAGGTGATTTCACTGTCAACACACAGAAAAAAGGGACCAAAATAACCCACCCGTCATGTCCCACTTTGTGCTGCCTTCAGGGTGGAGCTAGAAATGCTACAGAGTCTTGATTGGATGCAAGAATCCTAACTTCCCCTGTGACAGCAGCTACACGAAAGCAACATACAGCACCTTCTTAATCACTGGTGCATTAAAACAAAATATCCACATGGAACGACGCTCTATGGAGAACTCTGGAGATGCACACCCTATTTTACACCACCTATTCAAGTAGCAGCCTGTGGGCCACATGCGGTCCAAAAGCAACCGTCAAGTGGTCCAAAATCAACGTAATTGGGACTTAGGTCCGGCGAGAAAAATAGAAAAAACTTTTACACACACTGACAAGGTCTTACAAAAATTCCAACATTATTGCAGACACTGAATGCAACACATTCTGAAAAGTTGCTGCTAAGCAAGCTATTTTTAATGCCCTTTCAAATGTGACCAAAAGATGGTGTTTTTAATCTGCATTGCTTATGTTCATGCGCACCTTAATATGTGCTTGTATTTAACTGTCATAACATGTTGAAGTTATCTGTTTGAAGTGTAAAATTGAAAGAAACAGTATTTCAGCAGAAGTTTAGTTTAGTACTGCTCTTTATTGAGTTTAAGTCCTTATGGATGTGTCAATAAAAGAATAAACATTCACTGTGTTTGTTATCTATTTGTGTTTGGTTCTTTTGCTCACTGTCTGCCAGAAATGTCCGGCCCAGCTCACGTTCTAAGTCTGAAAATCTGCCCCACTTAATTTCTAATTGAACTGTCCTGCTTTACACTGTGTGACAGAAGTGAACAAGGAGTTGGCATGGCCGGTGTCACAATCATCTTTCACCTCAAATCCAGCTTCAAGGTGAAGGTACAGCTGACGGAAGAAATGCAGGCGAGATCAGGGCTCACCACACTGAACCGTACCGACACATCCCGGACCGCCCAGTGGAAAGGTAGCCATTGCAAATCAGTTAACAAAGATACTGCATGCTCCTTTCTCAGGTTCTTTGCTAGTTTGTGAAAAAGGATAACTCAAAACTTATGAACAGATGTAGATGACAATATCAGGGAATGTTGATTGGTTAAAGTGGGCAGTGGCAGTTGTCCACATTTTTAATTATAACTTGTTCGTCAATGTTGGACAACACTCTTGGATGTTTGTGCCCTCTGTTTACTTTTATAATAAAATTAAATAAGAGAATTTCGTGTTCACATAGACAGATAATAGAGTACAACTTTAAGTGTTAACAAAGACATGCTGCCGGCGTCAAAACTACTAGTACACTTTTGATAACACATCATGCTTTGTAAAGAACTTTAACTTATAGTTCACAGACATAATTTGATAACGAGGACAAACGTATTCAATGTCATTCCTGATCCATACTAAGTTTAGGTTTATTTTTCGAAAGAAAAAGTAAATAAAGCAAAAAGGAAAAAAAAACCGTTTTTAAAAAAATATATTTTAGGTCATTTTGCCCTACCCTAATCGACCATGGTTGAATATCTTGAGGACCCTTGAAGCAGGGTCTTAATTATTTGCTTCGTTTGCTTAGTATCAAACTTGCTTGTTTCTAAAACAATATTAAATTTTAGATTTGTCATTTATCACAGTTGTCATTGTCATGGTGGAAATTCAGCTGACGGTGGTTAAAGTGTACAGGGCGTACTTTCCTGATGGGAATTCCTTTAAGATCCCTGACGTTACTTACGTCGTCCTTTGGTAAATATCAAAAATGCTACACTAGTCCTCACCCGTTGATTCCCGGGCTGTACCTCCTGGTTTTCCACAGGCTGCAGGTCGACTCTGCGAAGTGTCCATTACAGCTGAAGGAGAGCAGCGGGTTGATGCCGTGGAAAGTGTTGGCTCGGTTTAAGTGCCTCCTGCGCCCGGAGGAGGAGTGGGATTGGTGGTGGTGGTGCTTGTTCCCGTGCTGGTTTTTCATCCCACTGGGGGTGTGGCCGAAGGGTTGTTGCATGCTGCGACAGTGTTGCTGAAGAGCGTGAAACGGCGGAGGGGGGTGTTGCCTACGGAGATTGTTCTGGTTCAGCTCGTTCAGCTCGCCGTAGTGGAAAAAGCGCTGGGCCTCCTCTGCGACGTTCAGATTGTCGATGTGCAGAGAGGAGCCGGAGGGAGAGGAGCTCTCGGCCTCCGAGTCCAGAGACGAGGAGGACGGGGACAGGGAGCCCTTCCTCCGGACGCTTCCCCTCTCTCCTCCGCCGTCTCGCCTCGCTAGTTTCCCAAACACACCTCCTCCTCCTCCTCCACCTCCACCTCCACCTCCTCCTGGCGGCGGAGCGGCTACGCTCCTGCAGTATTCACCGTGTGCGTCCGCGGAGTTGCCATTCTGCGCTGCAAAGTTGCGTTGGTGGTGAAGGTGGTTGTCGATGCCGGAGTTGGCTCCAAATCCCTGAGAGGTTTCCCAAATGTGCATCCACAGGGAATTGGCAGGTCCCTTCTGCTCCGGCTGGATCCAAGCGGTCCTGGGATCCATGAGAGTCGAGTTTGCAGCCCGAGAGCCCTCTCTGTTCGGGAAAATGGCGAGCAGTGTTGCGGGATACACGGTCGGCACAGCAGGGCACGAAGAAATCCTACCGCGTTATGTTACTTGTTCTCCTCGAAGCACTTCATGTCTGGAAGCTGGATTGGTTTTTCTAGCGGCTTGTCCAACTCCACTCCCCATGTACGACGGCCAACATGGCGCACCCAGCAGCACGGATCAGCTTCTGCGCATGTGCGAGGGATTTAAATCTTTTGAACACACCCCTCAGGATTTAGAGCTGCGTCAAGTTAAAAGCACACAGGCCACGAGCACCGGAAGCCATTCTATTTAAATTGTTTTGTCTGAAAAATCAATGAAACAAATAATTTAAAACCGTGGCAAAAAATAGTCTTTGTTTTCAGTCTACATTGCTGACTCCACGAACTCTACTGTGTGTCTGAAAACAAAAAGGAATTATGAATTACAACCTTCAACACATTCTCCGCGTAAAAAAGCTTTATAGCCTAACGCAAATCAGCTTTCTTTCCATAAAAAACTTCAAGACAAATTGGAGTATAAAAAATGAAATACGAGAAATGTCCTCAACACCTGATTATTTTCAGGAAACACAGACACAAGTATTATTAACAAGTGAGCTTTTTTTCCTCAACGTCAACATAACATGCAATCTTGACATATGATTTTTTTTTTCATATATATCTATATGTAGGTAACAACGCAGTTGACAAAATTTCCCACAATCAACACACAGCCATATACCAGAGAGAGTCGAACATATGACATATAATGAAATTCAATACTTATTCGATACAACTAAGACGTTTCACCAAGATTTAAAACGATAAAAAACAAAATTCAGTTAAATATCAGCAGCTCCTCTGTTCCAAGTCTTTTACAAGAGTCCAATGAAATGAAACCTGATAACTGAGGGTTTTTGTAGCACATTACAGGTAAATGGAGCAGCTACTATGCTTTCTTACCCAGCTCAGTCACCCACGGATGACATTATCTTATGCTACTAACAAAATAAAGAGTTAATGGGGCAATGGTAAAACAATTTAATAATGGGGTTGACGCCTCAGGCTAACACCATGTTACAGAGGATTAACAACTTGGGGATTCATATCATCTTGTTTTGTTGTTTTTCCCAGATTGGACATTAAAGTTCAAATACTCTAGGACATATCTGTCGTGTTTGAATTTCTTCTTGATTTACTTCGGGAGTAATTGGACAAATGGCTGCATCCAACATTTAAGAAATACAATTGTTGGCGGTGTTTTGCTGTTCCCTCGTAGGTCCAATTTTGTTTCACATCTTTAGGTCGGTACAGACTTTTATTTTGAAGGGCCTTCCGGAAATTCGGTCCCTCGTACGTTTCAGCATGTGACAAATATCAAACCGGGCATTACAAAACGTGAAAGTTGTAGAAATTCCGCTGGACCAAGTTACGCTGCCCTCACTCAAAATGTTCTACGGCCTACAACTTCTCTGCTGTCCAATTCAGAGCCTCCTTCACACAAAACAACGGAGCGACATTCACATGAACTCCATGAATATATCTGTCAATTCACACTGCATCAACGCTTGGATGCGCGTGCCCCCACATACTGTAAGCCCAAAGGCAAAGACCCAGTCACACTGCTCCTGTCTCCCGCTCAGTGCGCGTGCATCCTTCTCTCCAATACCACCTGCTACCTCTGAAGAAGAACAAAGAGGTCAACTCAGCCCCCCATTCCACCTCCAGCACGTTCAGTGGAGGCGAAACGTCACAGAGGGGGAAATATTAGCCCTTGATAGGCCAGTACGAATTGGTGTAGTGACTGATACGACTTTTTACCTCTTAACTTATGAATATTTTCACTCAAACATATATATAAAACCTATATAAACTTATATAAGGCTGAGCATAAACAAATCTTGGACACTGAAGAACATTTTTGTCAGAGCTTAATGATGTGGGTCTGGAGGCCGCTCATATTATTCATTCATAATCACATTCAAAATTAGCATTAAACACATGATTCAAAGTAATCCCCATACACTTTTTCATTATTTGTACTGTCTGATGAACAGAACCAGTATCACAGTTTAGCAGGTGTTTGAGTAACTAGTTACATTAAGTAACTATCAACTAAATGATCATTAAATCTCACAACCTGTTGATCAGTGCCTTAAGAGACACCGGTGTTCCTTGGAAATCATTAGCAGAATAAAAATGTATGTTTAAAGAGATAAAACAATAGAAAATAAAAGTGCAAACAAGCGTTTATGTACAAGAAACAAGAAACCAAATACTTTAAAGTCTGCTGGTTGTTAGATGGTGATGTGGGCCCCAGATCATCATCTGGTGTAAAATTATGGCATGCATCAGTCCGGGAGAGGCTGATATATTATGTAGAATGCTGAGGCATCAGTAAAAAGTTGATAAAATTTGTAGAAATATAAATCAGTGATTATACATAAGCTTTGAAATTCAAAATTGATTTTTTTTTTGGAAATGTGGCAATCATATTTTTTATTACCTACAATTGACAATCTTCTTGAATGAAAAAAAACATTTACAAACTGTTCACATCTACATGTTTACAATATTTTACAAAATAACAAAAACAGTGAAGAGGAAGGGGGCTCTGCAGGTATCCAGTGCTTCAGGAAAGGTATTTTCTCAAACTTTAAAAATGAAACAAAATATTTACTACAAAACAAATAGTGGCAGAAAATGTTACTTTAAAGTATAAGTGCACAATAAAAAAGTGTGACAGCCACTTTCATGACTGACTTTAGTTTAAAAGTTACACTAAATTCCAAACAGCCCGAGTCAGGTTGAGTTTGAAATCAGTGCTCTTCATGAGCTGGCATGCTACAAAGTACATTCATAGTTTTCAAGTGTGCGAGCTAAATACGTTTTGGGTGCATAATGTGATTATTAGTCATCGAATCTTTGAAATACGACTGACTGACATGCATGTCCAATTGAATTTCTCAGCTCTTGATCGTCCTGCAAATGGAGGCGAGCTGGTAAATGCAGCTTGTAACAGCAGGAGGGACGCTCTGCGATGTTTCGCTTCTCCAGCCTGCAAGAGCATCCAGGGCTTGTTTGGGGTTGGCGGGAGAGAGGTCATAGATGCAGTAGATGGCTGCTAACTGGACTTCCCATGGTACACCTGGAAGAAGCAACATGGTCATTATGCATACTGATACAAAAATTACTGATGCAACACTTGTTCAACTGCTTGATAAGACAAATTGCCAATCACATGGCAGCAACTCATTGCACTCAGGCAAGTAGACATGGTCCTGACAGCCTGCTGAAGTTTAAACTAGGCCTAAAAAATGGTGTTTCAAGTGTGACTTTCAAGTTGTTTCTCACAAAAGCATTTTACTTGCACATCTATGAATGTCTCCTGCTCAAAAAATCTCCAAAATAGGAGGTTTACCTTATTTTTCCATCAGCTGTGCATGCCTTAGACATGAAAGTGAAAAACAGAGAGCAATATATACCTAATTCAGGCCGGCATGACCACAGCAGTAGAATATTTTGAGACAAAATAGAAACTTCTCAATTACCCTTCCTGCTTGTGCCTGTATGCTTTCATTCTGCAGGTTTCCCTGGTTAGTTGTACAACAAAGAGATCACTGGTATGTAGGGGTGGGAAATATGGCAAAAATATCATATCACGATATTTTAAAAATAAAATCATGATCACGATTTTATCACGATTCTTTTTTATGTTGATTTTTCTAGACTAATTTGCATGTTTGACCATTTTTCCCCATGTTTAACATATAAAACATGTAAAACTAAAAAAAAGACTATTAAAGCCAAAGAAACTTTCTGAACAGGTTTCAATTTAAATAGTGCCGATTTTATAAAAATACGCAACAAATGTAAACATAAAAGGTAATGAACAACTATATCAACATTGTCTCTTAAAGTGCAACAATTCAGAACAAATGTTTTCTAACGGCAATGTCTATAATCTGAGTGAATAATATAGCTGCTTTAGAACAGATTTTTGTACAGACATCTTCAAGCTTTTATCTTCTTTTCTCTTTCCACCATGGCTTCACGCTACATAACCAAACAGGAGATCCTACCATGCACTGTGTGTAATGTGCTACGATTGGCTAGTTGGGTGTGCGTCAAAGTCTCTGCACCCACACAGACGATCTGACGATCTTTCTGCTTTATGAGATCATCCCCACGTTATAATCCTTAACAATTTAATATCGTCATATTGCACACCACTACTGGTATGGAAATTTATTGCGGTTCTTCCTTTAATTTCTTTAGGATTTTGGGTTACAGTTAAGTAGAAATGGAGCTTGGACAGCAGGGAGATGCAGCCACACAGTAGCATACATGGGCATAGTATGGAAGCCACAGCATCTCCAGATGGAGCTAACACATGTCAGCCACACTTATATGGTGTGAAACACCCATAAGACTGTGTTTCTTGTTTTTCCCACACAAGTTCAGTACGTTTGGTGCTATCAAAGGTTAAAAAAAATACTCTTTTTTTAAAGCACTTGGTATCAAACAAGTATTTAAGCATAGGCAATATTCATAATCTCAACTACAAATGTAAAATGCCAAAAAATCAGCAAATGTTGCACAAGATATTGCGATTTAGCTTTATTAAATGATGCAGTGAAGATATTTTTTCGGAAGAAAGTGTTAGTTATAATACACCCTTTCATGTCCAATTGTTTCTGAGAAAGCAAATAGCTAGAATTTACTTCTACGATCCAACATTAAATGTCAAACAGAAAATATGACAGCCATTCTGGTTCGGTGTTGACGAAATCTATAGCCTTTGTGCTAATTCTGGACAAATCAGATCATCTCTCAAGGAATACTTAAACTAACAGAATCATAAAGGATGTGATCCTTCATGGAGAACACACTGCCAACACTAAACACCTGGTAAATATCTGCACTCTGCCTTATCACTGCAGCTATGAAAAACAATATAGTCCGACAACCAGATTTTACAGATGACTTAAATATTACGAGGTGGGTATATAATGTAAGCTCAAGTTTAAACCTTTGGTGGAACTATCTCACCCTTTAAAACACCTTCAGTGCAGGCAGTGTGAATGCAAAAAACTTCATTCAAATGACACTGTGTTTGACTTAATGCACAGCTGCTGTGACTCATATCTGAATATGAAAAGATTGTAACTTCTTCTGTAGAAATCTTAAACAAAGAAATGAAAACATATCTTTAAATTCCCAGCTGAGATGCAAGTGTTACAGTTAAAAAAGGTAAATGTGTGCATACATTTGAAAATCAGTGTTTCACTGTGATTAATGAAAGGCATGTGTGCAGGACATTGGTGACGCTCTTTGTACACAATAGAGATCTTTTTCTATTCATGAAGGTTTCTTTACATGTCTTACCTTCACTGTTTCCATGCCTTCCAAATGTGTTGATGATGTTGGCAACAGTAACAACAGAGGAAACATTCCTCTCTGTCAAACCCAGCTGGCTGAGGCATCCTATTAAAAACAGAGGAGAGAATTACAGCAGCTTTCCAATAACTGCAAGAATATAAAACAAGGCTGCGAGGTTTTTACTGAAATGTCATCAGGATTTTTCTCCTTGAAGAGTGAGGTCACAATTCTCTCTTATGATTCTTACATTCATGTAAAAAAAGAACTAAACTTCACAACAAAGTGCAGTAGTTATTCACGAAAATCGCATTTTTCGTCATGGCGGATCAAGACTGTGATCCGGATCAACACCAAAATAAAATCAGTTCTTCCTTTTCCCATGCTGAACAATTCCTGAAAATGTCACCAATTTTTAAGGTTATACTAAGGTAATAATCAGGCACTTTAGACTTGAGGACTGTTTGATATATTTTCTAAGGATGCACAACATTGGATTTTTGCAGATAACTGATATTTCATAACTCGTTATCGCAGATACCAATATTAATAGTTATTTTTTTGTCAGGGGCACAAAGCCTGCATTTGACCTAAAATGTCCTGTTTATTTTTTTTAGATGCAGATACAGAGTGAGAAAAACAATATTTTATTCAATGTTAAATAATGCATTTCATTTCTAAAAGTGGACATTCATTGATGAGGCAAGCCAGTTTTGTAAATTTGTACATTCTGCCCATATCAAAGCTGGTATGCAGAGTATTTATAGCCAATTTGTACTAAAATATCAGCAGGAAACATCTGCAAAATACCTGCTGATACTGATAATCACAGTTTTAGGCCATCAATACTAATCATGTTCCAATACTATTGTGCATCCCTACATTACTCCACTGCACTTGCATTCACACTGCAGAGCGTGGATTCAAGTCAAGTGAGTTCACACACATCATGCTGACACTTGTGTATTTCTTTTTAAAGATATTTTTGGAGCTTTTTTGGCTTTATTGGTATTGGAGAGGATAGATTTGGAAAGAGAGGCAGAGAGAGTAGGGGAAGACCTGAAGGTTGGATTTAACTCAGGCTGCACATGAAGAGCCTCAAAGTGCATGGTTGCTACCCACTCTGCCACACTGGCACCTCCACTCCTGTGCTGTTTAACAGAAATACAAACTGCCTGTTTCCTTGTTTTTCATGAAAGATAATCAGAGAATAGAAGTCAGAGAACTGCAGATTGTGCATGGAGAGCAGCTCAGAAAAACTAAGATCTCAGGCATGTCAATACCATTAAACATAAAAATAACAGGCCTAAAAACAAAGAACTATTAAGGCATCGCACAAGACTTGTCTTTGTGCTAGGGCCCTAGATATCGACAAAGGAGCCCTTAACACTCAGAAATGTCAATCAAGATTGTAACTAATTTTTACATTTGGTTACACAGCCCAAACCCCTTACCTATAAGTCGGAGCACAGTGGCCACAGCCACATTTGAGACAGGTCCTTCCTGATCCCTGGGTTGTGTCACCCAAGTGTTCATTAAAGGCCATAATGCCTTGCTGTAAAATAAAAAGGACAAATGACACAAAGATGTTAGATTACTACTAATAATCAAGGACTATTAATAATACTTTGAAATAACTTTTAATCATAATATTGTACAAACATACCCCAACACATTTTCATAGGTCCACTTCCACTTCCTGTGTCCACAGAGGAGGTGCAGAGTGAAGACACGTTCCCATGCTTCAGTCCCCAGGTCTTCCCCGTGCCGGCTGTTTTTGGTGAAAGACAGGCCTGAACCAGATCGAACATCGGTGAGCGTTCTGGAGATCAGCTCGTCTATATCACAGGGAGGACTCTGCAGTGACACAGGGGAGATAAGGTTTGAAAGGTCTGATTTGACCCAGTGTTAAACTGGTATAGATTGGGAAAGATGTGATGTGATGAGACAATAACCTGCATCAACAAAAGCTTCAGCTGCAGCATGAGACAAATCTGCTCTCTTTATATTTTGAGCTCAAAGTCTTTGCTCCATCTGTCTGTCTGTTGCCAATAAAGAACAAATGCCACTTTTATCTGTGGCCACTAGATGATGCACTTTTACTATCAAAAGTTATTTCCAAGTTTAGACTGGGTGTCTTTAAAATCACATTTACATGACTTATTTGTTCTTATAATGAAACACTACCAATGTTGACAACAACAGTAACAAATACTTCACCTTATCCCAGCCGAGGAACACAGAGAGGCAGCTGATGAGGTCTTCTGGTGCTCTCAGTTTGGTGACAGTGTGGACAGCCTGGCACAGAGAGCTGCTGTGGGACAGAGCAGTGGGCCATGTGGTCACTATGAACAAAATCAGCTTAGCAGCTTCTGGAAAATCTGGATGACAAAACGAGAAAGAAAGAGGGTTTATAAAAGTCAAGCTGTAGTAGTGCTTTAGGTAAAGAAAACCTCATAGAAATGGTTTTAGTGGTCTATGGTAAAAATTGTGCAGAGGGCATAAAGGAGGGGCAGTTGGGAAGATTCAAAGAGGCCAAGACAGTTCGGGGTTAGGGCTAAGCGACATGGATTAAAATTTCTATATCAATTAGGGGTGTCGCGATACAACTATTTCACCTCCGATACGATACCGATATTGCAGTCTTGAGTATTGGCCGATACCGATATCAATCCGATACGATATCAGCAGGAATCATACAGACTTTTATTACCTATTTTGTAGTATGGACTGTAAGAAAAGGCTTGATCAGGTCAGATTACTCAAACAGAGAACAGCAGTCAGCAATAGTAGGTATGAGAAAAACTGACCCCTTTGTTATTAATCAATAGGTTAAATAAATTTAACCTTAAACATAAGAATATACTACAATTAAAACAACATGAATAAAAAATATCAGAAGACCCTGAAAAGTGACCTCAATAAATCAAAAGCATATTTCACCAATTGCAAAATAACCACTGTGTTGAACTTGAACATAAGCATATTCTACAACTAAATAAAATAAAAAATAAATATATTAGAATGGACTGCTTGTATCAGAGTGCTGATATTGGAGATTTAGGATGCAGGCCGATATAATCCGATATTTGTTTTTTTGACCGATATCCAATATCAATATTGGATCGGGACATCCCTAATATCAATACTAAGTAGCTAAATAGCAATATTACGCAAATATATAATTAAAAGAATTACAGGTCAATGAAGCTGAGAGTACGATTGTTTTGATGCAGAGAAAAACAAAAGCTTGGGGGCTCGGATCAACAGCTAAGTCCATGTAGCACAACTGTATAAACTTACAGCTTTTTAAAATAATACACTGATATGTTACAAAACTGTACAATTCCCAGCCGTGAAAGACGTCCATAAAAATACTGTGGGATCAGTTACATTTTGCCATAGTTTTTTTTTCTTTTACAATTTATTCACGCTTTCTAAAAAAAAAGATGTCTTACTTGTTCAGGGCTTCAGAGTGCAACAAATTTGGGCGCACATGCACCCAAAATTTGTGAGAGTGCACCCAACATTTTTTCTTGGTGCACCCAAGAAAAAATGTTGGGAGCACTCTTAAGCCACAAAAAGAGAAAAAAAAAAGAAAAAAGGCATGAATTGATCTGTCTTATATGTTGTTTTTCATAAATTAGTTTGAGAATTGTTTTTTTTTATAATTTAAATTGGTTTCAGTTTTGTAAATATTGACTTAAGTGTTTGAAGTCTTATTCTTGGTTCAAATTTATTGGAGAATAAGACCATCCAGTTAAACGTTATGTTGTTGGTTGGTAAAATCTTGATATTCATTTCATTTTTTCAGTTCAGTATAGCACCTAAAACATTAGCTCTTTTTATTTTAAAATATTTAATTTAATGGTCAGATGTTTGAGTTTGATATTTCAGTTCAGTCAAGCACTTTAAGCACTTTTATTTGGAAAGGTTTTATTTTGCTTCATGTTTTAGTTTGAATTTTTCAATTTCATTCAGTGAAGCACTTTAAACGCTGTTTTTCTAATATATAACTTCGCTTCCAATAAAGACAAGTATTTATTTACATCTTATTTATGTTTAAAAATCACTTTCATTATATAAAAGTTATGGAGAGTGATAAAATGGTGGGCCCTGTTGTTTATCATTACGGCTTTAAGTTCAGGAATCTTTTGCACTGCTCAACCTCCACAGAAATATAGCTTTAGAAAAACAGAGGCCATTTGAGCACTTATCAGAGGATATTAGTTGTACATGTATTTTGTATGTGTTATCTTTGACAGGGTTAAAGACTGTAGAACTATGAAGAATGACTGTATCTCACCAGTAAATGATAAACAAAAACAAGTTAATGCTTAAACTAGTCCAAATGCCAGTGTTGCTTAATAAATGTAGTTTAATTAACCATTTATCGTCTGATTTTTAGCTGATTTCCCACAGCTTAAACCTGAATTATTTGAACAGAGAAACTTTTCTGTAATAGTTTTCTATGTGCCACAAACAACAACTACAACAAACAAGATCATATTTATTAATTTGCATGACATGTTTGGTTTTGCAAAAATGTGCTGAGTTGGTTTGGAGTGGGGCTCAATGAGATACCTTTTTATCGGGCTAATTTCTGGCAGGACCCTGCAGTTGAGAGAAAGAGCCTGTGCAGAAACAGTAACATAAGAAAATTGTTTACCTTCAGTGAGAATGCTGTAGGCCAGGATGCGAGCCTTCCCCCAGTCTTTGGTCTGTCTACAGATTCCTACGTGGACTCTGCACAGAGCCTGTATGTAGTTTGTACTGAGATCATTCTTCTCCACTTTCAGTTTGTTCAGGATGGCTGAAATCATATCTTCTGCCTTTATCTGAGGAGTAACACGAGATAGCATGCATATCAGTTTCTTTCTCATGGTAAAAATGAAAACATCAATATTATCATAACTAATCGTATATCCTACTGACAGGCAGTTTGTTCAACTGTTTCAATTAAGCTTCTCAAATGACCCAATGTGCGGTTGTTTTTCAGATACAGCACCTTCTGTGTGGAAACCTTAAAGCCTTGCACATCAAGTCTGTTTAATTTTGTATAGGTTTTCATCTAAAAGGTACAGTATGTAAAATTTGTCCAGGAGGCTCTGAAGATAACAAAACAAACACAGATTAGTCAAGACGTAGTGACCCAGCATCCCCACCTGACTTCACTGTTTCCTGTTCGTTAACTTGAGGACTTTACTCAATAAGAACGGCACTCCATGATTCTGAAACAAACTTTAAATAAGACACAGACACACAACTACAGTTTCATTGTTAACTATATTGGCTCCAATATTTTTGGAGTCCAGAACCAACGTGACGAAGTACTTTCTTAAGACTTTTCTTCAATGCCCTCTGAGCGGCGCCATCTTGTTCCACCAAGGAGAACAAATTGTTATTCTCACTCCTTATTCCTTTAGCTATAGGACTGTTAAATGCTGATCTTCAATTTTGATATATTGTTGTTGTATTGCTGCAAACATATGTCATTATCTGCTTGTTATCATTGATAAACTGTGAAGCTTTTGTTCATGGGTGACCCTGCTGGTCTGCTGAACTGGTCACTGACATGTGAATGCTGTTATTGTGTCTGATTTATGTGTTTTTACTGTCAGCCATAAGCCTTGATAGCTGTAAACTGAATTGCTCCTTTGGTATAAACAAAATCATCCTCAAACATGAAGCTAGAAGTAGTGTAAAATGGGCATGTGAGAGGTTTTGAGGAGTATCACAAGAGTCAAGGTGTGATGGCTAGACAACTTGTTCAGACCATCTCTAAAAAGGCAGCTCTTGAGGGGTTTTCCTGGTATGCAGTGGACAGTAGGGATGGGACGATACACTTAAACTCATGATACGCTGCACCTCGATTTGCTCGAGTCACGATACGATACGTCACAATACAAAATCAAAAAAGAAAAAATATTACTTTGTAATTACAACTTATTTGTTTTTGTTTGAGTTGCACACACAATAACACAAACAATAACACTCTCTCTAACCCAAGAGGGGTTTGAGAGAGTGTATGCTAATGAGCGGTAGGCTCGTTTTCGCCGTTTTTGTCTTTTTTAATGAGAAAGCCAAAATACTTCCAGACAGATGACTTGTATCCAGGCGAGGTGTCTTCAATTTCAACCTCATTCGACTCCATCATTCGGCTTTTTGGAGGCAAGGTAGTTGGTGCTAATGTTTCTTGTCGTCACTTCTGGTCACATGCGCTATTAACGGATGTGGCGTCTTTATTTTGCAATCCATTTTTTTCAAAGGCGATAAGTTTCGTCACGTACTGTATCACGATATATTGCCAAACGATATTTCATCCCATCCCTAGTGGACAGTATCTATCATAGAAACACATTAGACTAGATGTGAAAGATCTATGCGCTTACTGTTTTCTAAAATCAAATTAAGGATCACTTAATTAGAAACCAACTCAGAGTGCAACAACCTTAACCAATAAAATAACTGTACTGTGTAATTAACTGATGTCTTTTACCAGTCAATCTCTCGCCTTTGTTGGTCCTAACAAGACATCAGAGTTTATTTCATGACAACTAAAAACTTCTCATGGGAGCTGCTGTAGAGGAGAAAGATTGAGATAAAAAACAGTGACAAAATCACAAGCATTGGCAAAAGCAGACTACTCACCGAGCTGCTTTGGCAGATCTCAGCAATGACCTCCTTCTCCTCATCTCTCAGAACTGGCTTCTTTGGAAGATTACCAACGAATAAGTGGCTTTTTATCACAGGCAGCAGATCAAAACACTGATTTTCTATTTTCTTCAAGTACTTGTCCACAAGATCGGACTCTGTAGGTTCATCAATCTCCATGGACGGAGGGGTTGTCTCAATTTGGAGCTGTTTCAGAGGCTGTGGTGAGGGACTGTCCTCTCCGTTGTTGCAGGACATAGAAGGCACTTGTTTTTGACTGACCATGGGAGAGCAGTCATCCATCCTGAGGCATTTCCTATTTTTTGGTTGAGGTAAACTGTCGGCCCGCCGTTTTTCTCCTCTGGCTTCAGTCTTGGTGAACGCAGTTGAAGCAGAGTTGATCGTTTTAAAGCCGAACATCTGACTAGCCTGTGAAGGAGATGTCCCACTCTCTGACGGGCACATGCTGAGGCCAACATTTCCTCTGAGGATGCTCAGAGTGCGTGCGTGGGCGGAGAGGTCCGGGTACATGGTGTCAAGGATCCTCATGGAGTTTTCCTGAGATGGACTGGAGGATGATGGAGTGGAGGAATTCATCGCCGTCCTGGGTAGGCGGCCTGGGACCGGCACAGCGTGTTTTGGAGTAGCTGAACCGAACTGAAGGGGTGAGGAGGGGACGCCGTTTGGACGGAGTGGACTGTTCAGAGATGAGGGCGTCTGCAGCTGACCGGTGGGTGTTGAATGAGCCTTGACAGGAGTGGTTGGTGAAGCCAACCTTTCCAGGGGTGAGGGGAATGAAAGTTTTCCGATGGCCTGCCTTGGATTTATTGATTTTCCTGCTTTAGGAGGGGTGGTCACAGGGGTCAGGACAGGAGGAAGTGGAGGACCCATTTCTGTGATAACTTGGCCCAAGGACTCGGTCTCTTTAGCCGTGGTTGACTCTAGTACTGAACAAAGCCGTTCCCCTGGCACTAAACAGATATTCTGTTCATTTTCATTTTGTTGTAATGAGGTAGAAGAACCAAAAGTGCTTAATTTACATTCTTTAACTCCATGGCTGCTTGAATCAGTGCTGTTCCCAGGCACTTCTTTGGCTTCTATACAAACAGTCTGTTTCTCTTTATTGGACTCAAGCTGTGAAGATTCTGTGTTTGCTGAGTTGTGTTCAAAGTTCTCACCTCCATCCAGTTGTTCTTGGTTTGGATGAGTTTCCAAAGTCTCTTTATTAGAATCCTTTTTAAGTGGAGATTTAAAATCCCCAGATTCCTTATTTGTGTGGGACTCTCCATTCTCTTTCCTCAGCAGTGACGACTCACACGGTGGAGAGTGTGTGCTATTTAGATCTACTTTAGAGGAAGCCTTTGAGACAACTTCTTCATTCATCTGTGCTGGAGCTACATTTTCAACTTCATCTACTGGGAATTTTACGGATTCACCATTTTCAATTGTCTTTTTCACATTATCAGATAAACATGTCTCCTTAACATCCGCGTCCTCGGCATCCTTAGGGGGGTTAAGGATCGTGGCATTTTCTGTAGTCTGGAACAGGCTACAAGAGTCCTGTTGAGTTTCTTCAACCTCTGGGGATTTTTCAGTATTTACACCCTCAGTGTCTCTGTTAGACTCAACGATCAGAGAGGTAGTTTCAGAAGGTAATGGCGGTGGCTCTCCTTCCTCAGGTAGCACGGCTGTATCACTGGTTTTTAAGGGCTCTGTTTCCTTTGTATCTACCTCCATATCTGTGGGATCTTCTATTAAATTTTTAAGTTCAAAGTTGCTATTAGACCCTCCGCTGTCAGGAATTTCACTGCAAGACAGCTTTTGACAGTCAGTACTTTGTGATTCCACTTCAACAAAATTGGTTGTGTCTGATGTGGAGGAGGCAAATGATAGCTCCTGCTCAGACTGCAGGTCTTTTTCAAGCTGTACTCCTTCATTATCCAAACAGGTTACATCCTCAGCATTAGTGCTGACTCCAGGCAGACTTTGTTCTGAGTCCTTGAACGCCTTTTTATCCAAATTGTTTTCTGTTCCTCTTATCGTGATTGCGGTTAAGTCCAGATTGCCCTCCGGTACAACACAAGGTTCTGGTGAGAGGTTTGAGACAAATAATGTCCTCTCCTGAAGTTGAATAGAGTCTTTAGAGTTTTTAGGTGTGCATTCCTTTTCTCCATCAGCTGTCTCCATTGAGTCCATCTCTGTGTCCTGACAGAGAGAAAAGAAACAAAGGTGTTGTTTTCAATATGACCCAAACAGCAATGGAAGTTAAAAACACCAAACTAAAGAGGATTAGGCCACTGAAAAAAGATGTGTCAAAGGCTGAAACCGTTTGTCAAAGTCTGATTTCAGAGAAAATCCAAACACAGATTTCAGCCACTACATATTATTTTTTCAGTGGATCCAATCCTCTTCTGTCCAAACCACACTTCTGACAATACAAAAAAATGGTTACGCGTCAACTGATTATCAGGTGACTTTGTTAAAGAAACATATATTTCACAAAATAGCCTGCTCATACTCTGAACAATTTGAGTTAAGAGAATGACAACTACTGTTTTTAGACATTTTGATACTGTGTTTAAAAAATGAGGACTTTATTTCAGGACATATTGTCTCTCCCTAATATGAGTATCCAAAATGTACCCAAACATTTAAAAGGCAATCTATCTTCAGGTATACTTGTTCTTCAAGGTATTGTGACTAAAACAGAGCTAGCTGCAGCAATGCTCTCCTTAAATGAACAGATCTATCAAGACAACATTGTTGGAGTTAAGTTTGACTTTTTAGTACTTCACTGACTTGGAGGAAAAAAATGGAAGAAATCAGAAGCTCTTGTACTTAGAGATCAACACTCAGGCCAACATGTTTCAACAAGTAGTCTGTATCAGGGGTCATCAAGAAGTACGTGGCAAACATCATCATTTAATTGTTATTTAAGCTCTAAAGATACTGGAGTTTTCTTATTCCTTTCACACTGAAGTTTCTCAGATGCTGTAAGTGTATCAAGTTGAGTTTACAACGTTTACATCTCGTGTATTCAAGACCTGATATGTTCTCTTGTTCATGCACAAGAAACAATGGTGACTGAAAGAGAGTTAAGTTAAGAGCTACTGAACCTTTTAGAGCAGAGGACAAAGATATTTTTTATATGTTTGGCCAATAAATAAGACAAGAATGCAAAGTTATCCTTAACAAGTAAATCTAATTTGGTTCATCTCTTGGAGAGTTCACTAACTAAAGCCTGAGACTGCAGTCAGCTGGTACTGTGCAGCAGACCAGCAACAGTTACAGCCAGAGTCATTTCAACATGCAGTTACATTTTTGGGGGATGGGCAAATCAAGCTATTTGAGTAGTTCAGGGTCTCCTGGACCTAGAGTGGACCTCACAGGGTGGCTTCAACATAGAAGTACAGTATAGATTACAGGGGTGGGAGAAAGAAATCGATTTACATAAGTATCAGGATTTTTTGATGATTTTATATCGATTTTGTGTTCCAAAAATCGAAACCAAAACTTAAATGTTTCATTGTAGTCTGTGTTAACAAGCCAATTTTAAATGCAATCCAGGCTTTTGAAGAGAGTATAAACAGCTGGTTAAAATATATTGCTGAATAAATCCTAAAAACTGACTCACATTTAATGTGTATTTTTTTCCTGATATAGTCTGTAGGCATCATCATCGTTCATCTTTTCACCAGTGTTGAAAAAGCGAACTGAAGATGACAAAAATCGGCAATATCATAGAATGGCAATTTAAATTGAATCGGCACCTAAAAAACATCGTAAAAAATCAAATAGGGTGAAAAACGTATCGTCCCAGTCCTAATAGATCAGCCTTTTTTAACAGTGTACATCAGTTTGCTTCAGTTGTTGTTACTTAAAGGAGACATATCATGCTGATGCATGATTTAATGCTGACATATAATATAATAAATTTGAAAACAAGACCTTACACCCCCTTAATTTTCAAAAAATGAGATATTGTATTTTTTCTGATATCCTAGAACGAGATTTGATGCCTCTGAAAATAGGTCATTGCGAGATGACCGCGAGATTTAAATCGTCGTGACGACACGAGGTACCTTTCTTTTTATTGGAGTAATCTGATAAAACAGCTCCTCCTCTGTGATGTCCGTTAGCCACAAAACTATCACCGAGGAACACATTCAGCAGCAGTATATAGCTCCCTAGCTCACACTCACTCATTACCAGCTCTGGCCTGTAGGGGGACTCAATACTCGGTCGCTGCTTTGAGCCTGCCAGAAAATACAGTAGAAGAAGAAGGACAGGCTGGCTCAACCCCGGATAGACCTGACCAATCAGAGCACAAAGGGCTGTGACGTTGCAAGGTAACTGTAGGTCACCCTGAGATCCGAGTGTTTCAACGAGACCTTGATAATGGCCTAAAATGAAGATTTTGAGAACGCAATTTTGGGGCAATGAAGGAACTCAATGACTTGTACTGAGGGCAGAAATGCTTTACAGGCATCCTAGTCTGGCATAGTGAAAAGGAGAAAAAAGCATGATATGTCTCCTTTAAATGCAGGAAAAGGCCAATGGCAACATCACCAGGAATCCTATTCTGGTTAGCAGGGTAAGGACACTATTAGAAATACTGTTTAGATTTTATAAGTACTACATTTAAGTTTTGAAATTTGATTTGGTGATAGCCCTAGTCATAAACCCTATTGTTTAGATAATTCTATTTGTATTGTATTAAAGTATTAAGGGGTTGTATTAAAGTTGATGTTCCTGTTCAACCTTCATTTCTTAATTCCATGATTCATAATTCATTTTTGACCATACGAGAAGTTCATTTGTAAACAAAGAAGAGTTAACAACTCAATGGCTTCAGCGAAGAAGCACATTTGGAATTAAATAAAAAATATCTGCACAAAAAAAAATCATAGAACACTCACCAAATCTGACAGTGGTGATAAGCAGGGGGCTAACGGTTTAAACCATGACATAATCTCCTCAATGGATACTTCAGAGCTGCTAAAGTCTGCGGGTAACTCCTCAGGTTTTGACTTCCCGGACCGTCGCTTGCTCTTCTTGGGTGTGTCCGTCTTCTTCTGGGACCCTGACTTCTTACAGGCTGTTGGCTGAATGGTATTTGGACGTTGAGGAGAGGGTTTTAATCGTGTTAAAGGTTTTTTTGTCTGCACTGGTGAACTCTGGGATCCATTGATCTTGTGAGGGGAAGGAGGTGTGTTGATCAAGTTGCACTGGGGTCGATTTCGTGGGGAGCAGGGTGAAACTTGCTTGGAACAGGACTCTGAAAATGACAAAAGAAATGAAAATTGTAGTTTTACGTTAAGTTGAATTACTTAATTATTTTAAAGAGGACATTAATTAGAACACAACATCATGATGGTTTAGTGTCTTACTGGGTAAATGCGGCATGCATGCAGTGTTTTGCTGCTGAGGTTCAACACAGGCCCACAAATCATCCAACAGCATCCGAATCTTTTCTAAAACAAACAAAACAAATAAACAGTTACAGAGAGCAAAAGACAAATTAGAGCAAGATTTTGGTTTCCAGGAGAAATACTTATTACCAGCCTTTAAGTTTCTTTTCTATGTTTATCAAAACAATGAATAAATAACAGCCTGCATACCTTTGTCAACCTTGGGCTCCTCTGGTACACTTGCTTGAGTTGATGTGCTCCGATATTCTGGAAAGGATCACATAAAGAGTGGATTTAGATTAAATAAAAAAAATTGGACTTTTGTGAAATCATATAATACAAGTAGATGTTTTTGTTATTAACAAAATACTCATCAGCATCATCTGCACACAGCAAAATTCAACCATGTACTAATAAAGGATGCTTCTGCTCAGTTACCTTTGCTCCTCTCTCTTTCCAGCTTCATTAGTCTCGCCTGTAGAGGAATTGCAATAAAACAGAGTTCTTTAGAGAGTGTAAGGGTGATAGTAAATAATGAGCAACTGCTAAACAGATAACTACAGTACCTGAAGGTCAAAAATATTTCTTTCCAGTTGGGTCTTTTCTTTCGTCAGTTGGGATATTAATTGGTTTTGTCTGCAGGAAGACTCTGACAAAAAGGACAAGTACACATATTTATTTTTTACTGAACAATCAGACTAACAGCTTTACTTAATCAACAGTGGGAAAAGTCTGTTTAAAACACAAATGTCAAAACCAACCTTCATTTTGCTTGAGCTGATTTTCAAGGTTTTCCTTTCTGTTGATGAGTGAAGGACACAAAAACTTTACTAGGTACAGCTTTAAAATGACTTATTTATAGAAAAAAAAGTCAAGGACAAGCAAATAATAGTTGTACCAAAAGATAAGCATTAATAAAACAAAGAGACACATTGACAGCGTCCTTCATAATGTAATTATTTTTCTCAATCACAGTATTTTAGTGAAGGTTAAAGTTTCTTACATGTGTGTTATTCTGGTGTTCTCCTCCTTCAACTTTTCAACTTGCTCTGCACGTGCCTCACACTCCTTTAAAGATGTCTGGAGAATACAACAAAAATACATACTTTATCAGTTATGCTTAAGGAGACTGTTAATATCTTTGAGAGTTTTGTAATATAAATGAGATCAAGTGACTGAAGAGAAAACATACAGACTGATTTTGCACTTACCTGTGTTTTAAGTAAATCATTTTCCACGACAGCCTTCTCCCTCTTCAGCTGGGAATTTTCAAGTGTCTGTGTTTCTGTCAGCTCTGCCAGTTTAAAAAATGAAAATTAAAAAAAAAGGTACAAAGCATAATTAAATATACTTCTTCCAGTAATAATAATGACAACAATACACTTATTATGCAGCTCAGAATATGTAAATAAAACGTACCTTGCACATGTTTAAGCTGGTCTTCGAGCTTCTTATTCCTGAGGAGGAAATAATTAGTTTGATGTTTGCTTTCCTAAAACACTGAATTACATAATTCCTATATGATTTTCCTCAGTGCCTTACTTTGCTGCTGTCGTGCTGTTTTCCTGTTTTAGTTTATCCATTTCTTCAGCCAGCTGTCCAAAGGCCTTGAGAGCAACCTTAATGAAAATAGAGTTTGAATGTAAAGATTGTATTGAAAGAAAACATCGGACAAAATAAACTTTGGAGCCATAAAGTAACATTTATAATACAACATCAAAGTGCATGTACCTTAAAGGTGCAGTGTGTAGAACTTGGCATTTTAGCAACATCTAGCGTTCAGATTCTAGAATGAACCTAACCGTAGCCAAAACGTCACATCGCTGAGCAATGGAATCCTGTGAAGACCAAAAAGGATCCTGAAGACAGCACACAATCTATGTTGTGTGTGTTTATACACACAGTTTGAATCCCTAGGACAGAGTAACAACTTTCTATGCATCCACTGCCATCCCCTCCTCTTCTTCGCCTGCATTCCAGGTAGATTTCAGAACCGGCGGACAGATTCGCGTTTCGTTCTTTTTGTTCCTTAACACCACCCGTGGACAACACGGCCGATCAGTGTGTCGGCCTACACGAAACAGCGGCCCGCAGTAATGTAATTTTTTTATTAAGATATTTGTAACTAAATAGAAGTTAAAAAAAAGGTTTTATGGGGATGATTGTACTCCTATTTTGACGGACTTTACATACAAATAGAAACATATATCTCAGATATTCACCGTTTCTGTTTGGCGAAATGCGGTGGATGTATAAAATGCCACATTCTACACACTGCACCTTTAAGAAGAAGCCCTGTAGTGATTTTAATGCTGTATCTGTGTCATTTGTATGAAATAACATAGTGTGTACCCAGGCTTTCTCTTAACATACAGCTTTAGCATCTGTTCTGCTGTCTTTGGCTCCTGTTAATTTTTAATGTGACAACTAAATTGGTCAGAAAACATCAATTTGTAAAAAAAAATATGCAAAACTAACATCAATATTTGGCCAAGTGAAAGTCATATCGATTTAATTGTTCCATAATTCTGTTGTTAAACCTATGGACTTGACTATTTTTAAAATTCTACATTGTTGAACCAGTTATTATCAGTTTCTGTTTTAAGAAGTCTACAAGCATGAAAACTTAATGTTAAGTCCTCAGTGTCTAAAGATTTACAGTATCAGCTGGTATTTGATTCTGAAGTATAAACAAGTGAAACTAGAATGAAGAAGAGTTTATATTCATCATTACCATCATGTGTGTATGCGCTTAATGATTAACCAGATACTGTTAGACCATGGCTTTGTCTTCATTAAAAACCTGACATCACTGCTCCAAACATTCAATATCACAAGCTAAAGATCTACACTGAACATTATCAAACAGTAATAAAAAACTAGAAAAAGTGTCTGCCGAATTCCAGTATTTACTCTCTCTTCTGTCATGCCTTTGTCAGTCTGTGCTTTTACTGCTCAATGGCTGGAATTCCACTCACTCACAATGAATAAACCTTCATGTGCATACCCTCTAAAGCTATCTTAAATGTATGATTCATTCAGAGATGCCGTACCTTCTTTTCCTCCAGGTCAGCTTGCACAGATTCATAATCTGCTGTCTTTTTCTCCAGAGAGAGCAACTTGATCTGCAGCTCCCCCAGCTGCTGCTGAAGCCGGATTGTATCACTATGGAAAAAAAAAGAAAAGAAAAATAAAAGTAAGTTCAATAACTGATACCTATATCAATATGCAAGGATTTCTAAACTCATTATTGTGGATACTGAAAATTTTGGACAAAGTCTTCACCATGCAAAAGTTGACATCCTCCTTGTTCTGTGCCGTTTTATTTGCATTGGGGACAGATGTGAGAGAGGACAAAGACTGTTTTGTTCTCTAAAAATGATAGTGTTGGTATCCTAATGTTGACATTTAGAGAAAATGCAGTGAAGCATTTAGGTAGATTAATGTATTATGCCAATATTTCAGCCCATATAAGGGATATGTATGGTTGATGTATCAGCTTCAAATATCAGCAGAATTTTCGTATCTGTAGACACCAACATTTAACATTTTAAGTTTATCTGCTGATGACGAAATTAAACCGTTAATATCATGCATACCAAATGGATACATTACAATGAAATATACTGGAATAAACTGTGATGTGGTAGGCTATTTATACCAAAGCAAGGCTCACGCATAACATTACAAATAGTTGTATATTTTCTACTACACAACTGAGGTCTCAACGTAACCTTCAGGTAGCTACACCTACTCCAAGCCTCAGAGAGCTGTCGTGACAGTCCTGAACGTCTACGAGTTTGGACTATGTTACTGCGGCAGTGTTTTGACTGATGGTGTTGGACTGTACAGCTGTGGACATATTTTTTTGTTCAATACTTACTCAGAAACTGATATCTTCTGTTTCAGTGATAGAAAGGACGACACGTATTCGTTCAGGCTCTGCAGTGAGACAAAACAAAAGCAAAGAGACAAGTCAAAACAACAACTCCACTTCTTCAGCTGATATATCCTCACACAGAATACATTTAAAATGACACTAAGAACCCATTTTAAATTCAGACCTACAGTCGATAGGGTACTCTTAAAGACTTTATATGGCTCATGACTGTTCTTACCTGGTGCAGAACAGAGCAGTTTTGACAGCCTCCCGCCGTCGCGTCCGCAGCTATCGCCACCGTCTTGGCCTGACTGTCCCCCGGCATCATGGTAAAGCTGACGGAGACACCCTCACAGCCCCAGATCAACCAAAAACTACAATAAATGTGATTTCTCGTCAACCGTACGTCCGCACAGTTTCAAAACAACTTCACATTTTCGCGTCTCCCACGTTGACGAAGGACCCTATCAGGACCCCACTGGGCCGATTTGTGAAATGCCGGTTGATATAAAATATCTAAAAAAATAAGTCTACTGAATTTAAGAATTTACGATATATTTTTTTTACTACTAGGAAATCACAGTTTGTTGCTTCATTTTTTAGTGAGTGAAAATAAGCTTATACAAGGGTTGGGATTTTTCGTCAGGCGATGTTTAACGGCATTGGGAGGCGTTGACGTACCGTCATAACAACGTACGTCGCACGAAGTGTATGGAAGTTCAACAGAGCTACAGGAGACAGAATGAAAGCCAAATTAAAGTGGATAAATTTACCGTTTTGTACTTTATAAGTCCACCTACCTGACAACATTGCAAGACAACGGCGTAGCTTTCGTCGGTGAGTCAGTGAAATTCATCTACATTTTCTCATAAGCATTAGTAAGGGTGTTTCGTAGCCCTTTGGCGACCCCTATGGGCAAACCTCAAAATGGACAAGAAAAACTATACATGGATTTTTATAGATCAGGGATCATCAACTACATTTTTACAGGGGTCAGTTTTTTCCTTGGCATATGCTCTGGGGGGCAGATTTAAGAAAACACTAATAATAATGTTAAAAAAGTATCATGAAGAGTTTTGGTACATCAGTCCTGAAGCAGCCGCATGGGATTTCATCATTGGTTGAGGCTAGGGTATGAAATGATGAAAAACTGTCTTCAAAACAACATTTTACTCTGCACATTTCCTCATGTTCAGTAATACGAAAGACCAAAAGGGCAAACAAAAACTTCAAAAAGAAAAGAACATTTAAGGTTGAATTTGTTCTATAGTCTGCGAAAAGTCAGAATTCTAGAGGAATTTTTAAATTCTGAGATTAGTTTTAGTATGGGGGCAGAATTATAAGATTAGATTTAGAATTATGCAGAAAAAAAAATCAGAACTCTGAAATGTTAAGCAAAAAATGCAAGAATTTTGAGAATTAATCCATAAATAACATTGCATATATCGTTAATTTTTCACAGTCAAAAAAGCCACTGCAAAGCTCCTCAAAAACTTCCTTTGCACTCTTCTGTATATTAATAGTCAGGGGGCCGGATGGAAAGCTCTGAGGGGCCTGATGTGGCCTCCAGGCCGCCAGTTGCTGATCACTGTTATAGATGGTGATTTAATTCAAGCTAGAAATATCAAAAGTTCCTCTCTCAGCTATAGATCATCTTTGCCATGGCAAGTATGGAGCTGTGTTAGTATGGGCTGTTTTCTGGTAAAAATCTGTTAAACATGAAATGGAGGAGTTGAAGGGCAGCAGAAGCTGTCACCACCTGACTAAAGCCTTGACCCCAAGACTCTTCACATGTCTAATGCAGCTGATCTAAGATGTCGTCATGGACAGTATCGTGACAGTCATAAACTGTATGGTGACAGTAACTCTTCTTAACCACACAAGGCTTAAGAGGGGAACTCTCGGGTGAAGCTTTGAAAATTCTGTAAGAAACTGGAGCGTGTGAGGTGTGTTTGTGCTCAAGTGTTTGAACAATTTCAAGTTGTAGTTGGCAAAGGTGAAAGGTCATTACAATAGTCCAGCCATGATTAATTTCAATGTTAGTAAAGGATAAAGATGATCCTGTTGCCCCTGTTCTATGATCAACCACCCCTGAAACTGTGTTCAAAACCACGGAGATTAAGTACAAATCTTGTAATGGATTGGTTCTTGGCCCATTTCGGATCTATTCTGAAACTTTATCAAATATCGCTCATGACTTTTTCAATTCACAACCCATGAAGGAAACTCAGTGAAAGCATAATCTCCTTGTTGGAGATATATACAGTTTAAGACATTTGAGTGTCCCCTTAGGTCAGACCATGGATGTATTATATGTTTTTTACAGTCTATGGGTCGGACTAGGGTCGACCAGAAAGTTGGCAGGGTTTGTCAGCAGCACTGATACGGAGTTCAGGAAATCCGCACACCAGTTCCATGATAAAGGTCCCGGGGAAGAACCAACATCAAGTTCAGTCCGACCATTAAGAATCCCTGAGTGTGTATGTGACGTGCTTACTATGACAGGTCACTAATTATTACCATAAATTTCCTATCGGTAAACACAGTCCCTGGTGGTCTAGTGGTTAGGATTCGGCGCTCTCACCGCCGCGGCCCGGGTTCGATTCCCGGTCAGGGAACTTCGTTTTGTAATAGTCACATATTGATTTGCCCATCAATCCAAATATGGGACATGGGAAATTATTCACAAGTTTACATACAGAACACTGATCAGCCGGCGAAAAGAGGTGTATTTTTTGTGGTAGATGTCTTGTCCGTGTTACACCAAGGAACACCAGCAGAGGGCGCTGTTCTACAAGTAACAGTGTGTCCTCCATGCCCTGTCTCACTGACATGTTCACAAAGTTGCCAAAGCAAAGGCACATTATGTTGTCAAAAATACATTTAAAGAAATCCAGAATTACAAATATAGGATAGAGAAATACATTCAACATAAAATGAAAAGAATTATATCAAAATCTGCTTGTATCTAAACACACTATTTTACATTGTGAGGAGTGGCACTTTAATTATTAAGACAGTAGGTATGCTTTACTTTCATGCTTAATTAAGCTTACTGAATTTTGACTTCAATAATGTTAAGAAATATTACAAAACAAAATCTGTATCGGCAGATATAGCCAAAGTAGCTGAATATTGATATCTACAAATGTACACATTTTTTCAGTAATTCACTGCCAGTATTTTGGCCTCAATAGTTGGCCATGTGTTTCCCATATATTGGCTGTAATATTGGTAGATTGACAAATGTGCCATAATAGTTTACCCCATCATCAATGAAGTTCAAACTTGCATAAATCAGAAGTATCTTTGATTTAATAATGGGATGATGGTTTCTTGTTTTGTTCTTCCCCAAAACAAATAGACTGTCACCATAAACAGATCAGGTCATTTTGAGTAAACAGGAGATTTTGTGCTCCTGCCCAAAAGATGTGTCCTGATATCATAATGAATCCAGAACAACAACATTTTGCATAGTAGCAAAAGTTGAATACCTTGTTTTCCTATGAAAGTATCAAAGTAACTATACTCTTACTTGAGTATAGTATTTTTGCACTTGCCTACATAGTCAATACGAATATCTTTCCTATACCCTTCATGGCCTGATCACCTGCCTCTGACCAGTTCTATTGATTATTGACAAGTTTGGTATTTTATTGTATGACTGCATTCACCCACACAGTTGGAGCATCCTCCAACTTTTTTGCCTTTGTGCTCTATCATCCTGTGTCACCAGCCATAGTGAAGCGTCCTGATCTTCTGTCAGGGAATATATGAATTGAGTAGAAACATACACAGAGCTTCAGCTGGAAGGGGACTTTTTCATTGTGTTTGCTAGTGGGAGCCACTGTGGGACAGAAAGTTAGTGTCTGTGCCTCAAAGCTAGAAAGTTGTTGGTTTCACGTCCTCTGCCAGCCGTGGCCATACTATGCAGAATTTGCTTGTTCTCCCAGTGCATTCATAGGTTTTCTCTGTTCACACAGAGACAAATTTGGGCTTGTCTACACAAGCTTTTAATCATATTGGCGTTTCATCCACACAGGAAAGCCACGGCAGTTGCCTGAAAACACAAATTTTTGAAAATGGGTTCCAGAGTGGATACATCTGAATACAGATAGCTTCAAAAACTATGATGTCATAGCCCCATCTGTCACTTCAACTGCATGCACAAACCTTGACAACAACAGAAACAATGACAGAACAATGTTGCACTCATTCTGCAGAGGCTACTAAGCTTGTTTTGGCTTTACAGCAAGATCTTCTTTTCCTGTATGACCACCATGAGCAGCAAGAGGACACGGAGAACAGCATACACCAGTGCGCACGTGCTCCATGTCTTCTTCTCTGGTTATGGTACGTATGTCTGCAGCAGCAACACAGAACCACTTACAGGTCTGGTAAATGTACTACAGCATTTTCAGTGCTATTCTGCCACATTTCTTTATAGAAAGCTGTGTTTTCAGAGAGTGCTTTAAAAATGAAAACGTTTTAATTTCCTTGTGGACAGAGCCTTAATTACCCTTAGGTGTGGGTGTGTATGCAAATGACTGCCTGGCTCTTTATGTTGGCCCTGTGATCGGCTGACGACCAACCCAGTATGTACCCCACCTCTCCCCCAATGCCAGCGGGGAAATAAGTCTGAAGAACCAAATTGCTCAAAACTAGCCTGCCCTTGTAAGACGACTTCACTTCTGCTGATAAACTCTTTGAGCCACAAGAGAAAAGGTCCAAGCGGGCTAAATGACCATGCTTTGTATTGAATGCAAGCTCTACTTTTGTTCCACCATGAATGTATGATGACTGCGTGCATGTTGTCCAGAATTAAAAGGGAAGCTTGCTGCAGTGTACACATAACTGGTAGGATCAGGGTAGAGACAGGGGGGAGATGACAGACTGATCACAGCCACAAAAACAACTGTAACAGGAAGTTTAAAAGACAAAGTGATAAATAGACACCAAAATCATCTATATAAAAATAAGGCATGAGACTGACTTGTTTAAAGTGGGAAAATATTAATATAGAATATTTTGACAGCAGTTTTTGGAAGATGACCCATTTGGTCATTAGGGACAAACACATAAGGATATTAAAGGAACTTAAATGGGATTTAATGTTGATATGGATAATTGGTGTTCATTTTGCTTGCTCTACTCTCAGAATTTCTTCCATGTTTGCAGTTTAATTCTAGCACAGCATATTGTTGCATACAGTCTGAGGTCATTTTGCACCCACATACAGGCTAGTATATAGACAAAAACAGCTACAACAGCAACAGACATGAACACAGGGACAAACAGCAAATGTTTCTTTGGCTTTATTCTGCCTGTCACTCTCTGTCAAAGGCACAAACACACATGTACGCTTGCACATTTTAATCACCTTACAATTATAAAAAAAACCTTTTAAGCAGCTTTAGGTTACCTTGAGACATATAATCATGAAACTTAATTACGAATATCCTCTAACTACCTAAAGATGATATTAAAAAACAGTATAAACAACCAAAACAATCACACATCAGTTTATAATATGAGTGATCAGAGTTCTTCTGTTACGTAAGGAAGTCTGTTCTTCCTTTGAGTGTGATCTGTGTTTGTCCAGACTGATCCTCATTACTGTAACAGCAGGCCCTCTTTGTGATCCTCACAGCTGAGAGGAAATAACCAAAGGTGCTGCAGCCTGCCATCGGTGCATCCTGATGGAAAGATAATAAGTCTGTAACTTCAGATGAACCTCTGAGTGTAGCCTGGAGGGGTACGAGTCAACTGTCTTGAAGAGCAGATGCAGAGATAGCAAAGTTTCTTTAAAGTGGAAAAAGGGGAGTGCTGGGCATGCTTTCCCGCTCTCTGCCTCTCTGACAGATCGTCTCCTCTGTTACCTGACGGGGGTTAGGTAACACTTTGGATGTTTCCAGATTTGTATCGATCAGCGTTGTCATCTACAGGAAGCTTCAGCCGGATCTCTATCTTTTACAAACAAAAAGGGGCTTCATCCTCTTCGTCCTCATGTGTGGTTGGATTCTCTTTCTTTTCTTTCACAGCTGCTAAAGCAAATAGTGCAGAGTGACGGGAAATGTGTCTTCTGATGAGACACGATGATATTTGTGTGTCTTTGAACTCAAACAGAAAACAAATGGCTGTAAATTAATCCAGGCAACTCATATTGACTTCCTTCAGCTGTACACAAATGAAGCCAAAGTACCCCTGCAATCGGTGCAGACAGATTGTTCTGGTTGCATAATTTTGAGGAAGGACATGAACTTTTTTGAACAGGTTGATTTAAGCATTATCGGCTGGCCTTTAAAAATGAAATAAATGCAAACTAATCAATTCAAAGTAAATCACTTAGTACCTCTCTTGTTTTTGGGTAAGAGAATACTTGATTTTTTTAAGGTAAAAGCATAGGTTGTTGTCAGTTAATGGATTTAATTACCAAAGCAAAAACATAATTAATATTAGATAGTTCATTCTAAAATACACTGTTTGAATTAAATGCTATTAAATGTCTTAATAACTCAAAAGCAAATTCCTTTTATTAATTAAAAAATATATCAAAATTATAGCATTAGTAATTTCACAGTAGCTTCCTTTGGATATATTTTAAGTTTCTACAGTTTCAAAATAAAAGCCTTTATCATTTTAAAGTAAGGCCCTTGAGATACTTTTAAAATTATATTCTACATTTTCAAAAATAACTCCTTGATTTCAGAAAGTTCCTTGAAAATTTGATCATTTAAATGATTGCATAAATAATTTTGACATAAATAATTTTGGAACTCCGTTCAAAATTATTTTTTAAAATGAAATTTAATGCATCATCAAAAGGTTTTTTAATTCAGTTGTTTTCAAAAAGACCTATTTTTTCTTCAAAAATTAATAATTGTAAGAGCACTTGTGTTTTTTTTAAAAATCTCAATCATTTAGATAGTTCTTAGAAAGTATTTTTCATAGTTAGTCCCATACTGTTTAAAACTGGATTACTCTAAATCTTGTATGAGGATGTTTCGAAATAAAAGTGGATTTTGAACAAAACACATTTAAACTTTTTTAGAAATAGTAAAAAATAACATTTTCCCTGCTTTCCTAATACAATTGATCATAGTTTTAAGTGCAGTGAACCTACAAAATAAAAATGAGATGGTTCTGTTTTATAAATAATCCCATATTATTTTAAATTAGATTACTCTGAGTATCTTAAGTGTTTGTTAAACATAAAGGCCTTATTCTTTCAGTGCTATACAATTTAATCCTTCTATTTTTTTACTAAATTTTCAAAACAAAAGCTCCAGGAATTTCTGTTGGATCAATCACATTTTTCAAAATATGGTCAACATTATTTCTAATTTTTTTTTATAATGAATGTCCTTTACTTCCTGTATGGACTTAGATCAGCACAGCACTTGGACTACTATCTTACACTAATTACAATACCTGTTTGTCCTCCTCCCAGTTGTCTTGTCTTGTCCTGTCTGTCACTGTTTCCCCTTCTTTCACACTGTGGTGTGGCACGGCCCTCCCCTTCAGCTCACATCAGGGGTTAAATAAAGTTTGATTTGATGGAGTAGCCTACAGGGATGGCTGGTGATGGTCACTATAGCAGTCAATCATATTTACTTATCTGTCACTGCTAGAAAAAAAATGCATTAGTCTTTCCAACGCTGCCATCAGACACAGTGCTCAGTTGTAAAGATAATGCAGACAAGGGAGAAAAAAAAAAAAAAGAAAAAAGAAAATCAATCCTGTCCCTAACCAGAGTTATGTGCTTGCTCTGAACTGAATCCTTTCACATTCAGACACACTCTCCTGTGCCTTGACTGTCCTGGACTTGCATACATCTTCCAGAGCAAATATCTTAACAACTATGTATGAAGGCGAAAGAGTGTATGAGCTCAAGGTATAGCAGTAAGTTTATCTCATGTTGTACTTTTTTGTTTGTCACAGCAGCTACAGAGACAGAGAGCCTGTATGTAAAGTCTGCACAGTCAAGCTACACAGACAGATATTTGCCGATCTGGGACCTCTGATCTAGTTAATAAATACTGCTCTGGTCACTGTACAGGCATTCATAGAGTAAGCATATGTGTTTGTTTGTTTTGTGATGTTGCAGCTGTGTGGATATTAGATAACCATTCGGAAATCTCAATGAAACAACCATAACTTAAACATCATTAAATCATTACAAAAGTTAGTGTGTGGATGCTCGTCTGCCCTGTCCTTCCATGTCGTATACAGAACAGCTGGTCTCTCCTGGCCCACATTTATCCAGTAAAAGTGTCAGTGCCATTCAGCTCACAGTCACACAGTGCCCACAGCTGACCAGCAATAAATCAACCACAGAGAAGTTGTTTGACACGGAGGAAAACCCCTTTCTCTCTTTATAAACACACCTCTCTCTTTCTCAGAGCATTTTTCTTTGACAGAACCAACCCCCCCCTCCCTTTTTCTTTCTACTGTTCCCGTCTTTCCTCTCATACTCATCCTCTCTCCTCCCTCAGTCTCTCTGTGCAGGCCTGAAGGCTTTGCCTTTGGGGAGATGACAATGGAAATCTTGTTTCGGGCATCTGTGTCTCCTTGACTCGTTGAGAAATGACTGAAGAGAAAATCCCAGAGACAGTATGTCATAGGTGTTGAAATGGCTAATACCATATTGGCATTAGAGTTAGCCAGGCTGCTGGTTTATGTGTTTACTACACTGTATTTCGAAGAAAAGGCCTTTGTGTCTCAGGCTTCATGCTAATTTATTTAACACCCTGCCAATTTTCTCTCCTTTGCGGTGATGTGTGCTTCATGGTGTGATATGAAATATTGATTTGAAGACTTTAAATGTGCTGATATTTACCCTGACAGAGGACATAGATGTATTTTAAAATGGTGATACAATCAACAACATAAAAAATGGGTCGATAGGTCTCTTCAGATAACCTCAAAGACAAGAGGGAAGCAGATGGATGAAACAAGCCTACCCTGACAATGAGGTAACTTAGGCTTGGCATGGCCAGTCTGTCAGCATTAATCCATCTTTTAATGAGTATTTGCTTTTTAACTAATAAAATAATTGAGTTTCGGGTTGGACACAGCTTTATAACATAATAACAGCATTTGACTTTTCCTCCACAAGCATGGCGGCAGCATAGTTGCTTCAGTTTGATCCAGTAAATTTTAAATAATAATAATAATAAAAAAAAAATCTAAACGACAGTCACTGTGTTTCCATATGGTGCCACCAGGGGTGTAAATAGAGACCCGTGCAGAGGTGCTTAAACCTGTAGTACCCAGAGTGTCCACTTGAGGCTGGCAGCAGTAACCTGACAACTTAGTGACTGTATGCAGGCCTTAATGGGGTATTGAAAAACCCAATGTGACAGAACTAGAAGAGCTATGAGAGCACATATGTCAAATCATTTCTGACATTATAAGCTGACATATTATGGAAATTGTGGTAAGTTGCTCAATCTTGCAATATTAACAAATCCTTTAAAAATTACTGAATCTATATCTGCATCACCATCAAAGTGTAAACATTTCTTCCAATTTTCCCTGAAATGTTTTATCAAAATCAGATGAACGTTTGAGTTATCTTGCTCTGCTCTGTTGGACAGACAGACAGACAAACAACCAGACAAATGCTGACAAACTCATAACCTTCTTTGATGCAGTTAATAAAACCCCTGTGAAACATGATGCTAGAAATGCCCACGAGAACTTGATCAAAATGAGTATATTTTGAATTGTTTGTCGAGTGTTAAAGCTCCACACCAAACACTATAACCTTGCAGTGTAGCTTGATCAGCCTTATCTAGTATCTGTAATCAGTCAGATCCATCCTGCTAAGCTCCAATCTACAACAACTGTGACCAGACCAAAGACACACACAGAATGATTGTCTAGTCACCAGACTGATATGCTTTTGAGAATTTCTGCCTATTACCAAACACTTTCCATGGGCTATTGCCTAGATGCACTTGTGAAATATATCGAACAGTCCATCTGGAGTGTCAGGTTACAAACACTGAGCCAAGGCTGGCATTGCTCCAGATGAATTTCTGATCCTGTTGCAAAGTTTCAGCTGATAACTAACATTACAGCTCACACTAGGAGATCAGAAAACTACACACAAACATGTCCTATTAAACAGTCAGTTATTTCTGATATATAACATTAGTATCATTTTTTTGAGGACTTAGTAAAAGAAATGATAGTAATTCCTAAAACAGGTAAAAGATTACATTTACTAGTCAAAGTAATACTTATTTACTGAGGCTACGTTTACACGGACACTCTCTCTGACTTAAAACGCAAAGATTTTTCCTTTGCGTATTCAAGTTGATCCGCATTTAGACGGAGACGCTGGAGACGAATAAAACCGCAGTAGTATGCATTAGGGCTGAATGATTTGAGAAAATAATCTTAAATGCAATATTTTTCCCCAATATTGCAATTGCGATTTACTCTGTGGTTGTTTTAATGTTCCTCGTCTTATGTATTCTTAAACGTAAGCAGTAGATCGTTTTATAGTATAACCAATATGATATTAAATCAATCTAAGGATAAAAGATTTGAGAAAAAGTGGAGAAGTGAAGAACAGAAGCAAAATAGGTATGAAATTGTAAAAACTGGGTAAAAAAATGGTACAAAAAGTATGGTATAGCAGCAAAATTGGGATTAAATTTCAAAAACCATGTAAAAATTCCAAACATGATCTGACAGTTGCCAACAAAAAAAGATGAATGGGAGCAAGATAGGCATAAAACAATGCGGTCAAAATAGGCATGAAATAGCAAGAAAATACATCACACATCACAATACCAAAATGTTCAACACATTTTGGGTTAAAAATATTGCACTGTCTGCGATTTGAAAATTGCAACAAGCCATATTGCGATTTAATCTAATTTGCAACTAATTGTTCAGCCCTAGTATGCATGCTGGTCCAGTAGATAGCGGTGTAGGTTTTCAGAAAGGCAGCACTGCTACAGCACACGTATGAAGAAGAAAACCTTTTCACAAACAAGAATGGTGGATGCAGGAGTTTCTTTTCTGAACAACAAGTCAGTTGGGACAATAAATCTGTCTGGATTGTTTTGTCTGGATAACTAACCGAGCACAGTAAGCGGCACTCACGTTACTTGGTAGATGGCCAGAGCTGTTGTTGTTCTTGGTATACACGCGCAGCCCTCATGTGAAAGAGTTGAAACGCTCTGATCTGGGTTTACACGGCACTGCATTGAAAGCATATTGAAACTCTGGAGCCTGGTTTCAAAAGTTTGCGGATTTAAGCAATCTTGGTACTGTTTCCATGTAAACAGGAGGCCAAAATGCAATGAAAACGTATCAGATTTGACCGTTTTATGCCTCGTGTAAATGGCCCCTTAGTTACGACTCCCAGATGATGCATTCATGCTGGGACAAGCTGAAAAGTAGAACACAGCATGGTGAGAGTAAAATAGTCAGCTGTACTTTAACAGCAAAGTATTACCTTCAGTTTGAGATCTTGTCTGAAAGATGGAAAGGACAAGTTTATCCAAAAATTTTGTTTAAAAGCATCACTAGATCAGTTTATTAAGAGGGAAAGTTGTGAGGAACAACCAATGAAGGAATCAGGACAGATGACAGGGCTTAGTTGCTGGCATGAAACATGTTTATTGTTCACCGCTTACACTTTTCAGATCACATTGGAGAAGCATGAGCCTTAAACATTTATTGCTTTGAAATCTTTGAAAAATAAATACTGCATTATTTTTGTGCTGTCTCAGTGCGTGCAACACATATGTGACCTGCATGTACTGAGACTGTTAGACTACAAAATCTAATAGTAGGGAAGTGATTCCTCAGAGTATGAGTATGCTCATCCTTGTTTTTTCAGAGGTTTCAATAAAGATCAATTACTGATATCCCTAGATTAGGCTGTCAAGTAACCATGTGCAGCACCTGAAGCTGCCTAATTCAATGTTTTTAATCAGGCAGATCCATCTTGCCAAGCTCCAATGTACAACGATTGTGCTTAGCCAAAAGCAAAGCCAGTCACCGCCCTTTAGAGCAAGAAGAGGTGGGAGATGACGGCAGGCAGTTACTGCACTTAAAGAAATTAGCAAAGATGCTAACAGTTCCAGTAGCAGTTCCATCAGATTTTGACTGCATTGAGGGATTAAACGACTTGTAACAGTACAAGCTTCTCCATAGTAGGGCTACACTCCAGGTCTGACATCTTTTCATGAGTTTGTTTTACGAAGTGGCTCATGATCTGTAATGCAGTAGCCCCTGCCTACTGCATTATCTGATTGGCTCATGGTAAATGCTGATTGGGCTTATGGGCTCTTTCACAGATGGACTTGTGAAAGATTTTGAATAGTCCACTTGGTGTTTCAGGTAAGCTTTAAAGCTACAGTATGTCATGTACAATATTGTATATTTTGTGTAAATGGCCCAGAAGCATGCAATTACCTGTAAACATGTTACTATTGAAGCCACATGAGGGATCATTAGAGATCTGTGCACCCTCCTTGTTCTGTTTTAAGCCTTTCAAAATCAATTTTTGGCCAATCAGGGCTCAATTCAGGGACAGTGCTCTTATATCTATAGCTGTTATCTTGTAATGAGCTTTAGGTGTTGTTTGGATTGTACAGAGATTCTTAATTTGTGAGGCTGCAAATACATTACCTTGGCATAATGCAAAAGGCACAAAGACAGTGGATGTTGTGCGTTAGGGAGGGGACATGGCTCAGAGCACAACCATGGCAGGGAAGGGGGAGTGAAATCCAAGTAACATACCTCACCTTTAATTTCACAGATGATCGTCAATCATATTCAAAATGGATGTCTTGAATGTAAAAAGGTGCATTTTGTATGCATAAAATCATATCAGTACAAAATACATATCAAGCTTAGTGTAGAGTAATAAAAGGACACAAATATACTGCTTTTTAATACAGTCTTCCAGCAACGCTGTATTGTAAAGCCAATAAATAAAACAAACAGTACAGTACACAGGTCATACAATGTATTTGCTCTCTCCTGAAACTCATCAAGCTCACACTGTTGATGTGAAAACTCGGTGTTGTAGCACAGCTGAGTATGAAAGTCAGTTCAAATAGCCTTGACTCGTCTTAAAATAATTCACGAACACTTGATGCTTTCAGCTCTTTTCTCCTGTTGAGTTTTGAAGTGTAACAGTGTGAAGATTTCTGCAATCGTCCAGCTCCAAAGAAACCCATTTCTGATTACTCCAGGTCTGTTTCTCATCAGGATTTTAGGATTTAATTTTTCTTTGAAACCTCCTTTGATTATCAAACACCAGGTCTTCACTTGATCAGTATTTGTGGATCAGGACGTATCACTTATCAATAGCGTGGCAGTGCCTGACGGATGTGGAGCTTTTCCCTCCTGGCCTACTATCTTTAGCCTCTGGTTGGCTGGAAGACGTTTGGTGTCCCGGGTAAAGATCTGTTCAATTACAAGCAGTATATAAACAAAGCTGGAGTTTTTCAGGTTTTCTGTTTCTTTTGGAATCGTCAGTCCTCTTTGCTTTAATCAAGATCCTCGTTTTACCCGTTCCTCCTCATAAGTCTCTCCTGTATTTGCACTGTCCTGATCACATTCCTGTGTAGTGCTGTCAGCATCGTGTTCTTGTATCCAGATGTCCGGCATCGCAGGGAGAAGAAAGGGCACTTCAGCTGTCTGGTTCTGCACTTTCATTGAAAATGTCTTGTTTTTCAGAGCTCCCCACTCTCTTCAAGCAAAATAAGCTGTCTTTTCAAGCTTCACAAAATTCTCAGGTGGATGTAACTGCTCCTCTGTCCGTGTTACAGCTCACTCCGTGCGATTAGAGGTTTGAATTTGAGCAGGACTGGCAGCACTGCTTGCCGTAGAACTTGTGGTTGCAGACTCCATGCTGCGGCACAAGGTAGCACCAGTTGAAGTAATCCCTGCAGGCAACATCTGTGGAAAAAGGAGGCAGAATCAAACAAAGATTACACACCACACAGCAAATGATAATTCTAGCTCAGGGGTCATTCACTACATTTGTACAAGAGAAAGCTTTTTTTCTTCTTTCTAAAGAGGCCACATTATAAAAATAGAGAAATAATATAAATATATAATGATTATATTTTGCTCTGAATATACAGAACACTAATTTCCTAGCCTTTGGAAGAAAGATCAGTCCCTGTTACCCATACTGCTGCCACTCTCATGGCACATTGAAGACATCTTGGCCCCTTAATGGTCACATTGCGGCCGCTGTCACTTATTAGGCTATATGTGCTCATACTGTCAACCTCACTTACAGAACTGTAAAGTGTAATAGCTGTTTAAATGATGTCAGAGCTAGCATACCTTTCTTCTCGGGCTGGGGGCAGAAGTTGGTGTTGCAGGCCTGGGACATGGAGGGTTTAAGATTGAAGGCACAACCAGAAGAAGGCCTCCCTTGGACCAGACATTGTACTGTCCTGGCCTGCACTCCTCCTCCACATGTCACTGTACACTGCAAAGGAACGATAAAGGGAAAACTTTGAGGATGAAGGATGTGAATCTTTTATACCACCACTTCTCATCTCACTTCACAAACATCACTAAACATACAGTGAGGACAAAAGGATGTCTACAATAGTATGAAGATGTTCTTGTATCATCCAACTCTCCTTCTTGAGAGGAAACATACCTGAGACCAGGGGGATGAATGCCACTGTGGCTGAGATTGAGGTTGAGGGAGGGGTTGAGGTGGGAGGGTGCGATGTTGTGTGCTCCATCTGTGAACAGGTGGAGTTGTGCGGATGGGGCAGTCGGCCATGATGCAGGACCTCTGGAGCTCCACTATGGGCTTGGGGACATGGTGGCATTTCTTGGCAGCTAGTTCTCTGTATTTTCCTGCAGTGTCCTTTAAAAAGAGATTAAATAATAACATGAGCTGCAAGGTGCCCATAAATGTTATGGGCCAAATGCTTACACACATTCTTGTGCACAACACCTTCAAAGAAAGCTTACCCTAACTGTTTTATAATTTTTTAAGACAAATTATGTCAGCCAAATTTCAGTCCATCTCAAAGTTGACAGTGCCTCACCCCCGAGCCCTTTGGAACCCCCTCTAGTGAGGTTGTACCACGGGAACCAAGGCTCTTTGAAATTCTCTCTTTTCATACAAGAACTACAAGAACTGCAATATGTTTTATTTCTGGCTGAAAGACATCCGAGAAACTTTTTCTCCACTGAACTGCACAAATAAACTTACAAGTAGCTTTAAGCTAACTTTAGCTTCATTTGATGGCACCAAAAACTATAAAATCAGAGACACTGTTCCATGAAACTTTGCTTTATCACATTAAAATGATTGTTTGTGATTCATTATAATAAAGTTAAGCTGTTAAGATGCATTTATGTTGAAGGCTTATATCATAAAAATGAGTTTTTTTGTGCAGCTTTGGTTCATGACATGATCTAATCACAATCTCTCAAACATTAACATAACTTTTGATTAAACAAAATCACCATGGTTCTTTTAGCAAATCTGTAAATATTATACAATATTATGACAAATCCCTTTCCTTTCATTTTCTCTTATTAAAACAAATCACGGTTTTACATTTTTAAGTTCAGCATCCACCACTTGTTAGAAACAGTGAATTATGGAGAGATAATTTTACCAGATCGATTGAAACGGTCCATACATTTATCCACTTATACTGTCTTTCTGGAGTATTCTACATCCCTAAATCACTGCAAGGAAAATAGTTAACTTATAAAAAGTGACAAATAATATAAGGAAGTATACTCTTCTAGTTGATAAATACACATTTGATAATTTACAGGCTTTGACTCTGGAGTAATCACAGACATTTACTACACACCTTCTCTGCACACTTGATGAAACGAGTCTGCGAGCCGCGGCCACATGTAACAGAGCACTGGACGATCAAGAAAGAAAGAGAGAGAACTTATTTGATCAGCCAAAAAAAACAACAACATCCTGCATTAGTTAGATTCCATTTTTTTTGTAAGGACATCTTGCGTTACCTCTTGCCACGTGGAGACGAACCACTGGACCTTGCGTTGTTTCTGGCAGCGTTTGATGAAACAGGACTCTTGACTTGCAGGTTTCTGCAGGCCTGCGCACACGCTGTCTGGCAGTGTTTGTTTCTGGGTGCTGGGGTTAGTGCTTGTGCACAACACCGTCCTCTTCCTCACGCCATTACCACACTTGCGTGAACACTGAAAACAGAAAAAGGAGAATTTTAAAATCAAACATTCTGTAACGCTTCAGAGTTTATCACTCGACTACACCAGACCTGATCGCAGTATGGAAGCCCAACTGTGCCACTATGACAAATGTCTTTATAATGATAACATCCCATTATCTCATAAGTTACCATTGTAAATTTGTATGCCATAGCTTCTCCTTTAATCTCTTAAATGTGTTTTCAAACTCAAGTTTTTACATGACCTAGCTCTTATGAATCTCAGAATTTGGACTTTTCAGTTTCTAATTATGACCTTTTATTTAATAATTATTATAACTTTATTTCTTATAAATATGTATAGCTTTTCAGCTCAATGTTTCAGCTGTCAGTCAAACAAATATGACTTCATTTTTCATGATGATTTTTTAACCGTCTCATCTAATTTTTTTCTTTCTCCACAATTATGACTTTGTAATAAATACATTTGATTTGTTTCAACTGAACATAATAGTTTTCCTCTCACCAGTTTAGGTCATTATCTCCTAATTTTTCTTTTTATCAACAATTTTTTAATAAGATTGCATTTTTTTGAAAATAACAATAAAGACCCAGTAGCTAATAACTGTAGGACATACCTCATATATATATATATCTTACATTTTAACCTTTCAGTTCCCTGACCGACATTTATCCTCCAATTATGATGAAGTATTTAATTATTATAAGTTTCTAATCTTATAAATATAAGTTTGAATCTCATAATCTAAAACTTCCATCGTCAGTTTCTTAGCGTTATCTCACAATTTTGCCCTTTTTCATCAAATTGAGTTTTAGTGTTTTAGGTTTCGACTTTTTATGTTTTTGGCTTGATATATTTTTATTAAACCATTTTGTAACATAATTATGCCCTTTTCATGCTACTAAATAGGATATTCAATCTTATAATTTTATGCATTTGTATCTCCTTTCTTGCCCTTCAAACCTATTACCATGTCTTGTCACTGGACTTAATTATGTATAAACTTTACTTTTGTCTTTATGGCATTTTAAATTCTGATTCTATAACTGGCTTTTTTATCATAATTTTATCATGCTAAATTTGTATTTCTTCATCATAAGTTTTTTTTTAATCGAAGATTTTATCTCATAAAACATTTTACATCATCATTTTGACTTTTTAATGCTTAGTTTAAGTTTAAATATACTTCAAATTTTAACTCAGACTTATGTGTTTAATCCAGTATTCACAAATTTATTTCAGGAAATGTTAGTTATTAAAAGTTGACCATCTAATTTTTATTCACAACAAAGTATTTATCTTTTTTTAACTTTTCATTTCACGATTAGGTTTTACTACAACATCATTATTACTTTTTCATACCACTATTATGTTCTGAACTTTTTATTTCATTCTTTTTAGCTGAAAATATTGGCTTTTGAGCCCATAATTGCACTTTCAATCTAATAATTATGGCTGTAAGAATTCTATTTTTTTCTTATCAATGAAGAGTTTTTCCTTTTTTTAAGATGGCAATTTGCTTTTACAGTGTTCTCAATAATGCTGGTTAAACTGGTTGGATGCTTTGGTACATTTGTGGTTTATAGTGTACAGGAAATGGCCTACAATTCCTTTTAGAGATGGTTGTTTGACTTTATGTCTCCTCTGTGGACATGTCCAAATTGATTCAGTTTGACATTCTGTAGCAAATAAATGGGTTTTTGCAGAGAAAAAATGTCGCTGGTCAAAGATCTAAACTTTGCACTGGAAGGGTTTCAGCATAACTCCCATATTTTCTAATTCTCCACACAGTCACATATTGTGCTTTGACCTCTTAATAATTCCTTTGAGGCAGTCCAACATTTGCCCAAATATTCACTCTAATCCCAAATGAAAATCTTATGGCACAGCCTGAATCAAAATCATTGAAGTGTTGCACTGTGTCCAAGAAACCAGGGGCTGTGACGCACTTCACCATACCTCAGAGCCACGGAGAGGAAGTAAACTGGACACCATTTGTGGCAGGTAGTAAAGGATATTTGGGGTGAAACTGCACTTTAAGTTTAACAGTGAGGCAAGTTACCAAGGCACAATGTATGGGGATTGGACAGAGAACAGAACATGAAGTCTCTGTGGGCACATTCAGAGTTTGAGCCACTGAGATCACAGTCATAAAATGTGCTGAAGCCATCAATGCTAGGGTTCAGTTCACAGCCCAGTGTGTGAGGCTCTTTATGCGGAGTGTCAGTGAGTAACTTTGAAGAGTAAAAGTGAAAGACCACCAGTCTGTTCAGGATCTTAGAGACTTTTTCTGTCACTGTGACAGTTTCAAATACAGCTTTTGATTAACCTGTCATGGAGGTGACAAAAGCAAATGCTCCTTTTATGTCATCTGTTGGCTAACGCTAGCTATATTCAGGATCAGTGGTTTTCAAAATGTGAGGCACATCTCCCCAGAAAAGTTCTAGGGGGCTCAGGGGAGGTATAGCATAGGAAAACACCAGAGGAAATGGGAATGTGTTGAGCTGTAATAATGACTTTAAACAATGAATGAAAAGTCACTTTTGCACTCTTAGGCCCTCCTCACACGAAGACGGACCCGTATTGTCTTGAGGTCGGCATCAATACATGTATCGCTGTTTACTCATCATATAGTACATAGGCTTGTGCATTTACATGACAACGCAAAATCTCTGCAAAATCCTGGAGTCCATATGCCCCACTTGTTGCTGTTGTTGCCGAAGCTGGTGTTGTTGGTGTTCTGTGAGCAAATGTTGGTATAAAAGTCGTAGCGATATTTGTAGCTCCTGGAACAAGATCAGAATCAGCCCGGCTGCCACCATTGCTGTTGTTGTTGTATGTGACAATATGGGTTGGGGGGCGGGGAGGAAGAGGGGTGCTATGAGGTCACCGTCTTTTCCGGACTTATCTGTTTATACCAACTACAGCATGAAGACGAATACACAGATATCCACCTGCAGACCAGTTTTCAAAAAAGATATGGAGTCATGGACAAAAACGTGTCTCCTTGTGTCAATATCACCAGATCGATAGTTTATTTTACCGGAGTCTTACAAATTCATACTTGTGTAAAGCCCACCTTAGACTGAAGTTCCTGAATTTCCCATCACTATCTGTTCATGTCGAGCACGGGTCCTGTTTCTCTCCTCTAATCAACTTAAAGGACGAAACAACAGTTCCCCAACACACCCCATTCACAAATATGTATAGAAGAACTAAACTAAAGAACGTTTTTTAATACCCGGTATTATCCTTTGTCCTCAATGATTTTTAATGCATGGGGTATCATAGACACGAGGACTGTTTCAAACAACTCTGAACAGAATTGACCACTTATTTGTTACAAAAATGACTTCTTGATAAAGTATTCATTAGGTGTAAAAATATCTTCATCAGAAAGAAAAAATTACTTCATCAGATTGTATTTTTTAAAACTCTAAATTAGCTCCAACAGCCACAACAAGGACACTATGGACACTGTAAAAAGGAGATACAGAGATATTTCACTGAAAACTACAAAACCCTGGCAGTCTAGAACAGGCTGTCAGGAAGGGCAATATAGATATACTGCATTTTGTTTTGGGTTGTGTTGATTCTGTTTAATCCAGGAGATGCAGCAGCCATCATCTGTCTGCATTTTCCTGTTTACAGCAGAGCAGATTTCTGTCCTCCTCGTCAATGACCATCCCTTTTGACAAAAGTATGCACAGAGAAGGAAAGTTGTTGTGCTTTGTGTTCACTCTTTTTTCTAAGGCTTTGTGGTGATGCAGAGATTGAAGTCTTATTGAAAGAAAGTTTGTGGTTTGTTTTGTACCCCTGGCTCTTTTCTCACACATTTTGGCTCTTTTGGGTACCAAAGCTACCTCTCATAATGGACATGCTTAAGTTTAATTAGTGAATCCAGCACCTAACTTTTTGTTTCTAAATGTCAGCCCAGTGATTGACTGACCAGTCCAGACTTTCCCCCCTCTCCCTCAATGACAGCTGAGATCAGCTCCAGCTTCCTGTGACCCCTTACAGGACATAGTGGGTATAGATAACAGATGTACTGATGCTGTTATTGTGACTTCCTGGAGAGCAGAACTGCCACACTTCAGTAGCGTGACCTTTCTGACCTCTGTCAGTGAAAGCACAGCGACAGCATTGTTACTTCTTCAGCAGTATGAAAGCACTTTCACACATGCTCACCTGTGACCACGGCCCACTGGTCCAGACTGGTGGACAGCTGTGTGAGTTGCAGGCTTGCCTCCTGAACGGGACAGGCTGGGTGCAGTGAGAATCAGCAAGGGTGTCCACTTTGGTCTGGCTGGTTCTCTGGACGCACTGGACCTGCCGTGTCTGCTCTCCTCCTCCACAGCTCCGACTGCACAACCCCCACTCTCCCACAGACCAGCTGGAACAACACAATACAACACAAGTCAACACTGAGTCAACATGTAGAGCTCCTCAAACACCTCTCAGACATACCCGTGGGAATTCACAACTGACATGATCACAGTACAAAGACAGAATTGATTACTTGTACAGAGATGAGGATAAACAAAGCACTGCCACTGTTACTCGGCTTTAGTTTTCATTTATCTGTTCATTCCCCTTTTTTGCTTAAAATGTTTAGTTACATTTTTTACAACTTCTATATTTCAAACAGTTAATTAAGCATCACCAACTTAAAAATATTAAATCACTGCTGTTTACATCATTGTGGATGTCACGTATTTATTCAATCATAGTTGGAATGAATACATGACAGTCTTACACCCGAGACACGCTGGCCACTACTCCTCACTAATTAAAGGGACTGTGAGGAGAATCTATTACAGGCGACACAATGACTCTGCTACCCATGGGCACGCGCGGCGACTGTCGTAATGCTGCGTTCCAGTAACCTCAGAACTGAGAGTGACATCATCTCCGACTTTTCGGCGTTCCAGTTGAAGTCGGAAAAAAACATGCCGATCTACCAGGCTACTGTTAGCTGTTGTTAGCACGCCCTGTGTTGTAGCTCACAAATATCACATGAAGAATGTGATTATCACTATGGCAGCATTTTTATAAATATAAGTCTAACAATACTGTGTATACAGCTGATCTAGAGCGACACACCCCAGTCAGAAGTGCAAATAAATTGATTATTATAGGAGCTGAATAACTGTTCACACTGGGGGCATCCATCTTTGATTGTCAATTCGGGGGTGACGAGGTTTCACCGAGTTTCCAGTAGGAAATTCAGACTTCGGGGGACGTTCCAGTTGCATTTTTCTACTCGGAACTTGGAAATTCCTACTTCTGACTACAACTGGAACGCACCACAACACGTTACCGAAGCCGAAGCGTGTGTTTGTTGTGTTGTAGCCCGGACCGTCCTCAGTACTCTGCATTGCTTTACAACTTCTTTTTTCAACAAAGTACAGGATGCAAAGCGAAGAGGTAATGTATCTCTTTCTAGTTACGTAGCGGTAGTTTTTGATGTGTGACAACAAGCAAGTTTTGAAAAACTTAGTATTGTAGTTTTGTAGCCGGCTATATATGGCTACTTATAGCCCGGTGCTCTAAGACGTGTCCGAATAATATAAATTTGCTCTAGTTTTAATTGTCTTGTTCCCGAAGTTGAGTAACAAGGCCAGTCCAGTCCTGCCCGACTCGACCAAGAAGCTAAAGAATAGCATTTATAGATAACCTATTTTGATGCTATAAAACTCATGATATGTGGGTATTTCAATCAGGCATATATCTATAAGTGAGACTTTTTTGCAATTACTTAGAAACTCCTCACAGTACCTTTAAGGAAATTGAAAAGAATCCTAGGTACCTTTTAAACACTGGAGCGAGGCTGTGTCAGAGCCAGAGCTCCAATGATGCTGTGAGTCCACAAATCCTCAGCTGTGAGGACTATATGAGTGTCTTTAATGATAAAATTCTTACAATTAGAGATCAAATGAGCAATATAAGAATGGCCTTGACAAACATTTTACATAGATAATGCCACTTGACTTTTTACCAGGATTATCTTTGAGCTAGCATCCATTTTTTCTTTCCAGGTCACAACTGTAGTGTAGTGCCATCATTCTTCTCCTCGGTCCTCTGGCTTACTCAGTGACTGGAAGAAAATCTTGAAATACAGCTAAGAGATACTGCCCAAAAGTAACACCGAACCCTCACCCTTCAAACTCCATTTATAGGTTTCATATATTTCACAAAAAATAAACTAATATAAATGAATATATAAATATGTATAAACACACTTTAGGCATTATCTTCCTTGGTTTCCTGATCCACCTCGAAGAATATGTGTACTAAAAAGTTCCCCCAATGACATCATTAAGTGTAGCACCATTGAATCCAGATGAGAGACACTCCATAGGCAGGTGTTCAGCACTCAGATGGCTTCACTATAAGGAGGATGCATAGGCATCTCTGTGTAGCCACAGTAAACATTAAAGCACATGTCCCTGTCAAGAAGGTTGTGGTCAGGCACAGCCTCTGGGGATTTCTGTTTTGCTGCTTACAGCCATCTCTGGAACAATACTTGTTGTTAAAAAGAGGCCACAAACCAAGAGCCAGCTCCACCATCGCCTCTTTTCCTCCTTTGTTGTTATAAGACTGTCATGTGTTTTCCCTGCAACTATGCTATGACAACCTGTATTAAAGAACTATAATCATATTATGAAATTAAGTTTATCAGAAGGCTTCCTCTCTGTTGAAAGGTACTTTGGGACAGGATTTTCAACATGGCAGCTGTTGTGATTCCAAAACCCGCTCAGTAACTGGTTGACATCGATCAGACTTTGTATATGTATGCTGTCATTCTTCATTTTTTCTCTGCTTAATTGCATTGTCTATGTTCTCTTCTGTTGAAAAACAAATAAAAATGTTTATCACCAGAAGTTCCCTTAGAGCAAAAAGCTTCACCAAGGCATTCCCACCCATATTTGGCCAGGTATAAAAAATCTGGAACACTGCCCTACTCTGCAATGTAACAAATCCTTAAAATGTGTCCTTCTTCTGCATCCAGATTCAGATCACCACTAAACTTTTTTTTCCCAAGAAATGGACAAATGGTAACAAAAACATAAACTCCTCAGTAGAGGTAAAAAATATTAGCATACATGGGCTGCATGGTTGATTCAGCAGGTTGGGCACCTGCCACACAGGAAGAAGGTTGCTCTTGTGGGCACTCTGTTTCCCTCTCATAGACCAAAGACATGCTCAATTGGTAAGTTAGTGAATCTAAATTTTTCTCTCTGTGTGTCAGCGGTTGACTGTCTTTGTATGTCAGCCTTGATTGCAAGGGACCCAGGTCTGGGTGTGCCCTGCCTCTAACCCAGTGTCTGTTAGGGTATATAGGATAACTGATGGATAATAGGATCCATCATACATCAGTGTTGTCAGATTGTTGTAAGCCTCAGTCTCCAGGGTGTTGAATATTTGGTCAGGGCTGACTGCTTCAGAGCAAGTAAGAACAGCTGCTGTAACAGAAAACTGCAACATAAACCTCCCTGTCAAGCTTTAATCCTAGTCCAAGTCTAAACTAAGGCTCTCATCCTTTCTAAAACTATTATTCAGTTTCACTCATTCATACTTCTTTGTTGTGTTATACACCCAAGATGAATCATATGACCAGTATGCTGGAAATTCTATGATGCACCATTTCAAAGCTAAGCATTGAGCCGTTTTGAAATCAGTGGGTCATGTAAACACAGTCCTTGCACCCCAGTGAGTGTTCAGTTAATGATGCCCTAGTTTATGTTATTTTTAGAGCTTTTCTTAAACATGGCACCCCGGCACACCACATCCGTGCTGCCTTAATCCCCAAGCCTTCTGTTGCTCCTCTTTCCTCCAAGCTTCACTGCATCTATCCCAGTGGCCCCAACACAAAGTGCTGAAACTCTGTCCTTCATCACACTCTGTCATCCTCCCCTTATATTTACCCCAATAACCCCACCAACCCCCTGTTATTCACCCCAGAAAACCCAAAGGCAACATTATAAGCATGCAGACTTGTATATATGAACCATCTTAACTTTATTTGTGTTAATACATGCGTCATTGCTGTGTGACTGTTCTGTTAAAAGGAAATCTTTGAGGGACAATACACTCAGATAATCAAATCTAAATAATGAATGGAGAGATTCCATCTGGGTGATATGATTACATAGGAGGAAGATACACATTAAAACAACGGAGCAATTTATGGGAAAGATAAGGAAAGGCAGATAAAAGTTGTTTTGTTTAGTGCAAACCAACAACCTGGGGCATGGACTATGAGTCAGCTAAATGGACAACTGTAGTAATGCTGCGTTCCAGTAACCTCGGAACTGGGGAGGATATCATCTCCGACTTATCGGCGTTCCAGTTGAAGTCGGAAAAAAAACAAGCCGATCTACCAGGCTATTGTTAGCTGTTGTTAGCACACCCTGTGTTGTTGTTCACAAATATCACATGAAGAATGTGATTATCACTATGGCAGCATTTTTATAAATATAAGTCTAACAATACCATGTATACAGCTGATCTATAGCGACACACCCCAGTCAAAGTACAAATAAATTGATTATTATAGGAGCTAAATAACTGTTCACACTGGGGGCATCCATCTTCGATTGTCAACTCGGGGGTGGCGAGGTTTCATTGAGTTCCCAGTAGGAAATTCCGACTTCGGGGGACGTTCCAGTTAAGTTTCCTACTCGGAACTCAAAATTCCTACTTCTGCCTACAACTGGAACGCACCATAAGAAGTCTGCTATCCAAAGTGTGTGTTTGTTGTTATGCAGCTCGGACCTTCCTCAGAACTCTGCATTGCTTTACAACTTCTATTTTCAACAACTTACAGGATGCAAAGCAACAAGGTAATGTATCTCTTTCTAGTTACGTAGCGGTAGTTTTTGATGTGTGACAACAAGCAGTTTTTGGAAAACTTAGTATCGTAGATTTGTAGCCGGCTACATATCGCTACTAACAGCCCGGTGCTCTAAGACGTGTCCGAATAATATTAATTTGCTCTAGGTTTAATTGACTTGTTCCCGAAGTTGAGTATCCAGGCCAGTCTAGCCCTGTCCGACCGACCGGAAGGCTAAGGAATAGCATTTATAGATAACCTATTTTGATGCTATAAAACTCATCTTAAAGTGTGTATTTCGATCAGACACATATCTAAAAGTGAGACTTTTTTGTAATTACTTAGAAACTCCTCACAGTCCCTTTAAACCTGCACCACCTCATTTCACTCACTGACTTTCTCGTGGAGGTAGCCTATATATTGCTTGACAATAATTTTGATTTCTGAGTGCATTCTTACCTTTAACACTAGTGGATGTTTCTGACTTCAAGGAGACCATATTATGTTTTTAGAGTTTTAAATGCTCTGTATTGTGCTTTACATGCCTCCTCTGCAGAATACAGCATTCCTGTAAGTGCAAAAGACAAATGGTGCTTGTCCATTTATGGTATCTGAACAACTCAGCTCAGTCTTGAAAGGTTTGGAGACCCCCTGCTTCCATTACTGCCAGTTCATCTTTGAGGTATACAAAGTCATTACCGTCCAGCTGTGTGGAAGTATCATGGCATCCTCACAACAACTAAGGAGGAAACAGAGCTGCGGGCCACTATGTAACTTTTTGTCAAATTAGAAGAGGAACTTTGTTCCAAAGATGGTAACAAGCAGCAAAACAACAAACTACCTAAAGCAGAGGAAAGTTTGGGAAGTCATGCAGCATTACAAAGCATTTCATTTTTACATAAGATACCCCTGACTTACCCCTGAAATACTCTGATCATAAAGGTAAGCAGCATCCCCATGCCATGTTTAATGTTTAGGTTTGGCTTGCCTGCTTGGAGTCAAGTATTGTCAAGTCAAGTCTAGTCTAATCAAGTGCCTTAACCCCTCTTAGATCCACCAGTGTGATTTTCTACTACTGTTTAATTGATTTGTTGACAACAAGGTGCTTAGCATTGTTGATATGACCAATTACCACAGAACGACCAACAACTGTGGACTGGGCCCACTAGGAGAAGGGGGCCATGAGGTGGCAAGAACTGTAACAGGGTCTCAGACAAACTGAGAATACAGCTAGATCAGGATTACACTTTATATGAGAATTAGATAACTTTCTGAACATACCCTGGCAGTCATCAAAATTAAATGTATGAACCTGAGTAAGGGAATATGACCTCTTTTGAAGAATTTATTTTCTACTAATAGTAAGAGTAGTTGCACATTATTACAGCAATGCAGATGCAGATCCTCACAGTGTTATCATATGTTGTGTTTATGCACCATTCTTTTAGTGTGGTGGTCCACAACACTTTAACACTACCTTCCGCCACTCCAAAAGTAAGGCAAAGAAATAATGTTTTTTTTTTAAATTTGGTGGAAATTTTGTTCACTCAGAATCTCAAATTATTATCCTTTATTCACCAAAGTTTGTTATGTAATGACTCTGTATGTTGCGTGCATTGATAGTGATCAAAAGGCCACCACCCTTCACTGAATAACCAAGGCAAAACACTGTTACAGAGATAGATTAAAGCAGAAGTGCATCTTAATGATTTTTTTTTATCCACATGAACAAACTGTGACATTTTTGGATAGGTGTTTGCATTTTTGTTTAAAGAGACATCGATCTTGTAATTCCGTACATAATCAAATTGATGTAACGTACGAGGAGTGGAGCAGTTAGCTTAATTTTTAAGAAATTGTACCATCTTGCTATGGTTTGACATCATAGTAGTATGTATAATCAAATCTTATTTTGGCTCTCTTGCACCCTGAAGTCCCATTTTGAATATCAGTTTCTTCACTGAGGGTAAGAAATAACTTACAGTGTGGGTGGTGATGTAGGTGACATGTTCAAGCTGTAATTAATGTGAAGAGGAATGCACTTGTACCACACACTTATCCTCTTAATGACTCTGCTGGCACCAGTACACTCATCTACAGATTAGTACCAGATAAAGTTACAGAGCACCTTGTGATCTTTGCCTTTAGTTTTATTTGTAAGTGTTATTAGAGGGTGAGTAAGCATCAGGAGCACCACTGATCAGATATCCTGTGGACAGTGTCAGATCACCTCTGTGGTCTACATGACGCTGTCTGGATGCTCACCAGAGGCATTAAATAACCTCTGACCACTCTTTATAGCTGGACTGCTCCACTTGTGCGTGCGTGCTTGAGTTTCCTTGTGTGTGTCAGTGTCTGGGTGTTTCTCTGCTTAAATCTGTGAGACAGAATGATATCATGCTCTAAATGTGAGTGGGCATTGAATACCTTATTCCATGATGTAATGCCTGTTTGGATTAACTTGGTGGTTGCACACACAGCAAAATAAAATAAGAGCAGGGTCTCGGAATAGTCTGATCTGCAGGGATGAACCGATGACCACAGTCATACTGTCTCGCCTTGCCTTCGTGTTTTGGTTGCTCTGGCACATGTTGCATCTCAGCTCACAGTTTATGCATGCGGAGAGACCACAGCGTGCAATGAACTGATGCCCTTTCAAAAATGTGTCTGATGCTTGGTGAAATAAACAAACACATGTGCAGAGATGCTAAAGAAACATGCTTCAGCATTTATAAATACAAGGCACTGGACAACAGCAGTGTTGTGCAAGTTCACAGTCCAAAAATGAAATGGTTCACTTGTGTTTTTTTTTTTCTCTTTTGCTGCTCTATTCCTTTCCAAGTTTTGAGGGCATAAGAAGGTTAATTTTATTAAAACTGATGTGAAAGAGAGATGAACTAAACAAACAAACAAAATATTAATGCAAATAAAATACAAGTATTTATCACTCTTAAATGTGCTTTCCAAATAACGTGACACATCAAATGAACAATTCATAATATTTCACAAGTCCAACTGGGCAACAGCCAGAGAAAGTGTTTGGGACAGAGCAGAACATTTAAAAAGCACAATGTTTAGCTCAAAGGACTTTGGAAGTATTCTGTTCCATAAAGTAAGGATTGTGCTACATTTTCTGTGACAGGTGACACTTGAATACTGGCTGGAGTGATTTGTAAACTTATTTCACATGTTTTTTGAGATGTAAACCTGTTTGGAGAGCTCTAAATCAGTTAAATACTGTTTTATGCACAATGTTATTGAAATGTTGTCATTGTTCTGGATCATATAAACTAGCATTCCTCAACCTTGTTTAACTTGGGGAACCTTAAAGGGACTGTGAGGACAATCTGTTTCTGGCGACATAAAGACTCTGCTACCCATGAGCACGCGCGGCGACTGTCGTAATGCTGCGTTCCAGTAACCTCAGAACTGGGGGTGAAATCATCTCCGACTTATCGGTGTTCCAGTTGAAGTCGGAAAAAAACATGCTGATCTACCAGGCTATTGTTAGCTGTTGTTCGCATGCCCTGTGTTGTATGAAGAATGTGATTATCACAATGGCAGCATTTTTGTAAATATAAGTCTAACAATACTATGTATACAGCTGATCTAGAGCGACACACCCCAGTCAGAAGTGCAAATAAACTGATTATTACAGGAGCTAAATAACTGTTCACACTGGGGGCATCCATCTTCGATTGTCAACTCGGGGTGGCGAGGTTTCACCGAGTTCCCAGTAGGAAATTCAGACTTCGGGGGACGTTCCAGTTGTAATTTCCTACTCAGAACTCAGAAATTTCTACTTCTGACTACAACTCGAAGCCAAAGCGTGTGTTTGTTGTGATGCTAATGAATGCAGCTCGGACCTTCGTCAGAACTCTGCATTGCTTTACAACTTCTTTTTTTCAACAACTTACAGGATGCAAAGCGACAAGGTAATGTATCTCTTTCTAGTTGCGTAGCGGTAGTTTTTGATGTGTGACAACAAGCAGTTTTTGGAAAACTTAGTATCGTAGTTTTGTAGCCGGCTATATATTGCTACTTAAGCCCGGTGCTCTAAGACGTGTCCAAATAATATAAATTTGCTCTAGTTTTAATTGTCTTGTTCCCGAAGTTGAGTATCCAGACCAGTCCAGCTGTCTGACCCGACCGGAAGGCTAAGGAATAGCATTTATAGATAACCTTTTTTGATGCTATAAAACTCATCTTAAAGTGTGTATTTCGATCAGGCAATATCTAAAAGTGAGACTTTTTTGTAATTACTTAGAAACTCCTCACAGTCCCTTTAAAATATGTGAAAACTATCAAATCATCCTGGTCAAAATGTATCAGTGAGAAACAGATGCTTAACAGCAGTAAAAATTAAAAACTGTAAATTCCTGTTCATGAGATTCCATAGCCTCGGGTGATGTGGGAAAATTCTGTTATTATTTGGTGGCAAGCTCCAAAGCCCTTCATCATGACTTTTCACACAAATGTAATATTGCGTGTCCTTCAGGCTGATGTTGGGTGAGTTTCTGGAAGGTTCTTGTTAGTTAACTCCAAACCCATAACTTGATTAGAATGTTTTATTCCACATGCCAGGTATCATTTAAGTAGACATGAGTAAAACAACATGTCGCTGTCATCATTTGGTCCTTTATTTGTCTTGTATTAGCCTCACCCACCCTTACTGAGGATGCCAATGAATGATCAAGTGCAGAATACGAGTTACAATGATGTCAGTGCTTGTTGTTAGCAGCTACCACAACTCACTGCTTTTGCTTCATAAACAAATGTTAGCTAAAAAGTATATTATGCCAATGGTGAGTGGTGATGTAAGCCTAATCATTTGCTAACTCTAATCCTAATGCTGTGGTTTTAGGAAAAATGTTATGTGAGACACTTCCGTACGAAATTTTAATCAATGTTTTATACATTTTGCAGACACCGCAGTGTGCCACAGGCTCCCATATAACCTATACTCAAGCTAGCACTGCTTAGCACACCTAAGCAGTCACAGATGTAGATAATGAAAGAGATAGGCTTAGAGATGAGTGTAAACAGTTCTGAGATTACTTTTCAGCCACCGTTATCACTGCTCCCTCATCTCTGAGCAAACACACAAATCCATTAGTGAGTAAATGCTGATAGGGGTGGTGTGTGTGCAGTGTGGCTTAGTGAGAGGAGGAATGTCTCACAAGAGAGAAAGTAAAAGAAAAGAAAGCAAAGTGGAAAGACATATCAGAGTGGAGCATCAGTGTCTCAGATAAGATAAACAGGAGGAAGAAGTGGTCTGCAGGAAGGAACATTAATTTGATTGTATTTATAAATGACTTTTAAATGATACAGACAGCCAGACGGACAAACAAGCAGATAGAGAGTGAGAATGTTTGTCATAAAACCACAGCACAGAAATCCTCCCTGGAGACCGAGGGGGCTGCAACCGGAGCACAACACTGTCTGAGTGGCAGATATCCTCGGCTGGCTGCTTTGGGATAACAGTGTGAGTGCGTGGAAGGACAAGGTTGGACATGTCACAGAGAAAAAAGACGTCACATCAAAGTGTCCACTGAGGCCACTAAGGTTATGTTTACAGCTGAAGACACCCAGTAATGGACATTGCAGTGGAGCTCTAATGTGTTAGCTTGTTGAAGTGCAAGAGTGTTAGTGTCTGTTTGAGTGTGTAGTTGGTTTCAGGGTTGGACAGAGAGTCTCATGACTGAACCCAAAGACTCTACCTGTGCCGCTTTGTGACAGGGATGGGGAAAGACAGACATTTTGTACATGCACAAGCACAGTTAAGGGGATTGTTCACTTTATTTGAAGTAGGGTTGTATGAGCTCCATATGGCCATGAAGTACATCATATGCAGTATAAAGTTCTCTCCCCTCCCTCAGTAAGCCACAATTTGTAAAGGTTTGTGGCGTAGAACCAGCCGCAAACAGGAATGTATTGTACCACATATAAAGGGCATTTTCTCCACCCACAACAACTCCCATAAAAAATAATACCAGAGTTTAAGAGTACACTACCTAGAATTTTTTTTTTTGAGTGCATTAACTTTTCGGGAAAATAAAGTTTATCTGGAACTAACTAATGTCACGAATTGTTCCACGCAGCGCTGCCCCAAGCAGCTCCATCACTCTGCCTTCCTCACTGCTGTTCAAGTCAACAAGCTAGCGGCTTCAGAAGATGATTGCAGCCTTGTGTAACTTTCCTCAAGTATTGTTATTACAGTGACGATTAAGGTCCAGTGGTTGGTAAGATATCCTCTTGGCTCCAGAGTTCACAGGAGATTTTGCAGACGGAAACTGTCACATTGTCTGTATCACTCATCAAACAGATTTTCCTGCTCTTCTGACTCCAGGAGTTTTGCGGACAATTTTGAATTTCCTGAAGATAAACTGGAAAAATGTCCCAAACCTGAAGGACCCAAGGACAGTTTATTACTTACTTTATTCAAGGTAAGTAATAACGATCTGTCAGAGACAAACAGGCAGAGTAGAAGAGGCTATTTAACATAAAATTGCAGACTCATGTGTGTCTCTCACACACACAGACAACCATTGCTGTTGTATATTAGCATTGCGCGGCTCACGGCAGTGCTGTGCAGAGGAATATGGGACTTGAGTCGGTTTATTCTAGATAGAGTTTATTGTTACAAAAAGTTAATGCACTCAAAAAAATATTAGGTAGCGTGCTCTTAAACTGTGATATTCTTTTTTGATGGGGGTTCTTTTAGGTGGAGAAAATACCCTTCGTATTTGGTACAATACTTTCCTGTTTGCTAGTTCTGCATCACAAACTTTTACAGTCTGTGGCTTACTGAAGGAGAGGAGAGAACTTTCTACTGCATCTAACTTACTTAGTGGCCATATGGAACTCATACAACCCAACTTCAAATAAACTAAACTATCCCTTTAAGTCAGGATATGAATAAATCTTGATTAGTTTTTTTATTGTGTTCTGGTGGCAGCAATGCTGCATTCCAGGCGACCCGTAACTCAGAAATTTCCCAGTTAAAATCTCTGATTTCAACCTGAAAGCATTCCAGGCAAATTACAACTTTGGTTTGAGCACAAGGAATTCTGGTATGTTAATTAACCAACATGGCGGGCATTATAAGATTTACGCTTTATCAACTAGCTTATCTGAGTGAAAAAGAAACGGGGAAACGGTGTATAAGATAACAGAAACTTATAATTTAGTGTTTGTCATGATTTAGAAGCTGCCATATTGTTTGGCAGTGATATGACATCACAAGTCGTAACTCAGAGTACATCAATCTGGTACGAGTTCACAGGTGGGAAGTTACAAGTTGGACTGCCGTACCAGTGCACTTTCACGAGTTACAGGTGGGAAAAACACAAGTTATGGGATGCCTGGAAGGCAGCGCAAGTCCCCTTCAAACAAGTTGCCATCAGGAACATGCATGGTTGGCCAGCCAAACTTCAGAAAACTTGTTTGTCGGGACAAAATTTAGAAGTCAAACTAGCTCATCAGTTCATCAGTACACATATATATATAAACTTTATAAAAATTGTAAGTGACTACATCAGGAAATAGAAACAGATGTTAAACTGAAAAGGAGAGCCAAAGGCTAGCAGTGCTGGTACCTCTAACAACAGCATAAACCACACTCCACTCTGCAAACCAACTTCACATCATTTCCCCTCTGATGTTGTGATCCTGTCATGAATTATCCCCAATTATCACATAGTCTGCCTGTGTAGTGCTCTGTAGCACTGTAGCAAATTCCCCCCAGTCTTGACAATCAGACGGTTTCCACATGATCTTGTTACTTCTCCAACATGTGCCAGGAGCGCCACTCCATGATGGTCTGCTGGAGATAATCTGTTTTCAGCGGGAGCTGCTTCAACCCTGAGTCAATCTCTGCCAAGCAAATCCGACCAAAACAAGCACTCAGAGTTTCAGAGTAATTTCAAAATACAGCGCTTTGTGCAAATAATGTCAATACAGACAGAAAACCAAAGCCAGGCAGGCAGTATGACCTGTTGTTAAGTTGTTTCTCTTCCTTTATACATGTCTGTGACCACATTACCTTGTGGTTTCTACATCAAGTTGAAGATCTCTCTCTGCTTAAGGGTGCTCAGGTCTGCACTCCTCTAGGCAGCACTTATGTGTTTCCAGAGGGTGAGACACACATGGATGGGACGCAACACTGGCAGAATGTGTAGAAAATGATGGTAAGAGTGCAAAATTTTGACTGTTTCTGATTTCTATCTATCTATCTATCTATCTATCTATCTATCTATCTATCTATCTATCTATCTATCTATCTATCTATACATACATACATACATACATACATCTACATTTATTAGTATATGTAATTATCCTCCCTGGTTATGACTTTGTGCCTGCTGACCCCGTTAAGTGCAATTTGCTTGTTGTAAGTCTTCAAAAATAAACTTCATTTTTCATTCCATTTCAAGATAGAATTTAGTAATATACACATTTACTCATTCAAAATGAGCACTGGTCAATATCAGGCTACTTTATTTAATGTATTGCAACTTTCAGCAGTTTATTATCATTGCAATTTTTTCTCTGCTGTTACCAAAATTTTAATTTTTAAAACCGTTTCATTTTAAAACCATGTTTAAAAGAATATCAACCACATACAATGTTTTCCCCTTAGAAAAAGAGTTAATTTAGAAGAAATGGTTGGTTACATGATGAAAATACTAATATTTATGACAAAAAAATTACTTGTTTTTTTGCTGTTACTCTTTATTTGAGTAACAGCAACGCGTTTTTAGCATAAAATTAGCAATTGTGTCAAATCTAGCCACTTAGCATCTATGCTAGTAGCTTGAGCACATGGAGCACATTCTTCAGATTTAACTGAATATTTTACTTTTAAAATCAACAAATGTTGTCTTAGAGATAACTTAGGTAACAGGACTGAGTTTTTAGATTGACCATCTCTAAAACAGCTAATATATCATTAAATTTAAGGAAAAATAAAAGAGATAACTTACTTTTGGTCTTCCCATGACTTGCAGAAGACCTAAATGATGTCACCTCCTGCAGAACATGTCACTGGTGAAATGTTTCTAAATTTTATAGGGGGGAATGTGTTTGGGTAACAGCAATGAGTGAAAACCTGGGGACAGCACTAAAATGTGAATTTTAACCAAAATATAATGACTTTTTTGTAAAACTTTTGTTTTAAAAGTGTAGATAGAATATGGAGTCACACTTAAATGCAAAAGAAAATTTGCTTTGGAAGGATTTTGTTCATAATGAATTGTAGTAAAGTGTAGCATTTGGCTGTGGGGACAGGCAAGAAATTCTATGTATAAGTGTTTTGAATGCCATTTTAAAATATTTAAAAAATATATAGCTGTAATTCCTACAAAGATTAATGTGTATGGTGTTTGGAATAATAATTAAATATAATTTGTAATATATTATTACTTGTGTTTATACATTTAATATACAATAATATGCTGGGGACAGAAATTTCACTCTTTTGAAGGAATCGCCCTTATGTCAAACAGTTTAAACGTAGGAAACTGCAGATTTGTATATTTTGTAAACATGCCATTTCTCATGCTTCTGGTGATATCTGAGGGGAAACCACTATGTAACTTCTGCTGAGCTGGACAAAATTCATCTACACCTGGGTAGTAACCTATCACAGAACTCGATGAGCATATGCAGAGTGGCAGTCAGGTTTGGTCCCTTGTGGTATTGTATGATACAGGCATGAGTCCAACTTTTATAAATTCAAATAATGTGATTTCAGGACAAACAGCTTCAAATAAAAAGCACAGTTTTTGTTATACTAAGAGGGTAATTAAGTCTTTCTAACTGATTTTATTAGAAGCACAGTAGGACAGACAGAAGCTGAGGGTAGAACTGAGTGGGGTGGGGGTGGATGCTACACTTGCAGACAAGGGGTGTTTGTGTGAGTGTGTTTCAAGCAAAGTGGAAAATAAAGCATCTGTTGTACCTACAGTACCCTGAGGGATGAGTAAGCAGTAAAGTGGTGCCTGAAACCTGGAAATCAAACAGTCATTGTCTCGGACCAGCAGATAATGTCGGTGTGATCATGCGCTGGAACTTTTCTGATAAAGCCAGAATTGTCTGCCTTGTCAGCAAACACTGTAAGTAAAGGTTTCAGGAGGTGCTTATTAATGTATGCCAGCCTCTGTGATTAATGCTATTTTCACGTAGTTAAAGTTAACATTCAGTTTGTTGTCGAGACTCATCTTAGTCCACAGTGAAAAGGTGCAACATTCTGTCTGGAAATGATGCTCTCTCTCAGGACCTGCAACACTGTAGATATATTGATGAGCTCAAGCATTTTTGATTTAAAGGTTTTACAGATGCTGAATTATCTCTAACCATATTCACACCATGTATTAAAAGAGTGGAGATTTCTAAAACTCCCCTCACAAAGTACAGCCGATGATGAACTCTTCACAAATTTCAACTATGGTCAGAAATGCGGCCATTAGATGGCCATGAGTCACCTGTTTATATGGAAACTCTTCAAAAAGTAAGAACAGGTCCCATCTAAATGTTAGTGGGGTGTGTAACATAGTAGTGCTGTTTGAAGCAGTGTCATCGTGAGGCAACTGTGACTTTATGTGTAAGCATTTCAAAGTGTAACTCTGAAACCAGCAAAAGTTTAGCGACATCCCCCACAGCACAACTCTTATCTGAACAGCAACAATAACGCAGCACACTGGTGCCTCACCAATGAGAAACACTGAGCAGAATGAGGAGTTTCAAGTCTACGTTTAAATACTTTGTGTGAACATTGCCTGAAATCCATCTGCAGGAGAGGATCACAAGAAGGAGTTAAAACCTTCAAACAGAATCAAAAGGATCCTCTTCCTTTACCCCTTTTCTGCATGTGTAAAAGACTGAATGAGTGTGGTCATGGACACTCAGTATTTGCATTAAGTAACTTTCTACTGCAGTTATGTCATCTTTTTAATTTACAGTAAGTGGCCATGGAGTTGATATAATGCACTTCTCTTCCTCTGGTCTTCAATTCTACGTTTTAGATAAACTTAAACGTTTTGTGAAAGCACCATGGTGACAGTAGTGTCTCCAAACAAAAACATACAGTTAATTCTGAGTTTTGTCTGTAGGTGGATTGCCGTGGTAGCTGTCTTGTCATAACATTTCTGCTGCTCTATGTACCTTACTGTGTTAGAGCAGAGGTTTTTGGCTCGTGTTGGGATAATCTGTGACACTGACAGTGCTGCGCAGTGCTCACACAGAATCTGTTTTTATTGACTCGACCAGAGAAACCAAGCAGGAATGACTACAGCACATTACCACACATGATGACACAATGAACAGCAATCATGCCATTATTACTTAAAATGTATTACCCAACAAAGCCCTGGGGGAAACTGCTTTCTCTTCTTGCCTTTTTGTATTTATCCATTTTTGTCAGCACCATCAGCACTTTATGTCAGTGACAATGACATGTGACATGACTTAGTGAGAGTCATGCAGGGCTTTCCTAGGATACCTGCTCCAAAACAACACAAACTGAGCAGACACTGACAACGCTTTGCTTTGGAAAATAAAACCCTCCCAAACAGCTGTTGGTTACTATAAAAACATGAGATTAATGGGGATGTTACTGGGACTCCATATTTCAGATTACATAATGTAGGTGGCCTGCGTGTTGGTAAGAAACACTGTTATGGTATCTTTATTAAAATCTGTCATGTAATTCATTTTGTTGTTTTAGATGTTGGACTGAAGTATTGGGCAGGGGTCCTAGAGACAAAAAGAATTGTTTCTTGGGAGTCTTAAAAGAGGATGACAGAGTTTGGTTGGGAGTGGGCTTTAAAGTAATCAGACACCACCATGAGTCCCACCACGAGTGTCCTCTCTCTCTCCTTTTTTGTCTGTATGCCCATTGACTGCACGTCAGCATGGACAAGTTTCAGTCTTCCTCTGTTGCACAAATGTGATACAAAATATGCTATGACCTGTCTTCCAATAAAAGCGCATACATGCTATCAAATTGTCAAAGACCCCTCAGATGAGTGCGGCCTGCTGCAGATAAGGCCCTTATGTCTTGGTCCACTAAAAACAGTGTGATAGACCTGATTTGTCAACAGAGCTGTCCATCATGACATCATGTACGCTTTTTTTTGGGAATCAAATAACTGTTCAAGACAAACTACTTTGCAAAATTGAATACACATAAAAAACAGCCATCAGGACCAATACTGGGTTCAACAATACGTTATTTGACAAGCAAAGGACAAATGAATTGGTGGTAGAGTTGATCATATTTAAGCTGCACATAAACAAATGCTAATGTGTTGTCAAATGTGTTTGTCTGTTTGGGGGATAACTGGATAACTTGGTCCCATTCTTGGCTTAAAAGGAGGATTTTTTTCTTTTGTTTTCTATCTTCTTGTCATGGGCTTGGGAGTGAGGCAAGACACAAATACAAAAAAAAATGCTATATCCCTCTAACCTTTCTCATACACTTTGACTCCTGGACAGTCTGGTCAGATATTGGAGAAACATGATCAAATATTGATTGGGCCTCATGGTCATTGAACTTGATCTGTCAAACTTTTCACAAATGTCCTCTCTGACTTGACAATGAACTTGTAAAACTTTAACTGAACAACATCAGAGACAAAGTGACCCACCACTGTGTTTTCACTCTCTGGTGATGTGTTCTTGGGGAGGCATAAAGCCTCCACGTTAGGCCCCATTCACACGAAGACAAAAGGCTTAACAGTTTCAAAAACAATCGTCATAAAGACGAAGGCGTCTAAGAAAATGTGTGCATCTCCATGAATGCTCTTGATACGCATGAAGATGCTTCAAAAACACATGCCAGACTTCTAGGGGCACTGTAAGGATATGACGAAAAAAGACGAAAAAACAGTGGGCATGCGCACTTGCGGCAAAAGTTGTAAACAGAGATTGTGATAAAGTGATCATAAAGTGCCATAATATGTCCTCGATAATTGTTTGTTCAACTCAGTAGTGATTGAGAAGAAGGAGATTTTGCTGCAACAGAGATAGTAGGGTCACTAGCTTCATCAGCACATATGTTAAACAGTACGCTGCCATTGTTGTTGTTGTTGTTGCTGCATGTGGCGCTTGCGTGTCAATGACGATATGAAACTATGACGTAAGCGTATCTGAAAAGTTACGGAGAGCCAATAATCGCGGAGCTGCATATACGGCATTTCAAAACCTTTCCACTTTGGAACCTGGTTTCAGAAATGATCGTTTACAGACCCCCAAAACGCTGTCTTCATATAGATGATACGCAGATTCGGCAAAAAACGTATGCGTTTAGACCTCGGTTTGGCTTTGTGTGGATGGGGCCTTAGTTCCAGTTGAATAAGCTGCTGATGTAACACCTCCGAGAAACTGTCTTGTACTTTGTTTTGTTTTGTCTCACTGGTTTTTGCCATCTCCGCTGTCAGCACACACAACTCAGAGTTTGATCTTACAGTCTGTGCCATTTTCTTGTTACTAATGAAATGTATATATTAGAAAAGCATACTTTTCTAGCATGTATTACTTAAAGAATTAAAATTACAAGGTGATCAAAAGCTCTCTCAGCACTGTACATGTTTCAGAGACATGTCCGTCAAAGAGCCCTTATTTTGCCTTTGATAGTTACCAAAATCAAATAAATGAATCACAGCAGAGTAGATTGTAAGATGGGGAGTTCGTTGTGTACAAGACTGTGTGCAGATCTTTTATTAGATCTCCAGAATTAGAGATCTATTGTTCATGATGGTTTGCATCAAGATGACACACATAAAAAATCCCACCTCTGGTTTTGTGAGGTAAATCAAAACAAAAGGGCTGTATTGTTTCTATCTCTCAGGCCTTTACTCACAATAAGCGATGGCAGTAGTAAATATATTTTAGGCTTGGCTACAACAAAACTAAACAGTAGCTGCACGAAGGGGACAATGACAAGTTTTGACATGATTATTTTGTGGGATATCCATAAGCAACCAATATGGGGTCAGTGTCCAAACAACACAGCTGTCTCTCTTGTATTAGTATAAACTTGTCGGCAGCAAACATTTCATTTACAAGGACTTGGCTGATAACTCAGACCCATGCAAAGACTGTACATGTAAATACTCAGGACAAAGGCACAGAGGATTTTGACACCTCAGCTACAGCTGTAATGAGTCTTGATGAAAGCTGTTGTTTCATAAGACGTGTCTGTACTGTAGCTGTTCAAAGGGCCCCTGTAGATTGTCCATTTAAACCATATACTCCATATCTACATCATAGAAATGTTGTGGTTTTTTGACTTTTTTCTTTTTATTAGTGGCATTTAGGACTTTCTTGGACCGATTTTTAGGGGATTTGCAGTTTCCTTCCTCAGAATCTACAAAATACATCCATGCTCTGTGACGGCCAATAGATTAAATGTATATGTTTATTAGTTAATATACAGTTTTGCATAGCTCAAGATGTTCAATCAAACTCAACAGCCTCTATTTTATGTAAACCCATTTAACTGCTTGTTAAAGACAAATGCTAATCAGCCAATTTCATGCCCCAGAATGATGAGATAAAGAGAAAACATCCAGTGAAAGGCAGTTCTCTAGACGAAAATATGCTTTATTGATGCCAGAGGTCAGAGGAGAATGACCAGAGAAGCTCAAGATGACGGAAAGGCAACAGTGTCTCAAGTTACAACTGTTTGTGGCCAAGGCATGCAAAGGCCAATGGACCTAAGTGGTATGTGTCCTTACTGCTTTGGAAATACATTAATCTTCTAACTGTTACAAAAGTCAAAGGATTTTTTCCCTCTCTTTCCTCTATTTCCTCCTTTATTTCTGTGAGGATGCCACTGTATTTCTGCACACTATGACAGTCCTGCTTTCCTAAAAGTGGATCTGACAAATTCCATACAGTAATGGAAAACACAGCAGGTAGTATCCAACTCGTGCAGTCGGGCCGAGTTGAGCAGATACTGGAAAAAGCACCACAAGACACCATGCTAACCTGTCTTCTGGCACTGTTAAAACCAAACACTGAATCCTTCTGCTATCTAATATACCTGAACTTATCTTAAGAAAGTCAGGCTCAGGAGATAAGGTCTGTGTGATATTGGAGCATTCATTACAATAACCCCACTTTGAAAATGTACTCAGCGGAGGCCACTGCTGCTGTAGGAGGAGACATGCTGCATATGTTAGTTATTGCACTTTTGTTTCCTAGAAGGTCTTGGGTTGATAGCCTTTTGTATAAGTGCTACACAACATCCACAAATATAATCCATATTTTTTACATGGTTATTTCAAAATAGTTTTCCACTTTGGAGAAAGATTCCCTGTAATTGAGTCCAATGATGTCCCAGGAGCACCCTCCACTGATTGGTTTTCTGGCAGGTCTCTTCCCTTATGACACTGTCCAGAGCAGCACAGACGAGGGAGGGACATTTCCCCTGCGTGTGTTTGTGTGTGCATATTCATGCACGTCCAGACTGTCAGCAGGCTCACCACTCCCAATGATGTCCATTCTGAGCACTGGACCACATTGACTGATCTTTGATTGCCTCCCTAGGCCTTGTATGTCAGGAGTATAGACAGTGACCGAACCATCTTAGCAGAGCCAAGTTCCTTTATAACCACACCCTGAAACCAGCAAAGCTTTAAGGTTTCTCTCCCTTTTCCTTCTAACCATCCTCAACCATACATCACGGAAAGACTTGAAGTGACTGCAGTGGCATTAAACAACTGGCCATTAAGTGATCATTCGTTCACAACTCCCCCACCATATCCCTCAGCATGCAAGTATGTACATATGTAAGACGAAAGAGGGGGAGAGTTACTTACGATGACCATGAAGGAAGGGACAGATAAAAAAATTGATATATATATGGTATTAGATGAAAAATCAAATTATGATATTTCCATTCCAATTTCCCCCTAAAATTTTCAAACCATATGACATGTCTTTCCTGCTAATGACTAATTGCATCACAAACAAAAGGCATTGCAGAAGAATCCCAGAGCATCATTGCTTGACTTTTCATGCTTTCTTTATTCATATTATGAAATGAAACATTCTTGTGTTTTTACTTTGGATCATTTTGATATTTCATGCATCAGCATAGTTACTTATTGTGAAGTGTCACTGATCACACACATAAAGGCTGGGCTGTCCTTATGCCATTATGTCACAACCTGCTTTTCCCAGCTCAGGTAAACAATGCCATGTCTACTGGTTACACCCTGCTGTATGGTATACTTGTGACAGGCTATTTGCCAATACTATGAGTCATGGTTTAACTTTGAGCAATGAGCATTGAGTTGGGTAAATGTCTCTTGAATGTTTTGACAGAACATTTTTTCTGAATGTTTCGAATGACTAAAAGTATAAAGTTTGCAAAGTCTGTGCAGGAGTTTAAGAAGCTCTTCATGCTTTCCACTGTTTACGACGGTAATTGCAGAGGAAACCAAGTAAAATGGTAACTCTTTACACCATAAAATCTGTAGTAATGTTGACAAACAAACTCTTGACAGCAAAATACTAAGCAGTTTAATAAATGTAGAGGTTCATGCGATGAAAATGGTCATTTCCCTTGTTCAGTAAGCTACTCAAAAATCTGGGATCTAAACAAGGTTTTGAAGTCAAGGTTGTCAAACCTTGTTATGCTCCACTGATTAGACCTTGGCTTATGTCAGTGTGCCACTGTGTTTATGCTAATAAGTGCCCTAGCACCAGAGGTGGAAAAAGTACTGAAAAATTGTAATTGAGTAAAAGTATCTTTACTTTGCTTAAATCCTACTCAAAGTAAAAGTAAAAGTACCCATCTATAAATTTACTCGAGTAAAAGTACAAAAGTACATCATTTAAAATGGAATTTGAGTAAAAGTTACTTAGTTACTTTCAGTTATTTAATGCAAAAAAAAAAAAAGGATGAGCCATGAATCAAATCCAGCACAAGTTGTTTTAATCAACTTCGAGGCATATTAAAGTACATATCCACAATTGTAAAAGCTCGGCTGAGCTCAGTAACATGATCCTCTTACTTCCTCACAATACAAGGACAGTCACAACCTGTACTGTAAAGTGCAAACTATTTTCAGTCATATTGTCCAACTGACAACACTACAATTAGAATAAAGAAAATTAAACCAGAATCAAAGTATTCAAAACACAAAATGCACACAAAATAAAATGCCCGCAGGATCCTGCTATAATTGACTTTCACTTCCGGGACACAGGGGTTTTCCGCCCGCATTTAATTTTTTTCACGACCAATATTGTACTCAGTAATGATAGGGGGTTCAAATGTAGTGAAGTAAAATACTTGGCTCAAAATGTACTCGAGTAAAAGTAAAAATTAGATATTTCAAAAACTACTTAGAAAATTACAAATTACTCATAAAAAGTACTCAATTACAGTAACGTGAGTAAATGTAATTCGTTACTTTCCACCCCTGCCCAGCACTAAAAGCAATCCTATGGATTTCAAATTACTTTATAATCCTAAATATTTTGCTAATATTTGGAACAAAAGTATCATGGTAGCTATACTACTATACGTGCTACTACTGTTTATGTAACTACTGCAGTTTGTGATGGGTGAACCTGTGAACCTGATGGGTCAACATGACTGAGCCGCTTGGTGGAGGCCTGCGCATTCACAGTGCTGTCCTCGTATTTTATATATTTTTTAAATTTAATTTAATTTAGGGTAATCAGAGAACACCCCTTATGTCTGGTATAAACCAAATAACTGGTCCTCTTAAAAAGGTCGAAGTTCACATCCAAGTGAACTACAATTTAGTTAGCCATGGGTCTAAGAGCAATTCAAACAAGTTAGCATGCAAACCAAGAAGCAGTGGATTGGCCAAATAAAACAACAGCAACCAATCAAACATATTATTAATAATTATCAAGCAGAGAGTTGCTTACTTCAGCTTTCCTTGCATGGACAGTCCCTTGTCCTTCCAAAAGGTTAATGTCTACAAGTCTGTACAGAATATGGCTACATATTGCCCTGGTCAACATGCCAGTTGCATCTCAATACAACTTTATGTTTTTTTAGGACACTGCATACTGCTTAACTGCTTCGAGCTGGATAAAATTAATCCTCAGTGCCTTGCTCTATGTATCTACAGTCATGGAAAAAATTATTAGACCACCCTTGTTTTCTTCAATTTCTTGTTAATTTTAATGCCTGGCTCAACTAAAGGTACATTTGTTTGGACAATTATAATGATAACAACAAAAATAGCTCATGAGAGTTTAATTTAAGAACTAAGAACTATTCATTTTCCATGGTTTTCTTGATAATAACCAAAATTACTTAAATTCTTACATCAATAGCTATGGCATTGTACTGCCAAAAACACTACTTTTAAGCATTCCATGTTTTCTTTTCTGTTTGCTTTAAACACGATACACACAAGAGTTAAAGGATAACTTCGGTTCCTGCAGCTTTTACATTGTTTATAGAATGAAGAACAACAATATACTCACCCAGAAGGCTTTCCTGATGCAAACGGTGCTTCGGGAGATATTTAGATCCAAAATCGAGCAGCGGACACCGATATAATGGTAGCCTGTAGGGCATAGATCGCCGCTCCTAAAAACTGCATTAATCGTCCAAAAACTCATGTTTTTCACCAATATTCCATCATGATTCGCGCCGAATGGACGGCCATTGCAGCCTGTGTCTCTCCACACAGCGCTGTGTGGCTGAACCAACGAGTTTGTTTACATGCTCTTCGCGCATGCGCAGTGCGGCTCATTGTTTCAGGGCAGCTACAAATCGACTTTCTTCTTCCAGTTTTGTGCAAAATGGACGAATATCTATGGGATGAAGATGTTGTGGAGGAGGACTTTGAATATGATGGACGTCCTTACAGTTTGGAGCCAGATTATACAGATAAGGAGCTGATAGAAATGAGGAAGCGATCTCAACGCTCCAGAGAGTACTGCGCATGCGCGAAGAGCATGTAAACAGCTCGTCAGTTCAGAGGTTAGTTCAGCCACACAGCGCTGTGTGGAGAGACACAGGCTACAATGGCCGTCCATTCGGCGCGAATCATGATGGAATATTGGTGAAAAACATGAGTTTTTGGACGATTAATGCAGTTTTTAGGAGCGGCGATCTATGCCCTACAGGCTACCATTATATCGGTGTCCGCTGCTCGATTTTGGATCTAAATATCTCCCGAAGCACCGTTTGCATCAGGAAAGCCTTCTGGGTGAGTATATTGTTGTTCTTCATTCTATAAACAATGTAAAAGCTGCAGGAACCGAAGTTATCCTTTAATACTTGATTGCATAACCATTGTTTTTGATGACTGCAGCCATGCGTCTTGGCATGCTCTCCACCAGCTTCTGACATTGTTCTGCTGTCACAACAGCCCATTCCTGTTGGACAAATTCAAACAAATTTTCTTTGTTTTTGGGCTTGTGGTTCTCCATTTTGAGTTTGATGATTTTCCACAGGTTTTCAATTGGATTAAGATCTGGTGATTGAGCAGGCCAAGGCATGGTGCGAATGTTGTGGTTCTCCATCCAGGCTTTAACTGACCTTGCCGTGTGGCAAGGGGCATTGTCTTGTTGGAAAATCCAGTCATTTGAGGCAGGAAAGAGTTTTCCAGCTGATGGAAGAAGACTGTTTTCAAGGGTAGTCCTGTACATGACCTGGTTCATTCGGCCTTCACACAATTGCATTTGCCCTGTTCCACTCAGACTGAAACAACCCCAGATCATGACTGATCCACCCCCATGTTTTACTGTAGGGGCATGACAGTCTGGGTTGTAAGCTTCTCCAGGCTTCCTCCTAACCAGTAAGTTGGCTGGAGTGGGCATCAATTCAAAATTGGATTCATCACTGAAGAGAACCTTAGCCCAATGATCAACAGTCCAATCCTTGTGGTCTCGAGCAAAGAGTAACCGGGCCTTCCTCTGCCTTTCATTGATGAAGGGCTTCTTGCGTGCTCTGTGTGACTTCAAACCAGCTTCAACAAGTCGGTTTCGAACTGTCCTTGCTGAACAAGTCACATTTCTCGACAGTGCCCACTCATTTTTAAGGTCCCTGGAGGTCTGACGATTCCTGACACAGGAACGGATGAGTGCACGGTCATCTCGTGGGGTAGAAAGACGCGTTTCCTGCCACGGCCAGGTAGCAATTTGGTAGTGCCATGTTCAGCTTGTTTTTTTTTGTTGTAATGAACGGCTGTCTTGGAGATCTTCAGTTTTTTCGCTACCTGTCTCTCACTCATGCCAATTTCCAGCAGTGCCAAGATGGCTGCCTTTGTGGCTTCACATAATTCTTTTGTTTTAGGCATTATGTGAGAGCTGACAACTTCTGAGTTGTGCTACGGCTTGAATGTAAGCAGGAAACCACTCTAGGCCTTTGCATGTGCAGTGCTGCTTGTGACATGAAATGGCCTCTTATATACCCTGGGAATCAATTAAGCTTAAGAATGTCAAATAGGACATAAAGTATTATGTGACCAGCTGCATTTTTTGTTGTGTTCATTGTATTATACGTTTAGTGGTACCAGATATTAGAATGAACAAGAAATTGAAGAAAACAAGGGTGGTCTGATAATTTTTTCCATGACTGTATGGGTCATAGTGCAGCAATAGGCCGACTCTGAAACCAAAGACCACACCCACTGCACCAGTAAGTGGAAGAAGGCTCCAAAACACAACAGAACTGTCTGACACAAACCTCTTATATCCAAAATTGCTGCTTTTCAGGACATGAAAAAAAATTCCACTTCTGAATGAATGAAGAGTTTCCTGTCCTGAAAACAAATTATTTTGCTGTGGTTTTCTTTTTTTAGGTTAAAAATGGATAAAAACCCACTTACCAACATGAAACACAACCACTAGCATGGATTAGTCTTAAAAAAGTAAAATCATAAAAATGGAGATAGGAGGTTTGTTCCAGACAGGGACGATGACAGGTTCTATCTTTAGAGGGTAGAGGAACAGATAATGCAAACTACATGAAATAAATGCAACAAAGTTGGAACTCTACCACACTCAGCAGGTTGGCCAAACTATATAAAGTATACCCAGGTGAAAGCGACCCTAGTCTGCCTTGTTCTATGGACCTGTTTTGTCATACCAACCCCTGACAGTTGTACTTCATTTAAACCAACTGCTGGTAAGGTAATGGGAAATGTCATGTTTGAGATGAGATCTATAAGGTCAGATCAGTTTTATAAGCTGGGATCCCCCTTTATTGATGCTAGAGGTAAAGAGCTTTACAAGAATTTGGTCTGCTGCATTGAACAAACAAAAAAGCTTACTAATGACAGCTGCCAAGTTTTCCTGCTGAACTGAATCAAGAAATGTTCTGTATATGCACTGGAACTCCCTTTACACCCTCAAACACCTTTTTGGGCCAGAATGTACATTATTTTTTCATTACATGGGAGGAAATGTTATCATCAGTGAACAGGTGCTGCTCTGAGTTGGAAAAGGGTGGAGGATTCAGTCAGTGCAGCCTGACACCTTTCATTTGTGTTATTATGGGAGATAGTGTGGGAAGTTTGGAAAAATCGACTCAACTAATAAACAGCTCTTTGTGACACCACATGTCAAGAAGCCACAGAGCAGATGTGTAGGTGTTGCAGACCAGAAACACATGGCAGCCAATGGGGGATGGGGAGGTTAAAAGGTGACAAGGTAGGAAGACAAAAGACTGGAGCAGGATGGAGAAGTCAGATGAGGTACAGAGAGAACAGATGCAGCGAGGATATCAGGGCTAAGAGAATACAATCCCTCTTGCTCTCACAGTGAGCTTAAATTACTGTATCATCGTATTTGGCTTGTGGCCGCAGAAGCTGTCTCCTGATGTTTCAGACATGAACATGCATGTAAAAAATGTGAGAGCTATTACAGCCAACAAGGTTCCTGGCTGTCACAAAGCCTGTACAGCATTATAGGCCTTTAGCCCAACCAGGGTGTGTCAATTGAGCAATTGAACAATTGACATACCTTGAAGACAAAAGTGCCAAACTTTCAGGCGTTTTTCATCCAAAAATATTTAGCAGAAAATTACCAGGAAATGTCTGCACCATTCTTATTCATTTTAATGATTACCAGACTGCAAGCATGTTAAAAAAGTGCAGATAAGTTTATGAGGTCATTCTTAAATGCCTGAAGCCACTAATTCTCACTGACATAACAATGGTTTTATTTGAATGAGTTGAAACAGAAATGCAGAAATCAACTAGAGTTTACAGCCATGTCCGTGGCCCAGTGAGGCTGCTTTTTGGCGCAGCTGTCTGTAAACTTCATGCTTTTTTAAGAATAACAAAACACAATAACACTGTGAAAACACTGAGAGTAATGTTTGTATTTTTTAACACGGGCTGTTTATACTCAATACTCCAATGGACAACAGTATGCAGTGTCAGTGCCATTATTTTGCAGCTTAGCTGGTTTCCATGTCTGAAATGAGAAATTTTACAATAGTCCAACTTACTGTAAACACTGCCACAGAAAAGCATCCTCTTATGGTATTAAATAAACAAGTGATTGATGTAGATTTCCTGTATTTTTTTCAAAGATAGAACATTTACCTGTGAGATGTGTTAAACACATAAAAGGTCTTGAGCAAAGTAAATTCACTATCATCTGGCTCATTAAGTATTTACTGAAATTAAATAAATTACATCAGTGCACTTTCATCAACATGTCTACAATTACCATCTATGTAAATACTTCAGGATATATACAGTAACCAAATTTCAGCTATTGCCATGTAACTACAATCACAGGGGAGTACACAAGACAGAAACCTGAGAGACTAAAAAAACAAAACACCTTTAGCCATGTCAACTTGTTCTTGTTGTCCTGCATTAGTCAAACTAGGGCCTTTTCTTAAAACTGAATTGATGGTGTCTTTATGCGGTTTGATCTTGTTATTGACATTTACGCTGGTATAATACATCACTGGCACTGATGTGCTAACCCTGATGTGGTGCTGAGGAGACTGGTCCAAAGCATTTTTTTTGTTTTCTAAAGCCTTATGACACCTTCAGCTAACTGTGGATCTCGATGGAATCACACACTACAAACTACTACAATACTGCTTCCCACAATGCATGTTGTTAGTAATGCGAGCAGTTGTGAGATCAGACTGTGTACCAAATTTAATAGAAATCCATGAAGCAGGTAAAGAAAATTAACAGGAAATCAAGTTGTTTGTGTGGCCTAAAACCATTATAATGTTTAACCTTCTGATTTCATGATGGCACTAGAGTTGCAGACATGTATGCATGACAACTTCTCTTTTGAGAAAGCCTAAATCTGGCATAAAAAAGGGCAGAGGATATTACCTGGCAGGGCATGGCTGGGTGTTGCAGGACATCAGTCCAGTGGCTGGTCTTGATCTTGGGTTGCAGTGAGATGTTTGCACTTGCACTCTCAAGTCTTTGTAGCATGCTGATTTGGTGTTCATCTGACCTGTATAGGTTGTAAATCAGTAAATTAGGCCCAGGTACATGACTAAAGAATCATCTTATTTCCTCCCAGCTATAAAATAACAATACAAAGGAGCAACGGGCACAATTTCATTTGAACAGGAGAGACATTAACAGATGGGTGAATCATATCAGACATTTCCACTATGGCTTGTCTTGTCTTATCTCATGATGTTGTCCATTCTTGCTAGCTACTTAGGACTGATGAACTAACACTCAGCACATATGCCAGTGTGCTGAGCTTCAATACTGTTTGACTTTTGAGGCCATGACGCCTGTTTTCTGGGTCTAAGCTCAGTGTAGAGACGAGACCAGTGATCATCATCTGGCTGCCCCAGGGTCACATCACCCCCCTCCCCCCAACACACACACACACACACAAGTTCCCTGTCAATCCCCAGAACAGCATCAAATTCAGTAAAAAAGTAGGTGGATTTATTTTTTGTTGTTTTAAGGATAGCTTTTTTGGCTAATGTAGTTGATGATTCCTGTTTTGGGGCATACACTTGTCCAGCCTGGTCTGACTGAGAAGGTAATGCGAGAAATGTGATCTACTTCTACATTATCTCTGTCTGTCAGTCTTTTGTTAATTGTATAAGAAAATATTTTCAACTTGAACTAATTTGTTCACACGCAAGCCGGAACCTAAATCAGAAAATCCTGCAATGTGGTTTTCTTAAGTGCATGTTTATCCATTCAGGGCTATTTAATTCATGTGAAACTCAAACCCCATCTTCAAAGATCCATTGGTTGGTATTTGGCCTGGGGCATGGTTAATCTACACATTTTGGCTCATTCAGACCATTAAGTCAGTCACACTCTTTAATAAAGCAAATGACCCCAACCCACCATGGCCTACAATCAGGACACAAAGAGGTGGAGGTGGTTAGGCTCGACCACAACAGACTTGGGTGGGGAACTTTAACCTGTGTGTCAATCAATAGGAGTTCTACACAGGGGTCTTTGTTCATTTGGCATACACAAAGAGATTCATGCTCGTGCAAAGACCTTCAACCAAGGGGTCATTACCACAGTTTTTGTGTGTATGTTTGTGTGGGTGAAGTTGAAAACAAGGCCTCTGATAGGACAAGGGTCAAAGCCATGCCTGTTGATTCTTGCTCTCTTCAGCCTATCTGTGTGTCTTTGTGTGTGTGTGCGAGTGTGTGTGCAATGGCAGGTGTCCCTTAGAACAAGGAAAGGTCCCACCAGTGTCCAAACAACAGCCACTAATGTCCGCTTAGTAATGATGGGAATGCTCGCCTCTCCATTTAACCTGCAGCTAAAAGCCTCATTACAGATCACAGGGGTCAGGCTGAGCTTTAGATGCTGCACCAGATTAAAGATCAGGCGGTCTGCCTTTTTCATCACTGCAACAGTCTTTGAGATAACCTGGTCCAGTTTAATCACATCTTGACCGGTTATTGGGCGAGGTGAATATCTCTTTGTTTCTTTGTGTGACTGTGAAGACGGGCAGCAGCCTCTCCTCTGATGGTGCTAGATTCATAATGGCAGCATACAGCTGAGATGCGTCATGAGTTAAGAAAAGTCTTCAAAAAAGATGTCAATAGTAAACAGACAGTCATTGTAAAAAAAATTGGGTAGGCCTGTCCCATTTTAGGGGACTCTGGTTAGAACTAGCTCTTACTGGATTGGCCCTTATGTGCAGCAAGTAATATATGCCGACAACTCATTTACCACATTCAGACTCAAAACAAGAGCAAACTGCAGAAAAAAAATCCAAATTTTGTTGGAATGTTGGTGCTTGGGGCTGATTATCTTTTTTTTTTCTTTTTTAAATCAGACCTTGAAACAAAAATGATAACTTTTTCAAGTTTTTGGAACTTGCTTTTATTTGTTGCTACAGGTTAACTGACAAAAAGACAGGTCAGCAGTTGATCCCCGGGCCAGAGTTTGAACAATACTGCCTTAGAGGTAGACAGTAAGCAACTTCAACAGATGCTGCACCCCTAACATGACCAATTCATTCATCGCAATAGACAGAATATCCAGCTTCAGTACCGATGACAAAAATCATGGATTCATGGAAAAGAACTAATTCAGATCTTTAAAAAAAAAAGATCATAGATGGAAATAAAACAAATAATCATGGTAGATAAACTTCCTATAACAGTCAGTCATACCCTGTTATTTGCACACTTACCTCCAGCACAGGTAGCTGAGCACTGGGAGCGTATGATGGCCCATGTGTAGTTGTGTTTGTAGTGATTTTTCTTCTCATCTGCTTTTTTTAGAGTGTATTCCCAACGAACGCCAGGGTTCCAGCCCTGTAACAAAATCTATAGCAGAGGGATGAATAGTGAGGTATGTATAAAAAAACTTTACATGACTATAAAGTCACAAAAACAATCAGTGAGGTGGAGAGAGTAGGTAATAGAGAAATAGAAAGGAAGTAATAGTGTTTAAGATGTAAAAGACTGGAATATCTGTCAGTGTATACAAAATAACCATATCCTCTGGCTTTTACCTCTATGATCAGTGTCTCATTAGTAGGACCACTTGATATGAGGCTCTCTGGTCTGTTGTAGGGTCTTTTGTACTCAAACATAGCTCCAGCAATGGGATGTCTGCCTGGCCAGTCCACTGTCCATTGGCCATTCAGGTAGTAGCGTCTTTGTATGTCCCTCACAGCCAGGTATGAGTTGGAAGTATTCAGCTCCACCACACGAATACTCCGAGCCCCTGCTGGGATGGTTACCACCCCATAATACTCTGAAAAGTGAAATATTTGAAATTAAAAACATTTGAAACTGCTGACAGTTACTGTAACAATTCTATAACAATTACCACTGAAGAATCCATTTCCCATTTTTTCCATTTTCTAGTTGGGCATTGAAATATTGAAATATAAGCAAGACTTAAAAAAATGCATCACTATTTATAAATCAAGAATATGTAATTATATTTGCATATAATTTAATACTTATACCACTGCAACAATGTAGAAAGTAAAATTAAAGAGAGAGTAATTAATACAAAAATTATATCAACTAAAGCTATTGCTTTAAACTTAAAAAGTATATATATTTTGAACTAAAGGTCTTAATAAAACCATCCAGATTTCAATAATATCAACCCATAAAACCAATTTCAAATAATTTGGAGGAATGTTGAGTTGTAAAATCATCACAAGTAGAATAATGTACATTCATGACTTCGGAAAAAATAAATTAGTGGGATTACACTTTCAAGTTAAACCAACAAAGCATAAAACTAGCTGATGAACTCACGATTTGTATAATGCTGCTTTGTGTATTGTCCTTTGTAGATCTTGCAGGTGGAGTTGTCTCCCTTACACACGCCACAAGCATCAGGCACAGCTGTGGAGCCCAACACTCGGTCACAGCCCACTCTCTTGAGAGGGAAACATGGCTTTATACATTTCATTCAGCATTCAATCATACACCAAAATAAGCTACCTCAGTTGAAAACTACCATCATTTACCACTTATGTAATGACAAGTCCTTCATATGACATAAACACAAGCTTTTAACAGTAAGGCAGGGGTGTCTAGTAATGTATCCTACAGCTAAATTTGTATTTAGAAGTCACTTTTTTCTTGACATTTCAAAGTATTACCTCACACAGGCCGTCAATACAGACATTAGAGCTGTCCTGTGAGCACAGTGTGCCATCTTTTACTTTGCTCGCCAGAGCGAAGAAGAAATCATAGCCTTCAGCGAAGCAGTAGAGCTTACACACATCCTGATCTGAGTGGGACAGAAGCACATAGACCAGAGACAGTAATAACAACATGTTTAACACAATGACATGGTAAGGTATTGAAAACACAATAAAACTTTCCTTAGATTTTTTTCTAAAAAATAAGGGAAACCTGGGTCTTACCATCCACCCTGGTGTACGGCCTCCAGGTGTAGTACCACCCTCTGAACTGTTTGCTGTTAAACTCTGCACACTGCTGAGCTCTGTAGTCTGTGGTGTTGGAGGGACAATCCTGAGTGTTGCAAAGTTTGTATGACCTGGAGGAACCCTCGCAGTACTTTCCTCCAAATGCAGGCCTGCAGAAAAGAAATAAAAAATGTAGACTTGCTACATAATGCTGTGTGTTTAAATTCTGTGTTTAACATGATTCATTCTGTGAGAATATGAAAGTTATTCAAATAATGGACAACTTGTGATTCTAAAATATGTTATGACTGACTAATCTACTTTTTTTTCGTTAAATATAGGATCCCATGGATTGCAAAGCACTTGTGTCTTAGAGTAAGTAGTTACTGTTTTCTTGCATAATTTGCCATCTTTAAATTTCATTAAAAAAAAACACTGTTGTTTTTAATAATAAAGAATCAATTTCTCACAATGAGCACCAGTTTTGTGCAAGTTTCTCAAATTGTAATATACAGCTTATTACACTTGAGTCTTTAAAAATAAATGTAACTGCTTTAGTTATTACCATGTATCAGAATGACTTAATACATTTTTCAATTACTGATACATTATACATCAAAATAGCCAATACACCACATGTTCAAAACAAGCCTTGCTACATACATTTTTTTTCCTCTTTCACCAACAGAAGCTCTAAGTAAAGACATTTTGAGTTGTTAAAGTGCAGCTCACTCCTTCTCTGTCTTACTTGATGCTGTGTTGAACTTTTTAGAAAGTTCCTGCATGTAATCACAATATCAGTTCATCAAAAACAAAAAGTAACCTAATAACCAAGCATTACCTCAATTCATAACTGTATAATTATAACAAACAAACGAACAGACAAAAAAATCCTTCAAAGTATACCTCGACTGTGCACTGGGGACTGGTTACAGACGCACTGGAAGTAACATACACAGTCCCCGTTAACATACTTTTTTTTATCAATCAAAATTAGGTATGTTGAAGGCCTGGTTAAGTTATGTTCAGACTACAACAAGCAGGGTTTAAAAGTTTGTTGGTTTTGGTTTTCATAACATATATGTTGGAGCCATTTGTGCATTTATGCGTGCGTGAATATGCTGTGTGTACTTCCTGGTCGTCACAGTAGGTGACTCCAGTTCGTAAGCCATGTGAGGTTACACTTAAAAGAAGAGGTGACAAGTCTGTAGATGAGATGACTACTTGGGTAAAGTACACCCTTTTTTGAATCTTGTGGCAGTTGGTTATTTACATTGTGCTTTCACTTGTATTCATGCGATAGTGCATGTTGAGAGGAGACAGTGTTAATTCTCATAAATAAGCTTGTTTGAATGTGACTGCACTGGACATCTGTGGACTCAATCATTCACCGACCATGCTAGCTGGAGACTCTGCGTCAATTATGAAAGTTCCTGGTGTAGCAACCACTGATGTGGCTTAGGTTTGTTTGTCGCTTTAATCTAAATTTAGATTTGCATGAGTAAAGGGGCATGGCTGATAGGACATTTGGCTTATGCAGGGTTACTGTTTGTCAGGAGGATTAAGACCTTATCTCAAACAATTTATCATCTATTTACGTGACATGGTTGAGCCAAAGTTGGTTTGATCCTGTGATTTTAATGTGACGTGCTACAGCCTTGTTTCAACAGATGGCTTCATAAACCAAAGGGTGACATTACTCAGACATTGTCATTACTTTCTGTACTCTATGGCCTCTTCATTGATCATTTGCTCTAAAGTACCTCATTAAAGTTCTGCCAGCATCACGTCTCAAGGTATTTTATTTGACTTTCTGCAACAACTTTGGGGAAGCATTACAGAGTGTTTCACAAGTGCAGAAACACACCCGTGTGCTCCCTTGCTGGCTCAATGTGCTCCCTTCTATAGATCAACTCATCTTCTACAATGCCTCTGCAGAGCTCAAAATGAAGGTGAAACATCACAGGGCAAACATTTTGGCTGTAAGGAGGCTTATGACTACTGACTTATGAGTACAGATTCTCATATGAGACATCAATACATTTTTGAAGCTGACCAAAGACTATAAGAGGAACTTAACTTGAAGGAGAATAAAAACTTAGTTTTTGGTGCAGAGGGAGTCTCTTCACTGTTTGTGACAGCTTTTCTACATGAGAACATGAAGTCCTGATTATCTTTACAAATACTGGTAAAATTGTTTATCATAGAACTTTTATATATGCTAGCATGTGGATGTTTGATGTGGATTTTATGGACCTCTTAAATCACAGGTGTGTATCTGCAGGCTATGTTCTTTTAAAATCCCCTTACCTTTCTATAAACCCTCCAATCACACTCACTTATCTGGTCCTCTGCTGCTCTCAGATTATCTCCCTTTACATTTCGGCATTTCATCTTTCTCTTTCTAAATCCCTCTCTGTCATCTCCCCAACCCCCTTCTTCTTTTCCCACTTTCTATCTCTCTCTCTTTCTCTCTATTTCGTGATACCACAGCCGTCTTCACATGTCTCTCTCTTTCTGCTCATCACTCTCTGTCTAATTTAGCCCGCCACTTGTCAGGATCTTGGCATGACATGATAAAGAAGGGGGCCCTGGTATTCAGCGTAGGGCCCCTGTACTGACTGGCTGTGCAAATAATCCTGAGTGACTGATGAGTAGCCGGCTAAGTGAACAGATAAGTGATGAAGCAAGGGACCCATGTGAGCCATCTTCACTATTTCAATCACGTGTCTCAACATTCTCTTGGCCTTGAGTCAAGTTGTCACAAACAGCGCAGGGACCCCCTCTGCACCAAAGTACCACAATGCTTCACTTAGAAATCTTCCTTGTGTGTGCTCCACATTACAGTGGTGTCAAAACAAGTGTAATGTCTGGGATATGGCTCAAATATTTCTCATCAGTTATGCAATCATAAAAACATCATCAGTCAGCAAACACTGAGGGTTTGACCATGTTTTAAGCAGCACTGCAGGATTTTCAGTTGATGAAAAATGTTTAATTCTATTAAACCCCTCTCAGGTGAATAAATGCTGCAATCATCAATGTCACTTCTATCACAGACACCAAGCTTGGCATTTGTAGAATCAAGGTTAATTACAAGATCTAAACGTATCTTGTTTAGAGTTCAGTTTTTAGTTTTGAGCTGCTCCTGATATAAGAAATCATTTTTTATACATGATAGAAATGTTTTGTTTGTAAGTTTTTATTGAAATCGAGCAAATACAGCGATAAAAAATAAAGAAAACTAAAAAGTCACTGTCTAATGTTGCATTCACACAGCAGTGTGTAACAGCTGATGCTGACAAATGTTGAGAAATCATCAAATTTAGGTGAAAGTGTGTTCCTGGGTCAATTGCTGCATTAAAATTTCATCATAAAGTGGAGAGAAACTTTAGTTCAGGTGGAGTAAGACATTTCCTGATGGCCTCCTGAAAAGTTACAGACAGTTCAAAAGTTTGCAACGTAGATGTGACAAATGAGTAGCCCAGCAAGCTGAATGTTCTACAAACATATTGTTTTGTCACTCAACGAATGCCATATAAAGCAGACATACATCATATACCAGGTGCACTTGCATCTGGTCTCAATATTTCAACACCATGTCAAGAGGACAAAGGACAGCTGTTCCTAAAACGGAGCCTAAAATTGTACAACATGAGTTCAGTCCTGAAGAGGCACCAGATGGACGTGACATGGAATTATGGGTAGGCAAAGTTTGCCAACAGAGATGAACGCAGCTGCAACTGAGGGTAGTGCAGATCAACTTTTGCTGCCATTTGCAAGCCTGTTGGATCAAACCTTAGAACATTTCCAGCATTTGTAAAAAACGCCAAAAATCAGTGTTGCACACCTGACATTAACTTGGTGTGGCATTACTTAAGTCGCCACAGCTCGATGTTTACCTTATGTAGACAAAAGTTAACATTGCGTGAATCAGCTTTAAGTTCTCATGTCCTTATGTGTTAGGCTGCTTACATCATGTCTTGGGTGTCTGTTTAGCAAGGATTTGATTGAACTTAAATATAAAAATGAATGATTTTGTCTCTTCAGATGCAGCTTTTTTCATCCCTTTTGGGAACGCTCTGATCTGAGGGGGCTGTAAGGTTATGCTAAAGAGCTCTGAGCTGAATAGCTGCCAGAGGGATGTGGGGGAAAGAGGAGTTATAGACTGCAGGGCAGACTTCAGAACAAGCATGGCATCTGCCTGTTATGGGCAGAAATCACACATGTAGTGTAGGTGGAGACTTCAGAGTAATTACATGACAAACCACAGGAAGTTAAAAACAACATTTTCAGGGTCATTTTCTTGAAAGAGGTATAGAACATTTCTCTGTAAACTGAGGGTTTCGTGGAAGGTGTCATGTTCTGCTCCTCAGACCCATTCTAAAAACACTGATTTTGCAGCACATGGGAGCTTTAAGGAAACACAAGAGCTGAAAGTTAGCTTTTTTGACCAAGCAAAAGTTTGCACCCTGAAAGTAATGATGGGGCACAGGCGATCAAAGCTTTTGTTTGACATCAGAGGCACCTATCTCATGTGGATTATTGATTCAAAACAAGATGTGTGTCAAATAGTAAGTTACATGTTCTTAATTACTGTAGGTACTAACTTGTACTGCAGTATGTGCATGTTGTTGACTGTCTGTTTTTGTTTATGTCTACCTGGGGTTGTTACACTGCCTCTCCTGATAGGTGACTCCGCTCTCACAGCTTCTAGAGCAGGCAGACCACGAGGACCAATCTGACCAGTGTCCATGCTGCGGCCTCGGACCTTCATCACCCTGTTTCACACACTGGCCCCGACGACACCACTGGGAGATTGAGTGAGAACGAAAGAGTTGAAGAATTATGATAGAAACAAGGAAAACACAACAAATGCTCCAACATGCACACATCAGCAAAAACCAAGGACTCTGCAACAGACCCTGCCCAGTTTATTCTTCATTATGACCCTAGGAGAGGTCTGTGACAAACAGCTTTTAGCTCTAACAAAAAGTTACTGGTGCTGTCCTGGATACATACTCATAATCTATCAGTGAAACTCCTGTTGTGCTGTCTAAGGACAGTCTTCACCTTGAGCTGTCATCAGCTGATAGAGGTAAGCAAAACACAAGTACCATGTGGAAAAGAGGTCTCATTCAGACAAAATCTGCTCCAACAATGAACAACACGCTCCACTATTGTTTCACAATGCTCCATTGTCTATTTTTTTTGTTTTAGTTTTACTGTCTTAAGAAGAAACTGACTGTTCAAAGTTTTATAAATATAGAAAGGAAACATGGAAACAGACCATACAGTGTGCTACACAGTCAGTTATCAGTCTTTCTTTGTAAAGCACCTATTCTTAATGAAAGCTTTCGCAAAACAAGGAGGTCCAGACTTCACTCTTTGATAAGAGTGGAGCAGCTCGGAAATTTCTACTGATAATGCAGCTGACACATTGGCTCACTGTACCTTTTTGCTTAATGTACACATACATGCATACATACACACAAAAGCACACACACACACACACACACACACACACACACACACACACATATATACGTATATATATACTCAACAAAAATATAAATGCAACACTTTTGTTTTTGCTCCCATTTTTCATGAGATGGACTTAAAGATCTAAAATTCAAGATACACAATTTTACCAGCTCAAATGTTGATCACAAATCTGTCTAAATGTGTGATAGTGAGCACTTCTGCTTTGCTGAGATAATCCATCCCACCTCACAGGTGTGCCACATCAAGATGCTGATCTGACATCATGATTAGTGCACAGGTGTGCCTTAGACTGTCCACAATAAAAGGCCATCCTGAAATGTGCAGTTTTGTCTCACAGCAAAATGCCACAGATGTTGCAAGCATTGTGCAATTGACATGCTGACAGCAGGAATGTCAACCAGATCTGTTGCTCGTGCATTGAATGTTCATTTCTCCACCCTGTTTGAGCCGTCTCCAAAGTTTGTTAGTACAGAGAATATGCTATAGTGACATTCCAACTGCCTAGCAGAACATTAACTCAGAACAAGAACACAGGTGCATTTTATTGATGGCATTCTAATGCACACAGATACACGTGATGAGATCCTGAGGCCCATTGTTGTGCCATACATCCATGAACATCACCTCATGTTTCAGCGATTTGCAGAGCACACACACACAATTCTTGGAACGCACACCGCCCAGTTTTTGCCGCCAGCATCAGCTCACGGACATCACCCACGGCGTGTTTGTTTTGGGATGTGCTTGCGATGTGATATCGACAGCGTGTACCAGTTCCCACTAATATCCAGCAACTTCGCACAGTCATTGAAGAGGAGTGGACCAACATTCCACAGGCCACAACTGACAATCTGATGAACTCTATGCCAAGATTTGTTGCACTGCATGAGGCGAATGGTACTCACCACAAGATACTGACTGGTTCTGAGGCCCCAGACCCCCAATAAAGCAAAATAAAAAATGCACATTTCAGGGTGGCCTTTTATTGTGGACAGTCTAAGGTACACCTGTGCACTAATCATGGTGTCTGATGAGCATCTTGATGTGGCACACCTGTGAGGTAGGATGGATTATCTCAGCAAAGCAGAAGTGCTCACTATCAAACATTTAGACAGATTTGTGAACAACATTTGAAAGAAATGGTAAAATTGTGTATCTGGAATGAATTTTAGATCTTTAAGTCCATCTCATGAAAAATGGGAGCAAAAACAAAAGTGTTGCGTTTATATATATATATATATATATATATATATATATATATATATATATATATATATATATCACACATATATATATATGTATATGTATATATATATATATGTATGTATGTATGTATAGATAGATAGATAGATAGATAGATATATATATATATATATATATATATATATATATATACATACATACATATAGATAGATAGATAGATAGATAGATAGAAAGATAGATTGATTTTAGGGACTTTGGATCCTCATACAGCCCATTGGACACATTTGAATCTCTTAAAACGGCAAATTATTACCATGATGTCTCATCAGATAGGTTAACAGACCAAACTAGAAGAGAATTATTCCTCCTATACCATTGCAGAGATATAAATCCATATATTTATTTGAATATTAATGTATTGTGATGTGTCTGAATCAGTCATTTTTGTTGTTTTGGAAGTGGGGAAGAAAAAAATTCTTCAGAAAATGCATCAAATCATCATTAAGCAGCGGCCTAAAATGAGCTCACTGATGTTATTTACTGAAAGTATCAGGAGAACCGTAACACTCTTTGTCAGTGTTCTGGGGCAGTGATTATGCTGAAGGAAGAAACATTCTGGTTACCAAAAAAATGTATGACAGGATTAGTATTAGTCCGACCAGTTCTGCTATCTTTGTGATTTACAGGAAAAGTGGAGTCTCTAACAGCACTGATGATCGATTTACTCCTCTCTGGGTTTTCTCTCTGAGTTAGGAGGTTTTCGTGGAGCAGGTTAGCAGGGCTAATGCTTTTTCAGTGGTTGGAGGTAATCACTTATTTACTGAGCAAGTTCCAATGTTCTTTAGATACATCTTGTCGAGAATTATCTTACAGAAAGCCAGCCCTCTTTAGTAACTGTCACTAGATTACACAGCATCTGCTGTTGGTGTCCTCTTTCATTTTAATACATTTGAATTTCTTGCTTTTTGACCAAACTTTAGTCAGGTTTAATCAGTTTAATCCTTTGTAAAATATTGCTTTAGTGAAAGAACTGAGAATAAACTATATTATGTTGAAATTTTAAATTTCAAAATCTGTATGAATATTTAAACTGTTCTTGGTAGATAATTGTTATTTGCACTAAATATTCTCAGGATACAAATATTGTCAGTATCATAATATTTTCTTCTACTTAAGTGTATGTAGGTTTCCTTTGTTATTAAAACAAAGTAACACATGTGATAACAATTTCATCACATTAAAACAGACTCTGTCAACACAGAGATTACCTGACTGAACCAATCAGATAACCAATAAAAGGTCATTTAAATACAAAAAAGGACCAGTGGAGGTTGGCAGTAGGACAAGTGGGTCTATACTGTGAGTCTACTGCATAACTATGGACATACTATGCAGATTTAAAGCTCAACTGTTGCACCGGTAGCTGCAAGGATCTCAAACTCTAATGGTGAAAACATATGGAGCTGGATAAACAGCTGCATAGAACGTACAGACTTCTCTGAATGCAAATGAAGTAGTCACGCTGACTGACTGTCTGAACCTTATTTCTTCCTTTGTCACACCAAAGCACCTTATTAACAAGTTTAAGGCTAAATCAATTTGTTGTCTGTGCAATTTGCAGAAGAGTTTTATTGAGGAACTACAATATTTTTTACATGCTCTCTCAAAGGTCATCTTCTCACACAGTGTGGCCATGCTAACATCTACTTCTGCTCTGCAGAGAGCCTAAAATATACAGACACCAGCTGCTTTGTTTCAGAGAGAAGCCTCATTGTGCTGCACAGCAGGGTTTTCCACCAATGAACATGACCAAATGTTTCCCACCAGGCAGAGCAGAGGGAGTTTTTAAACTGAATGTCAACTCATTTGAATACAGTTTACTCAAATAATTTGTTGTTTACCAGATGTGACGATGGAAGCAGTGCAAGACACACACAATCCTCACATACCTTAAACTCATTATTTACCACTTCCTGTGACAAAAGCTGAGTCATTAAGTGGACAGCATGTCACATGTCATGCCCAACATTCTGAGTGTAACGTGAGAGACCTTTAACCAACTCTAGACTCACTTAAAGCAACATTATGTCACAGACTCTTTCCTGGCACAGGATTGAACTGGATTTGTACATGTCAAGATGACATCAGTCACAATATACTCTGCTGCTCGGCCTGCAGTGATCTCAGGAGCCTTCTGCCAGCACACACAGTCATGAATTAGCACTGATGAGGTGAAGGAGGAGGCATATATTCAGCTGTTCCTGTTCTCACTGTGTGTTCATGCCTGCACTTGAGCCATAAGACACACAAATGCACAACCCTCAAACTAATCTTGTGGTCCTTGACTAAGAGCTAGAACAGCTGATTTCCCCTCAGTTTTTTCACCCTGCGGTCATCCACGTGCCACAGATTCCTAAGTGGATCTGTCATTGTTTATGTTCACGTAATTGTCCCGTGGAGGCAGAGGGTGGTATTAAACCAACGACTCCAATATATCGGGAAGCAAATGTGCACAAGGGGCTTTTTTGGGGGGAGTGAGGGTAAGGGGAGAGCGAGCCTTGGGGGGGGGAATCATCTTGAAAGACGGATGTGAAAGTAACAAAGAATAAATAAAGAGCACAGATTACTTTCTGGCTCTGACTCCAATGGCTTTTTTTTTTCTTTTTGCAATGTCAGCAACAAAACCGATTGCAGCTGCTCCCTTGAGAGAGAGTTTCACCTTTCAAAAAAGAGAACTTTTACTGACACTGAACTCAAATGAACCAAAATCTAAACTGTAATATGGTCAGTCCAAGCTTCTCTCGCAGTCTGATTTACTATTCTGCATTAGGACTTGGACAAAAGTGTGTAAAAGGATGCTGATAAAAAAGCAGCGTCACTCAGTTCAAGGCCTTTTGTCTTTAAATGATCAAACTGAATGGAGAAACAGGCATTCACTAACACTAAATCACCACATAAATGCTACTTTTGCAATGGGGCAGCAATTAATTCAGGCTGTTACGCTAATAAAATACTACCAGTCTTTGTTTGTGCAGATTGCCCCCTCAGAGGTCTGTGGTCTCCCCTGGAGGAGGAAACTGTGTGTAAGAAATCTCTTGTCCTAAAAGTCACATGCTTTATAAAATTAAGCACCACATTGGAAAATAAATCCTTCCGCCAAGTGATGCCTTGAAGGGGAAATCTACTCAGGATTGACTCACTTCATCTGTCATGAGCTGTCACATCCAATTCTGGTTTGAATTTTGTGAGTCCACCGAAGGGGACATTTTCATTAAATCTGCAAAAGAACATTTTGTTGTAATAAAAATTTAAAAAAAGCTCTTGTTTGGTGTCTTTCATTTGTGTTTTATTTGGTTAAATGTTCCCAGGAAGCTGTGTGCTGGCCACAGTCATTGAATAAAACATATGCAGTCCACATTTAATCAAACAGAGCAAACACATCTCAAAGGCGTATAAACTGAAAAGCCAACTCTGCTCTTTTATGCGAGGACACACATGATGATCACGATGATGTAATGGGATTTCTGTCAAGATTATTATTATTCAAAAAAATAAACTGGCTAAATATTTTACCCCAATCAAAGTCATATAAAGGCTCAATAAATAACCGAAACTATATTTTGTGTTTTCATGGCAACTTGAAATAAAACTGAAATTAAAGACAAATCTTGTTTTTTGTCATGGACAGCAGCACACTGACTGATATGTCCCTTTATGATTTGTCTCTGGGATTTCAAGTTTAAAGCTTGTAAATAGCTTAAATCAAAACAGTTTTGCCGGCTCAAAGTTAATCCTTGAATGCACAAAATCTTTCTTCAAAACAGCTTTAATTAAATCTGCAGTCTGTAGGTAACCTAATGTGACAAATGCATGCTGCTCCTATATAGCACAAAATACATAACCTGCTCGGTTCAAGTGTCTAAAATGTATTTGAAAATAGAACATAAATAAATTCCAGTAAAAGTTAAGAGTTTATTTTTACAGTAATTTAAGCAGGCGAGTCGTACAAGTTGTACAGTGGCTCAAGTCAATGTGAAGCTTGTAAATCAGCTGCATGTGGCAGCATTTATTTATCCTTTCTATTTTGTCTGCCTTTGAATTTAACCTTTGGATTGCTCTTCTGACCTACTGTGAGGGAGCTAGAATACACCCCCCTCACTGAGGTGACAAAAGTGTGTGTCATGTTGTGTTTAAGTTGATTATTATTTAGGATATGATTTGTGTTTAATTTATTTCCAAGAACCCTGCTAACATCTCCTCTCTTCGAGGTCATCATGTGGTGGGCGTGTTCGCATAGTGCACACATGGGGAAGCAGCAAACAGGTCCCAGCAGTGGCAAATCCCCTTGTTAGGCGGGGTGATGATTAGGGAGGAGAGAGGAGGGGGAGGGGGAGAGTTATTTAGTTATGTTTAGCTTTGATTTAGGATATTTTGAGTTATTTAGTTCTTTTGATTAATGTGTATGTATTTAGTCTTTATGTAAGGGGTGTATTTACTTGTATTTGGGGTAACTGGTGCAGGTCTGTCACTGTAGAGGTGAGAGGAGGTGAGCATGCAGTTGAGAGGAGGAGGGAGGGGGGAGCAGGGTGAGGAGCTGCTGCTTGGCTTTAAATGAACGGCACCTGTGTGAGTTTAGGGGTGTGTTTGGTTCCCTGCAGGCTGCTGCTAAGAGAAGATTGTATTGAGGACTTTTTTGGTGTTTAATATTTTTATTAAATTTTGAGATTTAGATAACATATAGGAGCACACAGCAAAGTACAAAAAAGAGAGGAATAATAATAAAAAAAAAACCATCCCTTCCTGGAACTGAATTCCCCCCTGCTCACTGTCACAAAAAAAATTACAAATTTGTAAGACGCCTACACATAAATAGACCTTCATTGCCTGCCAGAACATAAATTAAGGGTTCATTCTTGTACCTTTGTTGATGGTCTGTTAAAGAAAGTCAAGAAAGGCCCCCACACCTGATGAAATTTTCTTTCAGAGCCACTCATTGTATATCTAATTTTTTCAAGCTTAAGATGATACAGAACATCTTTAATCCAGTGTGGTTTTGTAGGGGGGACCGCATCCTTCCACCTTAGTAGAATCAATCGCAGTGCTAATGAAGTTGAGAAGGCAATGAGTTTCTGACCTCCAGCAGGTAGTCTTAGCCCTTCAGCAGTGATCCCAAAAAGCATTAAGAGTGGATTTAAGGTTATCCTGACACCAAGCATATCAGAAAGCGCTTCACAGATACCTTCCCAATACTGTTGTATTTGGGGGCAGAGCCAGAACATGTGTATTAAACTGGCCTCTGCCAATTTACATCGGTCACACATAGGATCAATATGAGTATAAATTTTGGCAAGCTTGGATTTGGGGAGGTGAGCACGATGAACCACTTTAAACTGAATCAGAGAGTGCCTTGCACATATTGAAGATTAATGAATTGTCCGTATTGAGGACTTTTTTAATGAAAAATGGACATATTAAAAAATAATCAGGGTTTTGAACCTGCTGTCTGACACCGTGCATTTCTTCCTTCACTCGTGCTGGTTTCATCCTGGTTAGAGGTTATTTTTCAAAAGCAAAACTGCACACCTACCAATCAAAGAATTTACTCTCACAGCAACCATTACTGAGCTACTTTGGTTAGACAAAAGGTTGCCACATATTTCTTGTTAATGTAGTTTACTGTATACTATGTCTGGTTAGGTATAGTATGACTTCCAAAAAGCCATTACTCTGCTGTATGCTAGACCCTTGTTCTTCTTCCTTCAGCTTTCTGGTAGGTGGAAGTCTGGGGCTTTTCCACCGAGTGGTATCAGCTCACCTCGGCTTGACTTAACTTCATTGTTTTGGCTTTCCACCAGGGATTGTGCCAAGAACCTGGCACATTTTTACATATCACCTCCAGCAGGGTTCCAAGAGAGTTCAGGCGTTCATGACAAGTAGACACTAATAGCAGAAAGCAAGCTGGACTGGTCAGCTGTATGCTGCTGATTTATCACAAATCAGTTTTACATTCAGGTAATTCTGGCATATGGAGGATTTCACAAATGTTTGTATGCCGCACATTACATTCTACTAACTTCGTACAGCCTACTACATATTGCATACTCTATTTTGGTGAAATCGGTGTGCACTGCCACTGTTGTAGTGGTTTAAAATATAGCCAAGCATTTCTTTTCAGTGTGTCATGGCAAAATTGGGACATAGATTAGTCAGTCTTCAAGACTGAAAAGTCTGCTTAGGGTGTCTGCAAAAATCACTCCACATCAAAATCTATGGATATGTTCAACCTGTGTCCCAAATCAAAGGAAAATAATAAAAAATCTTTTTTAACAAGAATCTGTGGATGATCCCATGGTATTTTAAACCTTTTGACAAGCACAGAGAACACATGTAAAGAAAAACATTTGGAAACTGACAAAATGCAATCTGGTTTGGGTCTGCTAAGCTAAAAAGCTTAAGCATTTCTTTGTTGCAAATTTAATAAAGTTATATTTTAAGGGACATGAGCATATTTTTGTGCTAACATTGCTGATTTCAAGTGTTAGCTAACTAGAATGAATCAGATCTTGACAACAAATAGTCTGGTAAAAAGTATGCCAATGTATTACACATGTAATTTATTTCTATGCAAACAAGCCCTTTGTTAATGTGCCGCTGGACACAGGGGAGCTCGACAACGGATCACCTTGCAGTAAGTGATCCTTTTTTTCACACCCTGTCATCCTTGGTACCTGTCACTTGGTTTGAAAAAAGTCTGTTATTGCTTGCCTCAAGTAGAAGAATAAAGACATCAATATAATTTATCATTACATGAGGACTAAAGTGAAGATGTAAAGTTTAAGCTAATTAAAAACAAAAACTAATGAATAATACTACGCTACAATTACATTGAGTCCTGTCCCCTGTATTACTGACACAGAGATTTTTTTCTCTTTTTCTGCCTAAAACATGATGAATGACTTCTTGAAGAAAGTGGGCATGTCCCTGCTAGCTTTGAGAAACATTTTTGGTATGGCCACTCCAGTTGTCTCAAAGGCAGTGGGTAAAAAAAATTCCAGTACCACTGAAATGTTCCCATACGAGCCTAAAGATATCACCCTGGAGGTGACAAAGCAACTGATAGTGTCACTAAACACACCCCATCTCATCCACACACACACAGACACACTGATCATAACAACACGTGTTCAGTCACCATATCAGGTCCACAGGCAGAGCCCTCAGCAGCTGGCATGAACTTGGTCTCACACTTCCTCCCAACACGGTGGCACCACAGAGCCTTGCAGATATCCTGGATCACAAGAGGTAAAAATAAAGCCAGTTATAATTTATACAAAATAAACAGTAAACTTAGGTGTTTCTAAAGAGTCCACTTGTGGCAGGGTTTAGAGCAGTAACAGCCTGTTTCACAGAAGGGTGTTGGTCTGATCAGCCTTTTTATTCATCAGTACACATGATGTAATTATTTTTTTTTATCACTCATCCATCTTGATCATGTTAAGGCTGAGTTCTGTATTAATAGCTAAAAATACTACAGGTAGGCAGCTGTTTGACAGGAAACTTCAGGACCTCTTCCTCTCTTTGCCTGTTTCTAAGGCCCTGTTTACACAGAGACACTGTCACCTAAAACGCAAGACTTTTCCTTTACGTATTCAAACTTGGTCTATGTTCAGATAGAGACGCTAGAAGCGAATTAAAAAGCTGTAGTATGCATGATGTTCCAGTAGATGACAATGCAAGTTTGCAGCAAAATAACTGCTACAACACACGTACGTAGAAGAAAAACTTTTCGCAAACAACAATGGCGAAGACGCAGGAGTTTCGCAGACGCGAATGCATGAAGACGCAGGAGTTTCTTGTCTGAACAACAAATCTGTTCAGACAACTAATCTGACTGGATAGTTTTGTCTGCATAACAAACCAAGCAGGGTAAGCAGCACACATGCTTCTCGGTAGACGGCCAAAGCTGTTGTTGTTCCTGGTATGCATGCGTAGCCTTCTTGTTAAAGAGCACTGCACATGCGGTGACATCAGCGTTCACCCAGAAACGCACTAATTCTGGTTTACATGGAAAACTCTCCACCCTGGACCCTGGTTTCAAAAGTTTTAAGCACTCCAGGTAATGTTCCTTTGTTAACGGGAGGCCAAAGCACAATGAAAACTCTTCTGATTTGGCCGTATTGTGCCTCGTGTAAACGGCCCCTAAGTTAACAGAGAGTTGGTCTAAGGCAGCAGTGGGCTTCAAAACTTTGCTACAGAAACTAAAGGATGACGTAACTGAAACTGCCAAATGCATTTTCAGAGCATGTGGTGTGTGCTGACAAATACTTTATTATTATAGTATATAGTAGGTATTATAATACTTTATTATTTGTTTAATATTTGTTAGCAGGTATTGCCAATGAAGATGTCATGGGATGCCTTCATGCAGCATGGTTTGGCGATACTGACGGCCATGTGTGCAAGCAAAATTGAAATACTGTTAAAAACATTAACAGCCAGCACCAGATTTACAAATAGGTTAAACAGATTTTTTTCTTTTAGACTGATAAAAGCCCAAAATCTCAGTCAAATGCTCTGTCAAAACTATAACATAACCCGTCACTAACAGCCACTGAAGCTCCACTCAAAGGCTGCTGATTCTTTTCTGTTAAAATGCTCTCAAATCGAGATATTAATAAAATAAGTTAATAGATACAATGTAACACATTATAGCCTCATTAGCATTTCATAGGAACACCATGGTTTAACAGTATTTCAATCCAAAAACTGGAGATTAAATTTATTTTGGTAACGTCATGCTAAACTAACATGTAACCACACTGAGCACTGAAATACAGAAAAAACAAGATAAGAACTGAATAACAATTCTCACTTGCTAACTTATGCATTATCAACACATTATTTTGCATACCAGTTTCATATTGATTAACCCCAGACACTGTGACTCTGTTAGAAACTGCATTGCTAATTTCAATCATTTTCTGAGTTATTGAAAAGCTAGGTAAATCTGCTATAATATGGTTATATGATGCCATTTTGATGATGTACATGCTTTTGAGTCTGTTTTACAAATTCCTTCAATGTGATGAATATTTCTATACACAAGACAACATTGGGACTTCTCCCTCTCTCACCGTAAAAGGTGCTAGTAGCTGCCTTTGGCTCATTGGAATCAAGCCCAGTGTGAGTATAGTATAGACTGAAGAAAGAATGCAGAGCCATTGAACGGACCATGATCATGGTTATCCTTTGACTAAAGTACCATTTTTTGCAATCAGTGCCCCACAAATTAAAATGAACTTATTTACTATTTTTACTTAGTGACATTTATCTCTAAATATTTGTATGCAAAATTAGAGAGAAAATCTTTCAAAGAGGTGCTGCAAGACTTTTGTTACTAACAAGACCTCATACATTTGTATTGCCAACATGTTGCATGAAAGGATTCTGTACAATGCCATAAGCTAAGAGGCAAGTAATTAATCTTTAAACAGATTTCCTGTCTTATTCTGTCATAAACATGTACTTAAAGGAAGCAGTGAAATACCATTAATACATAAACTTTGCAGGCTGATATTAAGATTAATAAGACTGCAGGCTGTTACTGGAGGCATATTGTTAATGAGTAATTTGAAAGCACAAACTTAAGTCTACATGGTATCTGATTACCCAACACACTTATTAATTCAAAGACATGCAAAATTTCAACAGGCTCTGTGATGCAGATTTCCTGCTACAACTTTCAGAAGCAGAATGCTCAGTTTCCTTCTCTCAACACTTGTAAACAAAGCTAACAATTATCCAGATGATGAATTATGACTGCATTGTTAATCGGCCGCTTGAGGCTTTTAAAACATGTTGATGGAAACGTGTTGAAATAGAGATTGTCTGAGTAATGATATTCTGGCAAGCTATCTGTGTGCAGCACTGTATCAACCAAATATTTATGCATCAGTAGCTAGGATAACAATATTTTAGGAAAAAGGGAGAAAAAAAATCATTGTCCAAGACATTATCCCAGAGGCAGTAAAATGCATGAATGAATACAAAAAATGCACACCCATTTTGGTCACATGATAACGGATGAATAAAATGACAGACATTGCAATCAGTATTTTCCAAACACTACATTCGCCTAATATGATAATATGAATAACACAAAGGATAAGTTGTTAAAATAAACAGATTAGACTTTGCAGTAACCCACATTTAAGTTTATTCTTACATAACCACACCATCATGAAGTCATGGTTGTTTCTCTGCACGGGTCTAAAACATTCAGATGTGAGCACATAGTCTGAGAAACATGGCTGGCTACTCTCTAACATGTCCACTTTAGTACTATCTGAATGACTAAATCAGACTTTGACAACGTGGTGCAGATGCTGACAGGCTCCTCAGCCTCAGCTTGCTGCTGCCAAGAGCCACCATGGACTCCATCCCAAGGCCTATTTGTGCAGCTGTTTTGCTTGCTCAGGTCTTTTTGTAGCAGTAAAACAGAGCGCGGACAATAGAGGAAACAGACTTGGAGATTTGATGGACAGAGCAAGACAGAGCCTGAGTTAAAGATAGATAAAGCATAAAAACAGACATTTTATTTTTGCTGTTGTGTTCCAGCTCTGTCTAACCACACACACACCATGGAGAGTATCATTTTGCCTCCAAAGCACCACCTTATCTTGACAATGCCTGCCAAAAAGATTCAGTGAAATATGAATTCATTATGTGATGAATCACACCGCTGAGGCCGGCTGCTGAAGTGTTCTTTATGAGCAACAAGTGTCTGGGAAGACGGTGAGCGTGACGGTTGCTTGGGGATTTTTGTGGACCTGTGCACCTTGCTGCTACCAGGTGCATGAGAAAGGAGGGTTTAGGACCACAATCGAAACCACATGGGAGCAATTCTCAAATATCTTTTTGGTGAAATAATGCACAGACGTTTGGATATAGGAGAGAAGGTTGTGGAGGAAACCATGAGCTGATATCATGGCTTTAAATCTTAACAATCTGAGGCATCTTTCCTATTTCAGTGTTTACCTGATACACATTGATATTTTTTCGTTATGGGCTACATTCGCTCTTGGTATTTAAAGAGCATTTCCATTGTTAAACCAGACTCTTGGTTATGGGCATGCTAGGTTTTAGCAATTGCTGATAAATGGGGTGATTAGGGACTAGGGAATGTTGTAGCAGTATGTCACGACCTGGCGCTTGTCTGTATGGAGCCTAGATCTGTTAAGGATGACAATACTGTTTGGGCTCTTCTGGCCATGTGGTTGGTTAGGCAAGATTAAGCAGGAATTGTACTGGCATAGTGGAGGGTAAGAGTTAGCATGGAGTGGGATGACTCTCAGATGCAAGAGTTCACTAGCCAATCTCTTAGAGGAGGGACTATCTAGATAAAACACCTACGACGAAAAGTTCCCACCTGATGACCCTGTTGTGTTATGGCTCTTCCTGCTCATCAGTCTGATAATGGTGTTAGAAAGATGGTAAGAGGCCATGTGGTGGAGTGGCATTACCACTGTCATTTTCTTGAGCTTGCATGTGCCAAGCCTGTGCTGGTGGAAGATAGGAATGCTGTGGCAACAAAGGGCCATGCAGCAGGGTACGTACTTTTCAAAAGTGTATTAGTGGGTGCCAGTTTGATGGATAAGTGTGGTAAAGCAACCTGGCGAGCCCTTTGGCCGGCCCAGGCTTAACTCTTGCCTGAGGCCCTTTTGCTGAGTGTTCTCCCCTGCTCTTTCACTCCCTTTCACTAGCCTATCCAATGTCTCTCCATGTCTATCAAACAAAGACAAAAGTTCCCACAAAAAATAAAAATAAAAAAAAAGAAATGTATTACTTTTGGTTTAATTATGGCACAAGTATCTTGTTTTTTTTTCAAATGTCACATCCACTGATGAAGTTAAGTGTAAGTTCAAGCAGGACGACTGTCGTGTTTTCATTTGTCCATGCTTTCGACTGTCACAGACTTTGTGACCAATCATTCTGCTACTGTCATACCTGAAAACCAGTTCTCCTCACTCTTGCAGTAAATCTGTTGTTTCAGTGTGATGTGACCCCTACTTTACCTCTGACATCTCCAATCCATCTCCAGGTCGGGCTGCTCAGAGGTCTTCCCTGCATCTGATCTGGTTTTATTCCACCAACCAAAACCTAACAAGAGGTATCCTATCCTGCTGTTGGCCCCACATTCAGGCACATGAAGATATCACAATGGGGTCTAATTTCCAAAGACATTTCAACATTTACCTTTAATACAAACTTGTGAAATAAATATGTGTTGGTTAATATTGGACAATGAACAAAACCTTAGCTTTCTCTGAATCTTTAGCAATATTGTCAAGACCATTCAAGGTAGATTTACAACAAGCTTCTCACTTACACAACAATGTTTTTAGGTCAAGTAAGAGACAGACTTGAGAAGAAAAAAAATTTATTTGTACTTCACAAAATAAAGTGGTGATATTAAATAACACTAGTCCCAAGTCATTGGTGTGTATTTTGTTAAGCTTGTCGAAGTAGAAAACATGCTTGTGTTTTTTCAATTTTGGGCAAATTTACTACTCTAGACACAATCCCAGGGTCTCATCAAAGTCTCTGACTGTTCAGGTCTACCAATTTCCACGAATCTTGGCTACTATGTGAAACAACAGTCAGAAAAAGGTGGGTGGTAACTATCAAACTTGATAATTACAATGATCTGCACCATATGTCATCTGTTTCAGAGATCTGCTAAAAATTCAACTGCAGTGGTAAGAAGCAGAGCCAATTAAACCCTTTTTGCTTCCAGACATTCATTAAGCCTTGTGCGCAGGAATGATAGGATAAACCTTGTCTTTAACTGTTACCATATAATGTTTTGCACTTGACCTAATAGAATGGACTCTCTGAAAGTGGCAACATTTTGTATCCAAAGAAAAACAATTTCTTTTACATATATACATGTAATGGCATGAGTTAGATTAAGCAGCTTAGGGTGCCAAATACCTGAAAAGTAGAACTGGGTCATGAAGACATCTGAACCTTATCTGCCCTTATGGTGATAGTAAAGAGTAACATCAGCAGTAATGAGACATTGGGAGAGCCACAAAGAAAGATTCCCATTGGCATCAGCCCAGTTTATATTTAGTCATCAGTCCCAGTGAGTATTTCATAGACATCAGTATAACTTTCTTGTTTATTTTGTGTGTATGAGAAAGTGTACAATTTCCTTGCAAGTGTGTGAGAGAGTGTGTGGCCAGATGAGGACATCCTTCTATTTACCTTAACCTTATCGTTCTGATCACACTCTTGATTTCTTTTACAGTTATAGGGTATGAGGGAAAAAAAATATAATAGTGATTTTGAGGGGGATGGACCTGAAAGTAGGTCACAGTTAATCTCAGTAGGCTGTGAATGTGTACCTGAAGAGCAATGTGGCAAAATTTGCCCCCTTTTTCTGTGAAAATGAGGAATTTTTGGTTGCCTTCTCAAGCTTTCAGCCATTTATTTATTTTTCTAAGGACAAACTGCTGCCTTTTCCCAAGATAGGAAATCAGTTTCATGAAACTGATAAAAAAACACAAAAACAGATTTTCATTACATATTGCACAGTAAACTTTATATATGCATCATCATTTCATTTTATATTGCATGTTTTCTTTTAAATAATAATACATTTATTTAGGTTTTAAAAACATGTATTTCTTTAACTGTGGTGTTATAAGCTGCCATGTGATCTATCCTTGTATGTCCGGTGTCCAGTGGGAGGTCATATTACTCCTAAATATGCAGTGAAGATAACATATAGTGGCAATAAACTGAATCATAAACATCAGTAACATCAGTAACATAATATGTAAGCAGGAATGACCTTATGTGGCTTCTGTGATGATGTGCTTACAATTTACATCTTTTGTCCTGCTGTTTTAAAGGTGCAGTGTGTAGAATGTGGCATTTTATACATCCACCGCATTTCGCCAAACAGCAACGGTGAATATAGGAGATATATGTTTCTATTTGTATGTAAAGTCCAACAAAACAGGAGTACAATCATCCCCATAAAACGTTTGTTTTATTTTTATTTAGTTAGAAAAATATTTATTAAAAAAAATTACATTACTGCGGGAAGCTGTTTCGTGTAGGCTGACATATTGATCTGCCGTGTTGTCTACGGGTGGATTTTAGGGACAAAAACCACCCGTAGACAACAAACGCGAATCTGTCCGCCGGGTCTGAAATCTACCTGGAATGCAGGCAAGGAAGAGGAGAGGATGGCAGTGGATGCATAGAAAGTTGTTACTCTGTCCTAGGGATTCAAACTGTGTGTATAAACACAACATAAATTGTGTGCTGTGTTCAGGATCCTTTTTGGTCTTCACAGGATTCCGTTGCTCAGCGACATGACGTCTGAACGCTAGATGTTGTTAGAATGCCAAGTTCTACACGCTGCACCTTTAAAGCTTAATATTTACTGATTCAATGTCTTAAACCAACTTTCATATAAGGTAAGTTTAAGTGGCTTCAATCGGTCAGAAATATGGGTGGTTCTAAAGTCTAATTTCTCAAGGTCCATTTGTCAAAGTATTACAGCTAAATTTGCCAGGTTGTATGTCTGTCATGAGGCACACTCACATTGCAATTCTTAAAGTTGATACAAAAGTTCCTGGTCAGAAAATGACTGATCCACTCATCATACACTGAAGAGAAAGAGCCAGATGCAGATGGTTCAGCTGCCAAGTGAGCAAGATATAACTGCAGCCACTGACTGGCCTGAACTGGACAAATTGCATAGATTGCTCAGTTATCCTTCAGTTTCAAAAGGCTATGCCCTTCCTAACCTCATCTATGGGAAGCTACTCAGATAAACAGAGAAGAGGAACAACTATTTCAAGCAGCTAAGAGCGCTCTAAAGAGGTTGAGAAGGGGAAGTCCTAATACCACAGACTTTTTGTATTGTGCATAGAAGAACTAAAGCAAAATGACATATTAAACAACTGAACAGCATATAAAACATAATACGGATTTTTTAACAGGTGTATAAACATTTTTGCTTCGGCCCTGCCCAGAAAGGCTAGCACAAATCCTCACGAGCTGTGTCTGACTACACCCCTCTATAGAAGTGGATGTGACTTCAGCCTTATAGCACTCTGCTCTAATGTTTACTATTTCCTCATAGACATGCCAAGGCATTTTCCTTCGGTGGAGCTGAACAAACATCCAGCTCAGGAAAAGGGCAGATCCCCCAATGAGATCGAGTATTAGAGCAAAGCAGGGGTGTTTTCATGTTGAAATTTGTAGACAGGCCATGGACACATATTTGTTGCATGACATCCGTTTAAAAGTGTATTTTGCAACGAGTGTCATTTATTCTCTGTGTGGGTGTAGCTTTCCTTAAACTCAAGTTGGGGGAACCACAGGCTTAACCGAATCAATAAATTAACTTTTACCTTCTTAAAGTCGAGGGTACAGAGCTTGGCCTTCTCTCCAAACTGCCATTTACACTGTGTGTCTGCGTCGTACAGCTCTCCAGGCAGCTTCTCAGGGTACTGATACTCTTTCACTGCTCGGGGCTCATCTGATAAACACAGAGCCTGGGCAGAACTGCAGGAGAGGAAAAGAAAAAAAGAAAAATTACAAATAAGAAAAGATGGAAGCCAGAGAACAAGGAGTTTAAAATGGGAGTGAGTTATAACATTAAGTGGACTATAGGATAAAGAGGGGACAATGAAGTTAGTCTCATTACCAGCATTTAAATTTAATTGTAGTTTATATTCAACAATCCTCCTGGTAAGGCATAGGCATTAACCACTACACTGCCTAGCTGATGCCAAACCTATGCAGCCCCCAGTCTTTAATATTGTCTTTCCTGTAATGAATTCTACATCAGGTCAAAACACATCCACTCTACGACACACTGTTATTGGAATCCACAGCCAGTTTCAAAGAAAAATGAAATGATACCAGTACCTGTTAGTCATCGTGACTAGACCCAGATAGTGGCAACTTTCTGCTTCTTGAGAGCCAAAAATGAAGGCAAACTCACACTGCTTTACTTGCACAAGTACCCTGACAGAGTTACAGCACCAAAACAGTGCCAACATATTTGCAGATTTAAAGGGACTGTGAGGAGAATCTGTTTCCGGCGACGTTAAGACTCTGCTACCCATGAACACGCGCGGCGACTGTCATGAAGTTGCGTTACAGTAACCTTGGAAGTGGGAGTGACATCATCTCCGACTTATTGCCATTCCAGTTGAAGTCGGAAAAAACATGCCGACCTACCAGGCTATTGTTTAGCTGTTGTTAGCACGCCCTGCGTTGTTGTATGAAGATTGTGATTATCACTATGGCAGTATTTTTGTAAATGTAAGTCTAACAATAGCATGTATACAGCTGATCTAGAGTCAGAAGTGCATATAAATTGATTATTACAGGAGCAAAATAACCGTTCACACTGGGGGCATCCATCTTCGATCGTCAACTTGGGGGTGGCGAGGTTTCACCGAGTTCCCAGTAGGAAATCCCGACTTTGGGGGACGTTCCAGTTGCAGTTTTCTAATCGGAACTCGGAAATTCCTACTTCTGAGTACAACTTGAACGCACTACAAGCCAAAGCGTGTGTATGTTGTGAAGCTAATAAAAATGCAGCTCGGACCTTCCTCAGAACTCTGCATTGATTTAAAACTTCTTTTTTTGACAACTTACAGGATGCAAAGTGGCGAGGTAATGTATCTCTTTCTAGTTTCGTAGCGGTAGTTTTCGAAGTGTGACAACAAGCAATTTTTGGAAAACTTAGTATCATAGTTTTGTAGCTGGCTACATATCGCTACTTACAGCCTGGTGCTCTAAGACGTGTCCAAATAATATAAATTTGCTCTAGTTTTAATTGTCTTGTTTCCGAAGTTGAGTATCCAGACCAGTCCAGCCCTGACCGACCCGACCACGAAGCTAAGGAATAGCATTTATAGATAACCTATTTTGATGCCATAAAACTCATCTTAAAGTGTATATTTCAATCAGGCATATATCTAAAAGTGAGACTTTTTTGTTATTACTTAGAAACTCCTCACAGTCCTTTTAAGCTGCAGTATTTTGTGTCACTTGCCCAAAAAATATGACACCTTGCAAAACATGTATTACTAAAGCCTTGACCGAAACATTTATTACTAAGGTACAGCTTGTTATATCTAAATGGGCTTTAGTTGTTGCTTAGATTGCATGCAATATTAATTTTATTCAAGGAACATGTGGCTTGTGGCTCTTTTGTGGCTGCAAATAAATTACATTAGCACAATGCTAAAGGCTCACACATGCAGTGGATTAATTGCGCATAAGGGCGGATAGGAGCACAACCATGCCGGGGAGGAGGGAACATACGTATTTGCTCTCACTGCAATCTTATCCAAGTTACATACCCAAACTTTGGGAGCTGGTAACAGTTTTAGGTTAACTCATGACTGGAGATCAAGGGTTTTCAAAGCTTTTGGCGGTTTTTATTAACACTAATCATCAAAATAACAGATTGTTTCATTTCAAATCGTTGCAATGAAAGCTATTAAATTAAATCAATTTCACAAGTTCAGGGGAAATTAGCAAAAGGGCATGTAAAGAAGAACAAATAAATCAACAATTATTTCCAACTCAGCGGTAATATATGACACACATGGGAATAAAAAGCCAAACATGTGTGATTCAGAGCATGTATTTGTAAATCTAAAAAGTGCTGCCATGGAGACATAACAATGCTGCTAAACTCAAGCCTGGGGAGTAATGCTTTTTGATATACCAGACACCCAATTATGATGAACAGAGAACCTCCTTACCCTAATCGCTTATATCCTAACACTGGCGGGGGGTTTCCAATGTTACCTGATAGCACTGTTTCTTTATAGAGATGTTTTAATGCTTGTCGACTACAGTCTTGGGAATGTAACATAAGCATATGTTGCAAAGAGCTTAAAAAGGCAAGTATCTTGGAAGGGTTTCCAATGTGAGTGAGTGGTCCTGATTGCTTTAGCAGAGTATATACATACGTGTGTGAGAGAGATTTTCCTTAGGTTTACAGGCCCTTTGTGTCAGAACAGAACAATGCATGATCTGCAAGTGTAATATTCTGATACTTGACATTATTCCCATTACAAAGCCTCTGAAAAAGACATTATTTTTTACAGTGTTCACACATCGGCAGGAGCACAAGTAAGGCCCATCAGCAGGAGCACAGACCATCTCATAAATCCACAAGGAGAGAGTGGCAAATTCAAAAGTTGTTGGGACAGATGTGTTCATAAACAGCCTCTTGTGTTCACTGATGGGTCTACAGGAAGCTGAGAACAAAGTGTTTCCCCAAGTTTAAGCTGTAAGCAGTTTATGCCACAAGATTATTATCAGCTGGGTATAAATAAATCAAATAAATGAGAAACCTGCATCTGTTCTTTCAGAGCCAAAGATCTGCTTATTCATCTCTTACAAAAGCAATAGTAATGGTTTGTTTTATCATTAGCAGTGTGGTAGTAGCAGTAACTGTATGACAGCTATTTTTCAACATAGCAAAAGCCAAAAATGCATACAAGCTGTGAAAACAGATGAGTGACCTAACATTCCCCCAGAGAGGGCATGATCTAAAACCTCTAAAATTGTAAAAATATTTTTGTCTTTTTCTGTACAATGGTGGACAACATTAGAGGTAGGATCATGTTAGAAAATATCATCACTGCAAAAAAAATAAATGTTTCATTATTAGAGGCTAATTGGCCCAATTTGAAGCATAGTATCCCTTTTAAAAGCCTACTCCAGCATGGAGGATGTTATATCTTGTTGAATATACCAATTGCATGACTGATCAGTGGTTAAAGATGGATTTTCACCTGCATCCCTCACACCTTCTCTTGTAAAGTATTTGCTGTGGTATCAACCAGCTTCAGAGCCCCTAAAGCTTGTGTCTGCAAATCACCATTTGGGCCAAATCTACTCCAGATGTTATAACCTCTGCACCATATCTGGATAATAAGCTGAAAACATGTATTAATTTATTGTCCTTAACAACTACACCATGATAGTCGCTGAGCTACAACATGAATGCTGCAGGCAGAGCACCATCCCAGTCTGCAGACGGCTTGAACAATGCGCTGTGCATCATGCACCAAACGTAAAAATGAAGCTGTTTTTAATCAAACTGGACTTTTGTCAAATGATATATTCAACAAAATAGCTTCCTCTTAGCTATGACCCTCACTGAGGGTTCCAACAGGAGGCTTTGGATGCATACCAGGAGCAATAAATGGTGGGACACATGCTGCTGGCACACTGACCAATGAACCTCTGACTACTGGAGGCAGACATCTGCAGATTATAATGGTGAACAGACACTGTTCAATGTGGGTCAGTATGCTCTGAGTCTTCAAATCAATCTGAAGACAGGGAACCTTGACTACCTCTGCATGAAGACTGAGGTATGTGGTAAAACTGTTCAATGTGCACACACACATACACACACAACTAAGTATCATCACTTGGTAACTGAATGTCCAATACAAAGGTTTTTAAGCTCTGTATTGACAGGGCCCTGGCTTTAAAGGCAAAATCCAGTAGGATCAAATGCTTCCTCAGATATCTTTTTGTGTTGTGGTAAAACCAGGAAAAGTGTTTTTGTCTGTTCTTTTTAGAACAAAGTCAAAACAGAAAACTAGAGGTCAAGCATCTATGACTGTCTAGTAATCATGTACAGAGCCTGAGTCTATTGAAGGTAGCATTGCTGTTTGGGCTCTGATGGCTAAGATGCAAGAGGTTTTTCTTACTGACATGGTTGCCAGTGGAAGCTAGTGATAAGGGGGTGGCTCTGGGACATCGGGACAGACTTTTTGCCTTTCCCAGGACTTGTGTGACCTAAGAGGCAAAGCACCTGTGAAGGGAGGCTCCCAATTAAGAAGCTCAGTGGTATCCTTCCTCCTGCTGCTGGTCAGGCTTCACAGTTGAGTTGGGGGCCTGTGGTAAAGTAGGTAGTTTTGGTGTTGTCACCTGGAGTGAACATGCAGAGCCTGAGTCTGTTGAAGACAGCAATGCTGTTTGGCCTGTGGGTATGTTGTGGGGAATTTTCAGAGGAAGCAGATGGTGGGTCAGGACATACATATCTCTATTTATTAGGGCATACATATTTTTGGCTCCAAAATCTGCATCCAACAAAGCTCTTCACCTAAAAAAAGTAAGATGGCTGTAATTTGTCCTGCATGTTTCTGTCAGAGAAAAGAAATTGGTCCACAAGACGGTCAAACTTTCATCATCCCTGCTTTCATGATGTCCTCAATGGTGGTTTTACAAACAAAGTACCTAAAGCAACTTTCAGGTGGATTTACCTACTGAATGTTGTCTGATAAAGTATCTGACTGCACAAAAAGTGTTTGCATAGACCTCTCCGTCTTAGCTGGATGAGCAGAGGAAGATTTAGAGAGTGTGTGATGTAAACTCTGTTTGCTAACACTCTTCCTTAGCAGCAGACAAAGCAGGATATTTAGGGAGTCTCATTTAATGCAATGAGTTACGTTTAATCAGGAAACATTTCATACCTTTTTTTTTATAAAAACATGCAGTATTTCAGCCTTTATTTAATGTTGCAGTGATTATAGTAGAAGACCTTGTTGCTTCAGTGGTGCAGAGATCCCCTCCACGTGGCCTCAGGAGGTGATGGGAGTTTAATATAAGGCTGACAGGCCTAACAAGGGTGAGGTCACCCCGGCTCTAATAACTCAGCGAGGAAACACACTGTCTGTCTCCACTGCTCTGAGAGGGGAGACCTGACAGTTCAGTTAACACACTGGTAAATTTAGTGGAGTGTACCGGCTGTGAGTTATTTAGTTTCAAACACACACATGCACAGACACATAGAAACGCAGCCAGACAGTGTGTCTATGGGGTCTGTGTCCCTTGCTGTGCTAAGCATGCTGCATGCATAGGATGTACAAAGACACAAATCTTAACACCTTTTCTCTCCTTTGCAGTGTGCATATTTTTAATCAGTCAAATCATTCTTTAAAATCTTTGTCATTTAAAAATGAATTTGTCTATCACACTGCACCTTCAGCTTTCATTAAGGTGGTTTTCACATATACAGCTTGGTTGCACTGCTTGAAAAAAGCCACAAAATTGGCATATATCTTTTGGACCATTTCATGATCAAATTGGCAGTATTGTGAAGTCCAGGCCGTGTCACACAAATGGCCTGAGGTGGCCTTACATCATTATATCACAGCCAGTGTTGCTATGACAATGATTGATGCTCTATATTTTGGAGGACGGAAGCTAGCAAATTAAGCTACCTGCAAAAGAACTCACTGATTAACTGCAGAGGTTAAATATCCATGTAACATTATACAGATAAGAAAACTGATCACCAGATAGCATGGTTAGCTATTACAATGCAATACCAAATGAAGAGCTTGTCTTCAGCCTGCTCTATTGTAAAGTGTTTTGAGGTAACACTTGTTATGAATTGGCGCTGCACAAATAAAGACTGATTGATTGATTGATTGATTGAGATTGAAGGTGTAATTAATGTGGAAGAGTAAAATGCAGTTTAAAAAAATGACAAATTTTCATGCTTGAACAAGCCGGACTACAGTTGGTGAAACTTGACCAGTTTTTGGATAAGTCAGTGTTGTTGTGTCCTGTGATGATCTGTTGTGGAAACAGTGAATAATGTTCATCTTCTATAATTTTCATGGTATGTTGTGCCTGTGCAAAGAAAAAGTGACTCCGTGGGACCGAAACATTGACATTTACCTCTGGCATGGAGGTTATGTTATTGCTGGAGTCTGTTTTGTTTTTTTTTCTTCTTTGTATGTTTGTTTGTTTGTTTCTCTTATAGCAACATAACTCAAAAAGTTATGGACTGATTTGCATTAAAGTTTCAGGAAATGTCCAGATTGGGACAAGGAACAAATGATAAGTTCTTTGCCGCCATGGTGAAATATGTGACTTTCGTGAATAACTACTGAACTAAAATAGAAATCATTATGTATCCAGTTGCCAATGATATGTTTTCATGGTCAATGAATCTAAATATTTAGATGAAATAAAGGTAGGAATAATATTTATGGTGGGAATCATAATATGAGTGAGGACTGTGGCTCTGGTGGAGGTCTGTGCTCTCTGAGTGCTTTCTAGTTAGTACTGCTTTAGTAATGCTTTTTCATCAGTCTGTTTATACCCCCGCAGCAGTGTGATGAGTTATCTAGACACTCAGTTTCTGTTGGGTGCTGGATTGCTGTGTTTAACTCAGAAGACCAGCTCCCAATGCCTTTGGATATATGCAGGGAGGTTCACTGCCCACAGCTTATTTTTCCTTCAAGGGTCCAAAATTAAAATTTAGTTTAAAGATCAAAAACATTGCTATGTTCAAAGAAACTGTCTGAAGCAGAGCATAAAGTTAAAAAAGTGAATCTTCATCAAGTTAAATGCTGCTACTGATCTTAGTTGTCTTGTAACAGAGCTATAGATCTTCTTGATCATCCTATAATAACTCTTCAGACCCTGATTACATTGTAATGCTGCTGTTCTTGATGACATATAAGTGCTGCTGTGGCTCTTGATCATTTCATAATGCTGTGACTGATCATTATTACTTAATAATACAAACACTGCACTTAAGACAATCCAAAAATGTGGCTAATGGTTAATGTCTAATCTGCTTTATCTTGTTTCAGCTAAATCTTGATAACATTTGTGAAGTTATTGTTTCTTTGGAAACTGTGAAATTATGTGTGCATTAAATTTTGTTTCAGAGTATGTACTGTATCATTGTTTATGGCCTCCAGGCCTGTCTTGAATTAAATTAAAATGTCGAATTTAAGTATGTATTTTATCATTATTATCATTTTTTCCTTTTTAATGAACTATATATGTTTGTTGCGAATTAGGTGTATTGAAGTATATTTTAATGGATGGATGGTAGCTTGTGTTAGGCCTGTGCTGAGAGGTGTTTTCTGTCTTGAATCACTTCTATGTGGGGAATACAGATTAAAATTAATGACTGCTTAAATCTGTCAGAATCTTTTTGTGTCAGTGATCATACTATTTGTACTCCTTTTTCACATTAAGTTGACACAAATAAATATAAACCCTTGACATATAAAACATATAGCATGCAGTCTGTAAAGCAACACTTACAGAGGAATAATAGCATCACTTATTACTCAATAGCAAAGTTATTTGTATATTTCAGTCTCTGACAACCTCATTATTTCTGTTTCTTTTTGCATTTAGGAAAATAAAGCATGTCCTCTAATGGTTCTAACATCAGTTGCATTTTTCTCTCAGCACTCTCTAGATCAGAGCAGTGTTTGTAACTGATACATCTCCTGCTGACATGTTTTCTCTATAACACATGTTCATCTATCAGTAACACATGGAAAGAAATATACACACAATGCATGCTTAAAAGCTCTTTGGGGGACTCAGGCTTTAATAATTTTCTTGTATAAACTCATACAGAGCTTTACGTCTTTGTTGCATGGCCACTTAAGCAAAGTTTGCATGAGGATTTGCTCATTACTAAACAGTACACCATGTGTACGTGATGTTATGTCCTGACAGCCTAATAGTACTCTTCAAATAGACATACCCATTAATGTCGTTTAAATTCCACTGCTTTTTAAATCCACTCCCTCAGCAGTGGTCCCCACAACCCAAAGCTCTGCAGTAATAGGAAATGTGGTTTCTTACTTGAGGAAGCGGCTGAGGTACTGGCGGCTGCAGGCAGACCAGGAGAAGACACCATTATGACCAGCTAATGTTGGAGACATGATGTTCCCCTCTGATTTCTTACAAACGTTTCCTTCACCATCATGGACCATCCCAAAACTAAGAAAAGAAGATAATTAACATGTCAATATGTTTCTAGACTTATCAAATAAACAGAAATCAGTGTATGCAATGTGCTTTTCCTGGCACAATCATTGTCCTTTCTTTGTAAAAGGAGAATGAAAACAGCTTAGCAACATGGTTTTAGTTGATGCATATTGTGTTAAGTTTGCAGTAAATGATGGCCCCAGGACCTGTGCAGTGGGTATTTATGTTGCTTTGGTTTTTCTCTGTCTTTCTGCCTCCTTGGCTATAAATTGGTTTGTTCTGGCACCAATTAGAGAATAAGAATCAGCTGGCTACTGTCTCTGGGCTCTTTAAAGGCACTGATCATGGCAATTTTCAGACAACCTCAACCACTGCAACACTCAAATTTAAAGAAAAATGTTCTTACACTGATGTCCATCTTGTGACTTTTCACAGCTCGTTGCCGCAACGTTCAGTTTCACTGTTCTTTGTGTTCAAATTTCTTGAATCCATTTGAGGTGAACAAGTTTGTCTTGTGTTGTTTGACAAATCTCTTCACTTCACTTTCTATTTGTTATGGCCCCAGACTGTATGTTAGAAAGACCTGCTTGAAAATAAGGCCATAACATTTTGACCCTATTCTGGTGACTGACTGAATTGCAGGGTCAGAAAGCTTAGCTCCTTTAGCTAAAGTGCCCATACAATGCATGTCAAAGTTTTTAGATATTTTGTTGTGGGTTTTTACATGCCTCATCTGTGCACAAGTACAGCTGTGCACAAGACAAGAGATCTGTGGCATAAATGCTTCTCCCTCTACCTGTTTACAGCAGCAGAAGTTGCCTGAAACAGTTTTATCCCGTCCCCTTAAACTAATCTACCAGTGTGATGTCCTACCATTGTTTCACCAGTGGTTTTTAGCCAATTTACTCAGTAAGACCTGTAGCTTGCTGAAAACATGGCACTGAGTCCTGCTGGAATGATCATCACAGGTCTGTCAGGCCAAACAATCAGAGCAGACTGGACCCACATGGGTAGGGGGCCTTAAAGTGAAATAAACTCCAACAAAGGGCCTTAGAACAAGAATACAGGTAAATCAGGGAAGTTCAGTATATAAAACAAAAAGTTTTTTTTTTTTTTTTTTTTAATGTATTTTTTTGGCATTTTGTGCCTTTATTGATAGGAGAGAGACAGTGGATAGGCCTGTGAAAGGGGGTGAGAGAGTAGGGGAAGACACTCTGCAAACTGGTCACGGGCGGGATTTGAACCTGGACCGGCAGAAGCAAGTACATGGGGTGCTAAGCACTACGCCAAACCAGCACCCCAAACAAAAAGTTTTTTAACATTAGCTGCTGTGAACAGGCTCGAGCAGTCATGGAATATCTTAACCTAATTCAAAGGGTCTGAAAAAGAAGGGAGGTAGATTTAAAAAGAAAACTAGGGTGGGCCAAGTTTTACAAAAACCTGAGTTCTGGCCTGTTAGTAAATCACTATTAAGATCTTTTATACCCCAACTTTTACTTTTCCCCATAGTATTTCTAGTTATGTTGCATAACATATCTGATAATGTCACAATTGACAACTTTGTAAACAAAAGTAGGGTTAGATCCATGAATGAATTAGGGTTTATTTGTTAAGACCAGGTTTTTGGTGGTAAAAGGTGTTGGTTCCCAAATTGGGGTCTTAGCCCCACAAGGGATGGGGGAGCAGCAGAGGGTCTCAGGTGGACTGTAGGACCCCATCAGCATTGAGGTTGTCAAAATATTTTTTTTCAAAAGTCTGAGCACTGCAGTGTGTGGGTCCAACAAGGGAGGCGTGGAAATAATTGCTGATAGTTTGGAACTCATCAGCTTTGTGCCTTAACATCCTCAGTGTCACAAGTGCCTTTTCTGGACGTGTTGTCTTAATTATCTCAAGAACAGAGCAAACTACTTCCTGGTAAGACCTTCAGAGGGAGTTGGCTGCTTCAAAGCTGAGAGACAACAGACATTTGTGGTATGTTCAATTTGCCACTATCCCTAACCTTGATCATCAAAAGTTCTAAAGCCAAACAAGGAACCCATACTTGTGTCCGGATTCATGTGCGATGGTGAAAGCTAAACCCAGGCCTGTGTCCTCGTTGATGGTGCAGCTCCGGTACTTGCTACACATCCCACTAATTGGAGCAAATCCTGCAAAACATCAAAAACAGAGACAGAGAAAACATCAAACTTCAATTATTTCATCAGTCTTTGCACAAATACCATCCTGTTATTGCACTGAATGCTTCAGAAATATCAAACACAGCAGAACTGGGTTAAACCTGCTCCATATGTTTGAATCTGGATTTCTGTGGGAACATTCCTGGATCCCTCTGCTACCTTTCACTTCACTTTGAAACACCCTGTGTCTGTCTTCACTTCTTTCTCATATCTCTCATTGTCTATTAAAAACTCCCTTTTACTGTTCTGCTCCCTGTATGCCTTCTTCCTCCTCACACACACATGCTCGCTTTTACACACACAGCTCCCCTGGCTCTAAATCAAAAAGGTTAATACCCATAGGGGCCTCCCCTAATGTTTTTGTCTCAGCGTCTGAGGGAGAATTTAGTCTTGTGTTTTGTTATTTTACAGCTCTAAGTCATGTGTTAAAGAGAGCACAACCCCCTTAAGTAATGTTCTCATGTATATAACTAATGCGAATGAGGATTTTAAACATAAGCAGGCAGATTGCTGGTGAGAACGGCCATCTACTTTAGTTTTTTGTGTCAGCGCAGAGGTAGATTATTGATATTTAATACAGCTTTTGATAGATGGAGGAAAACACTAAGGAACAGGGCTGCTACAGCAGAGAAAATAAACCGAGTTATATACTGACTGGTAGCACTAACGCTCATTTTGCATGGCACCTTTGGGAATGAGTCTCCTTTCTGACTACACACACACACACTTACCACACAGACCTTTGAACTGGAGCTAATGCTAACCTAAGCACTTTGAAGTCAAAACTTAAGTCTGGGGTTAGTCGAGAGTGTGTGTTTCCCTAAGCATGTGTGTGTTTGAGAGCGCTTCCCTCGGTGTGTCAGGGACACATGAAGGAAGTTTTTTCTCACCGTGGGGAAGACAACAATGTGTTGGCATGGTCATTACCACAAACAAGCTGTTGTTAGTTTGTTCGATGGCGTACAGTCACAATGACTGTGTTTGTTTAAAGCAGAGGAGCCTGGTCTGAGCAGATGATGGCTGAAGGGCTCTCTGTTCTGTGATTTAAGTGAAAACATTATCAGTGGTGGTGTGAGTGTTCTCTGAAGCTGAATCTGCAGTAATGTGTGGTACTTCATACACATTCTGTACCATATTAATGTCTGTGGCTGGAGATTAATATGGTACAGATTGGGCTGTATAATCATGCTTATACTGCATTATATAATCAATTAATGATACAGTGATGCTGAAAAATATCTGATTTAAATGGCTGATGTGATGCTGAGTCGCCCACTATGACAACTGATGGGACCACCTTCCTAGAGAACAAGACGCAAGTGAGATGTCAATATTTGTATCAAGAACAAGGAACAAACACACAAGAGACAAACAGTTTTCTGCACAAGTTTAAGGCAGATGTGGTAAATGCTGTTAAGTAAGAATATTGTCACAAATGGAAGTGTCAATTGCTAATTTTTTACTAATAAACAAAAGCAAAACCAAAGTAACAGAAGAGATATCTAAATCTAAATCAATGCAACATTTGTCTTGACCACCCTTTGCCTTAAAAACAGCACTGGTTCCTCCGAGTACACTTGCACCTAGATTTTGAGGGAACTCAGCAGGTAGGTTTTTCCAAACATCTTGGAGAACCAACATAGATCTTGTGTGGATGTAGGCTTGCTTAAATCCCTTTGTCTCTCCATGTAATCCCAGAAAAACTACATAATGTTAAGATCAGAGCTCTGTGGGGGCCATACTTTTACTTCTGAGACTCTTGGTTCATTTTTACACCCAAAATAGTCCTAAATGACATGTCCTAAATGTTTTTAGTCATGTCCCAATGCAGAATATATTTGATTCCCCTTAGCAGCCTCTCTGGTGGTGTTGCACAATGGCTAATATGTGCTTATATTTCCCAGCATTTAAGGTGTCATCAATTCTGACTAAATATCCAACTCTACTTGCAGAAACACAGCCCCAAACTTACAAGGAACCTCCATCATGCTTCACTGTAGCAGTCTGGCTGTTCTTCAGCCAGTTTTAGGTCTCCTACAAAGCTGTCTCTGTTTCAGATAAAGTCCAACACATGAAACCTTCAGCACCTGTCTGGTATAGTTGGTAAATCATACACCTGATTATAACCCTTCAAAACCTCCGACTGTCTGCAAGTGTACCTATAAAAATTCAAACTGGTTTTAAGGTAAAGTATCACCAAGTATTGATTTGATTTAGATTTTTGTTATGTTTGTTCACCTTGCATTTTGTAAGTCGAAAAAAACAACAACAATTTAACTGTATCAAATATGAATTGTCTGGCATATTACTTGTGGCAGAAATTTCATATCAGATAATACAGCTTTTTAGACTATTATCAGCTTATACTGATAATGTGCTGATAATATAATGTAACCCTTGTTACCTTCACCAAGGGGGTCATGTTTTGCCAGGGTTTGTCCGTTTGTTGGTGTGTTTGCTTTCTAGTAACATTTATACTAAACCACTGGATAGATTTTCATGAAAATTTTACCAGAGGTATGGTTTGGTCCAAGAAAGAAGCCATTCCGATTTAGTGCTGACCCGACCCAGATTGATGCCTCAAAAAAACACTGAAGTTTATTATTGCAAATCCTATTCATTTATGTCATTATGGGTATTGCAGTTTGTTTCCAAACTGATGTCTCGTTTTTCAAGCATATGTCACTACATTTTCCAGCTTCACTGGCAATGCCAGTGGAGGAGTTTGGCTAACAATAGCCTGGTAGATTGGCAAGTTTTTTCTGACTTTGTAACTGAAATGCTTATAACTCATAGATTAAGCCATCCACACTCCCCTCTTCCCTGTTCCAATGTAATGGCATGCAGCATTCGCCACATGGGCAGACATGAGCTCGGCCGTCCAATTGGAGTGGAAAAGCCACTACCAAGCTAAGCTGCATGGCAGAGGTCTGTGCTCTAATAATGCTTTTCTACTTTGATCATTAAATTATGACTTTGCACATTCATTTTTTTCTTTAGGACCTCCATGAAAAGCCTGGAAGATTTAAACATTGTCTAACTATAGTTTCACTCTTTCAAGGCAGGTTTAAGTTAGAATTATAAATAATAACTACTGCTATTATTTATTATTACTATTATTTATCATTTATTATAGAAAAATGACAAGAACTGCGTGATACTGTTTGTTGTTGAGCTGTCTTGAGTAGGATGTGTTTTCAAACAGTTTAGACAGGTTGAACAGTTTGTCTCCACTTCTGTGTTCCTTTTAATCCTCAGGGCTCTGATTGCAGCCACACTGTCTGCACTGCCTTTAGTCACATCACTGTTCTTGGATCTTTTATCTTTTACGAAGAAGAAGATGTACCGAGAGTGTCACAGGGTTCGTTCTTCCATGAGCAGATGTCGAGTCCCGTGAGGAGGATGGCATGGTCATGGTGCCGTCCCTCTCTGCCTCCCAGCGTGGACTGCCAGTGACAGAAGCTGTTCAGTGTGTGGTCTGCATGGTGGTTGATCACCAAGCCTTCCTGTGAGATAAAGCAGATAACAGGAAGCAGAAAGAGGGACAATGTTTTCTCCATGGCAGCATGTTGTTATTTGAGTCTCAGATATGTCAGTCAAATTAAATGGCACAAGCTTGCCCTCCGGGTCTCTGTTAAAGGCAACATATAGATTCAAACATGCAGATAAAATGAAGTGCTCCATTAGAGGGAAAGTCTGTGAGACATTTTTGCATTTTTGGCATTCCTCGAGCTGATAGTTTTGTCTTAGGAGTGACTGAAATCTATTACTTCACAGGTGGATGTAAACCAGAATCTGATTTGACATTTTCTCAAACATCACCTTTCTCATCTCCTTCTTTCTATTTCCTTCCTTCTTTTCCTTTTTTCCCTTCATACCAAAGCTCTTCTTGCCTCTCCTGAACTCCACGAGAATTTCCCTCCTTATTTTGGCAAAGACCCAATACCCTATAATTAACCACCATAAAAGTCCTTAGTAGTTAGGGACCACCACGGGAAAATCTCTAAGACACGAGGAGATCAAGACCCTTCAGGCATAGAAACAAATAAACAAACAAATGATCTGTTTTTAGTATGCCCTTAGGCCATCACCACAGGAACTCCCTGTTCCTGGAGACCATAGAACTACTGCACAAAACCTTTAAAAGTGACGACTATTCTCTTTTCTTATCAAGGAAAAAAATATATTTGCTGTTTTATAGAACAGTATTTGTGAATTAAGATGATGCATTTTTCAGGGACATATTTCTCTACATATAAGTGCTCATAGGCTGTGGGACACTTACCTGCTCTTCATCCAGAAGAACGAGGCCAACTATCACAATATTGATGTTTCCTCCAATCGTACCATCTTTAAAGAGGCTTGACACCTGCAGAGAGGAATAAATGTTGTTTAACCTGCTTACAATCACCTTTAATAATGCAGAACATTATTATGATAGTTTCCCAAAAACATTACTTTGAAATCCAAAGACACCCCTAGAAATAAACTGCATTTTGACCAGCATTGGAATTAAATAAATACGGTATATCATATGAAGCGAAGAGATTTTTTACTTTTGTCAGTGAGGTGTATTTTTTGTTGTGTTTGTTAGATTGTTTGTCTGTTAGCAGGATAACTCAAAGAACTTTGAGTTTATTTTGATGAAATTTTAAGGTAATGTTGGTCATAGCACCAGAGAGAAGTGATTTGATTTTGACGGTCATCCAAATCTGGATGCTGATCCAAGAATTATTTGAGATTTTGTTTAAAATAGCAAGATTTTTGAGAATTATTTGAACCCCCTTTCAAATAACTAGATTCAGGATAAGTAAATCACATTTCATCTAAAATAAAAGCAAGCATCTGACATGTCTGTGTTTTTGCCTTTAAAGTGTTATTGTGTTTTTTAAAATGAACTTTGCTAACAAACCACTAACATGACAAAAATGAAGCCTCAAACAAGACGTTATACCATGACATTGTAAACTGAAAACATTGTACACTGTTTCTCAGTCGAGCCACCATGTTGTATTTCCACAGTAGCCAAATGAAAGCTTTTTATGCTTAGAAATATTTTTAAGCCTAAAATATCCTGAAAGTAAGGTTTGCTGGTCAAGATTATCACAATGAAAAAACACATTTGTTTAATATTTTTTTTGTTTGCTATGGACCGTATTATCAGCAGTGATCCAAGAGCACAGGAGAATATCCCATATTTAGTAGAGATAACCAGTTTGATGCTAACTTCCAAGCTGGCCTACAAAAAATATCCTTGCACCACTCTATGGCATAGGTTAATAGGGTGACATCTTCTTAAAGATCAAAAAAGAAAAAAGATTTTAAAAAGTATACTTTACCTACCCAAGCCTTTACTTAGTACTTCCACTGAGCACATTGAGATTATAACATGTACAATACAACTGTATCATTCCCAGGAAGTTCTTGAAACTTATGGAGGCAAGCTGAGTTCAGGCAAAGTTGTGGTTAAATTAATTCAAGAAAATATTAATAAGGTGTTATATAAGAGTACTCTAATACATACTGAGAAATTGTGTTTTATTGCCGTAAGAACCGAAGAATAAGGGGTTTCCATTCTACATTCACTTTAACCCTTGTATTTCAAAAATACATGACAAGTAGATTTTTGATGTTTTTTAATAATGGGCAAAGCTCAGATCACTAATGTTAGGCATTAGTGAGTCTATGTTTAATCTGTAACTTCATGCACCATGTGGACTCAACCAATAGAGAGGTCTGTGTCAAATATATGAGCGAACACACCTTGACATTCCTGTAGAAATAACACCTTAAAGCCCTTTTGATGCTATCGGTGATGTTTGACAGCCTCAACTGCTGTTTCCAATTCAGTATCTCTTACTCACACGGATATCTGACCATCAATCATAACAGTTTTGGCTTTGAAAGTGGACTCCTGATCTTATTGCTCTTGTTCGTCCTCTGTCTTTCTCCCGGGATTTATGAATACCTCAGGTGCCACTCACTAAGCCTTTTTTCTCTTCAGGAATACTCTCATTGATTCCTTATGTTCCCAATGTTTGGTCTTCCTCCATACTGACTCATGGGAAGACACATGGCCACGGTTTGTTGCTGAATTGGAGCAAAATTCAGAGGTCAAAGAGGCAATCAAAACCACTTACTAAAGCCACAATCTCCTGGACACCAGTGTTTGACAGAGTTCAGATAAACATAGTTTTTAACATTGTTTTAATTGGCTCATACAAGAAACAATCACAGGTTGCCATGGAGTTTAAGTGTTTGTGTTGCAAAATGAGAAGTGTTTTTGTTTAATACCAATTTAAAAGATGGTAAGGCATATCGTATTTAAGTCTCACTATTAAATAACCTTTAAGTGCCCCTGAAGCTGTTGGTGTGGGTGAGGGCCTTGGGTGTTTCTTGTGAAACTCCATACTGTATTTAGGCAACTCCTTCGAGGCATGCTGTGACCACCCCAGCTTGGTTTCTACTAAAGGGATCCTTGTTTTCAAAATAGATGGATTATCTTTGGATTTGTCAGTCAGTCATTAGGTAGCAAAACCAGGGTGACGGAATTTGCTAGCAGATCAGCTGAGAAAGACAAGCAGGGGGGGGGGGGGCAGTGATCTCACCCAGATATCAGTTTCATGTGTTTGAACATGCTATATCTCGCTAAACCCTCAGCTCTGGTAAACTTAAACAGCATGAATGCACTGTGTACAAATCAGTTTTAAACTGGTGTAAGTCATAAAGATGCTTAAGGGGAGATTGGGAGTCATGTTTTTACTTTCATGGGCATTACTGGGCATTACTCACAAACAATACTATCTATGAGGGTCATTTTAGAATTAAATGAAAGTTTAAGGTCTTGTGGTCATAATGCACAATGCACTTTATTTATTTTTTCCTGAAGTTTTTTAAATTGCCCCTTGGGGATAAATTAGGCAGTTGAATTGATTGAATTAAGTTCTTTTTTTAATTTTAGGGATTATATTAACAGTGAGCCAGTAACCACCAAAGACATTCTCACCTACTGTGGCAATAAACTTCAACAGCCTTGGTTGTGCTTGGTTGTACCAATAGTGAACAATGTAGTTTTAGTTGAAAAAAAGCACAACTTCCTCTTGTTAAGGTAAAGGTTCCAAATAAGGTACAAAACTTTAACCATCACTGTGATGACCAACATTGTAAAATGTGGTTTTCTATCATTTGAGTTGTCCTCTAATGCTTTATCTAAATGGGCTACATGTGTGACATACAAATCCTGCCTGGCTTCTTGACAGAGGCTTTATTACATCCCATCCTGCTAAAAGTAGGCTAAACTCGATGTTATCACCTGAAAAAAGAAAAACTCTTGACATTCACAATATCAAAGAAGAGGTCACTCGGCCGTCACATCGCAGGGTCATGTGATTGAGTTGGTTCCTTTTAATAAATAAGTTGGGTGTAAAAGATGATTTTCTGTCTTTTAAGTCTAATATTGAACAACTTGTGAAGACATTGAAGCCGCTGCTGGATTTTAACTTCAGAAACAAGTATTGTTTTTTTTTGCAGCAAAAAAAAAAAAGGAAGCGTGTTGTTGCTTCCAATGCTATGCCTTTGCTTGACTGTTTTTTCATATTTGTTGTTGGGAAGCCAGTGAAGCTAGCTAGCTGAGCATGGCTTGTCAAGGTAGCATGTGTACCTTTTATACTATTAAGCTAACTTGCACGCAGTACTCAGTGCATAGGCTCTGGACAGGGCTGTTAAGATTTTTGTCTCTCATTTCCTTTTCAGAAAATAAAAAGTGCTCAATCAACATAAGACCGAAGTCCACTAGTTATAATTTTAGCATACTAACGACTAACTACTAACATCCTCAAAACCAGCTTTTTAAATCAACTAACTGTCGAACAACATCACAGATTAACAAGCTGGCTATTTAAATATAAAACATATAAGACCATAAAACTTTTTGAATGAATGAAAATTGTAGTCTCTGATGCTGAGATCATGGCTGCTAGCATGCTAATAATCTTGTCTTATGAGCATTAGCTTGCTCCGATACTCTACACCTGAAGTAAGTCACACACAGCACTTTGTGGCCTATAATCAACATTACTCACCATGTTAAGCACAGTAAGAACATATGTTGTGATGTTCTCATGGCCATGGTTGTCCATCATCTTTTTGTCCACCACCACCAACATCTCTACATTCAGCCTCTGGTTGTTCTGGGTCTTCATCAGCACAGCTCTTTTGTTTCTGGGAATGAACCTGTACTCATCTGGCATTATGAAAACATCCCCTTCTGGAGGTTTGGGCATGTCTGAATGAAACAGAGAGAAAAGGAAATTTAACAACTAGTGCAATTAGTTGTCTATTTAAGAAAAATTGTGAAATGCCAAGAGAGGAAAACTGAATCAACTTTAGCAAATCACGCTGTGGCTTGGCTCTGGAGTCCAAAATAACAAAATGAACAAAATGATTTAAAGCAAAATGTTTTACAATATGTCGTGGGCTGTAAGTGATATACCTAAAGAAAACAATTGAACATATTATGGTAATTTAATAGCAGTTAAGGCGCCCATTACAAATATACAACATGTCTTTCTCACACATGATTATGAGCTGTGTTGTGTAATATCTGAAGTGAACATATAGCCGATAGCTTTGCCTGCTGGTTGTTCTGGCAAAAAGTAGACAACCATTATAGATGATTAATTATATAGTTTCTTTCATGAGATTATGTCATGGATACACTGTAAAGTCTGTTTTTATTGCTGTTAAACCTGGCAGTGTGTGAACTATGCTGTTGGAAAGTTAAGTGTGAAACAACAGCATGTGGCTATAAATTAACAAAGGTAGAACTTCTTTGGAAGCAACAGTGGTAAGAGCTTTTGATGTTATCAGAAAATCTATACTGTTAATGTGGTTATACATCTCTAAGTACTTTCAGATTGTGCGGGCAAAACAAAAGGCTCAATAATGCAAACAAGCAATAAAACGACCGTGGACTACCAGGCCATGGACCATTTGGCACTGGGTCAGATAGAAATAGAAATCATTATGACGATAACTGACGGAGATTGCAAGTTTTACTTTGAAAATAACCAGATTCATACATAACCATCTGGGTGGCATCAAGCTCCTGGGCTGGATGACCCGGAAAGCAACGACCGAGATAAACTCCCTGTTTAACCTGTTGCTTGTGCAAACATCAACTTATCATGAATGTCGTTGTAAATATTTTGCTCTGCATAATGCATGAACTGGAGGAGACATAAGGCACACAAGGGTATACAACTTCTTAATATTGTAGGAGACAATTAAAGACAAGAACTTAAAAAACACTCATAAATGATAAACAAATTCCAGATCAGCTCAGACTGATTGCTGATAGAGTACATACTGTTAAGTACTTTCCCTCTTGGCATTCCAGTGTCAAGGTTTAATTAGATGCTGTTTTAAGTGGTGAATTTCAGACCACTGTGTCCCTACATGTTGTAGTTAAAGCAGCTGTAACAGAGTGAGCCCTGGTGAATGTCCTGTTGTTTGATATTCCGTGATCACGTCATATTATCGTCATCAAATATGTGTCTAATAAAATACTAAACTAACAAATACAAACACATGCACGCACACGGCTGAAAGTCACCAGATCACAAGGTCAGTGGCAGAATCAATACACCGACTGTGTTCCAGGTTTTCAGGGAAACAAGCCCATATCTCCCACTGATACTGTGCTTAATTAATCTCAGTAGGCACAACATTTGTGTTTGTTTGTCCCCCCAACACAGACCAAGCTCACCAGCCATTTTATTAGGTACACCTTGCTTGCCCCCCGCCACCACAACAGCCTTAATTCTTCATTACGTAGTTTCAACGAGGTGCTGGAAACATTCTTCAGAAATTTTGGACCACACTAGCATGACAGCATCATGAAGTTGCAGTAGATTTGCCAGCTGCAAATCTATAATGTTAAGCTGCTGTTTCACCACAAAGGTGCTCTTTTTGGATTGAGATTTGGTGACTGTGGAGGCCACTGTACATCCAAACTCATTTTCATGTTCAAGAAACTAGATTACAGTGATGTGAATTTTGCAACATGGCATTTTACCCTCCTTGAAGTAGCCATCAGAAGATGAGCCCACTGTGGCCTTAAACGTATGGATATGGTCGGCAACAATTTGTAGATAGGCGGAGGTAGGTGGTCCTGTTTTATGATGCACAGTTGGTACCAAGTGGCCTGACGTGTGCCAAGAAAATGTCCCCTACATCCTTATGCCACCATTTTGGTGTTTTAGCAGAAATTCAGACTCCCTAAAGCAGGCAACAATTTCCAGTTTCAAGTAAACTATTGGTGAGCTTGTGCCAATTGTAACCTTAGTTTTCTCTACTGGTGTAGCCCATCTGCTGGGAGTTCGTTGTGTTGTGAGGTTAGGCATGTCCCACTTCACATCTTGGTTGGAACAATAGGTATCTTGAATGATCATTGTCTTTCTCTAATCATGAATTACACTCCCCGTTCTTCTTAAACCTTTGGCAGCAGCAAGCCATTTTAACACATGCTGTTTAGTTTCCTTTTTTTCAGACCATTCTCTGTAAACTCTGGAGAACATTCCCAGTAAATCCCAGTAGATCAGCAGTTTCTGAAAAACTAAGACAAGCCCCTCTGGCACTGACAACCAAGCCATAGTCAAAGCCACTTGTACAATCTTTCTTCTCCAAACTGACGCTTCATGTCAACACCAGTAGGTCTTCTTGGCCATTTCTACACGTGCAGTTAAATGGATCTACCCAACAAGGTTACTGGTCAGTTCATGTGCATAAAACAAGGCATGTACAATAAAGACAAGGTCCAGTACTCCTAAATCATGACTAAAAGAGGAAACACTGAAAAAATCTCAGTTTGGAGTTTTTGACTCTTTATTTCCTTTTATTGAAAGACATAGTATATAGATAGAACTGGAAACTTAAAAGTAGGGAAGGATGTCGTAAAGGATCTAAACCCAGGTCGGCTGCTTCAGGAACTATAGCCTCTGGGTCTGAAAACACAACCACAAGGCAGCGTGCCCCAGTCTTTTCTTAAATATCTTTTGAAAGTGTTATTAGAGTGGTGACTGAAAGTATATCAATGTGTCATAGATGAGATAAGATAATTTCCCTGAGGAGATGACGTGTAACAAAAACAATGGAGTAGAGTGTGTTAATCCCAGTGTGTAAACATGTCAGTGCTTTATGTGAACTATTGTTTCAACTAAAAAAAATACTTAATCTTACTATCAAATGAGCCTCTCTGTCTCTTCTTTGAAGCTGCCAAGACCTTTGGGAACAAACATGACACAGGCATGTACACTTGGTGCTCCAACATGAGGTCGACAATATTCACCAGTCAAAGGTATTAACAGGCTAAAAGCATTCTCAGAGGTGACAAAATCAGCTCTGATCTCTGCTTTTTGTTTTCCTTGGTTATCAAAACCTTCACCCATCACTAACCAGCTGTGGTAAACTATAAAGACAAGGAAGTTTGCTTACATAGGCAGAAAGCAGGTGCGCAACAAACATGCTTTTTTTGGCTAAAACATTGCACAGGTGTCCATGATGTCACCCTGAGGGAACGTAAACATGGGTGTGTTTTCGCAGGGGACACACAGCTGGGGTCCTGCAGGGTGATGATGGTGGTACCGTCCACCCAATTGACTCCTGTGACCCAGAGACGTTAACTGATCTTGTGGTATTTCTTAAAAGCAAACATTTGTCACATTGTTAACTGGATATTAAACATTTCCTCTTACAGCTTATGTTACTAATTTTACAGAAAATGTCATCATAATTAAAGATAATATTATCTTTAAAGGAAACGTTTTTCATCACATGGGTTCCAAACTTTGTCAGATAGTTCCCTTTGGGAAACATTGGAAAGATATGTTTCAAAAATGTCACTATCTAGTGTTTATTGGTAGAGTAAAATGAGTAAAGGGATTTATGGCTGACCCTTTTAAACACAGCAGGAGGTAACAATGTGTTGAAAGAAGCACATTAGCACATAGTGCTTTAGAGGAAGTCAAATTCTTATTCGTCACATTAATCCACACATATTTCATGAACCCTGCAGCCCTTTTAATGAGAAATTTACAGCCCAACCATAAATGTATTGACATATTAATGACAGTTCTTTAAAAAATAACTGTAAGGAGAAACCTCCATATAGAGAGCTATTTCTCTCTGTCATTGTTCTTTCCCATGATGTAAATGTAAATGTTCTTTATTTATACAGCCCTTTACAACAACCCTTTCGGTGAACCAAAGTGCTTTACAATAGGTGCAAAAAAGAGCAATAAATAAAACAATTAAAAATAAATAAAAACAATAACAACAATAAAAACAATAAAAGCAATGGAAAGAATGATGTGGAATGAATCCTCCAAAGGTGCATTACTACTTTGAGTTCACACAACTGACTTGGTTTTATCTGTAGTTAAGAATGATGTGATAGCACCTTAAAGGTGTAAAGAGACAAAAGCTTGTTTGAGACCTTAAGGGTTGTTATATTTACGGGACAGTCAGAATATTATGGGTAAAAACGAATAAGAAAAAAGTGCTTATCTCTTAGATTGTTGAGTAAAGGTGAGTTAGATTAAACATTTAAAAATTATAAATAGGGAGATAAAGTACTTACTAGGGCTGTCACTTTAGTGCATTAATTAGATTAATTAATTACACCGCAAATTAATGGGTTATAAAAATTAATCGCAAGATTAATCATAGCACACAAACATTTTGATATTGGCCAGCTGGAGGACCCGTACATGGCAGTGGCACGTCACTTCACACATGCGTCTCTAGTCAAACCAAACAAAGCCCAGGTGACAACAGGAATGGCATATTTAAGACTTAGTCTTATTTTTTTTAAGTTTATTTATCTACATTTGTACCACATTCTTTAATCATCCATCAGGCCTAATTATTTTGCTGGATGTCCTCGACCTTTTTCTTATTTTGAATTTGATTTATGAAACACACTTAAAGTGTAATTTGAGTTGCCTGATTGAGCTCAGAATTTTCTGGACAAGTTGCCCTGACTTTGGTTTTATTTAGTCACCAATAAAAATGTGGATTTACAAATCTTCACTTCTTAGTGTATTCATTTGATTAGTCATGCACTACAATTTTATGATATCCTAGAATTCAAATTCTTTATTTGGGTACTTTAAGCAGATATGAGATTAAAATGCGATTAATTAGATTAACTAATTATCAATCCGGTAATTAATTAGATGATTTTTTTTAATCGTCTGACAGCACTAGTACTTACATGAGGAAAACACAACACTTAGCTTGTGAAGGCCCCAGACTTTGGCAGACTATAATCAACTGAGCTGATTAAAATAAAGACAGTCTGATAAAGATATGATTTCTTGATGCATTTTTTTGATCTGTGGTTTACATTTTATTCTGTCTTACCCCCTTTTGAACGATATCTCTTCAGGTCCCTCTCACTAACCCACCTAAAATCACCACAATTTGAAACTTGATCTTTTGATCACTTCAAGTGATAATTATTCACTCATAAGTTTAAGACCTTTGCACATGTAATGTGCATATCAAATTTAGTTTTATATCTACAACCAGTCCATGTGAGTGTGCACATCAGCAACACAGTGTTGCTATAAAAACAGCATGTGTACGATGCTGACAGTGTGTGTTTCTTCCATTCCTCAGCAGTATAAGCTGATCCAGTGTTTTTGTTGACAATTGATGTGTTATTTATTAGTTATTACTTTTGAACTGAGCCCTTACACATCAGAGAATAAAGCACTCATCGTCAGCCTTGACTGTCCTCCAGTTACACAAATCATGCAGAGTCAAATATTTTTACAATTACATCCAGAGCACAGGTGAACGAGTGCATAAACACAGGGTTTACCAACCGGTTCATCTCCACAATCCAGTGGTCATATATATAGATTTTTTTTTATTATCATTGATCTTTGGCCCCAGATCAGGGGAGATTCCTGGCTTGTGTAATCATGTTGATGTGTCCTTGGATGAGAAACTTCACCCCAATCTGCTCAACTTGCTGTATTTGTGGCATGTTTATTTGTATGACTGGTTACATTCTCTACTTATGGACACTTCTGCCATTAGTGTATAAAAGTGAATAGGTAAGTGTAAACCTCCTGCTTAAAAGTGCTTTGTGTTGTCAAACAAATAGATAGTTAGATAATAGACAAAAAGTTAAATTTCTATTTCTAAATTATATTGTTGCATGCTTCATGTGAATTGGAATGATAAAAGTTGCCCTTACATACATTTCTTCCTTCTCCCGCAGAAGTGCTGCCTCTGCCTCTCCCCATGTCTGTAGTCGTTTTCAGAGTGATGGCTGCTATGATGATGCTCCCCATGGCCCCCATGTCTGTTGTCGTTACTGCTGCTGTGGTGCAATTTTTGCTGCTCACTGGCGATTGTGTTTTTCACAGGGTTTGTCCTTGAGCCTGTGGATCTCTTGGAAATGGAGTGTCCGTTTGGTTTGTGATGGCTCTTGTAGAGGATGTGCGGCTGGTGGTTTGAGGGGGCTGTGAAGTTCTCCGTCTCAGCAAGGCTGCGGGGCACGGGTCTCAGGAAGTAGTCTGCATCCTGCGTTCTGATCAGACCTGACTAGAGGTAAAACAGAAAGAGTCGTTAGCTTTGCTGCAGTATCTCTTTAACCTATCTAGCCTGAATGTATGATAGCATGCATGTCAGTCATACAAGTGCCCAGAGGGAACATACTTAAAATCAACCTTTCTTTTTTGTAGCAGTTATAAATTCTGTCTGCTGGAAAGAAGTAGCCTTAAGTGTTGAGGGCATGCACCAAAAACAGACTCAACTATAACCTTTTCAAGCAATTTAAGTGGCTTCCTAATCAGTCTTTGTCAGCAATTAGTCAAAATTTGAGCCATGAGTCACTTTGTATGTGACCCTAAATGTCTGTGTGGCTCAATTACTGGCTATGTTACCTCATGTTCAACATCTGTTTAGCTGCCCAGGGTCAGACACTATCTAAGCAAAATCTAAATGAGCCTCGCTCAGATAACAAGTTCAAACAGCTTGACCAGAGGATAAAAATACGCATTTTTACCTCCTTTAAATGCTAAAACGTTTGTGAAATTTTGCAAACATAAAGCTATAAATGTTATTTGTGCACAACAATCAACATATTCAAGAGTTTTGGCTGAAGGACGCTAATAAGTTCTCTTGGTGCTGCAGTAATAGGAGGCCCCTTGAGGGAGAGGGCCCCTCTTAAAGCATCAGCACCTTATGCTTTTGATTCTGAAGGATAAGTTACGAGACGGCCCGTAATAAATCTCTACAGGTTCAGCACAGGTTTCTTCACTTGACCCTTTTCACCCTCCTTTTGCAAGGAAAGAGACGAAGACACCGACAGTTTTTAATAAACCTCTATCCACACAGCCCATTCAGAAATGCTCTCTCATTCTCTTTCTTTGTCGGTCTCTCCAAATATACACACATCTGTGTTGACAGTCAGCTGGCAAGATGTGTTTGGACTGTTACAACTCTTGGCAGAAATAATGCTTACTATAAAAATTCTCTTTTTATCACGTTTTGCTGATTGTAAGGTCCTTCAAAACTGCACTGAGTCCTCTGGCTGACAGTAGCAGTGGCAGAGGGGAGCTGTGACTGACCCAATGTGAGTATAGTAGCTGGAAAAACACGATTTTGATGTATGTATTAGGGTAAGGTATTTCCAGCAACCTCGGGACACTATAAGGATTCCAGTCCCAAGGCCACAGTATGAAATACATCATAATGTGCACCAGAGGTTTGGACTCGAGTTATGTGATTTAGACTCGAGTCAGACTCAAGTCACAATTTTGAAGACTTTTGAAGACTTGACAATATCATCAAAGACTTGCAACTCGACTTGGACTTTGACATCAATGACGCAGGACTTGACTCTGACTTTAGTCTGATGACTTGAAAATACTTGAAATTTTCCTGTAGAATGTTGAGTAAAATGTGCTCCCATTTAAAGTATTCAACTAAGTGACGGTCATTTTGTCATTTCCAGCAACACAATATTTTCCCCACAGGATCTGCCCCATTGAATGCATCTATTAACATCCAATTAGGGTTAAGAAGAACAAACAAAGAGGGTGTGGATTACAGTTACTTTCCTTGAGTGCAAGACTGCAGGACTGCAGGAACAATCCAGAGATGGGGAACCATGTCACCAAGGATAATTTCATTTGCATTCGCAAACTACGAGGTTAACAAAACAGAAACAAATTGCCATGTGCAAAACCTGCAGCGTGAGAATAAAAGACTGCAACGACGTCGAACTTTGTTTGGCACCTGAAGTTTCACAAAGAACAGTAAGTTCCAAAAACAGAAAATTTTAAGCCTATGACTTCAGACTTGACTTGACTTGTCTTTACTTGAGACTTGACTCGAGACAACCTCTGATGAGCAAAAACTGTGGACAGGCATGTTCCGTTTTATGTTGTTTTTTTTTTTACAGATTTCCTGCATCTGTTTTTCTTTTTTGTAAGTACAGCTTGAGTAAGTACATGCTTTATGTATGTGGTGTATGCGTGTATGCATATATGGATGGATGGATAAACTCGGTTGATTTTAAGCAAACTGTGTGGTTACAGTAGATGGAAGTGTTTTTTTAACATGCAGCTCTAACAAAAGGACAGGAAAATAGTATATACATTATAAATTCAGTAATTTAGCTTAACATTTTGAGAAAAGTCTCATACAGTAAATCAGAATTAATAGTGCACACCTGCGGGAAAGTCTTGATGTAATTAGTCAATCTTGCAAAGCAGACCCCTGCAATTGATGTATGTTCAGTTGCTTTAATGATCTTCACTGCTGATTTCCCCCACGTCATCATCCCATACTAACACAGACCTTCTGCTACGCCAACCTGTCAGCCAGAGATCAGGAGACCAGCAAAAACAGAGTTCTTGGAAAGTGTTTTGACTGTAGTAAGCTCTGAATTTGAGAGCGATGAAGTCTGGGAATGAAAGCCAACACAGATGTGAGGGCTGCTGTTGCAATGACTGTGCAGCTTACAGCTTTTACAGCATCATATACAAAACAGTGGTGCATAAATGTTGTATATTATTGCTTTTCTCTTGCCAAATAGTCTGGTTTTTTAAAACTAAAGGCTTTCCTTATCTTACAAGTGGAGGAAAACAAAGAAATGTAAAAAGCTTGCATCAGTATGACTTCTGGAGTGTGAAGGATTTCATTACAGTCAAGGAAGGCTTGTAATAATCCTACTGTTAACTTTTATGCTCACACCAGTGGAGAGCAGTTGTTGTTTACAGGTGTTGCTGTGTCAGATAATGATCATTTCCCAGTGTACAGTGACTGGTGTCTGACAGACAAAAGATCACCACAAAGGGGGTCATGGAAAAATATTTGGAGACATATATACTGCCAGGAACACCCTTTTGAGAACAGTACTTATTGACATGATTACAACCTTTTCAGCCCTGTTAAAAAGTTTAAAAACACATGAAAAAAACAAAACAAAGGTTTTCCTACAGCCTTATAAAAACCTTTTCTCATGTTTTAGGGGGGTACTAAAGGGTGGAAGAATTACTTGCTTATTTCTGCTTACTACTTCCTCTTTGCTGTAGCTTTCTTGCCAGTAGACACAAAGTAATCCTCATCTGAAGGAACACTGGCAAATATCAAGCGTGACAACCGGTGTGTAATTCTGTCATCCACTTGGCACTCGCCCCGGGTCAGTGTAATCACAGGCGATTGTGATAATTTGGTCCAAGTCACGGTGAGGCCTCTGACCTGACACTTATGGTAAGTGCTTGTTCTGTCAGGGTGGGTGGTGCATTAGTGTAGTGCCGCAGCAAAGCTGGGTGATATTTGACGAAAAGATTTCTTCTGATTTGAGATTTCGAGATTGACACGGGAAAGCTTTGGCAGAAATAAGTTGTTCCCTTTTATGTTGTTTACATCATGGATGTCATTTTTCATCAGATCTTCCAAAAGGAGATCAGAAAGATAGAGAGAAAGGAAATCTGTGGTGGAGAGATACTATCACAGGTCTCACACCTGCAGCCTTTGGACTGGGCTACTTGGCTGGGAGTTTTAGCAGAACCTGTCATATTCTGACTTGTTTTCAGTTTCGTCTGGAGTTGTCAAGATCTTCTGGTTGATATTTAGTGATGTACTTCATTCTCTATTGATATGACCGTAGCACAATAATCCTGACCAATCACCTTAATTTTTGGGGTGAACTACATTTTTAAACAAATACAAATTAAACTGTACGCCTCTGTCTGGGCGACTGATAGCTTCCACATGAAATCACACACTTGTGAACGCTTCAATGTCTCACTGCTTTACAAAAGAGTAAAGTTAATAGTCTTAGTTGCTAACTATGTGCTTTGAACATGTAAATAGTTATCTACTTAATGAACTAAAGTTATTTTTCAATTAAATGCACTAAGCAATAGCAGTACAAGCCCAAGTTATACTTCTACAGAGAACTTTCTGAAAAACTGACAGAAGCAAATGACAGATTAATGCTATCAGATACTCCTCAGACCAGAAGTCACAAATACAGTAGTGACTAGGGCTGGGTATTTCCAGCAACTTCACGATACGATACGTATCCCGATACACGTTAATTGTGAACATTGACCATGCTTTAAGCAAAATTCTTGACAAGTTTATTTTTTTCTTATAAGAAGGAAAAGAACAAGGATGAGTTTTAAGTGGTTCTACAACTTGAGAGACAAAAATTCAGATCCTCAAAGATGGTAGACCTAAGTTCAAATTTAGAACATATGCTTCATTATGTAGCTCGTCTTCTACCTTGAACTGTGCCACCGTTAACATTACCCAAAGTGTATTTACAACAACTGTCAAAATATTTAGGCCGTATCAATTCTGTAGAATCCGTATCGATACACGTATCCCAAAGGAGTGCGATACGATATTTTGCCGTATCGATATTTTGAGCACAGGCCTAGTAGTGACAAATGTATGGTAACTTAATACTTACCTGTGTTATGATGACAAGAATGTCTTGCTCCTTGCTCTTAATATCGCAGAATTATTTATACAAACCCATTGAAAATACATAAAACCATACATACATGTGGAAATTTATTTTGACCCACAAAGGGCCTGAAAAATGAAAAATGTAGTTTATTTTTTCAAAGATTTTAGGGAATGTAAATGTCTTGTTTTGTAGAGATGGAAACAAAAAACCAAATGCTGCAGCTCCACATCATGGTCAATGTCAGCTGACACTAATTTGCCCTCCAGCTCTTCATACTGGTCACATGACTTAAAGCTATCAACAAAGTGAAGGAATGAGTCCAAAACATGGCTGTAAGTGAAATGGTTTTAGAACAACCTTTTTGGAAAATTTTCTGAAATACAGTCCGTGGTGAACGTATCCATACAAGACTTCAATTGTATATATTTCACAACTTAAAATGCTTCTGACATGCTCAGTTTTTAAATTTTAAGTATAACTATGTTTTCTAAAGGACAATGGCTGTGGAACGACTATCAAGGACTACAAAAATGGCTGGGACCCTATGCGATAATTTTTGATAATTTCTGGAAAGTCAAAAGTACATGTATCATAGCTACTGCCATAGACACTAACTTGATCAGTTCATTGGATTAAGGGGTAATTTTCAAACTAGGTCTCGCAACTATGCCTTAAACATTGGAAGTGTGGTTGTTGGTTTTAAGTCCAACCGCCACGTTGTAGTTCCATAACAGTTTGGTAATAGCTTTTCGCTCTTGCTAATTATGTTGATGCTTGAAAAATCTGAAAATTTGAGTTTCTTTGTGAAGATAATCATAATAAACAAAATGAGTATGTTGAAAAAAAATTATCAACAGACCTTGTTCTCAGCAATGATCCAAGAACTCATTGCTGATATTAAGCATCACAGTGAAAAAACCCATAGGCTTTGAGTTCAGAGAACCAGTGCAATGCTAACTTCTGGGTTGGCACACATTAAACTCAGCACCACCCAATAGCCAGCGACAGAGGCATTGTCGGGCGGTCTGTAAGGCAGCGCCATTCTAGTGATAGCAACTACTCTATAAAGCATTGAGGGATTTTCTTTTAACTTTGCACAAATATTCTCTCTGACCCATCAGAAACTCTCCACATTTTTCAGATCAAGGTCACCCACTCTGTCTTAAGAACGACATATTCAAGTTTGGGTCTAAATAAGTTAAGTAGTGATAATATATGCAATCCAACCAACCACGTCTATCCTCTCCTTCCAGCACAGCTCGTGCGACTCAAAGTTCCTTTACCTCGTCTGGTCTGTCTTAAAGCAATTGGTGCTGAAGTGTTTGTCTTTAATACTGTTATTAAGATCGCAGTAAAGTAGATTAATTGGCACTGTTTTAAAAGTGTATGTTTGTTTTGTAACCTAAAAGAGTTCTGGAGGTTATCAACACTCTTTGATAAGTTTCCAATCCTCGAACCCTCCAGAAAAATTAGGAGACTCATTGGGATCACATATGTGTACTTTCATCTGCATACTGTCAATTCCCTGCACTGTACATAGGGGTGTACTGTCAGGACATGCTGTACGAAGGAACTGAAATGAAATGCAAGAAATACCCTGCTCTATATCAGCTGTCTCTGTTTAACTGTAATCAGAGCTCTGCTTATAAAAAAAAAGTCTGGACACTGTGTAAAGTCCAAAAACTTCATGTTCCAAATTCTCACAAGCTTACAACACAAATTCAGTCTCACGTTGTGTCAATTATGTTTAAACTCTGAGGTGTGGCTGTTCATGGTCCTCTTCGGTTCCCCTTACATAACATGATTTCTTATCATAATGTTTATGCATCTGAGGCCACAACAGCTTAAAGGAGACATATCATGCTGATGCATGATTTAATACTTACATATAATATAATAAATTTGAAAACAAGACCTTACACCCCTTAATTTTCAAAAAATTAGATATTGTATTTTTTCTGATATCCTAGAACGAGATTTGATGCCTCTGAAAATAGGTCATTGCGAGATGTCCGCGAGATTTCAAACGTCATGACGACACGAGGTACCTTTCTTTTTATTGGAGTAATCTGATAAAACACTTCCTCCTCTGTGATGTCCGTTAGCCACAAACCCTCACAGAGGAACACATCCAGCAGCAGGGGTATAAAGGTCCCTCGCTCACTCTCCCTCATTACCAGCTCTGGCCTGTAGGGGGACTCAATACGCAGTCGCTGCTTTGAGCCTGCTGGAAAATACAGTAGAAGAAGAAGGACAAGCTGGCTCTACCCCCGATAGAACTGACCAATCAGAGCACAAACTGCTGTGACATTGCGAGGTAACTTTAGGTCATCCTTGAGACCAAGCGTTTCAACAAGCGCTTGATAATGGCTTAAAATGAGGATTTTGAGAACGCTATTGTGGGGCAATGAAGGAACTAAATGACTTGTACTGAGGGCAGAAATGCTTTACAGGCATCCTAGTCTGGCATAGTGAAAAGGAGAAACAAGCATGATATATCCTCTTTAACCTTTTCTCTGTACCACTGATTCTCAAATAGTGTGATGAGGCCCATTGGTGTGCCTTTGGAGTTTCTGAAAAATACATTATTAATACAACTGAACAACAGGTGATTTAAATTTTAAATTTTGGATTGATTTGTAGCTTTTGCAAGGACAGCTATGTTACCCCATTTCTTTGTTTCTCTATCTGACCAAGAAAACCAAAAATCTCATTTAAAATCATTTTTTAAGAATTTTAAAGGAACACTGAACACAAGGAAGATGTGATTAGATCATGATGGTGATTCAATCTCTATGCAGATCCAGGTATTTCTTAGAGGATATGTTAACATTGCAAGATTTTCCACATTTATGATGAAAATGTCAGAAATGCCTTGGTGGAGGTTTGTGCTCATGGAACACTCAATAAATGTTTCATTAACTATACAGGTCTTTGTTATACAGTATTTCATTGAGCATTTGTATCTGAAAACAACAAGATTTTAATTAAATGCAATAAAACTGTTAATCTATTTATATCTTTAACATCCTTTACTGACTTAAATCAGAAGAAGATAATCAAGCCATAACGTGGGCCAATTATCTTGTCTTGTGTGACCATCCAAAAATGTAGACATTTGTTGGTATTTAGCACTTCCTGGTTCCCAACCTCTCAAAGTAAATAAGACTTAGAATACATTACATTTTTTTGGTGCATTTTGTGCCTTAATGATAGGAGAGAGACAGTGGACAGGTTTGTGAAAGGGGTTTAGAGAGTCGGGGAAGACACTCTGCAAACTGGTCACAGGCTGGATTCGAACCCAGACTGGCAGAAGTATGTACATGGGATGTGCCTGGTTGCTAACCACTCCGCCAAACCAGCACCCCAGAATACATGACATTTTAATTTTTAATGGGAGATAATAAACCTCATATGATGTTGCCTACTTTTGAGTCCTAAATCATTTTTGTGTGTTTAAAACCATTTCTAACTAACTGCTAGCAAGCACTGCAAAACAACCCAACAACCCAATGTCAAACATTTCTGATTATTTTTAATAATCAATATTTCATACACTATTGCCACAGCCATGAGGACCAACTTGATAAGGCCACTTGATAATGACAGAACTCTCAAACAAGAGGTTACAATAAGATGCTGCACTTTTTAAATATCATAGTTGTTTCCAAGTCAAACACCATGTTTTAGATCCAACGTAGCTTTCTTGGACCTCTTCACTCTCACCAATTACATTTAAGCTTAAAACATTGTGAAAAGTAGGTTCAATAGTTAAGATAGCAACAAAGAGCAGAACATGCAAGTTTCATGCATATTTGGCGGCTTCATATTAGCAATGATCCAAAGCACAGTCTAAGATCCTACAGAGTTTGAGTAGGCTTTCAGTCAAGGCTAACAGCCCAATGCTAACTCTCCTGTTGGCCAACAAAAAATACATAACTCCTGCACCGGTTTATTCTTTTCTTTGTGGGCCCTGGAGTATTTTCTCTGGTAAAAAAAACAAACAAAGCACATCACCACGAGGAAGCCAGAAAAACACACCAATAATCAGCTAGAAGTTGTGCTGACTGCCTTTTCATAATTCACTCTACACTGATTTGTTGTCACACCACTGTCAAGCATTTTTTGAGGTGAAATTTACGAAATTAGCATCAGTTACTGCAGCTCTTTTCAGTTTTGCATCATTCCACTCACTTTAAATGTTTTCACTGTGCAACAAACTGAAATTTCTTTGGTGTGAACACAGCTTAAACTTGAAACTTAAGTCAATATCATTGAATAAACACTCACTGGACACTTCATTATGTACACTTTTTCAACTGCACATTAACATAAATTGCTTGTCATTCAATTACATGGCAGCAGCTTCATTAATTAAGGCATGTAGACATGGCAAAGTCAACCTGCTAAAGACCAAACCAAGCCTTAGGACGGGGAGGAAAGGTCGTTTAACTGATTTTGGTGCAGACAAGCTAGAGTAGAACTACAAAATGATCCCTATGCTTTGATGGTCCAGAAAAGAGAAGATATCACTGAGTGGCAGTTCTTAGGATGATAATAACTTGTTGATGCCAGAGCTCAGAGAAGAAGGACCAGAAAAGCCCAGAGATGATAGAAAGGAAACAGAAACTTGGGTAGCCAGTTGTAATGATAAAGCTATGCTGGGGCCATTTTTGAGAGCAAAACACATCAAATCATGAAACAGATCGGCTACAGCAGTCTCAAAGCTGACAGAGCCTTACACCCTCCCCTAAACCCTCTAATGCTCCTTGGGAGGGTGGGGCTGGACCCAAGATTAGGAGCCAAGCTAACAGAACACGTAGGATGTGATGAAACAAGATGTTCACATTATGGATGTGCAGATCTTACATGTCAATATGGAGCAAACTCCCTGAGGGAATGATTCTAGCACCTTGTAGAATCTTTGCCACAGAAATTAAGGAAGTACTAAAGGCAAAACGGGTCCAATCCTTTAATATTAGGGTGTACCTTATAGAGTGACTGGCAAGTGAACTCACACAGAACAGGACAGCCAGATATTTCTAAAAAATCAACATTTACAAAATAATTTATTGCCTATCTTGAGTTGTTTGATGAAAGGTTTCAATTTTATGATTTCGGCAGAGTATTCATGAGGTGATCATGTGTAAATAAAAACATTTTGTCTCAAAGTGATGACAAAAGATGGGCTGGTTTGTGTTTGAGGCAAGAAGCAAAAGTTTGTCTACAAACATCCTTTTGTTTCTTCCATCTGCATCTGCTTGCCCCACTGAATCTAGTTTTTCTACTTACATCAGTGCTCCATATTGGTTTGAGTATTTTGTCTTTATGACTCTGTGCCTTTTTTCAGATATTAAATAAAGATGTTGTTTAGTTTAATGTCTGTTTTTGGTTCTGTTTTTCTCTAAAGCATGCACATGTTCTGTCTAGTATGCAGAAAAAGCGTTACTTTATTGTCAGTTGTTCAGAAAACCATATGTTATTGCAAAACATACAGTTCATAAGCAAACCAACATGCATATTTTTTTTCATTGCCAGCCATCAAACACTAATGATAATCATTTTATGATGTCTCCAGTAAGTAAACACTGCACAGTCCTCAATGTTAAATCTTGTCTGACAGAGAGCAGCAAGTATCTGCCACTTCCTCTGAGTTTCTGTGCAAGTAAGTTGCTAAGTTAGGAGATTAGGTCAGCTAGAGTCTTTCCTAAATAGCCAAAGTCATCAGATTACATAGTGTGCTCTACGAGGTGCAAATAGCAGTCATAAAATGCTGAAACACTACTTGGGAGGGTGCAAACAGCTGGACCCAGGAGTCAGACACATCCAGACAGGCAGCAACAGGAACGGAGAAGGAGAGGGGGAGCAAGAAAAAAGTGGTAGGAAAACGGAACTGAAGGGGGGAAGGAAGCCTTTAATGCATTACAAGGTGCACCTGACTGTGGATAATATAGGCCTCTTTGTTTAGGTCTACTCCTCTTTGAGTTGTTTTCCCTAATGTCACAAGCAGAATAACACCAACTGATGCGTTATACTTTCATTTTTCTTTTTTTTTTTCTTTAGCTTTTTCCCGATGTTTTTTGTATTCCAGTCCAATCAGTTGTCTCAGAACTCACTGAAACAAGCATTTTTAAAGTCTTATCCTATTATATCAGTTTGCTCTTTCCTTACAAAGCTCTAATCTTCAATAATAGTGACCAGCCTAAAGCTGGACAGCCCAATCTACATCCTTTTGAGCAGAAAGACATAGGAGTTAAGAGCGAAGTGACAGCAGCAAGTGAGTGGTCACACAGAGATTAGCATGCTACCAACTTCTATAGCAGTTTTATCAGATTTCTTTATCAAATGAAGAACAAACTACACACGTTGACGGCATTTAACAACAGATAGATGTTTTCAATTCGCCTACTACATTGTCTGTTTGGTCCAATTGTCCAATCACCTGTCAGATTTGCTTTTCAGAGGTTCTGCCCATTCCCAAACACCTTCTATGGGCTCTTTCCGAGATGGACCAGTAAAATATTTAATGGTCCATCTGGGGTGTCAGGTTACGTCACAGTCCTAATACAACCAATATGGTACTTTCTAATAAGCAGAAATCTTAATGTGATGCGTATTTTTACTGATGGGATATTGAGAAAAATACTACTGTGCAGATAATATACTTCAAAGCATACTCGAGATGTATTGCAATCATTTTTAAGCAGGGTAATACATGTTAGCTGCGCAGGAGGTGGATGTATGAGGTTGACATAATCAAGGTTCGACTCTAATAAACAATATCGTTGGTACAGTTTAATATATAATTTTGGGGGTAGGGTTATGACCCAGTGAAAGCACCAACACTGTGTCTGTCAAGAGTTTATTAGAGAAACACTCTTTGGGAAGAAACTGTTTTTGTGTTTGCTGGTTTTGACACAGTGCCTTGTAATGCTTACCCCAGGTAAGGAGTTTAAAGGTTTTTTTGTTTTTTTTTTAAACTCTGCCGCAGGTCAATTTAAGAATGACACACAGCAGAGAGGAGAGACACTAGCAGGACAATCTGCATTAAACTATGTAACTTTTAAAACTGAGTGTTATAGCCTGAGAATGAGAATCAAAGGATTTTCATTTTCTCAGCATACAACACCACGAGCTGCCTGCAGACGACCGCTTTTAAACAGCTTTCCTCCATTGTGTCATAATCCAAGAACAAAGCTTTATGGAGTGCAGTGTTTGCTGAGTCGAGTCTTTAGTTTAACACAAAAAGTTGGTGGAGGTGAGTCGATCTACAGCATGTTTTTAACTAAGCTGCAGGTCTATTTTGTTGGTGTTGACGGTGAGAGCCCTCTGACAGAAGACCTTACATTCTTTACATTCAACTGCCCTAAATTTCATTATTGTGAACAGAAAGTTTTAAAATCTAAACATTTTTTGTTAAAGAACCAGTTCTTCTTCAGTGCTGCTGCAACTCAATCTGAACATTTCAAAAGAAGTCTTGCCTTTGACAGCAATAAATCTTGTGTTATTCTGTGCAACAGTTTCCCTGATGGACTGTATTTATGCAGCTGAGTGCAGGAGTTCAAGCTGACAGTGTTGACAAGAGTTATTGGAAAATAGGGACTAATACTTGACATCGAACCTCAGTTTAGACGTAACTCCTTAATCAATTAACTTTCTCTTTGAGCAGCACTTTAGTCATCTGTTGGCAGGCAGTAAACACATGACACAAACTGGATGTATATCAGTTTGAAAACATATTTTCCAAGTCTCACAGACATATGCACAACTTTGTACTAAATTTCCTCAGTATGAATCAGAAGACATTGAGTGATACTCTTGACAAAACCACTATAATCCTTAAGGATCATCTGATTGGTCTACCTAAATGTTTTGAAAATTGATCGAAGTAACCTGCCAGGACCACACAGCCTGCTTTTCAAAGCCTCATCACTTCAATGAACCATCCTTCATATATCCTTGGAAATCCCAGAGGTGGGACGACTGTGTGCTTGTTCTATTATTACGACTACTACATAGCCTGAGGCAGGAAACACACCCGACCTTTTACAAGAGGAAAACACATGACCTCCAAGTGATTTGTAGAGGGAGGACATGGAGCATTTCCCTTTGGTACAAAAGAGAGGTGTGCATTAATGTCTGGGTAACATTAGATAAGACAAACAGCCACTCATGTATATGATGAGGGGAACTTAAGTACCCTGAGATACAAAAATAGACTCAGACTGTGTCTGATGTCCCTGATTTAAGGCTTACCATTTGGTAAAGTGATTGTTGGCTATAAATACCAAGTGGAATAAACACAAGTAAGTCTAAAACATCAAATAAGTAAAGCTGACTAGATGGTGTAGCCATTGTCGCCACTCAGGAGCACTAATAGCATGCTACCATCTCTATTAAACTCAAAAACATATTGTAAGGTAGGCTGTTTGCATTTAAGATGCCAGTATTGTTACCAATAAGTGTTAGGCAACTTCTGTGTGTTATTATTAGTCCTGTTCAAGATGCTATCAAGCACAAAAAATGAGGATAAAATGTTAAGATAAGGACAAAACTATCTTAATTGCTCATGGTGACTATTACAAGGTAACTGTTTCAGACAGCACAACTTGCTTGTTGATTGGCTTTAAGAGAAAATGGTCTAATAATTCATGTAAAATATAAAAAAGTATCATTTATTGAAAGTAAAGGACATGGACTTGTGTTTTTACAATGGTTTGCTATTTTAAAAGTTAGTATGTGTACATCTGAAATGTCAGCATCTCTACTTTAGGGTAAACAGTTGGCTGTGTGTTAAAGCTTTTGTGGAAATGGTAATTAACTTAAAGTCATGGAGCAAATGTGTTAAAGTTAAAATTATTCTTTTATCACAGCTGTAAAGGGTAACTTTTCCTTTTTGGACCAGCATAACTATCACCTGAACTTCAAGGTTCCATTTAACAAATGCCAGAATGCCAAGAAGCAATGCTTACATGTTAAAGTTCAAAGCTTTTGCACCTGACATCAGTATAAGAGACATACTTGATGCATAACTATCTTATGCTATTTTCCATGTTTTAATCTGTGATGTACATAGTCAACCACATATCTCCTTATGTAGAGTGGAGTGGTCTTATAAAGTCTATCAGTTTGGATTCATGCAAATCATTGAAACACTGAAATAGCTGACACCAGTGCTGGCAAATTTTCAACTAAACAAACTGTTCAGAGAAGAACAAGAAAGAGAGACAGGGGTAGGGGGGCATTGCTAACTTTGGCATTGCTATGATTGTCAATTAGATTAATTTTAGCCTGTTGACAACATCAGTGCTTTAAGCCATTCTTTGGAAGAAAATGATGTTATATAGTACACATGCCATAGTGGTATGGTACCATGTAAACTACCATGATACTGTCAAAAACACCACAGTAGGCTGGGTTGCATACTACTTGTACCATGGCAAAGTCGTGGTATGTAAATTGGTTAAACTTTGTTATGGGCATCATGGCTATGCGTCTGTAAAAGATATAGCAGATGTGAGTAATTATATATGCAACTTTTACACTAGACTGACCTTGGCCTCTGCACTAAAAATATCTCTGTGCCTACAGGTCACATCAAAAGGTTAACATGTTTAAGTTGAGGGTACATTTTATTGTTTTTTGGCATCCCAAGCTTACTTTTGTTGAGAAGTTATGAACACAATTCATCTTCGCCAGTGGGAATTTCAAGAACTGATGGTCACTTTATTAAAAATAAGCTTGTAATGTACTGCGTGATAGGTTATGAACTTATAAAAGTTACATAACCTTTCAAAGACTTGCTGTGCCAAACCTTTGTGCTACAACCTCCTCTAGATGGGCTAGTTTTTTTGGCTTTACAGACATGAAAGATACAAGAAGGATTTTTATATATCATGGCATCAGAGTTTGTATTATCATTTAGGCCGACTGCTGAGTCATGTTTAAAGTATCAGACTGAAATGTTAACTTTATTGACTGAAAAGTTTTGAATCAGCAAAGTGATCTGACATCATCTGCTAATAACGGAGATTGACAGTTCAAAACTTTATGCCAATCCTCTGAAAAAAGCGAGGACCAATCAAAAGGTTTCCAATAGTTTAGTAATGCAATATGGTCAGTGCTGAAGCTTGGCTTACAATCAAACAAGATGTCCTATATGGGTAAAATAAAATATTCTATGCCAGAGTTCACTGCCTGTGTTGCACTCTCCTCACCCCTCACCTCCCTCACCCCCATAAAACTAAAGAGGATTACGCTGCAGCATTGAGTCGACCCAGTGAAGGAGCTGCTTTATGATCTCCTCTTCCACATGTGTGTCACTGTGCAGATTTCAAACCCTTTGGCAGGTGAACACAGCGATTGGCCTGCTTTTCTGTTCCTGCTTGAAAGAAAGCATTTTTTATGGTTGAACTCCTTACTGTCATTAAAAGGGGGATAACCACTATATGGGCTGCCAGACGAGGGGAGCTGAAAGGCAACTTATGCATAAGCTTTACAACATAACACTTTTTATGAGGGGGGTTTTCAGCACTCCAAAATGTCAGAGAGGGAACAATGACCCTCACAGCCTTCATCGCTACATCGCTCTCTTTGATCCTACATTGCTCTACATTCATTGTTAAGCTTGAGGAAAAAAGTGGCACACAGGTTCCTTAAAATATAGATGAAATCCTTAAAAATGCCTTTTCGACAAACACGGCAAGCTTTTCACGTAGAAACTCTTCAGAAAGCATTGTTCTTCATTAAAGTCATTCAGTGTTTACACAATCAAACCAGATGGAGAAAATGTCGAGCCAAGGAGAGTGTTATGTAAACTGCAGATACTCATTACAACATAACACAACAGAGATCTGCCAATTCTGCAAACAGAAGCACTAAAATTGCAAACAACTTTTCAGGTCATATCACCACTTATAAATCAGTTGTTTTATCTGAATTACACACCAACGTTTCCTTGTATGTGTACTTCTGACCAAAAATTTTATTACTGAAAAATGAAGCCAATGTAGAAGTAAAAAACTTATAGTTCCTTTGCTTGGTCTACTTTCGGCTGGCCACAGAGATTAAGAAACAAATATGTATAAATCTGTGGATGGACTGTGGGATTTCAAGATGCTTAATTGTTTGACTGTAATGTACATGATCAGAATGTTTTACCCAGCCCTAGTGCTAACCCTGTGGAAGTAAATTTGGGACGGAGCTTTCACAACTGTCAAAAGTTTCATTTGAACAGCCTACAGATGGAGGTAAAGTCTCATCTGCTCAAAGGCAATTGCAGCTGTTTCTTTTTCATGGTTTAAGAAAGAGGCAGAACTCACTTTGGCACTCACACAACATAACTGCAATCACAGTTAGCAGCTTAATCATGAAAAACATTCACTGTCAGCTGAAGCTCTGTGTATATTTTCCTGCTTGTTCCAGCCTTTCCTTAAACGAGGGATAGGGCACACAAAACAGGCATGCTTGCTATTGCCATTGGGATTTAAAATACTGTCTGACAGCAGAAAAAGTACAAATAAGTTGAAGATTCAGCTCTGCTCTTGCTATGTAAGGGAATGAAGTTATGGAACCATAACACCAATGAATCATAAATTTATCTGACTGGTCCAGAGCAGCTGATGTGGCTGCAATATGCCACTGCATCACTCTTCACACTGCATGGCAAACAAAAAAATGGTTGATCTGACTCCAAAACCGTTTGCATGGCTAAAATATCATTCAGTCACAGCCAGCATTACTATGACTATAAATCACTTTCTGCATTCTGGAAAAGTAGCTTTCTATTTGGTGTCCACCATGGAGGACAACAGATGGCACCATAACTGACTGTTCTACCTAAATGACCTGGACTACATTCTAGGAAGCTGGAGAATAGGGTTTTTGCATCAGTCCATGTTGATAAAGGAAAAAGTTCAGTTTCTACAGGTTTCACATTGTTTATAGAATGAAGTAGAACAATATCACTCACCCAGAAGGCTTTCCTGATCCAAACAGTGCTTTGGGAGATATTTAGATCCAAAATCGAGCGGCGGACATCCGTACGATGGTAGCACACGGGGCATACAGCGCCACTCCTAAAACTGCATTAATCGTCCAAAAACTCATTAGTTTCACCAATATTCCATCATGGTCCGCTCGGGCTACTCCTCCATTACAGTCTGTGTCGCCCCAGACATGTTTTTGTAACTGTGCCGACCTCTGAACTGAAGAAGAAGAGCGCTTGCCTCCGCACATGTGCAGTACTCTCTGGAGCACTGCCTTCGCGTCCTCCTTTCGATGAGCTCGTCAAGTGTATATTCTGGCTCGAAACTGTAAGGACAACCATCATATTCAAAGTTCTCCTCCACAACATCTTTATCCGATAGATTTTCGTCCATTTTGCACAAAACTGGAAGAAGAAAGTCGTTGTGTAGCCGGCAGTCTTCCGCTGAAACAATGAGCCGCACTGCGCATGTGAGGAGGCATATATTCTTCTTCTTCAGTTCAGAGGTCAGCACAGTCACACAACATGTCTGGAGTGACACAGACTGTCGTGGAGTAGCCCGAGCGGGCCATGGTGGAATACTGGTGAAACGAATGAGTTTTTGGACGATTAATGCAGTTTTAGGAGCGACGCTATACAAGTCCTATTGTGCTAACATTATACGGATGTCCGCCGCTCGATTTTGGATCTAAATATCTCCCGAAGCACTGTTTGGATCAGGAAAGCCTTCTGGGTGAGTATATTGTTCTACTTCATTCTATAAACAACGTGAAAGCTGTAGAAACCGAACTTATCCTTTAAGTCCTTCAATAATCTGCTGTCAGTAATGTTAACCTGTTGGTATTTTCATGGGGTGTTGTGCCTGTGCACAGAAGGTGACACTGTTGGATTCAAAACATTATTATTAAGAAATACTATGTCATCAGCCTGGTTGCCCAGAGGCTGATATGCAATTATTATAACTACTGCTTATACTAGTTTAGCAGTGTGATGAGTTAACTTGTCACACTGTTTGCATCTGTTTCTGGGTCGACTGTGTGATAAATTTTCTTTCTGCCCTCTACACTTTGTTTCATCACATCACAGACATTAGTACGTGTGAGCACAGTGTTCTAAAAAAATTATAAAGACAAAAGTTTGAAAAAAAATCCAACAGCAAAGTTAAGGAAGAAAAGGGCACACCGATACTCTAAGAAGGACCTATTATACCAAGGGAAGAATTTGAGCTTTGGATACTATTTCTGTCTTTATGAAATAACATACACAGACTTCCTAAATGGACCATCAACTAAAGAGATGCATTAGCACCTAAAAAAGTCAGTGTGACAATAGAACAAGCCTGGATTTCATTCATTATAAGATAAAAATACCAGTATGTCGTCTGTCACATCTGTCAGTCAAGATCATGTCATGGCCCTCGATGTGCTTATAACATTTGGCCAGAAAGCTTGAAAGTTGACAAGGGCTTAGCTATTCCAGATATGGTGACCTCCATTACAAGGCTTCATGAAGCCTCTTCAGTTACCAGTAGGTGAAATCACTCCAACCAGCCTCCATTCTGAAAACATAAATAACTTTTAAATATAGTTTACCAAACCAACAAATTGTCATGACTGAAACAGGCTATGGAGAGAGCTCGGAAAGAGCTACGTTTTTTTGCTGCAGGTTGAGGTCAAGTCCTCTCTCTCTCCCTGATACAGGTATTGATCTGGTTCAAGTCAATATTTATCTTCCTTCAGCCAAGTAAAACCTGACCAAAGTGCAAGGCCTGCTATAAGCTCTTGAGTTGCCTCCTGAACTTTGACACCAATTTTGACCAGTCATAGATAAATAATGCAAACATGGAGCCCACAAGTATAACATAAGGGTACATACAACATACATAAACACTGGTGCAGTTAGAAGAAGTAAAACCTTGTATTTGTTGTACTGGGTTCATGCAGTTAAAGCATGTAAATATGGAATTCAGCATGAAATTAAAAACTTTTTTGAACTATATTTAGCATTCCCAAGGAATCAAAATACTTTTGTCTGCAGATAAACCAGCTTTGTTTTTGCTCATTACCATCAGAAAAAGTCAGATCCTCATTGATGCACTGACCCGGTCCATCTTAGCCAGCCTAAGCCGTGAGAACCACATTTACAGTCTCTGCAACCCTGGACCCTTTGGCTGAATCTTTTATTGGGATCTGGTCTGGGATGTAGACATGCACACTCACACAAAGACATGCACACATGTTCTCTCACACACACAAAAGGAGGAGAAGCATCCCTGGAGATGTGCCATTCTCTATCTGTATTTAAAGGGGAAATTCTCAGACACAGCAGTGGTCCTCCACCGTGGAGCACAAACAGCACACCAACAAAGACAGGCCTGAAATATGACTCAAAAACAAGACAAAAAAGACAAGCTGAAATGGGGTTATGTTGGTTTTTAAGGTATTTGTTCTAATAAAATGCTAGAAGAGAGTAAATTCAGACAATTAAATCCTTTTTCTGCTCTGATAAGGTCTTCCAGATGCAAAATGTTTATATGACCACAAGTCTAAATGTTCTTAAACCCCTCTTTAACTCTGAACGGCAAGACTCAAGACCAAAGCAGTGCTATGGAGTTCCTCTTCTACCCTTCCTGCTGTTGTTCACCATCTCCTGAGATTGTTGAGTTCTTAATGAAAATGTGTTCATGTGAGTCCAGAGCTGACAGGATTAATGTGTGTTCATAAAGTCCTCTGTTTTGTCCAGACAGCTAAGACGGCTACTATGGAGATTGGGGGTCTTACTGGGGTGGAGTTGACATACTTTGGCTCACTTAATGTCAATCTTACACAAATGTTTCCCTTATATTCATGCAGAAGAGGAGGACCACCAAAGCAAGAACTGACACTATGCCAACATCATCTCAAGAAAACATTTCAGCAATTGTAGGTCAGATTTATAAACAGTAAATAACAGATTGTGGATGGATATGATGTAACGATTGCATGAGATAAAAAGAACTGAAATATTAACAGAAAATAAGCAAAGATCTGGTGAACAACTCAGCGACAGACTTCTTTGACTGAGGTGTCCTACTTGGTTCAATGACCTATTGAAATGGTTGCATCACATTTATGTGGACAAATATAATTTGTGTCTCGAAGGTTAACTCTTGACAATAGTCTTTTTACCCCAAACAACAAGAGTGAATGTTCAATATATACTATGAAGGATATATTTTACTGCTCTGTTTAGGCAACATCTTATAGAAAATGTTTTTCTTTTAGAAAACATACAGAAGGTGATTGAATGATTATTCTGTCAATCAAACTAATTATGGGTCAATCAAAAGTCACAGTAGGCAGGCATTATTTTAGAGATTTGAACAACAAATTGTGATCCAATTTACAAGCAAACTCTGAGGTGGAAAGTGAAAATACCCTTTCCATCAATAATTACTTTCAGTGTTCTTCTTTGTCCTTCGTTTAATGAAGAAATGTCAGCAAGTTCTGATAAAACTGTAACTGCAGTGGGTTCTTATCAATGCTAATGCTGTACAAGTGCAGCTCCCTGGTTGACCTGATTCATCTGAACAAAGCAATCAAACTCTGTTTTGGAGCCAAGAAAAAAACACTATACTGAGATGGTCCAGAGGTGGTGGTCTCTGTGTGCTTTCAGTCCTGGATCAGTTTGTTTGCCCTGAGGATGCAATTGACCCAAAACCTGAGACAGGCTGATCAGTAAACTCATTATGCTGCTGTAGTAGTATAAGCAGCAGTTTTAGCAACGATAATAATTACACTAAAGCTGCCAGGCAACTAGGCAGATGACAAACTACTATCCTTAAGTAATGTTTTGAAGTCCACAAAATCACTTTCTGTACTCAGGCAAAATATCACACATAAACAACAAGACAATATAACATGAATAAATCAACAGGTTAACATGAGGCTACTCACTCACAGCAGATCATCACAAGATTCATCATTAAAGGGCCTGCTTAGGGCCAAGACTGTCGTCCAGCTCATTCAAATAGAAGAATTTATCATTTTAAATCTGTTCTCTACTTCTACGTATCGCTGACAGTCTCCCTACCAACACTTCTACAGGTGTAATGCTTTAATAAGTTTCCATGCTGTACACACAAGCAAGCTTTAATTTACCTTCTTCTTCTGTTCAGTGTTTGTTTAAACTTGTATAGTAAGGTGTTATCTAAATGTATAAATATGCTCATCTGCATAATCATATATGATATATTTAATCCTCACTATTATCTTTATTACCTATAATGTTCTGTGGATAGCTTAGTCAAATGGCTTCCTTCTCATAGTGCACTGCATGACTCGAAGTCAAAGCATAGCTGGCTGTGATGTAATGTCATAATGCCAGCTCTGGCTTTTTGTGCAACTTGGCTATTTTCAAAACACTGCTGTAAGAACATGAAACGATCCAAAGGAAATATGCAAATTTGCGCAGCATTGCACTACCTCAATGCTGTGTTAATAAATTACTCAGAGCTTTTGGCCCCTTATAGCATGTATAGCCTCCTTTCCCCTGTTGGTTCTTCTTAAATTGCTATGACCACTGTCAAAATCTCATACAATCCCATGAAAATGTGCCATTATTCCTTTGATAAGCAACACGTATGAACCCCTAAGAGACAAGTTCAACCATTTAAAAACTACTGAAGAGAAGTTTTGTTAATCATCACCACTAAGTTACAAGAACCTGCAAGAGGTATGCAGTGCAACTAAAATGGTCATGTCCAACTCGACTCCACATCTGAAAAGGCAAATATCTAGTCATTGTTAGAATTCTAATACGATAGTCAATAAGACTTCAAGAACATTTAAGGCCATCTGCCCTTTTAATTGAACACAATGGAACATCAATCTGCACTTTCAAACATAAAAAAACTAATTGGGATGAAGTTATCATCTAAAACACATGACTCCTTAAAGCTGGGGTTTGCGATTTTGGAAAACTAGCATGAATTTGAAAGTAGCATCTCCTCAGGGCTCCGCCTAGCCCCACCCCCCGCTCACATGCACGCGTGCAGCCGCTATATCCAGAAGACTGATTCAACCCTCAGCACAACGTGTTTGTTTCACACTACCCCGAGTCATGTCTCAGTCAGCATGAAGAAAACACCAAACAAACATGTAAAGTCAGTTAGTACTCACAGCCGATGTTGATCGGGGTATAGGTAGTTCCTCTGACATTCTCCACATAGCTATCAAGTCTCCTGTTTTGGCCATGAAACTACCGTATTTTCCGTATTTTCTCCTCTTTTCTCCGGTCCTCCTGTATCAGTATTCTCCTATAAATCTCCCGTGTGACGATATAATAATAAAAGCATTCCTCCGCCTCTCCAAACTGAGCTTCATCTCTAGCCTGAATGGGGCGGTAATGCTCCAAAATGATGGATGCCAACCACCGAAGAAGAAGAAGTCTCGCGAGAACTGCCACCAGCAGTAGCATGGATGGCAGTTCTCGCGAGATTAGAGCCAACAGCGGAACAAACCAAGAAAAATAAATAGTTTTTTTTAGATTTTTTGTAAATCTGTCTTAAAATGTGAGGGATACTGGAGCTTGGTTGGTGTTGTGGGACAGCTCACAGCGGACTTCCCTTATTTTCAAAGACAAAACTTGAAAGGTAAGCATTCTCCAGCGGAGTCTGTTCCCTACATGCTACATGCTACATGCTACATGCACTGTCTGTGCACACCGGGAAAATGCACGTGCAGCAGGCACGCAGAATGGCGACGGGATTTGATTGGTGTAAAAAAAGGTATCCCGGCAAGATTATTGGTTGGTGTTTTCCCTGTTTTACTCCTGCTGTAGATAGCGGATATTTTTCGCTCCGTTTTAAGAACACATTATGAGTTGATAACCATCGGGTCATAAAGACCATTTTAACCAGTATTTCAAAAAGTGTATCTAAATCAGATCGCCAACCCCAGCTTTAAGGTATAATTTCCTGCTACAATGAATAAGACTAACAAGCTTGCATGCCAACAACCCCTATCTGGTCTTTGCAATCATGAGACCATGTTGTGGAATTTTTTAATTGTATTTTGTAGTTTGTATTAGCACGTGATGACAGTGTCTCTTTCTATGGTAACATCTATGTTACATCAGCAAAATTATTTATAAAGTGGAGAAACTAACATAATTAATGTTAAAAGATGCCAATTAGATATGTTAAAAGCTGTACTTTGTTTGCCATGAGAACTGGTCAAACAGGGTGATGTATGCCAAACAAATGATGAATAACTACCAAAAGATTGTTTTGGCATGCAGGCCTTTTGGATACTTTCCTGGCTAATTAACTACACATGTAGTTCTGTTAATAGACTTGACTTTTCCATTCATTAAGTGTTCATTAGATGATTTAGGCAAAAGTGCACCACTGACAGGAGGAATCAGAACAAATGATGCTTGAAAACAGTAATTGGGTTTCCAGTCAAGTTAAGCAGAAATAAATATACTAACCAGACCATGAAGTCAATTTACTGATTAAAATGATGTATGAGAGGCAGCTTCACAGTAGCAAACAATTAATTTCACATTATGAGTGCCACATATGGAAAGATACATCTTAGTTTGATTTTGCTGGACCACTGTTTCCTGTCTTGTCTTGTTTTCCAAGTTTCTAAACTCTGTTTGATCATTTGCACTGTTAAGTGGATCAAGCACAGTAGCCAGAGTCAGTCTTTTTACCACAGAGTCTAATTTTTTATCCCAGTTACATGTCCATTTGTCTGAGTGCAATCCTTAAGCCTTATTCACTTCTGTTTTAGTAGCATGTAAACAAAATAAATTTGATTGGCTTGTACTGAGCAAATGCTGATCCAAACTAAACAAGAACCAAAAAGCAGTGCATTAAGGGCTAACTTTGTTTAAATACTTTAGAATCAACATTGGCAAGCAAGCTTATACTAGCGCTATGAACAATATAAAACTGATTAGCAGAGTGTGGCTAACATGAACAAACCTCCAGCATTTGGCTCTCCGTGCAGAATAAAGCAGTCATTATTTACCTTGAGTCAAGTTCACATTTTTGATTTTGATGACTGCTAGAGCTTCTTCACAATTGCTAACATTCAAAAAACTTGTTTTCCTCCTTTCATCTGACAAATCCCAAATACATCATTACTTTTTTTTAGTACTGCCAAACTGCTTCCTATTACATGATGCTTGTCCTCACTGTTCTGTTGTACACTTTCTTGTCTGGGTGTAACTATCAGTTTCTGCCAGAAAGCAGAGACTGACCACAGCAACAGCCCTGACTAGTGGTCCATGGCAATATAACTCCAGCCTGCAAACATATAC